>OX359248.1:42393236-43782646 GCA_947179485.1 Allacma fusca | reverse complement strand
TCAGTCCTCTCACTCTCTCTCTCTCTCTCTCTCTCTCCCTCTCAACTCTTTGTTTCTTCTCGCCGTCAGTTTTCATCTAACTTGCTTTATCCCATCAACATTAATTTAAAAATTAAGCCAGCATGCTCTTTTCAGCCGTCCTTCCTTGAACACTTCACAACCTGTCATTTGGGGGGAGAGGGAAACTTGAGGAATTCCCAAAGTGTGTAACTATTCCCACAATTAGAGACAATTTCAAAATCAATTCTCGTTATATTTTGCAAATTGTAACCGACGTGTCAGCTTCATAGGCACAACCCGGGTGTTACTTATTTTATCCCTAAAATATGTCATACATACAAACGTCAGACAAAAGTTACGTCAGTTCCAGGACTAAAGTAAATATCTTTTTTGATCCATGTAGAAACAGGCGCTGATAGTATGCTCACACATCTTCTGTATGTAGCAAGGATTTACAATATCTAGTATTTATGTATAGCATGTTGAGCAACCCGCCCCCAGTCTCCTTAAATAAAACAAACCCGGAGATTCAAATTCAAGGTAAAACAAATTGGTTGCGAGGGTTGGAGTTGTTAAGAGTGAATAAAGCTGAAGTTAAAGGATGAACTCACTCCGCAGTCCCCCCGTACTAAATATCATTAAATTTTAAGAGAAGAATCAAGAAATGTAAATGGTGAGATTACCCGAGCCCATTATCTTCCCCAGGGCTTCCAGTCAAAGTCTTGTATTTGCATTGTTATCGAAAACGATTTCAAGTTGGTTAAAACTCACCACTAAAGGATTTCTTCGGGAGACGAAGACTCCTCACACTTCCCTTGCACTCCAGCCCCCGAATCCTGTCCGGAACGTACATACTCCCGCCCACTGATTAGGTATATAGGGAAGATAGTCTCCTCTAAATAAATGCCTGTACTAATAGAGCCCTTGCACAATGGAGCCTTCATATCACGATGTATTTTGACTGCCAGGAGCTTAAAGCTCCTCCAGTTGAGAGGAAATAGCAGGAGGGAGTGAAATTCCAAGCACAAAGTATACCCTCACACACTCTCTCTCTCTCTCTCTCTCTCTCTCACAGTTCAAAGGAAATCGAACGAGAGGAAAAGATAACGACAAAGTAATAAATGAAGTCTATATATATTCCCTGCTGACGGTAAATGTTGATTCAGTATCTATTTCAAGTCCCACACATGCTGTACCGCAACACACTCCACCAAATTTTGCCGGATCTCCTCACAAGTACTTTTACCTCAATCCTAAATATTCAGCCACAATTTTGTTCTTACAAATAAGTACAGTGCTCTCTCTCACTCTCTCTCTCTCTTTTTAACTGGAGGATCATATACAGTGGCATGCTCTTACAAGAACAGGAAATCTGAGTAAATGGTACCAGACCCAATTATTTTAGTCCCTATTGAGAAGATATACAAGCTTGACTCTTATAGCGTCAGTGTAATGTACAGTTACGCTAAAATAAACCAAGATGGTACTGATGGCTGGATTGTTTAAGTAATTATCTACTAAAAGAGAAAAATATTTGTTAAAAATGTGTCAATTAATTTCAATGCAATTAAATACTAGCTATGTACATATACACGTACGGTGAATGTATAAAGTGTTGGGTTCAATGAAACACAGCATGATAATGGGTATTCGTACGCGCGGAATGATCTCAAGTGTCAACTTTGACACTCAAGGCAATATATTTTGGTAGAGCGGTGATGAATGGGCATAGTTACTCATAATGAATGCCCAGTCAATGTTCATGACTTGACTTCATTGAGTCATTCATACCACCCGCGTGTTTACTTCCGATTTCCACACTCACATACACAACTGGTCTTTGTGAGCCTCTATAACGTACAAATAACTTGTTCATATATATATGTAGATATGCAATGATAGACTCATTTTTCAAAAATCTCTACATCCCCAACCTAGTCCAGACGTATAGAATACATATGTACGTAGATGTAGTAGCACAATAATAAGATTTTTTTTAAATCCCTGAAAAATAATAAAGTACATGTGTGCAAGTACTTGTATTTAATAATTATAGATATTATTGTGTATGACTGTGTGAAGGTATATAAAAGTAACGCACAAGCACAATAAACTATCCTTGAACATAATTCAATTTCTGTAATGGAATTCCAACAAACGTAAATTGATCATTGTTCTTTAAAACCGGATTATTACAACTGACGTTGATATTTATTTATTTTTTGTGAGAAACTTTTTGAGGGATTTTTATTTTGCTTGAGAACTACTCTATGTAGCTACAAGTATCTATACTAGGTTTGCACGTCTGACAAAGTTGAGTCCAATAAGTGGGTGCATTTTTCTGTCGCTTTTATACTGTAAAGCCAGAGTGTATGACAATACCATTCGGTGGTTTTGCATTGTTTGGAACAATCCACCATTGAAATCTGAGATCGTGACGTGCTGCACTTGTCACTTGACATAAAAAATAATCAAATATACAAAAGAATTACATTGTAATGGGTCGCGGTGAAATACAATAGCGGAAGAAAGCAGGACGATAAAAAATTATGCATACACATGAGTCCAACATGAATGCGCATGTAGACACAGGGGAAGGTATCATGGGCATGAATCACGAAATTATTATTCGCTTGAAACTCTAAGGAATTAAAAACCAGTCACATTTCTTTCTTTTTTTTCCCCATACGCCTAAGACTAAAAAATAAAAATAGCCCTTGGCTGTCTCTTAGTAAATAAGTAACAAAACGCCAGGGTTTGCCTATTGCAGTAATGTAGTGTATGTATATGTAATGTTTAGTCTTTTCACAGCAGTTCACACTCCTATTATAAATATAAGTAGGACTAAAATTGTCCATTTTACAATTACATTACTCATACATATCCAGAGAACGTACTCTATCAAATATGACCAATTGAACGCAGACGTGGAGAGGTGTGAGCAATAATAATTATTACACATAGCGCTTGAGGGACGGAACACGAGTCACAAATTATAAAAATTTATCTAAATTTAATGCTTTTACAGATTAAATTCCATAGATTAGGCTCCGGAGAGACTCCTACAGCAAATTTGCACTGAGGTAGATACACCAGAATAATATTAAATTGAATCTTAATATACTAAATGTAGTAAAAATTATGCGGGCACGTAAAAGATGTACAAGTAGCAATTATAACTAGTTTTATAGATTCCAAGAAACAAATCAGTTCCAAGAAACCAGACTTAGTCTGGATATTATAAAAATGAGGAGCGAGAGGAGTGTGCAAGAAAAATTTTAAATGTGGCAATTACAAACGTCACGTATGAAAAAGCCTGATGATGATGGGAATAATAATAAGAGCAACAACGACACTGTCCTTGAAGAATTGATTGATTTGCAAACCTCATGAGTATTTAGTTGAACGATACTAATAATAATAAATCCGCCGCTCCAGGTGTAAATACATGCGTAAAGAGTTGGAAAAAAAGGAGGTGGAATGACTCTCGGCATAAAAACAGAACCTGTTTGGGATTGATTGATGGAAAAGTTAAAGTATGATTGAGACACGATCTTAAATCAGAGTGAATGGAGTAAAGCAATTAAGACTCGAGCAGAAACAAATAATAACATGATAAGCTTATCTCACATATTTTGCTCAACTTGTTTTTCTAGCTACCTTATAATCAGATCTGAGGCTGGAATGACGAAAGGCTGATGTGACCTTCGTTGAGACACATGACTTACAGTCGACACTTTTTATAGTCTCTCCTGGTGAAGTCAACAACTCAGTCTGAAGTCACAACATTAAAACATCCCTCGTATATTAACCACAGGGCATTCTCTTTATAAGATCCTCCCAATAATCATCAAAATGTCAATGGAGTCACACATCTCATACAAAAAATCAGATGAGGAATTCACATTGGGGTAAAAAGAATTGTTTCCAACTAGGACCTGTGTCCCTCTGAAGATAAATTACTCTTTCAAACCAAACTGTTACGGGAAGAGAGCACTGTATTTGTGACACTATGAAGAAAAGGCTCTTGCAATAAGGAGGTCTATTATGATGAGATTTGACTGTGTACATCATTGGAAGGGTTGAATAGTTCACAAACGCTACTTTGTAAATTGTTTGTTGCCGATAACCATCCCTTGAGATGTGACTCTGCCATGATCTGACTGTACTGTATATGCATATGAGTCAGGTATGAGCCGAGAGGAAAATTGAAGCAAGTTGTCAAACCAGTGCATAGCCCAGAGGAATCACTTGGACACAACCATGTCCAGTAGGTTCTTGAATTTATCGACAATCCAAGCAACTGATAGCGGATTGACGGGTCCGATAAGATTATTACTGTTAAGCTTATCCATTCCCCCCAACATTATTACTCACTCCGTACACCTTCAGGAACTTGAGAGATAACCTTTAAAAATTCCAAGCTGAAAAATTGTATTGGCAAGTTCCAATCACCTTTTTCATGGGAATGACCCACTATATAAAATATAGCTCGGGCTTAGTCCACTCCATTCCTCCTTTATCTGCAAGAGGCTAAGCTACTAGTGACAATGAAGCTCAATTCAAAATCCTCCCTGGCCTTTCCCAGGCCACTGCTCCTGTTATTACTGGGCACAGTGTCTGTACACTTTGTCCACTCCGCACCCGGTCCCATGGCTGTCAATCCTCTCATCAAGACTGTCACGGATGACGTGTCCGAGCTGGGTGAAGGGCCTTACTGGGACAGTCAAAATCGGGCCTTGTACTACGTCGACTCTGTCAAAGGGGATTACAAGAGACTTAACCCCGATACTCGGGCAGTGCAAAAAGTCAACGTAGGGAATATTTTGGTGTCCATAATCATCCCGTACGCTGCGGAGAATGAGACCTTCATTGTCAGCAGACGTCATCAAGCTTTGAAGCTACATTGGCCATCAGGGAATACGACAGTCCTGGCCACAGTCGCCCCCGAACTTGAAGGTGTGGAGAGATTCAATGACGGTAAATGCGATCCCAGAGGACGCCTCTTCATTGGGACAGTTCTGGACGGGCCTAACGGCGATCCGGTTCCAAATGGTGGAGGGCTGTATAGACTCGATGGAAATAAATTTGTGGAGTTGACCCGAGGATACACTATCACCAATGGAATGGCTTGGTCCAACGATGCCAACCACACCAGGTTCTTCTTAAATGATTCCGAAGGGAGAAAGATCTACTCCTTTGACTACAATATTGAGAATGGCACTTTGAGTAAGTTAATTTCCATTCAGTTTCATTTACAATTAAATATGCGATATCGAACTTGTTGATGACAGCACAGAGATTTGTTTACACATGAGTTGTAACACTAGGGATGGATTGTGACATTTACTTATTGTGATGAATTAAAATCATTACGTTATTAATAATTACTATTATTTAAATATTAAACTAATTCTAAATTTATTTGATCTGAATCTTATGTTTTGTTGACATTTAAAGGTAACAAGAAGGTCATGATTGACTGCGACCAGAGCCCTGACTTTGTCAAAGATGAATACCCAGATGGTATGGCCATTGACAAATTCGGCTTCATTTGGGTGGCAATGTGGAACGGAGGAAGAATCGTTAAAATTGACACCAACACCGGTAAATAACTTAAAATAATATTTATTCTGTAGCTGACGGTCCATTCATTCAGATCCTTTTAAATTCTTATGAAGCCATTTATCCAGAATTTATGAGACCACTGGACATGTATACCAATTACGATCGTAACTGAAACTAAAGAGAAGTTGGTTGATATTAACTATAATTAAATTATTTATATATCTGTAGCTCGTGTCGTTGACGAAGTGAAATTACCCAGAAATAAGATCCCATCCTCCTTGGCTCCTGGAGACTACGAAGGAAATTCTGGATTCTTTGTAACAACAGCATCCATTGGCATACCTGAGAACCAAAAACAGGACGATGGGAAAATCCTCCACATCTCATTCCAGGGTGGAGAGGTTTACAAATTCAGACCTTGAATTCACGGACGTGACATCATGTAGATAATAATAATAAAGATCAATGTATTTATACTCGAATGATTTTGCTCGGCCACTCCACGCAAATCATACTCGAAATGGAGCTGTAAACAATTGACACAAAAATGTTTACAATGAATAAATGGAATAGCGACGGACTGTATATTTACTAATAAATTGCTCCATCCCTGCTGTTGTTTATAAGTGCTTCATCAATGGAAGGTAGTACAATGATAGGGGCATCCAGATTAAAATTTATGACGTCTGTGTGGATTGTATGGGACATATGTAGCTATGTACATATGTAGTTGTATTTATTTGCGACGATGAGAAAAACCTCATAAACGGGAGAGATTGTTGATAAAGCCATCGCTATGCGAATGACTTGATAACAGCAAAGACGTTAGGTGGGTATGATACAGCAGAATGGAGAGGATCTGACAGGGCTGAAGTGAGTCCCGGCAGGAGAGGAGGACTCCCTGGAAAGTTAAGACAGCGGGAAAGCAATAACAATTACTTACTTCACAGAGCCGTATTATCCTTGTCTTTTAAAACCGGCTACCCTCACTTTGTTTCATAACTTTCTGGGTATAATGTTGCATAATGATGGCGAAAAATGTCAATAATGTAAATGTAATACCTGTCTTGGGGAGATTTCACATGGCTCCTCCGTATGTGTCAAGAATGATACCACAAGATTTGATACCCATCACGGACTTACTCCACTCTCTCAACTCAACTCAACTCAACTCTCTCATGCCGGCTCATGATACGTCAGCAGAAATCTTGACTCGAACAACTTTTCTTACGTTGTCAGCCCTCTGCCTCGGTCCCCATTGTGACCACAGGAGAATCTCGTACAATCAAAAAAAAAAAGATACAATGAGCAACACCTGGTTTTTCTCCTCATATCTTAATATTTAGTGGGAATTCTCTTGGGGTCGGAAAGAATGCGAATAAAAACTTTTTAACGCCCGAGAGTCACTTGCGGGGCACCTATTTATTAGACCAGTGTAAAAACTTGTAAAGTAGATATTATTTTTTCTCAATTACATTCCTCTATGGACATAAACACTCATGACATAGCTCCTCCACAACTGATGTTCCCTCCACACCAAATTTGACGGTAAAGTAGTTTTTGTTGTACCAAATATTATGTGTGAGCAAAACTGCATTTTTCTCATTACTCCTGCATTGCAATTTTTACAGGTGCAGATTGCATCAAGCCCCGAGTCCCAATTCACGTATACAAATAACAGGGCCCTAGTCTTCCTCCCATAGATAGATATAGTATACATACATAGGTATATATAATAAGTACACTGCTATGGTCAGACCTGAAGAACGTGTGGGTTGGAGATGAATTGAAAATTGAATATTCGATTGGACGAAGACAAGAGCGGGGATAAAGGGAAAGCCTTGGGATGGAATTTTGAGGAGAATCATCTATACCTAACGGAATATATTGGGAAGAATGAGGAAAAGAACTGAAAGAGGAAGAGGACCAGGAAGGGAGAAAGACGAAGTGCATGAATGAAAGAATGAATGAAGGATCAACTGAGAATTGGAAGGCTTGTTTGTTGCGGTAGAAATCAGATCTTTTGCGTTGAAAACTCGGGGGTGTCTGCCTCGCCAAAATCATTAATCTTCTCCCCTATTGTCGCACTGCTAAGAGTTCAATCCTCTACTCTTCTCCTCTTTTTCTCCGAATCATCTTCTGCACTATTCAACAACACAAAGAATCCTCTCAACTTCCCCACACAATCCAACTTTTCCCCGGCTAGCGAAAAATTCCGAACAAATTCTCCTCAATATTTTCCTCTCTCATTTTATATACCGTCCCTTAAATTCACTTTTCCCTCTCATCAATGAATTCTCCCTCTATCTGTACAATAGTTAGTTAGTTAGTTTAGCTTTATTAATCAATAACAAGTGTCAAAAGGCATCAATACAAGTATTGGTTTTCATCCTGGACACTCAAAAGTCATAACCATAACAGATACAAGTCATAAGAAGAACCGCGACATGATCAAAGGAGACAAATTTGTATATCATTAAAATTAAATGTTGTCTCTACGAGCTAACAATATTGAATTAGTTACAGTTTTTATAAAATTACCATAAGTTACATCTGGAAGTCTTAAAACATTAGGCAAGTCATTCCAAAACTTGACACAATTATACAAAATATTCTTTTCACCGACTCTGCATTTCACTAGTGGGTGAAAGATTGTTATGGACAGAGCCGAACGCATTTTAGATATAGTACGTTTAGCAAGAATACAGGCATTTATATACGGAACCTTGTGTCCAAAGTGCACTACTTCGAACATGAACTTTACACTGTAATATTTAATACGTTTGGTTAGACTAAGCATATTAAAGCATTCATAAACACAAGACAAGGACATATGTTTCTTCATTATTGAGTTACAGTGAAACAGAGGTAAAAATTTATCAAGTTTCCTCTGTATCATATCCAGTTCTGTTTTACATGCACAGCTCCAGACCAGTAAACAATAGTCAATGTGGGAGAGTATATACGCATTAACCAAAAGACACTTTACTTGCAAAGTCAAGTATCTCCTCACCCGAAGCAACGCGCCCATGGCCTTTGTGATTTTTACCAAAACAAACCTGCAGTGTTCATTGAAATTGAGCTTTTCATCCAAAACGACGCCCAGATACCTAAAATTCCACACTCGTTCAATTTCGTTACCATTCACATATAATTTGAGTTCAGTATCAACGGTATTTGACTTATGTATTATCATATACTTTGTCTTTTCAGAATTGACAGAAAGAGAATTATTCAACATCCATACATTAAGCCTATTTAACATGGTCTGAGCAGAGCTGAACAAAGTATCTAGACATGTACTGTACATATATAGCACCAAATCATCAGCATATGATACATACCCAATATCAACTGCTGAACCTACGTCAGAGAAAAACATTATAAACAATAATGGACCCAGAACAGACCCTTGTGGGACACCATTTACATCAACATAGTATCTTGACAGCGTACCGTTCATGTAAATCTGAAAATTCCTGTTGTGTAAATAATCAGCTAATACATGCAAAGTACAAGTATTAAGTTTGAAGTTAGTTAAGTTGAATATGAGGACAAGAATGGGAAGAAGAATTTAAAGATTAAGAATTTAAAGATTCAAAATTTTAATGAGTAATATTTTAATATGAAAATAATTTCCAATGCAAATTTACCATATTGCAGAAATTACAAATATATTAGTCATAGGTATATATTACAAATATATACGTACGTAAATAAGTACAGATAAAATACTTTGAGACGATGAAGAAATAATCTGCTGAATTAATACTGGTTAAAAAGGAAACGTCAACTGGAGAGAAAATAAATGAAAGCCTTTCCTAATTTTCTTGTCTCAAATAATCTCAGGCCTTTGGTCTTGATTCCTCAACCATTCAAGCATCCAGCGTGAAAACATGAACCGAGAGGACCAGACCATATTTAAATGTGTATACTTTCTAGCTACCCATACATACAAGGCTCCCCATATGATTAAGCACATGGGAACTATATATGAATGATATACCTTCCATTCCAGTCGCCAGCACTTAGTCTTCCCTTAATGACCGAGCAAGAACATGAGCATGCAAAGTAAGTAGATCCAGGAGGACGAAAAATCTGAAAAGGAAGCAAGAAATAGAATACAAGGTTAGTATCTTAAAAGTGTATGTATGGAAAGGCTATGTATGTATTTGTATGTATCTCTATACAGGGAGTTTGGAAGGGCTACCTTATCCATGTATACTAGAACTACTCGTCTCGTCCAAGGGAAAATACTTACTCCTGAAAACATTTCCTCAATACAAGTTTACAAGTTGGGCTGTGTGTGTGTGTGTGCGTGAGTGAGGGATCAGTTGAAGGGAGTAGAAAATTTCTGTTTTTGAAAGTTTCCTTCTTAATTACCATAATTTGTTAAGAAATGATGAAAAGTATTCAGCTGCTCTGGACACGAATCGATAATTCGTATAGACCACAAGCAACGAAGCAACTTCTTTCTACAACTTAGCAAAAACTTCTTTCTCTTCTTTTGCTACAGCTTGCATGGCTCCGTCTACTAAAACAAGAGAACGTGCCTGATACTATATTTACATATAAGTAAGTCTACTACACACACACACACACACACACACACACACACACACACACACACACACACACCCTGTCTCAAGTCTGAATTCCCTGACAGTTGTATCTTGTGAACCCAACCTGACGAGAAGGAGCATAAAGTTTCCCGTATTAACATTTATTTCAATTTTCAAGATAAAACTTGTCATTCTCCCTTGAAAAAAAAACTTTGCTTAACTTACAAACTCTCCCTCTCTCCAAAACATGATAATACATGTGTACCCTACACCTGGATATAGATACACACCTATATTTTGTAGGTGTCTAATAGTAAATACATACATACTCACATCCAGTCCGCACTAGGACCTTGAGCATATATCTGAGCACCCTCTAATTCCGAATTTAAAGCAGGAGGAAAAAAGATGCAGAGATTGTACTCCGCAGAGAAAAGGATTGGAGAAAAGTATGAAAGTCAAAACCGGAGATAAAATGTCATATTTAAAATTTATCACATCCCGTCATTTAGGGTGAGAGGTGGAAATGTTGAATGAAATGAAAATGTCAGCGATGCATTCCCTTCTCCATTCGTGTACTAAATGCATACTACATACCTCAATATGTACGCTCATAGTTGAAGGAAGAAGGCTCCTAGCTCTGTTGAGGACAGTCCATTCTAAATAGGCAGTGACACCATGCAAATAAGCGCGTTCGAGAGATTCAATAGAAAAAGATATCGGCGGGCTGTCCGGGTACTATATACATACATAGCATTGAAAAGCCTGGAATCCTTTGACTACTTCCCTCACTCACCTTAGCTAAAGTAAAAGTGTGTGTGTGTGTTCCAGTCAAATGAGAAATGTCGCGCTGGAAATGGTGAAAGTGCTAGTGACTTGAGTCCTCAGATAAAAGCAAAAGTCCCATCGATTTTTCTTCATAGTTTTATTCAAAAATGGCTATGCACATCAACTTTTCCAAGGACTCTTGCTTCCCTGACAGACAGACTTTCCAACTCAAACCGTACTAAATGTGCTCTTGTCCGGGTGGCAGTGGAAGGGATGATGGGGAAAGGGCTCAAGATGTGGAAGTCTCTGTATTTGTACGTACATATGACTGTGTACAAGGGAATGGCTCCCGGGAAGATGTAAGTCGCTTCCACCCGTCCATGTGTCGATCTTGTGAAATGTGACTGAATCAAATGAAACGAAATGAAAGTGTCGGACTAGTAGTAAGTCAGAGCTAAAGCTCAATCTCAATGCATATCTATCTTTTCCCTGACTTCTCGACAGACGGTTCTCATTCAATTCATCTGCAAATCTGAATTTCCTCTTTACTCCCTTCCTGAGTGACAACTTGTCCCGACCTTTTTCTCCAACTCCTGAAATTTCCTACACTTTCATACAATTTCACATTTTCCCTCCTTTTTAACTCCAGACCTGACACAGGGGGATGTAACCCTAGAAGAAACTATTTAGTACATACAATCATACCCATAGGTAATTATACTTAAATCTCAATGCTGGTTATATTTACAATTATTATGTTTCTTTTAGTCTTAGGATTTATACATCTAAACAAAATCCTTTCAGGAGGATCCTTGACTTTTCTAAAGTTACATTTTTTTTTACATAATCACACAAATGAATAACAGTTATTACCTGAGGTTTGTCAAGCATCAAGTGTGAGTACTACTCAGTGCCTATGCTCCACTATGAGATGATACATGACGCGGAACAAAAATTACGGTTAACTGCTTTGTTTACTCCAACTTTTGTACAGTGAGGAGCTCAAGCTGCAAATCAAGTTAAATGGTTGGTGAATTCTCATTTATGGGAATTTTTTCCCAGTATTTAACCGAGAAGTCAATCAATAACCTTGCTTTATTTTTTGTTGAAAAGTTCATACATGTATGGTAAAACGGTTTGGGGCCCACAAACCTTCCTCACGTATCTATAAGCATGCATTTTGAGAGAGAGAGAGAGAGAGAGAGAGAGAGAGAGAGAGAGAGAGAGAGAGAGAGAGAGAGACCTGAGCGGAAAAATATTGGGACTGTACGGAAGGTAGCACGAAAACTTTGAGAAGTTATCAGCTTTAGTCACACTCTGTACGTTCAAGTTACATATGAGGGAATTTGTTGGAGGTGCTGTCTGAGACCAGCTCATTTCTGAACAGCAAACAGGCAGTCGGTGAGTGTATAAGCCATTTGTTACATTCTGGAGTAATAACATCCACGTACGTCTCCCCATTGGCAGTAGTAAAAGGTCTATATTCGTAGACAACTCACACTACTGCTCCTGACTGACTGACGGAACAGAAGAATAATTCCTGAAATTATCATTTTTTATGGATTGGCCTCTTGCTCGATTACTATCCATCCATCCACACTTGAGTACCTGCGGGATCCCTACAATATATACATATAATTGTTAGCATTTGGATACGGCGCTATACAGGCCCGGATATCTATACAACATGGATTATGTGAAGATGCTCATTGCAGCACTTATTTTATCAACGTCTTGAAATGAATTGAAATTGGGGGGCTGTAACACACTACATGGCTCGTTTCCCTCCTTTGATTCTTCGTCTGTCTTGTCTCTCGGTGCCTCTCATGGGTTTTGTTTTACTTGAACATAAGCCTGGCGGTCAAATTGTTAATTTTCTCTGTGTCATTTTTTTCCCTTTTACCTGAGAAGTTGATTCTTGGGTTTGCTTATACGCTAGGTAGTTATTTCTCACTATCAATCATCGAATGGGTAGCGGGCAAGTCAAGTCTAGCTCACTGACGCAAGCTAAGTAACAGACATTTGAACATTATTTTGCTCGGATTGAAAGTCTGAAATTCGATTCGACTCCTTCAGGCTTATTTGCTCTCGGGGCTAATTAGTTTTTAAATTTTTACTTTTCAAGAGGATCTCTCAAAAATATTTTCATTTTGAAATTGATTCCCAAAGGAATAGTCGGACTGTTTTCCTTCTCTCTGTTTATCAGTCTCAGTTTCAGTGTCACAATTATAAAATTGTAATTTCCTTTTTCAATCATACAACAGGGATCTAATGTAGGAGCTTCTTTCAAAGTAGTAGTCTCAAGATTTTTTGTCCCTGCAACTTATTCTCTATGATAGATCCTGGGGGAGGAAAAAAACGCTAATTAACATGCATGGCGGATGTGTACTGTAGTGATGTAAAGTAAGAATTTACTTGACATGAGTAAGGGTTCTGTACTGTCTGAAGCCATTGCTGTAGGAGTGTCCCAATATGTATGTATGTACAGCCAGTCCTTGGGATTAGATAGAGCGTAACGTGTAACGCTTGAAAGAAGGAGAAAATCCATAGCGGAGTAAAAAGTTATACTTGTCAATCAAAAGGGATTGTAAGTCTGCATGCTCCGCCCCTTGCCCAGAATGGGAAGATTATTTTCTATCCCAGTCTATGTGGAATTATTTTCTATAGGCTCCATCATGTGAAACTGAAGAGTTACCACTTGACATCCACATCCACAATGCTCTATATATATATATGTAGATAGAGATTTGGATCAAATTTCCCAGCCCACCATTCCAATGTCCAGCTCTCTTTTCATCTCCAACAATTTTTAATAGGAGGCTTATCAATCCTATGGTTTCACTCCCGCCAGTAACTCTCTCTCTCACTTCAACTCGTCACCCATACAAAGTTTATTTCAGTGTCAAAAACTATCCCAGCCGAAAGGACAAGTTTGTAAGTGTACATGGAATGGGCTAAGATTTTAATCTACTCCAGAGACATGCACCTCTCCGCTTATTCAATCCCTTCCTTTTAATTCCTCCTAAACCCTTGGAGATACCTCCGGAGTCCGGACACAGAGCTCACTTAAATTAAATGCACAAGGGATACCTTTTCAGAAGTCTAAATTCTATTTTACAATAGATACCACTAGTACTTTATTCCTGAAGACAAAATTTGTTACCCGTAATAATAGCTACAAGTTTCATTTCCCCTAAATTTCCCGTAGTTCAAATATGTTTTTAATTTAAAATTCTGCAATTTTTATACACAATTTTTTTTTGTGTTGGTATTTTTTAGAAAAAATATTCTTTACTGAGTATCTACCTTCAATGATGATTATGTGGGTTAAGAAAAATATGACATAATTGAGCTGCTTATGAAAATAAGGTAATATGTAGATATCTATAGTTACACAGAAGAGGGGAATTTATTTTTGTACATGAAAAAGTTATTGCTTCCTTGGGAAGTTGTGGTGAGTTTTTGAGGGTGTGTGAAAGTGGTTGGTTATGGAAATATTGGGAAATTCAGGGAATAGTTGGCCACTTTGATATGCATGGAAATGTGAAAACTTTTGACCCATAATACAAGGAGTGATTAGTGTTTCAGTTTCCTGCTCTTCGGATACTTCCCCATGATAGTTCAATAAGAGAGGGAATTCACTGGGAGGAGATGGGTTGTTATATATATTTAGATGATATGAGAGTAGTTGAGGAGAGGTGGTTCATATTATGATAGCTCTGAGAAGAGATTGTGGCTTGGGCTGAGACGAGATGCTTCCCTATGAAGCATCCTGACTAATCCTCACTCAAAACTCATCACTGCGTGAACTTGGGATGGAATGGATGTGAGAGCTCATCTCATCTGATTCCACACTGGAAATCCCACACTCCAGTCTCAACTCCAGCATCCCTCCAACACCACCAACATCTACAGCCCCGGCTTAGCTTTAAAACCTGAATGTCTTCGCTTTTGCATACAATTTATCCATCTCATCTAATTCTCCCATTTCAGACTTACTCTCTATTGGCACAGTGTCTCTATCTCCCACTAATAACTTTCCCCCCTCAGGATTCTCCCAACTCTACAAATAATATCCTCTTCTTGAAAAAGCCCTCAGCCTCAAATTTTACATCCTAAATAATTTCCAGCCTTTAATACTTTTTTCCTACCGTCTTCAAATTAAAGACCCAATATTCTCAAAACCAAGTCTACACAAAAATGTTTTGAATTTACGAAAAATTGCCATTACTAATTATTTTTGTGACATTTTTAAACCAAGGAAAAATCAAGGGATGTGTCTTAGGTTTAAGTGCTCTGAGATTTCAAAACGGGGGAGAATGCACGAGGGCTGGATAAATAGGGTGGAATTGGCACACTGGTGAGAAAGAGACATTTGCCAGAAAGAAAGGAATGCTAGGAAGAAGTATACATGCTAGAAGTGAGGAGACAGAGCGAGAGAGAGAGAGAGAGAGAGAGAGAAGAAATCGGAAAGAAATATGCTTCTTAGGACATATGTTGTTGGATTTATGGATCCCGAACATTTTCATGCTAACTTTGAGTCGTAGGCTTCCGCCGAGGAAACCATTCGTCTTACGTGCTTCCCGAAAAACCGCTTCCCACTTTGTCGAGCGGGAACCTTTTTCACTTGTTCCACTATTTTACAACAACCCTATTACACATGTTACCTCTTCTCTCCCTTTACATTTCTCTCTCTCTCTCTCTCTCTCTCTCTTAGTAGTATTCCAACCTGGTAGACATATCCAGGAGTTTTCAATCCATTCAGAGAGCTTCAGAGTTCCTCGTGGGTCAGTCATTTTTCCCAAACCTCATCCATCATAGGAGGGTAGACTGTGTATGAACACATTGGGAATAATACACATATGATTGAGCACACACACACACACACACACTCACACACACACAAACACCCTCAAATACACACTGACCAGCAACACTGAGTGAGATCCCATTCATATTTTATCCCTTCTCTGCCGACTTTTATGTGACATTAAATTATTTAGCATTATGACATGGACGTATCAACAGTTGCCGACATTTGAACTCTCCCGCGAGATTTTATAGCTGACGAGGCCATTCAACTGTTAAACCGGCTGGAGTGAATTTTTTTTCTATATCTATCTCTTCTGATTGTGAGAAAGGTGTAAATATGGTCAATTATTGTGATTACTTTGATTATTCTGATTTTTATTATAGTAGAAAATGATATTTTGTAAATTGTATTCTACGTAAAGTAAAGTTCATACAACAAAATGTTTATTTTTTCAAGACAAGCTAGAATAAAAGAAAATTACAGGAAATAATTGGAAGTTTCTGATGATGAGAAATCATGCAAATTAAATTCGAATTAGGAAGTGGAGGAACATGAAAACTCAGTCTTGAATTTCCCTCCCATATCATTAGTATAATTGGGTGCCGGTACTGCCTATTACGGATCATTCCTCCTCAGAGTCACAAAATATGAGCTGGAATATTACTCTCAATCCCACAACACGATCCATTTGATATTGACTCTTGTGAAACTTACAATGAGAAATGGACTGACGGGGAAAAAAATGACTATAGGCAGGTTTTAGGGGAAGAAGGAGGCGGTAGTGTAGAAAAAGCTGGAAAATGTGACTACAATTTTTTTTATTTTTCTTGAAGTAATGATAGGTTTCATTGGCGCATAAAAATGAGCGGTGAGTCGGAGATATTTGTCATGACAAAAAATACGTGAATTTCCACACACTTCCACACACACACACTCACATCCTGTCATTCCAGAGCACTCGTACATAGAGTTAAACAGCCGGAGCCACAACTGTGTAGGGAAGAAATGAGCAAGACCAGTAACCTTTGATCTGCCCCACTATAATTTGCTTATACATGCAAGGACCAATTATTTCTTGATTTTTGGGCACATTTCCAGCCCTTCAACCCTTGGATTGACAACGGGCCTGGCATATGAAAAATTATCGATATATTTTAGGTCAACCAACTATTTTCTCTTGCGTTTTTCTTGGGAAACCCAAAACCTGCTGAAGGGGGTGGGCTCCGGAGACTGGAGATTATTAATGAATTTCTGTCATGAAGCTTAGAATTAGAGAAAAACGTCCAAAAATCCTTTGAGGAGGGGATCCCTTCAAGACAAAAATAAATCTTAAATATCAGTCTCGTACTACCAATAATTACATGATATTTTATAATCTTCCTTTTCTTTCCTACTCCTTACAGTCAAAAGCTAGCTGGGGTTAGCTGTTAAAAAATTTGACTATAAATTCCTGTTTGTAGTAACATCCCCACAAACAGTCAAACTTGACTTTTACAATGATTGCTTTTAATACAATACTCAAAGTAAAATTGTCATTGTCTTAAAGGAACCTTGGTGCAAAAGGTTTTGCGTCATTAGAGGAAATGTCTTATGGGAAAATTTCTTATACCAAGAATGTCCGCAGGGCTAAATTTACCAATAATGCAATTATTATTTATTATTATATAAACGTTAATTTATCACAGAGAATTAACCTATTCATTTAATGCGTATATTTTAGTACACAGTACTGTAAAAATAACAACGTACATACGATTTAAATAAGGATTTAATTATTCCAACTGACCTCATAATTTATTCTTGAACAGTTTCAAAGTAAAAAGGAATTTAAATGCACTCGCCGAATTTGTTATATGTAGGAAATTGGGACATTTTATCAAAAAAAAAGACTCACCTCACCTTGAAACTGAAAAATGACTTTTTTTTCTTTCTTTGAGACTCAAGTGTAATCTTTCCCTTTCCTCTTGGTTTAGCAAAGCGAATAAAAAAAGAACTACCTCAGTTGTCCCCCTCCTCTCCCAAGGTGATATATAAAGCCTGATTAAATATATCCATCCCGAATAGATTCAGAATCTTATACCTATACGGAATGACTTCATTCACGGGAAGAACGCTATAAGAAAAATTAATGTCAACAGGACCCCTACACAGTTGTTATAACACCTCATCATTCAAAAAACTGATACTCTCTCCCTCCAATATCAAATACACACGCATCCTGATGGGAAGCCTTCAGCTCACCATAAACCTGCTAATAAGTACTATCCCAGAGTCCTGACAACTTTACTACATGTAAAAAGAAAGGAGAGAAGGGCAAGTACAAAATATCACATCAAGTCTCTATTAGAATAGAGAACATGGTTCTTACAAATTTTTTTTTGAGAGCGCTCGGTCTTTGCCTCTCCATCATCCACGCCTCACGGTTGGGCATTCACAGAGTGACAATTTATTTCCGATGACCCGGACCACACCAACTATTTTGTGATCGTCGTTCCAAGTCTGTCAAAAGAGCTTGTTTCAAAGGAGAGAGACAGAGAGAAAAAATTTAATGTGCATCTAATGTGTATGTTCCTGCGTTTTTCTATGTACATACATGCTATGTATACGTTCCAGCGATTTACTATATCCAAGGAGCCTCAGTTGATTGGATATTTTTTGAAGCAATGAATTTTTGAGAAGTGGTGCTGATAAAGAGGTCCGCAATGTTCGGAACATAGGTCCCACAACAGGAAAATAAAAACAATAAAGTGCCAATTAGTCAAGAGAACTTAATGAAAAATCTACCAATTTTGTTCCCTGCCTCAGAGACTCTATGTAGGGATAAAATGGGCCAATGCAGTCTGCACGTTCCTCCTATACAAGCACATATTTATTAAATGAAGAAACCATATAACGAGTACTCCACATTTTAAGATCCGGACCCTACCCGAGAGCTACAGATAGATACTATTACTGTAATCGCCCTTATATTACGTACAGTAATAAAAGCAAGAGGGTGAAACACAATCTCCCTGTGCATACACAGACTCACACACACACACACACACACACACATCCAGGCCATTACATTTCTTTGGATAATTTTTAGAGGAATATTAAAGGGATAATTTTATGCCAAAGCTCTCGTGTAGCAGTGCATTTGAGAACGAGTCATAAATAAACTGGTGAACAGTAAGTGGATACATATTTCTATTTTCAGTTTCATTCTTACAGTTTTAAAGGAGAAACATATACACTGGCACAACTTTCCCATCTTTTCCCAAACCCCTCAAGCCGTTCGTACATATTTATAAACCCATGTATTCTATATATATGTATAAATATATCTACAGAGCTGTATAAGAGGAAGTAAAGGAACTTAAAGATACGATAGAATTCATTGTAAAACCCGTGAAAATCTCACTACAGAATTTCCAAGCCACTCGAGCACAATCTAATATTTTCTATTTTACACAAGATTAGAAAAACATGGGTTTCATTTGGCGTCAAGGCCGCTTGGTTTAGAGCCCCGAACATTGTGTGCATACAGTCAATTGTATATAAGGAGGAAAAAGAAAAGAAAATTAACTCGAGAGAAGCAAGTCCCTCGGGATTACTCACCTACTTGAATGTTCATGTTGAGACAAATTTCCCAATTCCACCATTATTGTTACTACTGTGCTGGGGCTGGGCTGGGAAAAGTGTAACATAAGTGAATATTTTAAGCTCATTATAAATTTTCGCAAGGTTTTCCAAATTGCTACGCTAAGCTTCGTGGAATTCATTCTTCTCTTGGATATGCAAACCAATCTAGGAACACAACACTCCGCTCTTATGTAATTACATTATTATATTACAATATTATCCTGGCTGGACGAGTCGTGTGTATTTAGATACATACATACACCCCCTCATATGTGGATTCTCAAGCGTGAGTATTCCCCAGTATTGTTTTAAAACTTCAAGACTGAGTGAGTGGTAGGGGTATACAGATACGAGGGGGTGGAAATATCTACAGATACACGCTATGTGCATAGGACGATACTCGAGTAATTATTACGTTTCGCAATCGCTCGTAAAAAAAATATTCCATGCAGAGGGCTCCTTGGGTGGTAAGCGACTATAAAGCCTGTGAAGCAAGTCTCTAAAAGTGTCATAAATAGATACGTTACAAGAGTTGAGAGAAGTTGCTTGAGGAAAAAGCTGACATTTCATTGAACTTTATATGTGATGATAATACATTGAGTATATCCAAATAAAATTATGAAATGTTTCCACATTTCTTGAAGGGAAGGGATTTAGTTTGTGTTAAATGGGAAAATAAATTCTTATAGTCGTATTTCTTTGAGAGTTTTTTCCTTTCTTCCATATTTCTTGTATTTTGTTCAGAGGCTATGTATAGACCTAATTGGGAGGCATTACCTCTGTGAGGGATTATTTTAGTACGGTACTGTGAGCACATGGGATGATAGTGTGTGTGTGTGAGTGTTTGTGTGTACGGAAGAAAGGATAGTGAGAGAATGGTAGCAAGGAAGGAGATAATAAGTGAGCATGGACATAATGGAAACCGCAGAACGTTGACGAAATTACAGGTTGTTGGTAAATTACATGCTTTTTACAGGGAAAAAAAGAAAAAAGAGTTGAGTTGGATTGGACGTCATGCGGAAAAGTCGACGCCTTTTTTATCCTCCGCCTGCACGTTTCAGTCTCATTCTCAAGACCTAATCGCATTTTAATATTAACCTTAGTACTTGGACCAATTGCAGAGTATGAAACCAGCATTTTTATCCCAGCCTGTTCCTCTCCGCACAGTTTATATTTTCTCAGGGATGGTTCTTCTATGACCAAAGGTGGATTCCTACAACTCAGCGCTCAGCATATATTCAAAAGCAAGGAACACATTTTTTGAATAGGATTGTCCTCGGGAGGATAGACACATGAATCGAGTAACCACAAATACAAATATAGAATGTATATGTGTATATATTACTTTTGAATCGTGCTCTTAGCTTTAGCTCCCTCAAGCCGAGAACAAGAAAATTTTGTAGGGATTGTCCTGCAAAGTTTCCAAAGTCCTAATGCTCAGTGCTACTAAATTGTGAGAGTCGAAGAAAAATCCTAGAGACAGAGGACATGCTTCATATGTCACTTTTCCGAGTTTATTCAGAAAATAGGACTTGTTCAGCCCCAAAAGCCAATCTCACAATTAAGGCAGGAGGAAGGAACCAAGTGTTGCACTTTGACAAGAATTATGAACGGTATAGCTGTTAACTGGGAGTATTTACACAATACACAAGCCCTACTCCCTGTGTCTTATACTTTGCTCTTTGTACCCGGGGAAATTAAATTCAAGACAAGAGAACTTCCTCCTTGGAACTCGCCGTCAGTAAATGTGAGCTTGCATTTCCTAAACCGAGCCTAATTGAGAAATAATGGTTGGGAACCAAGTTCTTATTTTTCGCTAGCCTCAAGCCAAAATGCTTCCCTCCCTGAGACATACAGAGCTAGGGCGAGAGATGTTACAAATCCAGAACCAAATATCCACAAATTCTCCGACTAATTACAACACCAGTCTCAATGTGGGAAAAACTTATTGCACTTGTTATTTGGAATTTACGGGAAATTCCATCAAGTTCCCTCTCACAATCACAGCTTTCCAATTCCTACCCCACATATTTTTTGTCTAACTAGGATTTAGTAATTATCTTAAATATAATAAAATTACAGGTTGTGTTCAAGTAGGTAATTAAAATCCCCCTAAAATTCAGAATTAACCTATCAATTCTTTTCACTACAAATAATCTCACAAAACATTTACTAATAGATAATTAAAACTGCTATCTCCACTTCACAAATATATCTCATTTTATGCTATCCACTCAAAACTATACCTCTCAAAATTTCCTTGCTCCTGGTGTCTGTAATAAATTAATGTTTAGATTTTAAATAAGGAAATGTGTGAAGCTTGTTTTAGAAACAAGTCACAAAGAGTTTTTACTAGGAGGGATTTGCTTACAAATGGCTTCATGCAAATGATGGACATCTTCTGTGCAATTAAAAAAGCAAGTAAGAACAGACACTTCCCATTTTTAACGACGTTCAAGGGGATGCAAGTCACAAAATGAAAGACGGATCTTGACATATGAACAGAGTGGGTGCGGGTGTACATGGAGGGCATTCCATGTTCCATTCTATGCATATTGAAGGCAGACCCAAGGATGGAGGAAGGACACAGGGATTTATGCAGACTGGCTTAGATTTTCAAAAATGGATGGATGTTGCAAGGGAATAGTTGTAAGTAGTAGTAGTAGTAGTAGTAGAGTCAGAGGAGGCAAAGTTTTTGGGTGAAGAATCTATAGATGCAAGTTGGATATTTACGGGAGGAAAAAGAGTAGAAAACGAGAGGAGAGAGACAGAAGATGATGAG
The DNA here is from genome assembly GCA_947179485.1 of Allacma fusca. Classification (NCBI taxonomy): domain Eukaryota; kingdom Metazoa; phylum Arthropoda; class Collembola; order Symphypleona; family Sminthuridae; genus Allacma; species Allacma fusca. The sequence goes on along the minus strand of OX359248.1, from coordinate 43,760,529 downwards.
GAAGAGAGTAGGAAGCAATGGGGAAGAAGGGACATATTGGGTAGTTACTCCACTTGACTCTCGTCTTCTTCAGTTGACTCCAGTTTTAGGGAATGGTTTTGTTCCTTCTGCTCCGTAGTCCCAAGTACCATATGTTGGTTGGATGTGGAGCCATTTCGCTTATGCTAACGAGTTGAACAGGCGACAGGAATCAAGAATTGTACCCCATTTGTAATCCTTTTTCCTCTTTCTCTCTCTCTCTCACTACGATTCCCGTACCAAATGTGTTCACTTTACCTCATATCCGTGCATATATCCCATACTTTGCGTCCACATCATCCCGAAAAAGCTCAGTTTGTCGTTAGTTTACACACACACACACACACACACACACACACACACACATACACATATTCTCCTAAGTAACTACTACAGGGGCCTCTGTACTACAAACTTACTTGTTCTATAAAATACGGAGAGAAAATCTCCTTTAACCAATATATCTTATTGCTTTTCCCGTACAATGCTCAGTCTGAGTTAACTTTCTCCCATGGAGGCTACCCCCATAGACCCCCGCTCATGTGTATACAGAGAAACATGCTCTCAGATTCTTTTCTCCAACTCATCTCTTTTATTCCCATGATTATGGATTCTTCATGAGTTTATGCCGTTCATCATTCCTCCATGGTATGGAAAACTTTCCCTGGAAATAATTTCATTCAATGTATTCACACGCACACTTCCATACCATCACATACACACATTTCACCATTCATTCCACTCATTTGTGTATACAAGAGCTGGGCTGAGCCCTTATCACACTGCCCCTTTAAGATATACCAGGCATAATCTTAACTTTAACAATAGAATATTCCACTATTTTTGAGTAACACAATTTTCAAATTTTTAATAATTATTGAAAGTAAATATTGAAATAATTTTTTAAAAAACTTACTTTTTTTTATCACCTAATGTACTAAAAATTCCAAGGACTCTTGTACTAAAAAATGACTCCAGGATGAAATAATATTAAGTTGAAGGACATTTAGTACCATTGAGTTTCAGGTACGTTTGTATGTATATAGTTGTGGGTGGAACTAATTGGATTTTTAAATTTATGTAAATCTCTAGTTTACAAGGGGGGGTGTGATTGACGATGATTTAGTACATTGATAGGAGAAATGGTATTTTTTTGTGCTATATATTGAATACACGCATGTAATTGTCCAAGGGTACTAGTAGACTCAGTAGTAGAAGTGCAGTTAGTACGTAGGACTTGTGTATGTGTGTGTCTGTTAGGAAATGTGGTGGGATGAAAATTAATAAGAGTACTAGAGTCTAGATTTCCCCTGCTATTCCCCAGATGGCTTTCTGCATTAATTTTATAAGCTGTAGTAGTTAGTTAAAGTAGACTGTTCTAGCCCGTAAGTACCACTCGCCTCCAACCAGCCCCCCCATCCTAGGTGCGTACATACACAGAGGCATAACAAATTGAATTACAAGAGATGAGATGAAAGAAATGGGAAGAGTTGATTTTAAAATATTCATTTGGGAGAGACTCTGACTCCTCGCCGTGGGTCTACAGAGCCTGTAAATGTTCTTTATGAAGTACTAAGGTGCCTTATCTGGGCCATCAAGCGAGCATAAGAAAGCTATTAGAGCTCCTCACTCCTTCATTTCCATGCGAATTTAATGCAGATGATGTTATTTCGTAATCAACTTTTTTTTTCTCGAGACGCGGCCAAGCAAGTGTCTCTAATTAGCTATTTTTCCCTCTTCCCCTCCTTGCCCTCAATTGAAACTGATTAAATCAAAGTATGGATTAACTCCTTTCCTTTTCTTTTTTTTTTTGCAGAGGATAACAATCTCTCCGGTATTTTCCCTACAACTCTACGCCTTCTAATAGTAAATCCCTGGGTAAATTTAAATTTTGCAAAGGTTCTTTCAGCTCTCTTTGTTGATATTACACTATTTACCAAAGAATACTCGTTCCCAAGAATTTCTAATGCTTTTGAAGTGAACCGCAAGCTTTTAATTCAGTAACTTTTTTTTTTTTCAAGGGAAAAAACAGTCTTAAGTACTGGGATTGTCTCCACAACCTGGATTATCATGCTGAGGGAAGGATCCTATTAAGTTTTATTTTCTAATTCCAAATCCTAATTGTCATATATTTTAAATCCTTATTTCACAAAAATAACATAAACAAGGGAAGAGCTTCACTTTGTTAGTGTTGGCTCATAAGTAAACCAGATTTGAGACTAGATTTATCCTGTGAAATTAATGAAGAGCTAGTTTCAGAACAAACTAGCTTCTTTTTTTTTTACTATAGCCGTCGTACAGCAAAACAAATAAATTGAGAGGTATAGAGAGTGAGATAGGTAGAGTAAGAGATAGAGAGATGAGAGAGAGACAGAGAGCTTTGTCAGCTTATAGTTTCTCAATCTGAGGGAAGTCAGCTCGTTGGGTCGTAAAACTAGTGGTTTTGCATAAATAGGAGACAGGGGACAACTCTAATTGGAAGATTTTATGAAGTAATCGTGAATTATCAAAATACAGAGGGCTGGTCGTTCTCACATGAGAAGTACCATAGAGATGCTATCAAATTTACTCGTGCGCTTCAAATTGACACCATACCAAGAAGAAAATATTCCATTTCATAAAATGAGCCACAGAGAGGCTGATCCACACGTGCTATTCCAGTTTTTTTTTTTGGGTTCTGGGTAGGGACAGGAAAACCCAAACTCCTGGTAACAATACACACACACACAGCATATACTTAATGAGTTGGTTTAAAAGTTAGATTTGAACGATAGCCAGGGAGTGAAGGTAGGACGCGCTAAGGTTGGGGAGATACAAGGACCAAGTCTGTATTTGTGTTTGTTGGGGAAGAGAAGAAGAATACTACTGTATAGGAGAGAAGAAAGGATGAACAGCACTTGAGGGATCATGTATTGTAATTAAATTGATAGACTGGCTAATTGACCAGCGGGGGATAAGTGAACCCTGGGGTTTAGTAGTCCAATCCAATCTGAAACCCTCTCAGAGTTCAAGACGTCGGAACTGTAAGGCTCTCATGAGTTTATATATGATCACACCAATGACTTTCCTCTCTCACTAAAACCTTGGGCTCCACTCCAAATCTTCATAGGACATGTACCTCGGGCTATATCTATAGGAGTCTCCTATAAAGACATATGTTTCTCCTACTCGGGCACCATCCCGAACCTTATACTGTATCTCCAAAAACTTGTGGTGCAACGGAGTGAGGGATTTTAATCTGTAAAATCAAATGTATGACCCGCTTTGTGAAACACAACGTAACGTTATTGTATTCCAATGTAATAAAATTAGATACTCTCTTATATACTCTCAAATTTACGGCTGGACTTACGTTGACTACAAAATCAAGTGACTGAGACTTCATCATGAATATCCGCCTGGGTACAGAGATATCACTGTCAATGAGAGCTGTCAGAATAACACTGACATTTTGGGGCAGCCGTTTTTAAAGAGAAATTGTTTACACATTTTTCAGTAGAATCTGTATCTAGTAATTGTGATAACTACAGCATTATTACGTATAATAATTGTAATGGTACAAAATTGGGATTTGTTTCCCAACACTCAGATCTTTTTTGTTTGCTGACATTGAAAAACGTTTGAATTATTGTTAGTGTGATTAAAGGTCCAAGTCAGAAATAATTTTAGAAGAAGGAACAAAAGTAACTATTACGCGAGAAGCGAATTGACTTCCCATGACTTCTCGAAACCTACCATGTATGTGTGTGCATATGAGGAGGCAGACCTTGTCCAATGACGAAGGAATAACATTGGAAGAAAGAGAGAGAGAGAGAGAGAGAGAGGAAAAGAGTGGGGATGAAAAAAAAATGTGGGAAAAAATCAGTTGGTAGATAGTCTGGAGAAAGCGTAAAACGATAGCACTGAGAGATGTGAAAGATAAGTGTGCGGATCCGGCTGGAGGAGGCAAAAAATTGTGGGGAAAAAGGAACAAGTCAGAGGAGAAAAGTCGGATGCGTGAAGTGAAGTGATGTGAAGTGATGGACATGGAAGGAAGAGAGACGACCGAAACGACAAGGATGAAACCTCTCAGCATCTCTGGAGTTAATGGTGATTTACGACTTGGTGTCAGGACCACTGGTCAAGATCAGTGACATCGCATCACCTTGTCCACCGGGACTTTCCAACTCCTTCCTCTTTTTCGCCAGAATATCAACTCTGTCCGAGACTGCATTTGCCTACAAAGTCTTTCCTTGCGTATCTTCTCCTGGGCAGTAAAAACTCACTGGTGACTGTACTATATAGGGAAGGGATGGGAAAAATAGTGTCAAAAATTCTCTTATCATTTACTCTACACATGGCTTCACATTGTTAACCAACAACCCGCTTTGATATTTTTTTCCTGTCTTTCTCTCTCCTCTCTCTCTCCCTCTCACTCTCTCTCTCTCACTCTCCAACTTCCTTGAATTTCAAATGAGTCTTACCCACCATTAATTAAAATATGATGATGACTAAAATCCAAGGGAAAATCATACATTAGAATTTGACTCTGTGTACTACACAGTGACTAGTATTGCTAGTAATAAATTCCCAATGTTGGCCCACAACTGTTGTATTTTGCAAAGCTTCCATGAACAAACTATCCGTGGGACGGGAGAGGGTTTTATACGCATATTTGATCTCCTCAGGGTGTGTATAAAAGTCCCTTATAAAATCCTTATGGGGATGAGCGCAAGTGTTTATGCAGGGACAAGTGTGAGTGTTGTGTAAGGAAAAGTGACTTGTGGAAAACATAATAGTTTGGAATATTTTAAGGAGCTGGGTGCATGAATTGAGGATTTGGGTGTATAAAGTGAAAGGAAGTTGGTGCAGAGACCAAATATATAATATTGTTATTCTGGCTCCACTGACTTGCCTACTACATGTACTATACCTACAGCAGGCATGTATTCTCAGATACAGAGATTTATTCTCATTGGGTCTTTGCCTCCCTCCTCCTTCCTCTCTCTCTCTCTCTCTCTCTCTCTCTCTCTCTCTCTCTCTCTCTCTCTCTCGCTTCTCTTCTTATCCTTCTAGCTCTAGCTTGCTTATTCCTTCAAAGACAAGAATAGAAAGTTAAAGCAGAGGCAAAGCTTGTCACAAGATTTTATATCAAAGGAGACGCAAGAATGAAACTAATAGTCTGCCGTAGTAGTATCTTTCTGTCGAGTCGCTTCCAAATACAAAGGTACTCAACCAGTTACGTTCTGCACTTTTCATGCTTAACATAAACTCTCAAATAAGTTGTTCTTCTCTAAACTCTGGCTCCTATATACAGGCTCGGCTCAATTCCATACTCCTATGCTTACATACCTCTCCCCTGCAAATACACACATGCATAATTCCACCATCGGCATATGTACCTCCAAAGGTTGGCTCCTCTAGGTTACATTAGAAATTGCCTTCGTATGTACACACGCGGTACAAGGATATACAAGTACATACGTACATACATCGAATATCTACATGTATATTTATAGATATATACATACAATTTGTATATGCGTGACTACACAAGCACTACAAGTATTCACATACATACTGTATACAAAAAATATATAGGGACTGCATACCTATATGGTAATGTATGTATACATATGTACAGAAATAGTGTGTATGCAAATAGCCCATATGTACATAGCTACCCCAATGGAAATGACATAGGCCTGTACTGTGCCGTACGTGAAGGACACTTATCCTTGTCTAGTATCTATCTATGCATAATGTGAAAAAAATAGTGACACGATATGTACGTCCATTATAAATTCCTGTACATAAAGTAACTAACTACTGGTAGTTGTAGCCTGGTGGTCGTACATGGACGTACATACTGAGGGAAGTGTGACTTGCGAGTCGAGTAAAGAGGTTCTCCTCTCTCTCTCTCTCTCTCTCTCTTCTCCACAACTCCTACTGTCGACTACATTACATTGCGTTCCATTGCGTTGCTTTCAGCTTATGGCAAAAATCGACTGGATAAATTTATGACGGCATGCTTGAGTGCATTCATTGTTTCCCGAGGAGTCCCGAGCGCCAAAAACGTCATCTCCTTTTCGCCCTATATTGCTCAGTAGAGCACCACGTTGCCCTATACTGTACACGTAAAGGGGTATGGCACTACATAGTATGTGTGGAAGGAATCGCAACCCTAAGAAAATAATGGATCCCGTAGAGTAAGAATATTATCAAAGGATAAAGTCAACGGAGGTAGTCAGTTCCGACGCTCACTTTTCTTTCCTCTCATTCTCTTCCAGGGCTTTCTATCAAAAACTTTAAGTCAACCACCACCCTCCATACAGAGGCTTTCCTGTCGTGTGCACAAGGGAGCCCAGGGATAGATAGATACAGATACATATGCATAGAACTACAGATATGTATACAGTATGCATGGGTCCTTAAAAACCATGGGAAGTTCAGGAGTCCCTGTATTGAGATGTTCATGGTACTTTACACTGTACAGCTATTACATTGCAAGATTCAAATAGCAGACGTAAAATTTGGAATCTGACACCAGGCTTTACAACTCTACCCTGGAACCAACCCTCTTGGTGAAATCCCGGTTTATGATTATCCCCTCTAAATTATTTCATCTAAGAGCATTCTATCCTGAATTTTTTTTTGACACTTTCTCGTAAATTACATCACTATCTTCCCAACTTTGCATTTTCTCACTCGCAACTTTTACTACTACGTATACAAGGGAAGCTTCCTCTCCTCAGGAGATTCCCTACCAATTAATTCCGATATCTCTCTTCCAACCAACCGACAGAAGAGAGCGGAGGTTCTTGTAATGGGATCAACTTTTGAAAATCGTTCCACATTTTTTAAAGGGAAAAAATCCCAGTTGTTTTTTTTTCAATCTCTCATTTCTTGGCATACTTATAGAGGAAAAAATATTTATGCAACCATTTGTATTTGTATTGAGCATTTTATTTTTCAAGCAACTTCACCTAACCTTAATCATTGCAATATCCACACTAATGTCCCTCCGTCCGAGTTTGTCTAACGAACCATTTTTGTTGAAATCAAAGCATGCCATGAATATTTCGTCAAAACATAACGGGGAGTGTCATGAATAATATCTTTTTTGATACAGTACAAACTAAAATACATATCTTTCAAGGGTATAGGCCATGAATGTAAAATTAAACTTGGGTTAAACAAAGCCCTAAAAAATCCTACCCTCACAATTGAGCCTTACAGCGTGAAATTAATTTCTGATTAGTTCTGGCCGTTCAAATGTGGCCAAGCTCAAAACTAGCAGTTATATTACTGTTTCTGTATATACTGCTATAATTTATTATTGTCATACACAGTACGTACATACGTGCCCAATATGTAGGAACAATGGAATAAAAAATAATAAACTTTTACAAATTACGCCATGGTAATTTGCAGGAGTAGAACAAGCAAACAAATAGTGTGTCACTCTGGTCTTGTAACGACAGAAAGTTCATGATCACTGGAGCAGTGAAATATGTGAAAATGTGATTTATCCTGACTCAAGAGAGTCAATGCTTGGATCAAAAGTATTATGGAGTAATATTCAGCCGCGAATGTGATAAAAAAAATGATTGGAAGAAATCTCGTATAGATAGATACTAAAACTCCCTCAACTCAAGTGCATGGAAGTTAGGAGAGTTTAGTCTTTGGAGATATTTCCCACACGACAGGGTTATCGTATTACTCTGTAAGTTTTACGTGCTTTACATGGTTTACGCGGACGTGCACAATTCTGGCACTCTATGTACATGGGCTTTCCTATATGCAAAAATCCAGGGACGGAACGAATATAGAGGGACAGGGAGCTATAACACTTATTATAATGAGACGAAGAGGAATGGAAGCTGAAAGGAGATGTTGATTAAGATGCAATGAGTGTTCCACTATTGGTTTTGGTTATGGTAATCACAACATCCCATGCTTACATCTTCCCTTGTGTTGTCGACAACATGCAAGCTTATTTACATACAAACACACACACACACATACACATACACACACACACACACACACACACCTCACAACGATGACTGGTTCCAGTTTGGTATAATGTCAATGCCTACTTATGAACAGCTACCGTCGACTCTGTTACTCCTCCGTTCCAGTCCAGAGTGCTGCATACTAGACGCTGTTTGATCCACAAGCTAAAAACTTTCCTGTACCCATTAACTTTTAACTAATAGTAAATGTGATGATAACTTTTTAGCGACTATGTACTCACATACAAAGTACCTACGTGGTAGTTTTTAGTGCGTGGTGGTGGAGAAAAACCAAAAGGGTTCCAACAAAACTGCCCTACAATATATATGCAGTATCATTTTTCCCCAACAAAACCTCACACCACATGCACATGCACACTCCGTCCCTCTCTCTCTCTCTCTCTCTCTCTCTCTCTCATCGTCGTTTTGTATCTCCGTATAGATAATGAAATATCCACGGTAATCAAGCCTTTTACCATGCACTGGACGTGGGCAGAATTTGAAAGAAAAATTCTTCCTATTTTGTCCCTCAGTCTTTTAAACCGCCTGTTCATAAAATTTCCCTTTTTCCCACATTATTATGATGTATGTTCCATTCCCGTAAATTACCAGGGCTTCCAACGTTTATTTTTTTTACACAAGTACATTAAATCCTGTCCTCCTGCCATTTACCTCCATCCTAATTACTCCACGTATTATCTATTTAAGGCATTTCCTCCTGCTCACCAGTAAATTGACAAGTTTTAGCATTCAATTCCGTGTAGGGTAAACAAACAGTAATGAATGTTATATGGACGTGGCCTGAGAAATTAATGAATATAAATAATTTCCTGGGTCTTCAAATAATCCTGTCATAATTTTCTGATCAAAATTTTACTCCAGTAATAGTTGCAATTGCTATAAATAATTTTAATAGAATGCTTAAAAAAGGGTTAGTGTTATAGCTGTAGTCAGAAAGTGAGTGCAAACGGATTGAATTTGTCAGGAAGTAACTACACATACTCAAATCCAATAAATTTTTTCAAATTTTTCATTTTGAATGAAAGGAACTACCAACAGAGCCTTCAAAAAAATTGAGTGGGAATTGCCCCTCGTCACCGACCACCCAACAACCTCCCTTTATTTTGAAGATACTTAGTTGGAAGACGTAAATAAATGTCCAGCAATTTACAACCCGAATATCGATCCCTCCTTACCATTAAAGTATTAGCCATTCTAGAATTTCTGAGCGCTATTAATTGTGTAAATAAGTCCTCCAAGTTATTAATGAGAAAGCTAGTGCCCTATAAAAACTCCCAATAAAAACTGTAGACTGGAGGATTATGAACCACAAAACGATTTCTTGGGAGCGGAGCAAAGGGGAGACTCTTTTTCCCTTCCCAATGTGAGAGTAAGTAGGTTCTATTGTGCCAGAAAATGAGCTTGATTTTATGACATTTTTTTTACATTTTTGTCTCTTCTTTCCCTCCAGACGGACCTCACCACTCGACACATTTCATTGTCATTCTTCCCATGTAGGTATGTGCGGACTTGGAGCAATTCATACATTCTTCTCGTGCAGTTTATGAGCTAGTGTCTGTATAAATGCCGAACTATGCATTGCTTCTTAATACCTCCTGGAACTACACACACACAAAAAATATACCGGTATTCCATTGGTATTCTTTCCTTTTGAGTGCGTATCAATGAGTGCTACATAATCAGCAAAGGGTTATTCGTCAGGGAAGTGGGATATATAGGGAAAGAGTAGGATTTTTCATATTCTGCAGGCTCTCGTCTCCCATATGCAAAAAGAGACATACTAATGTGAGTTTGTGAAATGTGTGTGTGTGTGTGTGTGTGTGTGGTATGAAGTTAACTACAGTAATAGTTGGAGGAGTAAAGGAGTGTAGAGAGGATTGGTAGGGGACCCCTTCCACGTGATCCTCTCTCTCGCTTGAACTCAACTTAGTACAAGTGAGAAGAGCTGGAAAAAGAAAAGACTTGTACGGCAAGCCCCGGAGTCCCATCATCAATTTTGCTTTTGCTTGCGCTCCACCACCATCACATCGTTTAGACCTTCCAAAAGCACTACCGACAGACCACGCGAGTCTCAATCCGCATCTCTGCCCGTACTATCATCCTTCCCTCTCAAACCCATTCTCAAGCAGGCCAACATAACATAGGAGAATAAAGGGAAGGAGAGAAAACTTAAAAGTGATTCCATTCAAAGCTAAACCTTCAATCACGTCCCATCATTTTCGTCCTCCACAAAATCTCTCACACACAGACACACACACACAAACACAGTCACACATCTCAGTCGACTACAGAGAGGGACGACGATCTAAGCTAAACTCCAAGTAAATAAAATACTATCTCCTAATTTATTATAATTCTTACGAGAGAAAAAAAAACATCTTCCTGTAAAACCAGAAATACCCCACCAAATTAGAACTCAATAATCATTCCCAATCAGTTCCCTTCATTTCAATAAAAATCCTTAAAAGTAACTCCTGTACAGTAGTACGGTACTTAACTTGCGCCCAAAAACAACAAAAACAAAATACTCGTACACTATCAAGATTCAATTGGATTTTAAAAGGCTATTGCTCTATTGCTCTAAGGGCTACTCTCAACACACGGAGAAGACACAGAAGACACTAAATAGCCCAAAAAGAGAGAGAGAGAGAGAGAGAGAGAGAGAGAGAGAGACAAGGGAGAAAAACACAATGGACCATAAATATAGCTGTTGAAGTTGAAGATAAGGAGGAGAAGATTTGAGAATCCTTGTGCCGATGTAACGTTAGACATTTATTAGGAGAATTGCTCTGTTGGTTGTAAACGAGAAGGCGACTTTGGTACACATGTAGAGGAACTATAGAGGACCATGTACATACACAGTCCTACAAATCCAAGGAGTAACAAACAACAGAACAAGGAAAAATAAGAAGAAGACGACGAAGAAGAAGAAGAAGAAGAAGTAGAAGAAGAAGAAGAAGTGGAAGAAGACTAGGAAAAGGAGTTGGCAAGACAAATCCGTCGACAGTTTTGCATTGTCTCTCATTCTTCTTTTTTCTCTGTCTTTTCCTCCAGCCCTGTGATGTGATGATGAGACAAGTCTTTAAATAGACACTCATGTGGTGACGACGAGTGCTCCTCTTTTTCTCAAAATTAAACCACACAAATCAACCAACAAACAGTCAGTTTTCTTTTGGCATCCCACACTCAACAAGGTACGGCGGACCTGAGAGAGAGAGTTACCCAGTAAAATATATCAACAGTCTCGGATATAGACATTGATAACTTGAGACGTTTACACACACACACACACACACATCTTTTGGGACTTCCTACCTTGAGGGCATGAGAATAAAAAAAACGTGTTGACAATAATTGTTCCCATAAATTATTCCACCAGGTAGGATTTTTTGGGGAGAAATGTTCTTCGCAGCTTGACTGGTGTTAAATTCCCAAGAACCCTCATCAACCCTAAGTGTTGACACTTTTCCCTGGTCTAAGGAGAGAAACAAACAATAAAATCCAGAAATCAACTCTGGTAAAATACTACAACAGTGTGTGTGTGTAGATACATGAGTAGTTACAGGAACAGTGGACAACAAAAACTATAGGGATATTTACACCCTATACAAATCTCATGTGTTGAAAAGTACATGAAGGAATTTTGTACATGAAGAGAGGAGAGAAAAACCCTTGGAGATAGTTGGCCGAGAGCAAGACCAGCAGCAGTTTTTGCAGGAGAAGCATCAATACCTACCCACCTAACATTTTATGACATTCTATTGGGTTGTAAGTTGTCAGTTCGAAGGAAATCTCAAAGCTACTGAAAAAAATACGGGTGAACACCAAAAGAAATTTGCAACTTTTACACATGATTGGCAAGTACTTAGTAAGTGAGATTTATTGAATGTTCGACCAGACACCAGTTTTTCCTTCCAAGCTCCTTTTGTACATGCACCGTGTGTACGGCACTGTACGAGAACACAACTATATTAAGTGTGTGTGTGTATAGTACACCGTATACGTGTGTTGTTGGGGTACGGTTGTGGAGGCAGGACTTGAGCTACTGATCAGACTCTAGGTATAAGTAAAGCTATTGACGAGAAATAGAGAGAGAGAGAGAGAGAAAGAAAAAAAACGATATAAAGCAATCGACAAGTTGCAGTCTTGTGTGAGTAGTGAGTGTGTAGCTCCACGAGGGCTTCAAAAAACAAGAAGTCAGTTGCTCACTTTGCGTCAAGCCTATAGTCATAGGTAGAGCCAGCTCGTCGCATGTTAAGATTAACGAAGTGAACATTGCTATGCAAATTTGGTTGAGTGCCGACGGATAGACGTCAAGACAGAGAGTCAGGAGTCAGGTAGTAATTCACAGCGTGAAAACTTCATTTGGTCTTCATTGAGAGAGAGAGAGAGAGAGAGAGACTCCTGCAGTTCCTCAAGAACAAGTGAAAATGTCATTGAGCCGACGATAAATAATAAGCGAACAAAGACATAAAAGTCAAACTGAATGTGACTCTGACTTTCGCCAAACCAAGTTTTTTTCCCTTCCACGGCTCGTTCCGTTCTTGTAACCTTCCTTCCTTCGACGTCCGTCGCTGGTCATAACATTCTTGGCTCTTCCGTACGCTCCATATGATTCACCCCAGTAGCTAGGACCCAAGCATGGAGAGATCTCACCAGAGGAGACCCAAGTTGAAGAAATGGACCTGCAACATGTGGCAGATACAGTAACCATCCCAGTTTGCTCCGTCACTTCCCCATCATATACATAGAGTCACGGGAGGAGAAGAAAAAAAAAGATAGTGCTCTTCATCTACTATTACCGCCTCGAACGTTTTATTTGCACTTGTATTCTCTCTCTCCCGATACCTCCAAGCCCTTTCCTCCCTTTTTATAATATACCAAGGATGCATCCAATGGGTTATGAATGGCTGGATGCCGTCCCGACACCTAATCTTTCCCAAAGTGTTGACAATTCTCAAGCAATTGTGACGTAAGGAACTCCTTCGGTCACTGATTTATTGACTGAGGCAACGGAACTCTTTCCGATAGAGCCAAAAAAAAACTATTTCAACCCTTAAATGTGACTATTTAACCTCCGACTGTGAACTCCTTTACAAACGTTAACGTTTCCAAAGCATTTGTAACTTTTAACTCTTACCCAGTATCTATATAGCCTCAAGTTCGTCTAAATTCGGGATACTATAATTGTACTGGTAATTACCCGTAATTAAACACTCCTCAAAGTTACATCCCCCTTCGGAATGACTGTACTAATAATTCTTTGAAAAACGTTTTGGATATATTCTCTGATTGAAATTGTAAAACAAAGCTTGTCCAGTAAGAACTGAAGGGAGATCAGTTTTTTTTGGGTGTTGAGACACACTTGAGATAAAGATTTTCAGCCCGGACTGGACTGGCATTTGGAATAAGCTAGTAAATGTGAAACATCTGGTGAGGAGGACTCGTTTGGATTGAAGAGACTCAAAGCAACCCTTTTGGCTAATTTCCGAAGGAAATTGAAGACTCTGTAAAGATGATTGACAGAGTGTCTCCCTGTTGGACAAGGAATGTCAGCTTGACTAACCCAAATCACAATAATGGTCTCACCACGAACATGAACTCCAGTCCAGGCTCATCCTCTGTACTTACCATGGAGAGCTTGGACTCCCTTGAAGGGTTCGACTCCGAGTCGGGCTTCATTGCTAGTCGGCCCTGCATGGCGGAGATCCTGAGTGGTGGGAATGGCGGTGTACAGGGTAACTCACTGGTGAGTGGCGGACACTTGACACCCCTCTCATTAACCCATGCCTCATCTATGCATCCTCACATGAGTCCCAGTCATCATGAGACAACTCCCGGCACTCCCCCGAACCTCAACAGTGGCCTGAGTTACGGGAGCAATGGTGGGGTCAACTCCGTGAGTGGGGGGATGAGTGACATGGTCGTCGTGGACAATCGTGGAGTTTTGGGTAACTCCGGGGGTAACGTCAATGTCCCGGAGTATCCTTGGATGAAGGAGAAGAAAACTACAAGGAAAAATAGTCATCAAGGCAACAGTAAGTAACATTTTTGCAAAAACTCCCTCCTCCCCCTGTTTCATTAATTATTATTCCTGTCTACTCTCTGCATTTATTTGCAATAGTTCAGTCCCTAAATGTCACCAGCCTGATTTACATTCTTTCAAGGGAACCGATGTATGTAGATATGTATGTAACATAAAAGCATGTCTTAGATGTATCATGAACTCTCGTTATAAGAGAGTTCCTGAAATGTACCGTTCAAAGATTCTTCTGGTTTTGTAACTTTTTGAAACGAATGTAATGATTGTAACAAATGTAACGATTGTAACGAATGACGTTTTGAAAACTGGTGTAAATGGTAAAGTATAGATACAAAATAGTATGGAGGAGCCAAGATAGATAAAATGTTCAAAAAGGGTTCCCTTGTAACAAGAGTCTATCGAACCCTTTTGCTAGTATCTAGATTCCACCCATTCAAACTGTATCTATACTGACGAGGGACACAGAAATTACAAAATGTGCTGAAACTATTTCACCAAATATGTGCATCCACCAAAACCAAAACCAAGTGCAAAAGACATAAGATGGTTTAAATGATACGGAAGGTTAGAATTTAATGCACCCGCAATATTGATATTAATGGGAATGAGCTGTTTCTCTCTCTCTCTCTCTCTCTCTGGGAGAATGTAAAGTACAGTACGCCAGGTAGGTTGACGGGAGAGAGATATTTAATAGAGATAGCTGTGGATGAGTATTTTACTTTTTTTTTTATTCACTACGCAATAGGATATCAATGTAGTGTAACGGGACGGAGTAAAGTATCTCTCCCAAGAGATAATTCTCAATAGGATTCATGACCAAGTCCGCACAGAACCAAATCCAGTCATAAAAGAAGCATTTCCCATAAAAGTTGGATTTACACGAGAAAAATCTTTGGAATAAATTGAATGGTGACATCCATGAAGACCCATCAAGGCCTACGTATGTATATGCTGGTATCACTGGCTCACATGCAGGGGACTGATAAGCCATCCTCAACAACTTTGTGTACATTGATGGAAGATACGAGAAAAGAGTTAAAATTCATTTGCCTCAGGAATCCACATTGTTGATCTTCTCCCCATATACCCTTATTATTAGACAAAGTTAAGAATTTTTGTGTGTGTCTGTCTGTCTCTCTCTCTCTCTCTCTCTCTAGTAAAGAAATAATATATCCTCCGACCTAAAGAATTAAAGAACACATTGAACCTGTCAAGGAAAAATTTTTTTTTTTGAGTCAATTGAATATTACTTGAGGACAGTTTAGAGATTTCCTTGATTTTGCAACTACCCCCTTTGGTACTTGCAAAATTTAAGAGGGGAGCTATGTATATAGGAGTCAGTAAAAATAAGAGACTCTCTTGCTCAATCAGAACGTCACAGTTGAAGCTTACTTGTTGGATGTTTCACCTCTATTAACTTCTATCTATTACTTAGCCAGTGGAAGTTGACCATTGGAAATGAGCTGACAAGTGGTGGAATGACAGGAACGACACGAGTTCGACTTTGGATGACTTGAGCATACTTACACGTACTAACAGTACACATATTGGTCTAGAGTTTTGTCCTGTGTACGGAGGAGAAGCTACTACTTCACTCTATAGAGTCCATCCACTAGTGAGACTTGACTTTTAAAAGTGGTTTCTTGTGTACACATGAAAATAATAACTCATAAATCGCTATCTGGTTTTGAATTTTGACTAATTTATGACTCTGCGTGTGTCGGTTTCTATCGGGCGGGCGACCCTTTCAATGTCTCCATGTATTTCCTCTCTACGGCTCTACTGAAGACGTCTGCCACTCTCGGCTATTTATTTATTTAGATTATTTACATACGTGAAACATGAAACTATTCTTTTACTCTCTCAAATTTTATTATTCACGCTCCCTCAGTCTCCCGTACACATACACACACACACACAAATACACACTCCTCACTCTAACAAACACACACACACACACACTCAACCAAACTCATGCACCCAAGTCTAATTCACTTTTCCCACTCTCCGTTATAAACACCCTCATTCATGTATACATATGGCCGTTTCCTTGATTTTGCGAACCCTCTTGAAAGCCTTATGCAGAGTCGTCCTGAAAACTGGTGTATATTTGTATATAGAAATTTTATAGTTAAGGCATAGTCTAGTAGATTTCCAACTATAGATCCAACCCATATTCATCTCTTGGAATAGTACTTTGAAGCGATTCTTCATGAAATTTTATTTAGCCCTTTCTCTCAGCTTTGAATACATTTCTCATGTAAACTCACCCCCAATGATTTATAGCTGGAAATATTATTTTCTACTGGTGTAAATCCCATTGATTCATTCAGTGATTCACATTCTCAAATCATTGCCATATTTTTTTTATGCGACGTTAAAAATCATAATGAGTCTTTCCAAGTACAGTACAATAATAAATAAAAAATTTTGCTTGTTGATAGTACTTGTTTATTTGCTCGGTGCTGTACGCAGTTACAAGGGAAAATTAGCCTAGTGTGAGTACTTAGGGGGTCTTACTTTATAGCAGTTGTTTTTAAAGGATTATAAAATAACTGTATAGTTTTCTGAGGGATACTTTATTAGCTGTTACTTGACGTTACAATTGTTATTAGGCAAGTAACTTAATAGGATTTTTTATAATTGAATGATATTGTTTTTTTCTTACTGGAGGAAAAAGCAGATGGGAGCTGTTAGGGGAGGAGGGGGCTGTATTCCAGGTTATGTAGGGAAAAATTTGGTTGAGGGAGAATCTCCGCTGAAATGAGAGCTCTGTCGGAGTGACTCCACCGGTCCATCAAAAAACACCCAAGTTCAGCAATGAAGATAGTAAAACATGTTTTGCGGGAACATCCACCAATAATTTAGACCAATTGACACCTCTGTACCAGTTTGATTGACTCGGCATGGCTGAGGAAGGGAAGGTACATATTAGAGTAGACAGGATTATTCAGGGAAGGTGATTCAACATTTTTTCTCTCCCTCAGCCTTCTCGCCCTGCTCGTGATGGAAACTCATTCGGAAGTGTCAGGAGCTGTAGGGACTATCAGCTATTACATAACATACGGGACATTACGTATGTACATGTGTGCATGTGTACCTATGTACATGGCTAGGCATAGAAAATGAACATAGACATTTGAGGATTTCATGTATCTATGTATAGGCTCAACCCCACAATGAGGATCTGCGGGATTGTCAGAGTCTCGGTGCATCATAGAGAAGTGAGCTGATAAATAAAACAAATGAAAACTGAAAGTCATGATCGGACATTTTCTCCGCATTGAGGCACACACATAGAATGAGACTCGCACACATTCAATTCATGGGGATCAGTGAGCAACCGTCGGATTGTGTGACAACAGTAGATCCGATTGGGAATCGGTTTTTCGACAACAACTCCTCAACTGATCTTTTAACCCGGTTGCTTCCCACTGTAAAACTCATATGTAGCGAGCCGACGGCTGTCAGCATAGGAAATAGGCAAGGATGGAAGCACTTAGACAGAGCTGATCTCAACTGAAGGCCAGTGATTGATGAGTCTTGAATTCGGATATCTTTCAACTAGCTTCGATTTTACTCCAAGATCCACATGTAGTGCGTACCTACAGGCGAGGGAGCTCATACAAACTTTTCTATACTGTCCCTATCAGCAGCTCCTTCTATCATTTACCATGTACAATTAGCAGTATCTCCGACGCCCTAGGGGTATCTTCCGCTGGGTGACTTACATAAAAAGTACTTACGTACACTTAGTTTGAACCTTCACGGGGAGAGTAGGTAGGACTCTTGTAGATTCCACGTAATTATGTGTATCTATCTACAGATCCCTGTACATATGTAACATACTCCCGAACTACAGAGGTTACTCGACTCTTGGAATTGTCTTCAGAAGACTACGCCTCAGTCCTGAGTTAGTGTCTGGTGGGAGCCCTGGCAAGGGTGTACAATGCAAGTACCACTGAGTTTGAATTTAAATTTGAAAAGCTCCTGGAATATGCCGGTTGTCCCAAATGAAGCTCTACAATTCATTGCATTTATTCATTATCTCCATGAGAGCATTACAATTGCACCTATTGAAGCTTAACTGAATTCTAAAATTTACTTCACATGACATTGGAACTGCGACCTCTGGCCCGCTACTATTTTATAACATATTTTCAGGAAATCAAATGTCTTAAATTACAAATGGTTAAAATTTCTGGGCACCAAGTAAATTTTAGATTGATTTCAAATTCTAACTAAAATTTGATAGTGAACAGTTTTATGAACAAAAACCACAAAATTTGATTCTCTTGTTAAAAAGATATCGATAAGTTATAATTAATTGTATTCGTATTTTCTGGACGGTTAAGTTTGAAACCGTCGTAGAAGTCTAGGATTTGTGTACAGGCGTTTATTTACGCCTCTCAATTGTGACAAGCCTAATTCAAAGCGTGCTAGAGGGCTTTACTGGTTGAGAGAGAAAAAAATCATACTTACAATTATGTAGTTCAGTGTCAGTGTCACCTCAATAGTATTTGCTTAAGGGCAGGGCACAAACCTTAGCCCAGACAATTCTCACCCTGAAATGCACAATCCGAGGTTCAATCTGAGCCCTTACATTTGGTGTTAACATTTAATTACAAGCATTTGTGGCGTGTGCTCACTTCGTATCTAGAAAGTTATAGGTATTTAAATATGTTCGGTAGTATTTATCTGTAACTGTACAGAATCAATTGATGTATATCGTCAAGATGTAGGGAGATAGGAAGAGAAATTGACCCTTTCCCGTCCGTGTGGAAGCCCGGAGACAAAGGGGACGGTTGAGGAAATTGTTACCACCGTTGTGTACCTTCTCACTCCCATCAAGCCCACAAAGAGTACAATGGGAGTCATATCTGTGGTTATTTGTTCGAGATTAGGAATCAGCTGCGAATCTTCCTTAGACGAGAGAGAGAGAGAGAAAAAAGAAAGAAAAGACCAATTGATCATTTCTCTCCCTCCCTGAAATCCATATGTAATGTATAGGTAGGGGAATGGAGACTCCGTCTTGTATCCCCCTGCATTTAAGGTTGCATTCAAGCCGGCTGCGTACAGTCATCCATCAACACTTTCCACGTGGCCTTTCATTCATCCATAAAATCTTACTATATATTATTCATCTACTCAGTCATCCTTCACTCCATCGAAACTTGGGATTCACAACCCCAATAAATTATACCAATTACTTCTCTCTCACACTTCTCTTCACACTTTTCACTCCGGCCTTAACTTCCGCTTACAACCGTACAATTCAAATTGAAATCGGATTGTGCCTGAGCTCTTTCGTGTCTACAATCCCTCTCAATTCAATTCCAGGTGATAAATTTGTTATTTGTTGAAAATGTCACATTTGAATTCATTTCAATTTAAAATCTCGGGCCAACATTCTCGAAACCCAGGGATTGTTTTGCGAAATTGGCAGTCCTGAATTTGGCAATGTTAGTTCAATTAGTCAAGTCAATTTTAATGAAATTTATCCTGTCAATTTTTTGACTGGGGAAGTTTAGTATTTTTTTATGTTTGCACTGTAAATAAAAACATTTTTATTAAATGAAAGCATTTTTGTTAAATGGATTTTTTTTGTAGATCAGAATTTGTTCCGCTAGATAGAAACCTGGATTGAATTGCTCAGCGATTAGGTTTAAATTCCATATGTTGTTGTGGACATGGAGGAGGGACGGAATGGGATCTTAAGCTGGAGCTATTGAGAGCGAGGCAGACAGGAATGAGATAATAGCCTCAAGAATGTATTTGCAAGACGGACTTTCGATGAATGTTGGACACTTGTTATTAAGTTACTCTCGTCACGGTTATCATTCTTCTTGCTAAATACTCTGAGTAAAGGAGTAGCAAAATGAATAGAGAAAACTGTGAGGAGAGGAGTGACGGAGTGAGAGAGAGAGAGATCGAGAGGAAAAGAGAGCCGAACGATGTAGTTTAGTATTTGTAACTCAAGGGAAAAAATGTCTAGTCATTTGAGTCAGTCAATGAATGGAGGATTGAATGAAGATTACATCCAACAATGGTGTACATATCATGTCAATTTTTCACATTGGACAAACTTATGTGCAAGTCCACACGGACACAAACAGAGACACACATACACAAACACACACTCACTGCGTATTAGTCATCATCCTCTCCTGGAGGATCTTCGGATGGGGTTCGAATCTATTGAAAACTGTAGTCAAAACTTGAGTCCCCGTTTTGAACATCTTGATTATATATTTTTATTCCCTCCCTTTCATTCCAGCCACCGCAGCACCGCGTGCATCTTAATATTAGATACATGTAATATTTCATTTAAGATCTTATTTCCAACGCCGTCAGGGCACCCTTAAATGTTCTTTTTGTTCCGTGAGTATTGAGTCTTCCTCTCTTACTACAGAATGCCTCTTGTCATTAAAAGGTGTCTTTTGTATTGGGATTAATCAGTTTGACATAAATACTCATCATCCCTCAGCCAAGGAACAAACGTAAGAGCAACTGGTATTCTTCGACTATTTTCATAAGTGAGCAATGATCGTATGGATACAATGAACTCTGATTACGAAACTTGACTTCTTTTAACAACTTTTTTCCCTACTAGTTCTGGATTTTTGGAAGGTTTTTCCCATTTACTAGAATGTTAATTTATTCTATGCACACGTATCTATTCCTCATGTTCATCTTTTACAACTCAGAAGCTTTTCCATTTTTAGGGATGCTCTTTCCAAAGCCATTTACATATCTACTGCTTTTTAAAAAATCCTGCCAAGGCAAGGTCTATAAACACTTGAAATAATGAAGTGATTTTCAATTTTGCAGTAAAGGCTTTCATGTGGAGATATTCAGTTGTAGCTATTTGTAAAATGTACCGTAAGTTTTCCTTAACCTATACCAAAAATGTGGTTGTGACTGGGCGGGTTTTTGATATTGATCATACTCTTGTATTTTTTTTACAGTCCCTTCTCGTAAGACACACTTTGAGAATTAAATGCTTGAGTTTCATCACTTTACTCTTTTTGTTCCGGTAACATTATACCAGACAATAAGGAACGAATCTAAGGATCGCTTCTCTCTTGTTAACAAGCCAGTTGAGCTTGCCTATTTGTACACTCTCCTTGCATGGTCACTTATGAGGCTTTTGTCAGTTGGCCAATGGACACTATACAGTGCTCACAATTGATGTAACACTTTCTCCTACTAAAAGCTATCCCTATTAATTCAATCGTAAAAATACTCAGACTCCCTAATCGGATTCAGGTTTTGGTCTCGGCATCGATTGTAACTATACATATATGTACCTTTTATACTCAAGGGTTTCTCTGGTTTGTTGTATTGAGACAAGACAAGACAAGACAAGACGTATGGGGTTTGATTACAGGAGTGGACATGGACTGTCTATAAATAAGATTTGCAAGGTATCCTTTCAGATTTTGAGTGTATATTCCAGAAAAAAAGGAGGAATAAGATGACATAATACGGTTATAGTAGAGCCTTCCTGGCTCTGTGCTTTCGATGGACATGAGGACCCCATTGAAAGGATTTCATTTGATAAGATTCATTGTGACTGCTGTGTTTTCCTCCGTCTGAATTATCTGAATGGAGCATGAGTTGACCAGATGCTTTGTCTCGTCTTTTCATTATTACCCAACACCCAGCAACTCCTGCCGGAGTTCATTCAAAGACCCACAAAGGGTATTAACATCCCTGTCCCTACCGTTCTGGTTATGTTCCTTGGATCAAATAGATATAGATACTCCCTATAGATATATGTAAATGGTGTTAATTCCCTATAGATACAATTCATACATTTCTCTAAACTTATTATATGTTCTAGCTAAAAGGTAAACTTTGTCTGATACAATGACACCTTGATGTGTACGAGGGAAATGATTATTTTTCCCAGTAGAGAGATACACTCTGTATTTATACAGGGAGTAAGGCCCCGTCTATATACACACCTTTCATATATCTAGTGTTGAGGGAAGGAAGGCTCCTATACTTTTACTTTTTTTTCCACTTGTATCATTAATGGCCAGAGAAGGAAAACATTTAGGCTCGTCCTTGTCTTACAATTGACACTATATACGATATGCTATTTGTACCGTGCCTTGTGAAATCCTATGCTCTTGTATATGACTCCTGACTGAGGGAAGCCTCACTTGTAGAATTGACGTACATACGTAAGACCGGCTAGGAAAAAATGATTATCACCATGATACTCTTGCATATTAAGTTTCAAAAGGGAAAAAAATATTCATGCTTCGTTTATTAGTCTTCCGATTAGATTGAGATGTAAACTGGGCAACTTTTTCTCCTCTCTGCCGTTCATTCTCCCTCTCATTCAAACAATTGTGTAGGAACGAACCCTGGGTTGTTATTGTACAAAAGGCCCAACTTGTCGTCCGGTCCTCTCTCTCTCTCCCTTTTCGTCTCACTTACAAACACACACGTTCACAATTGCACTTTCTGCATCTCACTGCAGGTCTTTATCTCTATTATTATAAGACAACATGCACCCTGCTGTCTCATCCCCCTGATAACAGCTCCTAGCGGCATTTTCGAGTGAGTTTCCATCCTAAAACGTGGGTTTCCTTTTTTTTTCCTCGTAGGTAAGAGAGTGAGGAGGAATGGAGGAAAACAATATTAAATATGTATCTTTGAGACGGAAGGATTCTTTTATCTCCGACCATTATCAGTATATTTAGGAGAAATGCGGTCTTGCAATCCTATTTGGTCATTTAACAACATCCTTGTTATCCCTTTCTTACTTACAAATATTTTTGCATGTTACATATCCCTGGTCGTCCATACATACATACAGACATATATGTGTATCATCTACCTGTCCAATCCCACTCCTTCTCAATAAACTTCCGAGAGAGAGGGAAGGAGATGTAGGAAGAGGGATCCTTCAATAATGAGGATGCGGTAACAAGCTTTCGGACAGAATGGGAATTAATAATGAGGGACTTGAGTGTTGAAGTGTGAATAAATTCAAGGAACAACTTACCCGTGCAGTTAAGACATTGTGGATATATTTTATATAATTAACCCCTTCCCCCTCTCCCAAGCATGCTGACAGCGCAAAATGCTCACACCGATGAGATTCCCCCAGACCAGCTCCTTTTATCACTGGGAGCTATCGAGATACTCAATTTAAAAAAAAAACTACAATTTTTCTGAGTCTCGTTATCCCGACAATTGTTACTCCTGTAATGCAATCTATTGCGAAAAGTTAAGGGAGGAAGGGGATTACATTGGGACTCCTTTCCCCCAGTTAAGTCTATCCTGTTTGAGAATGGACTCGCGAAATTACCGAGGGAGTTTCTGTTCTAGGAAATGGGCAGAATAATGGAAGGATTTGTAAAAATAATATGTGCTCTTAAAAACTCTCTATTGAGTCTCGGGACTTGTAGTGAAAAAATAGAGTGGAGTTGTGCTAATACTTTTTATGGGACTCTGCATGTACCATAAATGTGTATGTTGAGAGTGTGAAAAATGCTTTAAAAAGGAGAGGAAAAGGATTTCTGAGAATTTTTCCGAACTCAGAGCTGGGATAAGAGTGAGTGAGAGAGAGAGAGAGAGAGAGAGAGAGAGAGAGAGAGAGAGAGAGAGACGACAAGAGAAAAAGAAATAAGTGTCCCAATGTGTCTTTTCCGAGTGACTTCACCCTTCTCACTATATGTACAGTGTGTTGGGTGAATGTCTGTCCATGCAAAGTTGTCATCGAGTATGTACGTATATTTGTAGTTGATTGTCTAAAAAACAGAAAATGCTGAATGAAAGATTCTCTGAGTGAAAAAAAAAGAAGAATTTTTTTTTTCTTGAGGGGAAGAGGCTGAAGCTTGGGTGACGTTATATTATGAAGAGGAAGACGAAATAATATCAAAGGAAGCGGCTCTAGTTGGGGAAAAAATGGAGCCACCAAGAGGAGAAGGCAAAACGGCAAATTTTTCTCTATTTCCTAATAACGGCGATTTTTCACAAGGAAATGAGCAGTCATTACCAGCTGCTGGTTTCGTTCCTCCAGCTCTAGTACTATATATATATGTCTTGTTCTCAATACAAACCCCATATATAGCGAAATGTTCTCTCTCTCTCTCTCCCTCTACTCTGTCTCTCTCACTCTCTACTATATAAGCCCACACAGAGACCCTACAGCAAATCTTTGTTATTCTAAAAATTGGTGGAAATGCACTACAAAAGCTTGACTACTACTTACTATGCGACCATTTTTCTAAAGTGAGAGGAAAAGAAAACTGCAAATAGTCTGTAAAAAAAAAGGAGAGGAAACGAACCTTGCCTTTCTTTTCCACTTGTTCTTCCCGCATTTCATTACAATTTTTTCCACTTGGGTCTACAACCCTCCCGTACATCTTTCCCCCTTCTTATGCCATATTGCTTTCTTCTGATTAAGGCTATCAAGTCTGTATATGCTTTACTTTCATTTCATATCTCCCAGATAGCCCTTGTGAGGGTATTTTAGCTGTCCTTGTGATTTCTCTTACTTTTTCATGCATGGGGAAACTTTAACTTTCTTTACTTGCTTCGGAGTTATCCTCATAAATTCCCAGTTATCCTTGTGTATTTCCAGGTTATTATTGCATATTAGTTTCTTTCACTCTTTCCGAGTTATCCTTGCTCCCCTCCTCCTTCTACTATTGTGTGCTTTCCAGTCATCCTTGGTAATTTCCAGACTAGTCCTGCAGCGTCGGGAATTATCCTTGAAATTTTTCCAGTTAGGCCTGAGCTGAAAGCTCTTGGCTCTCAGCCTTAAAAACACTGCATTTTAACTTTACTCATGGCAGGGTGTCATTTAGCTCTAATACACTAGCATTGTCATAAATAGGAATGAGTCTTCAGAGACACTGCTCTTACAAGCAGGATCTCCTGTAAAAAGATTGCACTAACTGTAAATTTAATTATTCCATATTGACTTCATCCTTTAAATCCAAATTCAGTGTTCAATTAGGCAAAAAAGACGTAGGAACTGAGAGTTGCTTGACTGGGGCAACATGAAAGAGATTTTGTTTCCATTATCCAAGACAAAATTCAAGTTTGCTTAAAAATTTGATTGACAGTTTTACAATGATTTCGAATTTTTATGTAGATTCTAGTTATCCTTGTATACTTCTATGTAATATTGCGCATTTTGCAGTCCTCATGTAGTATTTCCCAGTTTTCCTGATGTATCTTTGAGTTGCCTTCCTGAACTGTCATCTCAATGCAGTGGTTATCCCTGATGATGGTCAGTTGTGAGGGAGAACGTTGGGAAGAAAATATTTGCTGTCATATTTTTTTACGGCCCTTACAAATTTTATGGAATCATTGATGCTTTTAATAGTGCTTGCCGATGGTCAGTCTATTTTAGAAAATGAGACACACTCCTGACCTTGCCCATTCCCCAAGAATTGAAGTATCAACAACTATCGTTTTTACCCATTTTTTAATACTCAGATGTTTACATTCAAAATGTGTCTGATAATTTTATGCATCCTTGAATGACTGGAATATGAAACTGTCTTAATATTTTCAACATTAAGACATTTTTGCCTACTCCATTGGACCCCTGCTGCCTATTTGCACTTACAATTAGCATAATACTGTGCAATAATCATAAATCTCTCGGGCTCCTCACGTTTTTTGAACAAGTCCGCCTCAAAGCCCCCTGTTATGTAACACAGGGAGCATTTGTGTAAGCGTAGACGTGCCTCCTATGCTAAGTTTTGCCAGTACAAGTTTTTACCGTTCAAAAAATCTAATGGAAGCTTCTCACCACTCCGTCTTTCTTAAGAAACTAAAGTGAGGATGTTGTCATAAAGTGGAAGAATGTTGCACTGACTTCACAAACTTCTGGTCCTCGGTCTGGACTCAAGTGTGGACTAGAATTTTGAGAGGGTTGAGACACTTAGAAAGAGAGAGAGAGAGAGAGAGAGAGGAGTAACGGCAGGTGAGGAGAACTTGGACAACAGTAAAGGTTTAGCCCTAAATGTAAACAAGGAAATAAATTTCTCATTTAAAGCTACGTGACCTCTTTTGTATGCTTGGAGGGAAGCGCGTGTTCACGTTCAAGGAGTGGTATCAAAAAGTGGAATAGGGTAACAAGGAACAAGTGCAGTGTTCGTGGCGAGAGCCACAGAAAGAAGACAGAGAGAGGGAGAGAGAGAGAGAGAGAGAGGAGAAAAAAAATAAAGCAAAAGAAAATGGCCAGCATTGGAAAATGTTTGTATGTACAAGGTTTAGGAAGGATGGAGGAGTTCACACGGTGGTTTTCAACGATCTGACGCGTTCAGAATCCCAGAGTTTTTATGTCATACATTCACAGCTATTAGCTCACTGAATTTGCCTAGCTTTGTACAAGTTGTAGAAGCTACCCTTCCGAGGAGTCGGTGGTTGGGAAGGCGCTATTGGTTTCACAGGAGTAGCCCTCCAAGGAGGATTGAGAGTCTGGGCACGTGAGTGCAATGAATCAGGAGCAGTGGTAGAGGAGCCCCGTGAAGAGCCGTAGTGGCGAGTTGTGTAAGCTCCAAACGGCAGTGGAACAGATGCCGGGACATCACTAAACAATTTCCTCGTAAAATCATACGTTTCTTTCCATCCCCATCATCTTTTCTCTTTTCTTTCAATTTTCTTTTACAACCTTTATGTATTATCTTTCCTTCCTATAGACACTACTGGGTCCATATATGTATCTACCCCTCCTGCCTGCTCTCACAACATCCTCGTACCCTCAGTCTCTCTTTACTGACAGGTTCTTAAATAGTAGCTTTCCTTTATATTTACTTCCAATCCTGATATTTCCCTACTCACTTTTGTGATACATTGATTTCCTTATTATTTCCATGGCAGATATTTCCCTTCTTATTTGATTTACAGCCATTTTACTGTAATTGCAATGGATTTATCTCCCTTTATTTGCATTGCTGCTAATTCCAAATTCACTTGCATTTTAGCTCTTTCAAAGTTCTGATTCTGTTTTTAAAATATGATAACTATTACGCTGTAGTCTTCTTGTAAGAGTTGTATCTACTACAAGCATCACATAATTTAATAAAATTTAACTCCAATACTAATTGTAATACCTTCTCTTATTCCTTTTGCATGAAAAATACAAGAGATGATTGTGGTAATGATGAAACGTGTCTACAAGGGGTTGTGTTACAGAGAGTGTGGACTGTATACTTTATACAGCTCTAGATGAAAACAAACAACCATCTGTAAAGTATGGGCCAGGAACAAGAAAATATGATGATTTCACCCCCCTCTGTACTGACTATTTCCACAATTGAAATCACCCGGTTTGAATGGCCTGTCACCTCATACTTTCACATGTGTTGCGGGCTGGCTTGGAACGAACCCTTTAGGAAATAAGGAAAGCCAGCCTCCACCCCTTCCTCACCCATACAAATAACATGAAACTCAAATGCGACAGTCGTATGTGGTAAAGAGCACATGTGTGGACTTTGTTTATGACTCTCCACGAGTGTCTCTTAACATCCGACAATTGGATTTGCATTACTTGAGCAATATATACAGAGGATTTATTAACCCTGTAATTAGTAACTAACTGTTCTGTCCTGAGGAAACTTTCCTTCCTAAATTAAGCTACATACATACGCTTCAAAATGAACAGCTGGAATATTGAAATTAAGGAATAATTGGAGTCAATTTTTAATGTCTGAATAAAATAGGAACTTTCGTTACAATGGCCAAGTTAAATATGGAATTTGGCGGTCTGACAATGCTCGGGACTTCCTTTGTAATGTTGGCATAGCTTGATGGGGAAACAATAAAGATTTTTGAAGAATGCCAAAAAAAGAATGGAAGTTGGAGCTGTCAGAGAGAAAGAAGGAATAATTTTCCCTGTTGTCATCCCTCGTCAGTTTTCAAACATCAAGACTGTTGGAATGTGTTGAGGGAGAAAAGTGATTTTAGGTCAGGTTTCAGAAAACGGTTGGACGTGACATGACACGATTTGGCGTTCTTTCTTTTTTTTTCCCTCCGGAAACCCTCCCTTATCTCTAAAGAATCTCGCACAGGTCTCAGCTCTCTTTACGTGCGGATACTTGGAAAGTGTCTGGGTTTTAGCAAGTACAGAAAGGCAGTGAGAGAGAGAGAGAGAGAGAGAGAGAGAGAGAGGCTAGTACTGTAGGAGTCAGCCTCTGTGTGGTTATGCTTATTGAGCTTGAGGAGAAAAACTTGCAATTCTGTGTACTCACGGAATATGAAATGAAGGTGTATGTGTGGGCAGAAGTTGGGACTCGGCCCAAAATATACACAAGATAGACGGGGGAAAGAAAACGATTAGGTATTGGCATGCTGTGGTATGCTGGAGAAGAATGCTCCATCCGATGAAAGACAGGCTGACATCTTTTTGTCGAGTGTGTTCCAATGCGTTACACATGAATTTCGAATTCCGTTCCTTATTTTTCCTTCACATTTCCTTTCGTATATACAACACTCCGTCTCACTCTAACATGTCCCCATCCTACTTCCCCATATCTGTCTCTCTGTTTCTTCCACTTCCCTGCAAGCACTAGGACTAAATACTACACCCAGGTTTTTCTAAGGGAGATGAATCCACCGGAAGGGAAGCCCGGCATTCTCCTCTGTTTGTTATGTGTGGGCAAAAATATGTGAGCTGTGTATCTATTATGTATGGTTGTTCCAATATCAAGGTATAGCCTATTTGAGGTTAGGACTGATCTCCCGTACATATTTGAAGACACAAGTCCAAGCGTGATCCCATGGTGAGATCAAGAGCCAGGACATAAAGCGTTGGGAAGAATAAACTTGGAATATTGCTCGCATGCCTTGCATACCCCTTTGACTCTTCCCTGACGGCTCACAACCTTCCAACTACCCATCTCCATTTATTTTGCCATAAATCAATCCACAACTTGCTCCTTTCCCTTCCCTTCAAGCTACATTCATAAACTTCACATATATTCTCACATGATTTGTATATAGATATCATATCTTTTCGGGTAAGACTCCTCTCATAACTGAACCTTGGAAAGGAAATCTGAATTGGAGAAACAATATCTTTGAAAAATAGCATCCGATACTGCATACATATCTCTACATTCTATATCTTAAAATCAATACAGGATTTCTCTAAAAATTTATGTTTTTTCCAAGCTCTTCAAGGTACATTTTTTTAGTTCATTTTTTAATGCTATGAGGATATGTCCAAGTTTTTATGTTTTTTGAACCTGGAACAAATACGCATTTTAATAGTAGATACTGTAGCAATAAGATTAGATTTGAGTGTGGTATGAGTCAATTCTTTTAACAAATTGTAAATTCAAATGTAACGAAATTTAAAACTGGGGGAAGGCTGCTAATTGAAGTGAGTATGTGACTAACTTGGGATTGAAATCGGAAGGGAAGATTTATAAAAACAAATGTGGAGGGAAATTTAAAACGATTAATAACATGGCCATGGAGGAGTGTGTGTGTGTATTAAACGGTTACCGTTCAGACGGAACAATAACTTCCTGCTTAGCATGCAGAATACCAGAGCAGAATGTAAACGTTGTGGAGCCAATTTCAGGGAAATAAACTCGTTCCATTGAATTTCTCGACTATTTCCGTGAGTGGGTTCCAAGATCATCTGTGGTTACAGGGACTGTGGTACGTGTAATTGTATGCAGTTCCTAGAACCTTCCCCGTCCCGTACCTCTGTATGTATCCTATATCATTGTCAGATAGAGAGTTACATGCCAGTGCATAATCTTTCGGCTAGTCAGTCAGGGTGAGCCATGAGCTTTAGTGAGAGCAAGTGCAACAGTTCAACTCAACCGATTAATTTTATGGGTTTTGGTTTCTCTCAACTAGATTCCTTCTCTCTGTATCGCTCAACAACTCTTCTGAATTTCTGACTGTCTTGCGGATTTCCTTTTGCCAGAGCTACTTCTCTTAATAGAGATAGAGTCTGGAGGAGAGAGATTTAGCTCTAGAGAAAGGCTCTTGGCCTTCCTTTTCCTTTACATACGTCCATACGTCTCTAAGCTCTCTCTCTCTCTCTCTCTCTCTCTCTCTCTCTCTCTCTCTTTCTCTCCGGGTAGTTGAGAAAGTCAGATCTTAAAATGTGGTTTCACATCATCTTTCCTGTAACCTCATTTGTTTCTTTTACTGTTTTTTAAAACTCCCACACCAGAGTCTCGCCGCCAATCGGAGGTCTCTAATTTCATTAGTAGAAGAATATTGGAAACCAATTTTTTCCCTTCCACTTTACAAATTCCAGTATCCCTCTATAATAACATTTCTCTCGATAGTATATTCAAATAACGTAAATATATTTCTCTCCTAAGCAGAAAGGGGTGATCCAATGGGCCTGATATTACAGCCAGGTACGTAGAAATGCTAATACCAGTTCTGAGTAAGACAGCTGAGGAAATTTTAAAATTGCAAATGTTAGCCATTACAAGGAGAAGTATAAAAAAGAGACATGTCAAAGGCTTGAGCTGACAGTGTCAGCCGAAGAAAAAGTATGGGAGATTGAAACTGGGCGTGGGATGATGATTGACACGAGCCCAAAGAGGCCAATGGAGAGACGATTGAATAACAATACACAGAGCCAAGGGAAAAAGTAGTCCTAGTAAAGACTGCAAAGGACGAAGAAGAACGAGAGAGAGAGAGAGAGAGAGAGAAAAAAAAGCTTGTAGCTATTTCATTTCCACGTCAATCAAAAATTCTCTCCCTCCCCCTTTCCCATACTGTTAGATTGTACTAGCTCCGAGCCTTTAGACTCCAAGTCTATACACTTGGAGCCAGAGGTCCTAAACAGTGAAATTCAAGTAGACGGGACGACAAAGGTAGCGGACGTTTGAAGACTGACTGACACAGGGAAGAGATGCTGTCCCTAAAAAAAGAAGAGTTATATCAGCCCATGGGTACATAATTCCACATCTTATAGTACGGCCTTAGTAGTCTGTCTCCCTCACGTAAACTCTAGGATTGAAGCCCACACTACTGAAATCCATGTAGTAGTTATGTACCTCTACATGTACAAAAGACCATGCAGACAATGAATCCTCAGCGTCAGCAAAGTTTTTTTTTTCTTCCTCGCTAGTACGAAACAAGAAAAAGGAAAAAAGCGGAGGATGGAATATATATATGGTAAATCCTATCGATAAGCCGGCGGATTTTTGGTTTCCAACACAATGGCAATAGAAGAAGAGGAAGAAAAGGAGAAGAGTGCTGGAGCCTTTTCAAAGTCCTAATCCAAATGTTGAAAAGAAACCACTAGAATTATCATAGTTGGTTCTATATATGTAAGTTACTTACGTGTCAGTCCGTACTGTACAGTACGTAAGACGTAACGTGTGAGCTAGCGAGTGAGCGAGACAACTTTGTTATGCAACACTTTTACCACTCATATGCCAATACAAACTTGTCTCCTTCTCCTATCACCTCCTTACAAGTTTTCTGATGACAAACTTGAATACTTCAACTCACTTTCAAAATTTCACACTTGGTTTGCCTTCTTCTGAGGAGAGACACAGGGTGAGAGAGAGAGAGAGGCAGAAAGAGAGAGAGAGAGAGAGAGAGAGATAAAACAGATAGCTTGTTATTTATCTACAATAGGCATATATAGGGTCACCACGGAGCTACTAGCAAGCGTACATACCCCTGGGTACTAATAAAAGCATATATGACTGAACATGCCAATACATAATTACTTGTTTGTGCAAAAGAGAGACACTTGGGAAGATACTGGTAGCTATATGGTATCCTCAATGTTTACATTTCCATAGCATGTTTCACTATAGACAAGAATGCTCATAATCAGTTGACGAATCATAATGTACTTGTCGTGTTAGGATAACATCAATATTGTATTTTGTGCAAATACCCAAACATTTTTTGGCAAGGGAGCCACTACGCTCAGACACTCACTCACAGTTCGATGAGATTCAAGGAGGTGGATAGCCAGTTATTCAAGTGTACTTTGTTCCTTGCATTCCATTTATGAGCTCTTATCGATTGGAAACTCCATCTTGCTCCGTACCCTTCCTGACATAGTAGTAGTGGTAGTGGTAGTGGTAGTGTTAGTCTCGGGAGTGAGATGACAATGTCATAGACACTTTCGCAGGAACAGGAACTATTCAATATTTAAGGAGAATTTAGGGGAGGGCAGGGAGGAACATATCTTTGAGAGAAACCAAACTACTGAAGATGCTTCGAACATTTTAGGACTAAACGGTTGAGAAAGTCTGCCAAAAATAGGGAAATACTAAGAAATGCCGAACGTGTAGTAGTATTAAAAAGGGATTGTGCTCTGTTGGGGCATTGTGTATTGTGAATTGTCATGTCTCAAAGCGGATTCGTCCTGAGAAGATTCTTAGGAACATGTAAATTTTCAGACTCGGCGTTGGTTTAGGGTTTTGCAAGCAACCGTCTTACATGTGAGACTGCAGGATTCCAAAGAATGCATAATATTGAGGATGATTATTTGTGTGAGTTGTGTGTGTGTCTGTGTCTGTGTACATATTGATAAGACAACAACAAGAGAGTTAACTGGGAGAAGAAATCTCTTGTCATGATAGCTGTATTACAAGAGAGAATTTATCTTTTCTCATTCGGCTGCATGATAAATAACAATTTGAGGAATGGTGAAGTAATGCTAACTCTATTCAAACCTAACCAAGGGGAAACACAAGCTATCATTCTTGTTCTCTCCCACCAATGAATATTACAATTCTAGTACAAACCCGATGGTATAGCTCACCCTCACCATAAATATATGATGTACATATATATTATACATGTACATACATGTCTATACCCTGCTTATATAACAAATACTAAAAGTATACTCAGCCAACGGACTAATCCGTCCATTCTTCTCGTCTATTGTTGAGCACACACGGAAATAACGTCTATGCACTAAGTACTACACAAACTTTCCGCAAATACCGAAGGCTCCTTGGGCCTCGGCTCCGACAATTTACTAATATTTACTTAACTTACATACCGTCTTACAAGTATCTATCTAGTTTATTGTACAGGGACTTAAACCACAAAATCTTCCTTCCCCCTCCCTTTTCAATGAACGGATCCTCTTTACAGGGATTTACAATTAAAACTTACTAGGTTTTAATGAATCCCATACTTTGTGGTCATAATGGCTTTTACGTGACACAGTAACTACTTATCTGTATTTAGTACATCCCAGATATTCACTAGTTTGAGCTTAAAAAGCGGAAGATTAAAAAATGGAAGGTTCCTTGTCATTTTATATTCCATTGAATGTATGTACATGTGTACAATTCTAAGGCAAATTTCCTGATACTGCAAAATCTAGGGAGTTTCAGCATTCACTTGAAAATACTAATCCGAAATCTTCAGTGAACCCAATTCTCAAATTGAAACTTTCAGAAAGGAGTTCTGAATTAAATAAAATATTTCTGGCTTTATTAATTTCTGGTACTGGAAATTCTCGGGATCCTATAATTACATATGAGCAGTTGCTAGAAATTGAACGTTTATTTATATTCACTTTCCTGTGTCGAAACGATTCTGAAATGTAGATATACTTTTCTTTCGAATTAAATTTTCATGGATCTAAAACGTATTTATTGTTTGTATTATTTAAATGTCATAGGATCTAAGTAGGAAGATTTTGAAGCCTTGAAATATCATCGGGGTCATTTTATACCATTGGCTTTAGTTGTAATTGGAAAAACAACCTATGGGCAAAGAATTTATCAGCTACTAGAAATTTTCCTTCAGTAGCTAATTTTTCCTGAACTATAAAATCCAGTAGGAAGGAGTAAAATCCAATTGAGAGAAGCTACAGATTGTGAAAAATACCTGAAAGAATTTACAACCGTAAAATATCCAAAGTTTAGTACATGACTCCGACTTTCGCACAAATAAAACTTCTTGAAAGGAAACAAGCCGTAAAAAATAAGGAGAACTAAACGAGAAATTTACATTGAACAAATGTACAAATACCTTGAAGTGAGTAAATTGCGACATAAAAATAACAACAAACTGCAACTTAAGGAATGGAAATTTCTTATCTTGGGACGAATGCCATTAGATTGTTTTTTTGTGTATTATTTGTATGATTTCCTTCATACAAGATTTTCCACACAAACAAGGTGTCAACCAACGTCCAGTGCTCTCATCCACAAAACAATCTGTATATGAGCTCAGGAAGGCGACAGAATGAGAAGTTGTCAGAGCACCAACAAATTACGGAGCACATATGCAAATCCTACACATGGATGTACATACATCCTCTACATATTTTGAAGTAAATGCTATCCATGTTCCTATAATCCATCCCCACTAACTTTTTTTTAGCTTGTTAACTCAGAGCCAGCAAATGCTCCGTCTCTCGCATCCGTCTAAAAACATGTTCAGGAATATTAAAAAAAACTCTGTTTGTGCATGTGTTGCCGTAATAAACAACAGAGAACAAGTTGCAACATAAATAAGTACATAGTGAGGACAGGGACAAAAAGATGAAGTAGGAGTGAGCAGGAAATAAAAAAATTATGAAATTAGAATAGAATAAGCTCACAAGTTAAATATGAGTCCTGTGCAGAAAGTCGTAGGAAAAGACAAAACAGAACAGACTTGATGTGCAAGGACCAAAAATTCTTAATGCGGCCTTTCCAATATACACTTTACGTATATTTTGTTTGTACTGAATGTTAAAAAATTTGAATTGAGTTCATTCCTCACTGTGGCAACAGTATGGGCTCGAGCGTTTAAAATCCTATGGGTTCATATAGTACCTATATATGTCTCTACATACATATATATCTACATACAATGAGAGACAGTCGAAAGACAGGCAGAGACGAGTGAGTGAGGGAGAGAGAGAGAGAGAGAGAGAGAGAGAGAGAGAGAGAGAGAGAGAGAGAACAAAATAAAAAAAGCAAAGTCAAAAAGAGACGAGAGATATGAGATGAGAAGTCAAGTTAGGATGAGTAGTCTTGTTTGTTTTGTGCCCATCTTCAAACATGCACGTCTCCATACACATACAGTTTAAGTTTACAGAAATTGTGGTAACGAAAAAGTGATGAGGATTCGAGCAGACTTTTATCATCGTGTGCATACCTCCATGCATGTAGATATATTATGTAAATTTCCATACATAAATGCATCCACAACGGATAGAATTCACAGTAGACTCATACATGAGGGTAGCATATACTAGCTATACATTTTGTATCTCACACTCCCGTATTACATTATACAAGGTCCTATGTAAAAGCCATGTGTCTCATCCCCTGTATCAATACCATATACTAGAAGGGATCCATATAATGTGGATATATCCACAGCACCCCAACACAGGGCAACTACATAAGGGCAGTGAGGGTTCAAGTGAAGAAAGCAGACATCAATCATTCGAACGACACGAACCGAAAATAAACCCGTCAATGTGTAACTACTGATCTTTACGTTCCTTCTCCTCTCGTCGGAGAGAATGAGACACTCATAAAGTCACATCAGAACGTCAACAGTAACTTGCTCTAATATGCTAACTTGCTTTTCATTCAACCTCGACTTAGTCTTCTTGAAATTTCAACCTGAGACTTTTATCAAGACTCAACAATTCCTGTCCTACAATAATTCTACACGAATCCAACATCTTTAGAAGAGCATCCTCTCCGGAGGTGTTAAGCAATGCTGTGATAATTTTTATCCTCAAATGTCAACTCCTCCGAAATATTCCTAACCCTAATAACAAAAAAAAAGTCTCGAAACTGAACACACTAAAGTACAAGCTTGAACACTCCGAATATAAAATAGGACCAGCCCAGTCAGTCAATGCATACACAAATTAGTTTCCCTTTTTTTTGTGTTCCTAAAGATAAATCCAATTGGTAATGCGGGAGGCATTCCCTTAACAAAACCAGATAAAAGAACAATGTGAGAAAATATTACGTATTTGTAAGTGCTTGTATTTTGATATACTACGTGGATGTAAAAGATAGATAACCTATTTGACAACTTGCACGTAATCAAAGTTACTGGGAGTTATTAACCGGTGTGATGTATAATTATACAGCATATACAGGGGATTTATTTAGCTGGTTTTGCAGTTCCTGTGCCCGTAAAGTAGCCGCGGAGGTTCCCATTAGTTCCTATTATTGACGGAGGGATACATAATAAGACCTTTTGGAGAGACATTGTATGTATATGTTAGGAGGAAATATGTTAGTGTGTGTTTGTGTGTGTGGATCCTTGGGGGGAGGGGAGAACTGATTAAAAATTAAATGGACCTTGTATATTTGCGTGTTTTGTGCAGATAACGGTTTACCCCGACGATTACGAACGGCGTACACCAACACGCAATTGCTGGAGCTGGAGAAGGAATTCCACTTTAATAAGTACCTTTGCCGGCCGAGACGAATTGAGATTGCTGCATCCCTAGATCTCACGGAACGACAGGTGCGAAACGCGGTGGAGTTGTACTTTAAGAAATTTTACATTCACATTCCTATTTTTTTTTTCAAGCCTCCTTGCTTTGGTGAAGGGACTGTAGTAGTACAGAGATTTGGAGGGAGAGAGAGAGAGAGAGAGAGAGAGAATCCATTTATCATTCAAGTAAATCCCTGATGATTTTGACGGCAGAAGCTGTCCACAAACCATCCTGAACCAATTTCTGTCTGGCCTCTTCCCAGCTCATATTATCTTCCCATTTAGATTCTCCATTTCTCTTCCTCTCCTCCATGTGAGCATCTTGTCTGCAAAGAAAAACAAAAGTAAAGTCAACTTGTACACAATCCCAGCATTTAACTCTTATTGTTACTCTAACACGTGTAATTACAATGCTCGTACCCATATGTACGTACACCAAGTTGGTAGCTTCTACATGTGTGCATACTTGAGCCTACAAATGTTTGTATGTACATATGTATATGATGCTCAAAATCTTAATAGGTACATATTTTGAGAGGCATCAGCGAGGACAAGTCTCCGTACTACGAAAAAAAATCTGTCTTGACTACCCCGACAGAGAGATTTTCAAGAGTAAATCCCATAAAAAAGCTTTGGGCTGAAACTACACAGATAGTAGTATGTGGGAAAAGTGTGAGAACTTCTACTTTGGAGGATCTAAATGATTTTTCATTTTCCTATCCCCCGTTTTGTCAACCTGATTTTGATTTATGATTTACAAATGCTAAAAGTATCAAATGTTTGTAAATTCCTCTTTAACATGTTCCTTTTGTTTTACACTTGTTAATTTAATGTTTGGGATAATGGGAGCTTTATTTTTGAAATACTGTTTTATTTTCTGGGTCCTTGGCTAATTGTGAGATGCTCAAATGATGTATGTTTACGTGTCAACGGGGAAGAATTTTCACACTCTTTCCTCATGTTTAGTTTTTCTTCTACTGTAACTTTGTTGCCGGATCCTTATTTTGCTCCTTAACCACATGCGCCAGCTTATTTATTTTCTACGTACACAATTTGTCGACTTGGGATCCCAAATTGTCTTAATATTCAATTTCCCTTATTTTACATTACTATTAACCATGGTCATTGAATTTATCCCTAAATTCTCTCCCTTCATACAACATAATAGCAAGGGTGATTTTATACAATTGGAATTATTTTCTCCAGGTGAAAGTGTGGTTCCAAAACCGTCGGATGAAGCACAAGAGGCAGACATTGACGAAGGATGACGGGGAGAAGGGGAGCGGTTCGGAAGGGAAATCCTCCAAGGGTGACAAAAGCTCCGTGATCCTGGGCTCACCTGAAGACAAGAAAAGCTGCCAAAGTTGTGATCTCATGACACCCTCACCCCCTTCCCTCTCCTCCTCCTCCGTGAACGTGGACACGAAGCCCTCCCTCACCCCCAGTAACCTGAAGATGCAGTCCAACTCCACCCCCAAGCCCAACAACAGTAACAATAGCAATGACAACAATAACTCAAGCTTCTTCAAAGACAACAATGGGGCCCATGCACTGGACACAGGGTTAACGGCCCCCAACAATAGCAGTCCCAACGTTCCGAATAACAATCCAACCCACAACAACAACAACCCTTTCCCAAAACATCCGGAAGCCAATGACAAGAAACTCTTCAAAGTCTCCCACTCCCCCCCTCAAGACATGAAGATGCAACTTGACCTCACAGAGCAAGCGGAAGGACTAAGTGTCTCCGTCTCCTCCATGCACCATAACAATAACATAATCAGTTCGGATCATAAGAGTCCCCTCCATGAGAAAGTTACCAATACGAATCCAATCCGAGCCCTGGACTCCTCCTCCTCCTCCTCCTCCTCCCCCATCATCTCCCAAACCTTCTCAAGTCTTGGGAAACATAAAACCCTTCAAGGGTCCAGTGCCGGACTCTCCTCCAAACTTGCAAGTGTTGGGATGGGTAAAAAGACCGTGAAGCAGATGCAAGCCCAAAATCCTTTCAGTTCCTCCTCCTTATCTTCTTCTTCTTCTTCCATAAATGACTACACTCATCGCTATCAAATCCCTTCAAAATATGAGTCAAGTGGTAGTAGTCCCGTTCTGTACAATGGCTTATCCCGATTCCCCAACCCTGTGGTAAATAATGCTTCGAGTGGGAGCCTTCCCCGAGGACCCGTTATGAAGAACGGGAGCAGCAGCAGCAACTACTACCCCGGGACAAGTCCCTACTGCAGTCCTTACGCCACCACGTCCAGTGCCCAAAGTAGTGGTTACTCTTCCCCGGAAAATTATACCCCGACCCAACAGCAGCAGCAAGTCCAAGGGACTTATAGTAATAGTAGTAGTACTTATGGGACTGGGGAGATGACTCGAGACCCCGCAGCATACATGACCACGGCAATGACTACTCCGAACACACCCGCAACTCCCGGCTACTACAATTCCTACAATGTGACGGGCTATACTCAGAGCCCGGTTCAGTCTAATAGTAACAACAACAGCAGCAGCACGGCCACTCCTTACTACTCCGGGACAACGGGCAACAATAGTTATGGAGGGACTGCTGCCTCCAACTCAACGCCTTATGCCATCACGCCATCCAACAACTTCTCCTCAGCGACTCATAACAATCCCTCATCTGCGGATAACTTCTTCAGTCAGAACAATAATAATTTTGGGGTGGGTCATCCCGAAGGGAATAGTACTTCGAGCAATAATCCCTCACAACAGGGGGAGGGCTACTATGAGGAGAGCTACGGTCATGGAGGGCACATGGGCTATGAGGGCTACTCGGGACACAGTCATCAGCACAATTATGGGAGCTATTTTGATCACTCCGTGTCCGGGAACTCTTCCCATCATCACTCCGCAGAGAACTCCTCCTCCTCGGACTTCAACTTCTTGACCAATATTGCTAATGACTATGCACCCGAATACTATCAACTTAGTTAAAATTAGGTAATTGTATCTATCTAAATAATGCACTGCTAGGGAGAGTATGTAACTGTAAGGAATGACATCCCAGGATTACAAATAATGTAATTTTATGGATAAAATTATTATGATTACAAAATAGCGGAGAGAGAGAGCATTTAATTACATTAGAATTAAATTGCAAATGCCTGTGTATACACTTGAGCGTTATATTTTTTATTTTGACTTTTAGTCTTATAATCTAATAATTAACATTAGAGCAAGTTTTTCAATTGCCCGGTTGTGATTTAGTAAATTGTAAGTTTTAGGGCGACAATATAGATATTTAGGTTTAAAGCTAAGCTGTAAGAACCTATATGATAATTCATTTGTGCAAATTAATTCCTTTCAAGCTGAAGACAAGGTTTGGCTTCCTTATAATAATAACGTACATGTGAGTTCCCATATATACAGATATTTGCTATACCTTACGGATGTACATTCTACCACCTGGAATCTATTACGCATGAATGTACATTCCATATGTATATGACACCTTCAATGTGGGACTTGAACACATTTTGTCAAGAGCTACAAAGTTAAACCTATGAAATAACATCTTTTGTTACTTAATGATCCAGACCCTGTCATATTTAGGGCTCGTGCAGAGAGGATATATAATATTAAAAGGTTGGAATAATTCTAGTAATATATAAACTTCTAGTGATTAAGATTTAATTAGAGAGCGTGTGTAAGCCACTATACTGTAACACTTGGATTTTGGAAATAAGTTTTAAATTGTAAACACAGAGACGTACTATCTCAGCGTAGGGGGAATCTACACCTATAGTTGTTATTACATCATTGTGTACAGGATTGTGCAAAATGTAATCAGGATATCTGCATCATAAGAGAATTAACTTAAGTAATATGATAGGTAAAATGAACAGGTAAAAAGTAATCTAATATTTCCACCAATGTGATTTCAGTTTTAATAATTACTCCCAACACCAACAACGTCTCTCCACTTGACTACTTACTTACAAAAGGCAACCAGTTTTTCCTGCACT
This sequence comes from Allacma fusca, assembly GCA_947179485.1. NCBI lineage: Eukaryota > Metazoa > Arthropoda > Collembola > Symphypleona > Sminthuridae > Allacma > Allacma fusca. The sequence continues at coordinate 43,720,054 of OX359248.1, read as the reverse complement.
AAAAACCCTCATAATTCACTCTGTTGGTAAGAGAAAGTACCAAAGCTGTTGAGCTTGGTCACTACTGTATAACTTACATATGTACTTTAATGTAGGACTTGAGTAGGTAAAAGTATATGTAAAAAAAGGCATTGTACCAGGCTTTGACTTCTGTACTTAAATGTAAGTATAGCACGTACACACAAACACACACACGTAATTAAATATGTATGTCAAATATACCTCTAAGCTCTCTTGTATATGTGCTGCAGCAACAAGTCTTGCGGACATCGAATCGAATAAAAATAAACGTGCTTTATCTCAAACATCAAAATAGTGTAAATTAATAGTAACATTTTAGAAATTTGTTTTCCTTTTGTCCCCCCCCCTTTTTTTTATCTCTCTCTCTCTCTAATAATTTTTAAGCCAAGGGAAACAAATGGAGAGAAATAATGCAAAAGGAAATTGGTCGAGATTACACACACGAGAAGGGGAAAAAAGAAGAATGTTTTGTGAGATTGAAATTTGCGTTAGTTTTTCTACAACGTCAAGACAGGATTTTGACAAGGCAAGGAAGATCTTGATTGAAGTTTGAGCAAATGTTTTTGCATGGTGAAATGATACGGGCAAGAGGCGGAGAGAGAGTGAGTGAGAGAGAGAGAGAGAGAAGCTAAAGAAAAGAGAGATTGAGTGAAGTGGATCTGAGAAGAAAAGAGTAAGTACAAGATGTTACGCGAGTGAGCATAAAACATAAAGGAGAATGTGTTGTTGCAGGGGTATTGACAGAAGCCTGAGGATTGCATTGCTCCCGAGCATTCATCTTGCCACTGCGCCATCATAATAATGTAGATATAATGCCAAAGAAAACATGGGAGAACTGCGGGTGAAGTCATAAGACAAACTATTAGAGGTTTCAAAACAGCGTCATTTGATTTCATCAGATGCTACCAACTTGCCCGTACCTATATCTATAGATAGATCCACATATCTCACCCTACCTTCTACTCATAAAGTACACAAGTAAATACATACCTATACAAAAATCCCTTGACTTAGAAACTCCGGCCGCTGTTAGTATCAACCCAACTCTCAAGCCATGTAGAAGTCTATCGAGTGATATTTTATCCCAAGTATTCTACATACATATGTATACAAACCCGGCCACAAGCCACTCCACAGCCCAACACATCCTTCCCAAGTACATCCTCCTATGCACAGTCCATATACGTGATTTGTAGACAAGCTATAACTCACACATACTTACTATTTATAGATTCCGAACCATTACATATGATTATATTTACTACACCTAATATACAGCCCATATGACTGGAATGCCAGCATCCACTGGTACACTAGGAATCACTAAATCTTGTCACCAAAGCTCCCTGGCTAGTACACCTATATGTATCTACCTGTATCAACATCCATGAATCTGTAACTATAACCACTTTTGCGGAGTAAATACCAGTTCCATACTTTATGTTAAATTAGGTATGCACATGAATGTACAAGAAGCATGTACCTGCTGGGGTCTCTCAAGGAATATGATGTAAGTGTATATAGTAATAGAAATATGTATATAATGCACAAACAGCAACTCTTCCTCATTCAACTCTCTACAGCTCTCTCTCTCTCATCGCTGACAACGCATCTCGTACAAATAGAAGGCATACGGAAAAGTGAAAGAAAGCGTGGAGTAGAGCTGAAGAGATTGAAAACATAATAATATCGCAGTTTTCTCTCACATTGCAACAGGCCTTGAACATTGCTTGCACTACAGTTCCGTATGAAGGCTGATGACTAGACTCTAGTCACCCGTTGGGGCTGATGTGTACTAGTTGGCTACTAAAGCTATGATTCTTGCTACATCCGAAAATACAGTGGAGAAGTAAAAGGTATATTAGGGATTGAAATGAAGAAGACACCCACCCTCTCTCTCTCTCTCTCTCTCTCTCTCTCTCACTCTCTCTTTCGCCCCGCCACTACTACCGAGTCCTATACACATAACATGCAAGTAAGAGTAGGTAAATACAAGCATGCTCAACTCCATGGAATAAGGATGTTGGAGGCAAGATTGGAAGAGCGAGAGAGCGAAGAAGAGAAGAAGCCGCATTTCCCCATTGCAATCATTTACATAATGGCTTCGCAAGCCCAATATCGATCTGACAATGAGAGCCTACAGAGATTAGAGACAGAGAGCGGATGAAGGAAGCTACAGAGACGATTCGAAAGAGAAAAGCAACTTTGTTCCTTGCTGGAGATACGCCTTCAACCAACTATAGTATAAAGCATACTGTTAAAAAACAGAGAGAAAGAGTGAGTGAGAGAGAGAGAGAGAGAGGAAAAAGGGAGCATGTAGCAAAAAGACCATATTTCATTCATTTTATATTGAAACAACCGTTTATATTTATGCGACAGAGCAATGTCAACTCATGGAGGAACGCTCAACTCCTTCACGACAGGTGTGAGCGGGAAGCTCTCTGATGTTTTTTACAGCCACGGAATTGTTCACATCTTTGATTTTACATAGAATTTTAGTGCTACTTCTTTCTTTACAGGAGCCTTCTGTATATCTATGTATGTAACTATAGTACATACAGTTTCAATTTGATTCTACTCCTACAGCAGAGGCTCCGATGAGGTAGGCCCAATGTCCTGTTGGGTAAAGCCATCCTTGGGACTGCAGGTAAGTACATGTGAAAAACTATACAGAAAGTCAGAATGCATTACCGGATGTCCTCTCGGCGAGTTTTCTAATATGGAAGACTCACTTGTGGAAATATGAAGAAACCTGACATTGTGAGGATGTCAATGGCAGAGCCGTGTTTAATCCGTCCATTGTGAGGACAGTATGTAGTTGGAGGGTGTAAGGGAGGCAGTAGCGAATTCGTTGAAGGTTTCCCTTAAAGAACATGTCGGACAGCAAATTGTAGGAAGGAAAAAAATGTCAAATTTTTCTAAAGGAAAATTTTTATCATTTCCCTGTCAATGGTCGATTGACTGCAAGGGAAAATAATTTTAGAGATTACCAAGATGAAAGGAAGATGACTGGAGAGAGAGCGACAGAGAGAGAGAGAGAGCGATAGAGTGAGAGAGAGAGAGAGAGAGAGAGAGAGAGAGAGTCAGATGCGCGAGAGAATAATGTCAAAAAAATCGACATGGAATTTTGTCACAGGGGGTGCATATTTTGTTTGAAGCTGCCTCTGCTCACTTCCTCCTCCTAAAGGATCCACACGATCTAAATTTTACAGCCATATATCATTTTCAGATCCAGCTGCCAATACAATTTAAGTATGCACACACAAAATATACACAATAGCATTTTAACTCTTGTGACTTGACTCTTCAGAATGTCCTACACGTCGCATATTAAATGCAATGTGCTCTCCCCTCCCCCCATCAGCCCTCTCTCTCTCTCTCTCCCTCTCTCTCTCTTTTTGCCTGATCACATATATCTACTCCGCTTCTCAATGCCACTCACTCTTTTTTTTCCTTCTGTGTACCCTCACACACACTCTTCTGTAGTCATAGAGATGGAGAAAAAAATATATTTTTTACCGTGCCATGATGATAAGGAAATAGTTGGAAGTTTTTCCCGTGAGTGTCGCTCAAAATTACTTATGCTCTAATAATTTATCAGAGGGGATCTGATGGAAGGTAGGTGCGTGGAGGTATGTATGTTTGAGTTCATTGGAGTTGTGTTTACTTGCCTGAGTTGAAGTCATGATTATCTTTTTCTTACGTCTCATAATTTCCTATAGAGTCAAGGGAATTTGAAGGTACGGAGTACAAGTACAGTACTAACTATGCAGAGAGACTCCAATACTTTCAAATGACATGACTCACATTTTGGATGGTAGATATTGTAAATGTAAGGGGGATATGATTTCATGTGTATAGCAGTCTTGGAAATTAATATGTACTTTTCGTACATACGAAACTTTGCACATATGACAGTGTGCTCTATGGTGAGTTCAAAATTGTGTAAATGGGGAGGGAATGATGGTTGATGGGCAATTTCACAGGAGTATCTCAGGGTTAGTACAAGGAAAGGTCTTGTAGTAGCTTATGAACGCCTCCATAATGATTCCTTGGGGAGACAAGATTTCACAGTGTATGTTATTCACTTTCTCACAGCAACCTACACAATCCCCTACTTTGCCCGACGTGTGTACAAAATATTAGTCGTACCAGAAAATTAAAGTTTGGGAGTGAAAATTTGCTTATGTATGATGCTCATAGGATATGTATGTATGTAGATATGTACCTACAGGATATGTGTATAAAACACACGTGTACTACTGTAAAACACCGTACACGTAACTTTTTCATTCCTGATAGTTTTTTAAAGTTCATGTGCCCTCCATGTAAATCATATGTTTGTTTTTATACATGAGAAATAATATGATTACAAGTTTACTCGAGTATTTGGGAGGGAATTGTGGGATTAGAGGCATATTAGAGGTTGATTTATTGCCAGGGAAAAAGGGTAATATGTTTTTGGGAAGCTCCTGGGTTTTTGGGGTATCTTGAGAGAGAGAGAGAGCATTAACATATAGGAAAAAATTCAATGACTACGTTGACACGGTATTGATGAGAAAGTAATTATCATGATGAGCTTTCTATGTACAGGATATAGGGAATGGAGTGGAGTGGGAGAAGGACGGTAGTACAGAGACTAGCCTAATCCTCCCTTTATCTTACATGGGACGCTTAAAAAGTGTGAAACACTTGTTTTACTGGAAGAGAACAAAACTTGGAGTAAGTTGAGAAGTGGTCGGGTGTCGTAAATCAAGGTTAAAGCGCTGTAATTGAGTTCCCACAGAGACGGCTACAGTCTTTTTAATGCCAGATTTATGGTTTGTTTATATGGTGTCAAGTTCTCCTCCTCACCGCCAAAGACTCACCACGTACTCAAGAGTCTAGTGCAGAGGGATAGGAGAGAGCGTTTTGGAGAGCTCCAAACTCCTCAGATGCTTTCCCAACTGGAGCTCTTCCCTATTTTTCCTTGTACACACTTCTTCCCCATGTCTATTCCCTGGCTTTCAGCTCCAGGCCAGGAACTATTATGGGTAACGTCTGACCTGCATTTTGGAACACTTTTCTATAATTAAATCCTTAAGTACTTCTTCCCTAATATTCCCCATCATTTCTGTCCCCATCAAATTATTTATACCCCAGATTTGAATTAATTCCCTTTGAATAGATATTGCTTTAAGTTATAGCATTTTTACAAAAAACAGAACTACGTACTTGAAAGCGTGCTTTGAATTTTCACAGATGTAAAATAAACTTCAGTTCGCTAACAATTTTTTTATTCATGTCAGCCCTTAATTATTTATGTCCTTTTATTTTTTACTTTTCCTAAGATTTTTGCCATTTGTACAGTTTCTGATTATTTTCAATTCTAGTCATGCTTATTTAAATACGGGTATTCGAATCATTTTAATAAAGAATGTAATTTCAAAACAGGAACCTTCTCGCAGTCAGTTTTTCATAAAATCAGTTCAGGAATAAACATTTATTACTTCAGCAAATTTGGTTCAATTTGGGGAGTACTATTATTTCACAAATAATTCCTAATTCACAGCCCGTAAGCTTCGAATGGAAAACAGAACATTGCTTGGATCAAATGTTAAAAAATCCGGTGGGAACAAATCTTCCTAATTTTATTTCATGTTATAATTAACACCAAATTCTTGCCATATGGTATTTAGAATGCTTAAATATGAGTTCATTCAATCTAAATTTATCATCAGCATAGGATTCTAAAACTACGTAAGGGACTTTGTATATAGATGTGTACTGTATTTTTATTACCATTTACCGTTTACATGCTTTCCCTGTATGAGCACCTGAAAGGAGAAGATTTTGACCCTTATAGCCTATTGTTAGCTATAAGGGCTTTTATAACAGGAGTACAAGTTATTCTCCACTGATCAACTAAGGCTATCAGTTTGTTAGGGATAGAGGCAGACCCCACGAGGACGTGCATTGCCTCCCATTAAAATCTCTAAATAAAACCAGAGATAGCATAAAAACTGCCCTTTAATAATTAAAAAGCTGTTAACCTTTTGTAATGGCATAATATTCTTCAAATTACGAGTGCTACAACGGCACTAGCTTTTTCGATGATGAACACAAAGATCACAGTGAGATTTATTTGTAGCTCCAGAATTTCTTTCCCGAAGCCGTTGAATGTCTTCTGGGGGTTTAGTGGCACCTAGTCTCCGTTCCATGAACTAACAACGTTTATTTGAACCTTGGCGCCACTGGATATCACTCCAAACATCAGATTTTTTCTCGAACGGGTTTGTGGTCAGGGCTGAGAGACGACATATTGATCATGATTAAACTTATTATTTTATTATTATTATTATTATTATTATTATTTTATTGTCCATATTTTCCTAGCTTCTCCGAATTCAAGAAGCAATTATTCCCTTTTAGATTTTATTTTCTGAGTTACGTACCTATAATTTATTATGTCTACAAAAGCAAAAATACAAAAGCAGTGTGAGATTCCACACTTGAGGTTGTGGCGCTTCAAAAGCTGAAGATGATGTTGAAGTTTTCTTTTTGTAAACCAATGTGTTTTTTTCCAGTGTGAACAAGTACCCTTGTAATAAGGACATTTGTGTAGTTATTACTGTATCCAGACAATCAGTCATAATCCGTAAATTTCAAGTTTTACTTTATGAAGTTGCCGTCGGGCCGGGTTCAAGTGAAACATGTTTTGTCGCGAGGGGTAGATGTGACCGACGTGTGAGCGGACGACCGACGTTGACTCTCAGATTTTCATTTTCTCTCCGAAACGCTCAACGGACACTGGAGTTGTTCAATAGATTTGGTCTTGGACACTCCAAATGATGGATTGGGTTGTTAGGGTTACTCTCTCGCCCTCCTCATGCATGGGCACCTATTTATTCTCTCTATAGCGTCAATAATGAAAAACATAATCGGAGGTTCTCTCGTGAGTTGTCCCGTCTCCAAAGTGCCGGGACAATGAGGGCTGGTGAATTGAAATAATGTATTTCTGACTAAACCAAATAGTATCTAGTTGTAGTTATGGAGTTGCTTAAATGGTATTTATGTCCGTATCAAAATATGGACGTACATATGTCCCACCGCAGCAGGCTCCCGCTCCTATGCTATCAAAATCTTACATCTATCAATTTCAAAGTAACTTTTATTTTCCTACATACAGTACAAAATATATATAAATACATTAAGTTCCTGGTAACATTTCCTTTCAATGGACTCGAGCAAAAGTTACAGAGCCAAATGCTAAGATCCAAAGGACTTTGTGGACGAAGAGAAATTTAAGGGAAAAAATTTGGACACTCCGATCAGTCAAAATCGTGAGTCAGTTGACGACACGCCTTCCCTCCTGCCACAGGTTGAGTCTCTCTTTGACACGATGACTGAATTCAGATTAGCTGAGTAACACTTTATCGTGTCATAATTGCACGTCAACAACAAAGGCCAATGTAGTTATTATCATGAGGGCCCATCTGGAGTCTTACTTCTTGAGCACCTTCCCGTCCCGTCATTTACAAACGACATAATGTGTCTTTGAGTGCTGGTCCTTTGATTCGCAAAAAGCTTCTTGGAATTCAACCTCCTATTTTATCCCTCAATGATCTCAGCGTCTACAGTATATTAAGTCTTTAGACAATTTTAGACATATAGTCTACAATACACAATAAAATACACATATAAAGCTGCTCACACTCAGCTGAACATGCAATAATAATTAATTTATGTTTGATGTTAATATTGATATTTGGATTGTAAGCCCATAGACTGTAAAATATTATTTCAGTATATATATAATTATATATAGATACGTACACGGTTTCGAGTGCTGAGTAAGAAAGTTTTTGGGAAAGGAAAAGTGTTCCCTTTAATAGGCATTTTCAATTACAACTTTCCCAGTTCCCTTTTTTGGATGGAATTCCATCTTCGAAAAGTGTACACACATTTTGCGAAAGGAATATTGGCAAAGTTTATCTGCAAGGAAGGAGAAGAGGAAGAAGAAAAAAAAAGTTGGAAGAAAGAGAGAGAGAGAGAGAGAGAGACAGAGAGGGTGCGTTTGTTTGTATGGAAGAAGTGAACGTGAGAGTTGAGGACGTTGGAACATTGGTCGGAGATGAAAAGAAGGGTAAAAGTATGGGGTCACGATCCGGCTAATCCATCAAACCCGCTGACAACGGCCGTTATATACATGTGATATGGAAACAATATTCTTCTCAATGGGAACAATACTGGCGATTTTTGACTCTCCGTCTTCCGTCTCTTAGGACAGGGGAAACTGGGGACTGGGCAGGGTGGGACTATTATTCCTCAGTTGTTCAATAATTCCGAGTGTGTATGTATGTGGTGTTCCCGTGCCTTTTAAATTAATGCTAAAGGCATCTGAGGATGATGGTCCTCCAGATTGAACTGGGACTCAGTACTTAAATAAAGGGAGCTATTTCCATTTTTTTTCCAAAGGGTTAATAATAATTAAAACTGACAAAAAGAGTCCTCGAAGGAGGAAAGTTTTTAGTCAAATTTCAGGAGTTTAGTAACAAACAAGAAAAAAAATGTAGTTATGGTTTAGGTAGTGAGTTTTGGTAGTCGAACTAGGAAACGACAGTGAGAGAGAGAGAGAGAGAGAGAGAGAGAGAGAGAGAACGGAGAGTGAATGTACAAGTCCGTCCATGGAATTATTGAGCTGAGGCAAGAAAAAAGAAAAAAAGTGATCCGTCTTCCGCATGTCATCCTGACGGTATGTATAAAACCATGGGACATCTGCACTCTATAAATTCCCAATATACATAGACATTTAGTGTATAGTTGGGTACAGTCTGGGGCATAGGAGAATTTAGTATGTACCCCCTAAATAGATATAATTGTGGAGGGAGGTACTAATATCATGTACGCCATGTTGTAATACAATAGTAGCAATATTCATCTCCAGGAAAGGGAAAGAATCCTAGGAAATTGCAGGATTTTACTAGTAGTAGAAGAATTCACTTCCGAACATGCTCTCATTCCTGGCTGGGCTACTTACATATTTACAATTGTGTCTGGTTGGAGTTGTTCTATATGTAAGTATAGTATTAGTGTAGGGCCGTTACGAAATCCAATCTTGTCGAAAGCGAAATAATGCTCGTGAAAATTTTCAAAACATCCTCATCTGCAAGCTACTATATTCCAAGCAGAGTAGAAAAAAAAACATTTCGGGAAAAAAGAGCCGCGATTGTCACGACACCTCAATGACATGTTCAACTATATGTCCAAGAACCTTGAAAGGTTTCCAAGAAGTCAATCATCTCTGGTCTTTGTCATGGCTAATATCTTTGTAAGTTCAAAAAATCAGTGATGACTTTCGAGTGACTTGTTTCTTCATTCCGTTTGTGTTTCCCTTTTCGTTCCCCTCTCAATACAATATTTAAAAGAGGTCCCTCATACTATCACATTTTGTCTCGAAAGTTTCCTTCAGTTATAAGGTGTACGTTCAAAGTGTCTAAAATGAAATTTTATAGGAAATAAATACAACTGATACGCTGAAACGATTCCATGAAGATTTTAGTATGCAGTTACTTTAATAGGAACCTCCTGAGAAATTTCTAAAAAAAGTCTTACACATTATGACATGTTATATTAATTTTTTCTCATTTTATACGAGCAAAATTTTAAAAAACACATTTTAAAGAACTTATTTTCAAGAGTTCATTTTTAAACTTGTGTCAGGCGAAAATTCATTTGACAGAAATTGCAGCTCAAATTAACGGGAATAATAATGTAAACTGGAAACATTTTTGATATAGTTCATCCTCTGGAGTGGAATTGTTTACATTACAGTAAATTATTGAGAGAGAGAGAGAGAGAGAGTCAAAGGGAAAAAAACATCCTCCTACTCACACAATAAAGATGGGAAATTAATTTGGGAAAAAACTTGCGGAATATATGACTGGAGCAAATAAGGAGCTGAATCCTGGTGGTTCTGGGAAGGCGAGCATGAGAGGGCAGAAGGGAGTATGCACGCCGAGCTTTTGATTATTGTTTATTTTGTAGTATCATATCCCATCTTATTTCATCTTACCTATAATCGATAATGACACTTAATTTTGATGGATTACCTAGAGTTTCCCGGACCAAAAGTTACACACCAGCTTGATCCGATCCATATCTCTGCCTCGGCCAGACTTGTTCCCAAGATGCGGCTTTCTATCCTTCTCTTTGATAATCATATCAACCGCTTATCTCGTATCCTCCTCACCACTAAACCCGGCATTGGGGGTGCGTAAAAATATTTTGCGCTCTCCATTTCCCATTTCACAATTCCTCCTCTGACTTCCACTAACTCGGTTACGCCTCGAGTTACTGCACCCATCCATGTCACGGATGTATGGGAAATCCTGTCTCCTTGATCTTCTCTCAGCTGAAACAAGAAATGGAGAGCTCTATTATTTTATTTCCTTCTGAAATTAGATTTACTCCCTCATCCGACCCTTTTTAAAGTGTCTCTTCCTCATAAGATCCTCCTCTTCGTTTAGAATCATTTCCTGATCAGATCCTGGACTTACATATGTATCTATAGCTTTTACATTACTTGGATTGACGTAATTCCCAAAAACTGTCTGACGGTTTGGACATTTTGTTTTGATATGTATCTATAGCTGCAGTACTGTCGTGTCATGTTATTATTTTTATTATTCCCTTTATTTTAGCTTCCAGGCTCTGTTCTTATAAACTCTCAAGATTTTTGTTCTACACAATTTTATCCTCCAGATTTAGTATCTGCTACATGCTGTGTTTGCTTCTATTATTAAGCAACCCCCTGATAAAAAGAGTTTTCCTCATATCTTTAGAAATATTTTTGAACCTTCCCGCTTACCATAAAATAAATTCTTCTTCGGAAGCAGTTAAACGTAAAAGTCAAATTTTGGGGGTGCATCTATAGGAATAGATTTCTGACTACATCAGAATATGTCTCAGCTCTTTTCTTATCTCTTAACATGTACTTTCTTGCCCTCTCCCTCAATGTACCTTTCACTCTCCCTCTCTCTCTCTCTCAATCTCTAAAGAAATTCCGGCGGAATCAAAGCAAATATTGTTCTTGCAATGGAACTTAGAAATTTATCAACACACTTTTTTTTTTGCTAGGGCTCCATTATGATAAATCAGAGTACAAAGGAGAGTATGAGGTGCTGCTATTACAATTTGCACGCAATGAGTATGCATAACCATCAGAATTGACTTGGACTTTCCTTCCATATACAGAAAGGCACAATAGGCTTAGAGCCATATTGTGTATCTACCACATGCATATTATACATTCATATTAAAACATTTACCTGTGTGACTTGCTGTATGTGGTGCTACAGCACTACTTTAGATGAACATGAAGAAATTGTCCAGGCTTGTACATATCTATATAAAATCCTGTACATAATTTTGCTACACGGCAAGGCTATTTTGCTTTATTGTACCTATTCCATTTGTTATTGCGCCTCCATTTGACGGTTTTGCTCCAAATTTCTCCCTCTTATAATATTAAAGCACATTTGCTATTCCAGTTGATATATCTATCTACTATATGTCCATATTTTTGAATATTTTTCCCTACTGTTTTATATACGGAAGGAAACCCACTTGTTCGGACTCTTGTACATGCATACTTCCCGTTTTCGGACAAGCACGATTATGACTCTGGACATTTCATAGGGAACAAGTGTAATGTTAATGGTAGTATGTATGTACAGAGTTCCGTACTTATCAGAAAATAGTGCTCGGGAGAAGTCCTGAGTGAACCTTTTAATACTCTATGGGTTACATAAGAGACTTGGTAATTGGGCGACAGTTGCGTGACTGCATTCATGCATGAGCGCTGAGAAAAAAAACGTGGTTAAAGGGAAATTCCGCACACGATAATCATTTAAGACTTTCCATACTTTGCCTTGATTTCACTTCTTTCTCTCTCTCTCTCTCTCTCCCTCTCATTCTCTCATATTCTCTCATATTCTCTCGGCACTAAAATAGAAAACTGCAAGTTGCTACACACTATTCCACAGGAAATCTTTCCTTCTCCTGGTTACGGAATAAATTTGGCTCCAGCTTTTATAGTTTTATTGCAACCCTTTTGTTCCTTGCCTGGCCTTTTGTCCAGGCTCGACGAAAGGAATGACAAGAAAGATTGAATGCATAGAAGTTAAAAACACTAGACTTAAGTTACTTACAATGCTTTATCTGTAATTATATTTTCTCAAAGATATGGCCTGACATTTTCTTTGATATGACACTTGACAACCGCTCACGAATCTTATTTGGGTCATAGGAGTTGCTCCTCTCGTGCTAATACATATGGTTAAATAGCTCTATATGTAATATGCTCAATCTGCCAACTCCTCCTGCTAATAATGTTGACTTAATGTACACACACACACACACACACACACTCACAATAACTGACGTCACTTTGGGAGCCAGCCCATTCATTTCTTATGAGACTTTAGTTTTCCATTAGTGGGAATGTTTTTCCAAGGGATGGGATGGAATCCTACGACAGAGTTCTTTTCCAAATTCCAAACATGCATACGTCCTATCTGCATAATATATAAAATAGAATATTATCTACATTTGAAAATGTAAGGGGATTTTTTTAAAAGTATAAAGAAACTTCTCTTATATCCTTTAACACACGTGGGAGAGTTGAAGTTATACTGTTCATAATACTCCAAGTATGTACATATATGTCGCTGGCTGTCATTTCACTTGTTGGTGTGTTTAGGGAGAAATTAAAAAGTTTTTAATATGTAATAATACATAGCTACGGACATATGTAAGTATATCTATATATTTATAATTATCTATATAAAAGCATGCTGTGCGTATATATTTTTGTACATGTGCCTTGGCCTGTCAATTAAAACTTTTAGCAGGCGGGGGGAAGCCTGGTGCAAGCGGAAATGTTCAGTTGATGTGGTTACTTTCAACTTTTTAAGAAGCAGTTTGGCATGCGTGTTATAACAACTGAAGCCTGTTTAGGGTAAGGTGAATACATAAATTTACCTCCAAGAGTAAAATACATGTGACTACATATGTACATACGATACAGTAATTATACGTCAACTAATTTCATACTGTGTTCCAGGGTTTTATAAGGCAGTAATATTTTTTTTACAGTTTAGTATCAATTAAAACTGCCCCCAGTTAGGATTGTGTTATTTGTAGTAGAAAAAATAAATAAAACCAAAGGAGAGGATCCTCTATGAAGGCTCAAATGGAAGGTGGGTTGATATGTTAATCCCGGGGTTTGATTTAGAGAGAGAGAGAGAGAGCCCCGGACGTGGAATAACCAGTACGCAATGGAATATAGCTTCCCTAAATTGGGATATTTGACTTAGTGGACAAGAAAAGATGTCAAAGTTGACAGTGTCAAAGTTACCATCACACAATGAAACTGAAACTGACAGCTGCTGTCTACCTTATCTTAAAATGTGAAGCCCTCACGTAGTATACAAATGATGAGTCAAGGAGCGGAATATCATCGAGATAACTTTTGTCACTGAAACCATTCCAAATGATTTGAAGTGGGAAATTTTCGAGGCATGGTTGATTTCATATTATTATAAAACTGTCCACTCAAGTACATGTAGATACATATCCACGTGAGCGTACTTGATCCACTGGAGCTTTCTGAATGGACACAACACTACAAAAGTAGAGATAATAAAGAGAATGACATGAATCTATATGAGCTCTGTTCTCTGTCTCTCCGTCCCATCCTCCTCTCAATATTCCTTTCTTAAGGAAAATCTCATGGAGGACTTGTCAAAACAACCTATTATTCCTCGTTATTGTTATTCACACGATGTGGATTTAAATATATAAGGTTCATATCTGGAAACCAATAACTGTCACAAATGGACATACTTGGGCTATAAATGTTCTCTAGAAATAATGTGGGTGCTGACTGTGGGGAGAAATCAATATATGAGGTTTTTCATCCGTCATCTCCAACGATATTTTATTCCTATGTAATTTTCATATTTTTTGTTCACCTCACACATTTTCCCTTCCTTTTTCCTTAGAGTTTTCCTCATAAGTAATTTGAAGGAGGAAGCGGAATGGAATTTGTCAAGTGTCGTTTTGGGCTTGACAAACAGTTCCGAAGGGCTGGGGGCTACACTTGAACATGACTCGATTCATTAGTTATTTCTAGCAGGTAGCTCAGGACATGGTTTGACAAGCTCTCAGCTGGTGAAGATGTGATTATTGATAAGCGGGAAGAATCAGAACTTAATGACGGGCGCCCCACTGCCCAAGCAAATCCCAACTATACTAGAACTAGGGAGAAAGATTTCCTAGGAATGTAATTTCACCTGCTATTTTTAGGCAAATCAAAATATGTGCACAATAATGGATTCAATTTAAGAGAGTCAAAAGTTTCTAAAATATTACATTTATTGTGAAAACCGATTATAAAAATCTGCTCGAAAATTATATTTGTCAACCTGGAACTACAAACATAATATTGTACATAAATTTTACGAAAAGAATCAAGTGTTCAAGTTTGGAAGGAACTGGTATTGATTGATTTTGTTCAGAATTCAAAAACAATTTTCCAAGTAATCCAAAGGAGTGGACCCTTATGAAATAAATGATGGTTATTTAATAAGAAATAAAGTTAAGCCTCAGATAAATTACGGCTTGCACCAATAATCTAATCTAATGACGCAATGGTCACGTTGAGATAAGTTGTGACTGAAGTTAAATTAAAAGTTACTAGATCTGTAACAACCAGCAGGCTGCAACCAGCACCTGGGAAATTGCTAGAACAAATTGTAATCAAGATTATAGTAGAGAGCGATGTTGCAGTAGTAAATGTAATTAATTTCCCTACCCAGTTGAACCAATGGGAAAGAGCGTCCTTTCCCTTAATTATTTTACACGTACGTAGTGCAAAACACATGTTCTCGTGCAATGAGTTTAAAATCCAGGAAGAGAATGATCAAAGGAAAGAAATCGGTGAGTTAAAAGGGAAATCTCTGCCCCGCTGCTCGGGAAGGTGTCATTTAAGCAGTCCTGCAGTCATGCTTTAACATATGACATTATATAACCCAAAAAAAATAATATCCTCATGCCTCTAACTTGTGCACAGTATTAGAGGCAGGCAGTAGTCTCAGCCCTTCTTCCGACCCATATGTAATTGTATATGTGTACTTTGTGGATTGATCCACGGGATTCGAACCCCCTTTCCTGGCTCCCAGAGTCAGCCAGGTGAGTCGCTTTATTCTCACGGTCATAAGTACTTGTTAATTAAAAGCCTGTAGACATATTTAAGTGCTGGAGAGAAAGACACGCTCTCGGGCTCTACTGAGAACCTTCCTCCTCTGGCTTCAAACTCCATGCACATATGTATGTACTCATATGTAATAGGGAACTCAACCTGTGATTTTAATACGGACCCCTGATATAGAATCTATAGGACTCATGTCAGAATAATTACCCATAAGTACGGTAATGTGTCCTGGCGGCGTATAGCATTGGCATATTAACATGAAAACTGCTTAAGTAAAATTGTGCAACCATTATTCTCACCGCAAGTAGCTCAGGATCCAGCATTTCGTGATCCGAGTCGTGTGTCGGACGTGTGTGCAGATACTACGGGAAATCCGAAAGGTTTTACTTATAAAAACCACAAATTTTGGAATTCACATTGAGGAGCTCGCTCCTACAGTGTAGTATTATTATTGTGGTTGGGATAAATACCTGGTAGCTGAGCAATCGTACTGCTGGAGCCTTGAGTGTCTGACATGCGGGCAGGTAGATGAGACAAAGATAGAATTTCAAATGCTTTCATTATTCCTGTAGATAGATATGTGTCTACTGTGTGTGTGTGTGTTCGTATGTATCTATATATGCATGTGCGTTGGTGTAGTTATATTTACAGTCACCCTCGTGCTCCCCTCCTGGAACGTAATCAGATGTGAAGAGTAAAAGTCGGACCTTACCATATAAATACCAAATGATATCCCTTGTAGGAGTTAAGGTAGTAGATATATCTACAGAAGCTAAGTGAACAAAAGTTACCATTGTTTTTTTTTCTAGGGATTGACGTCCTATGAGTTCTCAAGCTGAGAGAGAACTTACCCCATATGATATGCATCTATTGATAAGAATAGCAATATTCACAGGGGTCATAAGTCATAAAGTGCCAATTATGGCTCCTCCAGGTCTTCCGCAGTTTTCCCAATGTCTTTGAACACTCTGTATACATGTAACATATATGACATGCGGGGCATTTGACACGAAATGGCGTGCTTCAAGTGCATTTCTATTTCTCTTCGAATTTCCCTTATTTCTCTTGATAGTTCCAGGGCTATAGTGTATTGCTTAATAGACGACGGGCGGGAGGGGTAAAATCACAACTTGTATTGTTCCAACCACAGAATCAATCAATTAAATGGTTTCGCTTGTTAAAACATATTTTATCGAAATTGAGTGCTGGCGTTTCCGTTACACCAAATATATAGAACTACTGTATGTGAAGGCTACCTATATATACAACCTCACAAACACAAAAGCCATTTCGGATTGTTCTTTTGAGGGAAAAAGAAGATAATTCTTGCAGAAATAGGGGCTTTTTGGCTGGCTATTATTTTTTTTCTGAGGGGTTCAAAAAGGTATTATTACTTTACAGCAAAGCAAAAATTATTGTATAAAAAAACCCAGGGGTTTTATGGGACTTGGGATACTTTTTAAAAGTCCTTGCACGCTAGTCACATAATCCCAACAATTCTTGAAGGTAAAAGAGAGTAAAGATAAAGACGTTGTTGATTGTTTTCGTTTTGCAAGGCAATTTGAACTCGGGCCTGATTCCTGTGAACAAGTATTACCATGCAGGGACTGCTTTGGAGAAAACCAAAGGATTTCTTCGAAAATATGGTGATAACGGTCATTTGGGCACGAACTGTGGAAACTAGCTGGAAACTTTCGGCTCAACCTACAATCAAGAGGGAAGTCAACATTGAAAGTATGGATGAAGTAACACAAGAGTTGACTCAAGAAAGTGTGGAGTGGTCTTTGATGCAAAGTTGGGGAAAATGGTTATAATTTAGATAGCAGTAAAGATAGCTGTTCTCGCAGGCTCTGGTTTTTACAAAAAAAAATATCTTTTACTATTTGCGTCTCTCATAAAAATCCACAGGGAGAATTTTTATGGCATCAAAATTGTACTGGCGCACTATCCTGTGAAAAATAATATATTGGGGGTGTTATATAATTAATATTTTTAAGTTTTCAAACTAACTCTTCCACTTGATTTCCTTGGAAAGGTTTTTCCTTTAGAATCCAATGATATCTACTCCACTTTGTGAATAACTTTATAAATCCAACATGCTCAAGCTTTAAATCATCTGCTTCCGCAACGGAACGATAGATACTAATTTTTTCCGCTGCCTCTCTCTCTCTCTCTCTCCAAAGGGAAAAAAACGCACTGGTACAAAAAATAATCTGATAAAATCTGCGATACTTATCCCTTAGCATTCTCAGCACAGTCAGAGCCAACAGTCCTAGTTTTTAAACATGTGGAAATGCCCGCATCGATGTGTGCCCAGAATTTATAAACAGCCTAGGTTAACATAATTGTTTGCCACGCAAAAGATTCTTTACCCCCCTTCCAACCAGCTCAAGTTTATTTGCATGTTAATGTTTACATCAAAAATCCTATTCATGCGTGTCCTTTTTCACACACACACACACACACACTCTCATTCAAAACAACATAAAATATTTCCCACTTATGTAATACTTCCATTTAATGTCCCATATTATGCTTACTTTCCTCAATTCTTCTACCATGCAGACTTGAATTGATAAAGAGCTGTAAAAAGTGTTAAATATAACAAGTCAGTTATTTTCAGATGTATCTAGATATTGGAAAAATAAATAAAAGGGGAAAAAATGCAAGTGAGACATTTCATGGGAGGGAAATTGAAACTAATTGGGAAAAGGCGGGTGAGAATTGGTGAAGGGAAGGAGAGGATTAAAGGATCGGAGATGAGACATGAGAGGGCTGGTTTAATATGACTCCGGACAACTGATGTCTTCTCAATCCTTGGCATATTATCCTCTCTGAATCCATTCGTATGAGGATCAGAGCACGGACGCTATTCCTATGCAGGCCAGTCCTACTGTTAACTACTGTTGGAACTAATAGGAGTAAGTCCACTAATGCAAGGGTTGAAATTAACATGAATGTGTATCCTTTCTGTACAGACATGTATGTATGTATATGATTGGATGTGAGACACAGGTTTTCGTATCTATGTTTATTTGCTATTTTTGCCCTGCCTTGACTCATGCACTCGTTTATTTCTGTGTGTGTGGTTGTGTGTGAGTAAGGAGTAGATGTAAGGGATCATGTTCCGGGCTTGTAATCGTCGTAATATGCCTGTGATAGTGACTAGGACAAAATTGCTTGACTTGTCTGCCACCGAAATAAATGACTGATGAGGAGAGACTTGCAACTTGGAATGTTTCCCTGAATTACTGAGGATTAGCTGTAATCCTACAGACACCACTTTATTTGTCTACCCTTTCGAATTCCAAATGAATGAATGAGATCTCTTCTGCTATATTCGTGTGTCATTTTGACCCAAATTATTTCTCTCCTCTTCTCCTCCCTTCCTCCTCGCCTCCCTTGTTTTCCAACTCCGTCTCATGCATTACATTTCTTGTCTTCCTCAAAATAACAAGAGCGAGCAGAGTCGAGCTGAGAGACATGTTCTTCCGTTTTCTTCTGGTAACTCGTATTGTATTTTAGTATCTATCTCATCCTCGAATCTTCCAACTGGGAATTGATACAACTGACTCGTCCTTCACCTTCAGCCTCTCTCAAAAATACATACTTTTGTTCACTGGCAAGCTGAGAAATGAAACTGGAAGGAACTCCTAATTTCCTCCCTGGACATTTATTAACTTCAAAATGGCTATTTGTTATTGAAACCATTACATTCCTGACCTATGCTATGGAATTCCGCAGCCTAGGACTTTTGAGGTACACAATTACCTTTCGATTTCTCTTCATTGACAATGAGACTTGATCCGAGTCATTTTAAGGTTGGTATTAGCATTGTGAGGAGATAATTCATATTGTTAGGGCTTCAATAGGGATGAGGTGTGGGAAAAAGATTCCCTAGTCCGCCCATTCTCCCCTTAAAATTTGTAATGTGAGAGGTTCGGAGTGGACACTGCTCTGGTCACATTGATGAGATGCACACCTCTAACTTGTTTATAATGTGATGTAGGATGAAAGCTCAAGTGTCACTTGTGTGAATGCAAACAATTTCAAGCACTTGACGGTATCATTGTGAGGTCAAATCAGGCAGAGCACATTGCAACCAACGTGACGTTGCAACTGGTCAATACGAGATTTGATTTGTGGCTAAGTGGCTACTTCTGCAAGTCATTTGACTAAAACTATCTTAAGCTGGATTGTGTAAGTGCTGATGATACAGATTGCTCAAACACTACAAGTTGTGATTGTTTTGTATGCATTAGTTACCTAATGTGACGGTCCTTTGAGCAACATTGACACAATATTGAGTCTTATGCTATAATATGAAGAGCAAATTTAATAAAGGAATAAATGGAACTTTTTTCTAAAATATTGTTGAATATAAAAGCATTTGAAAAATCTTTCTAGGCACATCCTTTATTGCATCATCACGAAATGACAGGCTTGCATATAATAATTTAATTCCTGATGAAAATCAGAAACGACAAGTAGAAGATTAATAAAAATTCTATTCTTATTTTGCTATGTAGGCATTAATAGTTTCCACTTATTGCTAATTGCAAATTACAAGTGTAATAAAAGGATTATGTTTTTTTTGGTATGAGTCACAACCCCAGAAATTTCAAGTCAGATTTTGAGAATACCATGTCTATTTTGTGTGTACAAGAAATACAAAGGAGATTCTATACGTTTTAATGCCTTGGAGAGACGTCTTGCTAGTTTTATTTTGAAACTTCACAGTTTGATCAATGATATGTACAGGGTGACACAAAATAGTGTTCTAGCTCACATGACACAAAGTAGTGACATAAAAATTTGATTCCCCCAGTTTGTAATAAATTCATTTTTAGAATCCCACTATTTTCCTCATTGACCTGTGTCGAATTTTGCTGTCACAAAGGACGAGAACGCTAAGTCAAAATGGACTTTTTATTTATTTCAAATTCAATAAATGTGTATATCAACATCAATTTATTACAAGAACATGTTCTGACGCTACTTGTAGTAAATGTACTGGGAGTTCCAGGAAGATATTCCATAAGTCTCTACCTTGAGAATTGTGGACATGAGCGTTAAACATTGGAAGCGAGGTTTGGAGAAATCAAGTTTTAAAATCTGATAAAATTAGCTCAAGCCAAAAATTAAGGCCGTACGACCCGTGGGGCAAGGTCTATAAAAAGTAAAAATAATTTTACAGATGAAATCTTTTTTAAAATAGCAAGCAATCACATCTACATCGGATATTTGATTACAAAAACTGAACGTGGAAACAAAACTAGGAAATCTGAAGAAAATTTTTCTAGGAACCAGAAAAATCAAGAATTTTATAAGCGACTCTCTTATATGGGCTACAGTGAGGAGGGAATAGTTATGTACCCTCCTACATATGTATATTTCCATCCACTTCACGTACTCAGACTTAGGGCTCCCCACAATCAGTACAGTAATAATGGGCTGAGATGACCAACGGAATTGAACGTCAGTCTATTAGACGAGGAGGTGTGAGAACTACGACCCTTGTCCAACAGAAAACAAAGCATTGTTGTTGTCGTCAAGAATGAGGAACGCAGAGCTCGTGCCTAAATGACAACTTTCTGGGCGTCGACACCAAATCACATTTGCGGGGTCTCATTTTCCTAAATAATAATAATGTGCCAAGAATGTACTACAAAAGTGAGGCATTTCAGTTTACTGTCATACTTATAAATTCCCTAAACTTCATCCAACTTT
Organism: Allacma fusca; assembly: GCA_947179485.1. NCBI lineage: Eukaryota > Metazoa > Arthropoda > Collembola > Symphypleona > Sminthuridae > Allacma > Allacma fusca. The sequence goes on along the minus strand of OX359248.1, from coordinate 43,699,047 downwards.
GCATGAGCGCACATACGTACGTGGTTCCTGGCTGACAGTAACAGCAGCACAAATAAGCATACGTAAGTCCTAACACTACCAAATATTTCGATATGAGGGATTATCCCAACAGTTGAATTCTGTATCAGTGCTGTATCTATAAATGTAATTGCATACATATGAGTGTTATGATATGACCACGACTCTTCCACTCATTGTAAGTGAAGCTTGTAAAGTGTCATTTAGTTGATTTTCCAAACCGACCCCACACGTTGTTATCATACAGTAAGCATTGTCCTCATATTTATACATAGGCTTGTGGGTATATACGTAGTCTCTTGACAGATAAGAGTGAGGCTGTAAGGACATATTGTTTACATGGTTCTCATGTCAATTAAGCCTCCTGATCAGACTCCATGACTCTTCAATGGGAACGTTTCTTAATGCATCTTTCCATCTGGCATTAAATAAAAAAAAACTTTTTTGTAATTGCACATGTTGTGTGTCTGCACCGTACCAGGCTGTCCTCTCAAGGTAAGTCTATTTCCAGGGGAAAAGAGTAAACTTAAAATGAAAGGTAATTTTAACTTTTGTCCCTTTAATTTCTTGAGGAAGGATTCCACCTAAAATTAGTAATTGGCTTGTGCAAACATGGGGTTGGGGAAGAAACTGGAGACGCTCATCTTGTCTTCATCCCCAAGTATATAACATAACAAGAGAGCAAACAAGCGGAAGTTGAGGAGAGTGGAAGGCTCGAGACAGAGTTGCTGATAGCTCCAAAGGCTCAACTAAGTTTCACTTTTCATCACGAGCAGTTCATTTAAAGGATTTTTTTTCAGTCACCAACTTGTTAGCAAGGATGAGGATTTCCAAAGTGTTGAGTATATACATATATACGCTCATGATGTACGTTGGTAGCTTGTAAGTTGGTTTTAGGCCAGAAAGAAAAAAAAACGAGTGAGATTATGCGAGGCGAAAGGGAAGAGATGCAAAGATGAGAAAATGGAGAGTAAATATGTAAGATGAACCGTTCTCACAACTCATAGGGAATTCCTATGGATGTCCTTCTATGTCTGTACATATGAGTGAGGAAAAACGAGAGACAGAAGGACTGACGGGATGAAATGAGATCGGTCACAAGGATAACATAACGGACAGTATCATGAGGAAAAAAATTCCAACAAATTCTGTCAACTTCGTAGAACGCTCTTACTTTCAGAGTGTCTTCTTTTTTGGACTCATTTCTGTAAACAATCCCAAAACTAATAATTATTGTTTTTACTTGTAGCAATGACATTCAAGGAAAAATTTATTTTTTAAAGTACTTCATCTCTATGCATATCTACACATTATTCTACGAGGTGTTTTTGCGTTATTAGTTGCATTTATCTTTAGTTTTTATGTACATAAAAGTACAGTACAATTGCTCAAGTCAAATAAATATGACTCCACCTGTCATGTACTCATAGTATTTTTCCTTGCGCAAGCTTGTATCGATATTGTTAATTCGATTCATTTGCTTTAAATAAACTTGCTGATAAAATAAAGGCATTGAAATGAACACATTTTAGATTTCTGATTACAACTGTACAAGTACAAATCCTATGGGAAAATGTTATACGATGATAACAAGCCATTAACAGTTATTTTAACGAGGGATATAATTATACAGAGTATTCCCTTTATAAGAGAGCATTTAAAAAAAAGTAGCAGCGTAGAATTCCTGGAATCAAACGCTTCTGTAAGGAGGAACACTACTGTTGGGTAAATGGGTATGTTATTTTTGCTGATAGAGAAGGTTCCTTGGGTACAAAGGGGTGACATGTAATTACAGTATGAGGGCTCACTGTATCTGAAGCTATCAATGTCTCATTGCATAAATAAAGTTTGTAATTATCAGTCCCCATGATTATGCGTCTACAATTCAGACTAATCCTCTAAAGCCTCCAATACAAATAGTTTGTAACAATCAATGCCAAAATATATTTTGAATGTGGATTAGCCTTATCCGAAGAATTGTTCAAGTTAATGGGCTCTTGTTATTCCAATGATCAGCAGGTGTTGAATTCCTAGGGAGGATATTAAAATCAGATATTTTTAGAGTCATGGGTAATATCCACTAATACGGTTGCATTAACTTCTCCAGAACTCATCCGCTTGTTACACAAGTTCCTGTATCATGTGTTTCCAGTAGTAATTGTTATACTGTAATTTATCTCCTTTGACTTTTTGAATATCTACAGTAATATCTACGGAGTGTAGATAAACATGTAATTATTTGAGCACAGTACGAGCTACTGTAGCGAGCCTCCCCACAAAATAAAATTTGATACACTGTAACGGTATCAGCAAGTGCTTGAAGAGCTGCTCACGGACATGATTAAAAATCCAATTCACTTTGTACGGTCCAAGGTCAGAGAAATGTATCTCCATGCATAAGAAACTCAAGTCAAGAATCGTATGTACTCTCCTGCATCGAGCCTCCGGACTGAATGCACCATTTTGTTTTCTCTATTTTATAGTATTATTCCCAAGAAACATGCCTTGCATTGCATTGGATACTTACTCCCTTCCAACTCCTGAAGGAAATGATGTAAAAAACATGACAATTGTAAACCTGAATTTCTTTGAAAATCCTGTAAATTAGGAAAAATCCGAATATCAAACACAGGGAGGGAAAATGTTGAGAAAGTTAGCAAATGCTATTAAAAGGCATGTAGATTTTTTACGGAGCTTTTGGAGTAAGTAATAATTCACTAGGAACATGGGAGTCGTAAAGTTAAATCCAGAAGTAGGAAATACTGTTAGTCATCTTCGGGGAGTTTTTTTAAGTTTTATGACTAAATGTAAATATAAATAGGGATATCTACTGTAAGTAGATATATGGGAGCTGGGCAAGGGAACAGAACTGCGTGCTTCCGTCCGAAAATTTGCAAGGGAATATTATTATTAGGGAGAAGTAATAGCAGTTCATGATCCGAGACGGTTCAAAGTTTCCAACGACTCGGTGGAAACATAAAAGGAAAATTAAGATAAGGACTTTACGAGACTTGTAAGCAATGTCACAAGTCAAATATTACCCTTTCTCCTGACTTATGAATATTCATGTTGGGGGCATAAACACCTTTAGTTAATGCAGTTCCTCACAGCCCCAACAGCACGGGGATAGTCCTTATGAGCAGTCTATATGTAAGCACACATATCCCTTCACATTTTTTTTTTCAAAAGTGAAACGTCCACAGTTGACTTAGAAATATGATAAATACAGTAATATTACTAATGCATATTACGTACCTACAGTACTCCTGGCTTGGAGTAAAAAGGAGGGCTCTGGCTCTGCAGTATGTATTACCAATTTGGACTTGTACGCAGAGAGAGAGTAGACTTCCTTACCAGAGGCTCTCAACCTACATATTGAAACTACAAATGAGACTCAGACCATAAGCAGTGTATAAGTTCGGAACAAGGACTTGGTATGCTATAAACTCCTGTAGTTAAATAGTTCCTTCGTTACATACAGTTTTTAGTCCACTGTGAGTATATTTTTTACGCAAGCCTACAAATCTCAGGGATTATATCTGACTCAAACATTCCTAGGTAATTAAATGTGAAAATACGACTGACTAGTAATCATCGTAGGGAGTTGAAGCTCTGGCTGATACAGTTAATAATAAAGTTGTACCTCCATGGACAGGATTTATTAAGGGCTGATCCCATGTACCGTTCGTTGGGAGACGTATGCTGGGCCCGAGGTAATGTCCACGTAGTAAATGACAGACAATTATAGATTTTACATAAACCACCGAAATGTACAGCATTCAGGCTGAACGAGGACATATATATTATATACTGTAGTCACGGGGAGATTATGACTCCTGATAGTCATCATCATCAACTCACCTTTGAATACCGATTTCCAGTCTACAGTGGGTTTCACAAACGTTTCACTTGCAACATTTGATATGATGGAATATTAACTATAAGCAGATCCTTGTACAGGTATAATAACTAGGGGGAAATCTGCCCCACATGTTTTTTATGCTAGTTCTTCCATATATTTTATATTTCATATGTACATATGTAGTTTCTTATATATGTAATTATATATTTTCTAGGATATGTATGATAATTAGGGCTTATTATGTACACTTGAAAAAAGGGTTACTCTTGTATCCTGTCCCAGGGATGCATAGCATTTGTGTATGTATGTATGTACATATGTGTGTACATTAAACCAATGTAAATCCTTAGACCTCTCAGCTCTGAGCTACAGTACCTATACATTGCTTGTATAATAAATCCTGAGACAAACTACTGCAACGGAGCAAATTCTCCGGGATATATAAGGCACATGTTTATATATGCACATACATATATATGTATAGATATAATATCCTAGCACTTTAGTACACGAACAGTCCATGCTCGACTTCCATGCCAGGAGATGAGTAAAGCCTACTTTTTCGGAATACCCTCAAATTTATACAACCAATTGTATAAAGCCATAAAGCGGGATTTGCTAAAACGCAAAGCGATTCAAAATACCATAAAAAGTCAAAACATGAAAATATACAAATAAAAAAAAATCCTATGGGAAGGCATAAACAAACATTGCATTAAAATTGCAATAACGGAGCAGGAAGAGAGTCTAAAAATATATAAAAGAGACCGTCTGGAAATCCAGGATGAGGAATTTACATACAAATGTATATATACCTAATTATATATCTCCATAGTTTCACAAAACCAAAAACATTGAGGTTTAAAAATTTACAACATGGATTTAGCATTTGAGTGAAATGTTTGAATGTTTTATAGAGGCTGCTCATGCAACACTTCACGAGACTCACAAATATATAAGTTTGCAAAAATAGGGTTACTTGAGTATAGTATAAATTACATGGCGCCTTTTGGGTAAAATTTTCGTTTAATTCATTTCTTTGAAGCTACAGTACAATACGTGTGGCTTTAATTTAATTAGCTGGAGATAAGTCAAATTCGTATTGACAAGTCCACACTTATCTATAGAGCCTTTAAGTGTTACATACACTTCCATGTCCGAATTTCCATCCCGTCCTCACGGAAGTCTCAGATTTCTTGGGGACGTTGTGAGAGATCATGCAGAGATAAAAATTTCAAAGGGTAGTACAGTAGTTTCAACGGGATTTTTTTTTGTAAAATTTCTGGCTTAAAGTAAAAGGAACAATAATAATTATCTTGAAAGTTTTTGCAAGTCTAGAAATATATGAATACTAGAGTAGTAAGTAAGTATGCACATGGGACGTGGAGCAGGAAGCAAGTATTTTCTTATAGGCACATTACCTTTCAAAATGCTTGTTGAATGGAGCGAATCGTGGATGTATAGAGTCGGAGGAAAGAAATTTTCAAGGAAGACCATAAGCCCAGGAGCCGCTGAGGAAAAGAAGCTCGGGTTGCCTTCGGTGTGTGTCCAAGTGCCTGGATTGGGGTGCTCAGTCTGCCCCAACATCAGATAGGCTCTTGGAGTGTTGAAGGTGGAGCACGGAACGTCACTCTCTACTCTCTCTCAACTCTCACAGGCTGCTCCGGCATAGAGGAATTGTTTGTTGAGGACGACTGACGACTGCACAGAGAGAGAGAGAGAGCAGCGTGGAGAGAGATTGAGAATTGCACACGCTGCTACTAAAGACACCGCACAGTCAATGATACTCGGCCCTCATAAATACACACAAATACAAACAATCAGCCCTACTCTGTCCAACGAGTTGCTGGTGGCTCCAAGTCCCGTCACACTCACACTGGTCTTGTCAGTTGCTATCCTGAGAGCTCTTCTTCAAGATATCATTTGAGCACTACATCTCTCAAATTCCTTCAATAATAAATTATAACCTCCACCAACTCACCAACTACTATTCATCATGATGTTAAGTCCATCCTCCCAACCGACACAATTATTACCCTTCAGGAGTGTAAACATGGAAGGAGGTTCAGTGTGCAGATACTTTTGGCAGTACTTTTATTACTACGTGTGGTATTGAAATCAAGTGATACTTTTCCCTTCAGTGAATCTCAAATAACTATTATTAAATTTCCCCGTACTAAAATAATAATTATTATTATAAAATATTTCCCTATTGAGAGAATCTCAAAAATTTATAGTGACAAACAGGATTTTTTTTATGAAGGATTTTAGTAATTAGGCTACGAGATTTTTCTAGGGTAAGCCAAAGAAGCTACCCTGGCGGTGATAGCTGGGAGAAATAAATAATAGTACTTGGGACTGTGTGAATAAATTGAAAGTGGACAGTACTTAAATTGTTGGGGAGGAAGGAGGCAAATTGAGACAATTCCCTGGGAATGTCAGTTATAATATTTTGACTGCATACTGTAATTATATGGAACTATTGTAGAGGGAAGGACAGGAACAGTTTTTGAAGATATAGAGACGGAACATTTATTTTATCGTGTCTTTGGGACATTGTTGATTCTCTCTCTCGCTCTCTTTGATAATTAAGACTCTGAGTGACTGAATTGATGAGGAGGGGATTAATTAAGGGTGTCTTGTAAATTATCCGGTTCTGGCGGCTCCCTCCGTATATTATGAGTTCATCCAACATGATCTACTGCAATGGAGGAATGACAGCCCAAGTCTCGCCGCTTGAAAATTACACCGCATCCAATGCTCTTCACCACCCCCCACCAACCACAATTACAATGAGTCCAAATCCATTGCAATCTCTCCACAACTCACATCCTCATCACCATCCTCATGCCCATCTTCCCCATTTGAGTCACAGTCATGGGAGTCATGTCCATAATAGCCATTCCAACTACCACCTCAGTCATCACAACCAGTACTCAAATTCGGGGAGTGGGAACAATTCCTCCTCCCCCACCTCCATCGTGGTAGTGTCTTCTGTGGAGAATAATCCCTGTACAAATTCCTCCACTGCGACCTCCTCCACCTCCTCTTACTACCCCTCGGCCGTCTCCGCTACCGTCGCAGTTACCAGTGATTACTACACAAATTTCTCCGGTCTCGCAACCTCGGCCACCGTTCAAGACCCGATCTCAGTAGATGGACAAAATGGTCTGAGCTACACGAATTTAGATTCCTCAGGAGTGGCCGTGACCGCCCCGGGCTACTCCTATCATTACCATCAACAACAACAGCAGCAGCAGCAGCAGCAACAGCAACAGCAGCAGCAAGTGGCTTCAAGTTCGGCATATGATATCGGTCCTAGTCCAACCATTCCTGACCCCACGTTGTCCGTGTCACCCAATTCCATTGTGTACAATGCCACTGCTGGGGGCTACCATTCCAGTAACTTAATGAGTCCCCAACATCATGATTTTACCTCCCGCCTCGGTCAGACTAGTTTAGATCTTTGTGACATGTCTTATGGGGGGATTTTCCATCATAATGGGGGAGGGGGAGGGGGGGTTGTTATTGGTGGTGGTGGTGGCGGTGGGACGTTAAATAATACTCCGAATAGTTCTTCCTGCTTCCTCTCCCAGCATCCCAGTTCTCATCATCATGTCGGCTACGGGGGCAGTGTGAATCATCTTCAGATCCAGCCACAGCAACAAACGCAGGGCCAATCACCCCACTCCCTCATGCAGCCGGGTCATCACCAGCAAGTCCTGAGTTTAGGTGTCAATTCCCCTGGCATGACCGGATTAGTCCCTTCCAGTCAGGGCGGTGCTCCTATTAGTAATAACAATCCTAATGTCCCCACGTACAAATGGATGCAAGTGAAACGAAACGTTCCTAAACCCAGCACACCAGGTAACATTTCTTCTTTTAGTACTCATGCATTTCAAAATATACAGTAGCGCCTGGAATCCCAGATGTAGTTCAAAGAGAAACTTTTTTTAGAATAGAAGTATTTTAGCAGTAGCTTTTAGATCAACATGTAAAGCATCTCATCTAATTAATGACTGGTGTATGAAACATTCAATTTATGGCTGCAATAGAAATCAAAGGGGAATCCCACGGGTCCTTGTTTACCTCTCCCAGACTCAACAATTTATGATTGTCCAAGGCTGAGCAGGAGGACTATACAGTAGTAACGGGATTTATGAAATGAGGATCAATCTAAATGTTTACAAATGCACAAACAAAGATTTCATTTATACTTTTATGATGTCGAGTCAGACTTTTGTTGTTTCGACTCACACGTTTGACCAGAATTAGCAATGCTGAGTGCTTATTTATTAGTTGCTATTTGCTAAGACTCGGAGTCATGACACATTTGAGTATGAATTTTGTTATCACCTCTCTCGCGCTTCCCATTCCCCTTGACACGTGAGTGCCCTGCCTACTTTTCCCAGGTGATGATGTTTGCCTCGATTTTTTTTGGGGACTCAGCTCCTCGGCGGTGGTGGTGGCATGATTGGCTATATTTGACCAAAACACCCGATAAGATTAGAATAGTAGCACATTAGTATGTACGGACGGACCACAAACTATGGAATATTATCTATCTGAATATCTGCATGCTTGTATCTCCTGATGGAAACGGCCTCTGCGTACTTAACTCCTTTAACCCCGCACGGGTAAACATTTCAAGTTTGTTTTCCACTGATTTTAAGCAATTATTATTATAGTCATTTGTTTATTTAAACTAAACCTCTCTCGGAAAATCTTCCGACGAGGCTTGCCAATTATTGTTTGTTTTTTATATTTTCTAATCACACCACACGTGTGGTATACATATACTATTGTCCTAGCCATTTCCACTCGGCTCTGGTCCTGGAAGGTGAATCATTTTTTCAGGAATTTCTGTTTTGTTATGACTCTTTTAAATAGCAACTCATTTATGGCATGAGAGTACTGTAAGGAATGAGGTGTTGTTGGGAAGTTCGTAGGTTATTTTTAAAACGATTTTTGCGTCTCTGTATGCAACCCATTGGAACTCTATTACGATGCTGCTAAAGCTAGCTTTTCAGTCTAACATTGAAACTGATAGATATTAGTAAACGGAACGAGTTCAAGGATACGATTGTCATACGTTTTGCAGTGAGAATTGGGAAGTGGGAGAATGTGATGCAACAAAATCTATCAGGGAAAGCCATTCTCCTATCAAAGTAAGGGAAGAATGTATGAAAATGCCTCATGTCTCTGAGTAACTACATGTAAATTTCAAGTTCTCAATCTAACGTTATAATCTACACGTGTGGAACTTTCTCGGCTGATTAGGAATCTGTATCTGTGGGTTGGTTCATGTTGATATTCCATCTCCGGTGGAAAGTTCTTTACTGGAATGACTTTGAGGTACATACATATCAACCATCGGTGATAATATCGAATGACAAGAGTACATCCTCTGGATTTGTTAAGTTCCCTGTGAACTGAATAATGAGGAAAAACTCAAGTGGGTCGTCTCATGAGTCTCGGTAAATTTTCCCTCTCACTTCACTTTCTGTAATTATCTATCTCCACTTGAACATAGCAAGTGAATCATTGATACAATATTATAGTAATTATCGACAGTTTTAATTATTACACCCACCTTGTAGATCAGTCTTTAATGTCATTCAATAGCAAGGAGGCAAGGCTGACTTGTTCCTAAAGCGGATTTACATGCAGAGGCTCAGATATTATTTAGAAGGTATGGTATGTACATAAATATATACTTATAATCATAGCTCTATATCAGTAATTTGAATGCTCTGTATAATATAGCCATGAGTCTCATTGAAATGAAGCTTATTATTGACAAGTTAATCCCTGATTATCTAAGAGCTGTCAATCACATGTGGCGAATATTGCAGTAGCCAATAGAGTGTCGGAGCCAGGGCTCAATTACTAATACTTGACTTTCCCTACAATTTTCTCTTGTTTTTGTCATTGTCGGCACGTTAATTCTGTAGTGAGGACAAAACGCTATCATGGTTGGTGTTAAACTTCAGTCTTCACTCCTAACATTCGCATGCTCCGCTGGACATTTAAAGTTATATTGGCAAGTACACATGAAAATGTTTCATGGGTGTGTTTGTATCTTTTCTACTATGACAATATCCTATTATAATATTTCAGAGCTGAAACAAGGCTTCAGATTAGATTTCACTCTGTGCAAGTGAACATGTGCGTGAGGAGCTGAAGCTATTACTTTCCTACAAGATTTTATTACTCATTGTCTCTTAATGTAAATGACCCTCAAAATTGGAAAACAAAAATTTAATGCATTATTAATGCATATCAAAAGGACCTGGGTTGAACGGGAGCTCTACTGCTACACTCGCGAGGGTTATCAAAGGAGTATTTTTTTTTAAATGCAGAGCTCAATTGTGAGTTTGATTTTTGTTAGCATTTACTGTAGTACAGTAGCTCATTTTTAGGACGGGGGACGTGGTGTGGAATGTCCTCATGGGTCCTTATGCACGTCAGTTATTTCTCTTGCTGAGTCAATTGTTTTAGCATTGGCCATGTGGGCTGCTGCAGGGAATGTGCAAAAAACAATCGGACGGGAAATTCCTACGGAATAAATGTTGGGGTTTTGCTGTAGGCGCAAGTATTAACTAGCCATCTGTGTAGGATTTTTCTTGTCATCTCAAGTCGGACACCACAACGTAGCTGTCCATGGTTGGGAGATGAGACAAGAGGACAGAAAAGACATAGACAGCCGTCCATGACATGACATGAGACTCGAGGATAAAATGAAATGAAGGGCTGAGGAAAAAATACACGGCATATCAAATGAATAAATGTATCTATCTATGTATATCTTACTTTTACTTGAATCACGTAGTCCTTGTATATAAGACCAACTCAACGAATCTAAAAGTCCCTCTGAATCTCTCTCTCTCTCTCTCTCTCTCTCTCTACAGATGTTACTAAGAAACTGAAATTTTTGTCGCATGCTTCTTCTTTTTTATCTCAAAGATGCATCTTCCCATTGTATAAATTTTTTTAAAACACCCTCCCGACAAGACTTTGCTACCATTGAACATCCAAGCAAGTATTTAAATGCATTTACCACAATTTTTTAGCAATTGGAGCATGCATAATTTAAAGAACTCCGATTACAACATATTGATTAGCAATTTAAAAAAGTGACGTGTCTCAAGTCAATGCTTATAATTACGACATGTATTGTGTATACACTGCTGAGTTGTTTGCCTCTTCCCTGTTACTTCTTAGCGTGTTTAGAATATTTATGCAAGGTTCTGGGCCTCGACCAGTGCACAAACTACAATAAGCATACTATAGTCATAGTAGTGGTTACGATACACAACTACTATTGCGTAAAAACCACTCGTTTCAGTCAATTGGGCAAACGCAATGAGCACAGGAGGCATTCTTCGTCTTTACTACGACAAGCTGTAAAATACTCAGTTTAATGTTGTGCTGGTTGAAAATTTTAAGCTTGATAGGACCACCCTTTGAGGATCAGATTTGCATACGTCAACCGTCACTTTTATCTACCACTCGCATCCGAGTCAAATCTTTACTCCTTTCAAACTTATATTCCACCCTTTGCTTCCATCCCCACTCGAGTCTATTCTACGCTTTTGATCCGAACGCCTCAGCTGACTTTTAAAAGCGTTTTTCCTCCATTATCTAACAATAGGCCTCCCTTGAAATTATGCAGGAATGGAGGATCCGGCTGACTAAATTCTTTCTGTAAAAAAACAGCATTTATTTAAAAGCCTACTACGATATTTATAGACAGCCTATAATGTCTCCCTCAATATTCCGTCAATTTACCTTGCAGGCACTTCAAACTCAAATTTTGAGAATTTGGTTTTGAAATTTGTCCTCTGATATTAGCTTTGTAATAATTGTTTTTAAGATCTTTGGAAGAATTGTTAGAGATTTGAGACGTAGCTAGGAAGATAAACCCATGAAAATATATACATGCTATTGAAATATATTTCCCTAGAGATTGCAGAAATTTCTAAGCTACTTTTTCTTATCTTGTGTGAGATGTGAAAAATGCGAGAAGCTCGTGGGGTTAGTAGAGACGGAGATAGACAGGACTGAATATCAAAAATGAGTAATGGATGTCATTCTGCTTGTTGTAGTGGGTTTATCATGTACTTGACTTCATGTTGTACAAATAGTCTTGGGTGTAGGAAAACAAGCCGAAATACTTGTCTCCCAGCATTTGAATGCCTAGCTGGGAGAAGTGCTCTGGTAATGGGAAAAGAAGTGCTATTGAAAATGACTTTGGATTCGGAGAGTTGATACTAGTTTGTTCATATTCTCGGAATACCCTGCGCACATCTTCCAAGCAGCAGGATATCTGTTGCTGCTGGGAGACTTGAGTATATGAGAACACACATTGAGAAAAATAGAATGGACGGAGGGAGACCCAATTGTAGGATTTTTAGCCAATCATGTCTACACCGCTCGGAGTGTCTAGAAAAAGCCAGCTTCAAAAGGAGATGGGAAAGAAAGGGAAGAAGTGGGACCCCGGGAAGCGTGAAGAAGTTGTTTAGAGAGTGTGTGAGCAAGCAATTTATCAGCCATTTGTCATCTCCCTTGGCATCTCAAGTGATGAGCAGGAGATGAGACGAGGAAACGGAAAGCTCACCCACCGACACAGAGTACTAACACCTAAAGCATATAAGTAGATATATAGTATCTGAATGGTGGGGGAAGAAAAAAAAAGTCTTGGGAAACTTGAGCAAAATTCTTCCCGAATTGGGAATGAACGGTGTGTGTGACAACCTTTCTATTTACTTTTACTGCCCCTCGCACACACACCGTTCATAAACTTATTTTATTACTCCGAAAACCTTATTTCCCCCCCCCCGGATCCTTGTTTGTTTTCAGTTCTAGTAGTAGACACCGTTTTTCTACCAGACATATGGTTTTAGACTCGTATTATCATTCGGAAAGTTCTAACCTCCTTCCAAAATATTGATTTTATGCTTCATTATTTATCATGTGTACTGTGTGCTTATATAAGACTATCTATGTAATTATGTATATATCTAGATATTCCCAGATCCATAGAGACCTGTCACTGGGCAGCCTATTTTGCAACTCCATTTTTTATTTACTTTCTACTTTTAGCATTATTTCTGTCAACAGTCAGAAGGAGACTTGGAGCATGTCATTATGTATAGGGCTCAATGGTAGCTGGCTGTACGGTTCTTAAATCGTAATTGGAACAGTATGAGAGCATATACATACATATAATTACTAAGGCCTGGTGTGGCAATACATCCTTCATAATCTCTATACAATACAAATATACATACATACAGCCGAAGGACATAATTGCAATTTATTAGTATACATATGGATTTGAATATAAGAAACTATATAAAATGGGCTCACTGTATGTATTACAATAGACTCTTCAGACTGGGACTGCAAAATAGTGTCGCTCGTTATTCTCGAAGACGTTATTTTGACTCCCAATACTTCTTGCAATGTTTTACGAGAGGTAAAAATTCTTGTCGTGACGAAAAGCAATAAAATATGAATCGCAGTCAATATGAGACGCAAAGGTAGTATTCAAGAGAAATAACGAGTCATTAATGCTCAATGGGTGTATGGTCACATTCTATCATAAAATTCCTACAAATCCTCCCTCATGGTGAACCTCCTATATGACATATGTATGTACGCGTATGGAAAGCCCTGTATAAATCCCATGTCCCTTCCAGAGACTCACATAAGAATTTAAATCAGGAACAAGTAATAACAAAGCGTCGAGACAAAATGACCAGTGGACGGGGGCTTATAGTTGTAATCATAAAAATTCTGTCATAGGCTTGGGTCACTCACTTGGGCTCTCCTACGGCTCCTATCTCGAAATTATATCACATGAATGCAATTGAGGAGGAACGACATGGCGTGTGCAGTTCTTTCTGCATATCACAATACTCACGTCTTCCCTGGGCCTGTGTGGGGAATGAAATAAAAAATTATACCTAATTGTCAACCCTCCCACTCGTATAAATTGTGTAGGTTGGAGGGAACGTAGGAGCCACAATCTATATCTAGTCCTTGTCATTTGCCTTTTTTTTTGGAGGAGGGGGGAGGGGGTCGGAAATCAAATCTAACCGCTAAAACAATAACAATAGCTTTCCCAGAGTATTTTCAAGGGATCATAATAATAAAAGACACGTTTATAAAACTTGGACTTCATTTACTTTACTATGAAATAGGAAAAACTTTTCATGACTTCTGATTTTCGGTTCCACTATTACTTCCCCACGCCGGCATTTACTACGTCCTTCTACGGAATTGTATTGCGGTTATGGGATCCGTTTTTGTTTTGTCTTTATGCCCGGGGTTCGTTATATTCGTTATAGGGAAAATTGATATGATAAAATAGTGTAGACAATTGTGAGGTGAATGGGTCTGAGAGAATTGACTCCTGGGTTTTTTCACAATATACCTGCCGTGCCTTGGGATGCTATTGGTTTGTAAGATGGCAATCAGAGTGTGGTTTACGTGCACTTTTAACGTCATGCAAGTGTGACTTACGACACTACTTTCCCCAGAAATCCATTTTGATCACGAGTTTAACTTCCCCCGTAAACAACTTGTGCACGCTAGAGTCCCTGTAATAGGAATATATATGCACATACATACAATGACCTGAGAGAGAGAGAGAGAGCCCAAGCCACATATTTCATTTCTAAAGTGTATCGTCTTGAAAGAATAGAGTAGATACGGCGAACTCTCGCTATGAGAGACTCCCTTGGGAGAGGAGTTGATCTATAAGAGCAAAAATATTTGGACATATTCCCATTTGCCACAATGATAATTATTATTCCCCTCTCTGCAAGAGAATGTCGTTGGAAAGGCCACATTTTGCTTCGTTATGGGGTGCTCCTATACAGAGAGTGTACTCTACCCCAGTCTGGGGTCGTCATGCAATCAGAGTTTTTTTTTTACTTTCCAAGGAAATCATGCACCCCTGACTTGATCTTCATTATACGGAATTAACTATTTAAATGAAATGATTTTCTGTAAATTGTCTTGCTGCGCGTGTATGTTTACGAGAGTTAGTATTTCCTGGCGTAACACTTCACCATGCACGCAGTCTCTCTCGGCTGTAACATTCCCTACATCAGGGACATAGTAGGATGTGAAAGCAGGAAGAATTTAGGTATGATTTGCATTATTAGCCTGAACCCTCGAAAAATTTTCACATTCAATTCTGCGTGTGTTTTAGAATACATAGAATGAAAAAGGTAAAGTCGTGGGTGCGTTCGTTCCACTGTTTCATTATATAATTCAAAGACGAAATAATCTTTTAATTATGGATTGGCTCTCCCAAAGGGTTTCTATTAGTTCTGTGGCGTCTGGCCATGAAAGCAGTTTGAGCCACCGTAGGAGTGATCAAGACAAGAATGAGTCACTGAGACTGACCCAGATCAAATCAAGGGAGATTACATCTCGCTCACAAGTCAAACTTTGTCATAAACCTTTCCCTCCCACGCTACTACTTTTCCCCTTCACACTCGTGCTCGGAATATAAATCTTCTGGATTCCCGTGTGCGAAGGTACTGCTGTCTGTACTAGGGCGGGTGGTGTGGGAGACATACATGGACAGAAAACACGGGCAAGTTCCTGTACAATAGAAGGATATTCGCTGGCAGGGTTCTATCTGTATCTCCTATTGACAAAATCAATGTCTAACTCCAAGGGCTTGAAATTACAAAAAAAAATTATGCAAGAATTGCCACCTGGGAATATTAAATAGTCAGTTCGTTACTGAATCCTAAAAGTCGTCAATAAATCTGACTGAATTTAATGGAACTTTGAAAGGAGCCACCCGTTGGTTCTGTCTGAATTGGCTGTTACTCAAATGTTTGGGGGAAATATTTCTGCGTTTTTTACATAAGACTTTTTAAACAAGCAAACGTTTCGTAAAGGATAGACTTTTAACACTGTGGCAGAGATTTTGTACCAGGGTTGTATTTTTTTTTATTGATTTTATAAGTGTACAATTCGCCTGTAAACAATGCATTTTCATAAAATAAGATTTTGGTTTCGTTGGTCAGGACTCAGAATGGCTGGGCGTCAGGAAATCTATGCATACTATGAGTATAACAAGAGATGTATTTATGTACGTAGGAAAAGGTCTTAAAAATCTTACGGGAGGGAAATGGAAAGAGCGGTAACCTATTTCAGTTTAGGATTGTTATTGGATTATCGGACTATAGCATTACAGTTGATGGCAAACTTTCCTTCTGTGGTACTTTTGCATTCCCGGAATGTTTTGTACGCCTTAGCCCCTGTAAATGGAAGTCTAAGTTGCCCACACTACTCCTGTGAGTGTGTGATCGAAGGGCTAGAATTTTGGATGAAGAGTCTAAAAGCGTAGCGAAGCGTTCTTTTGGTTTACTTGCCTTTGCCAGTGCCATTGTATTTTCCGAATTACAAACTGTGAATGTCGTGTCCAGTGAATGATCGATGGGCTCCAGTTGAAGCCAAGCCGAAACTCAAACGAAAGACAACCGAGAGAGAGAGAGAGAGAGAGAGAGAGAGAGAGAGATTCGTGCTACACTTTTATTCTATCATATGACCAACTTGTATCCCTCTTCAAGTCCTAGCATGAGTACATTTTGTGTAGGTTACAACATATGTACATAGGAACTCACACACATGTTCTTCCCTAATACCTCTCTCTTCACGGCTGCTTTTAAATGCATGCACTTTTTCCTTTTTTTTCGTCCGCAAAATCCCTTGTATACCCCACTTTTTCGAATTTCCTCTGTTTGTAAAGAACAGCCATAGATACTTGAATCCCTGGGCTTGCCTCTGGATTAGACATTCGATGCTGTAAATATGGTCGGATTCTTTGCTATTATGTATGTTTTGGTGGTGAATGTACAAAGCTACATAAGAGGACTGGAGAATCAGCGTGATTAAATCTAGACACGGTTGGGAAGATATGTATAAACTTAAGTATGAGACTTGAGGTAAATATGTATATTTTTGTGTGTGTAGCCTATGTGATGTAATGATGTAAGGCAGAGTAGGAATGTTGACTTGGGGTCTCGGTGGAAATTTAAAAAAAGAATGTGGCATCAATTCTTAGAAAGCTTTCCTTTGTTGAAGTTTTCAAGGTATGGTATAATAAGTAGCTAAACTTGTACATGTTATAGCTCCTCACGAGTACGAGTAGATACTCGAGTTTCGAGTTCGAGTACGAGTACGGGTCAAGTACGGTATCAACTTAAATTGGTACTTGTACTCGTCGGTCGAGTATCCGTTTTCGTACTCGAACTTGAGTATATTTCTAACGAGTATCAGAGCGAGTACGAGTACGTTCAAAGTACTTGAACCAAAACACGAGTACGAGTTCGGGACATAAATTCAAAAGTACTTGAACCCGTACTTGGATTTACATTTGATACTCGAGTAATTTCCTCCAGCACAAAGTCCACATCCATATTTCCTTGATTACAAAAAAAAGTTGTTGTTATTCCGAAGCAAAAAAGGAAAAACGGTTAAATTCAAAATTACTCCGAATAGCATGAAACGTTGCACCTACACGACCTACAGCGTAAGTTATTGTTACAACTCCGAATTGAGTACTACTGTAGTTACTAATTGGAAGTATTTACCTATCGCCGTAAAATATAATGGAACAGGAGAATTGGGCAGAATTAATAGAGGTTAGAATGAGATTGACCTGACTGAAGAGAATCCATTCAATATGACTGGCAGTATCAAATCTTGATCTATTGTTCATCGGCATTTTAATCTCGTTGGAGAAAATTTTCATTGCAAACACTGTTCGTAAGTTGCAGTTACAAATTATTGTTAGTTGAATCTACTATTTGTTTTCCATGTCAATATCTGTTTAACAAAAAATAACATCTAACAAAATTTTTTTTTGGTGTACTTGATACTCGAGTACGGTTCGAGTACGAGTTCAAGTACGGGTCGGTCGGTATAAACGTTTTATACTCGTAAGTACGGTCCAAGTTCGGTAAAAAATTTACAAATATAATACCGTCCTCCGAGTACAGGATTTTTTACTCGTACTTGAAGACACAAGTACGGGTCAAGCGGGAATTTGACCCGATAATTCGAGTACGGTTCCAAGTACGAGTACGGTATGGATAACTACTCGACCCGTGAGGAGCTATAGTACATGTGACAGGATTTTAAGAACATGTGGGATTTTCCCTGACCCTACTGTGCCAAAGTTAATTGATGCATTTCTCCAAAATGCCCAATCGCTCAATTAGCTCCGGAAATTTTTGTCACGCTTCTTTTACATATGTTTAATTCTCTTGTCAGGATAGTCGTAAAGTAAAAATTGACTATAGGCTGTAATGGCGATAAGGATCAGCGGGGAATTTTTATTTCAGGGAGTATTCATACTAATGTTGTGGGCTTAAAATATCTTAGTATATAATTTTTTTTTGGTATTACAGTCGGACCGCGAAATGACTACACCAGCTCGGTACTAACTCCCAATGGCAACAATACTCACATGAGTAATTCTCTGATGGGAGCAGGGAACCATGGATCTTCGGGTGGAGCGGCCGGTCGTACAAATTTCACCACAAAACAATTAACTGAACTGGAGAAGGAATTCCATTTCAACAAGTACCTCACACGGGCGAGGCGGATAGAGATCGCTTCCTCCTTACAACTTAATGAGACACAAGTAAGGCTATACCTTTCATACCTATGACGTATGATTCCTTTTAAACAGATTTGCCCATTTAGTAGTTTCTGGATGTCCAAATGCTTAATTAATGCAATGCTGGTGTTGACAATTTAACCAAATTCCGAGATCTGTACTTTTGCCAAGCTCGCGGCACCCTGGATATGGTCAATATGTTTTTAAATTAAATGGTCAAATACAGTGTCGTTTCCTAATGACACGACTCCAAAGTTTCAGTGGTTTTGAGGAAAATTATTTTTGCACTGCACAGTGAGGTCTTTAAGAAAGATTTGAAGAACTTTTGAAGATTTTCCTAAAAGGGAAGCTGATAATTTTTTACTGTTAATTTCTTTAAAATTTTAACATGAATCAACTGCTGACTGCTGGTATACACATTTAAGAGCAAATGCACGATCTGAATTTAACGCCAAAACATAAATCAGATCTTGACATTGAGGCAATTTAAGTCCCCTGAAAAAGAAATAGTTTTTATTGAACACCTTTTTTTGGAATTCAATTGCTTTATGAAAGCATTTGAACTTTTAAGGGAATTAAAGGAGGATTCGTAAAAAAAATAAAGTATTCTACAATTTTTTAATACTATCATTGTCATTGTTAAGCGTGACGGATAATGGCCTGTAATTAATTAACTTGTTTTCAAATTGTCAATCCTTGAAATATATTTTAATATGAGATAGAGAACTATGGATTACTCAGGAAGTAAATATTATTATTTGATGTACTCCAGGTAAAGATCTGGTTCCAGAACAGACGGATGAAACAGAAGAAACGCATGAAAGAAGGATTGGTCCCTCCAGAGCCAACGACACCGACAAATGGAACATCTCCCACGACACCCGATACGCCGTCAGACAATTCTAATTCAAATAGCAGTTGTCCTGCGGAAAACAACAACAAAGATGACTCGTCTCCATCGTCCCCCATCCTTCAACCTAAATTCGAAATAATTGATTAAGCTATACATTTTTTACTCGGCTTGGAATGTATACCAGGATATTGTTAATTTCTTAATAATTACATATACGGTTTCACGTCAACTTTAGCATCAGCTTGTGCTATGTGTATCGATTGCACCGTCAAGTCTAAATTGTACTTTTTGTCTCCATACCCAGATAAAAGTTTTTTAGGCTTCTCATGAGAAAAAATACAAACATGATTTCTTTCAGACACCACATTTATAAAGGAATAAGGAACATCTGTGACTTTCACGTATAGTAACGCTTTTTTCGTAAAATTATATATGAAATTGTACTTGTATCTCAAATTGTAACAATTTTTCTCCGAAATCCATTTTTGCTGACCTGAAAACATAATTTTGCAATGGGAAAAGAGTAGTTAGAGTAATGTTCAGATTGTGTAGGAATTTGAGGGGAACATGAAAATGATACTACGTTTCCGGTCTATGGTACAAAAGTTGTGCGGTTGCATTTAGCTGAACTTTTTATTATGTGAAATCAGTTTGAGTTTGTTTAAAATTTAATGAGCAAAATGTAAAATATTTTTTACTGTTTCAGATTTATTTGAAATCGTGCACCTGTAGGTGTAAATTGTTGTCATATTTTGTGTGGTTTCATATACCCTTCTATAATTTGACTACCGATAACCGTTTAGATTTTCTTAAGAAGCCTGATTGATCAGAATGATTGGCGTTATTTGTAAAGTTACTCCTGTGCAAAACAATACTTAAATATTTTGACTTAAACCTTATGTATTTACAAGATGTTGTGAAGTGCGTCAGCTGGAATTGAATTTATAATTGAAATACCTGTGCAACAATAAGTTACCATTCTTGATCTTACAAACTAGAGTAGCTGAACCATGTTTTGTTTCGATTAGTAACACTAACTAAATGCTTGAACACTAACAGAACACAGTGAATAGTAGCGGTTTTACGCTAGTTAGTAGTATTAACCTGAAAATCAAGTAACTGAAGTACTTATGCTTTCTGAAGGATTTCCTCGATATGCTATTATTATTAATACTGTTATTATTCTAGAACCCTGTACATACTTTAACCTATTAGACTGTATCATGGTAAAATACATACATACATGTGCTGGTTATAGTAAAGTGTATTTAATTGCAAATAAATTGCGTAAAACTGACAACCAATGCTTTTGTTACTCAATTATGGCTTCACTCAATCGGCAAAGTTCCATCTTAGTTAGTTGTCTGGTTCGTAATGCACTTCATGTCATTATATATAGATATTTTTAGTGTGAGTAGGAAGTATTATTCGCAGTACACAAAAATATCAGTCTCCCCCCAGTAACACGTGAATTGACAGTTGTTATGTCCAGTTTTATCAGTTTTACATTGATTCAATAAAATCTAAAATTTGTTTGAGTAGATAAATTATAAATGGTAAAATCCAAAATACCGTTACCCTTACGCCTACAAAAGCTACTTACAATTTGATTGTTTATCAATAGACGACTTAAAATATCGCAGATGAAATCCCTGGCATAAATTAATTAACGAAAAAAATGTAAAAGTTTTATTGTTTCAGATTTCTTTGAAATCACGTACCTTTAGGTCTATACTTAATTATTATTGTCAAATTTTATGTTTCATTTTGAAAGGTATACTATTGATCTAATAATTACAGTGCTTATGTAGTAACTTACATTTTAAATGTTAACTGCTGTAAACAATTTGCTGCACATTTTGAACCATAAATTTAAACAACTGTCAAAGTGACAGACAAGTGTACATACGTCGCTGAAGAAGCAAACTGAAATATGTGGCCATGCTTTTGTACATCACTTAGACCATTTTGCCTCTTTAGCGACGATATGTATATTTATGTTTTACGTTTAGCTAGTTTGGGTTATACTTAATAGATATGCCCAGTTGCAACATTTTCCGTATTTAAGCTCGACTGAATTTTTTTTTCAAAACTATAACCCATATCCAGACTTTTCAAATGTCCAAGTAAAAAATAATAAGTATTCGTGAGGATACGAAAACCAAATCCTCTACAAATATTTGTTTTATCTTTGTCGTAGTCATAAGTTAAGATACAACAAAGAACAACAAGCAGAATTAAAATTTCCCGGAAGCACTATGACCATTTCTTGACTAGCACTTACTCTGAATTTGTCTTAAACTTGGAGGAGTTATTGTTATCCCAGAGTCGATGATCAAGGTAAGTTTGGATCAAAAGAAGGATGGTCGGCGTTATTGTTAACTCTGGTTGTTGCTTACGTATCAATGGATCCTCTGGAAGTAAATGATTACTCTCACTAAAATGTTGAGGATTAACAAATTTCATCCGAGTTTTGAGTCTCTTACGTGCACGGCGAAAAGACCTTGAAGGTTTTTGGTCAGGACGATTGTTCATTTTTTATACACTACCCTGTTCTTACTTGATTATGCCCATGCAGACAAGGTAATACAAAATGGAATTCGCATAACCCCTATACGTCACCCACAGCTGGATCGCTTAATTTTAATGTGTTTGGATTTCAGGAGCAAACAATGCTACACCAAAGGGAGTACACAATGTTAGGGCATGTAAAGATTTGAATGAGTAGGTTGAAAGGCCCAGGTTCCTGGTTGAAACAGGACTAAAGGAGTTCTTTTAAATGGAAACGGCGCTGCTGATCTATATCAGAAAAGTAAGACACGTTAACATACACTTAAGTTATTAATGTTTATATCTTATCGACCAGACCGTAAATTTTTTAAAAAATTGATGATTTAATCATCATTTCGCCTAATAAATGCGATCATTTAATTTAATTTATTGAAAGAAAGAGACTGAAAAGAAGTTGTAGCTTCACCAATATCAGTTCTAAGACTGAAGATTTATTTAAAATAAACATATATTTATACCAGATACAAGAATGCCTTCTCTTACAACACAACAATGCCCAAATGTCATATTTCCAATAATAATAACATCAATGTAGAACACAACATGTTTTGGTAGGCGATTCCTAAAAACATTAGAAAGGTTAAAACTGTATTCTTACAATAACAGCTTCCGGATTTCACACTTACTTGTGAAATCCCTTTTAACTCTTTGACTTAAAACTATGTGCTGTGTTGACACTTGTGTGCAAGTGCTGATGTCCGGTCGAGGCCGAACATCTTACAATAACACGCACTAACTATAAACAATGTATTAATATTACTTGCTAACATTACTACGATAGAAACTGCATTGATAGACATTTCGATCATGCCTTTCAACACCCTCCTTAATGTGAGCTGAAATAAAAATAATTGTTAAACCCAGAATTAAATAAGTACACATAATTATAAAGTAATTCTTAGCCTATGGAGATTTCTTCCACGTGGAGAAATCCTTTCGCTGCCGATGGGACTTCTTCAATCTTGTCCTCTTCGCCCAAGTCTTCCATCTGGAACATCTCAGCTTCCGGTGGTGATTCTGTCTTCACAACCTTGGGATATCTTCGCTTGGCCCGTTTGATGTTTCTTGGTTTCAGCACTTTCTTGCATTTCTTCCAGCCTATAAAAGCGCCGATTAATCCGATGAAAACCATTATCAAGCTTAAGATTATCCAGGAACCAGCACCAAACATCTCGTCTCCAGTCTGCCGTGTCCAGTGATTCTTGTCCAACGCCTCCAGGATAGGGAACGTTTCGTTCAAGTCATCCCACTTGACTACTGGGGAAAGATGCCACTCGATCTTCTCATGGAGCAAAGGGTCTTCTTTCTCATTATAAACTAAATTCAAAATATCTCCTCGATAAGTTTGATTGTCTATAGAGAATGTGGCAGTGAGGGGCAGAGCAAATACTTTGTTTGGGCATTTAACTCTGTTCTTGTCCCCTCCTCGAACATACTCCCGTCCAGGGCAGTATATGTAGAATTTGTTATTATGGACCTTAATTTGTACAAATTCTTTCTCGTCTCCAGGTTTGCTCGGTAAGCAGCGGAGGGGCTTATAAAATTTGCCCTCGTCCTTGGCCGTTTCCAAGTCCATACATTCACTTGAGCGGGAAGCGAACAGCTGAGATGAGGATTCCCTCCTCATGTCTACAGCTCGGAGACAGTCCTCGTCAGGTGAGAGGAGAGCATTCAGTGGTCCTATGTACTCTAACCAACATGTTTGTCCTTTATCCTTAAGCATGAGGTAGAATGGATCGGCTTCTAATACCGTCATGTTACTCATTACAGGGACGGCGAACATCAGTTCCAGTTCGGAATCTTCTCGATCCAACGAACATCTACGGAATTCTGCATATTCGATGGGGCAATTAAGTCCACAGGGGAGGGTGACGTTCATGAAGTCGAAAAAGTTGTTGTTCATCTTCTTCTTATTCCAGAGCCTTCGGGTCTCTTGCACTACCCCCCGTCCTACTAACAGCCTTGATGTTATGTAGGAAACCAAATAATTTATCACAATGACTTTTTCTTGAAATAAATGGACGTCGTTAATTAAGTTGTTAATGGTCTGTGCCATTTTATCCACTTCGAACTTTAATTTCTGCAAATTGGCACTGTTTATTTGTACCTTTGCTTCCAGATCGTCCAGGGTTCTTTCAATTTCCAATTGAGTTATTTCCATTTTGTCAATTTTGTGTAATGCATACAGTCCTATGCCTATTCCTGCACTTGCTGAGCATACCAAGATAATTAAAAATATAATGGTAACTGGTTCCCTTTTCACCCTCCTTAACCTGGTATCCTTTGGAGGACAGGCTAGTCGCAATTCATCTAAGAACAGTTTTTCATACTGTTTCTCACATTGCTTAGTGATTCGCTCCGTTGCCATGGTTGTCAGGCCATCCGTTGGGAGGAATTTGCAGGGTGATATGAGACCAATCCTCATCACAACCGAGTTGTAACCTTCAATTGCGGGAGTGGGGCTCCTTCTCCATACTACAGCATTTCCCTCCTGGAACTTTTGACAGAACACGAGGGGAAAAAATAATATGAAAAGTATTACATTCCATAAGTTTGACAGTGCACAAATTCTTGTCGCTGTGCTTGCGCTGGGTGTAGGCTGACTTGGTTCCTTCACTGGCTCCGTAATTTTCCGAGTGAGAGAGAGGAGTTCCATTTTCGGCTTGAATTGACTCCGTCCCAGTGGCTTAGTTAAAATATCAGCCACTAACCTTCATGTAGCCATGTAGTGTATTTCTACCTGTCCTGTTTCCACTAATCCTCGGATGTAGTGGTGGAGCACGTCGATGTGCTTGGTCCGGTCATGGAATTCCGGATTTGCTGCTAACTTCATACTGCTCTGGTTGTCAGTATAAATTGGGAATGGCAACGTAGCATTAAAAATCTCCATGTCCGATAGTAGATTTCTGAGCCATTCTCCCATCTTGCTAGCTTCACTTAGTGCCACATATTCAGCCTCTGTGGAGGAGTGTGCGATTAGGGTTTGCCTCTGACTTTTCCAGTGCAGAGGAGAGTCGTTCAGAGTGTAGATAATGCCTGATGTAGACTTCCGAGTCTTTTTATCTCCAGCAAAATCCGAGTCACTATAGCCTTTCAAACTCGTATGGTCCATCTTAGTGTAACAGAGTCCCAGTTTCTTGGTAGTCACTAGGTATCTCAACACCTTTTTGGCCGCTTCCCAATGTCGCTTTTCATAGCACTGAAAGTAGCGGGACAGTTTTCCCACAGCAAAGGAAATGTCCGGTCGGGTGCATCTTGAAATAAACAGTAGGGCTCCTACTAATTCTTGATAGGGAAGGGATGGGTCATGATCACGAGAAAACATCTCCACTTCCAAGTCGACATTTGCTGACATAGGTATACTTGAAGTGTCACAGTTCTCCATCCGGAACCGTTTAGCCACTTCCATAATGTATGACTCTTGATGTAGCATAACTTGAGTGTCTGTGATATTGATTTCCATTCCCAGGAATTTCTTGACATCCTCTGTTGACGTAATTTTGTAAGTTGCTCTGAGTTCTTTCAGAATTAAGTCCATGGCGATCTTGCTCGTGCCGGCCAAGAGTCCATCGTCCACATAAAGAGCCAGTAGCATTTTGGTTGCACCGCTGTGGTATGTGAAGAGGCATGAGTCGTAGGAGGATTTTTCAAATCCAAGAGAGAGAAGTTTTGCTTTGATGAGCTTGTGCCAGTTCCTGGGGCTTTTTTTGAGTCCGTATAAACCTTTCTCAAGTTTACACACATATCCCCCCGAAACCTCGTAACTCTCTGGCTGTTCCATATAAACCTCCTCGTCCAGAGGAGCGTTTAAGAAGGCCGTACTTACGTCAAATTGTATGACTTGTAAGTTCTCCCGAGCAATAGCAAAAATACTGCTCTCACTGTCTCATAACGTACAACTGGTGCAAAGGTTTCATGAAAATCAATGTCTTTCCTTTGACCATAGCCTTTGACAACTAAGCGTGCTTTCCTCCGGATGCCTCCTTCAGGAAGTTTCTTTTCCACAAAGATCCATCTGTTTCTGAGCAGTTTGGCATTGTGGGGCTTTTTGACAAGTCTCCTAGTTCCATTTTCAATTAGACTGCAGTGTTCCGAGTCCATTGCCTCTTGCCATTCGAACTTAAACCTGTTGTAACTGACATCTTTAAAGAATTTCGGCACTTTATAGTTCGCTGGAATTTCTGAGCCTTTTAAAGGGAGCTGGCCTACCGCATATACTGTATCCACTCCTATAAAGTATCCTGCTTGAAACTTGGGTCCTAACTTTCCCGCTGTTGTGCGTGTAGTGCGTCTGAGAATTGGTTGTGGTTGAGTTCTGCCACTTCCCCCCGGAGTCGGTGGAGGTGAATTTTCATGAGGGATTATTTCCGTATCCCGTGATGCATCCGCAAGTGCTTCTTCATGTGACTGGTTTACTTCATCATTCCATGAGACATGAGGAATGCTTTGAGTGGAATTCATCGTAGCTGAGCGAAATTCTTCATCTGACTCTGTGTCTGTAGTCAGACTTCCACTTCCAGCGTCAATGACTAGTGCATCACTGTCAGAGTCAGCTGGTTGTACTTGAGCCGGGGCTGGAGGCTGAGTACTACTCCCTGGGATGGGAGATTCCGGACGGGTTGGTACCTCCGGAGAAAAAGTTTCTAAGAGTGAAGGGCTCCTCGCCCTTATTGACTCTTTATACTTTTTCGTGATACCTGCCGGATGAATTGTAGTCCTTTTCATGGGTGTGGACGTGTGTCTCGGAGGAGGGAAGACTGGTTGTGGGCTGGGTGGAGCTGGGATGCGGGCCGGCATCTGAGGAGTGTGTAGTGGATTGGGCAAAAATTTAACAATTCTAATTTCTTCAATTTCATCGTCTGACGAAATGGCCTCCACTTCTTGAACCACGCTTGCTGGGAGTTTGTCAAGAAAAATTTTTCCCAAATTTTTTCTTGCTCCCGCAGTTGGTTTCATTGCTTCCTCATAAAATTCTGCAGTGCGGTGGCAAAAATACTCATTTTCCACTGTGTCCCAAAATTTGTATTGTTTGGATTCTGGTACATTTGCAATGTACAGATCCTTCCGACCTTGTTTTTCCCATTTAGGTGCATCCTTTTGTTTTCCACTTATTGCTGGGCATCCAAAAATTCTCAAATGAGACATTTTTGGTCGTTTGCCTCTCACCATTTGATATGGTGATTCCTTCGGGTTTGTGGAACTTAATACTCTGTTGAGTATGTATACTGCCATTGATACAGCATCTTGCCAGTGATTTTCTCCAAGTCCAGCCTCGACTAGCATTGCTCGAGCCATTTTAGTGATGGTCTGAACATCTCTCTCTATCTTTCCATTAGATTGGGGAGAGTAGGCTGGGGTGAACATGTGGTCAATTCTTTTTCCGAGCAGAATTTGGCCCATTGTGAGTTCTTGAATTCCGTCCCATTATCCGACTTAAACTTTTTAACTGGTCTATTCGTTTGGGTGGAGATGTAATTCACTGCATCTCTGAGGTTGTTGACTGTCTTGTCAGCTGTTTTGTCCGTCTGGAAATATCCCATCCTATAGTTTGAGGCATGATCCTTTACTAGTAGGTAGTATCTGCAGTTTTGATTTGAGACGGCAGCAGCATGGACAAGGTCAGCATGTAACAGTTCCCCCGTCACATACTCCTTGTCGTGTGTTTGAGTTTTAAATGAATCATTATTCATTTTTGTGATGGCACAAATTTCACATTTGTACGCGGGCTCTATACGGTCATCATCCTTGATATAAGCCGCTTTCTTGTCAAATGTTTTTCTGAGGAAATCAAAGTTGAGATGTCCCATCCTCTCGTGCCAGCGTTGACTTATAGGCCTGAATAATCCTAATACTGCGAGAGCCTTTGGAAATACATAGGGTCTTCGGAAGTTCATGATGTGGATTTTGTCCTGTACTTCAGTTGCACTTAGGGTTTCTTCTCCAGTCGTTTTGTTGATAAACACTGAGCGATTTCCATCCATCACGTATCTGTATCCCGTCTTGTTGTATGTTCCCACTGAGAATAGATTTATCCCTCCAGGGTAGTAAATCACATTTTCTAGTATAACTGGCTCCCAGTTTTTACGGATTTTGGCTTCTACCACGACAGTTCCCCTTCCCGGGCAATCTACGTGTTTATCGCAAACCGCCATGAGTTTCCAAGGTTGTTCAAATTCATTGTATTCTGAAAACCAATCCCGTTGGCCGCACAAATGTACCGAGGCTCCTGTGTCGCAAACCCATTGGAATGCTGAGCGCCTGATCTGTCCCGTTGCGGGCTTGAAGTGTGATGAGCTGAGGGCTATTGTCTTCCCAGGAGTGTAAATTGGCCTAAGCATACAGGCTCTAATTTCTTGAGGTTTTTGTGGAGTTTTGGATTTCTCGTCCTTTTTCTCCTCCTGCTTTTGCTCCTTTGGGGGTTGCTCCTTTCGCTCTTTTTTCTCGGAGCGGCATTCGGCCTTCCAATGGCCTTTCTTGCCACAGTTGTGACAAGTGCCAGGCTTTTTCTTAGCCTTTCCATTCTGGGCATTGTTCCCATTGGCTTTAGGATTCCCTCCTTGAGCCTTAGGTTGCCCTGCAAACATAGCCCGTTCAGATGGTTCGTCTGTTGGTTTATACGTGATGAAAGATCTTAGCTGTGACTGGAAGGTAGCTAGTGTCCTTTCCGCATACGGCTTTCCTCTCCATACAGTAACAAAACTCTCATAGTATGAGCTTCTCATTGCATGTATGGTTTGTGTAATCGCGTCATCATCGTCCAAAGGATGTTTGCCTGGGGGTAATTGAGCGTTGATCAGTCCTTGTAGATCAAGAATCTTGTCCAGAATTTCCAATCCATTGGTACCTGGGGTGATTTTGACTTCTCTGTACTGGTCCTTGAGGTCATCTAACGAACTTTCATTGGATACCCCATACGCTGATTTTAACTTGTTCCACATTTCAAATGAAGAGGTACATGACCGTGTGAGAACGGTGGCTTTTGAGTCCAGGGCAGTTATCATAATGCCTATCGCTGACTTGTCTGCTCGTATCCATGCTTTCTTATCTTCATCTGATCCAGTTGCGGGAAATGGTAAGGTTCCATAAACGATGTCATCTAAATCACTTCCACAAAACACAGAATCCAGGCCTCGTTGCCAATCCAAGTAATTGTGGGCGCCCGCTAGTTTGGGGTATTTTGATGCATCCAATTTGTAGGTACGGTGTACTATCTGCGTAGTCATGATAGGAACGGGGTTAGCTTGTGCAGCTGCTGCGCCTTGAGTTTGAGCTTGACCTTGAGCTTGTTTCTGAGGACTTCCTGCTTGTTGTTGAGTTGGATCAGGAGTCCCACCAGATCCTGACATGTATTAGTTTTTGAATCTAAAAATTCTCCTCGAATATAATAGATCGCAAACTGTGAGTGTTGGAATTCTTTTTAAAAAAACTCACTGTTTGTAACCAATTTTCCAAATACTTACTCAGACTGCAACCTTCTCGGAAGCTAGTTTCGTAACTTATTTTTCGTGGTAAAAATTGGTTTTTAGTAAAGATCGCTGGGTAGGATAACTTGGAAGAGCACTTTTAGCTTTTTGAAGATTTCACACACACATTGACGAATTTGTTGGAGTCAAAATTTTAAGATAACTTTCTCAGTTATTCAGAAGAAATTGACTTTGACTTATAATTCTCACTGTTGTTGAAAAAACTGTACTGTGTCTTACTCACTTTTATCCTTGTAAGTCTGAGAGTAAAAAAAACTCGACTTCCCCCTTGCACTAACTTGAAATATTTCCGACGAAATTTTCTGTTTCAGTGACTGTACTCAGTGCTTAACTTGTGTAAAATTTCCGATTAAATCACAAGTAAGTATGAGCGTGCTCGATAACGTATTGAAAGAAAGAGACTGAAAAGAAGTTGTAGCTTCACCAATATCAGTTCTAAGACTGAAGATTTATTTAAAATAAACATATATTTATACCAGATACAAGAATGCCTTCTCTTACAACACAACAATGCCCAAATGTCATATTTCCAATAATAATAACATCAATGTAGAACACAACATGTTTTGGTAGGCGATTCCTAAAAACATTAGAAAGGTTAAAACTGTATTCTTACAATAACAGCTTCCGGATTTCACACTTACTTGTGAAATCCCTTTTAACTCTTTGACTTAAAACTATGTGCTGTGTTGACACTTGTGTGCAAGTGCTGATGTCCGGTCGAGGCCGAACATCTTACAATAACACGCACTAACTATAAACAATGTATTAATATTACTTGCTAACATTACTACGATAGAAACTGCATTGATAGACATTTCGATCATGCCTTTCAACATAATTTAAGGATTTCTAAGGAATTATTCAATTGATAGTAATATTTAACCATTTCGATTTTCATAACATTTCATACTGGTAATGTACATATTTCAAAGCGAACATAGGTTTTTGTTTCCTTATTTTAAAACAAATGTTTTTGATTAAAACAGATTTTGCCTTCGTACTTGTGCTGAACTACTTAGGGAGCGTTCACAAATGACGTCATCAAATTAGTGGGTGGGTGCTAACGGGAGATGGTGATGTTGATGACGCAGTGGTAGGGTGGATTTGACCGAATGATGATGTCATCAACCGACGAATGTTACCAACGATTTTTTTGCTTAACCGTTAACAGTTTTGGTAGTTTGATTCAACCTGCTTCGACTTGCCGAAAATGCCCAAAATGCCAGGCATTTTCAAATTAAGACATTTTCAGGGCATTTTTAGGTAGGCAGGCATAAAACCCAGGGCATTTTCAATTGTGCAACCCTGGTGATGATGACGTCATTACATGGGGTGGGTGCGTCGTTTCATCACATGATGATGTCTGATGACAAGTGTGTGACAGGGTGCCTAAAGTCCAGTATTTTGGATGACGTCATTTGTGAACGCTCCCTTATTTTATCTGTATTTGACACTCCGAGAAAAAACATTGGTTAGGTTCGACGTTCGATAGGGTTAGAGCAGGGATGCGGGCCCAGCGCGCATTGGTGTTAAATGTAATATGTAAGGTAGCGAAGACTTATTACTTCAAGGGACCATGAATGAGCCAATTTTTTCAAGTAAAAGTAAACTTTCAAAGTTTAGAGGATATGGCACTTTTTGAGCATTACCCATAGGATTGGAATAATTATAGTAGGAAATAACTGCTCGAGCTAAAATTCATTGAATATTTTACAATTGCAAGTGTATATGTTGTTGTTTTAGAGAAATAAAATGGACCATCGAGAAAATAACTGATCGTGGAGAACAGAATTGTAGAGTTTCATTGGGAGAAGGTTGGAATAGGAATGATCATGAGCTAAGGGGTTTTACATATATTACGATTCATTATCCAGAGGAGCAGATTTTCAGGGTGATGATTTTGTGATATTCCAGGGAGGCGGGGTTAATTTTGCTGACGGGGTCTCACTAAATTCAACAAAAAATGAATAACTAAAACAGTAACTATAGTGAACTTTTAGGAATTAAATGTTTATACACATTTTCTCTCACTCAAGAGCATGTATGCCACTATGTCGTAAAATATGTGATTTCCCCATTTGGATTGATGCCAAAATTGTCAAAAGCTTAAAGAGATTGATGCTGATTATTGAGATTTTGTAAGCATTTAAGACATAACAAATTATTTTTCTGTGCCAAATCTTCGTTTTCAAATACCTTATGCCACTGAAATGCTATGAGTATTCCAGGAACTTAGTCAGCAGCTCCCAGATGGTGAGCATAAAAACAAGTTTGGAAAATTCAATTTCAGGAGTGAAAGTCAGAAAGATACAGATTATACAATATTTCTAATCTTTTGGTTTTTCATATAAATATTTTAGAGCATAATTTTGAAGCTTTATGGTCACTCATTTGATTCCCGTAACATCTTTTTGATAGTCAACCAGACTGTCCGTGGAAAAGAGGAATCAGAATTTTGTCCTTATTTGTGGATTCACCGGTTTCGTCCCAGCTAGTAGCTAAATTCCCCGGTCCTTGGTATCTATGATTAAGGCTCATGCCCACAATTTTCAGCGTAGTTACCCATCAAATAGCTCCCTAGAAAAACAATACAATTTCCTACAAACACACGTAATTATATTCTTGAAAAAAATTGCTGAAATAATTAGTTGCCAAATTCAAATATCGTAAACAATTGCACTTTTGTTCAGGTTCATGTTCCCTGTGGCCTTGTGACTACAATAATTGACAGGTCAATTAAACAAATTTTCTAAAATTTGAAATAACTATACTTTAACAGGGTAATCCAATAATTGATCAGCTTCTCCCTTATGTGAGCTAGTGAGAGAGCCAATCGCTTTGTGATCGTGTACAATAATTGCTGCGTTACAATAATCTTATTTGGCTATGATGTCATACAAAGAGGAAGTTTGAGTCAAGATGCAAGTGTAATGGCGACACGGGTGGTATGCAGGGGTCGGATTTATGTGGGAAGACGGGAAGAATCTTCCCTGGGAAAAACGTTTTTCATCAGGGAAATTTTCAAATGGGATTACAAACAGGGATTGTCAAATCTGTTGACCTTTTTAGAGCAGGGATTTTTGAAATTGTTGAGGTGTGTTACTGAAAAAAGTTTTCGCCAACAGGGATTTTCGAAATCATTAAGGTGATTTACGAAAATCATTTTTTGTCAGCAGGGATTTTCAAATTTGTTGACCTTTTTTCAGCAATGACTTTTGAATTTTTTGGCGTGTATTACCGAAATTATTTTGTCAACAGGGAATTTTAAACTTGCTTCGAACAGGGACATAATATCCAGCAGGGAAAATCAAAACAATCTTCCAGGGAGATTTACAAAAATCCGACCCCTGATGGTAGGGTACAAGAATACTTAAAAAGTGAAACGTAATGCCCAGATAAAATTTAAGCAACTGCACATTATGCATTTATTATGGAAATAAATAACGGTTTAATTGCAAATTTTTCGTTTTTGATTAAATTGGACTCATGTCTCGTGACATTGCAGACATAAGCACATTCTATATATCTATGCAGAGTTGCAAGTTTTCAAACTGAAAAATGTAATTCCGTTAAAACTATGAATATCAGGTCTTTACTGGATGAGAAAATAAATCTAAAACCTTGAAAATGTTGATTTTCCTGGATGGGACTTAGTCAATGTCGTTAACCACGCTTGCACATATATTTACAATAATACGTTCCTTCCAGTCTTTTATAACGTCGCTTTATAATAAGCCAATGCAATTATAGGGAAACTGAAGCGTAAAAAACTTTAAAATGACAGCACAAGTATGTTATTTAGATAGGTTTGACGCTTTGTAACGTCAAAATGACGTTATAAGGGTACTATTTTCACCTTACGGCTACAAAAAGGCGAATTTATATAGGAACTGACGTTATAACGAGTGACGCTATAAATGTAGAAATTATCATATAATGTAGCTTGGGAGGAACCCAGGGTGACTTTATAGGGAGAGACGCTATAAGGAGAGTCGACTGTATGCTTTCACACCCATCTCTCTTAAAGTAGGGTTAATAAAAATAATTGATATGCTGATTACAATGAAGGGAAGCTTTATCGTAAGTATCGTCTCTGTATGCAATTCTAAAAGACGAAGCATCAAATGTGTGCTTTTTAAAATACAAATGTCTAACTAAATTTGAAAAATCAATTAAACAAAACATGCTTATCCTTATGAAACCAGATAAATAAGCAAACACTATGGAATTTAAACAAAGTATGCACATGATATCTTATACGATTTTAGCAAAAATAATATTGAATTGAAATTGTGTAATGCTCCATGCAAAAATGATATGGAAATTAACCAAAATTTTGAATTTTAAGATGATCCAACATATTATTTAAAACAATTTAAAAATTTTATAATTTACAAACGTAAAAAATTATAACAAAATCCGATCATTAATTTAAATACATTATCCAAAACATTTTAAGTAATAAAATATAAATGAATGCATTAAATCTTCATTATTCCAAATCATTGGCCGGTAGATTCAAATCCCCTTGATACGGGCTGTGGTCGTAAGCGCACCCGCTTCCATGCCTTTAGGATAAAAGTTTCTCTGGGCGATGATTTGACGAATCCTGTCTTTGGGTTTAAATTGATGTTTTTTGTCATTGACGTTTGTAACGTTTGACGTTCACTTCCCTTGAAAAAAATAACACAAGACAATTAGATTTTTAGTAAGTATTTTGAAACGAAGTTCAATTGTTGTTTGAATAAAAATGTGAAAAACTACCACTTTTTAAAACTACATAAACACTTTCAGGCGCTGCATCATTGAATTATTCATGATACCTTCGTAAACGACAATGTTTGAATGAGACAAAGGAGGATAAATTTCCCAATTTTGTTTTAAAAAAGCTATTTCTCACTATAAATTTATTCAGCGTTTTGCAATCTAAATTAATTAATAGATTTCATGGTTCTCGATAACAATAATATAAGTATTTGACATATTCTGGGCTGAACCGGTAACCTAGTTTTATTAGTAACGATTTGTCTCTAACATTCCGGAAAATGCATAGACAGATAGAATATAAAGAGAGGATTCAAAGAGAAGAGTGAAAAAGATTGAGTAACGACATGGCTACAGCTGCGTTTATGTAGTAAGACAATTGTGAAAACTCACTATTTCAGAATGTAAGTCTTTTCCTAACTCTTTAACATAGTCATCATTGGACAGAAATACTGATTTTGAATTTAGCATTATAATATCTATTGTATTAAAGTCTTTTTGAGAATGAGCGGAGGTATTTTGAGTTCTAAATCAACATACAGCTGTCGATGTTCTTTGTAAAGCATGATGAATTTTTAAAATCCTCTGAAAATAAATCTAACAGGCTTGTTATCAGTTCTGCTAACAGGCTAGATTTCCCTGATTGTGATGGACCCAAAACAATTATTCTGCAAAAATTAAAATAATTATTAGTTTGTTTTCTGATCAAATTAATATGAATAGCATAAACAGTAATATTTACCTGCTGGGATGTGTCAGGTTTAATGAAACAGTATTCGATTCCATTTCGTTCAAGCTCATGTTCATAACTAACTCTAATAATTGCCCGCTTGAGTATATATGCAGGGATATAAAATTGCTTACGCTATCTATGTCTATGTGACCATATGCCTTAGAGTGAATTCTAGTCTAAATGTGTCTCTTTGTGTCAAGTGCTGTGGAACTTAATTCGTTTACAGAAACGTTATAGATAGCTGATTTCTTTACACGTAACTATGATTCACGTTTCTAAATATTCTGTCATCAAATAAACAAGTTTTGTTCGTTTCTAAAGCAACATCTTTCAACGAAGACCTATTCGAACCTTCTTAATTTTGTAGCATCTTCGGAATATTTGGGTTTTACTTCATACTGCTTTGCTCGTAATAATTTGATCATTCTTTTTCATGCACAGTTAATGACGTTTTGATTGTAAGTACAGAATTTATGTACGTACCTGTGTCAGTATAGTTCGCAGTATATATTTGTGCCGAATTCAGGCTTATGTTCGTCGTAATAGCTTAAGCATGTGCAGTTTACTCAGTTCTAAACACAAACAATACGTTTTGAACATAGCTATTTTAAATTATTGTTTCATTTTGGGATTTTCTACCGAATAAAAAAAACCAACCTAAGACTACTCTAAAATCAAAAACAAATTGGTGACAGCTTGTTAGTGATTGATTGATTACCCACGGCTCCTCCCGTAAAAACTTGACCCATCCATAAGCGCAAAAATCGTATCGCAATGTTTTTCCATACACAGACCATGGTACTTCCAGCAACCTAGTCATATAGACTACTCTCGTTGAGGTAAATCATATGGATACATACTTGGGCATCTTCAAATTCCTACCTTTATTTCTTCTTTCATATCCGTGTTGTAATATTAGGCTATGCTATAATACTTATATGTGTTTAACACTTACCATATGCATTTCCTTGTGTTTAATGCTATCATAAATTATATAAATTATTCTGTCCTATACGTGTATGCCATTAATTTCTCAGTTGTGTGGTTTATAAGTCCAAGTCCACTTCCAAGCCATATATTAGCCTATAACACCATATTTCCCGTGTAATAGGGTAGGTAATATAGCTTTGAAGAGGTTCAACGCTCTCGTTTAGAGACGCAGAGCAGAGCTGTCCTGTAGAGATAATCCGGCACTAAGCCAGGAACCCTCTTCCATTGATATTTTTGTCAGGGGTAAATTAGACCTTCACCCCAAACACCCCAGAATTGTATATATTTATTTTATAAGGAGCTATATGAGTCCCTAACAACTGTGGCGGCAGACACATATAGTATTATCATAATCTTGTAAATCTACCACTTTCTTACTCGTGTGATCTTACTTTGTTACTAATCTCTGTAATTAATATATTTGAGTATTAAATACGTTATTGGAGTGACATAAATTGTCTAGGGGACACGTAAAATTGTATTGTATATTGGGAAATGTGATATACTTCAGCGTAAGTTGTATTTGCAAACACTATGAATTCTATTCTGAGTTTATCGAATAAATAGGTCCAGCGATTTTGTATATGATCCTGCCTTTATTATTCAGTTCAGGTGATATTAAGCGTGGTTCATTACAATGCGAAACTCCTGGAATGCACAAATCGACTTTCAAAATATATCCTTTATCATATGTACATGAATATACAAAGTTAAGATTTTGTTTCGCAAAACGTCTAGCCGTTTCTTTAATTTCTGGCTGGATTTGAAATCGATAATCTCCAGTAAATTAAAAAATTCATCCAACAGTGTGCGTAGAAACAGTTTTAGTTAAAAAATGCTGAATAAACTCCAGGGTTTTCTGGGTCATAATTTCCACATCTTTCACGATTGCTTTTCAGGTTTCTAGCAATCACAGCGCATATTCCCCCACGTGTCAAGGAACTAAATAGTTGAATCATTTTGGTACATTTTAAATATTCCACACGTTCTTTGAGCGAGTAGAGTGTTGCATTCCATCGGTACCCTGCAGTTGAGAAACTATGAAGCGGCTCCCGCATATGCGATTTAATCATGTGATCTCGATACTTCAAGACAATACATTATAATAACGATGTATCCACGTCGCCGCATAATTTACTAAATTTCAAAACGTTATTACAATCAAACTTTGAAATATCCTTGTTGCAGTTTCATATTCGTCTAAACTGCATTTTTAATTCTTAGGGAGTTGTTAAACAACGAAATCGTTGGTAGTTTTACATCACTTTTAAAAAAATCTATTGAAGTTACAAAATCACATGGATATGGCATTTTATGTTGTAATAATTGAAATAATAATACATGATCATTTAAACCAATAACTTTTTCCGAAGTTGTGGGAACCGGTACAGCCCACATAGGAATTTGTCATCGTGTTTCAGCAGGTGTGCAAAGAGACATACTAACGTTGCCAAACCCGTCATGACTCAAGAGTTTTTGGAAGGAGAGGAGGAAATTATTTTGGAAAATGTAAGAGCTCGTAAGTTATTTCTGCGGAGGTAACTACATCGTGAATGAATTCCCAGATTTTATAATTTTAACGAGTTGCAATTTGGATAGGTCGTCAGAGGAGAGTAGCTGGGAGACCTTTGGAGAGAGCTGGAAGGGCATACGTATTATTTGAGATCATTGGGATATGTTAATGTGGGGTCCAAGTTTTATTAATAAAACGGTTGAATTCGAACTTTTGAAATTTAAATTATTTAGCTTATAGAAAGGAGAAAATTACTTGTTAAGATGGCTTTAGGTGGCGTGGTTTCCGCCATAAAAAATTCAAATATATTGCGCGTCTATTTTTTGGTTAAACTGGTTCCCGCCAAACATTTGAACCGCTCCAATACCTTACTTTTACAACTACTTATCTTGCTTACTCGAGATGTATAGGATTCCATATATAACATCTATTAGATGAACGCATTAGATATGTGAGCGATACATCTCAAATGATTTTACCACATGCTTCGTTAGAATCGGGATAACTTGTGTCCGTGAGATGAAGGATGTATGGTACGACATGGACAGATAGCGTGAATGTGTTGTAAACGAGTGGAGCAAACAAAAGTAGGTTAAACATCAATTAGACTCAAGTTTAAATACTGCAACAATGATAGTTAATACAAATTACTAGGCTACAAACTAATTACAGAGCTTTGGAAAAGATACACTCCAAAGTGAATTCAAGATGGGTCAAATATGGTTGAAATACTTGGCAATGTCAAGGAACAAAATACAAATGTTTAGAGTGAAGGTGTAGGAGATTTTGATCCGAGCTTTTTTTTGGAGACAAGGCAAGCACGGAGTTTTTGTAAAAACGTGCTAGGGTATGCATGGTTACGAGATCCAAAAATACCTTATGGGACTTCTAGGGCAATTTCGCGCAGGTCTTACATCATATGGGAATCCTATAGTAACTTTATTAAGTTCCTAGTCACTCGGAAAGATATCCACTATCTTCTCGTTTTGAGTTTAGGATTTAAAATAATTACATGGAGTTTAATGTGCTTGACCGTAATGATTGTTTGTTTACTTTATCCCTTGTGTATATTGAAATAGACTCAATACAGTACACAAACCGCTCAGGGGACCGCCGAATACTGTGTCCCTTATACAAATAATCTTTAGCGCTGGGCAAACAGGAATTGACACCCGAAATCGTAATCCCATATATCATTAAACGCGGTTTTAAAACCCAAACGAAGAGGCTTTTCAGCTCTTAAAAGAAAATAGTAGTATTGGGTCTGGGCGTAATTAGTACAATAATAAACGAAACAAGGCATCTCGAGTGCTTCATAATAATTTGCTTTATTATACTTAATACGTAACTATGCACTAGGGATTGCAAATATCGCCACTTGACTTGTATCGCCAATATCGGTATCGGTAAAATTGCAATTGGTGATATATCGTATATCGCCGATATATTGCCTATATTTTGCTAGCACTTGAATTCAACCACAAAGAACGAAAAATAGTCAACGATATTTATTTTGAAGACATTATGACAGTGGTACTAATTTATGACCGAAAATATATGCAAACCATGGATGACTTAAACAATTCGAAAAATTCTTCTAACATATTATCTAATAGAACAAAAGTTTCAGAAATTAAACTTTTTTAATTAACATGTGTAATATATCCAAATTCGTAATTACAATTATCCAGCTAGAGACTAATAACTAATTACTTACACGGCAATCCAAGCCCGAAGAAATCAGTAATTATTAATAAAGTTCCGGAGTGATTTGGAATTAATTCTGAGGGAGTAAGATAAAGTATGATTTTAGAAAGCAAAGGGTAACTAAAACTCTCGCTTAGCCTTGAACGAATTTTAGTGCAGAAGAGACCTGCGAGAGAAAACATCCTTCGAATAACTCCGAACACTGGTTGCTCTAATTGACAGGAGATAGATGTTTGCTAGCTCCAAATGCAATCCCCGTTTTCCCCTAGTACCACTTTCTTCAAATGTCCTGAGCTCTTGACTGACGAGTGACCTCAGTGAGTGAGCGCAGCTATCCTCCTGTGGATACACAAAGATTCCAAAGTGATCTTTTCGTGTGTGTTTAATCCTTTGTACTGTGTTTTTGTATTTATTGATGTTACAATTTTTAACGTACAGAAGGCTCTTTCCTTGCAGCACCAGAAACCAAGAATTTCCTTCTTCTCATTCTTTCCCGGACAGAAAGGTCTGTATCACTTGCATGGGAGTCGTGCATGCTTCAGTTCTTGGCGTTTTATGATTTGACTGTCATATCTTCATCGAAGTCCGGATAAGTTTCTAATTTGTCAGAGAGCAATCTTTTAAGAAGAGAATATACGTTTTCCTTAAAAATACTTCGGGTAGTTAAAAGATCTTTGTTTACTCCAAATTTTTCACTATGTTATCCGCTGTCATGTCATCCTGACCACCATGATGTAATGTGTACAAAACATTTGACCATTGTGTTCTTCGTTCTGACCCTAACTTTGATTCTCCTTGATAATGTTTCCCGAAATCAGTCCTTAAGGTTTTTAGCTGATGAAGGAGAACAACTGAATTCTCTTCCAAATTTATCAGATTAATATCCTCTGCACAAATTTCTTCAACGGCATTTTTAAGCGACCCCAGAGTTTCTACCAGATCTTCCAGCACGTCTTTCTCTTCGTCTGTTAGAGTGAATTTTAGAGAGCTTTGCCTTGTATATCTTTTCACTGAGTGTTTGCTTGACACTACTTTGCACATCATAGAAATCTCTTTGCCATATCGTATAGACTTGCCCATCGTACCTTGCAGTCAAAAATTAATATTAAGCCTCCTTGAAGCTTCACTTTACGCTGGAGCTGTATTTCATCCTTGTCGGCGAGAATTTTTTTGGAGAACCGAGTTCTTTAGCGGCGATTTTCTAAACAGACGCACAATTGTTCGGATCTTCTGTATGACATCCTTCACTTTAACGTCCTTAAAACCCATGGTTTCCGAATTCGGCACTATGTTCACAGACTTGGAATCCCCATCAAATTCCTCGTCTTCAAGATCGCTATCTTCGTCAAATTCATTAGTCTCCAGATGGTTCGTCGTTTTCTTGTGTCCCTGGAAATATGGCTTTTTTTCATAGAATACATCTACAACTTCTAGCTGTATTCCATGAGCCATACATTTTTGATTTTTAATTCCCGAAAGAATCCCATATTTCTGCATAACGCTGGCTCCGTCATTGGTACTTGGCTCCTTGAAATCTCCCTTGCCTCCTGAGTTTACCAAAACCTTCAAGTTGTTACCATTCACCCCAATCGTATAAATGCGATGCCGCTATACCGACATTCTCGATGATGTTTGCAATAATTATCGCCATCAGTATCGTAAGCAAATTTGGTGATATTTCCAATATTATCGTCTCGCCAAATATCGTATTTGCCATCCCTACTATGCACATGAGATGCATTGTTTCGTTCATTATTGTTCTAATTCCGCCCAGATCCAATACAACGTGTTTTACTTTTAAGAGTATAAATACATCTTCGTTTGCTTTTTTAAAACCACGTTTATTCTACTATTTTCCAAATTTTGCTGATTTTTCGAATCGATATAACAGTATTACTTTATTTAACATTTGTTATTTCTCGAATATTCAACGAATTGTAATATGATAACCTTGACTCAAATTTCTAAACAGTTAATTTTATGAGCCCAAGTCCTTGGTCGTACAACATAACATTTTGCACACTAGCTCAAAATAACTATGCAGACATTTAAATTTTTATCAAAGTTGTTATGGGAAAAGACCTTTAAAAAAAATTGGAATGTATTAGGATATGCAATTTCCATAGACTCATGGAAAAACTTAGGTATAAACAGCTTCAAATCTCGATAAACATGCTGAATAGGCGAGTTAAGCATGGGACATTGTACAAATTCTGCCCTTGACTTTACGCCCTTATGTTGGAATTCGGTTTAAGAAAGTATAAAGGTTATTCTTAAATCTTTTTTTTTTCAGGGGGGAGTAAGTGCATATCTCCGATTTGCGTTTTTTACGAAAACGATTTTTTTTTCAAAAGTTAGAATCAGTAAAAAAGCATCTTCGTAAAACCTCATTTTAAATGGCATCCCTTATTTCGAGAGTTATGTTTCAACAAAAATTAAAAGTGAAATTGGATATTTTAAGTCTTTTACAACTTTTTATTATGACTAAAATAATTTCACAACATAAATAAACTGTTTTAAAAGTTTAGAATAAAGCTAGTTTTAAAAAACGCCGAAGATACTTTTTTAAAAGTATATAAAAGGCGAAAACAAAAGTTACTTCGCGTGAATTAAAAAGCTATTATAGGTGTTGATATAAGAGAAAGCATCTCGTGTAAAAACAAAATATTATGCCAAATTTGATGTTGTCGTAAGCTTTGGAATTTCGGATCCCCTATCCAAATCTTTGTAGTCACAATGGTAACTTCACACTCGAGATGCTTTGTTTGTTTATTGTTGTTCTATACATATCCAGATAAATTATGATTTATCTATATATGCATAGTGTATAATATGTACTATAAATAGTGTGCTTCTCGAGTTGATAAAAAATAGAGCGATGGACATCAGCTTTTGATTCGCGCAGTAATATGTTTTAACTTTTATGTACTTTTTAAAAATCATCTTCAGTGTGTTTTTTAAATCATTTTTTGTGATGAGCAAATGATTTTATGAAAATTCCTGTACTGAAAAACCACACAATATCTACGTTTGGTATTTTCAACTCTGATAGCAAGCTGGGAATTTTCATTTTTACAATTCTGATTTAACTGCAGATATACTGCATGATTCATCCATAATCTGCAAGTCCAATGAACGTAACAACTCATAAGTCTTAAGTTGAAGCATTTGTAACAGATAACTACTCAACATGTAACATTTGCCATTTCTAAAAATGTTCCTGGGAATAAGCATGATAATTTCGGAGAGGTGTAGAGATAACAATACTACAAGGTTAACGCTGTAAGCATATAAACGAATAGAACTATGCACACCAGAGCATAAGCCTTGACTTTTAATCTCGACCAATTCCAGGAAAGAAACAATCGATCATTGTTCCTTAATACGATATACAGGGTGACCAAACTAATTTACCACCCCCATTAAGCCAAAATTAGGGAGGTCACATCAAATATTGCTCACATTCTGTGTCAAAGGTTTTAAACATTTAAAAATTTCCTTTATTGACCTAGGTCAATATTTGAAACAATTAAAATTCGGAATTGTTTTAGAACGTCAATTTCTTTATTTTCTGATTCCTACACAATTTATTTTTCAGATGTTTTAACGATCTCTTGTAGGAAGTTTTGTGGGCTTATTGGGAAGCTTAGTCTTAATATTAAAAACCATAGACATAACCGTAAGAGATACAGGGGGTAATATTGGAGAAAACATGCTTGAGGAGCGGAATTGAAGCAAGTTGAACTTTCGATGTTGTGATTTTATCATGGAAGATCTAACCAGTATACAAATATTTGAAAGCATTGGGCTTGTAGCAGATTTTATTGGAATTCATTTTCGTCATATATCAACAGTTCACAAAGGTTGTGACCACAACATCCAAATATGTGGAGGCTTCAATTAGTGCAAAAGCTTCTGATTACCCTGAAGAAATCAAAGTTTAAAAACCCGAATTTGTTTCACGAATGACCTCAAATATTGCAGGTCGATGAAGTAAATTGTATAATATCTGGAACTCAATTTGCTACAAAGTGAGGGAATGCATTCATCATTCCCTTATGTGAGCTAATGGAGGTGAAAAATTGTTAAGGTCACCCCGACCTTTTTTTATAATTATATATTTTTTAATAATTTTATAATTACACTTGTAAATTAGTGGTTCAATGTTACCTACTTGAAACCTATAAAAATAGTATTTTCACACAGTAATGGGGTTTACTACAAAACACTTTACTTATTTGCAATAACAATGAAAAACATTATGCTTAATATCACTTAAAAACTCATACCGTTGATGAATCATTAATCGTGATTACTGTTTAAATCAAACATGAAATGCAGACCGAGCTACATTTAAAAAATGTGTGATCAAGTCATACAAAATGAAGATACCGACTTGAACGTCACAGTTGTAAAGCAATTTACCTTATCAAACCAAAAACAATGAGTTTCTCAAGATTCATTTTCCCTTCCTTAACACTATCCATCATCTTCTCTGATTTTTACTCGTCCGTTAAACATCCACGATTCGCTTAATTTTGACCATGTAAATACAATTCCTCTGATTTTCTTATAATCTCCGATGATTTTCTTGATATTTATTATTTTCAGCTCGTACCGTCGTGATTTCAATTTGAAAATTAATACCTAAGTAGCTTTCGAGTAACCTTGCTTATTTCTGACTCCACTTAAAATTGCAATTATCTCTGTCATTTTAATACTGCAATTATTACAAGACTGATTGTGAGTTAGACCACTGTGTCACCTTGAACTAGATATGAGCCATACTTATATGTAGGCTTGAAGTTACGAATATGAAACGTCAAATATTATTTGAACTCGAACGCAGCTCTGATTTCTAGCAAGTTTTGAATGTATATTGTTAATACATTGTCTGAGATTACCGCATACTTGATAAGT
Source organism: Allacma fusca (assembly GCA_947179485.1). Classification (NCBI taxonomy): domain Eukaryota; kingdom Metazoa; phylum Arthropoda; class Collembola; order Symphypleona; family Sminthuridae; genus Allacma; species Allacma fusca. Next base: position 43,654,973 of record OX359248.1, on the reverse strand, counting down.
GACAATTTGGTCAGTGAGTGGCACGTGCTTAATGGAACGTATACACAATATAAATCTTCTCTATTAAAGACCGTCTTATCATAGGATTTTAATTTAGGAGCATAAATATAAATATCAAAATCTAAATAATAGTGTTACATGTTAGTGCTTCTCCGGAACAAGAACACATTACTTTTATAACAGCAATGAGTCAGAAGCTGATGTAAATGTTAATTTGATCAACCTTATGCTGTTTTATTGTAAAAGGTTTACAGTTTAGAAATTAATTTACCTTTAAAACAGGATCAGCAGTTTATGTTTATAATTGTGCGAACGGTAACTTACAATTAGGGAAGCCTGAAAACCAATGATGTATGTGCACATATGTATGTAAGTATGCAGAACTAATTGCAAGCCAATGCTCTAAAACGAAACGGTAGAGTCAATGACAAGTTGTCATGTTGCTAAAGTGTAGGAACGAATTAATCCCATGCGTAAAAATTCAAGTTCAGCCTTTCCACTTCAGATTAGGTATAAATGTCCTGACAGTATTGCCGGTGTCCGTAGTCTTATTGATGGTTTCATCAAAATACGGTCCATTTTTGAGCGTTTACAAAAAGATATTTAACTATAGTTTTAATTTGTGACTCCCACAAAGTCAGGTACATACTCTGGGGAAATATGCTACTGTGGACGAAAGTTCGACATTTAAGCCCAGAATCTGTTCAGGCCATTCTCAACTTTTATTTACAAAAGCATATTCCCATTGAAGTCCGGGAATGTTTGGCTACTTGGATCGAGAATAATTTTTTGTAAGATTTAATTTTCATATTCGTAATTATTATAGTTTTTTTATGTTCTTGAAGATCTATCATATAAATATATTCGTTTTAAATGAAGGAGAGTACAACCTGCTCATACATCTGTTTATATATATTTTAGTAATAAGGTACACACATAACACAGGTAATAAACAACACATGACATGCTTGTTTCACTAGTTTTGCACGGTTTTTCTGATCGTGGATGTTTCGACTTCACTTCGTTTGATATTATTTTTTAATTTATATCAATATTCCGAGTAAGATTGTTGAAAAACTGATGAAAGGGAAGGCTGGGATTTTGATATAACGGCTTTTTAAATATTCAATCATCCAAAAACTATTGATAGTTTTAAAAGCTGCCATTTCCAGATCATCGTTCAGAATAATTTCAGGAGTTGAAGTAGGAATAATTGGCAGTAGTTATTACTTACACATGGATAGATATATGTACGTAACGTATTTGGATAATTATTGATTATTATAATTTATTGACTTGTCGTGTATTTTAGACGTGGGGATGTAGTGGCAGATCCAGAGGAACCTGAGCTCGATGACAGTATTCCCCAGCTCTGCTCGGAATTTTTCAAGGAAATAGACCGTACAGCACAACAGTCCCGGGATGTTGTTGTTCAATGGAAGTTAAAAAATGCGTCCATTGACCTGCAAGTGAGCTTCTGTTAAACACTTTATTTATAACTGTTATTGTTTACTGAATTATTTCATAAGTAAATTAAAAATACGAATGCTACAAAATAAGCATTATAACATATGCAAAATAAGCCATGATAACAAATCCATTTCCAAATAGATTACGTTAGTTCACACAATTTTTTTTTCAGGCAAGATTTACACCTATTGAGCTTTATCAGAGCATGATAGATTGTCTGCAAGAAGAGTTAAGGCAACTCAAACAAGATGTAAGTCTTAAATTCAAATAATAATAAAAACCGGACGAATCTTTAAAAACGTATACGTAGGAACTTGTAAAATTGTTGGTACGTTGGATAGTTGTACAGTATCATTGAAAATGCTTCAAATTCAATATTAATTTGAAATTCTAGACAACCTCTCACGTCACGAAGGGCTCCGTGTTTCCAATGGCAAATTTTTCGGAAATATCCCAAAACCTATGCTTAATAATGAATATTCGAAATGAGTATATAGCAAGGACACAGGGTCTGCAGTCATTTCGCACAGATTTGCTCTTACTAGTGGAACAACGAGACAAAACAAGTAAGGAGTCACCACTTTTCATTTAAAGGAATTTACATACATATACCAAAGTCAGACTCAATTTGGCAAAAACTGATTACTTGTCCTGATTTCATACACACATTATCCTACTTTGCAAAACTGTTGACAGTATTTGTAGTTTTTATGGAAATATTTTTGTTCCAGGATCGGATTTGGATTTTATGTCGCAGGTGTTTATGGCAAATGGAGAAGCCTACAAACAGGGGCTAATTTGCAAATTGAACGAATATAATATGAGAATACAGAACTGTGTACGTTTAATTGATACTCAATTTAAGATATCCACAAACATTCAATTTTAAAAAGGAACGAAGTACATGACATAATAATTGTTAATAATCTATTGTTTGTAGACTTCCATGCTTTATCAGCACGAAACCTTTTGTTTAGCAGTCGCAGAAGATCTGTTGAATAAATTGCAAGCTCTCATTTACAAACTAGATCAAGACTTTCTCCAACGAATCAAATGGAGTGGGATAGATTTTGATACGACCCTTTCACTAGATAATCTTCAACAAATGTGTTGCGAAATCTTTGGAATTGTCGAGCAAGTAAATGAAGCCTTGCGACAGTCTCTAATGGAATCCGCAATTCCTTGTGTTCAATATGAGCTTGATCAGTATTCCAAGACGCGTCTACAATTTCTATTGGACACGGTACGCGGAACTCTTACAACTTACCTAATTGAACGTTAAATAACATTCTTCTTCTTGGCTTGTTCCCGGATTGTAGTATTTAATATTATACATGACAATTATTTTCTACGTTAATGTATATTTATATTGTCTTATCAAATCGTTGTAAACTTTCAGTTGGAGACCCTGAAATATACTCTCCTGGTTAACTCAATTGTAGTTGACAACCAGCCACCTCAGCTCATAAAACAAAGTAAAGCATTTAGCACGAAAGTGTTGCTGCTTTGTGGTGATAAGTTTACATCCCAGGTATCAGTAAAGGCTGTTGTACTCAATGAAGCTCAGGCCGTAGCCTTGTACAAGAACAAAGACTCCAAAAAATACATCGGCTCAGGCTGTGGTAAAATAATCAACAGCACTGGATGTAAACAATGTGACAATCCATCTTCACGGGTCGTTTATCAATTCACGTAGGTGTTAAAAAAAACTTCTACCAAAATTGTTCCATAATTTTTTAAACTATTGCTTATTGTCATCACACTGGCAACTATATATGGTCACATTTTTATTATTCCAACAGGAATGTCGCTATTTCAAAAATGTCCCGGCAAGAAGACTCGCGAGCAATGAGGGAAAAATTCTGCTTATTATTTTTTGCCGAGGGTCAAATTGGTTCTAATGTTTACCCTGTGAGTTATAAATCTGAAACAATTATTGCTCACACACATCAAAGTGGTAGCACTAGCTTGTCAACTTGTTTTTACAGATCTGGTGCTGTTCTGTACCTTTTGTGTACATTGTCAGCAACAGTCAGAAACCTGAAGGTTGGGGGACTATTTTTTGGGATAACTCCTTCCGGGAACTCAATCGTACTCCATTTGCTGTTCCTGAGAAAGTTTCCTGGTCACGGATGGCAGTTGCTCTGAACAACTGCTTCAAAAATATGACCAAGACTCAATGGAACTTGACTGACACGAATCTCCGTTGTTTGGGAGAGAGGATTTTTCAAAGTACTAATTTCTCTGACAAGTCCTTCATTTCCCATAACAAGTTTTTCGAGAAGGATAACGTTTCTCCGAAGGGAAAGTGGGGATGGTTTTATTCCTGCATTGACCTGACTAATAGACACCTGAAACCATATTGGAACGATGGGTAAGATGGGATTAAAAATATTTGCATTCTACTAATCCAGGAAATGATTATTGGGAAATTCATTTTAATTTCGATTTGCAATTCAATAGGTACATTCTTGGATTTATAAATCTCCGTGACTCTGAAGAAATTATTCTTACTATGGAGCCAGGAACGTTCCTGGTGAGATTTTCGAACGGCCGTGAAGGTGGGGTGAGTATGACAGTTTGTAGACCGATTAACGATGGTGAGCCTGAAATGGAACTGGAGAATATAATGCCTTTGAACAATGATGACTTGAAAATTTTAAGCCTCCCTGACCGCATCCAATCTTACCGATACTACACTAATGTGTACCATCAGAAAATAAATAAAGAGCATACTTTGACGTCTAAATTGATTGCCTTTAAACCATTCGCAAATCATCGTAAAGGTATTATTTTACGACATGCTTTAAATTACGTATTTAATGTACTAATATTTTATTGGTTATGTATTATATACGAGTGAAGTTATAACTATACAGTAAATTTTCATCTGCAGGTAGCGACAACAAGTACATCCCCGTGGAATCAGCGTATACATATGTAGAATTAATAATGAGTGCCATTCATGGCGCATCCTGCCTCCCAGGATCTACCCCTACAATAAGTCGCCCGTCATTAGACAGGTAAAATATTATCCAGCAATTAACAATTAAATAAACTCCAGTAAATACTACTGTCACCAGTTTTCTACTTAATATTAATTATATATTTTATAGTGGAATCGAAAGCTCCGTCGAAGCAGGTGCAGACAATTCCGATGACGACGATTTAATGGAAATGGCCGCAGAAATCGCAGGGCTGGGATTATATGAAGTCCAAACTAGGGGCTTATCAATGGAAAATGCACATATTTAGAACTATCTCAGATTTGGAATCGTCCTTGTCCTTTTTATTTTATTTTTGGGGAAAGCCATGTAACGCTCTACACACTAAATTTGGCAAGAATAAAATGCGAATTCTCCATTAAAACTATATTGCGATATTAATACCCTCGTATGTACATGTAATTTATTATTGTATGAATACATTACATTTTCGCAATCATAAAACTAGGACTTACAATTAGCTATGTAAATAGAAGCATGATTCTGTTCTGGCTCCAACAAAATGCATGTGAGATTTTTCTAAATTATTTCCAAAGTTATTTCTAATAATTACTCGGTTAATGAACTTAAATATAACGTTCAAATGTGACGGGTTATGAACACATCAAAAACATGACCAGTAACAAATGTCTTTTTTTTTTAGCTAAATGAGTTCCATGTTTAGAACATGAAATATCCACAGATACTAGTTTCAGCCCTTTTGTTACCCTACTACAATCCCTGCTCACAAAATTTTCGGACGTAGCAACTGCGTCTGTCTGTCAGTACTGATGCATGGTTTTAATTTTCATATAATATTCGTATAGACGGACGGCCAAGGAAATTTTCAATGCTGGAAATTGCATTAACGTACATTTGTATTTTAGGCTAGCCGTAAGCACCTACATATGGGAAAAATACTGTATTGAATGTGTAACCAATTTTTTTACATGATGAAGTCATTAAAAAGATATATGTATGTATTTGTACATAAAACAAGATCACCTCTCAAAATATTTCTACCGTAAAATCCGAATTAAGTGTGCATATGATTGTGCGTTCTTAAATTTTTGTACTCTGTACCTATATCATTGCTAATAATTGGAATTAATGTAAAATGTATGCAATAGTTACATTAGCTACACGGATATTTGTTATCTTTGAGCTGAAATTGCGACGCACAAAATTGAATTCTTTGGAAGAATATTTTGTTCTCAATTAAGTATTATGCACGACAATACGCTCGTGCCTTGTTTATCCGTATACTTATCAGGTCCCAACACATCCGATCACATTGAAAGTTGATAACTCTTCATTATAATAGACGTTTTTTCCACCATTGCTGACGTTTACCTTGACTGCCACACACTTGTTTTGTTTTCTCTGAATTTACAGACAAACTTTAATCTACCGCATACCTGTTAGTAGATGTTAGATAGCTTAAACAATCTACTTTAGTTGATGTAATACGCGAACGGTCAGTCCTTCAACGTTAGTTCATCACTACAGTCTTGTTAGTATTCTGTTAGCCCTATAAACTGTCTCAATCTTCGGATTTTTGCGAGTCTGTAAAATAAAGCCAGAGTCCCCAAGCACATTATCCGGCACAAGTAGGAGTAACAAAGTTTCGTCATGGCTGCAATAGCAGGCAAGTCCAATATATTCGAACATACTCTTTGCTGTTACATGAATTCCTTCAAAACATTAAATTTGATTTTTTTTAATAATGTTTTTAAATTTTTTTCAATTTTAAAGATTATTTTAAAGCCAAGGTTGTTGTAAAGATCTAACATTTAAAAATATTTTTTGTCTTTTGTGGCGGTGGGAAAAATTATAGGGGGCAGTATTAAGATAATATTATGTTCCATTAGTTTTTTGGAGAGCTTTGAAGCTTAAGGAGGAGCAATTTTGCCAAAAAGAAATTTATTCCAATATTTTGCGCTTATGATTCCTGGACTCAAAGATTAGGCTAAAAATGTTGTCGACATTTAATTTTTAGCAACCAAATATTAATGAAGAAGCTGACATTATTCTTTTAATTTTTTTTTAAATAAAAAGCTTTTGAATTTTAATTTATAATTGACACAAGTAACAAAACGTTTCCAGGGAATGCAAACACAATAATTTAGTGGACAGAGATTCATGTATACATTTGTGAGGGGTTGAATTGAAAATACATCGTTGGACGCAACACTGACACAGCCATTTAATTTCGGCTTAAAACATACGATTTTTTAAATTTTAGCTCCTAGAAGCCAGCGTCATTGGGATCGAGTTAATAACTTAAACAAAACATCACAACAAAGGCTCTACACATTTTACTGCAAAAATAAAATTTTCATTGAAGTAAGGGCTACCCTAGCTGCCTGGATTGAAAACAATTTTCTGTAAGCTATTTTATTTTCATTAGAAATATTTCGAACAACTTTCTCCCTACAATTTTTGTAGGCCTAAGTTACGTGATAGAGAATTTAATGCATCTGCATTGCATGTTTACTTAGACTCTTTTTCAGCAAACAACTTCATATTGTCGCTCAGGAGGCAAAATGGCCTCCGTGCCCATGCTTTTATACAGCACTTAGATGTTTTTGCCTCTTCAGCAACGATATGTTATAATTTCTCCTTAATTAAAAAACTAAAGGAGGTTTAGTAACGTCTAGTAACTCAGGGCTTTTCTAAAAATTTCTAAAATGCATCAGTCAACGGCAATTTCGTACTAGTATGAATATCTGTGTAGAATGAGAAGTTGATAGGAGTAGTTATGACGCACGTCTTTTGTTTTTATAATCGCACAAATCCTGTGCGAATGTAAAATAGATACGAATTTTTCGCTTAAAATAATTTCGATAATTGAACGGCTCATTTATAAATCAAAACACCCTTAGCCTTTGATGCTTTGACTTACCCCTAACTTCAACCAACAAGTCTTAAAAATATTATTTTGTAAATAACCTTGTTCTGTAATGCTGATTTTTTAGATAGTTTTCATGTACATTGTAGAAAGCAGCCCTTTGGTCAATATATTAAATGCCCAAATTTTCTAAATTCTGCTGAATCTTTTAAACCCATGCAATATGCATGTATGTATGTATGTATCTGCATACGTTTCATGGAAACTGATTTATTGTTTACTTTGTTGAACAAAGCTACAGCACCTATGTCCCTAGTAATGCTGAGCACTATGAACACATCAGCCAACTATGTGAGAAGTACTTCATTGAAATTGAACGAGCTGCAAAGGATGCATCCTGTCCTGCAAACGGCTTCGCACTTCAATTCAAAATGATTGATGCTTTGCAAAAGCTCGTACGTAAGCTTTCATTTTTTATTCCTGACGAACTTATTATTACATAAATAGTTCTAGAAACAGAAACATTCTCTCATATGTAGAAAACACCTGTGCTGTAACCTCATAACACACACTGAACTTTGTTGTGGTTACCTCATGAGTCATGACTTGATGCAAGGTAATAACTCGACATCAAGTAATTACCAGCACCGTTATGTCTATTATGTATGCACTTATTTTACAGCTTGTTGCAATATTGCATATAATTTTATAACATTGTTCAGTTAATCCACAAATTTTTAAGGTATCTTCAATGTTCACTTATGTACCTGTATGATTTTTAGGGGCAAAGTGAAACGAAGATTCAATAATTGAAGTACTTATTAATAATTGATAATTATTTGAATACGAGAAAACTTGAAAAGTAAAAATTATTATAATTAATTTACGCAGAGAAGTCTCTCCACAGCGGAGCTTTACGAAAGGATTAAGAATTACCTAAATGAGGAATTACGATTAATAAAAAGCGAGGTAAGTATCCAATGCATATTCCTACAGGTAATCTAGTGGGGCAAGCATAATTTCTATTTAAGCAAACTTCAGAGCTGTTTTCACTAGAACATGTTGTTTTTTGACATTCATAAAAACGTTCGCAGGAAGCACCGGAAGCCAGCCTCTCAATTTCCATTAAAGAGGTACAATTAATGATAAGCTCCGTGGCGCTGCTGAGAGATCAGTTTCTCGCCGTGGCACTACCTTTACAGGATTTTAAGAAAAATCTGAGGGAATTATGCATAGAGCCCCATAGTCCAAGTAAGCTGGAGGACCTATTGCAATTTCCTACTACACGTGTCAAAAATTTGGGTGACATTTATAGCACATAGCATAAATAACGAAATTATATTATTTTGCTGTTTTGTTCCAGGGGGACTTTTGTATGACACTGTAAACGCCTTTGCAGAAAGGCAAAATGTAATTATTCCAAGCCATAATGGATCGGAGGAATCGGAAAACTATTCTGTGTGCTCAATTGTAAGTAATTTATACATTTGTAGATTTACGGATCCTGATATCACAAAACCTACATTCATGGTAAAAATAATTTTAAAATATTTGGGTTGGTTTGTAGCTAAGCTCCCAGATTGTAAATATACCTTATTAAGAACTAAAATGTTACTGTATTTGATATTTCAGATCCGTCAGCAAGAAACTGTTGCATTGCAAGCTGCTGGAAATCTTTATTTGTCTTTACATGGGTTGGTTCAGTGTCTTCATCAAAACTTTCTGCAGCATATAAAATGGAGCAAGATAACGTTTGACTCCACGCTTTCTTTGCACACTGTTCAGACGTGGTGCAAGGAGACTTTCGGTATCATCATTCGAATGAATGAAATCTTGCAGTTTTGTATTCATTACCCAATCATTCCTTACATTCAATATGAACTGGACGAATCTTTGAAGCAAGACATCCTATACTTTCAGACAGAGGTAATTGAATATTTAATTATGACAGTCCATCTTCATTTATTTTCACTTCTTATTGATGACATGCATTTCCATTCATATTCGCGACAGCTGGAGACTTTAATCCACCCCTTACTTACTTCTTCGATGGCATTGCTGCATCAGCCTGATCAAGTAATTCTTAAGGACACTTCATTTCAGTCAAGCGTCATGTTTCTTTGTGGAGATGAATTTAAACCCAAAGAACAACAGGTTAAGAATGTGGTCCTTACGGATACCCAAGCCGCTGAAATTTACAGACGAACCCCTACAAACATTATCAAGGAAGTATTTGGGCGGGTCAGTAAAAATATCGGAACTATCAAAACAGTTAAAATGGCTGAAAAGGAAAATCTGACTCCATCGGTTTGCGAATTTAAGTAATTAAATTAATCATTTTGTTTAGAAAAACAAAAATTCAGTGCTCGGGAAATACTTGCCACAATTTTAAATTCAAATTTTTCTAAACTAACTAACTATCGTGTTTATTTATTTGCACTTCATTATATTTAGGAACAAATTTTCTATTCCGAACGAAAAAAGGGGAAAAGCAACGAACAGTAGAAATGTGTCTCAAAAATATTGCTTGGTTTACTACACGATGTTTCGAATTGGGAATAACTCTTACCCGGTTAGAACTTTTACAATTTTCAATCAATCTTGAATAGAAACAAAATTCTCATGTCATACATAATTTCTAGGTGTGGTGTTGTTCTACACCCTTTGTTTACACTACACACTCCAACCAGTTCCCCGAAGGTTGGGGGACCATATTTTGGGATAGGTATTTCCACAAGCCTGGTCGTGAGCCTTTTGTAGTTCCAGAAGAAGTTCCCTGGTCAGAGTTGATCGTGGCTTTGAACAAATTTTTCAAAGTAATGACGGAGACAGATTGGAATTTTACTGAAGCAAATCGTAGATGCTTGTGGGAGAGGTGTTTTGGTACAACAGCACATTTTTCCGAGGATTATTTGATTTCTCGGAAGAGTTTTTTCCAGAAAGACAGTGTGTCTTCAAAAGGGATATGGGGTTGGTTTTATTCGTGTATCGATCTAGTCAAGAAGCATTTGAAAACCCAGTGGGGAAATGGGTGAGTTGATGACGAAATTAAGAAATAAATATTTAATAAAAGGTATCCCATAATTCATCACAATTAATTAGTGCCTGATAATGCTCCGCAGTGATATCGTCGGATTCATTAATGACAGTGAGGCAGAAGATATTATTATGAAAACAGACCCGGGAACCTGCCTATTAAAATTTTCGAATCATTCCGAAGGTGGAATCAGCATCCTGTCTGTCAGAAGCGTGGAATTCTTCCAGGAACAATCTCTCAATGAGTGTGTAAAACGAACTGAGTGTACTGAGCCGTTTATTTGTAAAGACCTTGAACAGATGAGTTTGCCAGAAAGAATTCAGAATCGCCTTCCGCCTTACCGTGCGATTCTGAGAGCAGTTCATCCAATTTTTAAACAAGCTCGAGCAATCGGAAGTAGTAACGGTATAAAATAAAATCAAGGGCTTGGAACACATGAGCATGAAATTTTTTTTGTCAAAGCACCTTATCTTATGTTAAATTATTGTTTTTAATAACAGGAAGTTGTGAGTCTAATTGCAGCAGAAATAGAGATGTCAAAATGTTCTTGGTCATGTTGGCTGTAGGAGACCAGTTACCGGAGTGGTATCGCTCATCAAATTTGGGAACTGTGGACAGGTATTAGTTTTATCACGTTGACACATAATGTAAAATTTTTCATAGAATAATATTAAAATACCTAGGAGTGACATCTAATTGTAACAGTTCTTTCTGAAATATTATTTTCCACAGTAAAACTACTTGGGATAATCTTTGCAAGAGGAATGATTGGACAGCAAAGGACTTCACAGGGAGTTCGTTTTGAGCTACAATGTGTTTGAAAAGGACTACTATCTGCAATAATTATTATGCATTAATTTAAATTTAATTAATCAAGTTTTGTAATTTATGTTTAATCCATAGTTATTAGTTATTATTTATAATAATTATTCAATTACGCCCGGAGTCCAGTCGTTGAAAATTCTATTATTTTATGTGAACCATATATAGTAATAATAGTACTGATGATAAGCCCGAATTTAAGAGTGTATGTTATTAATAACACTAATAGTGAGTGAATTATTTGCAATAAATAATTTGCTTGACAATGCTAGTTTATAATTGAACGATTTTTTTGCTTAAGTATTTTATTTATTATGTATTTAATTTTCGTTCCTACTACTTGTACACATTGTACATTCCAAATATACACATTGAACAAATGCCAACACTTGCCTATATCTTTAATAAACAACTTGTGAGAAACTTACTCTTTATACAACTGTGATTTGCTTCGCAAGGTTGTGATGAGGATTATAACAACTGATGGAAATATAATGCATAGCTCCTATCTCGAATTTAGGGCATGTTACCCTATAAAAAAACCCTTGTTCTTTTCCAAAGTACAACACCTTCTACTGTGTTTGGGAAAAGAACAACTTATCCAGAGTTTGCAAAATCACCCTCAGTGTGATTTCAGCTAGGAAGACCTCTCCTGAGTCCAAAACTAAATTTTATCGAAGTTTCATTAAATTGGCTACTTACCATTGATACTTGAAACTGCTCTTATTCTGGTATCATAGCTAAACGCATAAGTGGCTAAAAGTATAACAGCTAAACGCATAGATTTATACGCATAATCGGCTAAACGTATAATCATATATATATTGTAAGGGTTGGGGAAATAAAACGGAGGAAGAGGTAAAAATATATTGAGGATGAGTACAATTGTGCTTCGACTTTATTTCAAGAAATCAAAAGAGGAGGAGGCAAGAGATAAAACGAGACGCACCACGTTTTCTCATATATAAAATTATAATGATCCTTAACAGTTATCTCCTTTTAAGGAGATATCGGCCTTCCTTAGTTAGCATTAGCTAACTATATTAATTTAAAAGGAAAATAAATTATTGTAGATTTAATTTCAACAATTGAATAACTAAAATAAATATTTTAGTGGAACTAAGCATGGTCAGTAGACACCGCTTGCAGTGGAGACGACCATGACAATATGTAGACGTGGGCTGAATGTGCGACAGCCAATTTGGTCTCTTTTAAAGATAATTCTCTTACGAGGGCATGTATTAAAAGGAACGCAAAATATTGTTTTGATCCCTCAATTAAAATACTAGATTAATTCAAACGAATGTCAATATTTACTTGTGTGAGGATGGGACTTGTCAAAATGAATCTTGTTGTGTAGCTGGTAACGACAAGTGTTCTCATTGGCTTGCGTTCTATCGCGTAACAACTTGAAACGTTTATCTAGAGAGCTAAGATTGCCCTGGTTAATTGGAAATTTAGCTGCCTGAGAGGAATGTGGATCTGCACCGTATAAAAGTCTAAATGGAGAGAAACCTGTGGTGGAGTGTAGAGAAACATTATAACTTCTAGTTACCGCAGGTACATAAGTGTCCCAATCTGTCCATGTAGGACAAACTTTATTAAGCATGCTCTTAAAAGTAGCGTTGGGACGTTCCGCGTACGTATTACTAGCTGCGGAATAAGGGCTAATATGCTTCACTGTAATGCCTTTACCAGAACAGAAATTGAGGAAATCAGTAGAGGTGAAACTTCCTGCATTATCACAAATTAACTCTTTGCAGTGATCAAAACGTAGGAAATAGTTTTCCAATTTTTTGATCACTGTGGCTGATGTCATATCAGCCGTTGGAATGGCGTCAATCCATCTAGTGGCTAAGTCAACTATTGTGAGAAGATATCTGTTGTGACGACGAGTTAGTGGAAGCTCAACAATGAAGTCTATGGCAATGGTATGGAAAGGATCTGTAGGCGTAAGGTTAGTCATTAACGGACCAGTTCTCCCGATATGAGGGGTGTTATTGAACTGGCAAGTCTGACAGGCCTTACAAAACCGACGAATATCCTTGCACATACCGATCCAATGAAAACGTGAACGGATCGAGTAATACGTTTTATGAAACGAGAGATGTGACAGATCGGACTCATGAATATCATTAAAAACGTTTAGCTTAAGGCAGTCGGGAATTACTAACAACCAAAGTGGACCAAAATCATTATAATTTGCGTAGTACAAGACATTATTAATGACAGCGTAATCTTTCGAAAACTTATGAGGTATTTCTGGAGATTCAGTTTCATTAAACTGTACAGTATCGATAATTGATTTCAAATTATCGTCCTGTCTTTGAAGCTGTTCGAAAGTTTGCTTCTTTGAATCAATAGCAAAGGTAAATAAGGGTTCCGTTTCATTGATTTGTTCGGTTGTGAGTAATTCCGGATCTGTCGTAGGTTCGACATTGAAAGATCGGACCTGTTCGATAGGCTCTGTGTCTTCAAACGATCGACTAAGGGCGTCCGCTAACTGATTCTTGCCACCAGGAATGTGAGCAATTGTAAACGAGTACGGATACAATGTGGTGGCCCAGCGAGCCAATTTACCTTTGGGATCTTTGACTTTAAGAAGCCATTGCAATGAGGAATGGTCCGTGAGTACTCTAAAACTTCTACCGTGGAGATAGTGATGGAAGGAGTCAATGCTCTTTATTATAGCGAAAGCTTCTTTTTCCGTCACATTCCATCTTAGTTGTGTTTTGTTAAATGACTTTGAAAAATAAGCGATCACGCCGACTTGATCGTTAACTGTTTGAAGTAACGCTGCTCCGATTGCCTCTGAACTACTGTCGGTATATAAGTCTAGCTGGCCATCAGGGTGGGGGAACATTAGAATGGGTGCTGACGTAACTGCTAACTTCAATTTATCGAAGGCATCTTGCTCAGTCTGAGTCCATATGAAACGTGTCCCATTCTCAGTTAACCATACAGTGGTTTTGCGAGGGCAGACATATCTTTGATATGGCGTCTAAAAACACCTATGATGCTAATGACACGGCGAAGACCACGTAATGTCTTAGGAGGCTGCAGGTTAGAAATAGCCTGTATACGATCGTCCTTGATACGTATACCTTCCTTAGAAATCACGTGACCCAAGAAGTCTAATTGCTCGAAACCAAATGAGCACTTCTTGGGTTGTAACTTGTAGTTACGCTGAGCACATCGAGCTAAGAAAACATCTAGCCTATCTAACATCTGGGCAAAAGTGGTACCAAAAAAACCAGCATCATCAACATAGGAAGCTATCCAAGGATAAACTACTTTGGGAAAAATCTTCCTAAATGCCATCTGGAAACGTGGACCTGAATTCTTCCAACCGAACGGAGCTCGCGTTGGCCTTAAAAGTTCGTCGTTTGTGACGATAGCCAATATGTCGCGGGAGTCTTCATCAATCTCGATCTGACGAAAAGCGTCCTTTCCGTCGGCTGTACAAACGAAAGCGGCCCCCGAGAATGAGTCTAATTGCTCCTGCAAATTGTCTGCAGGGAAGGGAAAGAACTGGCACTTCAAATTTACCTCCCGTAAATCGTAGACTACTCTGGGTGGTCCTGACTTACGAGGGACAACTAATATAGGGGAAGCATACGGTCCAGTACAAGGTTCAAGCCAACCTAACTTCTTTTCCCGCTCAATATGGTCAGAAATAACCTTCTTATTCTGAGGGGAATTCCGGTATGGGGAACGCTGAACTGGAGTCGTATCTAACAAATGTACTTTACATGAAATATTTCTCCCATTGTCGTCTGTAATGATACCAATATCTGCATCAGACCAAGCGAAAGCACTAGGATGTTTACGAATGATCTGAATAATCTGATTTCTCTGATCATTAGTCAGAGTTGGACCTAAATTAAACTGAGAGATTTCATCCTCAGTTAGCTGTCGCTTGGGTAATGCAGATGTTGAGACCTGTCGCCAAGGTACAGTAGTGTGATCGTAGATGTCACAAGATGCTAGGAAGGAGGTAGCTCGAAGTGTTACAGGTTGATTGTTAATATTAGAAACATAAATAAATCCCTGCCCATTATCAACATGAGTGATACAAGAAGTTTGAACTACCCCATAATTTAAGAATAGTTCCTTGTTAGCCCAAACTACAACATCTCCATTGTAGTTTGAGTTAAAAAGTACTTTGACTCTTCGAGCAACCTGCGCAGGAATCTGATACGGTCTATTAGTTCGGCATCTAGTGGGAATTCGAGCTAAAGGTTTATCACCAGGACGGTGATTTCTAAAAGTGTCGTAAATATACTTGGTCTCAGAACTCATAGATGCCGCACTAATATGGGACTTAACAGAACATGAGGAAGTGGAATCTGATTTAGGTTTTGAAAAAAATCTCGGTTTCTCAGGAGTAGACTTGACATTAGAAATTGATTTCAGGCATTGAACTACGTTATTAGGAAGGTATACTTTACCCTTGCTACAGTCTATATGTGCCTGAATACTTGATAATATATCTAAGCCAATAACCATTTCAGACGACAAGTTTTGGAGAATATAGAATACCCAATTAAAATAACCAGCGCGTTCCGCGGAAACAGATATTTTGATATAGTGAGTTATGAGAATATCTTGATTCTCATTTACAGATAATGAAATTCTTATAGGCTGAGAACATTTATGGATAGTGAAACTATTCGGAATCTTCTCTAACAATAAAGGATTAATACAGCTAATGCTAGCTCCAGTATCAACGAGAGCACTAAGACTATAGGGATTCTTCCCATTAACGCGAATATTCCATAAAATATCCGCTTTATTTAGCTGACGTAGAGGGCCGATATGACGCATCGGAAACTTAACTGATTTACTAGAACTACTTGAATTAAAACTAGATGAATCGTCATCTAAATTGAGAATCGAAAATCTATTAGATACAGAAAATTGAGAAATAATTGAAAAATTATCATTAGGACTATCTACAGAAGGGAGAACTTCAGGTACGTCTGCCCGCACAGGGTACCTTAGTCGTTTCCCGACTCAGTAACAACAATCTTGGGTTTTCGGGGAGGGATAGGGATGCCTTGCTTCTTCATCAATTGGAAGCAGTTGTAGACTCGATGATTAGGTCGCCTGCACTCGAAACATAACAACTTCCCATCAGATGTCCTACAAGAAGCTATATGTTCGTCGGAATACTTCGGAATAACTAGCTTCCTATCTGACGACAAAGTTCTAAGAGAAGAGGACGGTTGAGCAAATGAACTGCCTGCAGTAGATGTATCCCTAGCCAGATGTGGATTGACATGGATATGCCTAGTCAGATTGAGGAAGAACGTATCCATAGTTGTAGCCCCAGAAGTGACATGTGGACGGAGATTCTCCGGTAGACCACGCAACAGATTGGTCACCTTCTCGTCCTCGGTCATATGAGGATTAATCCGGGCCATACATTCCACTGCACTAGCCACGTACTCCATTGGGTCTGCGCCGAACGTATATCGGAGAGCCTTGAGTTCGGACTTAGCTCGCTCCTTTATATTGGCGTCTGACAAAAAACTAGTTAGCGAATTGCCAATGTTGGCCCATGCGTAAGCCGCGAAGTCTGGAACTTCTAATGTTGGCTGATTCGCCGCTAATCGTATGAAGGGGGACTTCTGGGATTTCCACCAAATACATATAGTAGAGCTCAGAAAACGGTCTAAATTGTTGACCTTCCATGAATCGTTCAAGCCATATAATTGACATTCACTGTCAAACTGACTGAGCCAATCCCTAGCGTTGAAACTTCCGTCGTATTTCCGGAAAGTCTGTAGCATGTGAAACATCCGAGATGGATCTGCATGCTGTGTGGGAGGTTGTAAGGGATGTTGCATGAAGTATTGCGCAACTGCCGCGACAATATTCTGAATGTCTTTCGGATCCATGTTTGTTTCGGAGGGGGAGAATGTTTAAGCTAAGATAACTAAATTACAGGCAATTGGGAATATTGCGCTGTAAAAGAGGGAGGGGAAATGTTCCGGTTTCGATCGGCTGAACTTGATCGCTTTCAAATAAATGAAATACTACCGAATTAATTGAGGGCTCGTAATGAAAACTATAAGTAGTGATGACCCCAAATGTACCCGACACAATATTTCGGGGATTGGGTCTAAAATTTCAGCAAGGGGGTGGATTAATTATGCGATCAAAATCCAGAAACATTTAACTTAGCAGTGAGAGGTGGAGTTCGTACTGCAACTGACACACCTGCATTAACTGTTGCTTTAAGAAACCGAAAAAAACAACAACAAAAAAATAACCCTAATTGAAAAAAATTTAGTTTTAATTAGGAGATCAAAACCCGCACCTTATATGTACCTACCTGTAAGTCCCGGTCCCTAAAAAAGTATAAATAGGGCAGCCCTTCCAATGGTTAAGGCAGACTTGTACTAAGTCTCCTTCCGTGAGTAGCTCGCGGCGAATCCTCCGAGGAACCCTCGGCACTGTTTCCGTCTAATAACGGCTAGATTTTAACCTTAACCTTCCCGCCTATTAAGCCTTATCCTTGCCATAAAGCCCTGCCTTGACCAATCCTGGTCCAGTCCTGTTCCGCTGGCAATGATTTTGAATTGTCCAGTCGGTTTTTCTGTCAATGTTAAAACATAGTAGTTGTTTTTTTTTGTCCTGAATATTTTTTTTTGGAAATATTAAATTTTTTTGAAATAATTTTCATAAATTATACCTACCTTTTGTCCGGATTCATCCAGGTTTTGTGTGGTATCCTTTTGCTGAATGTAAGCCTTATTTTATTATTATTTTTGTGAGTTTATTTTTTTGTGTGTCACTGGGTCAGACAAACCTCGCCCTTACCATATACCTTTTTGGGCATCCTTAATTCCTACCCTAAAATTATTAAAATATTTGTTTCCGGCATTAAGTGGGCCTGGCTCCTTAACATTAAATCCTTAAAACCCTTCTAAATGAAGTACAGGGTACCCCCTTTTTATTTACCCCCTTAATTAAATTTATTTCGGGTTCCAACTTCAACTAATTAATTAATTAATGGAAGTAGTTAGCTATGTAAGCCGACACCGCCTAAATTTATTTTGAGTAAATTATATATATGTACCTACATGAGGCCAGTACCATTTACCCAGAGTAGTTAGTTATGTATGCCAAGACATCCTAAATTTTTAGAGTAGTTAATCGTGTAAGCCGATGAGTGCTTAATTTATTTTCCGTTTCCGAGATTAAATAATAACCCTCGTGAGTCCCCTCACAACTTGTGCAATATTATACATTTTGCTCTTTAAGCGTTTAAACATCCTATGCGTATAGATGATTATACGTTAAGGTACCTTATACGTATAATTGATTATGCGTTTAGATACCTTATACGTATAGATGATTATACTTTTAGATACCTTGTACGTTTAGCTGATTATGCGTATTGGGCTTATATGTTTAGCTGTTATACGTTAATCTTAATACGCGTTTAGAGGTGTAATCCTTATAATCTACCCCAAGTCTTTAATCATACACGTACGCTCCTATTCACTCTTATATTTACTCATAAATTTGCACCAATACGGCGCAAACATTAGTAATCACTTATGTACATACAACTACTGGTATACTAGAATATTATAGTATCTACATTTTTTACATAGTATTTCTATTAGCTTTGCTTTCGATCTAATGTTGTAGTGTACACTATTTATATCTCTATGAAGGATGTACTTACCTAAACTTGGGATTTACATGAAGGGAATTACCAAAATTACAACTTTTGATTGAACTTTTTGAATCTGGATTCTATCGAATCTAATTTCAACAACTTTAACCCAAATGCAAATATTGTTTTTTGCTTACAAAATTACCTGTGATCAGAGATGTGTAGTACTTGAAATACTTCAGTACAAAATACTATCTAAAATACAAGATACGTATCTTGTATCTTGCATTTTAAACCTACTGTGGTAGACGTAGTATTTTGTATCTTAGTATTTTACAAATTACGATGCTGGAAAGTATTTGATATTTTATTTACAGACATTAATAGTAATATCCTCTCTTCTAAGTTGAAAGAGTGGATAGTGAAAGTGACCGTGATGGTAAGAATCAAATATTCGCGCGCTCTAGATGCATCGGCGACAATAGCTCTGCGCAGCTAGCAATTGCATATTGCTATTTCCTAACACCACAACTTATATTTTCCTTGCTTAGCCAACAATAGTTGGCTGTGCAGTGCTAGTAAGTACTTAAAATAAGATACTTCATCAAAATACTTAAGTACTCAAACTTTTGAAATGGCCGCAGTCGTGCTTGTTGAAAACTATTTGTGACGCTTAACATATAGTATTATAGAACTTTTTCTATCGATTAAGAAACGTCGTATCGACTGGAAATATTAAACGGGATAAACTCGCTGTCTTTCCACTGCCAAGTAACATCAGAGAACATTCAGAGAGTTCTTCTCGTTAGCATGCTTTCAAATTTATAAATTATAAGATATTAGTAGTTTAGAAAACCCCTTTTTAATACCCCATTGCCATCTTCAGCTCCGGTGGAACGATTGTTTAGCCATGCAGGACTGTTTTTTAGTGCGCGTACATCTCGGATGAAATGTTCAAAAAGCTTTATTTTAGAAATTCTGTACTCGATTTCCAAAACAATAATTTCATGTATTTCCTGATTTTGAAGTATTTCAGATAGTATTTTCTACTTAAGTATTTTCGAAGAAGTTTTTGATTTGTATTTTACTTATTTATTTTAGAAAAACTAGTTACTGGTATCTTATTTAGTATTTAGTATTTTATGTTACGGAAAAAATAAAAATGAGGTATTTCACACATCTCTGCCTGTGATAGTACCTATGTGAGCCTTTCTTGTGCCTGCAATTAATTAAATTAGAATAGTTATGTTACATGGGATGTATGGGTTACTTTTAGAATTATTACATATAATATTACTCGTCTCGTGATCGTTATTATAAGTTTCGGGGGAAAGCAGCTGTATCTCAAAGTTATTGCAACAAATAATAACCACAAAAAATTGAAATTCTTAACTGAATTATGTTGTCCCTGCTGATTGTTTGCAATTCCATTATAGAAGAATAATTATTCACTTACAATATTATGGTCTTTAACAATTACCACGTATTTATATCTATTGTGATAAAAAATAAAGCAATATAAATACTTATGCTTTCTTTTCCAAATAGCTGTTTGTTTTTCCTGCTAGTACTGTATATAACAATGTCAACCTCGAATAATTATTGTTGAGTTAGCGAGAAAAAGGGAACGATCTCAGAATGCTCACTTCAAAAAATATTGTGTGACAACGTTAATTTCATCAATGATAAATAAACTTACTTCGTTGAAAGTACGTTGTTGTTGTTTGTGCAAACGGAAGTTGTATGTTCTGTACAATAATTTCGTATGCAACGAGTAAGGGAACGAGTTGGAATGTATGACAAATAAATGGCTCGGTAAAGAGTTCCCAACTCTCAGTCGGATTTCTGATTGTGAGGTGCGTGAGTAATAACAATATTGGAATGAATGCAGGCTCAATACAATCACAAGTGGAACTTCAAGAGTCTGGAGCACTTATCACGTATTTAATGAGGGTACATGATTGCAACAGGTACACAGTTGCGAGATAAATTCCGTATAAACATCCTACATTTATATTTTTCACATATGTGTAACGTCTATATAGAAAATCATGTGCACAAAGAAGGAATTTTTATGTTAAAGTTTCTAACCATTATTTCTTATAAAATCATGGCATTATTCAGTATTCCAATGGATACTCCAGATCTTATGTTCCAGGATATTTATTTTACAATTAAATTCAAAATAGTTAGCAAACTAAACAAACCATATTTATTGGGCACTTACGCAAAAGAGCGTTTCCTATACGTGTCTTTACTGTACAAATACTTATATGCAGTTGCTATGTCAATGGATTTAAACAGAAGTAAACTGTTGTTATCACTGTACCCCCATTACATCTATATTAGCACCACAACTTATCACGCACCGTTATCATGAAAGTTCCTGATTCCTCGGAAAAAGTTCCAATTCCTATGAAAATTACTCAATGTATCCCTTGATTTAGAGGGTAAGATATTGACCTCCACTGTGTCTATGTTTAGCCGTGTAGAGCCATTTTCTTGATCTGACAATGATATACTATAAGGGATGCAGGAATTATAACGGAAAACTACTGGATAGTATTTTAAACAAATATGGGCATACTATATACATATGTTTATTTATGCAAACATACATTTCTTGCACATCCTTCAAGTATATCCATACACAGCAGTCTTTGGATGAAGGATTCAGAGATTTAATAAAACTTCAGAGAGGATCTCTCAGTTGAGAAGGCATATTGTATCATTTGAGTGGCTGAGAATTAATTACACAGATTGAGTTAAACATTTGGGCCTAAAACCATTTCCTTAAATTACCATATTGATTGTTAATTCTGCACGCAGTATTACATACCAAAATTGTCAATTTCATGTCCGGATGGTTGATATCACGCTCAGTATAGTAATCTCGTAATCTGTATAACCAAAGAAAGCAATAAATAATATCGGAGTGAAAGATGTACTTTAGGATTTTTAGGAGCTCTGAAAAGTGAAAGTGGGAAGGTCTTGCCATTAACAGTATATATATTTAAAACATGTAATGACACAAAAATAGGGATGGTTGACACCGTTGATACGCGACAGCGGCATGTCAATTACAAAGCGTGCTTTCTGTGAAATCCAGTGACGGCAACTACTATTACCTCTGCTCTCGGATCGAATAAAAGGTAGCTGCTGTTATCATAATACCCCAGGACGTAATCCTTAAAACATCGTATCTGCAAATTATCGCTAGTTACCGTGGCAGTTCTCCTGAAATGCTTCTGTTTCAATGTTTTCACTGGTTCCCAGGTAATAATAATTGTTACACATAAACGATCAGGGGATTTTCAGCGACATAACAAGTTTTTCTTAACGATATATGCAGATAATGAAAACATTGAAAGTGAAGTCCGGAAGTTAAAAAGAATTTGGCAGTAATTACCCACATATAAATAAATCTGTGGATTATGTTATTCTCTTCCATATAAGACAGTCCGTAATCTATCAAACCAATTACACGGTTTTGTAGATAATTGTCTTATAAAACATGTAAAATATGTTCCGCTGACCTACGATAATACGAAATGTGAACGAAAATGGATAGCACTTCTTTACTTTTTAGTATTTATTTGGACGTTAATAACAATGGCATTACATTTCTGCACCTTCTTGTGAAAGGATTTTTTATTGAGACCATAAATTCAACATTTCATTATTTCTCTTGCGGACGTAAAACTTGCTTTGATAATTGTTTCTGTGTTTGTATTGGGAGCAAATTTCTATCTCAAAGTTCGATTCAAAAACGTAAAGTAAACATTGTATGATAAAAGTGGTATCATTTTATGGTGATATCATTTTTTCATGCGTATAATTATTATTCTATTTTGTGACTGTAGGGACTTCCGAGGTACAAAAGCTGGAGAGCAACCCCATTACCAAACTCACTCAGTATTTCATTGAAGGCTATAGTTACATGAGCAGCTTAACTTGATACTCATGATCAGTTAGTTGTCTATGCTAATTGTAGGACTGCCGTTAGCAGCATCCCGGTTAGAAATGCTTCAGTGGGATCGAGTTAAGCATTTAAACTTTGAGTCGTTCTGTGCGGCTTATAACTACTACATGCACAAAGGAATTGCAATTGAGATTCGTGAGCATTTATCGGCTTGGATTGAGAGCAACTTTCTGTAAGTACCGTTTTAACCAATAATCACTATTTCATTTCAAGAATTTACTTCAGGATGTTTTCCCGAAGACAGTACACTAAGACTGTTATCCCTTGGTAATAATACATACCTATGTATACTAATAGTAATACCACATGGTGGCTCTCAGCCAGTCATACTGTCTAGATAAAATTCCAAGTTAAAAAATACTTGCTAAATTTTTTCATGCACATGAATTTTGCCCCTAACGTTTTTAGTTGAATCTAAAATAATAATAATTCTAGATACAGCAATTTTGATCCTGAGAACCCAGAACATTTCGAACGCATCAGTCTACTTTGCACAGATTTTTTCAATGAGATTAAACGGGTCGTGCAGAATTTGACAGCCGCTAACCATGACATCACTATTCGACTAAACTTGCTAAGTTCCTTGTCTAACTTGCAAGTAAGTTCTGACATGTAGTAATAATTATTATTTAAAAAAAATAATCATGCATTTTTCAATGTACATATCCCATGAACTAGAATTTGTATAAATTGTTAAAGTGTTTCCTATTTCGTTACACAAATTGTGACATTTACAAATACATGGATGAATAACTTTAAACAATTTCTGTATACGCAGAAATTATGTCATTTGGACCTTTACAGAAGAATGAGAGATTGCTTACTTGAAGAGAGAAGATTACTACAGTTAGAGGTTTGCGCTGTCATAAATATGAAGTAGCAACTATAACTATTACCCATTCTCACTATCTGCAATTATTTCTGTTTTAATTTCCGGTATTAAACTTCAGAGCACTTCCCAGAGAAGCAGTACTCAAGGTGCCCCTAATAACACGTTGGAAGTATCTGAGCAACTAGATTCGATTGTTCGTTTAAGAAATCAGTACACACTCTCGGTTGAACATTTGCGAGTGTTAAAGACCGAATTGAGAACATTACTACAAATGCGGAATGAGACGCGTAAGCTAACAATATATTTACTATAGTAGCTCATTCATTCTGTTATGTAATTATCTCTCATACATATGTACATAATTACTTATCACAGGATTTTTGTTTCCTCTGCAGAGCTAAACATTAGTCAGCTTGGAAGTGGTGCTATTTTTAAAGGAGCAAATCCTGGGCAATATTTTGCTGATAAATTGGAAAACGAAAATGGAAGGATCGGAACAACTGTAAGCAATGTTTAAGATCGTATATAATATTATAATACGTAATTATATAGTTATATATAAATTTTGAAACATAGTTTTTCAGTCAACTGTAAATTAAAATAAAAGACACACAATTAAAGAAATAATTATGCCGCAAATTTACAAATACACATTTAACAAATGTCTTAGACATCCCTTGTACTGGAGCATGAGGCCCATTGCTTAGAACAAGTTCAGGTCCTTGTCAATAATCTGGAGGGAGCTGTTCACAGCCTCGATAAACATTTTCTCCAGTTGATAAAATGGAGTCAGCCCTCAACCGACGCACCTCTGGATACTGTTGATACATGGTGTGCCACTGCCCTTGAAACTGTTTTCCAAGTCTCTCATGTTTTATGGACATGTCTCAATGATCAAACTATTCCAGGTATCCAGGATGAAGAAGCTCCGTCCAGGAGGACACGAATGCAGACAATTCTTGTGGCAGTAACTATATTTTTTTTATTTATTTATGATGGTCTTATCCGAAAATAATTCTTGCCAATCCAATTGCTCTCTGATCCAATCCAAATCATTTTTTTTGAATTATATAAGCTCCATGATTGTTCCTTGGAATTTTAAATCCCCTGATGTATTTTGATAGTTGGAAATGCTGAAGATAACTATTATGGAGTCATCCTTAGCCGTGCTCGAGCAACCACCTCAGATAATAAAAAAGAAGCTTGCATTCAATTCCTCGGTTAAATTTTTGGGTGGGAACAAATTTGTTCGCATTACATCACCAGTCACAACAATAGTACTGAAAGAATTTCAAGCAGCTAAACTGTTCGTTGAAAAAAGGGCCCCAGAAATCAGCGCTGGATGTGGGAAAGTTGCAAATAACATCGCAGGAAAAAATATGATCAATCAACCAGCGTCAACCAATGTCACTTTCCAATTCGAGTGAGTCTTGAACCAATTAGTTTTAATTTTGACCTGTTGTTAATAATAATAATTCGTAGTAATAATTATTATTATTGTATTTGCAATTTTAGAAAACTTTCGCTTTCTTGCCTTCGCCCGAAGGAGAAAAATGAAGACACAGACAGCGAAGAAATGGAAGAAAGGTACTTATTATATAATACGTACGTATTCCTGTATTGTATTACCAAAACGATAGGGATTTTATTAATTTCAATTGGAGCTAATGGATTTAGACATAAACAATAATTTTCAAAACCAGTGGTTTCGTACAGAATTGAAGCAGAATGTATATATGCTTGCTATAAGAATTATTTTTATGTGATAGCGACGAGACTGCTTCTGAATCCGGCCCTCAGGAAAAGAGCGACAAAGAACCGAAAGTAATGGAGGAAAAATATTGCCTTGTTTACATTACCGACATTCAAATTGACAATGTAACTTACACGGTGAGAGAAATGCTACGATCTACAATTATTAAATACATAATTATTTTAATCGTGTCTCATTCATTTATATGTTTATGTACACGTTTACTTAAATAAGTATCTCATAATGATTTTGATGACATGATGATTTAAATTCTTGAATATAAAATGTTAGTAATTAGAGTGTGTCTCAATATTGTTCAAAAATAATAATATTCAAATTTATTGATAATAATTTCTAACACTCTCGTACCCTTTCCAGGTCTGGTGTGTTTCCATTCCGTTTGTTTACCAAGTTCATACGAATCAAACGGTGGAAGGATTGGGAACTATATTCTGGGACAAGTACTTCCGAGAGCCGGGTCGCATCCCTTTTGTCGTTCCTGACAAAGTGTCGTGGTCGAAAATGCGACCTGCCCTGAATGACCACTTTAAAATGATGACGAAATCACAGAGGGATTTCAGTGAGATTAATCTTCGTAATTTAGGAACTCATATTTTCCAGTCAACAGACTTTACTGACAGTTCCGAGATTTCCTTCAGTCAATTTTTTGAGAAAGACGAAGTATCTAAGAACGGGAAATGGGGCTGGTTTCAAGCTTGTGTGGATCTTACCAATAAGCATCTGACACCATACTGGCAAAACGGGTACGCACTTTGTATTTGCTGAGCCTATAAGCTACATATATGTCCTGGAGATATTAAAAAAATATTAAGAAAAGTTGTGGTAAAAATTATTGTAATAATTTTAAAACAATTAACTTTTGTCGAAAATCTCAGTCACATTGTTGGATTCGTGGATCGAGGGGAAGCTGAGCATCTTCTGAGGGCACATAAGCCTGGGGATTTTATCGTGAGATTTTCGAACTCTGTTGAAGGGGGCGTTAGCGTAACCGTTTTTAAACCGAGGGGAAACGATCCTGGCACTTCCAGAGGAAGCCCAGAATTAGAAGTCGAAAATTCAATGCCTTTTACAACTGGAGACCTGGATCATCTTAAGAAATTGAAAGCTACGATCAATATCAGCGATCTAATTCGAACCTATCATTTCTACGTAAACTCATACTCTCAAAACAAAGACGGCGGGATTGTCATGGTTCCGAAGGATCATGCATTTGCAAGTCCTGCTATTGCCTGCAAAAAAGGTACGATATTATCTTAACTTCCAAAAAGATATTACAAATTAATTCTCTATGTTTGCTAATTCTCGTAATTTTCATTGAAGGTGTTGTAAATATGACATCCAGGATTAAGGCAAAGTACGTCGGCATGAAGTTGATCCTTCAAGCTTTGTCAGAGGCTTGTCTTTCAGGGAAGACGGGAAAATAGCCCAGTCTTATTTCCTGTACTAAAAGGGTTGGTTCATCTCAACATCCAAGTCATGAAGATTTCTCTTAAAATTTAAACTGCCTTTTTTGTGCCATTACTGTACAATGTGTTTTTATGAGCAACTCAATTAATTTTAATATGTAATAATCATTTTTGAAATATTCTTCTACACGCATATTGCATTATAACTTACAATTTGGGTTGATTTAGGTTGCCCCTAGTTGACCATTCTACGAATGAATTTCGCATAATTATTTAGTAATTTTCAGTATTTTGTAACATACAGTTTTAGCTTGCTACAAACTGGCAACAAAAATAAAATCAGTGATCCAAATAGTTATTATAAATTTACCACTCTTATTTCCGCTACTATTTTCTATAATTTTGTAGTAAAAATGACAAATGGAAGGAATAAACAGGGAGTCAGGTTAACTTATTCGAGCCATCATATCCTGACTCCAATTCAAGTTTTGATGTAGTTAAACCGTTATTCAATTTTTAAAAACAAAACTTCGTATTGCATTCTTTTTGTCATGATTGACTCATTTGAAAGCTAATTTATGTAGCTTAACGGAAATTTTGAAATCTTAGTAAAACAAGGAGACATGCATATAAATAGCATGTATCTATAAATCTATTATATATTTGAAATATAATTTTCCTCAACCATGCTATCTGAATTTTGAAAATACTAGGAAAAGATTTGCTAAATTAAATGGGAAACGAATATTTTTTCAGCATTGCATCTTCTTTGGGCTAGGAGAAGCAAATGTTCTACAGCACCCTTTTACTCTAGGATTACATTTATTTATAAATAGGTATGATCTTATGTCTGTGGGAATGTGATGGCTGAATAGTACAAATGAAGAGACGGAGTACGTGTGTGTTGAAATATAATGGATCAAGCAACAATTGGTTAAATCTCAATTAGACTCGATTTTAATTACTGAAACAATAATATAGTTGATAGAAAAACCACGTTGGAAAAAGACACAATTTAATTAATGTATTTTGGAAAAGGATCACTCTAAATAAAGTGGTGGTTTTTAAACTTATTGTTAAAAACTGGTTAGTAGATATTTAAAACGGAATAAAATTTCCGGAATAACTTATTTTGAAAATTTTTATAGGTTGAGGTTTCTTTGTCTTTTTAGGAAACCTCTTTTCAATCAAGAATAATTATGACTAAAGGGTTATTTCCTATACAATAGTGTAGCACTTAAATTATGTTAAAATACATATATGTATATGTGATAGACGTATAAAATTGGTACATATGTGTGTAGGTGATAAAAATAGCTGAAAATTTGAGTTTGACAAGTGGTTAGTCTCACCAAATTATATTATTTTAGGCAAAACATTAATGGTTAGAATTTGGGCATGATTTGAGCATTCTGAGCATGATGCATTGGACTTTCATTTCCACAACAGTTTGGCTTTTCCAAAACGTTTCCCTGCTTCAGTCAATCTTGACTTTGTGTTACAAACGAACTAGCAAACGATCTCACATATAATTCATTTTCTAAAGAACATTACGTAAATATAATTCCCTTTAAATATCTTCTTGTCACTCATCGATAAAATTACAGAGGCCATTGCAAAAGATATTTATGCAGAATATCCTTTTTTTTTTTTGAGGAATTACTCAATGTGTCACAAAAATTGTATGATAAAGAGCTTTCGTTAGAATAATTTTGTACCATATTCACATGAAGGTTTTTAAGATACTCAGAATTATTATTGAGGAATTATTACAGCAGTAAATTACTTGAGATCCCTCGGGTGTCTTCAATTCAATGATCTATCCTTATTAGTGATAAAAATAAATTGGCTAAAATTTAATTTCTGTAACTGTAAGGACTATTTTACTGGAAACAATCACAGTGAATAAATTTGAACTTTTGTACATAAGGCTACTCGTAAATAATTACAATAAAAATATTAACATGTTTGCTAATTTTGCTCCTCCCTGCAGGAAGTTTGCACGCTTCAAACATGGGGAAATCCTTGCACATTGAGTATCCACTCATCGCTTGTAAAACCATTAACAAAGAAAGGAACGAAAACAAGTGTGAAAAATACGATCTTGAATACTATATACTATTCAACTATTGAGCCGCTTTTAAGTGAAAGTGGTAGATGCGTTGTTATTCGTATGATTGAAAACAATACTTTACAATTGAGAGTGCTCGGGCTAAGTAATGCAAAAATCCTACCATAATATAATAAAAACGCATATAGAGTCTCAGCACGTATGAGTCACAAACTGTAGAATTTAAATGCGGTTATTTTAGCATGTACATTTATGTATAGCAACTATAATAAAAAAAACTTATCACTATCGTTATCACAGTCGTCTTTGGAAAAGGTTTGAGTTCCACGGTAAGCTTCACAGTGTTTCCATTCAGCGGTTAAGCCGTTTTGATATATTTACAGTCGATTCTCACTGTCACGACTCTCCCTATAGCGAATCGTCCCTTATAACAACACTCCGAGGATCTACCCATAGTATGTTTTCTGCAGTTAAATTATACCCCATAACGACAGTTCGCTGATAAGGTCACACAAATTCCTGACCTTAGGGTGCTGTTACAGGGATAGTCGAACGTATGTTTATAGCAGGATACAAAATTGCACTGGATCTCAGCATCAAGGTATAAGAATAGATACTGAGTACATATGTACGTATGGGGAAAAATGGCAGTGCTCAACGGATTTACATACCCCCGTAACATTATCATTGCAAAATGTTTACATACATACATTCTGGGTAGGATGTCCAGCAAAATAACATTATAAAGTCTGAAGTAAGGACATGAACTTAGACTTGGAGATAAGACAATGTGCATGATTACCACTGCCTGATAATAGGAGCGAATTATCTTTTTGCAATTGAAGTTTGTTTAAAATGTGTAAGCGTATAGGAACGTGCTGGTGCATATGTACTCCCTATTTGTAATTACAAGTACAACTTATATAGATTAATTAATATTAATGCATATTTTTTGTAATAAACTCCAGCCCTCTTACATACATTTCTACGTTAAAACTCTTAGGTCCTCCAAGTGTACAGTGTAGCACTTCGCCCCAATTGTGACTCCCCCCTACTGGTGCTACTCATTGAAGATTGTTACAGTCTCATTTTGTTTACCAATTTCTGTTCGGCTCTTCATGCATATACCTATAGTTTATCGAGACATTAAAACCAGGCAGCAGAGTTCCAAACTGAATCAGTTTTTAATTGAAGACTGAAAGAATAAGTTAGTACATTTAGCAGGGATCAAGGTTCTTTTGTGATTCCATATTTGGGGAAGTTTCATAGCAAGGAAATGCTACGGTGGGACCGACTTAAACGCCTAAAATATGAATCTATTGTACAGGTTCACAATTACTACCATCAGAAAGAAATCGCGATGGAGATTCGAAAAAAATTGGCTGTTTGGATTGAGAACAACTTTCTGTAAGTGCCTACAAAATAAATAACTGCATAAATATTTTTTGATACACTCAGTGCTCAGTGGTTCCAAGTTCCCTGAAAGGCTTGTCTCATAAAAAATATATTATTTTAACTAAATTCTAAAAAATATTTCTAAAAATAAAAAAATTCTAAAAATCTCCAACGTCAATTTTACAATAATTAGTAACAGCAATCTTGATGCTTTGAATCCTTCCCATGGCGAAAGCATCAGTCAGCTCTGCACCGATTTTTTCCATGAAATTGAACTGGTTGTGCAGAATTTGTTTGTCGCCAATCGTGACTTCACTATTCCACTAAATATGAAGAATTCTGCAGATAAATTGAAAGTAAGTGAAAATTATTTGGAATCGGAAGAAATTATGTAAATTAAAAAAGTAGAAATTTTTTAAGTCCGGTTCATTTACAGGCTCTGATCTCAGGGACATTCACATGAATTTATTATAATTATAATAAAATAAATAATACAATTATTATTATCCTTTATAGTAAATAAATACGTTTCGAGTCATTAAAATAAAATGAAAAATCTTATGAAGCAGAATTTTTATTCGTAGAAACTCCCTCATGTGGAAGTTTACAAAAGAATGACAGACTGTTTACGAGAAGAGGGCCGGGTACTGGAGTTGGAGGTTTGTGATTTTGTGTATTCACATGCATGAAATAGCATTTACGACCCAATGAAACAGTTCCTCATTTTTGTGTTGTGAAATCTTGGTTTTCAAATTTTAGAGTAATGACCCTGGTATCAATGTCCCTGATTCCGGTAGTTCTTCACATGCTGTACAGTTGTCACAACAACTGGATTCAATCGATAATTCAAAAAATGAGTTCCTAGCCTGGGTTGAAATATTGCGAACGTTAAAGACAGATTTGAAAACATCGGTGCAACAGCGGAATACAACACGTAAGCTAATGTTACCATAGTTTCTTTATTATGAAGTTGTAATTATTTAGACAAATTTTTCAGCCATAATCCCCATACCCGCACATAAAGCAGCCGTAAATAATTCTTAACCTTGCATCCGCTTTGCAGGAAATACTTGGAAAATACAAATATTCTAGACTCACTGTATTTTTGTATGGAATGGGTTCGAGATAGGAAAAAATATTTCGGCAGGAATTTAAACATGTTTGCGAACAGGACTAGGGGATAACGGTTTTTAAATATTGGTACGGGACTAGAGCTTCTATTGGGGACAAAATTCCTGTCCCGTCCCGATATTTTTTCAAAACCTTTGTCCCCAGTCCCGTCCCGACAATCGGGACACGGTGACATAAACCATGTCCCCCCGTCCCGTCCCCAAAAATTAAAAAAAACGTTGTCCCGGGTCCCGTCCCGAAAATTTTTAAAAGGCGTTTCCCCGGTCCCGAAAATCGGGGCATGTAAACAAAATCCCTGTCCCGTCCCGATAATTACTAAAAACAGTTGTCGACATTCTCATACCGAAAATCGGAACATGAGAATAAAATCGCACAAAAAATATTCGTACCAAAAACATAAAAAACACATTTATAGAATCGTAGTTCCAAGATTCCTCCTTAAGGCAGCTTAAACTATGGCCATATTTCAACAATTATTACTATTCTATTCCTGCTCTATTTCAGCCACCAAAATTATTCTGTCGCTCAAGTTTCGAATCTGTTTTCAAATAATGCGTATGATTACTTACTTCAATTATGATTGTAAATATACAGAGAATTTCCTATAAAGTGGTTCTGCTATGCTTGATAGTCCCGTCCCTTTATACACACGACCAAAAAGCATGTCCCGTCCCTAATACAATGGGGACAATTTTGTTTGTCCCCGTCCCGTCCCGAATACGCCATGGGGACAATTATTCGTCCCGTGTCCCGACGGGACGTCCCCGTCCCCGGCAGAAGCTCTGTAACCGGGACGGCATAGAAATAACGGGACAGGTCCGAGGAGTTGCAAGTTGCTATGGACAACTTTATGAAAAAACAATAATTGTAT
Source organism: Allacma fusca (assembly GCA_947179485.1). NCBI lineage: Eukaryota > Metazoa > Arthropoda > Collembola > Symphypleona > Sminthuridae > Allacma > Allacma fusca. The sequence goes on along the minus strand of OX359248.1, from coordinate 43,622,714 downwards.
TTTAATTATATTATTGCAAGAATTTGTTTGCACAGTGTTTCTAATTATTTAGACTTCATGAGCAAACATATTCGTGCAAAGAAGCAAGACAAAAAGATTATAAGTAGTTATTAGTAGATTAAAAACACCATTTGTTTGTGGGCTTCAAAACTCGCCATCATCTAAATGTATTTATTGTTACATTTTTTAGTCCTTCGATTACAATATTTTACTAGAGCTGATGAAATGCAATTTTCAAAGTCGACAAAAGAATTTCTGCACAAGCTCTAAGTTTTGACATATTTTATAACCGCCGCATCTCATGAATCTAATGACTGTAAAATCGGAAAATCATCCAGCGATTATTTTCTATTTTTTACAAGCCACTAAAAAATTCTTATACAAGAACTTATACAAGCAGTGTGCAAATTGTTCTTTTCAAATTCCATAGTTTTTATACTCTCACGATAAAGGACACCCTTATAAGGGATTAGGACTCCTGGTTCCCATATCCACAATGTTTATAAAGGATAATGTTTATAAGAGATAAATTCTGCCGGTCCCTTGAGCATCCCATGTAGAGAGAGTTGAGTGTACTACATCGTCGCTGAAGAGGTAAAATGGTCTACGTGCATATACTTTTGTGTAGCACCTATTTCAGCGACGACATAGCGTTGAATGTTTTCAACTTTGTTGGGGTATCAAATTTTTTTTAAGTATTATTGAAATCCTTAAAAACCACTTGTCATAAGTAACGAATTAGACGAATTAAAAATATTTTGAAAAATCAACAATAATTTTTCCCAAAACTAAATGTGTTTGATTATGCTAAAGCAGTGCTCGGACTGGGTACAGAAACCGTGTACCCGTACCCATACCCGTACCCGAATATCGGGTACTACAAAATGCTGTACCTATACCCGTACCCATACCCGAGTACCCGGGTAAATTATTTCAGTACCCGTACCCTTACCTGAAAATACAATGTAGTACCTGTACCCACAATTTACCCGTACCCGTAATGTACCCAAAACCTGTACCCGTACCCGAGTATCTATTGTGTGTACCCGGGTATTACTCGGGTACTGGAAGTTTGGCCGATTTAAAATCCCCGACGACATTAGCCTGCCCAGCTTAAAAATTTCAAGTTGTCAATTTTTTGACCTCCATTAAAAGTGTCCGGGATTTTGGGAATTTTCCCTAGGCGTTAAAGACATCCTATTTGAATTTTTTGAAAAAATTATTTAAGGCATTGTGTGATTTTTTTAATAAACACTGACGAAATTCAAATCCTACTACCCCAAAACAATAACTTGCTGAATGAAATGAAATGTGTTCTCGCTAATTGGAATTGGGACGGATTCTTTAATACTAAACTCTCCATAACTTGCTTTTCAACTTGGAGAACAAGAAACAGTTTTTTTTCGGCTAATCGAACTCTGTGTATAGAAAATGCTAAACGGAAAAATTGAGTTGATCATAATTTTTCCAAGTCAAATATTGCGGTTTCAGGAAATAAATGTGGGAGGCAATATTGAATATTCATTTTATATTACAGCTTTATAAAACAAACATTCGTAAACTGTCTCTCACATTTATGAAGCCCGAGACGGAGATTTTCGAAAAATGCAGGCAAAATAGAACTAAAATGCAACCCCATGGAAGTTTTGAACGCCAAGTTCAGATGTCTGTCAAGTTCTTTTAACATCAAAATTATCAAGATTATTCAAAGGGACTGAAATATAAATATTGCGTGCAAGGAATGCTATTTTTCCTTCTAAAATGTTATAAATATTCACCTCAATGAATACTCAAAGTGTCATAAATACCCAGAATAGAAAATGCTTAAATTGCCTGCATAAAATGCCTTGGCGTTTTCAAATGGACAACCCTGGGTACTTGTAACGTTAAGAAATGGATCTGCTAATAAATGTATATTTATTCCGATCTTATCTCGTAATACGTCTTCAAATAATTGTAATGTTACGCTCCCAATGAAGATGATTAAATTGAATCCCAAGAACTTCCCTCTTGAAATTCTTCGTTGACGAGCTTCACTATTTAAGTCGATAAACAGATGATTTCACTGACTCTACGCTCTATTTCTTTATTAGATTCCTTGGATGAACTATTAGAAGCGTTAGATTGCAACTACCACGTAATCATAAATGAGACGAAGCCACTTGGCTCTGTCACTAACACAAGTATCTGTATACTACGAAATAAGCAACTCCACGGTTGGTAGGTCTTATTGTTAGCCATAGTAAACCATTTTATCAGGAACCCTTGAAGTACCCAAAAATACTCGGGTACAGCACCCACGGGTACAGGTATTTTACATAGTGATACCCGTACCCATTGGATACTACCCGATTGTCACTGAGTGAGTACCCATACCCGTACCCGCACCTGTACCCACTTTATTGTCTAAAATCCAGAGTACCCGGGTAGTACCCGCGTACTTGCGAGTACGCAACTTCTGTACCCGGGTAGTACCCATACCTGTACCCGTACCCATTTACCCGAGTATTACCCGTACCCAGTCCGAGCACTGTGCTAAAGTAAGTACTGGGAAGGAGCAATAATCCTCATTGAGTATATCTTTCTGCCAAAATGCCCAATGTGCCGAAAATGCCTGCCAAAAATACCCAAATTGCCGGGCATTTACTGGGTATTATCGGCATTTTGGCCATTTTCAGGTGGGCAGACATAAAAGCCAGGGCATTTTCATTTGCAAAACCCTGTTTATCTGTAAAATAAATTAATATGAAAGAGAAAGCTCTCAAGATTTTACCTAATCATAAAAATTTTAAAATTCGAGAAAATAATTCTTATGCGTATGGTGGAAGGTAATTTTGTTGCCGGGAAAGTATGTAGAACTCATCCTGAGATGCTCTCCAACTAAGTATAGTAAATATCTGCAGCAACACCCACTTTAAGGGATTTTTGGCATTCATATTGCCCAAGATCTGTTCAATTGGGATATCCCAAATTATTGACGTAACCTTCCCATACTCACATGCAAATTTACACAAAACCTTTGACCTCCGAGCCTGGGGTAACTTTTTAATAAAAATGTCTCCGGTTGTCTCATTAGCTTAATTCATTCTGTTGTCTCTCATGCATTGTATATGTATATTGTCCTGTAACTAAATGTTTAACTAATGTTTCTTCTGTGTAGAGGCGTACATTTACCAGATAGAAAATGTCGGCATTGCAAATGGAGAAACTGGCATGCAAAGTTTTTCAAATAAACTTGCAATTCAGAATAAAGAAATTGAAAACAAAGTGAGTTTCAAAGAATGTTTACGAAATCTTACAATGGTCCTAATTTTATGACTCAAATTGAAAACGTAATAATAACTAAATAATTTTTTAGATCTCCCCTCTGCTAAATATTGAAGGTAATTGCTTAGGTCTAGCTGGAAGTCTGGTGAGTAGTCTGGAGAAAGCCGTTGAAAATCTGAATCTGAATTTTCTCCAATTAATAAAATGGAGTCAGTTACCCCCAGACGCCCAAGTATCTTTGGCTACAGTTGAAGAATGGTGTTCAAAGGCTCTTGATATTATTTTTCAAATGTCTCCTGTTTTATGGGAATGCTTCAATGATCCAGCAATTCCTGGTGATCCTGTCTCTCAGAGCAAGCGTGAAGGCACGAGGGCATATCTTGTCGCAGTAATAATTGCAGATTTCGTTATTCATTAGAATTATAAATTCTTACAATACACAAATTAACGGACTATCGTGTTTTTTTCTGACTCTGATTCTTGTTTCATAGTTGGATATTTTGAAGATACAAATTATCGAGTCATCGTTGGCCGTGTGCAAGCAGCCACCTCATATTATAAAAAAGAACACTGAATTTAATTACGATCTTCAATTTTTGTGTGGAAGTGGACGCTGTTATGCTCACATTATTACAGCAGTTGAGACGTTGGTACTCAAGGAGGAGCAAGCAGCTGAACTCTACAATAACAAAAGTATCAAAGGGATAAGTTTAGGTTGTGGAAACATAGTTAACAGCAAAACGTGGAAAAATAATGTCAATCTCTCAAGTGTCATTTACCAGTTCGAGTGAGTTTTCAAAAAACTACTGCTTATGTTCTTGCAATACTGACTCTTCTGTCTTAAATGATGTGCATTCTTTTTTGTCACAATAACAGGAAAGTCTTAATTAATGGTCTCCGCCCAACAGAGACAAATGGAAAAGAAAAAGAGAACCAAGAAGCCTATGAAAGGTACAATTTAGTCTCCGAACAAGAGTAAAATATGAATTTTAACTAATTATTTAAATTACAATGTGGCTGAATGTAAAATCATTTGAATTTTTGAAATTCCAGAGTTCTAATTAATCTACATTTAGTCATATTTTTGGCTTTAGTAATGAATTCGTAATTATTTGAATCTAAATTATTCATTTCCCATTAATCGTACAATTTTTAACCCCTTTCATTTTTACGATACAGCGAAGAAGCACCTTTTAAAACCCATCCAGTAGAAAAGAATGGCGTAGACACCAAGTCTAAAGCAATGGCGGAAAAGTACTGTCTAATGTACATTGTCGACCTTAATATTAGTAATATAAATTATAAGGTGAGACAGATTTCCCATTTCATATTACATCTTCGATGGAGAGATAAAAGGGGCTAGATTTCTACACATGTACAATCTACATACATATAATTATACAAATATTAAACGAAAGGTGCACCCCTCTTGAAAATGAATTGACGTGTAGAGTGTTTCCACAAAAAAAAATAAAACGAACTAATTGTAAGTAAATACAAAAGGATATGATGCCACAATCTACTTTTACAATAAAAATAAATTGCATTAGTCTATCTTTAATAATTTTACAGAATTTAGTCCAGGTTGCATTTAGTGAAATACAGTACATGGCTATTCTGATTGTAATCAAGACTAAATAATTTAATTACTTTAATTATTTACTTCAATTGACGTTTTACTATTTCTCGATTTCTGCCTTTTATGCAGACTTTTGTGTCCCTCTCAATGATGTCATTTAATAATTATTACCTTTTTCTCCCCCATGTAGTCAAGGGTGCAAAGGCAAATAAAATTCTAATATCCCAATTCTGTACATTAGCAATAAAGTTTCTTCTCGATTTTACAAAATTTGTTTCAACCCACTACATCTAATATAGCTGTCGATATACAGAGATAAAGAAAGTGACAGCGTTAAATTCTGTTTTTGGAAACAAATTTGAAATGTACTAAATATTATAATTACTATCTATGTAAGTGAATACTACTTCAGGTGAAGAAAGCAAAATTTTAAAGAATGTTTTTGTGATACTGCAAATGACAAGGCACAGTGAGAAATTACTACTATATAAGTTTGGTTTTTATTATTTAGTTGTAATTTACAATTTTAAATGACACCCTATGCATGCGCAGAAATTTGACTCTGGTCTGTGTCGATCATTTTAATAATTACAGTAATGTACTTAATTAAAATTAAATTCCCACTGACATTTCAGGTCTGGTGCTGTTCCATTCCATTTGCTTACTACGTTCACAACAGTCAAATACCGGAAGGTCTGGGAACTCTTTTCTGGGACAAATATTTTGGGAAGCCCGGCCGCATCCCTTTCGTCGTACCTGACAAAGTATCATGGTCGGAAATGCGATCCGCTCTGAATGATTATTTTAAAACGATGACGAAGTCACAGAGAGATTTCAGTGAGATTAATTTCCGTAACTTGGGAACTCATATTTTCCAGTCAACAGACTTTACTGACAGTTCCGAGATTTCCTACAGTCAATTTTTTGAGAAAGATGATGTCTCACCGCACGGGAAATGGGGCTGGTTTTACTCCTGTGTGGAACTTACCAATAAGCATTTGACACCATACTGGCAAAACGGGTATAAACCTGGAATATTCTCAGAAAATATTACACAGTTCGTCTCCAACTATGCAGGCAATTAATTAATAGGGTTTACATATAATTATGTATATTTCCCTGAAACTAAAATATTACAGATACATCCTTGGATTCATCAACCTAAAAGAAGCTGAGGACCTTCTGAGTGCACATAAACCTGGAGATTTTATCGTAAGATTTTCAAACTCGGTTGATGGAGGCGTTAGTGTGACGGTTTTTAGACCGAGGGGAAACGGTCCTGGCACTTCCAGCCGAAACTCAGTACTAAAAGCAGAGAATTCCATGCCATTTACTTCCCGCGACCTTGATCACCTAAAAGAATTAAAGTCAACTTTCAGTGATCTCATTCTGATGTATCCTTACTACATAAATGTGTACTATCAAAGTAAAGATGGTCCAGTTGTCAGTGAACCGAAGGCTGGTGCATTTATTCCACCTCCTGTGAAGCTATGCAAAAACCGTGCGAAAATATTTTGATGTTAATAAAAGTATTAAAAATTTATTCTCCATGTTTTCAAAGTTTTGTAATTTCTATTCAAGGTACTCGAAATGTGACCACAATGAAGACGGGAAAGTACGTAAGTATGAAGTTCATACTTCAAGCTGTGTCCGAGGCTTGACGCTGAAGGAAATAATCCGGCAATTTCAGTCTTATTTCCAGTACTGAAAGGACTGTTTCAACGCAACTTCCACATCGTGAAATTTATACACTAAAATCCAGACTGTTTTCCTATTTCTTGTGCTATTTGTGCATGGTATGTGATTACTAATAACTTAATTAATTAAAGTAGATACTTGATAATAATTTTTATTGAATAATTTTTTGCGTCCGTAATGTAATGTAGGTCTACAATTTAGGTTCCTTTCAAATAGATACTAGTGCAAGCATGTGCAACTAAGAATGATGTGTACTTATTTGATAATTTTTAATATGGGTTTAGTTTATGACAAACTGGGGTTAAGAACAAAATGAGCGTAAGATACAATTGCATATAACCACTGTTATTAACGAATATACGAAACATATGTACATAATATATAGTAGTCAAATGCACAAATTCATATTGTAATTAGCCCCAAATCAATATTAAAATAAAAAAAGAATCTTGTGAATGTGAATTTATAATTACTGATTTAATCTTAAAGGCTGGTTTACACATCCATGCTGCAAAAATTGGCTTCTTCCAGATGCTTTTGTGGTATTTGTTTACTTGATTTACTACAGCAAGTAGCTCAGCGTACTGGGACTATGAATTGCACATATGTACATACATATGTTAACCAAAATAATTTCCCTTCTCCTACATACTTACTTATATATTATATATATATATATATATAAGTAAGTATTATATATAAATATTATAATATATAACTTATATATATTATAAGTTATATATTATATACTTAGACCCCTCTGCCAGTGGTGGTCACTCGTAATATGAGAAATGTTTGATTTTTTTTCCGGATTTTATACAAATATCCATGATGGGCAGATTACTTGGAAAATCAACTGAATTGAAGTGTTGGAGACATTTTTTAGCTCTGCAGATCCACCCTAAGAATCAACGTCAAAAACTTGATATTTTGCTATATTAAAGTACTGTTATTAACTTCTGACATCATCACTTCCTAACCGCAGGTCACGAAACTTCTCATGGCTCCATTTACGCTGTCTCTCACTGTGATCCTGTAAATTTGCACCCCCCAAATCCGTATCCTGGTAATAATGGAAGGCGTGACCAGGATAACAACAACCATAGTGGTTTTAAGTCTAGAAATATATTAAGCAGTATTTCATATCAGGCTCAAAGTTTTCTCATCCGGGGTATTTTAGACCAATTAAAAATTTATGTTTGTAACTATAGACAGGGCTTTGTAAAATTGTAATGTTTAAAAGTAGATAAGACACTGTTCCACTATCCCGCCGAGAGTATTTCCTCTTAACTACGACCGCTTTTCAAATTCATGAAGAATGTAATAAAAATGTTTAAAATAATCCTGGGTATGAATTTCATGCCAAAAATATATATTTAAAAGTTTTGCTATAGTCTCGTGCCAGCCTCGGTAATGTCACATTACTAACATCATTAGCACTGATTATAATTTTTATTGCCATAACATCAGATTTACAAAGGTTTATGACAAAAACTTTGATTTTTCTCAGTACACCTTTCTAACTTACCAAGTAGTAATAATAAATTTATTCAGGATTCTTTTCGGGCGGAGCCCATATCATCCATAAATATTCAAGTTACAGAAAGTGTGTCAAGAAGGATTCTTCTTGTAGAGCAATTGTTGATAAATCTAAAAAAAATCACATATTAAATCACATGAAGGGTTTTAAAAAATGTTTAGCAATGAAACATGATTGAGGTGGTTTCTAACTTACCAAGTATCTGAATGTGCAATGTGGGTGAACATGAACATACAAATATAATTGGGCAGTTCGAGCAGGAGTGGCAGTTTTGCCCAAATATCATTTAATAATGCATAATAACTAATTCTCATATATTGGGACTATACTTACCTAGTCATGTTTTCCTTGCAAAAATAAAGTTGACATTTTGGTACAGGAAAACAGCTAATTAAATGCGGCTATTTCCCTCTTATTGACTCAAATATTCTGTGTGCTTGTATTGGCACGTGTCACGTATTGTTAGTTTGCATAGAGAAAGCAAATGAGAGGTAAGCACATTGTATAGTGCAATAATTATTTAATAATATTTTGTTGTCACCCTTTTTTGGAGTTTGATATTTCTGTTAAAAGGTATATTTCCCTGACCTAATTCTGGATAATACAGGATGTAGTTTGAAATTTTAAACAAGGAAATGTGCGAAAACCCCAACAAAATCGTTTTCCTAGATAGCGTCCAGACCGCATTATGATAGCAAGGCAGTCCAGATACAGTACATGTGCTCATATGTATTTACATGTGCCAAGTTTCTTTATTACGCATTCCAATTAATTTAGGTATAAATTAAGTATAAATAAAATACGATGAAACTATGGCAACTAAAGCAATGAACATAAAATCGAGCAGCTTAAACAACTGCAAATACTTTTGACTGGGATGATGTGTATCTTGGTCGCTAATAGCTCATTTGAAAGCTGTTTGATTGCTCCACAAAAAAATTATCTTCACTAAAATTTCGAAAACCGGATCAAAATTGTAGCAAGATATCCAGAAATAATTACCTATATTTCAACCAAAATTTGAACATTAATTTTCCCCGAGAAGGATTCATCTCACCTTGCCCACCCCCGTCAGGGCTACAGTATTTGTCCTTTGAGGAAGGTTTTACATTTTTTTTAAATTGACATTGCAGTGAAGATTAGTCATTTAATTAATTGTTTTACTACAAAACTTGAAATTTTAAAATACTAGTCAAAATTTTGGTGGGAAATTTAAAAAATATAGGCGTTTTGACTCAAATCTGAATATTCTAAAGTTGGGTTACATTCGCTAAGCACTAACGAAGTGGTTCCAACTCATTATTATAAATAGCTACATATGTACATAAGATCCACTGATCCCGGGGACAGCGGAAACTGATGAATTTACAAAAACAAATAAATAAACCTTTAAAAATAATATGCATTTACCTCTCTTCCAACGGGATTACTCTGAGTCACCATAAATTAAAATATTAGTATAAAAGAGATTGAGTACTTAAAGCGAGGAAAATCCTAAAAACTGCAAATTATAGTGCAAGATATCACAAATAAGTGCAGATATCCCCATAGACAGTAGGTCATGTCATGATTGATATAATTTCTCTTTCTCTGGAAGGAGAGTTGTACATCAAGAACCCTCCGTATTTATTGGCAAACGACAAATAAACAAACTAGCAAAAACGCCTTTTACGATAACGTACGTACATATTGTATATAATTATATGAAGCCTCAATGTAATAAAATACAAAGCATACTAGACGCTAATCGTAAATGGATAGGTGCATGAATGAGTCACTTATAGTTTGTAGCACTAACAATACGTAAACAAACTCTCGACACTGTACTAGAGATACATTAAGAGTTACACTGATACTAAAGCTTAACTGCTGTGTTGCTTCGGTCACAAAAAAATTAAGAGATAAACATAGTTCGTACATTATCTTCCAAAAGGTTAAACTGAGTTATCATAAGGACGCACGTAATCACACAGATACATAGAGTTCCTGAGAAGCGAGTTCCTAGGAACTGGTCTTTTTTTATGTGACCATACATGCAATTTGCATAAAGTCCATGCCGCATATCATGTATCGAAGTGCTAAATTTGACGAGGGTTGCCGCTGGGCAAAATGTGGTTGGGTTAAAATTTAATTCCTATGTACAGATACAGGTTTGAATGTCAATGAGAAACATTTACCACAGTTTGCTATGTGTTAAATGTTATCTGAGTGCGCAGAAACGTATGTACATGTAGAGCTGAGACCGTAGGAATAGATTTCCCCACAGTGATGGCCATGGTTTAAGCTATGGTTAGAATCATGAAGTATATTATCTCCACAAGGAATTATAAGCTAGCTATTTTATCCTCTTACAAAAAATGTGCATGTTTCTATCCTCACTACATAGGCCATCCCTGTTGTTTATGCTGTTTGGCTCTAACTATGATCTAAGTACATAGTTTTTGCACTCGCGAACTTCAAAAGTACTTGAAGAACGTAAAGAGCTGGAAATCACATCAGTTTGGTTTCACACCTCAATAGTAAACATTGTGCTCACAGTCACTGAATTTTCTCAACCATTATTTCCTTGTGACATTTCGTTTACCCATCACATTGTCTATTATTACAAGCACTCAAAATATTTCTTCAACTGGGCAGCCTGGTCTCTGGGAGAAGAACCTGAAAAAATGTCACTCTGGGCTCGTGTTCAGCATTTGAGTCAGTCTTCAAAACAGCTCATATTTGATCGATATCAGGACAAATCATTGCCTATTGAAATTCGACAACATATGCCTGAATGGATTGAAAACAACTTTTTGTGAGTCCCAATCCTTTATTTTTCTCATTGACACCTGTCTTTCAGCTCAGGTGCATTTGTCCACGTCTACGGAGTCTGCATTGCTTTTAACACTCGAGTAATAAACGTAGCTGTTTAATGAAATAAGCAAAGCATTGCTGATCTAACCAGCAGTAAGAAATCTGTTTCAAATTATTACAAACATTGGAAAGGTTCCTATAAGTGATAATCAATAATGTACTCTAGTTATAAGTTACCTAGCCATTTATTTTTATAGGAAAAAATAGTTTGGCGTGTTCCAAATGGCAAAATTCTTTTTTGCTTGTAATATAACAGCATACAATTATAAGAGTCTTTATCCTTTTTCCTTTTAGAGATGCTCTTGTAGAGATAGAGCACAGTATACATATATTAACCCGTTAAGCCGGTTGGTAATTCCTGTGTTGCACGACACGATTCCCTTAAGCGAATAAACGAAGCTATAAATATCACAAAAGTCAATCTCTCATATTCCTTGGAAACCTTGAAGGATTCAATTTGCAAATATGCTCGTTAAAAAAAATGCAAGCTTTTTTTTAAAAGTGGGCTGCGTTTCATGACGTCAACCGAGAAGAAACAATTGACAGATGCACACCTGCTTATACAGATAATAATTAGTCTACAGTATAATTATACCTGATGACATCAAGTCAACATCATATATGTATTTACAGTAATTATTCGTAATTACTTGTGACCTGTAGATTATCAATAGTTGCAATAAATATGACTACAGGAGTTTACAAACTTCCGCCGCTAACCACATTTGCACATGATCCCACAAAATATTATTTTCCAAAAAGCACAATAGTTGTTGTGTTAATATCTATAATTTTGCATACATGTACATACATATCTATTTACGGATCTACTAAGCTCGAGGTTAGTTAGCACACTACCTGTAAGATTATTACAGGACTATTTGTGAACAGGATACTGCAAGCATTAAAAAGCGTTAGGGTAACATAAAACAATTTTATTTTATTGTAATTCTTATTACCCTAACATCATGAGCGTGAAGACCTTGAATTTTTGTCCTTTTTCAGATGTGACGAGGCAAAAAAATGGGTTCCTGGAAATGAGGAGCATGATCCCCTGATCCAACGCCTCTGCACAGAATTTGTGGATGAGATTGAGCGACGGGCTCAAGTTGTTAGCAATGATCACAGTTTCCTTCAAGTTAAGCTCCGTAGCGCATCCGCTTATATCCGAGTAAGCTGATTTTTTTTATTGTCAATATTGTATTTGATTGAATTCCCAGGAATTCGTTTATGCTAGAGCAATCATAGCGATTCATATGATATGAAACAAACAATCTTATTTCTGCAGAACATACCCCCTACTGACCTCTTCTTAAGGGTCAAAGACTGTTTGAATGAGGAAATACGTCTACATACGGAGGAGGTAAGAGGGATTTTGCAAAAAATTAAATGATGTATACATACGGTAACATTTTATGATAACTCAGGAGTTTGTATGATAATCTACAAAATATATTTTTTCCCACATTTATTTTATAGACAAGTTTTGAGACCCAGATAAAGAGCGAGAATGGGGTTCCAAACTGTGAATCCGTGGGGATGTCGCAAAGGGTCTGTATCATGGTCAATCACCGAATAGGATACGGAGCCATGACGGAAAATTTGCAATCCATTCAGACGGAGTTGCGTTTAAAGGCAAAGCATATTGAGACAACGCGTGAGTAATAGCAATTAAATTTCCATTCTTCCATCGTATATCTACATACTGGCTAATGAGAATTGTAAAAATAAAAAACTGACTGGATTCTTCTTCTCTTACCAGAGGAAATGATCTTCCAACTTTCAAATGGTGGATTTAATAAAAATGGCATAGACTACGAAAGCACCATCAGACTGAAGCTGGAGAAACTCAACAAAGAAATTCAAGCTAATGTAATTTTTATATTAGATACATACAATTTATAATTGTGATTAATTTTCAAAAGAGATGACCAGATCAATATGTTTTAAAATTTTGGTTCTAATATTAAGTTTTGTGTGATATTTTGAAGGTAAACCATTGGCAGGAATGCGAAACGCAGTGCTTGGCTTATGCAGAGGCGATGGTAGTCGAATTGGACGGTCTCGTTCAACTATTAGTCACAGAATTTTTACGGAGATACAAATGGAGTGATTGGGACTCGGACAGTAAAACATCCTTGGACGATATCCAAAGGTGGTATGGAGAACTTATTGAGAGCATTTCCCAAGTGGGTAACCTTTTGAGACAAAGTTTGAGGGACTCGGTCACTTTGGCAGAACAGTTCCATTTGGATCGGGCTCTTCAACAACAACGTGTCCAGTGCCTTCTTGACTCGGTACTTCAAAACTTTTTCAACTTTTTCATTTCGGCCGAAAAACAAATGGGAAGCAAGTGTTTAATACTGTCATTGAGATGGATTCGGCTAACCTTCTTTTGAATTTTTAGCTGGAGATTTTATACTTTAAACTTATGAACGAAACCATGGTTGTGGATGAACAGCCTGCTCAAGTGATCAAAAAGGAAATTAAATTCAATACCAGTGTCCGATTTTTATGCGGAGAAAAATTCATACGCCAGCACAGCCAACCTATTGTCACTGCTTTGATAATAAATGAAGCTCAAGCTAATAGGTTGTATTGTAAACCTGATGACCCTAGTGAAGCAATGAAGGCCGGTTGTGGCAGAATCATAAATAACGTTGGGAGTAAATTCTCAGATGGCACATCTTACCGGTTCATTCACCAGTTCAGGTAATAAAGTAATTTAATATGTCTGCTTGATTTTTGTAAAGATTTGTGAATAAAGTCTTAATTCGTAATATTTGTATTGTATTCATAGAAACGTAGCAATTTCTAATGTCCGCCGAGCTGACAAAAAAAATGAGAGTCGGGCAATGAGCGAAAAATTTTGTCTTTTTTTCTTCACTCAACTTCAAATCGGGGACAAGCCTTACACAGTAAGTTGATTTTTCACAGCACTGCCTTAATGTTATAAGTGCAGACTTTTTATAGTTGTGGGGGATATATGTTTCAGTAAAAATTATAATTTCGGATGTGCCCCGTATTTTCATGGTATTTATCGGATTTGTTTCAAAGTACCCAGAACTAATTTGGCAAATATTTAACTTAGGTGTGGGCCTGTAGCGTTCCCTTTGTTTTTATTGTACACGTGAGTCAAAAAACCGAAGGTTGGGCTACCATTTTCTGGGACAGCTGCTTCCGTGAACCTAATAGAATGCCTTTTGTCGTCCCTGAAGAAGTCACATGGTCAAAAATGTCTGCTGCGCTAAATAAATGGTTCAGAAATATGACAAGCACAGAGTGGGACCTGACAGAAACAAATATTCGTTATTTGGGAGAGAAGTTTTCTCGAAGTACAGAATTTTCAGAATTTTTCGTCTCCCGGAAAAAGTTTTGTGAGAAGGACAGTCCCTCTCAAACTAGCTTCTGGGAATGGTTCTACGCTTGCATTGAGCTTACAAACCGGCATTTGAAACCTTTTTGGAATAAGGGCTATATCATCGGCTTCATTAATCGAATCCGAGCTGAAGAAACGTTGATACAATTAGCTAACCCTGGAACGTTCCTTCTGAGATTTTCGGATAACACTTTAGGAGGCATCAGCATCACCTATGTTGAGTCAATCAACGATGGTCTAAAGGATTTCAAACAAGTGTCAAGTTTGCTACCCTTCACGGACAGCGATTTGAAAATGAGAAGTCTGGAAGATCGGCTGAAGGACGTTAAGATTTACACCAGTGTTTACCACGTGAGTCAAAACAATGAGAACTGCTGGACAGACAAAGAAACAGCTTTTGCAAGTCGGGGGGACCAATTGTCTAATCGTAGAGGTGAGAAGATATAAATTAAAGAAAAATATTTGGTTTAAAATCCGATTTAAAACGCACATCGTAGTCGTCAAAAAAATCCTGTAACTTACATAATTATACCCCTCAAATTTAATTTACAGGCTCAAATAGATCCGTGAAGTTGAATTATGTTCCAGCCAATATCATAATGGTGATAAGTCCCAATGGAGCATCCGTACCTTCCCATGTCTTAAGTCCTCCACCGTCCGTGGATTGGTAAGCCCGATGTTCTACAAAAATAAAAAGTCAAAGCTACTCTTCAAGACGAGATGATGTTCCTTCAAATTAATTTTTGTTAATTATTTTTTAGCTTACCAGCAACTCCTGAAACAGATATTGCTGATGATAACGAATTATATGACATTATTTTGGAACTGGAATCAAAAATGAATGCGTCATATCATCGTGATTACGAAATGGAAGATGGGTCTACAGATTTATGAGCTTTTTCATTTTACTCTTGTCTCAAAGACTCATCTCTATGATGATTGCAATAATTTTCATTTAAGTTATCTCAATTTTGCATCAAATGGAAAGTCAATCATGAAGTGAGCTAACTCCAAAGCATGTGCACACCTACTTACCTGGATGTGTATGTCCATTCATTTGTGTATGTATGGATGTTCGATTCTATACATGCAAGTCTAGCTTGTAGTCGTGAGTAATATTCTCCTTTTTTTATTCTTGCAATTAGCTGAATCTATAAGTGTGCTTAATATAAAGTTTCGGAGTGGAAAAAGCCAATGGTAAACAAATCTTTTTTCTGCACGTATGTACATATATATAATTATACAATTATGTAATTATATCTAATTATATATAAGTAATAAACTTATGTATACCTTGCTGTATTAATACAAAGTAAAGTATAAATTCATGCTAAGATTGTGTAAACAAGTTCCTGGAAGCTGACCTTGCTTAACCATCAGTACCATTCACAGAATGCTGTACATGCATAAATGTAATATGTGATCCTTGAAATTTTATATTTTTTGCAAGCTATAACTACGCTTTTTACACATCTGTTTCATTAACATCTGACTAGACTTTTTCTCTGCAGTGTCGTCAACTTGGATAATCTAAGGATGCACAAGAGGAAACAAATGCCAGGTGTGTCGGTACATGGTTTAATACTGTAGCTGTCAAAAATATTATCTGTAAAAAAAGTATAGGAAATGTTTCGATTTTAAACACACCTCATTCAAGAATATTTCTGAAACCTCTGGTAATTTTGAACTTTTGTTGTGATCCGTATTAAAAGGACAAATCAAGGTGGGTTTACTCAGGTTTATATCGAGAGACGTGCTCAACCTTTGGAGTAATATTAAATGCATTTCATGCATATTTGTTATGTTGGCAATGCAGAAAAATCAATTATATTATGCAATCATAGATGAGAGTCAATCAATTCATTCAATTACAACTACGATTACAATACTTTACGCCGTAGCTTCTATACATACATCAACTTTAGCAATAAAGTTTGATAACCTTTCTATGAATACATGAGATTAAAATTTGCTGGAAAATGTTTCCACTCGATTTCCAACGAAATTACTATTTAAATTGACAGTCGGACGAACATATCTACTTGAAGTCTTTGAAGTATTTACTTCACGTAGACAATAGTAAATTCCCCTTCAAAAAAAAAACCTCAAAAATTGTTCTCCAGGAATTACATTATTTGTGTTGTAACATTTCCAAAGAAAGAAATAACAGGAATTAATCTAACAAGGTCAAACCAAAATATTTAAGTAAAAATACACAACAGCCCGTCGTTTGAGAAAACTGAGATGTTCCTCAGAAAATTAGCATTAGCAATTTGGTGCAGCAGTGTTTTCAAATTCCTGCACTAGCGATAGCAAAGTTCATGGAAATTTACTTGAGTCTACCACAATTTTCGTAAGTTAATCTTACCTTAATTTTTCACTCTTGAGACTGCAGTTTTTAATTTAGGAAGATGATATTAAACTCAAATAAGTTCATATAAAATTTGCTATAAACACAGTGCTTCAAAATATTTTTACAAACGTCAGACCGTTGTCGATGAAAAATGGCAAAATCAGAAATACCTAATTTTATGGATCTTTGATCCTGAGATCCCAACCTTGTCCTCCGTTCTTACAGGTCGTGTCTAAAATTCTCAAATTAGAGACCTATGTGATAGCTTCCTGCAAAACCCATACAATTTGTCAGCAAATAACGACAAAAGTATATTGAAAATTGTTTTAGGTAGCAATAAACAATGTTAACACTTGAAAATTTCAGCTTCGATGACAGCTGTAATCAGTTTATGGTCCAGTGGAATGATACAAATTTTGAAAAATGTGTGTAAAGATGTGCTAAAAGATTGTGGAATGGTATATTTTCGACTATGTATCTGGAATTGGATAAAGGACTTCCAAATGAGCCAATCTCCAAATAATAATACCCCTAAAAATATTTAAAATTTGACCTTTGTAATTAAATCCTTGTTTGAACTTGCATTGAGTGGAAATGTGACCACATATTTTTAAGCCTATAGAAAAAAGCTCTAACAGGGGTGTCAACAATGCAGTTATTTCTTTATAAGGGTGTAATAATAAACCTGCCTTAAAATACTTTACTGAACTTAATCATATCAAGGGAATTTAGTACCATATAATACTGCTTATACTTCATGATCTCCAGCGAGCTCTATATTTTTAGTTTGCAACAACTAATTCGGAAAAATGTTGTACTAAAAGTTCATTCAGGTTTATGAAATTATTATGGCAATTAGTCTGATATTTTGCTCTTACTAACTTTAGTGCAATTAGAGCCCAAGAGAGGCTATTCATATTTTTTTATTTTTGAGTGCGTGTATTTTATTGTTGCGCATGCATATATTATACATAAGTTATAGAATAAATGTTTCTGAGGAAAACTGATTCACTAGAAATAATTTCACTTGCATAGGCGACAGAAGAGCTGTCATTTCCTTATTGTTTGATTCTGAACATTCTCGTTTCTAATTTTAATAATAGTTATGACGACGGAGGTAGCAGGTATTGTGATATGCTAGGAGACGATGAGTACTGATTTAGTAAAGCAGGAGTCACTCACCTACCATCAAAGACAGCAGTCGTGGACATAAGTCTCATACTATTTCAATCTTCTCAGCTCATTCGTGTATTCTGTTCAAATAATATTCTTGTAAACGCAAAATGTTCTGAAAGAATGTACACCCAACCCATAACAATTTCGCCAATTTATTTTTCCCATTTCGTCCAACAGCATGTTCTGTTGAAAATCCCTATTGGATATTTCGGTACATCAAAATGTAACAATTTGTAAGTGATTGACGGTGACTTGAAAATCCCCACAGGTGTTCACCTTGCCATTGCATACACATCGTGGAAAACATTTCTATATATTATGGGGGTTAAAATTTTAGCTGCTAGTAACATTTCCCGAGAAATAATAATTTACGTCACTATCTCCTTTTATCTGGTATTTCACGATCAGAGAGTCGAGTCAAGTAGCTAGAAAAAAATATTTTGTACCCCCTTGCACTAACTGATAAAAACAAGTTACATGAAAATATTTTAATACCACATTCTGCAGCCCATTTCTAGGGATAGAATACTGCCCCAAATATTAAAGCAGCTTGACAGAATAAAATTGGATCAGTATTTATTAAGGAAAATATTTTTCGAAACTTGTTGAAATTGTTCATGTAATAATTATGACAGATATTAGAAGCTAATGTTGCCAAGAAGTTCATGTAAACCAATTAATTGGGTTTTTTAAAGTTTGAAATAAATTTGAGGCACATGTCAACATGATGGCAGTATACAGGTATATTGTACACATATAGTAGGTAAGTATACATAATTACTAGCAGTGAAGCAAGAAGGCTTACCTTATCTCAGCACAACTGGCATAACATATTTGAATTTTGAATCCATTCTGAGTATGTGCAAAAAGGTTCCACACTATTGCGACCAAAATTAGTAGCCTAAAGTTCCGATATATTATTTGTTGGGTGGGGGGGGGGGTATCCTTAAATGAATTAAAAAAATAATAGGATAATATTTACCATGAGGTAAAGAATTTTGATGTTTGAGTACTTCTACGTACATACTTATTTTTTGTATCATTATATGAGAGGGAGGATGAACAAGTTTCATGTCATTATTCTTTCCATATTATTTACCCCTTTATTATTCTACTGCATTATAAGACCACAATCTATAGCCAAACCAATATATAGAAGCGTTATCCCTCCTAAATTAAACACTTACAAGCGGTTTGATCGGAAAGCATTACTTGAAAATGTTTTATTAATAGTCGAACAAATATGCATTTTCTACAACGGATACTTCACGTAGTGGCGTTTTGCAATGAGTAATATTAAATGATTATTTTTATTAAATGAGTACTATGCAGCAAATGCAGCTTGAGAAGGAATAATCTGCACAAAGGGCAGTTCATATTTGCATCAACTATGTGTATTTTATTCTTACATATAGATACAGATACATGCATAGCTGCTTCCACTAGTTTTCCCTGATATAATGATATGTGGCACTGGAAATCGTTGTTTTTATTCAAAGAACTTTTACTGTGACTGGAGACTGAACCCTGTAAATACTAATTAGTGGAAAGTATAAAGGTTGTCATACACGTACATGCGTCACAAACACTTTAATTTACAAGAAATAACTACATGTTTCATTCATCTAGAGGTTATCCCATTCTATGTTACAAAATAACTAAATATTTGAAATGGTGCTAACATAAAAGCAAACCATTAACATAGTCACTACAGTTATTTCATTATTACAGATAAACAGTAAGTTGTCTGATTAGATGGAAATTTTGCATAGCATAGTTTTTCAGACAAACAGGTTCCATTCGTTCTATTATATAAAAATGACCTTTTATTGTACCTTTCATGAACCATCAGCTAATCCTAGGCTTCCGTTGAAAACATGAATTAATTCAACTACGCACAGTTACAGTAGTTCGTAGTACAACTGATTGTTACTGGAATAGTTCAGGAATATTATGACCAACTTTATTCTCTACAAACATACTTTTGTATATAATTGTCAATGCAGACATCATATATGTGCTAGTAAGTTCTACGCTGTTGGGCAATCCTGATCCAAATATTTTCTACAATAAATCTTTGGCTTGTCTTTAACAGCGATCTATAGAAACTTAATAATTTGTCAGTAGTCAGCTGAATTCTCATGAGCACATTTGTAACAAAAGACCCCCTTCAGATTTGCAACAAAAAATTCCTGATTTCTCTTTTTAATCATATTAAACTGGTTACGTGATAAAATAATAGAAACATACTGTTTCGTTTATATGTACTTATATGTAATTATATTGATTTCTTGTTTTTACTCTGAAAACATTAAAGTTGTGCAAATAATATGCAGAGTTCATTGGCAATCGGGTTTAAATTCGACTGTCATTTGGGGTAAAACGGGAACATCATCATTCATGCATATTTCCTGTTGGTAATCCCATTCATTCATTTGCAACTAATCAATCTTGATTTTTAGTTATCTCAAATTATCAGAGAAGTAAATGAGTAGCTACTGGTTTAAAAATAATATACATATGTATAGTTACATACAGATACAATATGTATACATATTAGTTACCCCCTCATTTCCCACTCATTACTCACCTGGTTGTAAATACTGATAATCAAGTTACGATGAGTATAAAACCCCTTTCACCTGTAAGCGTTCTGTTAGTGTGAGTTTAAAGGCTGTCGTAGTGTCAATTTAAAAGAGGACTATTGGGCATTAAGTGCTCATAATTACAAACATCAAGTTTGTAATTATTTTACTTCTAAACCAGGGACGGGAATTCGAATTCAAATCGGAATTAGAATCGGAATTATATTCAAAAAATTCGGGTATCCGAATCGACATTGGAATCGGAAAAAAATTCATTAAGGTATTTGTATCCAAAATCGGATTCGAATAAAAACAAGAGTATTCGAATCGGTATTCGAATATTTTTTTATGAATTCCGATTCCAATAAAGTGTCAATTTCATTGGGTTTTATACCGCCACGTACGAGAAAATGTTCATAGGAAGCATTTTTTAAAAGCCGCACACATAATATTATAAAATCCAAAGACAAAGTAATGAACGTTTGGCAAAGGAAAAGTATATATTTAGCTTAGAAACGCTTAATGCGTTATGTATCGCTTATGTTTTTGCGATTAAATTGTTCCGTTGAATAAATTCCCATTTTTTATAAGAATATCCGAAAAGTATTTGAATCGGAATCCAAATTCCGGAAGTATTCAAATATATTAGAATCCGTATCGGAATTCAAATTTTTAAGTATTAAAATAAGTAATTAAAATTGAAATCGAAATTAGAAAGTATTCGAATCCGAATTTAAATCCGTATGTTTCCGATATCCCGTCCCTGTTCTAAACTTTCCTGTTCTGTACGGATCCAGTGCTCGGTCAGCCATTACAGTTTCCTGATAGTCGCTGAAATGTCTCTATTACAAGCAATTCAGGCATTACCTCATCTTCCTCTGTGCTATTCCACTGTCCATGAATTGGGCTCTACTTTCTTCCAATATAGACAACATTGCGCTGGGTTTCTTGAGCGTACTTTGTAAGTTAAAAAATTCTTATCATTATTTTTGGGTGAAAACAAATTATTTCAAATATTATTATTATTGTGCCTCACTAAATTAAATCATGAGTTCAAACTTTGTATTAAACTACTGAAATGGGTAATTATTTTGTGCATTGTTTGTTCTGACTAACCCAAATATGATACTGTTTAGGTGTATCGTAGTAGAGGACCCCACTGAAGATGAGATCAACCAATGGCATACTGAATTTGAAACAGCTCAACAAAATTGTTGCGGCCTGCCTTATGCGTGTCAACAAACGCTGTCCACCGTAAGGAGCATTTTAAAGACTGACTGCGTTCAAAATATGCCAGTTGTTGTTGTACAGTAATTTGGGGATGTGAACTTTCTCACAAAACCTTTGTCTTCTGTAGATACCAAATACCTATATTGTATGTAAAGTAAAGCAATTTTACTGTTTCCCTCCCCCCTTGCCAATATTATAAATGTAAATTGCGATTGTAGAGTGCGATTCCATGTTTGGGAAATAATGAAATAAGGATTGCATTTTCAATTTCAGCCAATCAAGTGGTACACAGCGTTTAGTAGCTTCTTAAAGGAGGAACTTGACTTTGTCGAAAAAGAATGGCTCCATTTTGCAGAACGTGGATTACAAACATGCACTGCTTTGCACCAACAAATAATGAATGCAGTGCTCACTATTGAGGACGTTCACGCAACCTACGGTAAGTATCCCTTTAACCCTTATGCAAAGGTGGTAGTATAGTTTGCCTCGCCTATATCCTACATATATTTTTAATACCCGATCCTGCCTACATTTTGACTGCATTAATGTCGCTAAAAAATATACAGTGTACTCTCGCTATAAGAGGCCTCCGTATAAGAGCATGTTCAATATAAGAGCACTCCCAGGTCCCCCCTATATGATTGTTGGGCTGTAAATGTTCCCTATAAGAGCACCGCTTATAAGAGCATTTTCGATGTAAGAGCTGGCATTTTACATCCTCATGGTAAACCAGATCCATTAAGATCATATGAGCAGACATAGAAACGTTTATGAAACGTTTGCAGAAAAATCTGACGAGCGTGAATGCGCACAATGTGCTGAAGTTGGTGACGAGGGAGCAGAGTGCATATACCCAATACCCATCACATATAGATACAATTTATCCTGGCTAATTTGCAGGATGCATATGAACCTGAATTAATGGATTCTCTGGATGCAATTGAAAATATTGTAGACAAATCCCTTGCAATGAATTTTCGGCAGGCTCACATTACTATTTTATTTTAAACAAAAATTAATTGAATAATTGATAATATTTGTAAATAACATTTTAGTTTATCTTATAATCTAATGTACTGTGTAATGGCGTTGTCTTATTTACCACACTTTTTAATAATGTAGATCTATGTAATGTATAATCAGTATTTTGATGTATTTAGGTATATGTTCTCTATAGAAGCATACCGTTATAAGAGCGCTTTGGGCGTGCTTTTATCGGTGCTCTTATAGCGAGAGTGCACTGTACCGACATATATGGAAGGATTATTCGCAAGCCAACCTAGACGCCTACTTTTTTAAAAAGAAAACTATAGCCTACATATACGCCTGCATATTCTTAAAAAAATCCACAGCCTACATTTACGCCTACATAATTGT
Organism: Allacma fusca; assembly: GCA_947179485.1. NCBI lineage: Eukaryota > Metazoa > Arthropoda > Collembola > Symphypleona > Sminthuridae > Allacma > Allacma fusca. The sequence goes on along the minus strand of OX359248.1, from coordinate 43,599,674 downwards.
AGCCTATATTTGCACCTATGAGTAGTATGTAACAGTTTATAGGGAATCTATGCTGATATACGAATGCCTGAATTGTCTCCCTACACAAGGATTTCCCCTATGTCAAATTGGGGTTCTCCCGGCGTTATGCGTTTTATTAATTCATCCCAAACTTAGGTATATCATACATAATTAAAGTACCTCCACTAACAATAAGAGAGTTATGTATAGTATGTATGATAGCACCAATATATACGTAGGTGTATTTGTAGTTCCCTTCCGCCCTTGACATCACCTGGGAAAACTTTATCGCAAACAAACATAATAACAGTATTTATCACTATTAGGGAACTTACTACAAGACTTTTGAAGTGTTCTTTTCCTTAGAACATGTACATAACCCCACGCATGCACCCTCAGGATAACTAATTTGAATACAAATTTTCAACTTATAACTGCACTTAGAAACAAGATTAATTTCCTAGCTATTCATCAGTTTTAGTACAAAAATTTAAGGAAACACTATTTAAACAGTAGAAAATGTCCACAGCATAGTGCGTACAACAACCTAACATATAAATGCATGTAAAATGTGCGCCTACATTTATATGAATAAGTTATTATGCCCAACACATTTTATAGGCAATCTACACAACAAGTTATCCCCCTATCCTATAATGCCTACAATTAACATGAGAATTTGTTTCCAACCTATATTTTGCCTACTTGTAGTAATGGGATGGAGTTTTTACAGCGAGAATAGAATATTTTCATAACCAATCAAGTTTATCATTTAATACGAAATTTCATTGGTAAACATGTTTGTGTGCAAATGCTTGCTTAATAAAAATTTGCAATTTGGCAATCCAGATTTTCCAGAAATAACTGGAGCAATGCCCATGCAATTAGAGCAGGTTCGTTTACAAGTTTTTATATTGCTCTAGATTTAAATCAATTACATTTGAAGCAGGGACTAATTGTGACAAATGTTTAAAATAATGCAGCAACTACTGGATCAACTGACACAAGTAGTAAATACCACTTGTTGGTGTGTTGGAGCCCTGCTGGAGTATAAAACGAATTTCCGGCCATCTTATTTCTCCAGCATGTCCTCGGAATTTCGACATTGGGGTAGAGAATATCGAAGCCGTTTTGAATGCATTCAAACCATTCGAAATTTCTTGCAAAAATTCTTTTTGTTTGCACAATCCATCATGTGGGAAAACTTTTCCTTCCAACTTCTTCTAATTGATGATCCACTTCAACGAATGCGTCACTTGTCTGACAAGGTTTGCTAATTATAAACTGTATTATATACCTATAATTGACCGGGCCTGCGGTCTGGTGGTGTAGTGAATCTGTAAGGTTGCAGAAGAGTCGGCTTTCGACTCTAGCTCACCCCAAAATAATTTCAGGTCATTTCTATCTTTCTCTATACACTATCGATATGCAAATGAGGTCTGGAGGCATGTTGCGCATTCTTGGAAGAGTATCAGCAGGAGTAGTGTGTGCCGTACACTGATAATGATTCGTAAGATGAATTGGTGTATTTGTATATACTTCGACTGCTGATATCTCGGATAAGATTGTGTCCGTGGCATGTCCCGTGTCTCCTCCCTTGTCTGCATATCCTCTGTCTCTACCTGTAGCTTCACATTTCACTCTCTCTCTCTATAGCTAAGTCTGCGTATGTGTGTGGTGATATACATGCTTGCAAGACTGCGGGGATGCTGTGTGTGACACCGGGTATGTGCTTTGAAACTGTATGTGCTAATGTATAGCGGACTGCACACGTAGCGGGGGCCTAGACCTCTACCTTCGGTTATTAGTCATATGATGACGAGTTTACATGCAGGCCTGTGGTTGAGTAAGTGTGGAATGGGCGGCCGCCCCACTTCACAGTACGCAGCTAATGGGCCAGAATGGCTCCAATTTGTAAATAAATTAAAAAGAGAATAAAGGAGGTAAAGAAAACTCTGTAAGGCCTTAAGGGCAAGAAATCGGAGTATAAACCCCCCAAAAAAAATATACCTATAATAAGAAAAACAATGACTATCTATTTTTTAGTGGTATCGAATCAATACATTAGTAAATAACTTCGGTTTTCCCAACCAAGAGACTAGAAATCAAGGGCGTGGAGATGTAATCAAAAGTTTCATGGGAAATTTCTGATTATACCGAGTTATGTGAGATTTCAATCTTACAATGATGACACCATTTTATTAACGATAATATTATTCTACAGGTAGACATAGCCATTAGGCAACTAGTATCACAAGCATTGATTGTCATTCAGCAACCCCACGGAACAATTAAAAAGGAGACCAAATTTGACCTTGTGGTACAAATATTCGGTACTAGTATGACTAATGTGAGTCAAATGAGAGCCCCTTCCATCACAGTGATAAATGAAACCCATGCCGAAATTCTTCACAGACACGGATTAAATGATGAGATCACCGCTGGATGTGGGTCAATCCAACCCTCCAAATCATCTGTGAAGCAACCTACACAAAATTACCAGGACTCTGATAAAACAATGACTGTTACATACGAGTATGTACCCTTCTTCAAAAATTCATTTTGCATAAATTCTTGATATAGATAAATATTGTCTTTAAATTTCAAAAATTTACTTCCAGTCGAATGGGCATACCTGAAAGGCCGCAAGATAACTCCCGTTCCAGAGCCGTTTTGAAACAGAAATTCGTAATTCTTTTTCATACTGTGTTGGAATTTGAAGGACTACCGATTCAGGTAATAACTTACAATTAGCTAGTAAATGTAACAATGAAGTAATATTGAAAATATTGCAAGGTAGTTGTTTCCAATACGTTTCTGCTTAATATATTACCAGGTATGGGCATGCAGTACTCCATTTGTGTACACAACAAACGTGAGTCAAGACTGTGAGGCAACATCAACCATGTTTTGGGACGCATATGTTTTCTACAAATCACCATTTAATGTTCCACCCAATGGAACAGCAAAGGTTTGGCAAGTCCAGGCAGCCCTCTCTCGATTTATTACCAAAGAAACGAACATAACATGGGCACCCAATCAACGGAGCTTGGCTTTCCTAATGGAAAAGGTGATCGGCGGCAAGTACTTCAACCTTGACACTCCCATCGAAAGGGGGATGATTGACGAGCAAAGGGATTCTGAATCCGGAGTTACATTCTGGAAATGGTTCATGAGTACTATGAAATTACTAAAAGATGATTTAGCTGAACATTGGCAAAAAGGGTAAGTTATAGGAGATGTTAGGATTCGTAGATGTGTATTTCTGCATTAATACGCCTGCATTTCATATTTAAATAAACATGTAATTTTTGCAGTTACATCGTGGGTTACTTAGACCGAGAAGATGCTGAGAATATCATTGACAACAAACCTGAAACTTTTATGTTGAGGTTTTCTAGCTCACAGCTGGGGGCCTTGTGTATAACGTTCAGTAAGTTTCAATAATATAATCCTACATTTATTTCACGTATTTAGATCACAGGGAGATGTGTATCTATGTCTGACTCCTGACCAATTCCACATTCCAATGATGATTTTGTTATTAATAATATAATGTCATATGGGCATTAATTAATTTTCAGGAAGAGATTCAGACACTCATAGCTCTATCCTCCCAACAAATGAAAAGGGTCACCTAGCCGCTGATCTGACCCAACTTATATATGAAATGAATCCTCCAGTAAAGTATTTATTGTACATCAACCATTACGGTCACTTCGTTCAGAAACATAAAGACGAAATATTTCACACTACTTTAGCTCCACCGAGTCCTGAAAATTATCTACGTAATTTTGTCATTGAATACATACTTTTCTGTCTAGTGAATGGAATATTGAATAAATAACTATTATTAACTAAGTAATTCTTTAAATTCTTTAGTAGCTAATGGGAGAAGGCCGTATGTGAGAGCTCAGATGATACTCAGAATGCTTTTTGAGTCAATGCGTCCGAGGAGAGCATCCGATGCTTCAGTGGATTCCAGTATGTCAATGTCTCCGCATAGCTCTAGTCAGGTAAAATTGAGAATATCTACAACACGAGTAAATATAATCATCATTCTTCAGTAATTACTTGAAGTAGTAATATAAGGCATTATTATTTTTAGTACTACAACCACTCTGGTTTAGCTGTGGAGGATCAAAACTGAGGATCCTGTCCTGGTTGGAGCAACTCTGGATAAGATGATTTTACTGTTAAATCTACTATTTTTGCTCAGACGGAAGTATGCATAATATGTATGTAGATACATATTGATCAAGACAACAATTTACTTAGAATTACGTAATCTTAGTGATGGGAAAAAAGCTAATTCAGGATAATACGGCTGCGTATGATGTAATGAAAGCTTCCAATTTTTTATATATATTTTTGTTTTTATAGATACTCTTTCCCTTCCATTTATTCAGTTACTGGTCATAACTCATAACCAAGCAGACAATTAGTATGGATGTAATTACATTTTATTTATTTTCAAGTAATTATAAAGTCATTATTAACTCTAGATTTAGTTTTATGCTTTTAATAAAACCTAAAAACAATACTATTTAAAATGTATCTAATGTGCCACAAAACCATTGCCGCCTGTGCCCCTGTGACTGCAAGATTTGACCCAGGTCAATAAGACGAATTTTGTAAAATCCTGAAAAAAGATTCTACGAAGTGCGGGAATTAAAGTTTTTTTTTATTTTATAAGCTTATGCGAGCTAGGGAGGGTGGCAATGTTTTGGTATTACCTTGAATATACAAGGAGTTCACAAGTGCTCCCAACAAGATATTCTAGAAATAGATGTGAGCACGTTAAAGTTCGCAATATTGTGTCACTGTTGGAGCAAGTATAAGGACCGTCGTAAATATCTATATTTTTTACAGTAAGGAGTATTGTCAATTGTCACCCAAAAGTATTGGGGTATAATGTTGTCATCATTATTTATTTATAGTTATAGGTTTCGTGCGTGTACACGAAAACGGTATTTTTCTAAATCAATTTTTTGAATCTATTAAAATTTTAATTTATAAATGAAATTACAACATGTATTTTTTTTCAATTGCAAACAGTTGAGTGCAACGTAGTCAGATATTCACATGTGGAGCAAAAATTAAGAGAGTGATTGGTTTGAGAAAGTGTAAAATCCATAGCAAATGTATTTCCAACTCATACAAGATTTTTACTTTATCATTTCAACTAAAAAATTTTGATTTGCGAGTCGCGTGGTGAGATGTGAAGGAACGTTACGAATTGCCTGAAACTCTTTTCTTGATGATAACGTTTTTAAATTGTTACTAACCGTGTGGATCATGTCGGATTATGTGAAAATATGTTTTGATCTAGTCGCCTAAAAACTTACAGTCAACTCTCGCTATAAGAAATGATCAAGGGACCGTAAAAATGTGTCCCTTACAAACATATAAGCCCTTATATGCATAGTATTATACAACGTGTAAATGGAAATCGTGACTGCAAAGTACCAATCGCTTTGTACCGAAAAACCCCTTATTAGGGTATCCCTAATAGCGAGAGATGCATTTCATTTGCACCAAACTGTACGGTTATGGACTAAATCGTTCTTACGGCATTGAACTAATTTGCTGCCCACTTCCGATGCCCTTTATTCTTAGGTTTCACCAATGTGTAACTGTACAGTAAATTGCTATGAAATAAAACAAATTTTAAAAAGCGGACATTCCACTTTCCATGTATGATCCACATTTGTACAAACATTTTTGAATTGTGACCAAATATTTTGTACCTACACAGTTAATTTATAACAAGGGAAGTTGTACCTGTCCATCTGGGATTAAAGCAAAACAGCAAAGTACGTAATACCTTCATAAGCAGTTTCAGAAGACAAGTAACTCGAGAAAACGAGATCATTGTGTACCGGGTACCGTTCTTCCACCGCAGGGCTGCAATGTTTAACAGTCTAAAATAATAGAGCGCTACTTTTAAGGAATATTCAAGCAGCTATCATACACACATAAGCACGTTGGAGTGTAACCGTGTTTGCTTTCGCTTTTGCTTATGCCCCGAAACCAAAATTTTAAACGCACGGTCTGTTACTGGAACCTATCTGTACAAGCAAAATTTGGAAAACATTGAGCTTGTGCCAAGGCCAGAGCTATTTAAAATACTTGGTCTTTGATTAAAAATACAAAATAAAATACATTAAGTAAAAGATTCAAGATAATAAATATAAAGTAAAATATTAGATTATTTTACGAAAATGCAAATACAATGTAGATAGTCCAAATTACTCAAATGCAAAATATGGTACTGTAAGCACAAAATATTTTTCTTAAAATTTCCACCTAATGATCACTCGTTTCGGTTTGTAGAACATAAATAACTTTATCCAGCAACCTTAATCAGATAGCAAAATATTTCAAGGACTGCATAGCAGACTTGTATGGTAATAAACTGTACAAATATTGCTGATGAAGCCAGTTCATTATAATTATTGAAATCCAAGTGTTTTAACTATCCACAATCAGTTGATTTGACTGTTAAATGAATTTTTCTTTCTTCATTATTAAATGTATTTAAGTAATGATTGTTAATAGAAAGGAGTTCGTTGAAAATTAAAGATTGAGCCGGTCTTCAATGTATCTTAAATACTAAATATCGACAGCTATGTAGTGAGAAGGATTCATTCAAACATATTATTCCATTGCTCAAACGGAACAACATTCTCGGAGATATTACAACGTATACACTGTATATAGTGTTAAAGACATAACCATGTTGGTGAAAAGTATTTTCAGCCAAATACTTTATTTGAAATACTTTTTTCACGACCATGAAGTAAATTCATTACGTTACATTAAGTTCATTACGATGGCCTTAACAAATATCGTCGCACAATCTAAACATATTACTGTGGCACATTAAACCTATTGATTTTAGAGAGGATCAGGTCATTCAGTTGACCTGAGGGAAAGAAAACAAGCCACTTAAACACATATGCTAATACAACCAAAAGGTTGTGCAGTCAGTAGGTATTGCACTGCATAAAAATTTCATGAATATTGTTACAATACCAATCGATTGATGCCCTGAAATCCTTTAGTATCCAATATGATTCCAGTAATACATGCACAGTTGGAACTAAAATTATTATAGCAGTTTTAATATATCGTTACTGAAAATGTGTCAAAATTTTCAGCTTACATTTGACATATTAGTTACTCTGTCCCACTTGGTGCTTGTCGTTATATCACTTCGCCAACTTGTGACTTTGCTTGTGCTAGTCAAAAAGATTTTCAATGATGAAGTTCTAGCGTTTAATGATGAGTTCTTAATTAAACTTGTGTTTTGAATTTATATCTAGAATGCTATGAGGAGTAATGTAACGCCAGCGAGAAATAAGATCGCAGAAAAGACATAATATGAAGAGGGGACTGAGTGATTACACCATGTTAAATGCATAATGACTGACTGACTAAATGCACCCCGTCAGTTGTGGCACATGCCTAACTCGGATACCCGTACCTGAAAAAATACATGAAGTGCGAGTACGAGTTATTATACAGGCCCGATCCCGCACCCGACCTTCAACCCGCAATTGACTATCAGATACTATTTCCACATGCGATGTGTATAAGTAATCGTAGAAATTACCAGTGTATTTATCATTAAATGTATTTATTTTAAGCGTGGCATGTTTTATGGTCCTCTGATTATGAGCTTCCGTAGAGTCATGGTAGTGGTCCGTAGTCACTCTTAACAAATTAATCACTTCAATTTCTGAAAATCTCAAGGCCACCCTCAATATTTTCAAAATTCCTTCGAAACAAGATTATCATTACAATGCAAGCTTAACTGTAGTAAATGGGCGCAGGTTTTTATGGTTTATATCAGTGCTCGGCACGGGTACGAAAAATCGGTACCCGTACCCGTATCCGTACCCGAAGTGCGGGTATTTCAATAACTGGTATCTATACCCGTACCCATACCCGAATATCCGGGTACAAATTTTTCGTACCCGTATCCGCAATGTAATCTCAATCCATGTACCTGTACCCGTATTGTACCCGTACCCGAAAAATACTCGACAATTGAACCCATACTCGGGTATCGCAGTGTCGTACTCGTACCCGAGTACTTTATCCAGATTTGTTTAAATGTAATACATAGTACGTTATATGTAATAACGTATGACACATGAGTGGGTAATTTTGACTACCTAGAGAGGTATTTGACATTGTATATTTTTATGGAAGAGTAGAAAACTAGAAGCGTTTCTGATTAGAAGTAAAATTATTATTATCCCCCTTTGATTGTTTATGGGGTTTTATTTTATAGCACCCAGTCTATATGTACATGCATTTTTGTGCATAGAGATAATTAAAATGCAGTTTTGGCTTGGGACTTTTGATTTTTAACTTCTAGATTTATTCGGCCTTTTCCACTAATTTTCTCATCTCAGTAGCTTTGTGTACATATTACTCATTAATATCTTGTTACAAATATCCGCCTTCTCCTAATCAACTACCAATTACACAAAATAACTTGCCATCCAACTTTTTCGGAACTCAAATTTATAAATTGTATTAATTGTGGCTAACGAAGTATCATGTACATGTCACACAGACTCTTAATGTAATTAGTGACAAAATACTACAATACATTATTAAACCGTATTATAATACATAATAAATAGTATTATGTAGACGTTTTGAAACTTCGTAGAATCCTGTTCTCCACTTCTATCTTGTTATTATTCCTCGTCTGTGTTTATTTATTTATTCTTCCTAAAACATGTTACAGTCTGAAATACATTTGCTGCATGTTTACAATTACCTATATGTATTCAGAATTGCTAAAAATACCGACAGAAGTTTCCAACGGAAGTTCCCAGCATGATGGCATAAAATTCATCAAAATGTCTCAAATGTCAACGTATCCAAATACTCGGGAACAATTGAATTGTCGCGGGTACGGGTAAATGACACCATTATACCCGTACCCGGTGGGTATAATCCCAATTTGAAATCCTTGTACCCGTACCCATACCCGTATCCATACCCGAAATTTTGAGCCGACCAAAGTGTACCCGGGTAGTACCCGAAATTGTTCAGGTACACAAAATCGGTACCCGGGTAGTACCCATACCCGTACCCATACCCGTTTACCCGAGTATTACCCATACCCGTGCTGAGCACTGGTTTATATGAGGATTTTTTAACAAATTATAGGACGGTTATACAAGTAAGTTGTGTACTCTACCGGGTGGTATACATTATTATGTGGGAATATAACAAGTTGGATACTATGTAAAATGGTGTATGGTTTGTGAACAGGTGTAAGTAGAACTCAGCCTATCCTATATCTATCTAAATTCATTTGCTTATGAATCGATGTTCAGTTCTAAACGAGAAACTTTCGTCGTGTGTAATATTCTACTTTTTTATTGCTGTAATTGGCTTATTGCATAATTTTAATTAATATATAATTGAAAGTTTTGGAGGGGAAGACGCCAGCGATAAAAAAATATTTTCTTTTGCATGTACATACATATGTATGAAGAGGTGAGATGCAGGCTGGCAAATGAGTCCATTTTTTTCTAAATTAGTTTTATTTCAAAAAAATGTACTGTAAAGCAAGGACCATTCATGGGTAAATTCCTAAAGGTCAGAAGTCACCGGAAGTGAGTATAATAATTGGGTCAACAACATAATAGTAATATCATATGTAATATAAAATTAATGATAGGTATTTTGTTTCCCCTGTAAAATCTTGAAATACAAACTTTTGCGAGTTCCAGGTTTAGAGTTTGTTCAGATTTATCTATTTTATTAGGTCAGGAGTGACCAGTAATACTAAATTTATTCGACACATATTACTCATACTAACAATGTAAATAAGTCCATTTTACAAAGAAATCATAGATATGAGTCAATAAGCTCATTCAGTTAAAACTGTGATTACAACGTTACAATACGCCGTTGTTTTTGAATTAACTTAAGCAATACGGTTCGATAACATTTCAATTGAAATTAAAATTTGTCACAATACCTCACAGAATTTCCGAGAAAATATTTCAATGAGCAGTTGGGTGTCAATCTCTAACTTTAGAGTACGTGTTTTATGCAAATATTTGTAAATCCAGCTCAAACATGATTACATTTCTCCACAAATTAATTTAGATAGAGTTTTAATCAATTAACCTATTATCCCATGCTGATCTTAAATAACTGGTGATTTTACGCAGTTGTTTGTACAAGTTAGTGTACTGTATAAGAACATCATTTATTGCACCCTTCGCTGTGAATAGATAATTATTACAGGTACTGGCTAGATCTAAATCAAAAAATTTTAGCAGCGTTTATTTCAATGGTAATATAATTTATTACTCTAATAGAAGATCAGCCATGTTTTCCAAAAGAGTCATTCTCTAAATAATAACACCCTTAAAAGTTGTAAATTTGCCCTTAAATAACATTACGGTAAAGAGAAATATGTCCAAGTATTTTTTCGTGTATGGAGAAACTGCTTTTCTTTTTTTAGTCTGCAACAATTAATAATAAAAAAGTCAATTGAAAAATATTAAGGAGAGTTCATTTATCATAATGAAGTAAACGAGTATGATTTTGCGATCAAACCCATTTGATACATAAGTGTTTCGCATCAGTCAAATAGGGTCAATGGGGGTTTATTCACATTTTTATTGCTGAGAGTTTATATTTTATTGATAAGCATAGACACATTATGTACATGTATAGAATGAATTTCCCATTCATCACTCTTTCTCCATTCAGGACAATTTCTCCACATTATTTTTCCCGTTTCAAAACCCAACAGCGTATCCTGTTGAAAATCCCTATTAAATTTTCGCTGTTGTAAACAATTCCCTAGCTTTGAAAACATAAAATATCATAATGGGAATTCGAGCTGTTACTATCATTTCCCGAGAAATATTTGACGTCACAATATTTGTTTATCTGACTTCGCACGACCAGAGAGAAACGAAGTGCAAGATATATTTCATACCCCCCTTCTCCTCGCTCACATAAAAACAAGTACCATGAAAATGTTTTTTTATTCCTATCTTCTGCAGCAATTTTTTCTAATGTGTACTGCACTAGCAAATTTAAACATCAGCAGTTTCACACACCGTAATCAGATCAGGAATCGGACACAGGAAACATTTCCTGAAAGTTTTTGTAATTATTTATGTAACAAGTATTGATAAGTGGTCAAAAACTTTGATAAAATCCGGTGTGGTGCGTAAAAAGTTAATGTAAAATGACCACATTATTGTGATCAAAATTCGCAACTTACGAACTTGGGATATAATTTGTTAGAAATTCTATTATACTGCAACAAGTATGTCCCTGAATTGATTTTATGTTCAGCGTAGTATAGCCTCATAGTGCAGAAGAGACATCAGCATATATTTACAACAAAATAAATTTCCTTATGCCTTTCTAATAACAGATGAAAAACACCTGACACAACTGAAACATGGGGAGAAAGATCCATCCTTGAAATTAACATGCGTCCTCTTGGAAAGGAAGTATATTTTCAAAATCCTTTGTATTCCTGACCGTGTATTTTGTAGTCGGTGGATTTTATATTAAACGAAATACGGGATTTTGAAGTTTGAAAATTAAACTTAAGCTGTTTTAGTTACGACAATGTCAGTATTGTTGTGGTAAAGTAAACTGGTGGTTTCACGTGTTTCAAATACCCTGAAACGTCTCTAGTTTTTGTTCAAATTTTAAAAAATTAATAATCAAGTCTTGTTTATATTTCTGGCCTTTCTTCACGCTCAGAATGGTATTAGAGTAGTAGGTAAATAAAGTTACTTGCAAAAAGTATCTGATAAATTTACCAGCAAATGAAGAATTCTGATGTTTAACTACTTTCTTAATTTTTACATACTTATTATTATAAGAGCGGGGGGAGGGTGAAAATCATTTATTGGCATATTTTATTTTGGTTGTTTTAGTTTTTTATCCCTTTGGATATTCCACAGCATGACAAGACCACATTACTATCTATCCATATTTAATACAGAAGTATTAGCCCACACAAATTATATATGTATTCCAAGTTGTTGGACCGGAAAGTATTACTTGAAAAATTAACAGTCCGACAGAGACGCATTTTTGTTTAATAGTACTTGAAGTGTTAATTTCTACAAAATACAAACAACCACAGATGCTACTGTCTGGCATCCAATTCCATATATGTATATATAGGCATGAATGAGATATGATAGTATTGTTTTTTTCAAAACAAAACGTTTGTATTTGACGATAATCTTATTGCTTAATAAATTGTATTAAATTATAACATTACAAGATTAAATAGCGTACCAAACTTTACCGGTTAAATGCGCCTTGACCACGAATGATTTGTACATCAGATAATTGCATGGATTTTATCTTACGTGGGTCCAAGTTTTCCCTGACATAAGTATGGAGCTCTAGACAATGTTGATATTTGAAGTAGTTTTACTGTAACGGGACCATAATAATAACGTCATCGCCAGTTAAAAAATTTCAGGCTGCGTAGAAGTAGCCTGTCACCCCAAAATTTGTCAAACTGGATATTTAAACAATATTTTGTAAAGTTCTTAATGTAAAATGCTTTTGTGTAGCTTTTGTAAAGATTCAACATAGTTTAAGCGCAATTTCCACATCATTTCAGCCTGCGAATCTGACACGAGAACAACTAGGAAGAGGAAGTAATTGAAAAAGTTAGGAAATTATTTTAACACTATATTTAGAAAATCTTGGAAAGTACAAATGTTGTAATCAATAACGTCCACCCCCAAAGCAGATGTGCAGCAAAAAATCCCCAATTTCTTGGTTTCAAAATTTATTGTTACACTTCATATACAATTGGACTTTTCTTGTGTGGAGCGGGAGCATCATTATTTAGTATTTCCTTAATGTACTGGAAATAAACTCATTCATTCATTCACAATCTGTAGTATGTATTTTGGTGGTTATCTCAGTATCTCAAAATCAGAGTAGTGCATACGTTTCTGGCAATACAAATTAAAATATTAAAGGAAACACATTATATATGTACATATTATAAATGTATGTATAATATTTTAATGTATAATTATTAGTTACGAAGACAATACCCTCTCATAACCTGGCTGTTGAGAGATACTGATAAGCAAGGCACGATGTGTATAAAAATAATTTCCACCTGTTAGAACTCTGTTAGTATGTGTTTAGATTTTAAAGACTCAAGTACTGTACAGAAAGTTTTGAGAGCAGAGGATTTAGCAAGCGAATACTCATCATTATAATAGTCAAGTTTGCTATTATGTAGCTACTTTTCAACTCCCCTTGTCAGTATTGATCCAGTGCTCGTTCAGAAATTTAGAAATTCAGTTAGAAAAACTTTTATGAATAAGCCGTGTACTAGAAATGTCTTTATTACAAGCAATTCAGGCATTGCCTACTGGCCCTTCGTGCTATGCCAAACTCAACGAATGGGGCTGTACTCTCTGGCAATATAGACAGTATTTTCCCGAATTTCTGGAGCGTACTTTGTAAGTTATAAAAATATTTTTTATCTTTATTTTTAAATGGAAGCAAATTATTTCTAATATATAATCACTGTTTTACATTAAATTAAATACTTTCGTCTTTAAACTGTTGCCCAGCATTGAGTTATTAGTCCCTTTTGACCGTGTAGATACTAAGCTACTGAAATGATAAAAATTACAGTACATTGATCTGACTATAACCCAAATGTGATAATGTTTAGGTGCACCGTGGTAGAGGACCCCACTGAAGATGAGGTCAATCAATGGTATTCTGAATTTGAGACAATGCAACAAAATTGTATCAACATGTCTAATGGATATCAAGAAAAGCTTTACGCGGTAAGGAGCATTTTATAGACACTGATTCCCTTAAGAATATGACAGTTTTACAGTAATTTGAGGATGGACCTGCTCACAAATCATTCCCTTCTATCAGTATAGATACAAATCTTGTGTAAAGTAAATCCGTTGTAGTCCCCGTTGTCAATATCACAGATGGAAATTCTACGGATGCGAATCTTTTGTGAGTCCAAGCAAGGGGAATCATAAAACATGGTTTGGAATTTCAATTTCAGCCCGTGTCGTGGTACAAAGCGTTTAAGAGCTGTTTAAAGGAAGAACTTGACTTTGTGGAGCAAGAATGGTTACGTTTTGCAGAAATGGGATTACAAGTATGTATTAATTTACACCAACAAATATTGAACACTGCAATCACCTTTGAGGGCTATAACGATATCGTTCCCACAATCCTCGGTAAGTATCACTTTTTCCCTTATGGGGCTTAGCATTTACAATATTAGTCCTACTCAAACCTCAAAACTGATACATATACAATTCGTTAAGGTAAAATTGAATTTTTATAATATTGTGAAATATTATAGCTTGTTAGTATGTATTGCAGTTACTTAACTCCAACTACCTGCTATAAAGGGAAAGCCTTATTGTATAATTATATCGATAGGAGCATGTAACAGGGAGAGTAAACGTTAACAAAAGTAGAGAAAAGGAAAAATAAGGCACTGTATCCCCTCACCATGACCTTCTATAAAGAACATACTACTTTAAGTCAAAATTTGCTGCTCCTGTTGGAGGAACTACCAGAAGCTCCTATAAAGTCAATGAACTGTACCAATAATTATCTATTTTTAGCCAAACACGCAAAATGCAGCGATCGTTCTATAGGATCATTTTTAAAAATAACACAATATGATATAAATTAAATGCTCTTGAAAGGTCAATTAGGACGAGGATGTGTGACAGATATTTTCGCACGCAGAGAGAAAACACTTGATCGAAGCGTCTCTTAATATGAGAGTATAATCTTTTAGATGTTATCATTTAATTTTAAATTGGATTGTAGTAGTAAACATGTTGTTGAATACAAGTCCTGGGTAAGTAACAATTTCTAACTTTACTCACCAGAAATGTCGGAAATAACTGGAACAGTGCCCTTGGAGCAGGTTGGTTCACACGTTTGTATTACTCTAGCTTTAAATAAATTATATTTAAAGCAGGGACTAATTGTGACAAATGTTTAAAATAATGCAGCAACTACTGGATCAACTGACACAAGTAGTAAATACTACTTGTTGGTGTGTTGCAGCCCTGTTGGAGTATAAAACGTATTTCCGACCATCTTATTTCTCCAACATGTCCACGGAATTTCAAAATTGGGGTAGAGAATATCGAAGCCGTTTTGAAAGCATTCAAAACATTCGATTTTTCTTGCAAAAATTCTTTGCACAGTCAGCCCTGTGGCAAAACCTTTCCTTTAAACTTCCAACCAATTTCGATGTTCCAATTCAACAAATGCGTCATTTGTCTGACAAGGTTCGACATCCGTAAATTCTATTCATTCGCACAGTAATTACTGCAAAAACTACAAAAAGTTATGAAACTGATTCCCAGCCACTTGAGTATCTGTAATTAGTAATACGTATCTGTAAAACCAGGTCGTAAAGATGTATTCAAAATTCAACTTCTAGAAAAATTTGATATGTGTGAAGCTTTAAAAACTCCATAAATTGGTAAAACAATTTTAGTAAAGATAAAATTATTCTGCAGGTGGACTTAGCCATTAGGCAACTAGTATCACAAGCAATGATTGTCACTCAGCAGCCTCAAGGAACAATTAAAAAGGAAACCAAATTTGACCTCGAGGTACAAATATTTGGCACTAATTTGACTTACGTAGGTCAAACGAGAGCCCCGTCCGTCACGGTGATTAACGAAACCCAAGCGGAAACTCTCCACCGTGAGGGATTGAATGATGAAATCACACATGGATGTGGGAGAATTCAATCGTGCAAACCACCTCAGAAACCACCCACACAAGTGTACCAGGACGCTGATAAAACCATGACTGTTACATATGAGTATGCACCGTTCTTCAAAAATTTAATTGTCTTAAATTCTTAAAGAAAATACGCTTATGTTGTCCTTAAATTCCAAAAATTTACTTCCAGGCGAATGGGCATCCCAGAAAGGCCACAAGATATTTCCCGTACCAGAGCCGTTTTAAGACAAAAGTTCGTAATTCTTTTCCATACTGTGTTGAAATTTGAAGGACTGCCGATTCGGGTAATGATCATAATACACTGCGTATAATTATGAAGTCAATGCTTGCATTAAATAATATTGACCGTATTCGAAGACATATGTACTTGTCTAGAGTAAGTTTCTGTAAATGTAATTACGTTTTTTAGGTATGGACATGTAGCACTCCATTTGTGTACACAACCAATGTGAGTCAAGACTGTGAGGCATCCGCCACCATTTTCTGGGACACTTATGTTTTCTACAAATCGCCATTCAATATTAAATCCAATGTATCAGCAAAGTTATGGCAAGTGCAGGCAGCCCTCTCTCGATTTATTACGAAAGAAACGAGCATAACATGGGCGCCCAACCAAAGGAGCTTGACTTTCCTAATGGAAAAAATGTTGGGGTACCAGTACTACAACCTTGAGACTCTCATCGATAGGGCTACAATTGATGAACAAAGGGATCCTGAATCGGGAGTTACATTCTGGAAATGGTTCATCAGTGCAATAAAATTACTAAAAGAAGATTTCTCTGCACATTGGCAAAAGGGGTGAGTTATATGAGATGTTAGGATTCGCAAATGTGTATTACAACAGTATTGCAACATAAATACTCTATTTTTATAATTCAATATGCGCGTAATTTTTGCAGCTACATTGTAGGTTTCATAGACCGAGAAATTGCTGAAAAAGTCATACAAGAAAAGCGACCTGAAACATTTATGTTGAGGTTTTCCAGCTCACAGGTGGGGGGCTTGAGTATAACGTTTAGTAAGTTTGAATAAGACATGGAATTCTAAATTCATTTCACATGTTTAGATCACAGCGAAATGTGTCTCCTTCCTGACCAGCTGCTCAGTCGCCCTGGTTAATGACTTTGTCTTGAGTAATCCAAATGCTTGTGGTCTGTAATAATTCATTTTCAGAAGGCAATGTATGCACTGACAGCTCAATCTTCCCAACAAATGAAAGGGGTCAGCTAGCCGCTGATCTGAACCAGTTTATATCTGAAATGAATCCGCCCGTAAAATATTTATTGTACATTAACTCCGAGGGCCACTTCGTTCAGAAACATAAAGATGAAATTTTTACCACGAATTCAGCTCCACCTAGTCCTGAAAATTATCTACGTAATGTCACCTTCCATACACAAGCTTCTGTATAGTGTATGAAATATTGACTAGATAATTATTATTAACTAAATTATTCTTTAAATTCTTTAGTAGTTAATGGGAGAAAACCGTATGTGAAAGCTCAGATGATGCTCAAAATGAATTGTGACTCAATGCGTCAGAGGAGAACATCCGAATCTTCAGAGGATTAAACGCTTTCAGTGTCTCCACATGACTCCAGCCAGGTAAAGTGGAGAATACCTGTAATACATGTGTAAATTTATTTTTGGTTACTTAGGGTGTACTCACATAAAGCATGTTCCTTCCGTAACCGTAAATATTTTTGTCGGCTTCACGGAAGGAACTAAACGGAAACGACATTCCAACCGCTTACGAACAGGCATCTCGCATTCACACTTCCGCAAGTAATTACATACGGTCTGAACTTATGTGAGAGGTCACTCCGTAACGGAGAAACATTTTACGTGCACGGACAAAACATGCTTTATGTGAGTACACCCTTACTAGGAGTAGTACTCACAAACATTCTGGTCACTTTTATTTTAGTGCTTCTAGTCAAACTGGTATTGCTTTGATAGCCTAAACTGATGTTACACATAGAGCAGCTCTGGATAAGCTGAATTTGTTTTTCAATCTATTATTTTCTCTCAAACGGAAGGATGTACGTTCATACATTTGTACATATTGTCAAGACAAACAACAACTAAATTTCTTGGATGTGCTTAAAGATTGGCTATAACGGTTAATTCTGGATTATACGGCTGCTTATGTTCTAATCACTGCACAGTAAGTTTTTACTGTTACCTTTTTAGGATTCTATTTATTGTATTACTCGCCATAGACAAATATGGAATTATTTTAACTGCATTTAAGTTTTATTTATTTTTAATTGACTTTTCATGTAATTATTTATTTCAGAGTCTAGTAGCTTCTAAAAACATAATTTATTATTACTATACATTTGTTACATATTACTATGTATTTGAAACATGCAACGAGTTCACAACTATAGCACAGGTATTGCGCAAATGTGAGCTAAAACTTTGCCACACTATTATTTTTGTTGGAAATAAAAAGATAAATTGTAAACATTTTTCTCTTGATGAGTGTTGTCAATAGAATGCATTGCAGTGAAATGTTCTCATTGCTGTTGGGGGAGGGGGGTACTTTTTATGTTCACACGGTCTAACCCGATCGCTTGTTAAGGGATATCATTTTTTACTTAAGTTTTGTTTTCATTTTTTGGAAACTCTATTGATAAGTTTGCATTTTCCACAAGGTCTTCCGGAATGATGAGTATGGTGTATAGCAACTTCCAAATCTTTGTTGTATTTCATCCCCTGATTGATGATTGGGATAATTAACACACCATTTTACCTCCTTAAGGTCGGTTGAAACAATTTTGCAGGTCCTTACTTTACATTTTTGTCTGAATGTCAATCTTATAAATTACTACATGCAGATATTACTGTGTAAGATTATGTGTTTATTTTTTTTTATTCACATTTTAGCATCTATAATGTCTTCATTTATACATAAAGTCAGAACATGTAGCTCCAACCGCTGTTTACATATAACGAATGAATCTGATTGTATTGAATTTACCCTTGTTACTTACTAATTTGAAATTTTAATCTCATAACTCCAGCTGATGCATGCAATCTTTCAAAAGCAACAGCATTTAACATCACAAGATTAGGGTTAATTACCGCTGACACTGCAACTTGCAACTTTTATATGCAAGCTCTATACCGCAGATGGATAATTTTATTGCAAATATTCGTCATCATTTGAAACATTTATTGCCTTACAAATATTTCAAAAACTCTTAACAGCGAACTGCTGTAGAATTTTGTTGTAAGCAGAAGTGATTTCAAAATGACATTGCTAATTTGCACAGAACGTTCTCTACTCATTGTCAATTTATAATCGGAATCAATTGAGTAAAAAATGACACATGCAAACGCGGGAGTACAAGAATATATCACAAAAATGGCCATTGAGCAGGGTTCTACAGTTTTCGACGAAGGGAAACGACTGAGTGGGTAGATTATAGGACTGACTGGGACTGATACAGAGTCCTATTTTTAAGACGGCGACTTATGGAATTAATAACCAAAACTGACTGGGACTGATATCACTGCTATTGAGCGCAAGCATCCCTGTTATTAACGAGCACTTGCTGTCCGTTTATTTAAAGCACCACTCTTAAAGTAATCGAGCACGATTTAGGCATACAACAAGTCTCCACGACAGGGCCTAGATACGCAAGCCCGTTTATCGTCGAGTAAATATAGAAATGGTGACCATGTAAATGGTAAAAATGATGCAGTCGTAGAAGGTGTCATGACTGACGTTCGTGAAGAAGAAACACAGTGTGATAACGACTATTCCTGTGTGAAATTAATGGACGGACAGAAAACTTTGGAGAAGAAATTATCACAACCAATGACAATCGAGGACGGATTTTATAAAAGCCAATAGAGGGCCCAGCAGAAAGTAATAAGAATAATTGAGCTCCCAATAGAAGAAGTAATAGACTCCAGAAGTTATCTCAAAATAATTTGTTATTTATTCATTAAAGAAGTCTAAAATTCAATTTCATTTTTTACGAAGGTTCACTAATTTTCCAACCTACTTATTTTAAAGTTGATTATATAAAGTTACTGCTCAATATTTCGGTCAAAATAAATATTTTATGTTAGGAAATTTATTGTAACACATTTAATATAGCCATCGAAGGCGGAGCTGTGTCGTGCATCCGTAATTCTCAACGACACCGTTGCCTTTTAATTTCTACACTCACACTACCACCTCTCCAAGTAATTGTCCCAGGATTTTACTAGCACTTAGGTATTGAACTGAGCTTTCAAAATCGCATTGACAAAGCAAAGTGGCATGGTGTTTCCAATACGATTAAATTAATTTTCATCGCTGGTCTCTTCGTTCCATCTATCTTGAGAATCCGCGTGTAACTGTAAAGTTCAATGCATTTTACCATATTAAAATTCCTGTGTAACAGTGTAAACCTAAAATATATGTATATTCATTAAATAACAAAATCAGGATATTCTATTAGTAAGTAATGAGTGTTGATGTATGCTTCAAAGTTAAGTGATCAAATACGGATACGCACAAAAATGCTTTCAGTTATGAATATCATGAATGACAGGACAAAAGGGGGCCGTTGAATTTGTCTGAATTAAGTACCAATTCAGCAATTTAACAATTGAAAATGTCTTCTAAAAAGTCTTTTATCTCTACAGTCGAATGCTAGTTTAAATAGTTTCCCTGAAAACACTGTTGGGAATTTTAAAAACAAGCTAAGTGGAGTAATACGATTAAATTCGGAAATAATCCATTCATTGCAGTTATTGTTAGCACTTAATGTTTTAAAAGATACTTCTGATTCAACAAAACCCTGAACGAACTTGAAATGTCAAAAATGTTTTTGTATATTCCAGTTTACTACAATGCTAAATTTACCGCAATGGCAGCATACATAATGAACTCCCTGAATATCGAAACCTATTGGTGTTTCTGAGTGTTAGAATCAAATATAATTGGTACATCGATTGTATACTTTACCTCCGCATTAAGCAGAAAGAAAATATATGCAGCATGTGTGCTAAACAATTCACTAGAGAAATAAACATTCAATCGATTTTCTGGCAAACGTGTTCTCCAGTTTCATTAAAGTAGCAGCATATCTGCATTTCTTTTGGCACAAGCAACGACTTTTCAAAGAATGTGGGTTGCCTAAAAGGTCTATTTCATTTACCCTTCGCTCTAATTCTAGCTTACAGAATCGGTCTTTCATTTTGAACAAGTTGTGTTACTTAAATAGTATATATGTTTGGATAAGGCTGGACTGTGTTTTATATACTGCTGATTAGTATTACATACCGAAGTTAGAAAATATTTATGGTCAAAAGGTTGTCATTCGACATCTTTAATTTTAGAATCTAGAATAATATATTTTAACAGTAAGATCAAAAGAACTCATTAAATAAAAGCGATTATAATCATTTCCAATTGTTACTGTGCCCGTTAATTCTGAAGAATAAGGTGATAAGGGGGTGGCAAATCGGAAGAAGATATCATCGCTTAGTAGCATCAAAAGATCGGATGAGGACGAAGGAGTCAACACGAAAGAGAAGTAGTCGACAGTTCAAATGACTGGATTTTCAAAGAGGCGATTTAATGTTATCACTTATTGTTTATAATTGAACTATTGCAAAGTACAATGCTGTTAGGGAAAAGTTGGAACATTATTATCTCTGCCATATAAATATATGAAAGAACATTCTCGGAGGTGTTATTTATTACAAAAAATGGCAAATCTTGTACAATTTTCATTGCGAAAGCGAGAAGTGAGGGAAGAAGATATTTGAGAATTTCAGCACGCTCAGACATTTTGAGACGCGGAATTAGGAGCTAACTAACCAATGAACGTATCATAAGAAAGAAGGGAAGTACATTATAATTTCACTCACTCTCATGGTTCTCTTAAGAACAGTGTAAGTGTCTTGCAGAAATATCGTAACATTAAAGGTGCAAGTCAATACAACACAGTGATGTGAACTATATTCTCAAAACAAAACACTATACAATACTGAGTATTTGATCAAATGAATTAGTGAGAAAAACTTTGTTATTAAATGAATTAATATAGCTCTTACAATGTAACAGTTAGCGGAAAAGTTCCAAATGGAATGATAATTTGAAACTGTTCATCAAAGAAATGAGAATATGAGTAGTGAAATTGAGAACTAGAGAAAAGAACCTGATAGTTGGAATGATGAGTAATACTCTGATTTTTACATTGGTCAATAACACGAAACTCTGGAAGGAGTAGATGAGTCCTGGAGGATTGAGGAAATTTACTTAGATGAGCTTATATTTGAGGTACACTATTATTCACTTCTATAAAAACCTGAGCAAGTATAACTCAGATGTAGTACTTGAGGAATTCAGCACAGCTATTAAGCAAAAGACGAAGAACAAATTTTGGAAATGTTTTCACGAAAAACCAATTTATTCAGTTGAATTGACGTATATATAGGCTACACTACAAGCAGGGATGCCAATGGTCTGGTCCGGACCATTTATAATGGTCCGTTATTGGTCTGGCCCGGTCTGATCCACGTTTTGGACCAGACCAGATGCAATTGGTCCGGTATTAGGACCAGACCAGACCAAACCAACGGACCATGGTCCCAACCAGGGTTGCACAAATGAAAATGCCCTCGGTTTTATGCCTGCCCTCCTGAAAATGCCCTGAAAATGCCCAAAACGCCAAAAATGTCCTGAAAATGCCTTACTCTGAAAATGCCCGGCATTTTGGGCACTTTCGGCAGGCATTTTGGGCATTTTTACAGAAACTTATACACTATGACCAGTATTGCTCCTTTAGCGAATATAAGGGAGTTTTTCATAGTATAATCAAACCCATCCAGTTTTAGAAAATGTTATACTTGATTTAAAAAAAAGAATTTAATTCGTCTAATTCCCTAATGGCTATTTCAATAAGCCCCAACGGAGTTGCAAACCTTCAACGCTGTACATTAAAAAAACTTTTGGATTTGGAAAGAACAACTTGTACAGTGCCAGTATAAATTCCGTATTTGATAATGGCTTGTAAAGTATAGAAAATTTTACACTTTCATTAGATACACACAATGGGACGGTTATAATATATGTCAAAACTTTGAGCTTCCGTAGCTTTTGTGTCGACTTTGAAAACTGCATTTAATCAGCCGTAGTAAACCAGTGTAATAATTCTAGGAGTTAAAAATGTAACAATAAATACATTTGGATGACGACGAGTTTTGAAGCTCACAAACAATGATATTGTTAATCTTTTAACAACTATTTTATCTTTTTGTGTCGCATCTTTGCCCGAATATGTTTGTTCTTGAAATCTAAATAATTACAGGCACGGGTGTACAAGCGAATTTTTACAACAAAATAAGGAAAATAGCATTATTATTATTTTTCCATAAATATGTCTATATCAACTGGCTCCAGGTTTCAACCTTTTTGTAAACAGTTTGTTTCTATAATTTTATCATGTAATCCAGTTGAATATTAAAATTATTTGCAACATACTGTTTTGTGACTTATTTTGCAAAATTAGCAGGTAGCTAAAGTCATATATTTAAAAAATTGGAGTGAATATGCCGAAAATGCCTGCCCTAGGCTGAATATGCCAAAAATGCCCAAACTGCCATAGATGCCCAAAATGCCATGAAATGAAAATGCCCAAAATGCCATGGCATTTTCAATTGTGCAACCCTGGTCCCAACCTTTCGCGAAATGACAAACTTATGGATTCTCGAAATCCCAAATAATGTTTAAAATTGTCTTTTTTAGGGATGAAATCAAAATTCCACTTAATAAAACTTGATTATCTAATTACTCTTAATGGTTTTCTGGACCATGGTCCGGACCTTTGGTCTGGTCTAGTCCGAAACCTGGACCAGAACAATAGTCTGGTCTTACCCTTGGACCAGACCAGTTTCATAAATCATGTATCGGACCAGACCATTGGCATCACTAACTACTAGATCCACGTTACGTATTTATTCTCGAAGATCAAAAGAAATAATTAGCATAACGATGCATTACAGATCAGAATACAACGCCGACATCGTTTCCCGAGCCAACAATGTGCTTGGAAAACGTTTCCCATTACTTTCAGGAGTACAATCTAATATTCTTCGCGAGGTACCCGCAGTACCACAAACTGGACTGGAACAATTTAAAGTGGAACTAGACAAATACCTGTAATGTCATTAATATAACGTAACAAATTATTTTGGTAACTTACCGTCTTTTTCCTGTCATTCATGTAGTACCTTGAAACCAGAACCAACCTAGAAAATGCCTTTGCACATGTTCGTCAAAGTTTATGTCAACTTTACTGTGCGTATTATCTGCAATCAGGGATTGCTATCAAGAAGAAATTTGCAAATAAGTATCCTGACCTGCTAATCCAAGCTGAAGCGAAAGCTGAGATTTTCTGTAAAGCTTGACTATGAGCATTCTCAAAACCAATAAATATACATACATACAAATAAATAATCCACGACTTTAATTTGACATACGCAAAAATCACTAGATCATTAAAAATCACTTGTTTTGTAC
The DNA here is from genome assembly GCA_947179485.1 of Allacma fusca. Lineage (NCBI taxonomy): Eukaryota > Metazoa > Arthropoda > Collembola > Symphypleona > Sminthuridae > Allacma > Allacma fusca. Next base: position 43,575,335 of record OX359248.1, on the reverse strand, counting down.
TTTTATTTGTTGAAGTTCCGAAAAACGATGAAAATCACACTAAAACCATTTTTGTATCTCCCTTAGCCCATTAAAGTGTTCATATAAAGTTTTCTAATTTTGTTTCAGAATTTTCAGTTTGCCCAAAATGTTTGTCCTTCTGAAGTTATTGTACTTCACAGACCATTCTGTGCCTGAAGTATTCAAATTACAATTAGCTGTCATATCTTGTAAATGCTTAATCGAAACGTGTGCTACAAAGAGAGCTAAATTATATTTGTTGGGGTAGTTATATCATAATTAATTGTATATTTTCATTTTTGCAAATAATCACCACCATTTTCCCTTTTCATAAACTCTATATTGAGATCTTGAATCTGGAGAATTTTATTGTTATTCCGTGGTTATTTTTCCAAATTACTGAACTAAAAACACTGAATGTTTAACTACAATGGATGGGGTGGAAAATTATGAAAATAATTTCAATTGAACATTTCCAACGTTTACGTTAGACTATAGCTTCAACATTAAGGGAGCTCTGGCAGTCTCAAATACATTAAAATGCATTTGTGGACTGGCTGAGATTTTTGGTAAGGTCTTTTATTAAGACTGAAACAGATATGAACGTATTGCTCTGGGATATAAAACTGACTGGGACAGATCGGCGGTATACGTGGGTGTATACAACAATTGCCGCACACATGCTTATAGAACCTATAACATAATTTCGCTGATCATGTGACATCTACTTCGCTTTGCCTCACCTACACAACTTGTAAGCTTGCTTCATAAGTTTCAGCCATTTCGTGTAGAGTGAAAGTTCTCATTACATCTGGACGAAATTTAATTTATTAAAAATTCATTTTAAACTGTTGAAGCGCGCGTAAAACTACAAATTTTATTGCATTTAAACCATAACTATGGCCCAGCAATTTCAGGTGTTTTATTTTTCATTAATTTTTCTTGGCAGTAAGAAAATTGAAATTGTTACACAATTGTTTCATGTGTAATGTTGCTTTGTATCGGAAACCTAGGTTTGCCTTAACACTTCTGAAGGATATATTCTTTTTGAAAACGATTCTTCAAGTAAATCCGGGATTTTGAAGAAAACTGTGGGGGCAATGCGGTGAACATTTTTTACAGCACGTGGGTGGGTTGTTACCGAAAGGTCTTGGAAAGACATGCTTAGAGCGCTTCAAAAAGCTTGCAAGTAACACAAGCTTAGTAAGTAAATTGTTTTGGCAAGTAGTAGTTTTATATTGCAGTGACGCTAAAGTTATTGACTAATTACGTGTGAAAGTGTTGGCTAATTAATGATAAGACTTGACTAAGAGCCACGAAGGTGAACAATTTCACAAGTGGTTAATACCAAGGTGCAAGTAATTGCAGAGTAGAACGATGCAGATTCATCCCGAGTAAAATGCCTGAGGGCCCTCGTGCAAGGTATTGTAATAAATTCGATTCTAGTGAACTAAATCAATTCAGTGAATGTATGCATAAATCAGACGGGTCGTGGTTGTGCAGAAAACACTCCTCCAGATCCAATTACCTTCCGCAGAAGAAGAGCCCATGTCACTGAGGACGAACTTACGAACAAAAAGCAGAAACATATGTATATGAATACCAAGCGAGTAGAGTTAGAGGAATGTAAAGAGAAGCGTCTACTGGAGGAAGGAAACAGACGAGATGTCAAAGCCAAAGTGCAACTACAAGTCCTGAAGGAACACGTGGAACAGCAGAAGATTTTTATGGGGATTTTGTAGAAATTGATTGACAAATAATGTCGAATAAAATCAGACAAAAGATTCAATGGCTAATTTATTTACGTTTATTTTAAAAAATATAAAGTTCACTGCTATCAAGAGCTCCTTAAATATCCAAGAAAATGTTGATTTAATTCATCAGAATAATTATCGTTTTGTAGTATTTTTTCATCACAACAGCATCATGATTTATTTTTGCTGTTTTTAAGATTCTACACCTTCTCAATCTGCTTTTATGTAGTTAATTAATTTACCGTCGGTTCAAGTAATCATAAATACAAGGTCGATCCACTTTGAAATACATTATACCTGGCTAAACCTTAAGCAGGGGTGACAATTTGCAGCAAAGCAGATGCTATGTATTGCTTTTTCAAAGGCTGTAAAAGCAACTTATTGTTCTTTTTAAAATCATTAAAAGCAAAAGCTGCAAAATCTTCCCGAACCCGTACTCAACACTAAGCCTTAATTCTGACATAAATTTGTTGTGTCCAAAATTCACATTGTAAGTGAATTTTATTAGTGCATCCAACATTAATAAATTTACTGTTTGAGTAGCCAGGGTGACCATACACTCTGTACCATGTTCCATCTAGATTTGCGACTACTTCCTTTAGCTCTTTTACTAATTCAGATGGATGCAAAATAGCGGCATCATGTCGTCTGTTATTGAAAGGGCAATCCAATCTTCCAATAAGTCCATTAGGAAAACAATACTTTGGTATTTTAGACAGTGCTCTTTTTTGTACCCACTGTATTTCTCCTTTTGGTTTAAAGTTGGTTGGCATATTGGTCTTGCCGTTCCATCAATAAATCCACAAATGTTGGGTAGAACTGAACCTGATTCATAACACGTGGAATCAGAGACGTCATGAATATTGTGCAGACAGTTAAATGATTATTATTGCTTCTATAATTTTGATTGAATCATAATACCAATGCATGATTACCTGAAAGGAATTGTCTAAATTCTTCGGACAAAGCCCGAATTGTTTCAGTGTCCGAAGCAAATGCACATATTGACTGTAATGTTGTTAAGCATAAACAAGTAAATACGGGAAATGTTGGAAATGTCCGTCAAAAACTTTAACTACATGCGACAGGCGATTTGGATAACAAAGTCTTCTAAATACATAGTCTTTGCATTGCTGCAAAGAACAATCAGATGCATTAGCTGTCTTGCGTTTTTTACTGATATATTATTCTCAATGGTATTAAAATATAAGTTACCAGACAATCAGGAAATGTAATGCCATTTTTAATATCATGAGTTCCTCGCGGGTGAACCGGAATAAGAGTGCATTCTTCATCCGTAAAGTCGTTTAAGTCAAATTTCGTAGGTAATACGGTTTTACTTACTTTAAACTTCGTAATTTTCTTAAATAGAACAAGTCAGTAACCGAAATTACTTTTCAGATGAAAAGTCTTTGAAGTTGTTTATCTAAAAACAATGGAAAACTACGGCTCAGAAGAAATATTTTTATACCTTTAATTTAATTGTATTTCTATTGTAGCTCGAAATTTGTTTAATTTACCTGAAAATGTCTTTCCTAAGAGCACAAAACTTGAACTGTAAAATGTGAAGAAAGCTATTTTCCCTCCAACGTTTAAAGTTTGCCTGAACTTATTTCGTGCTAACGCTTACACTCTTCGAGTAGAACTTATAGAGTTAAACTTATAAATGTGCATATAAGTTCTATAAGTTTGGAGCGCAAAAGTTTGTACAAACTCCCTAATGAGACGTGGGATTGATGAGGGACTCGGACTGATAAAACCAAAGACTAGATCCCTGCTGAGTATTGCGTATAAAATGTAAGTATATACAATAATGAGATATGTCCATACGTTCATATTATATAGACATTTCAGACATTTCACATTTCCAATAACAGCAATAATAATTATTTTCAATAATATTATTCATCACGAGGGGGAAGCGCGGCCCGTAGACATGGGACCAAATCGTCTTCACTCTGTAATAACGTACAGGTAAATGATAAAGCGCAGCTGGATCATTATAATATGTTGCTGAACTTGCATTTGTAAAATCGTTTTCAAGTGACACACTTAAACATGATTCTCGGTATTAGATAAGTAATCTACGAGAAAAACATGCCAAATTTTATTTACTTTATTTCTGGGGAACCGATTACACATTATCAGTACTTATTTCTTATCATCGAGAATTAAAATAAGTATATGAACCTTAACAGTGACAATTGTATATTATCCACAAATTGAGCCCTACAACAGTATATAATAGCTCATAGTGTTTGTGTCAGTACAGAAGCGATTGCAATAAATATTACAGATTAGCAATTTCGTTCCATGTCCTATCCTAAGGTTTACAACTTCTACCCATACATTCAAATATGTAAGTATGTGTCGTCGTTGAAGAGGCAATACGGACTACATATTGTACAAAAGCGCAACATGGAGATCATTTTGCCTCTTCAATGCTGACATGAGACACATAGATATAACAAATCTATGGAGAGACTATCTATCTCTAGACTTTAATCTATTTTGCAAAATTTTAAATGAGAAACGAAATATTTTCCAATCTCAAAGAGTTACAAGCTACTAATACATCAATCGAAGCGTTGTGAAATGCTTATCGTCCCACAATTGCTAAAGGTCGCGGTAGAACACAACATTGTAAGAAATTCACCATATCAACTCAAAGTTAAGGAAAGGTGAAGGAAGGTTTCGATCTGTTTGAAAATCTATTTTCTTAATGACAACGATTTCAAAAGATTACTAACCCTACTGATCATGCCGAATTATGTGAAAATATGGTTTAATCTAGTCGGGCAGGAACTTACTCCTTTGAGCACGCAAAAGATGCATTTGTGGGTTTATTCCGATCTGCAACTTTTACGGCGTTGGCTTGTTTATTATGCCCACTTCCGATGACCGTTGACCTTACATTTTACCAAAGCATAACTCTTTCTGGGCAGTAATTTGCTATGCAATATGCAAATTTTAAAAATGTGAACTAATTCCAGTTTCCATGTATGCTCTTTCTCATTTGTACAGCCATATTTGAATGCTAGTACGGTTAAACATTTTGTACCTATAATCCCTTGCAAGGGAAGTCTTTAACATGCCAATCCTGGATTGAAACGAAACAGCGCGTGCTGTAGTCCCCTGAAAGGTTTAAGAGCTCAAGTAAATTGACTACTCGAGTGTATTCCACCGCATCGGATAAATTGAGATATCGTGTGGGATCCATATATAAATGCATGGTTTAACTTTTCTCATGTGAAAGTCCAACAGGATAGAGGAACCGTGAAAAATTCCCTTGGGTTACTTGCCCCTTGAAACATCTTACGGGAATACTGCAGCATGTGTTATTTCAGTTTATTCAGAGATAAACATGTCAAAGACTTCCCTCGTAAGTAGTCTATAATTTTGAAAAAAAAACAACCACGTAAGCAGCACCTACACTTTCATGTGTTAGTAAGATTAAAGGCACACTGGACACCTCTGCATGTATACACCCATGTGATGTGATTCTATTGATAAGAATAAATCCAGAACATGTCCAGGATTCCTGCAGCCACGTGAATTGGAGAAAGTGCTGATTGGAGTGAAGCCTTATGTCCTTATAATCTCTGCACTTTCCCAGCAATAACACAATCATATTATTAAAATCATGAATACAACTGAAAATTACAACCGATTTCTTGGTTAATCAAATATCGGCTTAATCCTCTTTAATTTCAGACCAATGAACTGATTACAAACATCACGTATATATGAATGTAGTTTTGCAGCAATGTGTATCGCTTATCTGCAAAAGCGTCTATAATTACCTGAGTGTCAGTGGGGACGGATGGCTCAGTGTGAATTTAGAATCCAAAGGAAGCATTTGTGTATTTACACATCTATCAGATATCATCTACATACGTATAAATCCTTATGCGTTTATTAAGCAAACACTTTACTCTGCTACTTTATGCTTACCATTTTTTTACGTTGTCAAACGTAACGTCTAAATGGCATTACTTGAAGCAGTCAGACAATTACATGAAGGTCCTCAGCACGATATCGACACTTTTTATGAGAAAAAATTTCAAGATAGAATTGCTGTATCTAGGAAGCTGAGAGAAATCGCAGCGGAATTCTTGGAGCGTACATTGTAAGTTTTTAAAACACATGCCTGAAAATGTGTGACAACAATTTACTACAAATATTTTAACACTGGATATTTCTAAATACAAACTCTGTCCAAAGAATTTTAAGAGCCACTTTATTACAAGTGTCATTTTATAATCACCCTAATGTTTAGGGGGAAACCGTTAAATTTCATAGCTAATCTTAAAATTGATTGTTTAGACTGGCTGAAGTAGAGGACCCAGTTGAAGTGGAGATAATAAATTGGTATAGAGAATTTCAAAACAGTCTACAAAGCCGGAATTACGGAGACGAACTATTGAAGCAAAATGATTTCTTTACGGTAATAATTATTACTATTTTCTGGGAAATTCTAGACTCTATTTATAATATACAAAAAAACATGTTGTGAAAATAAATGCAAACAATAATAAAACAACACGATATTGGACAGCCCCGGAAATGGCACACAGAATTTAAATCATGTCTAAAACATGAACTCAAAATTCTCAGCGATGCCTGGGTGTCGATTGCAAAAATTGGTTTGCAAAAATGTAATGCGCTCCAGGAGCAGTTATTCCAAAATGTCAGCAACATCGTGGCCCCAGAAGACCTCCACACGGTAACATTAGGTAAGTAATAAATATTATTACGCCCTATTGAACAAAAGCATATATTTTATTTTATAAACGTTTTAAAAAACCTGAAAAATACTGAATAGGGGCATTGAACATGAATGAGGTTTTTTGGAGTGAACTAATTCAAATTATAAATGTTGAATGAACTTTAATTTTGTCTTTGCATGAATGAAGTTTGGGGCTGGCCCAATCCAAGTAAAACGTTGCCTACAGAACAGGTTTACCCTGTTACCTCACTGTTAATATTTTTTAATTTGCAAATATTGGCTTCATTCCTGGAAGTAATATAATACTTGTTTGTTCTGATCCCATTAGGAGCTGAGGAAACAAATCAACGAGGAATTAGATAGTTTGGTCAGATATATATACTTCTGTGTACCCGTGCTATTGGAACATTGTGGAAGTTTCCGACCATCTTACTTCTCGAGCCAGTTCCCAGATTTCAAGGAGAAATGGGGAACCGAGTACCGGTGGCGTTTAAGGACCATAAATAATATAAAAGCATTCCTGCGAAACGTTTTGGTCTCATCAGCTGCATGGCGGCATGTGAGTCATTGTTCCCCCACGGATTCAATCCAACGGATACATCATTTAATTAAACAGGTGACATAATTGTCGTATAACATATTAAAAGAATGTAACAGTGGTGGACAACATTTTTATCAGGTTCATACTCTGTGATAATGTTTATACAAAAGTCCTAAAGCTGTAAGAGAATGCTAAGTAATGAATATTATTTATATTGTTTTTCGACGAGCAAAACTATTATGTCAAATTTCCGTTTACCACGATGGTAATTTTCCCTCTTGTAAAACTGATTTATGGAGTCAAATTTTGGTTTGATTTCTAAATTGGTTGATTGTAGCCAAGGGATTAAATGTTTTTGTATCACGTTCATAAATGTTGCTCATATGCACTCTAATATTCAGGGTATAATGTACAGGATATGTCATATGGTTTTCTCTCCCTAGCCTATATAAGGGACAAGGACACAAAATACACACATGATTCCCTCATTTTCAAGAAAATTCATTTCCAGATTTTTCAAAATTTGTATCTTTGACCAAGAACAAGCATTGAAAGTTTTATGGGCTTTCCAGGAAGCTATTCAACAGCTCTTACATTGAGAATGTAGACATGGTCGATATAAACAGGGAGCAACGATGGGGAAATTCATTTTCAGAAGCAATTATTTAGAACAGTGATATCTTAAAAATGCTAGAAACTCAGTATTTTGAAATATTTTTAGGAGCAACAGACCGTTAATGAACAAATGACGATGGCAGAAGCTTTCCTTTTATATATGTATGTATCTTTCAATACAATCTCAAATCAATATAATATCTTGTCAAAAGATACTTGAACAAAAATTTTGGCCAAGAAATGAAAATTGTAGTATCTAAACCCCTCTAAACAACAAGTTTCTACGATTGTGACTGCAATATGTCAAAGATACAAATTTTGAAATATCTAGAAAAATGAGGGAATCATCTATTTGTGCCCTTTACACGGGCTGGGGGAGAGAAGTATATCGGACACCCTGCATTAAGCTTGAACCATTTCCCAGTAAATTGATTACAAACAGCTACTCAAGTCATACTTTTGGAACTTTATGCTGAAATGATGGTTTTGTTACAATGTTATAATAATCTTCAAATATGTAAATGAACTGATATTTCAGGTTAATGCATCAATCACAAAAATAACATCACAAGCTATGATTGTCACGCAACAGCCTCATGGGACGATTAAGAAGGAGTCTAAATTTGACCTTGAAATCCGAATGTTTGGTGAAGACTTTTTAAAAGTTGATCAAGTGTGCGTACCGAAAATAACTGTCATTACCGAAACCCATGCTGAATCCCTACACCGGGACGGGATTCTCACCAAAGACATTCTCAATGGATGTGGTAAACTTCAGTCCACAAAACCATCGCCTAAACTCCCTACAGCAACATACAATGATAAAGAGCAATGGACGAATGTCGTTTACGAGTAAGTTCCAGCGATTTATTCTCCCTCACAGATTTATGTACATAGCTGGACAAATTATAATCATAAACAGTTTAAAAAACATGGGCTGAATTTATGGGCGAATCAAAATCACCAAATCTTTAATGTTTTCAATAGGCGAATGAGCATACCGAAAAGACCGCACAATGGATCACGCCCTAGAGCTGTTCTCAAGGAAACATTTTTTATCCTATTTCACACAGAATTAACTTTCGATGGGGAACCTGTTCACGTAAAATAGCAAACTTTTTAGAAGTATATTTTGCAACAAGTTGTACTTGATTAATTGATTAATGGAACCTGGCCTGCAGGTTTGGACATGCAGTACTCCATTTGTATACACCACAAACACCAGTCAAGAATGCGAGGGGAATGCTACAATATTCTGGGACATGTATGTCTTCTACAAGGACCCATTTAATTTGTCATCCGCCAGAGTGGCCAAAGTGTGGCAGGTCCAAGCAGCTCTCTGTCGTTACATTCAAAATGAGTCGGGGGTTAGCTGGGAGCTAAATCGTTACAGCTTAAAGTTCTTAATACAAAAATTACTGGGGTACGGAGATTTCAATCTGGATGATTCCATCAGTCGAGCTGCTTTGGATGAAGATAGAGACCAGTCCGGGCAACCATTCTGGAAGTGGTTCATGGGAGCAATTAAACTAATTAAGGAAGACTTGGATGATCACTGGGAAAAGGAGTACGTTTGAGCTCTGAGTTTTTTGGAGATAATGTTACAACCTACTGTAGCTATTTTTAGAACGAATGTTATATTGTTCAATGTTATATTAACACGGAATTACTACCTTCTAATGTAAAATATGACTACTATATACCCAGACATATAGGAGGCTTCCTTGATCGGGATGATGCAGAAAATATTATTAAGGAAAGTCAATACTCAAGTGGAACATTTCTACTGAGATTTTCCAGCTCACAACTTGGGGCCTTGTCACTTGTGTGGAGTAAGTTCCAAGAACTACTATTAACTACTACTTTTAATAATATTATTGCTGTACGAGAATACGTGGAGCAGAAATTAAAAATCGAATATTTGGCTAGTGTCAGGATAATTTAAACAATATTTTATCAACATTTTCAGAGAATTCAACTGGTACGTTTAGCACCATTTTGCCAAAAAATGAAAAGGGTCTACTCGTTGGTGGAATTAATAAACTGATCGCAGATACGGAATCTATAAATACACTTTTGGTGATCAATCGGTGCACTGGGCGCTTTTACCAGCTACTACCAAAGTGTGAAGTATTTACGAATAATTCTCCTGTGAATAGTCCGGAGAGGGTTCCAGGTAACTTCTTTGGGAGTCAAATCTCTGGTTTTGTATTTTAACATATTTCCTTAAGCTGACCTTGTAAGCCAGCATAATAGAGTGTTGAAATAGAAATGATTCCCCTTCTAAAGAAACCCCTGTAAAATAATTTTTGAAGTCATTTAATTTTTCAAAGCATTTAATTTTTCAAAGCATTTAATGCAAATTGTTTGCTTAAATATTTTTCTTGGTATATATGTATGTTGCAATTTCGCAGTATGGAGATGAGCGAAAACTATGTCTATGACTCAGTTAAATGTCACAAGTGGTTAATTTTAATTCTAAGAAGATTTTAAGCTTAGTCAACAATCAAAATTAGCGTGGGACTATAATTTATTGTAAACTGTTTTAAAACAGACGGAATGAATTTTTTTTACAGCAAATGGGAAAAAGCCGTACGTTAAAGCTCTTATGATGCTTTCCCTTGGGTTCAGTTCTCTAATGCAAAGGAAGTCCTCGGATTCTCCCAAACCAGGTCCTTCATCTCAGTATAAATTAAGTAAATAAACACTACTCATATCATTATTTAGAAAGTATTTTTAGTCGTTTAAATAGTGTAACACAATTAGATCTCCCTTCAATAGGAAGATTTTTTATTGCTAAAATTTTATAAACGCTTTCATCTGTCAGTTATAATGAAGTAATTGGTGTAAAGTATTTTAAACAATTTATTTTGACTCATTTCATCACAGTCACCGATCGTACTAGGGAAACTGGGAAAAAATGGATATATCCTCAAATATGATTTTTAATACACAACGCAAGAATTTAACGAATGAAAATATTTTATCTTTTAGTTATGCTTTGTGTAATTTACAAAGCAAAACTAAAATATATCTATAATTATTACATATGATGTAGACAGATTTAACTGTACTTTAAGAAATTCATTTTTTGTATTTACTCAAGTCTACGTGAACAAATAAATAGAAATGATGTAGAGCAAGTTATATTTTAACGACATGACAGGCGTAATCATGTTTTATCGTTTCCTGCGAAATTGAAACTTTGTAACATGTATTGTAACATTATTAATTCCCATAGCTTTCATATTGTACAAATAGTTTATATGTGAGTGTGCATTGTGATTAGTGACTCATATAATTAGGTCTAAATGTAGTGCACTCAGCTCTAAAAGATACTCACCGAAGTGGAAAAATTTATCCCATAAAACCATTATCCCTCATATGTGTACACCTACATAAGCATTGGGTAAACTAGCTTTGAGACTTAAAATCCCAGTCCCACATATCCCAAATCCATTTCAAGGGCACCCTTTATAGAGTACACTGTTAGTGATGTCAACTTGTTTAAAGGAATTATAATCTTGCATCACCTTGTTTGATGCCCATAAAATTTGTTGCACGTTTAATGAAATGAAATTTGTTTTTTCAGCTTTAGTGTGCTTGAAAAGTTTACTTTAAAATGTTTCCCTGCTCTGAATTTTATTTTAGTTTTGCTCATTTAGCCGAATTTGTTCAACCATGCTGTCGCACCATGTTGTAATAATCCAAATTCATTTTGTAGTAGGGTTCTATCAGATAGGATTCTAGAAAGCCAATAATTCATAGAAAAAACGTCAAACGTTTTCTGAAAAATATTAGATAGGAATGAAATGTAGAAATGAAAACGTATAATTTTGAAATCCTTACAAATTCCACACTTTGTTTCACGTTTGTGATTCCTAAACTAGTTGATACCAAAACTAGGTCAACGGTACAAATCTTCAAAAATCTGGTATTAAAGGATCAACTACACAATTATTGGAGAATGACTTAGTGGATGAGTCATTCCCTTGTCCGTGCTGGAGGTGGGTGGGTATTCAAATTACATACTTTTATGATTACTAGTAGATGACGATTAAAATTATTGAGATTCAAATTATAGGTATTTAAGCTTAATTTAATTAATTTTAAATTTTTGAATTAAATTCAATTTTTATAAAATTTATTATTATGAGTATTTAAAATTTCATTGAAATCAAACATCAACGGTTTTCAATTTTTGAAAACAGAATTAAACAGATCATTGGACTCTATTGTTTTCTCATAAATATTGTTACAGTATTAATTGTGTGATCTTATAAAAAATATTTTAATTAACTGTGAAAAAAAATTATGAGGACAAATAACAGTTACGACAAAATTATTTGCTCAATACCCCAAAACGATACACTTTAAGGGATCGTCGTTGGAATATAAATGTAACGTAACATCGCTATTCATTTATGTATGTGCTTTCTATTTTTCCCTTTATTTATTGGTTTTGTCCATTTAAATAACAGTATGTTTTTTTTAGATTAATCAGCCAATTGTTAGTTCAAGGGAACTCTAGTGTATTCATGAGAAACCATTACCTCTTATAACATTGTCGTACATTTAGAAAATATGTGGGAATGCTAATATTAATCTGGTAGTGTCGGTTAATTGTGAATTGATAAAATAGCATAATAGTAATCGTGTCATGAAACGGTACATTGAAATTACCAGCCCAAAATATAAATATACATAATAATGTGTGTTTTGTGGAGTTCCAAATTCCATCATAAAGCAAGCAGCTGATGAAGGACAGCATATGCTGTAATGGCAAGTCCTAAATTATGTAGGGCTAGTACGAGTGTAACTGTACTATTGATGATTTTTAAGGTCCTACTATACAAACTCATCCAATACCATGATTCCCTCAGGGGATGGAGAAGCCTTGCGAGGACATGAAGGCATCCTATATCATTATATGCAACCTGCTTAGCTCAACTTATTCCTCCAACATACGAAGACATCATATACTGCAAAAGCAACAATAAGAAGAGGCCCCCCTCATAATCAAGTAGAAATGCATGACCACACGTTAAATTGTTGGAGCTTTAGAGCTATAAATTCACTACAGCACTATCATCACATACAAATTATATATCTATATCCTCACATTCACCCACATAAAAAACGAGTTCGAGCCAGACCAGAACACAAACAAATCATTTGACCGTCATGTGATTTGATATCTGTTAGATAACAGAAAAAGGAATCCAAAATTCATAGTATGTAAATATTCGAAATTTGTTAACATAACTATCTAGTCCAAATTAATTTCATGTATACATACATTTAATAGCTCCCCAAAAATTTAGGGTAAAAGTAGTGTTCAAGGAAACTCAAAGTACGAAATATTCTACCCAACAAATACAGGGCAAAATTTGTATTCGAAAGAAATTTTTCGAAGTAATATTTTGTCAAGCCGTTAGTCCCGTAATTTGTCGTTATTTCTTGACCAAATCCAAAATAACTTGTAGCCTTATTTTAATACCTTCCATCGACCCCACGAGAAAATCCTGTTATGGAGATTAATCTTTAAAGTAAAATGTTTTGTCCACATAAGTACATAGCTCAGAGCTCTGCTCAACCTTGATTTTTTCTCTTCCAAAAAAATCCCCAGTTACTATAGCTAAACATAATAGTACAAAGACATTTACAAAGTTTTAAAAGTACGGAGGAAAACAGTATTAAGTGCATTTCTCAAGTCCAGATTCGTTTTGCTGTTGAAAGAGTGGAAAGGAAACGATCAACATAATTTTTGGCCCACGTAGCAATTGTCTGGGATTAAAGGAAGCTGTAAAGGTGAGATTTTTTTTATTTGTAACAAAAAAAAACATACACGTATATACATATGTAGAATTACCTTGTCCCGATATAAAAGCATTTGCTTCTACAGTAAGTACAACTTCTTTTTATTCGAGATCATGATTTCAAAAGTGGCAACGTTCGTGTTTGTAATTTGAATACAATTCAACTACTATTTCCTTTGAAATTGAATGCATGCTATTCTGATCATATTTCGAAAGGAAAGGGTTAACTGCCTTTAAAAGTATGTCCCAGAGTCGATATTTTTATTGAACAAGATATTAAATAAGCTTCAAAGCGAATAACTTAGTGCCGTCAAAAAGCTGTACTGTCTCATTTGACGAGATTAAAGAGCTTTTAGATCCCATGAATATTCCTCCCCATGAAATATTATAGCACACATATCCACATGCACATACTGTACAGATGCTGTATTTATTATTTGTATTCAGGGTAGCTCAAAAACAACATTACGGTCTAAATACTCACCTCATACTAAAATGTATGAAGGTAGGTATACACACGTGTGCTGATAACATGCAAGTGCTAGAGCGTGTCATGCTTTACTTGCCTAAATGTTCTACAGTAGGACATGCAAAGTACAAAAAAAGGCCTGTGTGCAAATCCCAGACCCTGAGATTACGTAACAGTCTTGTTGCTAACTGCTACACCTGGTATTGTAATATATATTCAAATATTGTGCATGCTACTGACATTAAGCCCATGTTTTGCCCGTAAAGTCTAAATGCCTATTCTGGCTCACAGTCAGACTGTTCTGCCGATTGCACATTACAATTTTTGTTATTAGAGGAAAACAAGCGGAGAAGCATAAACATTCAATCCCAGTTTTTCCCTTTACACCCGTTAAGTTTGCATTCTTCCCACTTTTTCCACATCTTTACAGTAAAATCAAAAATACAAAAATGGAGGATACAAAGGTACTTGTGAATTCTCTAAGCAACTTGTAATATCAACTGTCCAATCATACACTTACAAGTTTATTATCACATCCATATTTTTAGAACATTTCAGATTCGCGCGACATAAATGAGTCATAATCTTACCACGTTAATAGTCAGTGTCGAAGTGTCAATTCTGTAAATAGAATTTCACAGATAAAGATATATACATAGTTATATGACGCTTTTTCTGTAACTGTTTTCTGTGATAATTTCTGTACAAAATACTTTCAAGTCATTTAAGACAGCTAATGCCATTTGTATTTCAGGAGGGTCCGGACATGACATCCTTGGAGAAGTATGTATTCATTGATGTACGGGACGGGAATATTGTGAGCACTGCCGAGAAACGCCTCACTTTGGCTTATGAAGGGTTGACAGACATGCCACGGAATCTCATCGAAGACTACGGAAATTTCATTGAGATTTTGGATCTCAGCCATAATAAACTAGCGTATGTAACAAATTGCGCATTTAGGTATTCTATTTCCGTCAATATTTACTGTAGCTTCCGCCTTGGGTCTTCTCATTGTTCATTTGATAAAATGCAATGGATAGCAATTATTTTTGTGTTCAATCTAAACGAGGAGCTTTCACTATGTATGTAGCAATCCAGAAATCTTTAATTGGAAGCCTTTCTCCAATCTGAAATGTCACTTTCACTGCAATGTACTTATGAACTTGCTCGTTTATTCTTCATTTAATCTACGGAGGTTTGATAGTATTTGATAGTTACCTGTCTTTAATACTTGGATTTATTGCAAAGTAATAATTGCGTACAAATGAACGTAATTATATAATTGTGCTTTATACTGTGCTGTCAACTGTGGCTGTCAGTGTTCGTCCGGATATTATATATTAAAACCTTTTTTGATGATCGGAAGGAAATTTGTGTGTCTTTATATGTACGATGTATGCTAATGTCTTATTTTTATGGCTTGGTAAATGTTGCTCACTATTTCACTCTTCCTTCATAACTTTGTACAGAATTGGAACTTTGGAGAGAAAAACCCCTCGACTTATTCCGGGTAGAAGTTAAGTGACTTAATTTTAAGACTTTCAGTTTACTGCCCTTGTTTCAAGTTCTTAATGGCTTTACATATTTTTTAGCGGTTTGTTAAACTACTTTAATAAGTAGTAGTGCCATGGTGTTAATGCTATTAGATATAAAATAGTACCTGTAGAAAAAATTAGTGACGAATCTTTTATCACTATATTTTCCCTTGAATTCTGCTAAGGTAGTTACTACTACGATGCAGCTATAAAATAATTAATATGATGGATACAAATGGGTCTTTCGATTCTGATTTTATGTATGCCTTTTTTTGCTATAATTTACAGAAATGTGGATTTCCTCTTATACTTTGAGAAAATGACGACGTTGATTTTGGATCATAATTACATCACTTGTGACGTGATATTCCCGATCATCCCTACCTTGACTACTTTGTGGTTGAATCACAATCTCATTGATAAACTTCATCCATTTATTCCTAATTTGGGAAAATCCTTCCCAAATTTACAGATTCTAAGTCTCATGGGGAATCAGGGGGCTCCAAGTTATTTGAATGGTGGCAGTTATTACGAGTATTTACAATACAGGTCAGTATAGTAGGAGCCATTCCTATTGTAGATTACTGTATAGCAAATTAGCAATGTCAGTATATATACACGAAGCATTATTGAGATCTTTAAGTTGTTTTAATACAGAATTAGAAGTTAATCGTGCTTCACTTCTAATGAATTTTAGCATTAAGGTAGATGATAGGCACAGTTTTGAAGAAGTAAAAATTCAGTGGTTTATTTTTACAGACTATTTGTTATCTCGTGGTTACCAAATTTACAATACCTTGACGATCGTCCAGTTACAGAAGATCAAAGAGAGGAAGCTCAGAGACTTTACAGTCGGCCTTTTTACCAAACATTGATGAACCTACCATTCCCACAGTATTTGCACCATGTCCAGCAGAAGTTCAAAGGATTGGTTGACTCGTGGTCAGCTAAACCGA
Organism: Allacma fusca; assembly: GCA_947179485.1. NCBI lineage: Eukaryota > Metazoa > Arthropoda > Collembola > Symphypleona > Sminthuridae > Allacma > Allacma fusca. The sequence continues at coordinate 43,558,914 of OX359248.1, read as the reverse complement.
TGGTACCCGGACCAGCACCACCTCGAGAGCAGAATCGAATCATATGAGAAATTTATTTTAAAAGAAGAATAGTCTCACATACTTCAATAACTTTCAGTGCAGTTTACACTGCCATTTATTGTTTCTGCAATAATTATTATATTTAACCTGCGTTTGATTACGTTTTGGCTTGAGGCTAACACGGTTCAATCGTTGATTGTATGGTTGTATGTATTGTAGTTAGCTCATCTATACATAATAATTATATCTTAAAATGTTTTTCTCATACAAGGATGGAGGGTTCTCAAGTTACACTTTATATTGAACTGGATCTTAATGATTTATAATTTGTTATTGTCTCTTGGTAAAAGTAATTACAAATGCCATTTTCAGGTTTTTCATTACCTTTTCGTACTCACAGGGCTAACAGTATACACATTGCTTTAGAAAGTTTATATTATAATTGTATAAGAGTTTATTTGGCATTTAATTGGTAGCTCTGAGTGTTATTTTTTTCATTTTTCTAAGTACTATCCTATGTAACAGCAATCTTGACAACTTGACAAATTGAAAATTACAATTATTATGATTGGACTGCGATAGACCAACTGCTTTCGCTGCAGCAATCTGCTACGTGATTTATTTTGTAAAAAGCAGTTTAAAAGTGAAATCGATTAAATGCATTTTTTCTATAAGTTGATTTCACTAATTAAACTGATTTCTCACCTTAAAACCCATGCTTACCCAAATTTCTTGCAGGAATGCTCGTTAGAGTACGTGAATCTTTCGTCCCCTACATACTTACTAACGTTGGGTAAGCTCTTTAAAATTAGTTAATATTACTATTTTAAACTCATCGAATCTCATTATTTCGTTTACTCATATGAGCTTTTACTTTAGCCTACCGATTTTCACTATAATTTCCACTACAATAAATTTTAATTTTTTTTCCCATAATATTAATCCTATGGATTATGGACAAATTTGACAATCGTGGTCCAAAGACATGAAATTACTAAATTTAAAAACACGAATTTACTGAAAGAATTAGCCTGAATCAAATATTACGAATAATTATTATCACATGCACTCATAAATAGCTAACACGATACGTGATTTGAAGTAACATATCAGGTGATTTCCAAGGTATGACTGGGCGACGTATTTACAAAAGTTTGCATTTAATAAATTTACAAATAATATAATTTAACTTTGGATTGCCTCAAAAGTATTTGTGTTAAATAAAAAAATTCAAACTCAAAAGGTATAAACTTTTTAACAAGAATGCAATCTATAACCGTACAAATAAGTTAGGGAGAACTATATGTATACAGATATTGGCAAACTTATAACGTATGTTAAGCGGTATTTGCATGCAGTATTGCTTCTTAACATAACATATATGTACGCTGATGTTAGTATCGTATGCATAATATTTTATAAGGATAAATATCGGATAATGAAGTTTTGTAATTTGTAAAAATTCAATTGCTTTCTTATTAAGACAATGTTCCTGTTAAATGCAAATGTTATTTACATGTATTTTAATTCCGCTCGCACTAATTTGTAATTATGAACCATACGCTAACGTACCAACGTAATTACATAAAACACTGTGATAAAAATAATTTCGCCGTGGAAAGTGCTAACGCATCTGACACGGCGTTACGAAATGTACCAGTTTCATTTGACTTGATAAATGGTGATGTAAAATGAAGTACAGGTCCACAGTAGAACTAACAATAAGGGAATAGTCCATTGAGGTTAGTGTATTGTTGAAGAAATCATACATAAAAACATCATTGTTACCCCAAGAACTTATTCTTGAAACAAACTAAACTCTTTGTTAATATAATTATCGGAATGTAATAATGATAGTTAAACAAAGCTAAAGTCAAATCGCCATGTAACCTTTCAAAAATTTTTAGGCACATTGAAACTTGCTGGAATCTAAGGAAAAACATCAGTAACTACATACATTTTGGAACCAACTCCCGGAACAAATTTACGGGTTATTAGGGACTTTTTTTCTTCAAATTAAATGAATTATTATGAAATAATTGGGAAGGAGTACCTCCAGGCAAGGCACCTACTCCAGCTTGACTCCATCAAGTCTCATCTGCTAACCCTGAGCGGGTTTCAGTTCTGAGTGAGAAAACTTCGGATTGGATTACAACCTTCTCGGAGTTTGTAGGCTTATGCTGTGTTTCAAGGCTGTAGATGGTGAAAGACCGTTCCGCTCTGAGAGCTCCAGTCTGTAGAATGTGTATACAACACGAGCCTAATTTCCTACAATCTCGAGACTCTCTGACTGTATGCGTAGCAAATTTTAATAATCCCTGCTTTTCTCCTATGTTTGTACTCATGAATGAAGGGACTACATAAGTGAATTGAACCCATTAGTGGAGTGTTAGGTAAAGATCCGGGAAAGGTAATTAAAATGTACGCTAATGAGTGCTGGTGCTGGTAATACATACAACAAAAGAGAGAGAGAGAGAGACAGGTAAGGTACACTGTAGGAAACATGTGTAAGCCCTCGCATGTATTATTGATACGAGACTTGTGAAACAATAGCAGTTTCTGTAGCGACTCTTCTTGGTCCTGTTCAATTAAACTAATTTCTCACCTAAAAACCCATACTTACCCAAATTTCTTGCAGGAATGCTCGTTAGAGTACATGAATCTCCCGTCCCCAACATACTTACTAACGTTGGGTAAGCTCTTTAAAATTAGTTAATATTACTATTTTAAACTCATCGAATCTCATTATTTCAATGGTCTTCCAGGCACCACGCATTCCCAGTACTCGTTTACAGTTTTTCTCACATTGACTACGGTCTGCCAATATGGGGTGCCGTTTCTAACTCCTCACTGCAGAAATGTCAAAACACTATTGATCATTTTCTCAAATGTGTCTCCTTCAAAGGATATAGTTTTAATTTCTTAAAACCTGCAAATTCCATTTTATATTTAAAATCCACAAACCGGAAATCCTTTGGCCTACATAATCTGCATGAATCTTTCAGTATCCTAAATATCTTTGAGAGGTATATATCTACTTATATTATGACATCAATCACTAAAACCATCCTTAAACAATCCGACAAACTCACATGTTTCTTGGAAATCACTAAACCGATACGAACCCGACAATCCCGCCATAGCCATTTCCTTATATTCCCTCTCTCACCCTCATTTTTTCACAATTCATTCCAACATAGATCTGCTAAGATCTGGAATATGACTCCTAATAGTACCCACCAATTCTCTAATATTAAAGATTTTCAGTTTGAAATAAGTAAATGGTTAATTAAAAATCGAAAACGATCCCCTTCTCTCATCTTGTTTAAATTTTATCATAACTATATTCTTAAAAAACTATAAATCTCAAACTTAGTGTGTTCATAGTTAAATATATCTCACTGTCTGTAACTGGAAATCAGTGCCTGCGCTGAGATAACTTGACAATAAAGCATTACAATTTGCAATTTATGAGCAAAAGTTACCTCAAGAACAAAGCTGATCTCGAGATATAAGAAAGAATTCAGTAGAAAAGACTTTGCTATTTGTACTGATAGTGTAGTAATCTCAGTTGTTAATTACGGTTTAATGGCACGGGGATCTCTCTGTACAACAACTGTCGAAACTGGACAACAGGATTTTTAAATTATATAATAAGATAAATATTCAAAAGACCAGATGAAAGGATGACTAACCTAGACATTCTAGAATGTATGAACTGGCTTTTGACAGAAAAAAGAAGGAAGCTGTTTCAGCTAAAATTCCTTCACAAGGATTTTATAATACCAAGCGAAAGTGCCATAAAATCCATGTTCAGTGACGCCATTACTCCTCGTAGTGAAAGAACCAATGGGAACTTGAGGAAACCATTAAACCTTGATCATGTAAAAGTGAAAACGTTCGGTGAAAAATCTTTCTCCTTTAATGTAGTTAAGTATTGGAACTCCCTGAGACATGAATTACAAAATCAATCATCTGAAAGAACGTTCGAAATTTTAGTGAGGGGAGGTATTATATATGTAAACGGGTTGAGATTAATTATCTGTGCTAATCTAATCACTTTTTTAATTACTAATTTGACTTATTATGGTGTTCGATATGAAAAAACAACAATGTTATGTCTTAACACGTTAATAAACCTGAAAAAAATGAATATTTCGCTTACTCATGAGCTTTTACTTTAGCCTATGACTCTGTTGCACTTGAACCGATTTTCAAACTATAATTTCCTCCACAATTATTTTTTTTTTGCAATAATAGTAATCCTATGAATTATGGACAAATTTGACAATGCTAGTTCAAAAACATGAAATTACTAAATTTAAAAACACGAATTTTGTTTCTTCGTAGATTTAAGTGGTACTTTCGACAGTGTCTCTCACTCTCTGCTCTGGACAAAGCTTAAAAATGCAGGCATAAAATCCAAATTCATAAAATGTGTGAAATCAATCTACGACGGTGCTTTTTCATGTATAAAAACTTTTCGGATCCGCTAAAAATAAACATAGGAGTGCTACAAGGATCACTTAATTCACGACACTCCCTACTTACAGCGTGCAAGGAATAACATGTGGTCTGTCAACGGACCCAAAGAATACAACTGGACCCTGCAACTTAAGAATGAAATTGGCGAGGATATGTGGAACCAAACCGACTTCCACCTAATTAGCACTCAGATATAATTCATAGTTGAAGCATACAGAAGGTGCATAGGTGAAGATTTGCACGATTTTTTCAGTCCACCTACATGCCCCATTACAAATTTCTAAAGACAAAAGTAAGAAAGAAAACTACACTGACTCCAGACTCCCCATCTCATTAGCTAGATTTGCGGCTAGAATTCGTCTCAACACCAAAAATGTATACATCTGCAATAAACCAATCTCCACCGCGAAACTCTATACACTTTGTAAGGAAACTTGTTCTGAAGATAACTTTCTACATCTTATACCTGAATGCTCTGAAATGAAGTCAACTCGTGAATCGCTATTCCAATCTCTATCATCGTATTGTAGTATTGTTGTTGTACATAAATTGTAGTCAATATTGATACGATAATATTAAGGCAAACTCTCACGAATTTTGTAAAACACTCTACCTATATTTTAAAATACTTAGTCAGAAAATATAAACTCTTGCTGAATGTAATTTACCTATTGAAGGGGCTAAGACCCAAATCAATAAAACCATACTACTGTACTACTACTATTTAAAAACACGAATTTACTGAAAGAATTAGCCTGAATCAAATATTACGAATAATTATTATCACATGCACTGGTAGATAACTAACACGATTCTTGATTTGAAGTATCATATCAGGCAGTCATGATTTCCAAGGTATGAGTGGGCGACGTATTTACATAAGTTTTCATTTAATTTTACAAATAATATAATTTAGCTTTGGATTGCCTCAAAAGTACTTGTGTTAAATAAAAGATTTCAAACTCAAAAGGTATGAACTTTTTAACAATGTATTACCGTATAAATAATTTAGGGAGAACTATATATAGATATTGACGAACTTATAACTTTACACGGCGAAATTATTTTTATCACAGCGTCATGTAATTACGTTGGTACGTTAGCGTATGCTTCAGAATTACAAATTAGTGCGAGCGGATTTAAAATACATGTAAATAGCATTTGCATTTAACAGGAACATTATCTTAATAAGAAAGCAATTGAATTTTTACAAATTACAAAACTTCATTAACGCATCTGACACGACGTTACGAAATGCATCAGTTTCATTTGACTTGATAAATGGTAATGTAAAATGAAGTACAGGCTAACAGCGAGACAAAATATGGCTTGGTTTGCCACAGTAGAACTAAGGGAATAGTCCATTGAGGTTAGTGTGTTGTTGAACAAATCATAGATAATAACATCATTGTTACCCCAAAGACTTACTCTTGGAACAAACTAAACTCTTTGTTAATATAATTATTGGAATGTAATAATGATAGTTATACAAAGCTGAAGTCAAATCGTCATGTAACCGTTCAAAAATATTTAGGCACATTGAAACTTGCTGGAATCCAAGGAAAAACACCAGTAACTACATATTTGTACGAGATAAAAAAAATGATGCACTCTAAGCCTGACTGCTTTGGCTAGGGTGTTCATCAGTGGCATGGTAAGCGGGAGGAGGTGTACCTTCCCGTAAGAATTCTAGCTTCCTTCGAAGACATTTGACTGTTTCCAAAGCCGCACTAACCATTGCATTGTCAACCATGCCTTTGGGAACCCATCCCTGAAGTCTTAAGTCTACGTCGAGTAACCACTGGAATTCAGTTCGAGATGTTTCACCAGAGCAAGCACTTATTACCCAACCTCCGATTCCATTAGTGCCCCTACAGAATTCACATTAAAAAATGCCAAATCCGTTCACAAAATCGATCTCAGCACACAAGAATTGAAATTCTTATTGAATTCGTACTAGTACCACGTAAGTTTATGTACCTTGTAAGTTTCGGCTGATTAGGAGGTTTAAGCGTATGCTTGACGGATACAGCTGCTAAAATATGAGTCCCATCTGATTTCGCTTTGTAGTGTCTTAACGTTACAAAATCTCTAGAAGAAACAGGTCCACCTGATTTACTAATTTGATAGCTTACATCGGTTGCAGCATCAATTTTCTGAAACGTAAGTATGGTACTGCATTGAAATTATAGTTCTACAAAATTAAATGAATAAGCATTAGCCCATGTTGGCACACTACAGCCTCAATTATATACTCACCTGTAATATTTGACATTTGATTACATTAGGATTCCAATTCGGCATAGACTCAAAATTGTGAAACAATTCTGTGACTATACTGTTTGGAGCAACGGGTAAAATGCCCTGTAAGAACATGTTGATTAAAAAGTTTCAAATCTTTTGATATGCTAATAAATTAGTAAAGGAAATAAGCTGACTTTGAAACCGAATAACATACCGAGATCATATAAATCTTATGATGATGAGTTTTTTTAAAAAATACATTATCTCCTACTTCTGAGGATTTTTCTAGTACCCAACCATTCTCCTGAAGTCGGATTAATAATTCTTCTGCGATTACAGGTCCCTGCTGAAGCCACATTTTTGCCTAGAAACAATTTGGAAAAATAAGAGCAAAATAAATAACATCTGAATTAAAACTACAGTAGAACACTGAAAAGTTGATATAATTAAATACCTCAGGCGTATCACCCCTAGTTTTCGACAATTTTTTCTCCATTGACTCTGTTTCAGAATTTTCATGCTCTCCGTCCGACGCAATCGGCGATTCTAAAGGCGAGTAAAAATTAGCAATGGATTCTGGGTAACTGTGACTGACTGGAGTGCTTCTGACAATCTGCGAAACTGACTGTCCCAACCAGGGAATAACTCCCCGAGTAGCACCAGCTAGCGCAGAGTTTTGTCCTAGGAAAAAGAGCAAAATCCAAGGGTAAAACAATTCCCTACTGTTTACATTTCCATGCATTAAAAAATCTCCATTTACAAGTGATTGCAATCTACAAGAGACAAATATCTACTCCTTTGTTCTGCTATACCGCTATCCGAGCAGAACTACATTTGGTTTTCAAAAATTAAATATATCTCTAACTTTCGCGAAACATCCTTTCACCTTAATTTCCATACTTGCGAATAATTCCAGGAAAATAGGTATCTTGACTTTGATTGGTAATTGGTACTAAAGTTATAGCAATGTTCTACATATCGCATCTTATATCAATTTTACGGTTCATTATCACTTTCAAATGTTATAGTTCCTCGTCATTTCCTGTAGAAAATTTCCACTCATAAGCACAATGATGCATACAGCACAGTACTCTTAACATTATACACTAAAACATTAACTAGTCACCTCCTGGGTTTTTAAAGCAACATCAAGACTTCATAAGCTGTGTATTGTTTCAGCCAGCTAACACTAATATAACGTGCAAACACACAGAATAATTAAAAAACGAGAGAGCTTGCAGCTAGTGTAAAAAAGACGCCTTAAAAATCTATTTGTGAACATTTCAAGACCCAAATGAAGAATTAGCTCTTACGAGAGTAATACATGGCAGCTTGTCGCTCCTGTGGCACAACACGGAAATCCAGGAACCAAGCCTCTGACCAAGAGAGAATAAAGCTGCTCAAGACTAACATGACAGGGTATGTGGCATCAATATTTGACCACTTCAAAAAATTGTAAATAAATAATTGTTGAAAAAATTGCAGTTTGTTTTTTAAACGTATGAAATTTACAAAATTATTCAATCAAAGTTTTCTCAAATCTCACACTTACGTTAAATAGGAATATTTTAACTAGGAGAAAGCAGCAAGTGGACGTAGTAGTGAACTGAAATATATAAGATCGTAATTCTGCACAAATCTTTCACAAAGGTCGTGTATAAGAATTATCATAACAAAAAAGTGGCAACACATTTCGTTGTTGTTCAAATATTTAAAAGTCTAAAAAAATCTTCAAAAATCTATAAATCTGATCACATTCGAAGTATGGGATTAAACTTGCATCACCATCAACTTACAGCAACAGGGAACCAGTGGTGACTTCGAAGTAAAGCATAAAATAGTATAAGAATGGTGAAACGACATCCAGCACACATCTATAGATATAAATAAAAACAGTTTGGGATCAGAACACACACTAGTGTAATAAAATGACATGTATCTTTTTATCATATTTGCAAGTCAAAAATTGTTCCATTCTCATGCCCTTGCCCTTACCACAACGTCAAAAATGCTTGTGTATAGACTGTAGCACAGAACTTGCTGTTGCAAAGCATCAGTAATGGAAACACTGCCACGTATCTAAAATCAAATCATTAATTTTCGTAAACGAATTCACTATATCAATAAAATGAACTACCGTATATAAAACAAACAAGGGTAAAAAGCTCCATTAGCATTCTTTTCGTCAGTCTTGACGCTAGAATAATTAATGCACTTGCTAAATGCAGGTTGTCTCAGATCGAATAACATACTTTACTTGAAAAGGAGAGAAACACACTAAAAGTTGGCGATTTTTTTTGGAGGACAAATTACTAACGTACATTAATTAAACAAACAACTCTATATATATATTTAAAAATGGCAGGGAAAGCTTGTGCAACACAGCTATACTGACTTTTACTTTTTTTAAAATTACTCCTGACTATTAGTTATTCGTGCTTGATTTGTAGAAACACAGCTCTCTTCAAACTCTTGTAAGCAGTCAAGTAACTTGACTGTCAACTGTTACTTTTCGTAATTTATTTATTACATTCCCTAGTCAATTTTACCTACATAACCAATGTTTTTTCAGCTCATACATTTATCTCAAACTGACATATTATCCTCCTGCCTGACATTTAACAATAATTATTTAAAATAGTTCAAGTTCTGTCTTCGTGAAAAAAAAGGGACAACTCAATTATTGTTAAAATAGTATTCTTAAGTATCAGATACTCCACAGTAAAAGCAATCATTTTACCAGAATGACACACAGTGTGAAGAGAAGAAAGGTAAAAAGGAAGTCAAAAGTTGCCAGAAGACAAAAAAATCTTCGCACAGGAGACAGTCGGCCGTCAGGAGTTCCCAACAACACATCTTCGGAGGGTGGATAAGCGTCATACGACTCCATGACTAATTATAGTAAATAGCCCGTGTTCAAGTAAAAAAAGAATGTGCAACGTGCAGAAGATTGATTACTCCAACATCACAACCTTTTAAATAAAAAAAAATATAGTATTAGAAAAAAATCACAAAAAACATAATAGAATAACAGGAAATATGTGCGAAAAATTTAATTACTGTATAGTTAAATCCGCACTTGATGCAACTCTCGTAAATACTAATATGAGAAGAAAAGGCAATAATTTTAACTAATTAATGTTAAAACTTTAAAAATGACATCACAAAAAGATGCTAGGAAGAGAACTAAGAACTTAACCAAACTATGTGATATACACAGTATACACAGACAGATGATATCACTTGGCTTCTATCCAGTGTTTACAGAAAGTAAACATTATAGTCAGAGTAAAGTAGATAAATTGACCAGTGGCATTAAACTTGGTTTTGCAAGGGACTAAGAACTCGTTGATTCCAGTTTGAACCTTGATTATGTACTAATTTAGAATTAACCCCTCATACTGCGTTTAAAAGTAAGTGTAGTAAGACATACACATCCAGTAAAATATTGCGCTTATAGTTCATTCAGTTATGTATGTATGTATTTCATCATCATCGTCATCATACGGAATACTAGATGTACAAAATACATACACATACACGAAAGAAGAAACAAGAATAACAACATTGAATGCTTCCCTACTAATTTAGCGTTTGAGTGGGGAAATTCACACGCTTTACCACATTACTTTACTACACTGCCACTGTTTTATGCCTTCTAACTTAAGGGCTTTCATGTAAATACTTCCTTTATTAAATACATGGATAGAGAAAACATGTGCGAGGTTCTGACGCGCTCAAACTTTATAAAAGTACCACAAAAATTAATTACAAAGCAAATAACGTGAAATGAAGTGAGTCAGCCTCAGTCCAAATGAATTAATATCTAGTTTATGCATCAAAAGTACGATAGATTATAATGTGTGATAATATTATGTGAATGGTATTAATTACACTGCAGTTTTAAAAAAGTTAATCTAGATCATATCAATTATCTTTAAACTCCATCTCAAGTTTGAGCGCGTTTTGAAATCATTCAGATGGGAACTGATCGAACCTTAGGATGGTCAACACATTCAATTCTGTATTTCTGGTATTTTACCGTCATTACCTCATCCACATATCTGCATATGTCTGAAATGAAAAACACCTCATGAAAAACATTCCGAAACGTCTTTCTAAAATTCCCTCGTGAGCCTTTTGAATCAACGTTATTTTAACCATCCACTGATATAACCTCAGAAATCTGATGACCAGCAACATTAAACTTCCATTTACTAATAAACAGACAAAGTTTCAAAAAAATGGCTTACAAACTGAACTACACCGTCTCCAAGAAACAGCCCACACTATCAATCTCACTTTGTTTAGCTTACTAGTTGCAATTGCAAGAAGTAATTTAGCTTGCCACCTTCATACAGTCCTGATTATGAATGTCTAGATCTCTGACACTATCAACTAGTATGTATTAAAAAATTATAGTCAAAAATCAAAAAAGTAAAGTGTAGATTTGAATATTACCTTTTCTGCAGAGATGCTGAGTACAATATTTGATAATCCTTCCCACAATGAGTCACCACACGGAGTAATCAATACAAGAGTCAAAATTCACTCCAGACCATTGCGTTTGTAGAGATGAGACAGATATTCCACTATTAATTACCAATTTGCAATTGATTTCAAAGCCCTCCGCGTCGTCCTGAACATCGGTCTGTCCGTCCCAACCAGCAAAATCTAGAATTTTGAAAATATTAAAAATGATTAACTACATATAGAAATAATCTGCACAACAGGTGGATCTTGGATAAATGATAAAAATTTAATCATCCTTACCACGCAACGACAGTAACAACTCCCAGCAACTGATTTCAGCACAGACTCTGCATCCACTACCGATGTCTAGTTATTACGAATCCAGAGGGTAATATAATCAGAGTTAATTGTGTAATATTTAGACTTGTCAGCATGTTTTAGACAGTGTCCAGCTCCAACTTTTAATTTGCTAATATATGTACTGAAGGATAAGAATTTTTTTCCTTTCTTTGTTCCCAATAACCTTATTTCTTTCAGTCAACACAATCACTTGAAGTTTAATAATCTCATCCACGCTATTAATGACCAATGACCACGACCACCCACAATAACCCGATTCCTACTCTGAATATATAGTCGATGTGAATAGTAACCTCTATTTATCCCAATTATTTGAAGAGCGTGATAATCACCCACATCCGACGCAGTTATTAAAATAAATAATGAGCCTCAAATAAATAACAGACACTACATTTACAATGTTTCATGTCCCGTCACAATCCCCACACTTGCACAAATATTGAACTTTTGTCCCCAAAATTTAGCACTTGGGTTCTAGATTGCTTCATTGCTCAACTAATTAATTATATTTTTCTGATTGACGGTTATTACACACTTGAAAGTATACACTTCAAAATTAAATTATTGACTTGTTATATTAATCACTAATTTCAATCTATAACTGTAATAGTCGATTTAAATTTTTTAACTCCAGTTATTTAACCAATCAAGGTATTTTTCCCTTTGAGGTTTGTATGTCTTGGATGTACTTACTAGTTTAATAAGCTTGTTCTTGTATTTTAAAAATAAACAAAGCTTTTGCTGACTTTGAGAGGAAACCTTAATAAGAGTACAATAAATATCCGACCATTGAAGACATTGAAGACTGAGGTTGATAATAATAATAAGTAACTACATTTAAGTTAACTACAAATAAAGGAACAGTCAGCTCTGTCAGCAGTACAAAATATTCCCTTCAGATTCTGCTGATGATAACAACCTTATTATAAAACTATCATTTACGCAAGGACCTTTGATAGATACTAAAGGTTTGGCTGCCACTTTTGCCTTGCCAGTGTGTACATATGTGTTGAAGTTTATTTTTTCACTGCATATAGCGCAGTGTATGTGTGTGTGTGTGTGTGTGGAATTGTATACGTTCAAAGTATTTTATTTTGTTTTGTTTATGTGTAGGTGTACTACATACTATGTGTAAAGTATACTACGAATTCATCTGACAGTGTTGTCCACGTTTAAGTTTATGACTCTACAGTCGACCTAACAAGCATTGTATTTCAGGTGTGGCACTCCCAGAATTTCCGAATTTCACCAAAATTGGTTTACTAGCATCCCTGGTATTGCCCAATGGCATGTCATCTGTAAACTCAACCTTTGTTTTTTTTTTAATTTGGCAATATTTTAATTTTGATTTGAAAAACTCAAAGGAAATTTTGTATTATGGGATTTATCATGGAGATTTGAAACTTCCTCATACAACAAACTACCTGTAAAGAATTCCTTGGGGGCCTTGACGTAATCCCAGCCTCATTTTTATAGGAATTCTTTACAGTTATGGGTATGAGAAAATTGGAAATTTCCAAGTTAAATCCTATTTAAAATTTTCGTTTTGGATTTTCGAGTTAAAATTAAAATATTAGCAAACTTTTAAAAAAAATTATAAACGACTGAGTTTACAGATGGAAGACATGACATTGGGAGATACTTGGGAAATGCCGAATGCTACACCTGAAATATAATGCTCGTAAGAGCTGTAATAATGGATATTATGTGACTGGGGATATTCTTCGTGTAGAGTTTAAGTGCATAAAGTAAGTTGATGTAAAATTATAAAATAAAGTTTCACTGGAAGACTTGTATTTGTAAGTATATCAATACCAGGTTGCTTTTTAGAGGAATCAATAATTAGTTTTTATCTTATTAGCCCATCTTGATGGACGCGAGGACAATAATGTAATAAGGAATGAAAGGGAGCTTCTTCCGGTGTATGTTGTGATCTCTTGACTTTTAAGATAATTCAATTAACTTCTATAATTCGGTTTTCGAACTATAAAGTTCACAAATTTCCGCCGGAAGGGTTTATATCCGTTTGAATTACGTGGAACCTGGATTGTATCGTTTGATGAATTGAGAAACTACCGTTGGGTTAGCATAACAGAATGTGCTCACTGGTGTCAAAGCAGCTCGGGAAAGCATTTAGAACAGTCCGTGGTTTACATAAGGAACGGGAATTTTCATTACAGTAGCAGCTGTTGTTGATAATGTATTAGCAGAGATGTGGGAAATAGTTCAAATTTGAATTCAATTATTAAATACTGCAGCTTCAAATTCTAAATACCAAATACAAATGCAGAATACCTGTAGCACCATTTTGAAAAACATTTTTTTAAATATTTTGCCTCGTTTCAGCTACGAAATACTGTATGTCAAATACAGTATTTAAAATATAATTGATAATTAGCCAAATACTTATTCCCTAAAACATGTATTCTAAGAAGTTAACCTGGTACACAGATGACAGATCAAAAATATGCGATTTTTGAACATTGCTTAGACATGTGTACCATAATAGGAGGATTCAAAATTACACCTATAAATGATATTTTTCTTTGTCACAGCTAAATTCCATAACCGTAAAACTTATAGATAATACATATCTTACAAATTAGGGTAAAGAAGTATTTTGATCAAAACACTATTTCAACTATACATTACACCATACGGACAAATCCCAAAGTAAAAAGTATTCATACACTTCCACTTATTTTTTTTCTTCCTCGTCAAATACTAAATACAAATACCAAAATACTTGTACGGCTTAAAATACGCATTTTCAAATCAAATACTTGAAAATACTCTACATCTCTGTGTAGCAGTAATTAGTTATAGTAAATTTTAGTGATCTGTGGATGAGCTCCTTTAGTATTTTAGCGCATTATTTGTGTAGGTAAGCAAAAATAATAGCACACTGTAACACCAAATATTACAGGGGTGCGTAGCGATTATTGAAACGCTTTTGAAGGATGTATTTCATCCGGGCTACACAATTAAAAAATTCGTGCAGTAATTTTAAAGTCTATTACATAATGTTGTGAAACTCATGGAATCTTCGTTTAAAAGATTTCGCGACCTTCGATGCACATGGCATGGCTAACTTCGTTCCATGTTCTATGTAAGCCTTTCCAAACATTTTCAAGGCAGAATAGAAAAATGGCTGCTCCAAAAACATACAACCTAAATTTCAAAGGGAATATATGTATGTGGGTACTTCCTTAGGATGTTGACTACCAGTATGTCAGATATTGTGACTCTGCCATATAGTACTGCAGAAGAATCCCGGGTGATTTGCGCTTGGTCTGCAAGTAAGTTTCCATTCCGTGTATAAATCACAGATACAGTCAACTACGACAAGTATTTGTTCCAGGTTTTCTCCCGAATATAAACAGTGCACAGCACACATCTGCAGCCCCTGAAATGTTGAAATAAGATGGTGGGACAAGATTACCGGAAATTCGGTCACATCTTGGATCCCTACCGGGATTCGGATTTTCAACCTCGCAGTCAATCAAGGTCATGTGAAACCCTTGGAAGGTGCTGGTTAACTGTTTTCAACGCAATTATTCAGCTCACAGTCCAGGGCTTTAGAAATAACTGGATATTCATTTCTTTCACCTAGACACATCTTGATTATACCTCTCTTATACGGGGGAGGGGTGGGGGAATTTCCGAATGAAACCTTAAAGGTGTCCAGGAAATTATCCAATTTGCACAACCGTTGAGAGAAACCTTGTAATTACTCTTCAGAAAATACATTGTACAAAACGAAATCTGCAACAACAATACCTGGGGCCAAAAAGTGTATCTATATTATTGCTGTGTACCCCTGTATTCGCAAAGATTTTTCAACGGGGGAGACCCACTAGATTAATCTTCCAAATCTAAACATATACGCACCAGAACATCCCCAAGAGCTACGTACGTCAAACCAATTCCGGAAAAATTGCAAAAGTAATATATGTACTTATTTTCGAATTATCAGGATGGCAACATGGACACATGCGAAAGATTCGAATGTATCGCGATAGATTTACAGCGCTTCCGTAAAAATCCAAAGTTGTTTGTTTTTTTTTTAAAAGAGTCATTCCCATAGTGAAACATTTTTTTGGGCTATCCTTATTATTAGCGAGCACTTTCTGTCCGTTTATTTAAAGTTCCGCGCGTTCATAGTTCAATGACCTCACACAACGCCCAAAAGGTGGTATGCCAAGCTATCCTTATTATTAACGAGCACTACCTATCCGTTTATTTAAAGTGCTACTCTTAATATAATCGCGCACGATTTAGGCATACACAAGTCTCTACGACAGGGCTTGATTCGTAAACCGTTTGGCTTTTAATTTCTACAATCATACTATCATCACCTCTTCAAGTAATTGTCCCTATAGGGTTCCCAGAAGTCCCGGAATGACCGTCGTTGTCCCGTGTCCCGGAAGGGTTTATTCCGGGACACGTAAATGTCCCGGAAACGTCGAGCTCAAAAAGTTATGAGAATTATTAGTTTTTAAGATAAAAATATAATATTTCGTTCTAGAGGAGCTCGATTCAAACGAGAGCATCATTTGCCGTCTTTCATAAAACTAATAAAATCATAAAAGTGTGATTACAAGCGTAACAAAATCGCTTAAGCATCAGGTAATAATTTAAAAGGTCTAGGTTTTACAATTCTGTATGGAAAGAGGTTGTCAATTCAAAAAATTGGTTACGTCGAAATGGCAAAGATAACCAGGCCCCTGCTAGGATTTTAGTGTGTAAAGCGACTTTCTCTGTGAAGTATGAAGAATTGGGTTATTAAATCTCACATGCAAAGTTCCTAAAAACCTAGGGAACGCAGGTGCTGAAACTAAAAAAGTTTGGTTTTTTTTAAACCGAAAAATCTGGACGATTAAAAATTCAACATATTTGCTGTTACAATGCGAAAAATGCGACCTTAAATTACGGTCGCCAAAATTATGTGTTTTAGAAATTCCAGGAAGAAAATCCATCAATTTTTGCTGCTAATTGCAAATATCACATTATACACAACGTTGTGAAAAATGCATGCAATAAATTATCAATGGATGTTGAAGGCTTAGTTTTAAAGGTTTTTAGTTTTAGCAAATCTAGCTCGTCTCCGCAGAGACTAGACTCTTTAAATTGTGAATTTGTGGATGTGGCTTTCTTTACTTCCAGCACTGGACCTTTGAGCTTTGGACCAGGTTCCTTTCTAATAGGTCAGCTTTGAAGTCATAATTTCTTTTGAAGGAACAAAGTGACTGCCCTGCTGTTAATCGCAAGGTTGTATGTCATAACAGCAATAAAGTTGCTGCGAAAGTAGAATGCCTAACCGAATGTTACCTATATATTGTGCACATTATTTTACAATAAATGAATTCGCCCATTTTAATGTCGGAGTGAAATGATTGTACTTCTACGGAAGTTTACGCCATAATGAAATCTCTTCTGGAAAGTTCTGTGAACCGATACGATAAATTTTATGGAACTAGAGCTAATGCAATTCTGAAAAATTTACCCCCGCAACAGAACAAAAGGAAGCTTTGGATTTTTTTGAAATCACTGCAGACCTATTTAAGCATACATTTTGATTTCAGTGATACTAATTTGTTTTGAAAATGGAACTACTAAATTGAAATCAGAGGAATTCTTCGTATCCATGGCTTATTCACTAAATATTGCCGTTGCACTCGGTATTAAATTAAACGAGGACCAACTGTACAATGAATTTTCCTTACTTCCTCAAACTTGTCGTGAGATCGATCGGTGCAAATTACGCTGAGTTTTTTAAGAAAGATCAATGTCCTGAACTATTCAAGCTTGTATCGTTCCTGCTATTAATTCCTGTTAGCAACGATTTTGTAGAAAGTTATTTCAGCCTAAGGAAGAAAGTTTGGACAGCCGAGAGAAACTTAATATCAGCAAAACTTGTGAAAGACGAGCTTCAAGTCAGGCATAATGTGCCCTTTTCATGTTGTGAATTGGTTTCTTTTTTGAACAAACCGTAAAACAAGAAAATGTTATTAGATGCCAAAAAGGCTGAAAAATACAATTAGGAATCGTGTATACGTAAACAAAATTTAAAATTATTTTGTCCCGGAATGACGTTTCAAAAAAGTGGGAACCCTACTTTTAAGCCCCCCCCTGGGTCCCCCCTGGGCTTTTACTAGTGTACGTATAATGTACATACGCACGTTTTATGTATAGTTAGTGTGGTTAATATTGTGACCAAATATTATTGACGAATCCTAAATTATTAAAAAATAAATTTGGGACTAGTTGAGCTGCGGAACGGTCCCGAGGAATGGAGCGTAATAGGGATTTCTGTTTATGTCGCGGGCGCTGCCCATGTATTACGTTGAAAGGAACCTCCTCTCCTCGTCACTACAGCGAGCAAGCAATGCTTGCATGCTGGCTGTATGTACACATATATTCAAATCCATGCGTCATACATCACAACGTAAAATGTGCACAACGCCTGACATAAACATGCATATAAATTACCCGTTAAGTTTTTCTCCGATTTGACTGCCGGCACGTGCAAATAAGCTATTTTTCGAAATTTTACAACGTATAGTCTTTATGCTACCCTTGAGTTTAGATGTTTTAAAAAGTGATACTTGAGTGTGCCGGGAGTCAAAAAAATTCAAGAGTTTCAAAATTGTGCATACGATGTTTCAGAAAAAATCCGACAATTTGATTCTACGAAGGGGAAAAAAATCAAATAAATAAAACACAGTAATTGAGAGTTGGATTTAACAGGAGTAATGCATACCATACATTCTGAAAATATATGAAGGAAATTATCATGGAGCGTAGGGCTATCCCCACTTACCACTAAATCATTATAATTGCAGTACGCACGCACGCATGTTAATCTTTAATTTGTTCAAAGTGATATTTTACGCTTACAATTTACCTTAATTTAAAATAAAATGGTAAATAAATTTGAGCGTGATCCACAATGATGAGCGAGTGAGTTCCGTATGTATATTCAATGTCTTGTATTGACATTGAGAGTAAGAGAGAGACATCGCTAGACTGTATTTGAGACAGTGCTGCCCGCCAGGCTACCTAGTCAAGTCTAGTCTAGTCTTTAAAGTTTAGAGCCGCAACTAGTCAAGTCTAGTCAAGTCAGCTGTACGTTTAATTAGCAATAGTCAAGTCTAGTCCTAGTCTTGATTCTGCAGCTGGTTCCCTAGTCAAGTCTAGTCAATTCCCCTAGTCACAGTGTATTTTTCTAAAAATTCCTTCATTTTGATTAGCAAAACATGGAAAATATTGTTTTTTAAAAGTTGAGCTTCGTTGAGTTCAAAATTTTCAGATTTTAGCAAATACCTCTATCAAAAAACCTATTTGCATCAAACGAAAAGATGAGAAACAACACTTGTAATTTACATCAATACAAAAATAATGCTCGGTAAGATTTTTGCACAATCAACAATTATCAGCATATAAATTAGTTAATTTTTACAACTTTAACCGCAAGTTCGGAATCAAATTTTGCCAAGAAAATAGGGCTTTATAACAATTTATGGGTAAACTTTTTTATCTAATATATAGGGCTGTATCAGTGGGATGTTTTCTGGTATATTATACGAAATTTCTACTGGAACGCACCAGGCGAAATACCCGGTGCAAACAGCAGAATTTGTAGTAGGCTGTACCCAGGAGTCGAATTTTTGTAAATTTCCCTTGAAGAACATTTCTGAATACCCTGCTGAAACAAAGGTCAGCGATTTTCAAAATACCTGTGGACAACTAAAATGTCCGTAGAAGACGTTATATTCATGTCAAATAAAGTCAAAAAATCTAAATATTCCTGTTGTCTTACCTAATTTTCCTGAAACACGCCAAAAAATTTAAAATCCCTGTCAAGGGATTTTCATTTCAAAAGCCAACAAATTAGACTATCCATGTCCTCAAAAAGGAATCCCTTCCCTTGGTGATTTTCCCTGCCAGAATAATTTTTGCCCTGGGAAGAATGACCTCTTCTAATATCATGATACAGTGAAATCTCTTTATAACGGAATCGCAGGGTGACTAGTATTTTTGTCCGTTATAATAATTTTCCGTTATAGCATATAACGGACAAATTCCGTTATAATGTAATGGGACCTTGAATTATGTATTAAAAGGTATACAAATTTTCCGAAAACGAATTAAGTAACCAGTCACACTATATTTTAGAAATTAATGCTAAAATTATTGATCAAACGGCACATACCCAAATACTAAAATATTAAACACTAATTTACACTCAGTCCAAATTTAAACTAATTAACACATACTACAGAACCTGGAAGTATTTAGTTATTAATGGTTGCACAAGTGTGGATAAATCTTTTATCGATTTTTCCAAATGTCACTAACAGTTGAACTTGACAATTATTTCTATGTACAAATTACAGATTGTGACTTCCCATTTTGAATTTCAAAAACTATAGACATTTTTTTACCTAAATTCAAAGTTTTTCGCTTCTTAGCACTTGCCATGTCTAATATTTAAGATTTTTAAGGTAACTTTACATAGATATATATCAGTAAATGAATAAACTGTGATTACAAAATAAATTTCTAACCACGACCACCCGCACGACTATTGAGTGAACCGGTGTTACAAATGTTGGGTTCAGCGCGGAAACCGAAGTCCGCTATATACACCAAGTTATCCCCAAGGGTACATATCTAAGGGTCCGGTATAGGAAATATTCCGCTATAAACATGTCCGCTATAAGCACATATTTTACATTGTTAACATAGCAACTTATGGCGGGGATGTGCAAATGTGTCCGGTATAATAAATTTCCGTTATAAAGGCTTCCGTTATAACGAGATTTTACTGTATGTAATTTTCATTTTAGTTTCAATTTGAAAAGTATTAATTCAAAAATTGTTTTGCAAAAAATCAATTCTTTTAACTATACAAAGTAATATGGAAAATGTATCCTAGCTATCATTATGATCAATTGCACTGTTAAGGAATAAATTGTAGCATGTTCCTAAACACTTTACGTACCTAGTAGAAAATTTAATGTTTTGTTCTTTTGAAACGAAGCCATATACTTAATCATACCAAACGGTATTGACGATGATCATTTCGTGTACACTGGAATTTCACGCTGGCTTTCTAACTCTGATTTTCAGCTACATAAGGGAGCCTCAAGTAATTGTGACTTGACTAGCATTTCCATGAAGTCATGCAAGTCAAGTCTAGTCAAGTCGTATGTTTTGGCGAGTCATCCTAGTCTATTCTAGTCAAGTCACGTAATAGTAACAGTAGGCCTAGTCAAGTCAAGTCTATTCTTTTACGTCCTTTTTGCCTCCTAGTCTAGTCAAGTCTAGACTTTCCTAGTCAAGTCTGACTAGACTAGGGCAGCAGTGATTTGAGAGTCGAGGAACAAAAAATAGGATCTTTTAAAAATTTGAATATTGCGCGTAAAAATTGAATACTTCCCACAGGGTAGGGGAGCCAATGGGGACAGAGCAATAAAAAATGAATGCCTTGCGCATTAAAACCTTCTTCCATTTCTCGAAGCATTACACACACTTCCTGGAGCTGAAGATCGGCGTGCTCGTGTTCGTTCCTTGTGAATAAGTTACTCAGCATTTGATTACATTGTTCCTTCACGGTCGCGATTTAGCGTGGAAGACTTTATACACATATAATTACCGTAAGAATTGGAAATTATTTCAATTAATTATTAAATTGAATCATTCGGAGTTGTAGTAGTTAATTTGTAGTAATTTCTTGGTTCTTATTGTAGTAATGGTAGCCATCGGGAAGAAAGAAGAAATGGCCAAAGTTGAGGAGAAGAATGCCGCCGAGGTCTTGTCTGAGTCTGATACTGACTCTGGCTCCGAAGGTTCAGATGTCCCGGAATTGGAAGACAACAGTGCTGGAGTAGCTGGAGCTTCTGCCGAAAATAAAGATACGATCCCAGTGAGTGTTCTTTAAAGGCAGTTGATGATTTATACAGTCCGGTCTTATTTGTTTGTTGTTCGGAGTAAATTCGTGTGGAACAAAATTGAGCGGAGCGTGGATGGGAAAGTGCCTAATGGCTGCCTATGAATTACTAATTTATTTTCTTATAATTTTGTAGGGCCTCGGAGGAGACGATGCTGTCAGCAAAGTTAAGCAAAGTCGTGGGGAGAAGAAGGCTAGAAAAATCATGTCTAAACTGGGTCTGAAACAAGTGAGTCAAGTTTTAAAAATTGGATATTGGAAATAATTTTTGGGATGGATAATTTAGAGGTGGTTAATATGAAGGAATTGATGATGGAGAGGGATGCGAGGGGTGTGTTGATTTGTGTGTTTAATTGTTACTAAATGGATTGTAGATCACGGGAGTTAACCGGGTCACAATCAGGAAGTCGAAGAATATTTTATTCGTTATTACCAAACCCGATGTTTATAAAAATCCTGCCTCGGACACGTACATTGTTTTTGGAGAGGCTAAGATTGAAGACTTAAGTCAGCAAGCTCAAATGGCCGCTGCTGAAAGCTTCAAGGTGAGTGGTTGCTCCGGGAATGTTTTTTAGGATTCTTGGTATTGTAAATGATATGAGATTTAGATTTGATAGTGTGTACTTGGGTTTTAATGGATGTTCATATTACTAACATTACAGGCACCTAAAGTTCCCTCTGTGGCTGAATCTGTGGCGAAGACGCTGACTAGCACTATCCCGGAAGAAGAAGATGATGAGGAAGTGGACGCAACGGGGGTGGAAGAAAAAGACATCGAGTTGGTCATGAGTCAGGCGAATGTCTCTAGAGCCCGAGCTGTAAAAGCTCTTAAGAAGACGGAGAATGACATCGTCAACGCAATTATGGACCTTACCATGTAACATTACTTATAACGTAATATAAACCACCATCTATTACTACAACTTCATTTGTCTATGATTTTCCTTTATGTTGGGGAATGATACGAGTAAACCATCATTTGATTGTCTAAATTCAACTCTCTTGTCGATAGTTATTGTCAGTTCAACATTGCAAGTCTTTGTTGAGTTTCTTGATAACAAAGGCATGGCACTAATTTTATTTTGACAAAATGTTCTATTGTTTATCGACCCGTTTACCCTCTAGTTCTGTTCAATAAAGTTTTCAGTTACTCGATACGTTTCTATCAATGATCAAACGATATTCTAATTGTATACTGCTTCTGTACCTTGGACTTTGTCCTACGTCCCTGCCAAGCAGTGAAAGTATTCGCTAATAATTGTTAGACGCGCTGTATTGAAGAAGCTATGCCAAAATTATTTTTCAGTGTGGAAATCAATGTATAATTCCTTCTTTCGTCGTTTTTTTTGTAGAAAATATTTTCAAAAGGTTTATTTTATTTTTCTTAATTTTACAAATTGCAAAGAGGTGAGTTAGGAGATATGAATCTCACAAGTATCCTATGTTCGAACAGTATATTATGCGGGAACATCTCCGTGTATTTCTTACGGAGAAAGCTTGTCCCGAAAAGGTAACAAGTGATGTTATAAAAGTGATTTAGCCGTGCTGTCGAGAAGAACCTTGCGATCGGTGCAATTGGAACAGACTTTCCCACTATGGCAAAAAATATCATGGTATAAGTATTCATATCGGGTCATACTTTTCGGTATTGTTTGCTATAGAATCTAATGTTTACTGTAATTATATGTTACGTACGTCTTTTTCGTCCCATCTGACTTAGTAGAGGTGCATTCGCGGCAGAAAGACTGCTTACATATGTAGCAATGGTGTCTTCTCCTTCCCAGGATAGAGAATTTCTTGGCACATTTTTGACAAGCTTTATTGCTGGTGGATGTTGAAGGTACTTCCGGGGACTCCAAGTCGGACTTTTCTTCTAAATATAATTTCATGAACTCGGAAAGTTTTTCCTTCTCCCTGAAATTAAAGTATTGTGTCATTTAAATTCTAGCACACTTCTTCGACAAAATCAAGTGAAACAAGCAAATGTGCATGTTGTAATGATTAACATTGACAAAAAATTAATTATGCGGTTATATTGAATCCCCTTAAAACTCACTTGCGCAAGGTAACAACGAGATCAGCCATTTCATTCTGCAATTTTTCAATTGCTTGATTCTTAGATGTAATTTCATCCTCCAATCGCTCCGTCAATTGCTTCTTATCTTTTTCTAACGAGTCCAGTTTACTTCGTTGGTCATGTACTTCCTGCATTAAATACTTTTCCCGATCTCTCATGGAAGCATTTTGTTTCTTTAGAATTTCCAACCGCTTCGGAACTTGTTGAATGATTAATCTACTCAGGGAATTAGTGTCAGGGGAGGCATCCGAATCGACATCTTGACTCTCAACTTCTGTTCCGGCAGATGTGTCATTGCTAGTATTATTATGTGTGTTATGATTAATGCCCAAGTCAAAGACCTGAGTTGTGGTTGATTGAAGAAGAACAGGGGAACGACTCTCAATACGGGACACAGCCAATTCTGCCAATAGGGCCGGTGACTCCATCTCAACAATAAGAGCTTCTGCATTCTGAGTCATAGTCATCACCGGGATGTGTTCATTCTCTTCGGAACCATTTTGGAATAATTCAACAGTCACTATTGGCATTACTTCAATTGTTTCTCCATGCTGGGGCTCCTCTGTGCCATAAACCAAGGCTCTGTTCAGACCTTCTTCCATCTCTTCCGTGGGACTGGTTGCATGGTTTTCGAAAGACACTTGTTGGAGTTGTGGTTCCATTGGGATCTCAACTGAAAAACATTTTGGAATATTACGTCATTATTTATGAATACATCACTAAGTAAATAAATAATAAACTTCATTTTGCTTTGCTGCAGTATTGGTAATTATGTATGTGTAGTTTAGGTATTATAGGTGTCTACTATCTACAATTGTATCTGATCTTGTATGACCTGAGTAAGTACATACATGTGTTTTTTCAATAATTTTAGAGCAGCACATGTCTAGAGAACGAAAATTCTAGTATGTCTGGTAGAGGTACACTCACACTGAAACATATCCGTACCAGGGGCTGTACCATCATGGGACCCGTAATGATCATGGAGTTGTGCCAAACGAGATGCTAATGCCGAACTTTGCACTGTAGTTGCCATTAATCTTGAGTACAAAACTCTGCTCGCATCCTCAAGCTGTCTCAGACGATTTGCTCTGTTCGTCATGTAAACATCCTCTGTAATCAGAAATCAAATCATCAATAATAATCACCTATGTGTAGTATATAATCTCATGAGACGTAGCGTCTGGGCCTGCTGTTTTTTTGAACACTAATTTTGTGCCTCAAAAATGCATCATACATTAAATATATAGTAGCTGAATCCTTATGCTTATGAATGTAATGATTAGTGTTTGTTGTGTAGTACAACGTATCTTTTGTGATTTTAATACTTCCTGCATCATTGACAGGAAACATTAAAGAAAGAAGAGGATTACCCTCGGGAGTGGAATTATCTTCATTCTCATTCTCTACCGAAGACGTTGCCGCTTCAATTTCTTGAACCAAATCAGATACGAAATCTTCAAGAGGATCAACCTCAATTTCAAAACCCCTTTCAATGCCCGAAAGGTCCACGTCATCTTCCTCCTCTTCATCTTCCTGTACTACAGTTTCACTCTCTGGCTCCTCAATCTCATTGATTTCTTCATTTGGGGACGAGCAGGACGGTGATGAGGTGTCGGAGAATGCCCCACTTTCCTGCGAAGACGGTTGTCGTCTCCTCGCAAATTCTGCCCGCATTCGTTGACAAAGAATCGCGGACTCATCATGCTTTTCCCGAACCTTTGCCCATTGTTGACGGGACTTGGACAGCTCTGTTTTTAACCTCTCGAGCAACTTGCGCTTTTCGTGAAGCTCGTATCTGTTTAATAATACAGTGATGTTAATGATTAGGTCTGTGTTTACTCTATCACAGTGAAAGGTTTCATATACCCTGTGAACAATTTTATTTAAGTACATATGCTTTGTACTGATAATAAGCGTTGTAGGAAAAGACCAGAACCAAGAAAAAAAGACCAGAACCTGGCATATTTTTTATATTTAACCAGGTCTTGGTCAAGTCAAAGGTTACAGTTTACAGTAGTGCCGTGCCAGAAGAGAATTTATGTTTTCTTCTTGTTACTCTTTAAGATATTATTAAAGAGAAATGAAATTTTACTTGAGAACTGCTTCCGAATTATGGAGCTTATTATGCTGCATCTTGAGTTTCGCAACCAAGTTCCAAGTTTTGTTCAACTCTGTTGTCACAACGTAAAGCCTCTTTTCCTGTCGGTCAACCTAAATATAAAAATTCCATTATTTATTCACCGTGCAAGAATATTAATTAATCCTAATTAGATTAAAAGAACATTAAAAAGCAGAGGTAATGCCCACATTTCATAGTTGGTACTTTTCCTCCCTAAACTACGTCTATGCTTTGCATGACGCATATGTTGAAAAAATATTAGGAATTTGAACACGTGTTCTTTTATAATTGAGAAACTACTACAGAAAATGCTGAATAGCTTTGAATCATTCAAGGACGCACCTATGTATATATACGCGTGAATTTGTATAGCATTATTCTATTTTTTATCAATCCACAGAGAAATTGCATCAGGGCCAAAAAAGGCCTCCAGGTGTTGTTAATGCGGCAGTGACGGTGCCGTGGTACATTTGCAAAAAGAAACGTTTTGGCAAACCTATGAGTCATGACAAAGGAGAAAAAGCATGCAAATTGCATGCAATACAGCCTACGTTTGACGCTTGAGGAATGAAAATTGGGGTAAAATAGTTTGTTTTGAATTAGATTTTAATTATTCCGGATTTAGAGAACTTTACCTTGGATTCCAGCTTGCAGTTGAGAGTTTTCAAAGAGTCTATTTCCTTGTGAAGGTGTTTCTTTTCCAAAATTAAGTCCTTTAATTTAATAAAAGTTTGACTGACGCTTAGAACTAGTTGAGGTCCTTCTAGGGTGGATACTTTTTTGTAGCAACTCTCCTCCCCTGGAATTTCACCTGTGTACTTGTCTGTGTCAACCTGATCCATAAGGGCGTCAAAGTCAATTGATGTTCTTCTGGAAAGAAGAGTTGCGCTGTCCGGCGTTGGTGGCTCCATCAAGCAAGGCATGTTTTGAGATTCCCTGGAAGTTAATCCAAATTTATAAGTTCAAGAAAGGAATGTTGCACCCACGTAATAATAGTAATAAAATCGTGGAAAAATTACCTAACAATATCACCAATAGCTTTGATCCGATCAAAGTCAATAGGAGTTCCCTCAGTTTCGTTGAATAAGGTATTGAGGAGATTCATTTGATAGGAGAAAACTCTATTTCTCTCTGACACTACTTTCATGTCCTCTTGCAATTTCTTCATGTTTATATCATTGTCCACAATTAGTTTACCATAGTCTTCAATTTTAGCATTCAGTTCTATATTCCTCAGCTCGCTGTCATTAAGCTCATCCGTTCGTTTCTGATAATCCTGATCACTCTTCTCGAGCTCACGGACCAAATTCCCGATCTTCTCCTCATAATTATTTTTTGCCTCTGCCAAATGTTCAATGTTTGCTTGTAATTTAGTACTAAGTTCAGCACAGGTTTTTTCAGCTGAATCCACTCTACGAGCTAGTTGTTCTCGGGATTGTTTTTCATTTTCGATGGCACCTTCAAAAATCTTTAGCTTCTCAATCAAATCTTTCACTTCTTGCTCACGGAGTTCCAAAAGACTTTTTCGGAGGGAGGATACCTCTTTCAAGGTGGTTACCTTTTTTGAATTTGGGTCAAGTAAATTGTGAGTTTTTATTTTGTATGCATTAAAAGCCAGTTAGAAAATTTAAACGTTTGTTCGCTATGCATTTAATATATAATAATTCTACAGGAATAAAAAACTTACTTGAGCTTCTAACCGACTACATTTTTGGATCAAACGTTCTCGTTCGTTGTTCCTATCATCTTCATTTAAGGAGTTATTAGGACCGTTCTCAATGTCGGACATATTCGCACAGGGACAATTCACTTTCTCTCACACTCGTCGAGGTCAATGTCACATATGTAATTGTTACAACTTGGGCTAATCGAAAGTTGGCATAATTTTGTCAAAATTATGCAGGAAGGTGGCAAGTAAGGGTAATTGATTTACTACCCGTATAATGAATACGTGGATGACGTGATTTATATACGCGAAGTTTAATTGAAATATTTGTAATGTATTTAAATGCAATTTTAATTAGCTTTATTTTTTTAAATATTATTTTTCATACACATATTTCGTAAATGTGTATTTAAAGTGTCTGGTGAGATGCACCTGTAAGTATATATTTTAAGCCGTGTAGTAATTATTATGCAGTGGTTTTTAATTCCATTTATTGTATATATTTTTTAATATTTGTAACTAAACTTTTTTAAAGTAATTTTTAAAAATTATACATAGAAGTTCGTAAACTGAAGAAGGGATAGATTATTGAAGATTTCGTCTAACACAGAGGCTACACAAGAGTTCGCAAGACAAAAAAAAACGAAAGGTACGGAAGATTATAAACGAGAAACTAAATTATAATTTAAGGGAGTGCGACGGACTAAATAGAAGAAAAAGTCGAAAACTACTGATTCACTGACGGGGTGAAATCTCATGTGTAAACTCTACTTCGGGTACGTTCAGCAGAGAGCTCTTCCCTTACTCAGAAATAAGACATCTTGGCAATTTAGTCCTGCTTCATCGTAAGTGTAAAGTCTAAAAATAAATAAGACTGGCATTTCCACGAATGAAACCATCAGAAGGGAGTAAATGGATGAGCTTTGATAAGTGTGAGTCGCAAGGCTAAGGACGAGTACATGTTGCAGTGATCTCATGAGAGATTGAGAATTTTTCCCGAAAAACGAACAGATTTGGTACAACACGCAGCAGCATAGCAGAGGATGGATTAACTGTAAAGATAACAAAACGGATCGTATTTTTTTAATTGTAACACCTTCAACCAAGTTGGTGTTGGTACCAATGCTAGTATAGGGCATCATTGTGACAACGCGTGGTTGACTGTGGAAATTCGTGGGAGTGAGCGGTGCAGGATTACAAATTACAATGACATGTAGTCATTGAAGACAGAGCTGTAGTAACATTACAGATTTAAAGAAGTGAACATATTTTTTTCACTTATAAAAATATTTTTCTCATGACATCAGTCAATCTAAACTAGGTTCTGGTTTCTAGTAGACTTTTGGAAGTCAAGAAAGTAAACAGATGCCTGTTGCACTAAGAGTATCGAGTATACTTATAAGTTACACCTTTGGTATAGCAATTACGAGCCTTTGGTTTACATTTTACAGGGATAGATGCATAAATTGTGATTAAAAAAAGATTACTTATTTATATTTAACAAAAGTTTTATTTTCATATAGTGGTCCATAACTCATAGACGGGATATTATAGTAGCTCATCGCATGTAATATGTGACGATAATAGAATTCTGCACACAGCACTGCTAATACAGTACTTGTGAGATTTTCTAACTCTTAGCTTAAACATTTGCGAAAAAGAATAGGAATATACAGAGGTTGATAGAAAGAATTTACTACCAGAGTAGGTACTCAAATATACAAGGTAAATATAAAGGCCAGATTGGTTAAGCATCACTGTCATCGTATTTGTCCAAGTCATTCTCCTCGTCCTTGGTCACCTCCTCCTCCTCCTCCTCCTTCTCCTCTTGAGCGCCGTACTGTGCTAATTTTTGCCGAAGTTGCTTAATAATTCTATTTTTCTGCATCAACATTTTCTTCATATTTGCATAAGCTCCCGTCGCTTGAAACTTCTTCTCAAGATCTTTCTCAGCAAGGAGTAAACTAGACTGAACTTGACGGAGTTTATCCTCTCG
The DNA here is from genome assembly GCA_947179485.1 of Allacma fusca. Lineage (NCBI taxonomy): Eukaryota > Metazoa > Arthropoda > Collembola > Symphypleona > Sminthuridae > Allacma > Allacma fusca. Next base: position 43,529,536 of record OX359248.1, on the reverse strand, counting down.
AGACTCTAAGTCTTCCCTAAGCTTCTCCCGATCCTCTTGAGCTGACTTTCGGGTGCTTTCTAACTCAAGTCTCATTTTTTCCACAGCAGTCTCCACTTTGAGTAACTCCTCATCTTGGGTATTTGCTGCAGTCAGAGCCGCTGACAGAAGCTCGATCTCCTTTTGGGCCTTTTCCAGCTCACGTGAGAGACTCTGGGATGAGCCAAGATTCTCAGCGTTCTCATCCTCTTCTGAACCCCTGCCAACCTACGTGGAACAAATCAAATCTCAGTCTTGGCATGTTTTCTGCAGAGAGAAACAATCCCATACCTTTTATTGTCATTAAATCAATTACATGTGTACCTGCCCTTTTGATACATATATACACATACATCTAGGTAGGTACGAATGCATTTGTGGACAAGGAATGGTGTCAGAGGGTATTTGGAGCACAGCATTAACATAATCTGGTAGGAACGTACACGTTATTGCATGCATGTTCTGCAACTTTCTCCACGCGTACCAAATGATATGTACATACTAAACACCATGCTACTTTGTGGCCCACATGGAGTTACATAATAATCCTCACATTTCTACATATACTATACTTACGTGCATATAAAATGACTTTGAAAAAACAATCTAAAAATAACGAAAAACAAGGCGCAATTTGTACATACAATGCACAATTAAATAGTAACAACAAAAATACAAACAACTCACTGCTGCAATTTCCAACTCCTCTATCTTCCTTTTAAGAATTCCATTTTCAGCCAGTAATTGCACAACCTCTTGTTTTAGGGCAGTGGCAGCTCCATAGTCTTCAAGGGGGATCACGTTTTTTAAATGTGTCACAGTGATCGTCGGCTTCTCTGGATCTTTCTTCTGGCTTTCGTCGTAGTTCTTTATTGCGTTGAGCTTTTCCCTGGAAATTCACTTGTTATTTTAGGAGCCAAAAATTTCACATTTCTACTTTTCTCATTTCTTTGTAAACGTTATTCCTGACCTACCGATTCTCCAACTCTGCGACATTAGTCGTTAGAGTCAAATGCCAGTCTTCGGCTTGTTTGAGGAGTTGCTGAGTTAGAAGGACATTGGTGTGAATGGCATCAGTCAACTCTGTATTTACCTCGTCCACAACTATCTCTTGCAGATCTTGGACCAGTTTTACTACCTCATCCCCGTTGTAGGTGTCATCCTCCCGAATCCTGTTTACATTGAAAGGACACAAATATAAATATGCATGTTTAAACGGGGAAAGGCAGAACTGAGTTATAATTCATATGTATTTTTGAGATTGAATCTAGCAGTGATAATTGTGGCTGAACAAAATTTCCGACTTCGAGTAAAATGTTAGTATATGGTTAATTCATATATTTACTTGTAATTCAGAAGATTTGAGAAGCAGTGCTCAATGGATTTAATCCTTTGAGTTTGTTGGTAACGGCTGAGTTGTAGAAAGTCAGACACCAGGTCTGTGTGGATGGGATTTAAATCTAGAGCCTGCGAAATAGAAAGTTAATGAAGGTTTAATTATTAGTATGTCTTTATTTTTTATTATAAGGTTTGTAGCTCTCACCATATTTTTATGCGTGTGTAAGAGCTATAGCTGACAATTAATATTATTGGGATGAATGGGAAACACTGGGCCACAAGTGAGATCATGCGGGAAATCCATCGATTTTCATTTATTATTGCACTGCCGTCGCTTGGGAACAGATTTCCTATGTATATGTAAACCAATGCTCTAGTTTTAACGAATGCATTACAGACGGTTAGAGCTACTGTGAACATGCATAAATTGGGGGAAAATACTACTATAGATTGCCGTCACGCTGTTACAACGAATTTTTACCTTATTACTTATGTCATTTATGTTTACTTGTCTTTTCAAGCACCAATGTTTATGCCACAAATAAGAGAAAACTACATTCAATATTGGGAGTCTGTAATTTCCTAACTGAATATCAATTATTCATGTCTAATTATATCCCGGATAATTGCATATTTGTATTTTGTTATTTTGTAGCATTTTGACGAAGTTCATGTGGAATGACTGATTGGAAGTTACAATTTGAAGCTTTCTTGTAATGAGGTTCACATCCTAAAGTACTTTGACCTGAGGCTTTTAGAATTTTGAGAGCCTATAATATAACAAAATATAAAAAGATATATATACATAAGTACATATACGTGTACAATGTAAAGGTATAATAATGCGCAGCCGATATAGCGTTAGAAGATAATGGTAGATAACAAGTCATCAGGAGTTGAGTCTTCACGGATCATTTACACGGAAAACCATGACGAGTTGGATAAATAAGAGTTAACAGAGGTTTACGACAGTTAAAGAACTTTATTGATAATAAGAATATACAGAATTTACAGAATCAGGCCATGTGCAGGCATGTATTTCTATTTTATTAGGCTTACACCTATTTAGGATGAAAATGTATAGCTACCTATATATTATAGATTATAAACGTAAATTAATCTATGACCTACGATATATGTATGTTATATATGCCTGTTACATAAAAATCAATACTGCGGTTCCAAAAACAACATGTAACCATTTAAATAATGTGTTACTATGCACAGACAGTACTTTCCTCTATACTTAATTACATGATTATATACGTACCTCATTATCATATAACGTTGAAAAATGTACGCAAGCTATTTCTACATAGTAAATCCACGGACAGTCGAACATTAGCAACAATAGGTGTGTTTTAGACTTTATGTGGGCTGACGTGATATTGTCGATCAGTAGAACCTATATACGATGTAGTACTGTAGCATTATTATGAAGTTGTAGTAGTATCAAATGTTTGTGTTAAACGCAAGCAACAACAATGTTCTGCAGAAACGGTGATATTCCAGCGATGACACACGAGCCGGTTGCACATTTTAAGATTTTAGCATTAGAAAATTATACATATAAACGCAAGTCTCTTCAAACATGACGGGAATCAAGTCCCCTCTTATAACGTTAGTTTGATTAACAATATCAAAAGCCAGTTTTTAAAAAACTACACATATCAATTCAAGAATGGATTCTCTGTTTTCACTGGTGACCATGGATTGTTTTGAGCCACTGAAGGTTGTAAGGGAGCCTGTGGTTGGAAACTGCCTGATTGGCTAAGTCCTTGCATCTGTTGTTGTTGTTGTTTTTCTCGAAGTTCATTGATAGTTGGTTTGGTCACTGCTGTTTGAAGATGGAACGGGTTCACCGTTTGACTTGCGGATCCGGTTGTCAAAAGACTGGTTGCAGCCACAGGGGCAAAAGGATTGTGAACATTGGGCGCCGAAGAACTACCACTTGACATAGCCATTCCCACACCACTGTTTAAATTTCCCAAAATAGGAGATGATGCTTGACGATTGTTTCCGGACGGGAGTAAGTTATCCAAATCCACTAAAGAACTGTTTTGTCCGAGGAATCCAACGGGAGTCTTTTTGTTTGCAGATTGGCCCAAAGCTGGAGAAACACTAGTGTTACTTGGTTGTAGAATGCTCGAGCTTAAATGTTCCATATTAAAAACGGAGGATTCTGAAAGCAGTCCTGGACGCTTTGATATCGTATCAAACTCATCCTCTTCCAGCCCTCCAATAGCTCCTGTAAAAGTTGGTGTGGTTGCAGAAGACTGATTTGTTGTCCACATGTCTTGTTTAGGTGGTGGGATCGGGGATGTTAGCCAGGGATCTGCAAATTATTTTACTCGAATATAGCCAAGCATCGGGAACATTTCAATGTGTAGTAGCTCAAATGATATTACCATTAGACGCAACAGCAGCCGTGTTAGGGGCAGAATGGCTAGAAGCGTTTGCTGAAGGACTCCAAGGATCAATGGGTGATGTGACTGCACTATGTGAGCCACTCCAAAGATCACCTCGAGCAGCAGGCTGTGCTGGCGCCCATGGATCATCGCCCATCGATGCACCCGGTATTTGCAGTGGTGCTTGGGATGACAATTCCACATCAAGTAGATCCAATAGTGCACTCACATTCTCTTTTTTCGTAGGCGTTGGCCCCGTTGTTCTGGAAAATTAAATCTGATTAGAGTACGAACTCAAAGTTGTAATTGAATTAAAAGCGATTACGGTCTGTAAAAAGGATTTCTCAAATAGATACACATTTTGCAAAGTACAAACAGCAAATAGGAAATGTCCTTCACTAACTTGAATTCCTGTTCACTTTGGCTCAGGGCCATTTGCAAACGCAAATCATCTGATCTCCGGCGCTTTTCTTCTTGTTCCGCTTCTTCTTTGGACATTGCAAGAGCTAACTGAAGTTGAAGCTCTTCTTCTCCCGCAGTTTCAGGCCGCGCTTTCTCTAATTCTGAGTTGGTTCGGTGTCTTGTGTAGCTCCCTGCTCCAGCATAATTACTATCCGTACTTCCAAAGTTATTAGAGGTAAAGACAGGACTTGTTGGAGTAGTGTCATTTGAATCGGAGGAGCCAAAGCCAGAGACAGTTTGAGCAAACCTACATATTAATGGATGTTATTTCAAAGTTTACTCATTCCGACCGGTTTTCCGTACTCTTTTACATTTGATCTTCCATCTCAGTAGAGATAAAACTTACCGCTCTCTGGCCTTCAGAGCTCTCGCTCTTTCGTTCTTTAGTCTTTCTTCGGAACTAAGCAACGTCACAAGTTGTTTGGCTTTTTCCCTTACATTTAACCCCTGGTCTTTGTTATCTTCGAAATACTGGAAATCTTTAAGAGTTTGGATCGCAAAAATATTCTCCTTACATTGCTGAGCGACCTGTTTCAAAAAATGATGACCCCATTCAAAAAATGCATACAACACAGCAGTAGCAATTAATATAATAATCGAATGTTAATAATTGCTAGTCCAATGCATGCCATATTTCCCAACAGCAAATATCTACTGATCAATTCCTGTCTACTCGATCTAGTCACAACAATCAAATACTCATTAAATAATAATAACACCACTCAAATTGCTACCATCATGCTATAAACCCTGTTCAAACTCTCATTAAAACTCCACTTACACGTTCGGAACCAGTTTTGATGAGATACTCTAGGAGAACCAATGATTTGTAAACGTGTCGCCAATTTTTCCCATGATCGTTGAGACGTTTCCATATCATTTCCATAATTTGAGCGAAGGCCTCAATGTTGTAGGTCATGTCGGCAATTTCCGACATGAGCGTACTGGGCGTACCCCATGGATCATTACTTGTTGCCTCCCGAACTTTTTTCTGCCCCACAGAACAATTTCCAAATGTAACAATATTACCTACACATCATTTCCCCGCAAATACCCAACTAATACACAAAATCGGCTGAGTTTTACTTTCCCGGCCACAAAAATACCTACCACCAACCTACCACCAACCTACCACCAACCTACCACCAACCTACCACCAACCTACCACCAACCTACCACCAACCTACCACCAACCTACCACCAACCTACCACCAACCTACCACCAACCTACCACCAACCTACCACCAATCTACCACCAAGCATAGGTCCGTTGGTTGTAGGTTGGTGTTAGGTTATGGTGGTCAGGAATTGGTAAGGTATGGCGGGAGTGTATGGTGGTAGGGACAATAGGCAGGGTATGTTGGTAGGGTACGTTGGTAGGGTATATTGGTAGGGTATATTGGTAGGGCATGTTGGTAGGGTACGTTGGTAGGGTACGTTGGTAGGGTATGTTGGTAGGGCATGTTGGTAATGGTACGTTGGTAAGGTGTTGGTAGGGCACGTTGGTAGGATATGGTGGTAGGTTTTTAGTGGTAGGTTCTGGTGGTAGGTTGGTGGTAGGTTTTGGTGGTAGGTTCTGGTGGTAGGTTGGTGGTAGGTTTTGGTGGTAGGTTCTGGTGGTAGGTTGGTGGTAGGTTTTGGTGGTAGGTTCTGGTGGTAGGTTGGTGGTAGGTTGGTGGTAGGTTGGTGGTAGGTTGGTGGTAGGTTGGTGGTAGGTTAGTGGTAGGTGGTAGTTTGGTGGTAGGTTGGTGGAAATAACATATGTATTATAGTGTTTCTTTATGAGGTGGTAGGCTGGTGGTAGGTAGTTTTGTGGCCGGGAAAGTAAAACTCAGCCCACAAAATCAATCCCCCCTCAACCTCCACCATCCCGAATCTCCACTCACCTGAGGTTCCGTATAATTATTAGCAATGTTCTTAATATTCCGCCTTAGTCCCGCAACACTGACTTGCATCTTGTCTCTGTATTTCTCCCGTATAAAATCACCTTTCGTTCAAATAAAAAATCCCTTCCTCTCGGACTCGTCACCGCACACAGTTGCAAATGAAAAACTAATAAAAGTACACCTTCCCTCTCGCAAATGAATCACCAGTAGACTGTAAAAAAAAAAATATACGCGATTATTCACTCCACTCCCCACCACCATCACATTTCCACACATCCCATAGAGAAATATTTCCCATAAAATAATATATAAAACACATTACACAACCATCCCTCCACTACAAATTACTACCTACATATACATGTACCTCCAAAAATCCAAACAATTCTCTAAAACACTCCTAAACAATCTCTCACAACATTCCTTCTAAATATTCCCTCTACATAAACAAAATAAAATCCCCACAATAAATAATTATGACACATACAATTCCCAAAACACACATTCCTCAAACCCTCACTGCCACCAACAAAAATGACTAATTATGAATTACTAATTATAAAACCACCATCTCATCCCCACTCGAAAACTATACAAGGAACTAAAAACCATAAATCCCTAAATTAGTCAAAAAAAAAGCTGGTTGAAGCCCTGCCATATTTAAACTCCAACTTTTGCGTCCACACACCAAAGTTCCCACTGTCGTACATTCCATTACATTTCACAATACCAAAAAGCACAACTCATTCCAACTTGAGGTTACGCCTCACTTAAAGTCCAAACACTTTAAAAAAATAATTGAAGCAAGGAAATATTACGGGTTGAAAAATCCTTTTAAAAGATGTTGAGTTAACAGTAGATTTACTTACACAATCACAAACAGTAATATAAAATAAATACAGGTTGTAATGAAGGTGGAGGAACAAAATGTGAAAAAATATACCTTATTTATTTATTTTTTTTTGTTTCGCACGACGGGGACGTTGTTGAATTTCAACTCCTCTATATACCATATATAAGTATACTCACTCTGAATATTTTCCACTAAAATGGATACTTGGGTGAATCCCCAGGATTTGATATAGTATATGAAGTGTGTGTGTGTGTGTATGTATAAAAAGAGGAAAGAGTTGTTCCACTGTACAAGACCTCATCCACTGATCACCAACCACCCTGTACACTCAAATTAATGTTAACTCTTTTTCGAGAGAGGACTTTTTGTGAACCCCTGTTAGATTTACGCAATCCAGAGCTCTGTGTATAGAAACAACGACTACAATGTACAATAATATAATAAAGTCTACAGTTTTCTAGATGACTCGACACGACAACGTCAGGAAGGAACCAAATCAAATGGTTTGTTTTGAAGCCCGTCACTGGTCATTACTCTTCCTCAACTCTGGAGCTAAGCTGGGAGTGAATGTTACTCTTAGGACACTTTCTATGGCAGGCTTCAGCTCTCCTCACGGCACTCCTTCCCTCAACTCTATGCTTCTCAAGTGACACCCTCCCTCGCCTCGACAGTACTTTCAACGTACTTATCCCTGACTATGACTATACACGGAGCTCCCCCCCAGTGTTTACTAAGTTGTGACTTTATCAGCCCTCAGCTTATCAGAAGAAAAATATACCCACAATATCCCATCAATTATAATTTTAATACACCAGGCCCCTAATCAGGCCCCGATTAGCGGTCAGACATTAACAAAATTATCTCAAAAATCGTCCTAATGTAAACCACCTGCTTGCAGTCCCTAGTCTGAAGCTTATCTGCAAGTGGGGTTTAGGATTTTAAAAAGAGAACCTTATCAATACCGGCCTCTGCAATTTGTGGTTTTATCCCTGTGGTTTTTAAAGACTGATGAAAAATTACGTAAGGAGGTGACGGTTCCTGTGGGATTTTAAGGGGAAAATTTACTAATTAAATCCGAGGTGAACCCACAGTTTTTTTATTTTTCTGCTGGAGTGTAATTGAGAGAGACAGTTATTATGGGAGAGGGTATTTTGAGAATATTTTTTAAATTGGGTTATATTGGGGATATTTTTCGGTAGATTCGAGAGTTTTGGGTATTTTGATAAATTTTGGTTGTAAGGTTAAACTAAAATTTATGGGGAGGTTAGGAATTATTTGATGTTTGTCGTTTTGAGTGTGAGGATATGAAGGATTTTGAAGAAGGGAAACATTTTCAGTGGTTTCTTTGAATTTTTAGGATAGAAACAAAATTTTAGAGTTAAAAGATCATGGAAAAATGGTTTCGGAATAATTTGACAGGGATTTTGGTTCTTTGCAGGGGATTAAAAGCAAGCTGATGATATATAATTGTTTGAGAATAGCTATTTTTGAGGGAATGTAAGAATTGGGAAATTATTCCGGCGTCATTATATGTTTGAAAATGCCATGTGAATATGGTTTTAAGTTTTAGGGAGTTGAAAAAGTTTTGAATGAAGGAATTAGAAATTATTATAGCTGCACTTGGACATTTTTATTCCCCCCTTAAATTCTTCAAGTAGTTCTCGAAGCGAGTTTCACAATGGTTAACACTGTTGTGGAATGCATTGTAACCACCAGAGGAAATAATATTGAACCCGTACTTGCTGAAACGGATGGTGACTGTTAACCTCAGCCAGGACATGTAATGTACATAAGGAAAAAAAAGTAAGAAAAAAGTGCAAGCGTACATTACATACAGGGAGCTGAGAGCTTATAAAGCGTTGGTTGCGTATTTTGTATAATTAAAGTATGCATGTATGTATATATGTGAAAAGTGCTACTATAGGTTGCGTACAGTACAGACACACGAAAAATAAAAGCATATACATAACAGTTTAATTCCTGATAGTTAATGCATTATTTTCAAGGCTTACGAATTCCATACCATAAATGATGCCTTTTTATTCTTCCTGTCGTTGTTCGTTCAGAGTGGCAATGGGAAACAACGGAACAAAACATGTGATGATTGTATTACGAGCGAAACCTTATTTGCTAATCAACTTTCATGTAGATAAGTTTGGCTTCTCTTTCTCTCTCTCTCTCTCTCTCTCTGTACAAACTGGCTTAGTCAGGATTGATGATGATGCTTGTCTCATCGAATGTTAACTTGCCAGCAAAGCCTTGTCTGTGCAGGCTGGAGTCTAAACTCAACTAAATTAATTCAATTTTTCCTCATTCCGCGTCACAATCAGCCATTGCTTTTATATAACCTTTCGCAATCTTGCAATAATTCCGCTGCCATATGCTCCAATTCCTCCCAATACCAATAAACCGTAAAGATAATGGAAGCAATACAATGGAAATAATGAGGGTCTAGTGGAATAAAAGCTTGGAGCTAAACGCCCTTCAGTCAGGTAAACAGCATATATAGCATCTCAAGGAAGTTAAAGAAAAATATGAGAGAGACGCCAAAATGTGCTGGGATTGCAAGCTCCTTTGCATCGAGCAGTGACTGGTTAAATACCATACCTACTGTAAATACGTAAACACATTATCATACATAGCACTAATTCAAGGAAACCCAAGGAAGGAGTGATGAATAAAGTGTCATAGTCAATGCACACCTTCATAACTCATTGATGGGTTTTTCTATCTGCTGATATAGCAAAATCCCTGAGTGACGTTTCGTAAGGCAGTCTCATATCTTCGACATGCGGATGTCTACGTGTTTGCTCTCATGTGGGCATTCTCAATTAAAGTGGATTCTGAAGGGATCTTAAAATCACTTGATCTATTAAATATAGGAACATTGCGAGTGCTATACAGAGCCTGCTCATTGCATTTTCAGAGATTTAATTATTATATTTTCATATTATTGGTAGGCAAATATTTGAAGTATAATTTGCAGAGATTTTAAAATTTTAAGCAAATATTTGCGGTGAAATACTTTGGCAATGAGGAATTGACTCATTCATTTTGCGTTTCATTCATGCCTTTGTCGTTGCTGGTCGAAATCGTCAATCAGGGGAGATTATGAAGGTTACTTAAACAACTCATGATGAATTCGCAAAGTCATGGTTGGGGATAATTTAAAGGGAAAACGGACTTCCCTTTTTTAAAATAAGGTGTAATATTTTGATCTGACTTTCATAATCCACTGCAGAGATGAATGAATTCGCTAGCTGAATCCCTCGTAAATTCTGCGGTGAATAATTATTCAAACTCAAATAAACTAAAATAAACTAAACTTAAATAAATAAATAAACTGACAACTAGAGACTGGGGGAAAATAAGGCACAACAAATGTCCTAAAATCTTAAGATTTGCCAACGCTTCAGCATTACGATGGCCCGTCATCTTGGACGGGGGGCAAACTTGCTATCTCGACTCCTTCACGCAGCCTGAGAATATACCTTCAATGAGAGTAAATGTAGAAAGGAGGGCAGCACATATTGCGTATGCGAAGGTTGCACCATCAACCGATAAGGTTATTATCTGCATTTTGCCAAGTGCAACAGCTATATAAAGAAGCCGAGCTCATAGTTTGTTAAATCTTGAAAAGTTGTATAGAATAAATATTTACAGACTGGTCTTCAGAACTATGTAAAAAAAGAAGACTTTTTTTTAAAGAAAAGCTACTCTGAACGGAGGAAGTCTTCTCATCTCACTCCAACTTGCATGCATTTGTAAACAAATGATGAACAAGTTTGGGGCTTGTGGTGGGGAACGTGAGACAAAGCACCTCTGCAGGGGGAATGAATGAAAAAGCTTTCTAGTCAGTCAACTTCTTCAGAATAATTTGATTTCGTCATTTAACAAATCATTCAGGAAAAAACTTTGAAAGTAAAGGTCAAAAGAAAGAGAAGCTAGTGGAAGTGGAAGGTTACTTTTAACATAGAAACGTGGATGGTATACACATAAGAAGAAAAATCCATTGACATCATTCGTTTCTCTACGTATTTCAAAGCTCATCATCAGCTAAAACAAATTTAAGCACGATTGTGGCTCTTCATGTAAAGAATTGATGCCCACTTGTTGTCTCTTTGAAATTAAAACAAAAGAAGCCTTTCCCAATTCCGGCGTCAATTCTTCTTCTCGTGGGTCTGCGGGAAGGAGATACTAAAAGTAGAGGCTGAGAGTTTATTGGGAACACTGTTTAACAGTGTGCTCTTACTATAAGGGACTCGATTCTGAGAGTTGTTTCCCTACTGTGTCAAAATAATTTGGACATATTCCCACAACATTAGTTTCTATCCTTATAGGAGCATGCCTTTTTAAAAGTCAGATTTTGATGCTTCTAGGGGTGCTCTTATACAGATAGTACAGTGTATGATTGTAGTTATACATATGTATCTGCAGAGTTTTAGCATATGTGAGCCTTACTCACACTAAATGAGATCAAGTGGAAAGTCAGTGGCACGTGACTCGTCTAACTCGGTCAAGAGGCTCTTCCCTAAGTAACAGATGAAGAAGGTTAGGGTTTCCTCCTTAGCGTCTTTTCGTAACCTACCTTCCCCTTAACGATGGCCCAGGGATTATTAATTTCTCACCAGGTGCTAATTACCTCAACAAGATTCTGAGCTGGGGAGGCTCAACAAACGTAAAGATAATCAACAATGATAATTTACCTTTCCTATAAATAGCAGATAATGATGTTGCCTCTAAGGGTTTTCAGCTTACATTAAAGTTCCCTCATATGACTTCCGTTATCAAACGGGATACGGCATACATACGGCATGCCCTCATACTGATCTCATATCTTGCTATATTACGAATTATAACGCTCTAGGTTATTACGTGCAAGGGTAAAATTTGTCAGAATTGGACACTGCGAGCTTCTGAGGGCGTATGAAACATTAAAGAAAATATATTTAATTCAATTCCGTTGTTTTTCTCCCGTTGCGTGTCAAGCACAAGCTTGAGGTTGAAATGCTTTCAGCTTATGGCACGTCAGTAAGTATGTTTAAAAGGAGTTATTACTAATGTACTTACTAATATAACTACTTATACGTTACTAAATATAGAAATTGCTCGCACGAGCCATGGCATAAGTTCAAGCCAATATTTGCAGACAATGACGTTCATATATACAATCAGAGGAAGGTCAATCGATTTTCATTTATTGGACACACGTCCGTTGTCACTGCGGTATACACGAAAACTCTTGTGGCTGTCACTTGGAGGAAAGTCAGATAGGAGAAACGGATGTATCCTGCACAAGTAGTCTTGCTATTATGGTGAGGAGTGAGGAGCATCCATACCGTGTATAGGCTGCAAGTACATATGTACCAATGCGCTTGTCGGGCTTCATAGCGTTATGCCTTTTTCTGCCTCATTGCCTGTGAAATCGCTTGTTGCAGTAAATATACTGTAAATAGATGACAAATTCTAGAAAAATAAGTAATGTGTTATCGATGTGTGTAGAGCAGATTGTAGTATGCGCCATCAGAGCCTGAGGGATGTAACTATTACAGGAACCTTTTTACCCGAAACATATCCATGGATTTATAGACCTGGGCAGAAGGACCACAACAATGATTATTTATGATGCCACAATAGTAGACCCAATCTCTCCAACATTTCTGAAAAAGCAGAGACCCTTTAAAAAGGGAAGACGAGATATGTATCTCTTTATTACTACTTATTGTAAAATGTACCTTTTCTTCTTTCAAAGAAATTCCAACCTTGAAATTCAGCTGGTCATTTCTTTCCATGTACTCACTTTTCATTAAACGTTGTAATAGAAGAGGCAGATAGTTTCCCCTCTGTTCACGACAAAATCTTCCTTACAGAACTTACTGGCAGAATGTATACATTTTACAGTATTTTGCTTGGAATTTTGGGAAAACTGCTTACTACAAGTCTCAACGCTAATTTACAGGTAATAATTTTTCAGAGATCGTCTGCTACTTCACTTCTGTCAGTTTATAGTTACATTCTCACTTGTCTTTTTTGAATTCCAGAACTTTGTCAGCGTAAATGGAGCTGATCGGAGGATACAGACTTTTTACGACAATTCCAGAGGTGTCGATTCCGAAGAGAATGTAAGAATAATTATTACATTTTAGTCTGTTGGTTGAAAACAAAATTTCAATGTGAAAATAATAAATGATGAAAAATTAAGTTTCTTTTTTACTAACAAAGCCTCCGATATTTTCGTTTTCAGTGGCCAGTTATAAACATGAATTCTTCAGAATTAAGACAGTCCGTAAAAGCATATTCCGGTTACGTGGCGGTTGATCTGATATTTGAGTAAGACAACAATAGCGTATCATCCTGCCTTTAAAAAGATGTAGAAAAATTTAATACAACGATTCCTAAAGCATTTCATATGTTTCAGGATACTGAAAACTGTGGTTGTGTACTTCACCGGATGGATGACAATATCCCATGCCAATGAATAGCTACACTTCCATTTCGGAGGGCCGGAGTTCACATTTAGGTTTCCCTTTCGTGCTTGCAAAACTACAACACAACAGCTCTTCATATTTTTACTTATTCATCAATAACTATACATACTTGACTGATTAGAAAAAGCAAGACTGAAAAGAAGACTTCTTAATAAAATTATGAGAAATACTAATTATTCATACAAAATATTTATTGTTCATATCAGAAATAACAATATGAAACACAACTTGCGAAGCATCTCTTAAATTTTCTTACATGTTAAAAATTTTAAATAATTTCTCCCGAATACACATGTACAAATTATGATGATTTGAAATCAAACCCACCCAGTTACAGACTCTCGGAAAGAGCGAATGAGTTGATTATAATTTTCTGGTGGCTGGACACTAGCAGCTTGAAATAACTGTGATAGTAGTATCGTTGTCAGTACTTTCTTAGATTTTATCCACACATATCCATTGGACCCAACTACAAGTTCTAAGGGAACAATAGCACCCACTTTGGCCATGAATGTCCCTTTAGTGGCAGAGCTTCGGAGGGTATTCACCATATGAACTGGAACCTTGGCAATAAACCCCTCCGACAAATTCCCCTGACCAACAGCCTTCCCTTGGGAATTGACGCAAGTTATCTCCAGAGGATAGTCAGGGGGTAAGTCCAAAAATTTCCCGAAAACACAGTCACCAATCTAAACATCCACATAAAACAAATATAAAATGCTTTCTTAACCACCCCAAAAGGTGTAGAGATCATAATTGCTCTATAATACTACATCCAATATTACATTTATCATTAAAACCAATACCTTCAAATCAGGCCGATACTTTTTAGTAGCCCCTTCAAAGGCCATTTTTGACAGTGTGACTCGATCTCTTGTCCCAATATCCACAACATACTGATCACCTTTCTTCTGCTTGATTATTCCCACCACATCGTCCTTCTTATAGGTTGAGTACTACAAACAAATAATCCCCCAACCATTAACAATTAAATACAAAAAATTAAGCACCAGAAATACCGAAATTTAATATCATCCACTGAGAAGAAACCACACCGAAAAGTATTATCAAATTACCGTCCTCAATCGCACATCCATAAAGTACACATTCGGTTTCCTTTTCGCCAAAATTCCCCCTTTAGCAACAAGAACCGTTTCATTCCGTAATCCAGCTTTGGCAGGTAAATATTTCAATCCTGGTCCAATCGTCACATTCTCGCCGTCCCCTAAGTGGAACTCATCACCCGGTAATAATAATTTACCGATTTGTTCCTCTAGTTTTAGGCCTATTCTTTTTAAACCAGTCATGGCTGTTGTGAGCAAATAATTGGAAAAAACAAATAATATACTTATGTACACGTGTCCGGTATTATCGGAATATTTTGAAACAGTAATACACCAAGTTCTACAATAGTTATTACAATGACTGACAATTCAAAACTAGTAAATTCTAAATTATAACTGATTAGATAGCTTGATTAACAACAGTAAGTAAGTAGCTGGCTTATGTATATTTTGACCTCGACCATCCTCTGACCTAATGAGTTCCTTCTTCAAGAAATATCTTACTCCTTTGAGTCCTTTGGTTTTTGGTTTGACTTCTTCGAACAAGTTGCCGCGTGCGTACGGAATAGAGGATTTTGGATTCAGGGACCACAACAGCATGCAGCTTTACAGCCATGCATGCACTGCACACACACACACACACAACAACTGCAGGCAAAGCACGTTTCGCGGGGCTTTTAATAATTTCCACGTTTTTGCTGAAACCCTCAGTAGCTCTCTGGGAAGTTAAGTAGTGGGAGGTCCTGCATTTGTATTTTGTATTGATGAATTGAAGAAGTAAGTAATTCAATAAATATTTAATTACTTGTAAGAAAAGGTCCTTCCGTTCACCTTGATATAATCGTTCGTCATCTTTCGCTTTGGTGAGTAATGTTATAATAATTAAATGTTATCGTTGAATTGTTTCGTATTTGCTAATATTACTTTTGGTTATGCATTTTTGTATGCTTTTATCATGTACACTATTTTATATTTTAACAAGTATTAAGGTCGACTCTGCTGATTTTGATAAAGTTGGGGATTTTTGATGAGAGTATAATGAATGTTGAAAATAATACATGGTGTATGTATGTGTTGATTATATGAGCTTTTATAGGGAGGCATTTTTTTAAATAGTGAATTTGTTTTGCTTCTAGTAGCAACGCAGATCGGAGTGGACTTGGACGGATAAGAAATGCAAAGTAATAGGTTTACATATTCGAGACCCTCGCATCATCGCTACCATCCTTATGCGAGCCAGTCTTATCCTGTGAATTACCATGCACCTGATGCTGGGGCTGATTTCAGCAGCGATCTTCATTTGGGTGGGGAGAACAATAATGTGCCGTACCGTCATCAGGAGGAAAGCAACATGAGGTTCAATCATAGGTTTCAAGGTAGAGGGAGATTCGGACACCGAGGACGAGGGGGTCACCAGCAACAGCATGAGCAGAATCAGCATAAGCCATGGATGACGGATGAGATTTTGGAAGCTATTCGGGAACGTAATGAGTTGCAAAGAAAAGCAGAAGGATCTAGAAGTCCGGATGACTGGAGTATTTTCAAATCTGTGAGGAATCGGACAAATCTGTTGATAAATGATGCTCGACGGCTGCACGAGGCGTCAGTGTCCCAAGCTGTAAGTATTTATGGTGATTGTAAGTTTAGTATGCATAGAAAGCCTTGTCATTTGATTTTTATTCTGTTTCTGTGATGCTGATTTTAGGAGTCGGGGAATGGGGACGGTCAGGGGACAAGAGCGAAACCTCCTTGCGCCTTTTACTGTGATACTTGTGACAGAAGCTTTGCAAATGATGCCTTAGCCCAAGAACATTATGCGGAGCATGTTGTTTGTCAGTAAGTTATCCTGATAGTTTCTTGTAGCTGATATGTATGTGATTCTAGGGGTGTCATTATGCATATGTTATTGGTTGTTATACGTAGATCAGGTTTTTGAAATTAATGTGAGCCGGTTTACTTGTAAATACAGGCTGGATGGATGTAAATTCACGGCACATCCCAAAATTATTTTAAAGCACATCGAAATGCAGCATTCTAACAACTTATTTTCAAGAGTCAAAGGGTTTGATACACCAGAAGAAATTGCAAAGTGGAAAGAGGAGCGTCGGGCCAAGTTTCCAACTGCTGATAATATTCTCAAAAAAGAAGAAGCTTTAACGGAGAGAAACAAAAGAGGAGAAAGATTGCCATTGCGAAATCACGAAACAGGAAAGAAAAATCTACATCATCTTAAAGACTTTTCACGTCCTGAAAGGCCTAATAGAAATCAACCTTATGAAAGGCGTAACAGAATTGGTACACATCCTGAGTCTAGAACGAATTCCTTCGATGAAAAGCAAACTAGTGAAGTCAATCCTCCAGAAGAAAATAATAAAGAAACCCTTGTTAGACCTCCAAGACCCGCATTCACATTTGGTAGTGAAAACCTTCCGTCAGATTCTAGCAAACGAAATAAATCAGAAGTTATTGTATTGGAAAGTTTTTATGCTGTACTTAAAATTGGCGAAAATGGAACTTTGGTCGGCAAAAAGATGATGCCTTGGGACAGCGGAACTCAGGTTTTATGTCAGAAAATTGCAAGAACAGGAAAGCCTTTAAAATTGGTGGACGAAGAAGGGTCGCAAACTTCTGATGAAGAAGACGAAGATGAAACGAATTTTATTACTGACGAAGAAGAAGTTTCGTCTGATGTTGTAAGCAAGGACACAGTACCCTTGGAAATTAAAAGTGAGACTAACCCGACGGCTGCTAAGGATGAGAAGGTTAAAGAACGCTCTTCGCGTCTGGGTCTTGTGGCTTACAGTTCTGACTCTGATGGTATTTACTTCTCAGTAAAAGTTGTCATTTTATTTTTACTTTTCAAGTTTTTTGTATGGGTAAATCCATCCGAAGTGGTACTAGGACCTGCAAGTGTGACGTCATGTGTAGTTCCAGCTCCTATACGTAGTACATGCATGTATTAGGGAACTGTAAACTCAAAAATTGATTTTTGTTTTGCTCAGATACCTCTTTGAATTTATGCAGAACTTGAATTACGATTTTAGCCTCAAGTGCCGCATGTTACCCGATGCAGGTAAATCAAGAATGGCAAAAAGTAAGCGCATTTTAAAATTCTAAATAGAAGGATATTCTATCGTCCTCGGGTTCCAGACGACGAGTTGTATGTGGTTACGGAGCAGAAGCCCCCGTAACCACATTGGCTTTTTAAAATAATTAAAAAAATAGTTAAGGTTACTTTTAACCTTTTGTGATATTATGATTTAACTTTAGATATTTTAAGGGCTGCATACTTTATGTTAAACATACTTTTAAAATTTTGTGACCCCTGCTCACTAACCTCATGCATATTGAGAATATTGACATCTCGAAACCCTATGATACTAGAATTCCCTTCCGTATGTATTTCAAAAATGTTACCATTTGACATTTTCGATTTTCCTGTATGTGATGACATGCTACACTTGAGGCCAAAAGGCTAAAATCATAATTCGAATTTCTACGTAAATTCATGGAGGGGTCGAAATGAACAACACCTTTTGAGTATGCAGTACCCTAATGTATGCAATTATTACGTATAATTAAACATGGCTACACACTTGCAAGTCTTGGTAATACTTGGTATGAATTTTCTCTCATACATATTTGAATTTAGCTGAATCGCCTGAAGAAATTCCTACTAATTCTTCCCGGGAAGAGGTTGAAATAACTGTAGACAATACAGTTGCAGTTGAAGCAGTACCTGCCTCTATTCAAAACTCTACTGATTTACGTAATACCAGTAAAATCCACCAAAAGCAGATGCCTAAGAACCTTCCACCTGCAGAAACGGCAAAGAATATACGGGTATTCAAGAAACGGCAACCCAGAGTCCCGAGACTTCTTAAAAAGGTAAAAGCGTTTGTGTAGCGTTGTCTGTTACAAAGTAATCTACCCAATATACAATTATTTAAATCGTTTTGTTTTCAGTTGCTGGAAAATGACATTCGCCAAGAGCGTAACCATATTTTGCAAGTCTGTTGCTTTATTATTGAAAATAACTACTTCGAAGATCGTCCAGCTTCTACTTCGGAAATGACATCCAAAACCGACGTAGCTGAACCAAACAAATCGACTGAAGAAGCTGTGAGTTCTTCCGAGGAAATTATTGATTCAAGCCAGCCTTTTCTGAGCGACGAAGTTCCACCCAAGATTATGGACGATGTTTTTGCAGTGAGCTGCGAATTACTTGATAAACCATTGCAAGAAGGAAGCAGTGTTCTTTCAGAGCCTATTGTTGTTCCCAGTGAGTTTGTATTAACTGAAGATAGGAATATCACTCTCGAAAGTGGAAGAGATTAATTTTTTTATTTAAATCTCAGTTAAGGAATGCAAATATGTTGCGTTTTGTGTTCTATATATGGGTATCTGTTAATATAATTTTAATCGTGTTCAAGTTGATGTTAAACAGTGTTCGCATAAATAACTTTTTGATTGTCTTACGTATGACTTCCGCTATTTTTAGTTTTTTAATATTTTTGATAAAATGCATTATTAAAGCAAGCTCAGTTCAACCTCAGTTGTTTAACATATATACATTTAAATTAAATGATGCACGAGATGTTCATTCAGATTAAAATCCATGATTGCAGTTACGTGTTGTTCTTTAAAGAGTTTACAAGCACACAATTTGGACATTACTTTAATAGACATTGACTGATTGTAATGAAAATTGATTCAGAGGCACAATTAGAAGAGTTGGTTACTCCCTCGAAGAATTTTTCGGAAATGGGTGGTCAAAGTTCACCTAAGGTTTTTGTGTCAAGATTTAAGAGTATAATCAGTTAGTTTAAATTAGTTTCAATATACTTGACTGGTAATTGAATGTTTTTATACTTATCTAAATTAAACTTTGGTGGAGTCCATCTGTTCTACCAAAAAGCGCGACCGTAACAGTAGACTAAAATATTAGTAGCCTGATTTTCAATCATGTCGTTACAGTAGTGACAGCATACACTAACTTGGTCACAGCTCACAGCCTTGCAATTTGCAATGTTAGAATCAGAATTCTTTCCTAGTGTTTTTTGAAGCTGAAAGTCCCTGATGAAACGGGGTGTCTATATACGTGTCCTTCTCCACGTTACCTACCGAACAAAGATATCAAAGAATCAGTGCGCGAATGGCGAAAAAGTTCTAGGAATGGTTTTTTTATTTTATATTATGTACTGTAAAGGTAAAATTTTCAAATAGTTTTGACGCTCTTGAATAAATGCTCACTGAAATTCAACTTCAGAAGCGAAAGTGAAAAATATGCTAAAAAGGTACAATTTATAAGCTTGTCATTTGTTTTTCATGCATGTTGTGTCTACAGTTACAAACGTCGAGACCATTGTGTTATGGCTCCCTGGAGAGCCACAAAGTTTGCTCCTACAAGCGTCAAAATGTTGTTTGAAAAAGATTTTGGGCGCGAATAAGAGTTAACGTTAGCAAATTTCAGATTAGTCCAAAAAAAAATCTAGCATTGCCTAATAAACTCTTTTCGACTCTGGAATTTTTTTGACACAGAATTGGGATTCAACTTTTGAAAACACTCGAAATGGATCTGCTAAATTATGGGCGGATTAAATATTTTTAACCGCTGACTCTGACCCTAAGGGGCGGAGTAAATTCATCATTCGTATCTAGAGACTGAAGAATTTACTTCCTTACAAACATAAGCAACTTCGTAAAAGCTGTTTAAATGGAACAAGTAAATAAATTTATATGCAGTGAATAATCGGATTTAATTACCAAGGTTTACATCTCATGGAGTTTTTAAGGATGTGATAAAATGTGTTGTGGTTATTTATGGTACAATATATCTTTTAATAATACAAATTGGTACACAACCTCCAACAACATGTGGCAATTTCTACACATAATTTTAAGAGTGGGTAACAAGCAGACAAAATCCGAAAAAGACCCTACAGAGACCAACCTATTACCACACTACAAAAACTTCCAAAACTGAATTAAATTTGATTTCTTGAGTACGTGGGTCAACTTACGACCTTGAAAAAAATGTTACGTGTTCGTTACTACTTTGTAAACACTTCAAACACTTCATTAACACAGCCAAATTTCGAGTCCCCACTTTCGTAAATTTTGAATAAAAAAATAAAATATGGGGCAACTTTACTTTTTTTTACTTAGCATCTTAGGCGCCATTTACAGTAAGGCGTACGGCAGCAATGAACGCGTTGGGTCCCGACACATAAGTAATATATACTTCAGATCACGGGTTCAGCTTGATGCAAATTATTTTGGGTCAATTTTAAGACTTGAGGATGGTTAACAACCTAAGGAAACAATCTACACGACTCAAAAAACCGGGGAAATTAAAATTACAGAAAACACTGCAAAAAATATTTTTCACAGTCTCAGTGAAAACCGAAATCATTTATGAAGTCAAATTGGAATTTTTTGCAAGTGTTTTTTTAAAATTAAATTAAATTTCGACTTCCGGGATGGGGACTGCATTTTTCACCACCTCGGCTATCATCCAATTCATTTCAAAATTTCGTGAAATTTAGAAAATACAAAAAAAAACGCAGAGTATGATTTGACATTACTTGAAGTACCAGAATCAATGTGCAAGTGGAATTCGTAATTTTTCAAAATGTAAGGAAATTTCGAAAATTGAAACCCAGAAGGCAGTGAAAACAACTATAATATGATTTGGTATTGTTTCAATAACCCAAATCCATTAGAATCTCAACCCCCCAAATCCCATCCCCAAGCCATTTTTGGGTGAGTACTAGACCTTCAGCGATTCCAAAAACGAAAGTTTCGTTTGTCTCAATAATAACAGGGTAGAAGATATAAAAACAAAAATTACCTAGCACTTTACAACAATTGTCACTTATGCATGCATGGACGTTTTAGTCCTTTTTTTGTAATGTATTGTATTTAAGTGTCCTTTTTATTGGAATAATTGTACTTGTTTGTCATGTGTCACAATCAGAGATGTGCATCCACCGTTTCGTTACGTTACATTACACTATTACTGTTGAATGTAGTTATGTATGCACAGTGTAGTTATGTAGACATATGATCGAACCGACCGTTGCTGATTGTGAGTCTGGATACAACACTGGATCGAACTTACCATCGAGCCGACCATCGGATCTACCATTGAGCCGCCCACTGTTGTGTATAAGGGCGGAGAGTGTTCAAACTCATATGTGAGAATAAGTTATAGATTTTATGATTTTGTTAGTTTGAGCTTAGGACATAAAGGTCATTTTATGCTGTGTGAAAGAGTGAAGTTGAGTTGAGATTATTTCATTGGAGAATAGAAAACTGATTATTCTCTGATATACCAGCGGAGGAAAATGAGAGAAGTAAGCCACTAGAATCTGGTTGAGTAAGTTGTTATTGAGAATCTCTGTCAAGATTCCGTTTTCACTGAAAATAAAACCGCTTGTATAAAAACTGATTTTCCTGTTCTTTTCAAAGGGGCATTCCTAACTTAGGCTTTCGAACCGAGTCCATTTCTAACATTTGGCGACCGTGACAGGACTGGTGACTTGAAAAGTGTACCTTGGCCTAAGAAAATGGAGGATTTGAAGAGGCAACGAACACCAGTAAGAAAGGCACTGTTGAAAGCAGTTGAAAATTTGGAGACGGAGTTAGATAACGAACACAAAACCAGAGTGACCATTCAGCAGTACTTCAATAGGGCAATTTTCCAACGTGACCAGTTGAACAATCTGGATCGAAGAGTTGACCAATGTTTGTTGGAAGCCAATCTGAGTGATGAGGAGCTGAATGAAGAATATGAAACGGCCATGGAATACGTGAACAGATTTTCCGATGTGGAGGTACGTGTCCGCAACTATTTCGATTTATGTTCTTATGAAACGGAGTGTGATGTGTCAATTAGTCATCGAGAATCGTCATCAAAAAATCAGTACCGCCTTCTTAAATTGGAGTTCAAGAAATTTAATGGAGAAGCAAAAGATTGGCTAGGGTTCTGGAGCCAGTTCAAGCAAATTGATCAAAATGTTTCCATGGTACCGGAGGAAAAATTCCAGTATTTGATTCAAGCGACCATTGAAGGTTCGAGAGCTCGGGAAGTGGTTGAGAGTTTTCCACCGTCGGCGGAAAATTATCCGAAAGTGATCAAGTACTTGAAAGAGCGTTTCGGTAAGGATGAGATTTTGCTCGAAGTTTATGTTAGAGAGTTATTGAGGTTGGTACTAAAAAATGCCATGAACCCTAACGAATATTCAGTCATTTCGAATTTGTACGACAAACTCGAAACTCAATTACGGGCTTTGGAAACCTTGGGTGTTACTAGTGACAAATTTGCTGCCATGTTGTACCCCTTGGTGGAATCCTGTCTTCCTGAAGAAATCATTAGAGCGTGGGAAAGAAATCGATGTCGAGTAGCTGGTCAAGATGGAACAAGCAAAGATCGATTATCTCAGTTGATGGATTTCCTTAAGGGTGAAGTAGACGGTGAACTGCGAATTTCTATGGCCCGTACAGGTTTTGGGGTTGAAAATGACGAATCTAAGAAAATGAAGTTCAAGTCTAAAAGAAAGACGATTGAAGAAATACCTACAGCAACGGATCTCTTTAGTGGACAACAGGTGACGAGAAAATGTATTTTTTGTGACAAGGGTCATTTAAGCCAAGATTGTTTTCAGGCTCCGAAGATGAAACTTGAAGACAAGCGTAAGGCAGTACAAGAAAAGAAAGCTTGTTTTGTGTGTTTGAGACCTGGACATATCTCGAAGAAATGTAAAGCAACCATTAGATGCCAGGTGTGTGAAAAGAAACATTACGTAGCTATGTGTCCGGACATTCCAAAGGGCAAAGTTGAACAATCTGAGCAAACGTTACTGTCCAATTTGAGTTGTTCTGACGAAGTTCTATTGCAGACTTTACTAGTTCAAGTTAGAGGTCCAAAGGGTCACCGTGTGGTTCGGGCGTTAGTAGATACTGGTTCTCAAAAATCGTATCTAAGCAAAAAGGCCGCAGATGAATTAGGACTCGAAGGACTCGGGACGGTCGAAATTATCCACAGTTTGTTTGGAGGTGGACGAACAAAATCGACATTGCATAGGTTGTTGAAGGTGGAAGTTGGGAGTTTAAATAATGATTTTTCTTTCACTCTGTCAGCCTTAGATCAACAACGTATTTGTGGAAGCGTTCCTAGACTCCAAAATTATTCAGTTTTGGCAGAGCTTGAGAGTAAGGGAATCCGAGTAACTGACAATGGTGAAGGCCGACCGGATATTCATCTTCTACTGGGATCTGATGTTTCTGGGAAATTATTGACTGGGAGAATTCAACCCACGAAATCTGGTCCAGTAGCAGTAGAAACGAGGTTGGGTTGGACGGTGATGGGCGCGGTAGTTCCCGGAGTTCGGACTGAAGATACATCCTTGTTAGTTACCGCCATGATGGTTACGGACGCTAATGTCGCAGAGTTATGGAAGTTGGACAGTATTGGAATTCGAGATGCAACCGAGTGTCAGACCAGAGAAGATCTGGAACATGCTGCAATGGAGTATTTTCAGCGTAGTACGACGAGGTTACCAGACGGAAGATTCGAAGTAGCACTACCTTGGGTTGAAGGCCATCCTATTTTACCGTCAAATGAAGAAGTTGCGAGGAAACGGCTGGTGAGTGCTACAAATAAACTTGAGGCGTGTGGTCGGTTTGATGATTATCAAAAGGTTCTGGATGATTGGCTTGCAAATGTAATTATTGAGGAGGTACCAGTGGACGAGTTGGAAAATTCTAGTCACTACTTACCTCATAGAGCCGTTATTAAAGACTCCAGTGAAACCACCAAAGTCCGGCCAGTTTTCGATGCATCATCAAAACCTAAAGGAGGAGTATCACTGAATGACTGTCTGAAGAAAGGTCGTAATCTGTTGGAATTAATTCCGAAAATAATTATTGGATTCCGAATGAACTCCGTAGGTGTGATCTCTGACATTGAGAAAGCTTTCCTACAGATTAGTGTCGTTAAGGAAGAACGGGATTTTCTTAGATTTCTATGGTGGGAGAAAGGAACGAAGCAAATTAAAGCCTTCAGGCACTGCAGGGTGGTGTTCGGGGTCTCATCTAGTCCGTTCTTGCTTGCAGCCACGCTTAAGAAGCTGTTGGACGACGTTCCGGGATATTTGAAGGATACTTCTCAACTTCTACTGAAGTCGCTTTACGTTGACAATTGTGTGACGTCTTTGAGTTCTCCTTCCGTGGTGCAGAGGTTTATACGGGATGCAACCCATGTGATGAGTGAGGCCCAATTTAATCTCCGCGGATGGATCTGGAATGAACCACAAGAGAGTAGTGAAGAAGTAGGACTAGAGAAGAAGGTTCCTGTTCTGGGTCTAATTTGGGATGTCAAGAAAGATGTGTTGAGTCTCGACTTACGGGATTTGTCGGATGATGGTGAGGTTGTTACTAAGAGACAAATACTTTCCGCAGCTCATAAGTTATTTGATCCAATTGGGTTCACCTGTCCTGTAGCTTTGTATCGAAAGATTTTGTTGCAAAGTACCTGGAAGTTGAAAGTAGGCTGGGATCAGGAACTGCCGGAGGAACTTACTCGAAACTACCTTCAGTGGAAATCCCAGCTTTCGTTGTTAAAGGAGTTGAAAATTCCGAGATGGTTATTCCAAGAGACCTTAGATTCAAGAAGTTGGTCTCTTCATACTTTTACTGATGCTAGTAAGTTAGCTTATGCTGCAGTCGTATTTATCAGAGCCGAGGGAAGTTCAGGTACCTCTGTTCAACTAATACAAGCGAAGTCGAGAGTTGCTCCTGTCAAGTCAGTCACAATTCCAAGACTGGAGTTATTAGGTTGCTGTATTGGAGCGCGTCTGGCAGACACTGTAAAGAAGGACCTGGAACTTCCGGACATTCCGTCGTATTATTGGACTGACTCGAGTAATGCATTGAGTTGGATTAAGAGGAAGGATGACTGGGCTACCTTCGTAGGAAACAGAGTTCGAGAAATTCGGGAATTGTCAAATCCTGAAAATTGGAGACATATAAAAGGTTTGCTTAATCCTGCAGATTTGCCTTCTAGAGGATGCTCAGCGAATCAGTTGGTCAAATCCAGATGGTGGGAGGGACCTGAGTGGCTGAGATCTCCATCCAATTTGTGGCCTAAATCTGAATTGAATCCTGATGAGGAGATAATAGCAGCGGAAAGGAAAAAGTCAGTCTCGTGTCATTTGGCTTCAACTGAGGTTCCCTGGTATGTCACCAAGTTTAGTAAATACCTGCTAATTGTGAGGACGCTTGCTTGGATTCAAAGGTACCGATACAATTGTGGGCATAAGGATGACAAGAGGACTGGTGACCTAAATTTAAATGAAATATCCGGGGCTGAGCAATGGTTAGTACGTTTAATACAGAAGGAAGCATTTGGACATTGTGAAGCCAGCTCTAAAGGCATACCGCAGCAGCTTAATGCCGAGAAGGATCAGAATGGTATTTGGAGGCTAAGAACCAAAATTTTCTATAGAAAGGATACATCCCTTTTTCGTTGTCCCATGTTGTTACCTTCTGATCATCCTGTAGTAAATATGCTAATCCAGAAAGTTCATGAAGACTGTTCTCACGGTGGTGTTCAAGTTGTGATGAGCATTATTAGAGAGAAATTCTGGATAACTAGAGCAAGGAAGGCAATTAGACAGGTTATACAGCAATGTAAAAGATGCAAAAGATTTTCCGTGAAGAAATTGGATGCTGTTCCTGCCCCATTGCCATTGGATCGAGTTCGAGATGCGTGTGTATTCGAGGTCGTAGGAATTGATTTAGCAGGACCGCTTTATCTGAAAGACAAGCCAAAAGGATGGGTAGTAGTCTTTACCTGTGCAGTTTACCGGGCCGTGCATTTTGAATTAGTTTCTTCCCTTTCCACAGAAAGTTTTATGCAAAGTCTTCGTCGATTTATAAGTAGGAGGGGAAGGCCTTGTACCATATATACGGACAACGGCACTAATTTTGTCGGAGCTGCCAATCAGTGGAAGAAGTTAGACTGGGGAAAGCTGGAGAAATCAAGTCTTGGATATTCCCATGCAATCCAGCCTATAACCTGGAAATTTAATCCTCCAAGTGCGCCATGGTGGGGAGGCTGGTGGGAGCGAATCGTTCGAATGTTGAAACAAGTACTCAGGAAGGTATTGGGGAAAGCATGTCTGGAATTTGAAGAGATGATGACTGTGCTGTGTGACTGTGAAACAGTCATTAATTCAAGACCTCTAACCTACATGGCTGAAGATGCAGAGGAATTGGTTCCGTTAAGCCCTTCACTCTTTTTGCAAGAGATTCGAGAAGTCGGAATTCCTGATGTAGATGCCTTAGACGCCTTGGGACTAAACAAGAGGTTACAGTATCGACAGAAGCTCAGACAGGATTTTGGCAAGAGGTTCCGGTGTGAGTATCTAGGTATGTTGAGCAACGATAAGCGAAAACTGGAACTGTACCAAACAGTGAAGCCTGGTGATATCGTTCTCCTTGGAAGCGATAATTTGAAACGACTTGCCTGGCCTTTGGCGAGAGTCGTGGAAGTCTTTCCGGGAAAGGACGGGGTAGTCAGAGTCGTGAAGGTGAAGACAGCTCTTGGAGACTTGTTGCGACCCATTCAACGTCTTTACTTATTTGAGGTGGGAGATGAAGATCGGACGGAACTGTTAGTTTCGGAAAAGTTGAAGCAAGTAGGTCAAGAATCTCCAATGGAGACAACAGGACCCGGAACCGATTTTCAACCAGTTGAAGATATTCGGGAAGGAGTGGTAGTCACTCGCTGTGGAAGAAAAGTCAATCCACCTAAACGCATTGACTGTTAATAGAATGTTGTAAATGTTAGTAGTAATTTTGACTTGTTTGTATCTATAAGTCAAAAGGTGGGAGAATGTTGAATGTAGTTATGTATGCACAGTGTAGTTATGTAGACATATGATCGAACCGACCGTTGCTGATTGTGAGTCTGGATACAACACTGGATCGAACTTACCATCGAGCCGACCATCGGATCTACCATTGAGCCGCCCACTGTTGTGTATAAGGGCGGAGAGTGTTCAAACTCATATGTGAGAATAAGTTATAGATTTTATGATTTTGTTAGTTTGAGCTTAGGACATAAAGGTCATTTTATGCTGTGTGAAAGAGTGAAGTTGAGTTGAGATTATTTCATTGGAGAATAGAAAACTGATTATTCTCTGATATACCAGCGGAGGAAAATGAGAGAAGTAAGCCACTAGAATCTGGTTGAGTAAGTTGTTATTGAGAATCTCTGTCAAGATTCCGTTTTCACTGAAAATAAAACCGCTTGTATAAAAACTGATTTTCCTGTTCTTTTCAAAGGGGCATTCCTAACTTAGGCTTTCGAACCGAGTCCATTTCTAACAATTACGATAGGTTTTAAAATTGTCGTTAATTATCATTACATTACTAAATATCGTATGAAACATTCAGCGTTACCGTTCCGTTACTACAAGACAATGTAAAGCTTCAGCGTTAATTTTCGTTACCATTAAAAAATATAAAATAACCGTTGCTTTCCGTTATCGTTACTACTACTGTCCGCTTTTTAAAAACTAAAATGTCAAACAACTAGTGTTGCCAGACGTACCTGGTATGCAGAAAATGTAGCGAAAAGGCAATTTACAGTTTCTGTGTAGGTCTTGATTCACCTGCAATGTGATCAGCATCGCGACTACCCGGCGAGGTAATCTCAACATTTGTACTTTTTTCAAATACATTTTTCACCTTTTACTAGCAGCAGTATTCTCTATGGTTAGTTCTTAACTACTAAAAACTTCGTTAGAACCAAAACTTAATTCGTAAGCCGATCACACATCGTTTTTTTGTGAGCAAAAGCGTGTGGATTGAGCAAAATAAATGGTCAAAAACTTCTTATTGAAATTTGCCATGTTTTCAATAACGTAAATAAATGATGCTCAGGGATCAGGGTTTCCACACTCAGCTCAAGTTATTAATAATTCCCCCATTTATTTGGATGCATAGTTACTCCAAGCAAAGCCAATAATAAATGTCAATGGGTAATATTTATTTGATAGCGTTGCGTTACGTTACAATATCGTTTTCTGTTTACACACGCTTGAACGCCATAGTTATTCCGATAAATGTTTAGCACACCCTAGTTCCGTTACCGTTACGTTATTGCATGCTTCAAATATAGACCGTTACGTTAAAAAACGGCGTTATTCCGTTATTGATTGGTAAAAGTAACGTAACGGGCGCATCACTGGTCACAATTATTTCTGAGTTGAGCATCGTGCAATTCGGAGGATAAACATACATGTTGTAATACTCTAATTCATGCATTCTTCTTCATTGGATAATATTCACATTTCATACCTATGCTTTAAATGTAATCCCCTGTGTATTAGATTAGTTTGTGATAAGGATGGGATACCATAACGAAGTATGCAAATTAATGAAGGGAAAATGTAGCAAAACTATTACTACTGGTGTTTGATCGCACGTTATTATATTATGTCGCATCTAACTCATGCATACATACGTCAGGGGTCGAACATTTGTGGAAAGACGGGAAGATTATTCCCAGGGCAAAAATATTTCGGGCAGGAAAAATCTCAAAGGGAAGAGATTCCATTTTACGAAATAGGGTATTCAGTACTCGTTGATCTTACGTTTTACAGAGATTTTCAAATTTGTAAGCGTGTGTCAGAGAAATTTGATACGAAAACGGATTTTCAGAGTCGTTGACCTTATTGGGTAGGGATTTGAAGTCACGATGAGGAAATATAAAATAAATATATTATTAATTAATGAAGCATTATTAGCACTAAAGTTTTTTAACAAACGATTTCTGTTTCTAGCAATATTTGGGGAAAATGGCTGGCACTCCTGAGCGTGAACAAGGAAGACGCGTTATGATGGACATGACCGAGTGCGTTGTTGGTTACTGGGGCGGTATTCCTGCCGACAATTATTTGGGGTTCAGAAAAGCTGCGGAGGAATTAATGGCAAAGAAATTAACATCTGTATTCACTATGAGGAAGCAACGTCGGGAAATACCACATGAAATGTTGAATCTAAGAGATATGGATCTTCATCAAACAAAATTTCCATGGAATAAGAACTGCATGTTGCTTGCCTATGAAGCAAAGGTAAATGAAAATGTGCTGCTACTTTTAACCCAACATCATTATGTTGTATATAAGCAGAAACCCAAAATGGCTAAAGTCATTTTTCACTACAATGCTACTAAGTTCATGCTAATTTAGTTCATTTATTACATTCTTATTCTCAAAATAAATCTTGAAACATTTTCATAAAATGAAAATTCGAAATTTTGTATGTACAGTGCTTGTCTTTTATTTTAATTGCTTGTGAAATTTTTTTTATTTGCAGGCGGTGTAGACAGGCGACAAACTAAAGGACGAGTACTCTTGCAATCGAAAATCGCCTCGCTGGCCAACAAAACTCCTGATGGAGGTTTTGAATATAGCTGGCATCAATGCAATGATTGCCTACGCTTTTAAATTAAAATCGGCTACTATACCGGCGGTAATAGAAACATGCAGTTATTTCTGGAGGAACTCATTACGCCACACATTCAGCGTAGAGGCTGGCTTACAGAAGTTAGTTGTTGTACCTTTGTATTAAGTTTGATTATTTGTACACCACGTGATTACTTGAATTTAAATAGATTTAGTTAAGCTAAAAAATGTTTTTGATTGTTTATTGATATGTAGGCATGTGCAGGAGTCAAAGGGAATAATGGGAGTCTCATTTTTACCAATATCCACGACCTGCTTCAGGTTCACCATGAGGATACTGCCATATTTGCGGTGACCGCAATAAATCTCGAACCAGACTAAAATGTGTAACTTGCAATGATTTGTTTGCCCTGCCCATATAATCCGGAATCTAGTTTGTCACAGTTGTGAAGAAGCGTTGAAATAAGTATATTCTTAACATTTTGTTTCTTGTCATTTGAATCTTACTATAATGTTAATTTTTTTAGTTTGCTCATTGAAATGTATTTATTTTGTACTAATGTATTTATCAATACCATTCTTCATTGCTAAAGTAAGTTGTGTTGATTGTTGTTTTATAATTGAAGGAATTGCAGCAATACTATCTAAAATCAAGTATTTGCGAACAAATGTTTTTGAAAACTATTCACCCTACTATAGACTACAACCAATTGAATTTTATTAAGTATTGGTATTATAAGCTAACTGCTGTACAAAAAATAAAATTCGATTAGGAATGAGCTTTTTAAACTGACTTATTATGTGGGTCATTTTAAGGGTCCGGATTAAGTGTTCGCAAATCCAATCCTGGTTTTTTTGA
Organism: Allacma fusca; assembly: GCA_947179485.1. Lineage (NCBI taxonomy): Eukaryota > Metazoa > Arthropoda > Collembola > Symphypleona > Sminthuridae > Allacma > Allacma fusca. The sequence continues at coordinate 43,498,681 of OX359248.1, read as the reverse complement.
ATTCATTTATTGAATCCTTTTTAATTATCCAATCCAATTAGCAGATGACAATGTTACCCTAGCGGAATCCAAAATGAGCCTTCAGTCAAAAATTTCACTTTTGGATGAATATTGTGATCACAATTCCTTAAGTATCAATGTGTCGAAGACCATGATAATTGTATTCCTGAAACGGGGAAGGTTATTAGACTTGGGCTTGGTTTTTAAAGGTGCAAAAAATAGAAATTGTATCGGAATACACTCGTTTAGGGGTAAAATCTTGTACATCAGTTACATTCAGGGAGACCGCAAAAGACAGAAAACGTAAAGTCCAGCTACTGTCGTGCCCGTTATAAAAATTCTTAGTGCTACTAAAACGGACTCATGGCAGTCGAAAATTAAACTTTTGGACTCCGTTGTTACCCCAACTATGACCTATGCGTCCAAAATATGGTCTGTGGATGTTACCAAAGAAATGGAAGTCGTCCAAAATCAGTTTCGAAAGAAACGTTTATGGCTCCCTCATGATACCCATTCGTATGCGCTAAGTTTTGAGACTGGTAGAGTAAAGGTTTTCTACCGCATTGCAATATTGTCTCTTCGGTTTTGGTTCAATATACTATTGATGCCCAAGAACAGGCTTGTTAAAATAAGTTATGGCAGACTAAGACAAATTTGTCAATTGGATCCTCATAACAGCTCTGTCAAGTGGTCAAATTTTATTAGGAACACATTATATAAACATGCCTTTGCGTCAGTGTGGGAGTTTTTTTTTTTTTTTAATTCTTTATTCAGGAATCTTTTCGGGCTGAGCCCATATCATCCGTACATTGCAAGTGTATTTGTGTTTGTAACAATCATATAACTTAATTTACTTAATCTAAGGAGGTGAGAGAGCAAGGTAACATAGAAGGAGAATGTATCCCACGACGAACTGAAGGAGCACAAGCCTTGTGTTTGCAGGTAAGCACAGGTCCAGTAGAGCCGAGGCAACCGTAATACCACTCACTCGGTTGAGTGAGCGTTAGTGCGCCCTGTATCCAGCCGCAACATCCCCCAGAACCCAACATCCATCTCTCTCACTACTCACACCTCCGCAGCAGCAGGGGCACTGGGCTTTGCAGCCATTCCTCAACGATGGTAGTTGAGTACATTCAGTGCTGGACTACACCTGCTGCCCGGCATAGCTATAGAGTGAGAATGAAATGTAAAGCTACAGATAGAGAGGGAAGATATGCAGACAAGGGAGTGGTCAAGGGCCGCCTCCAAACCTCATTTGCATACCGATAGTGTATAGGGAAAGATAGAAAGGACCTGAAATTATTTTGGGGTGAGCTAGAGTCGAAAGCCGGCTCTTCTGCAACCTTACAGATTCGCTACGCCACCAGACCGCAGGCTCGGTCAGTGTGGGAGTTCCAGTCGGCGGAATATCTTGCATGTTTCTTTGAGCACATTATGGCAGTCATTTATGATTTCTTTATTGAAGCTGATCATGAAAGAATTATTGCATCCTCCTCGATCCCAACCTAAAGGTATATCATAACCCATTTCTCTACATCCGAATATCTTACCCACCGCATCCCCTTCCCGTACATCCGCTTAATGTCAAACATCCAGTTACATTCTCAGACCCTGTATACTTCTAGATCAAAAGTCAAACTCGTCCCCCGAACTTTGCATTGAATGTGACATACAAGAGTAACATGATTGTTGCAGCCTCAACTCGACTGCAGCTATAATTGCTTCGTTTTCTCGACTGCAGCAATAATTGCTTCGTTTTCCTCTTTAACTTCCAAAGATTCCAATAATTATCAAAGGACCAGTGCGAATATTGGCGCACGTTTAACCGCAGTTTTATGTCGTTTTCTCCTGCACTCAACTGCCCTATTATCAGTAATATCCCCAGTATAAGTTAAAATAAAGGGTTTTTGCAGTGAAAATGAGGTTAAATTGAAGTAGAACGTTAATAAAAGTAATCACGCTGTTCCTCCACTCCACATAAAATCCTAATGCTTTTTCTCACACATCATCCTTCCTCCCATTCTGTTTCCTTACCTAACATCATACTATTTCCTTTGCTCCAATCACATTAAACTACTAACAATGAGACACTCAAAACACACTACTACGGCAGCGCCGACAACGTTGCAGAAGCGAGCCGTTCCAACTGCAAAGCAGTACTCATTTCTTTGTGTACATGCAGTTAATTCATCACTCCCGTGCTCCTCCGGGTGCTTCATATCACTCTTCAGTATAGCTCCTCCGCGTGCTTCATATTCATTTTCACTATCTTCTACAATGATATACTCCATATTTTAACAGTGTTGTATGCATATTGGTCCCAGAAACTCATTTCTGGGAAATATCACATTACATACTGTCACTCAGAGATATCTCTTCTATCACTTTTTAGAAATCCCTCCAAGGATCTCACATGCGATGTATTTAAATTTATTTACAATTGTATTGCCAGCAATAACTTCCTTTCAATTGTGTCGGTCATTTTTATTTCTTTTTAATAATTTGTTCTGTGTTTCGATATGGGCGCCGCCCGAAAAATGTCGGTTATAAATTCAATTCAATTATCCAATCCGTTAATCCAATCTAATTTTTGAGTTTGTTGACAATTCCTAAAGCAGAACCCAAACCGCGAATTTTATTTCCGTATCCATAATCCGGATTGAATTTTGGAATTTTTGCCGATGAATTCCAGAATGTGATCAAGATTACCAGTTTTTCCTATTAATGCCTTAATTCAATCGAACAGCTCGGCTTATTAAATATCCCGACCACGACTTTGAGCATGACCAGCTCTGATGAGACCAACGGAACAGTTGCGGTCATAGAAATCTGCGTTGTATTAAAAGCATAAAGTACAACATTACCATTTATCAATTTTTCTGACCGGTCAATATGCGCAAACGCAGAAATTTGTTTTACATGAGATGACAGATACGTGGCGGGTTCAGGCATGGATCCTCCTATTTTGATTCCTGAAAGCAGCTCTGAATAGCAGACGATAGAGTTGTCAAATGATATTAATGAGTTATAAGCTGGAAAATTATGAATGTATGGACATGCAAACTTGGTGACATAATCAATGCTGCCCACCAGGCTATACCCAATAAAGGGGAATCGACATTTGATTTACCAACTTTTTATCAGTCTCTTACAGATTTGTAGTAATGTATTACTTACAGAGCTGCGTTTATTGTAATATATGGTTGCCTAATTCAGATACCAAATTACTACTTGAAATTATGTGCGAAATTTCGATGAATCCTTTTATCCCCGTCAATTCGCTGCAATTCCTTTCCAGGTTTCATTAGATATATACTTCCTGATAACAATTTTCAATGAAAGTGTGTGATTCAGTCGCCCAGTACTACGTACATAAACTCCAAGTAGAAATATTGAAAATCAATTCGCAATAAACTGTATACATTTATTCACTTTAGATACGAGACGGATATAATGTTTGCGCGTACGATTTTGCTTACGTGGAATAAGAATAAACTCGAATAAACTTTACATAATATACCGTACACCCGCAATGTAATGCACAGTATTTGATATAATTGATAATAATGTTGTAAAATGTGTTTTAAATAATAGTTCCACGGCGAACCAAAATTTAGGTCGTTTGCAGCATTTCGGGATCAGGGTAATAGCATCGTGATTTTCGCTTTCGCTTTTCGCATTTCCGGATTTACTATAAACCTCCCACTCGATCTTACTGGGAAAGCAGTTCGTGTGTTAAAACGTACGCCTCTTTCGTACGGAAGCAGCTCGCGTTTCACCAAAAGGATTTTGCTACTCTTTGACTAGAAAGATGGACGATGAAACTCGACAATTTTCGGGCGAGGATGAATACAAAGTTTCAAAAATGTGCAGATTATTATTATTGATATCATGCCGAGTTTGAATTAACGTTGATTCATTAATGCTAACATTTTTGTTTGCCCATTTTTGATAACCTGGAAAGCAGATCGTGTGTTTCAACTTTCAACGTTTTCGTTTGGAAGTAGCTCGGGTGTCTCCGAATGGAGCTTGCGACTCTTTAACGAAAGAGATGGACGTTGAAACGTTTTACAATTTCCGGGCGAGGATGAATGTTTCAAAAATATGTAAAGCAATTAACTTGTATTGGTGAGTGTAAATGGCTGATTACAGCGATTTACGAATGCAATAAATAATACCACCACTGTGGGGTTTATATACAGTGAGCCCAGTATATTTATCCTCCCCATACCTCTGCAAACTTTAATTACAAATAAATTTTTACATAGTTCCAATATAATAATAAAACTGATATGTTGAACACACATTAACCAACAAAATAACAAAAAACTATTATCTGTGCTGGCTCCAGCCTGGTGCTACTCCCGCCGAAAGAATACAAATTATGGTAAAATATATTTACCCTCACATAGAAAATCGTGTTTTAACTCATTTAGGATTGCAATTTATCAAAATTAATAATTAGTTGACCCACTAGGGGCTCTAATCACTGCACAAATTCGCCTGGAAAGAGATTCGACGAGGTTGCTCTATTGCGCGAGTATGAGTCTAGCTCAGCGTCCTTCCACTTGTTTGCAGAAGTTACATAATAATTTACAGACGTTCCCAATAACGAACGCAATGCATTCAATATTGAACTGGCGTTAATTTTCAGTGGTCAAAGATAATTCCTTGATAAATCGTAATTTTAATGATCGATTGGTGCAGGCAGAAAACACGTTTATATTCGGTTAGAGACAGTCCTTGAAGCTTATAGATATTTGTATCTGTCCACGACGGTTGATGCTCCCGAATTGGCCAAAAACTGTATCGATGTGAGCGTATTCCCTGCCAAACGATTATTTCCCAAAATATTAGTCAATTATGTTCACAAACAGAGAAAAGCAAAATACGGTTTTGAAAATCATCGTCTAACCGCTACGGTAGGAGTCGCGGTCGATACCGTTGCCTAGCAATGAGTTTCCCGCCGTAAATTTGAGTGATCTCAAGCTCAGCAAAACTGAGCAGTCTGTGCCGGTAAGCTATCCGTTGGCGTTCTTTTTCTTAAATCTGAACGGAATCTGACGATATTCCACATTTCTGCCATTCAAATTTATATTCTATCCCGACATATTTTGGTCCTGGATGTTGCATGGAAATTATAAAAACTTCCCAATAAAAACCTCGCTTTTCAAAAAACCCGAAGGTATTGCTCGAGGAATTTTCATTATTACCACAGATTCGCTGGTGGCTTTGACTAATCTATTGGTAACCGTGAATGTCTTTATTTCGTCCTGGGTTACCGGGTACTGAAACGATTTACCTGCCGCCAAACTTTGTTTGTGCATCGATAATAGTCTGAAATTATTTTTTTGCCAGCCTAGAACACGAAAATTTCAAACGTACAGCCGTTAAATCCGGCCTTTTCGTGAGAAATTGAGGCCTGCCACGGGCATATTTCGTCTCAACACAATGCGTTAGGTTGCTGCCTAAAATTGGACATTATATTGTAAATGTCTGAGTCTCTTTTAACATGTCGCATCTCGATTTACACCCGAGTCCGTATCAACAAATAACAAAGCTCATTTTATAATTTTCCTGCTTTCTGTATGGGTTTTGTGCATAGGAGCCGCCGCATTTAAGTCATCCACTGGTAATAGTTTGATGTGTCCTGAAAGAGCTGTCCGTTTGTTTGCAGCTCGAGGTTGGACCACATGCACTACAAAAGTCGAATAGAGCAACCTGGTCGGCTGGTATGAACGCGGCCTCTCTTTGCCGTACCATACGTCCCTGGTACATTCTTGCAAATCCCTCTCGGATGTACTCCAGGGGTGCAAACTAGTCTTCATTTGTTGGTACTTTAGTAGTGTACTTTGAGGTAAGTTCGTCCTCAAAGGAGTCCATACTATTGTAGGACCCGTGGCCCCACAATGATTATGGTCTCATTGGAATCATGCCTGGCTAATGGAATCTCACTCGTCGGCATGTGCCATGACGACGGCGATACCAACAGTATGTCAACATTCCAGCAATGGCCAGAAGAAGAAAACATGTCAACCCTCTGCAACATTATAAATTTAATTTGTACTCATGTTTTGATGCACAACAATCCTATAAGATTACACAATTAGTAGTCACGACCAACCCGCCATATAGAAAAAAAACTTAACCTGATTCTCCGGCTCGGGAAACTCAGCTGCCCAAAAGATCCCTATCGCGATGTTGACATCAAGCTTATTCGAATTCGTGATACACCAAACCAACCCCGTCTGGGATTTTGTGTAAAGCTTCCCCCAAACAGACGCTCCCGGCGCAATCCGAGTTGAAAGCATTTGGTAAAAAACCGATTTTGTAACTTCAAAGATTTTACTTTTGAAAATAATTTTCGATTTTAGCACTATTTCAAGAATCAAAGTAAGACCTATTCAGGCTTCATTTTTCTCTTGCACTAGACAAACAACAAGTTTCGATCGAGCAGTCACAGATGGAATGATAGTTGGAAACCATCGATCTTCCAATCGTGCGAGTGAGCACATGTATTAAAATGCATGTTTAATCTTCCGTCGTTCATTTGATTTCAAAAGTTTGAAGATGGGAGACATCGTTTGATTCATGTCATACTAATCTTGAGGTCCACCTTTGCACCAGGAATGCGCCAAATAAATCTCAATTCTCAATGGATATGTTTGTTTGATTTCTGACGCGACAGATCGGTGATTATGTCACTGGCAAGACAAATCTGCCCACTCGAATCAGCTTTCCTCCTCGATTCTTATAAAACGCTGTCGTAGGAAAAGAGTGGGACGAACTGATTATTGACCTCCACCCAAAACATAAGAAGTGCAGATACTGGTGCTTGTCCAATTTGTTCCCAGACCCGTCTTGTGAAGTTTACTCCCCAAAATGAAAGTATATAAACCGTTGATTTCCTGCTTGATTGACTGTATTGCAAATGCCAAAAACGGCTTTCTTAAGATAACATTTGCGAAGGATCCTGGTTTGGTCAAAAAGACTGCTTCAGTTCTTGCTTTCATAATTTCCGTGCTCTCAAGGATTATCAATGAATATACCTCGCATGCCTTATTGTTTATTTACCACTGTAGTAAGGGGCATGCTTAATACATTAATAAAACAGAACCGCAAATCAAAATAATGTCAAGACACAGAACCTGATGCAGGGAAAGTATTCAAATGAAAGTAATTGATCCGAAAATAAGCTAAAGAAATAGCAAATTAATTGATCCCTTATATAGTATTTAATCTAGCAAAAATACGAACACAGCATTCTTAAAACGTTTTTACTAATGCAATTATTAATATTAATAATATATTATATTTATTTTAAAACGATTTATCAGTTTGAATTAAATAAAGAGGAAAACGGCGACTAATTAAATTACATTACCCGAAAAATAATTGGAATAATAAGATAATACTAATAGTCAACAGAGTAGTAACATGAATCAGTACCTAAAAGAATCAACTTTTATTTAACCCAGCAATGCTAATTTTTAAACTAAAATTTTAAATCCAATCCCACCAATAATAAATTATTATTTCAAACATAACGCCAAACAATATTGTACAAAACAAATCACTACATCAATAAATTTGAAGTCTGAAATTTACAATAAATCTTTCTCAGCTTGGTTTTGATCAATCTGTACAAAGTTGGTTAATCCACTTGTTTTTTATCAATTTCCACGTCCAACATAATCTTCTCGAATATCGAATCGTCGACACCATTTAAATTGAAGTCAGTCTCGGATTTTGATTTAATTTCAATGTCTTCACTCTTCAAGGACACATCCAATTCTACACGACTAAACTTCTCCTGCAATGAAGAAATCATCTGGTAAAGCTTTGTGGCATTTTCTTGCCAAATATCACCTGCCGGAGTACGGTGATGCCATACTCCACACAACCTTTGATTTTATGAAATGAAAACAAACAAATACAATAATATAGTAACAACCTAATTATAATTTCTATTTTAATGGCAAACAAACATAAAAAATTATTAACATTAACTTACATTGCACTTGGAAAAATTGTTATGACAACATATTAATGATTTATTTCTAAATTATCGTGCAAAAATGACATACTACACGTTGGGCAGAGCTTCCACTCGGGTCCAACATCAGGGTAACGCGGAGTTGTGGGTTCTCTACATCTCGAATTCCAGCAAATCTCCGTAAAATATTAGAAACGGTTTAGCAACAGTATTGACTTTTAATAATTAATACATTATTTATATTTTGAAATAAAAAAAACCAGTTTACACCAGTTCGATAACGGTCGAGATGATGCAATACCTTTGGAAGATGAAAGAAGTTCTTTTCTTTTCCTTCGAATTTGTTTCCGAAGTGAAATAGTATTTATCAAATATAGTATAATTAGTACAGTAGTAGCAGACATTTTATGCAAGAAAGCATGTTTCAAAATGGTATTTGATAAAACGAGTTCAAAATTCATTATTTCGAATATTCATTTTTACCCGGAAATCGAAGGGGCGTTTTTTCGGGTCCGGTGACAAGTGTACAGTTACAGTGACCAAATAATTGCAGAACATATTGGATGATGTTAATCCTACAATTGTCCACTGTTAATCCTTGTTTTTATTATACACATTTAGCTAATTATAGTGTTCCAGAAAAAGTGATACAGTACTTACAGTACTGGGAAATGTAAAACCGTTTGACAGTAAACTTCAACTTTTTGAAACTTGTTATTCTCCATGCCATACATCCTTATTATTAAAGGGGACTTTCTCTCGCAGTTTCGCACTTTCATAGTTCAATGGCCTCACACAACGCCCAAAAGGTGGTATGCCAAGCACTCCTTATTATTAACGAGCACTACCTGTCCGTTTATTTAAAGCGCTACTCTTAATATAATCGCGCACGATTTAGGCTTACAACAAGTCTCCACGCCAGGGCTTGATTCGTAAACCGTTTGGCTTTTAATTTCTACAATCACAACAAAAATCTCTCCAAGTAATTGTCCCTGTGAAGCACAGGGATTTTACTAGTAATGTAATTAAATGCATTTAAAATTTCCAGTTTCGAATTTCGGGCCAAACTGGCTTCGCGCTGATTATCTTTTATTATTATAATAATATTTTTTATTTTTTAAACTGCAAAAAAAAAATCGATTGGCAGGTGTGACTTAAGGTAGTACCCAGGGTGTGAGCAAACTGTTTTTGGTGGATTTTCGAAAATTTCTGGAAAAAAGGTTTACTTGATAGATTTGGGGACGCGATGGTGCGTAACATAACGTTACTATTTTGGGGTAAAGTGAAACGAAAATTAGGATTGTGGATATCTGGTTGTCGGCTTGTCTTATCTGCCTAACCAACGTTACTCAGACAATCCATTTATGGTGTCTGAGCAGTTAAAACGTAAGAAGGATATTTGTTGTATCGGAAACTATATGAACAATTTGACCTTAGCAAACTAAAAGAGATATACCCGTACATTTGTACCCTAAATGGGGGCAGCGTTGGCACCATCTATCGTGTGATTTTGTTTAAATTTATTTTTGCTTAGTAAATGTAAGTATTGTCAGCCTCTAGATGTCTTAGGAAGTAGTACTCAGTGAATTTAAACACAGATTTAATTGTCGCTTCACCCACTTCAGCAATCAAAGGCTCTAAGATTTTTGTTGAAAGTCCAGGAAACGCAAGCACGTACGCAGTACACTACACAGATACCAGCCCTCGTTGTTACACTTCGTACTTCCAATCAAGGGTGGCCCACTATGGCCCTGCCAAGGTAAAAAAGATTGTAGAATCCAGCATTTGTTTATATAATCTTATAAATATATGTCTGGGAATTCATAATTGTGCTGACAGATTGCTGACAGTTGCGCATAAGTGTTGGAATTTGTTATCCTTATTTATTTATCCTTAATAATTATTAATTATATTGAAGTGATTGCACTCATACTTCAGTTGCCCAATCTTGTGAAACGAAGCCATCAAAAAAATGAAATCTTCCGCAAGTACTGGCATAGAAGTATCATCCTCTATGCTACGAGAATAAAACTCTCAATCGAAATACTTTCTCCTTGAAAACTTATTTCACTTTAATCTCTCAATAACTATAAGTACGTCTCTTCAAACTCGGCTGATTGAACCGCTCCTCAAACATCAAATATGAACTGCAGTGTAAATTATATTTTTTTATTCTCTAATATTTCTCAACATCAATCGCGTTGATGTTGCCAGCTTATATTTGATTTTGACTTTCGACATTAACAAATCTGTATTATTGTAACCAACCGGTTAATCCTATTATTTGTTACGAATTCGTTTTATTTACTTTATTGTTAGACTGATCAGGAGACAATAAACAAGGAATGGTTTTCGAACTCGGCATTTTTAATTTTGAGTGAAGGTGTAAGGAACATTAAGCAACTGAATGCTAGCCGCTAAAATAGCAATTTACATGTTACATAATTGTTCCAGTGTAATATTGGTTATATTTGGTACGTTAGAAACTGCGTGAAAGAAAATGTAACGTTAATATGTATTCTAATTTTAAGTAAATCTAAATTTGAACTTTGTCAAAAATTTCAAAAAACGATGATGGAATAAAATAGAGTTAAGGCTACAAGGACTACATGGGTTACACCATATCTGGGAAATACAACAAAACCGTTGACAAAGTTACATAAGTCATTTTAATGAGTCATTTGATGTGTTCGACAAATACCCACTACAACTTCTACTATAAAAACAAAAATGCAAACTATCAACATCAATAACTCTACATTAAAAATTAAGAGAATGTCAGTTGAATTCATTGATAAGGGCTTAGCAGAATTTACAGTCAATTCAATACTGTCTACCGAGCTAGTTTTCTTGCTTCCTGTCTGATCCAAATAGGAATAAATTCCTGAATGAAACAATACTCGCATCCTTTGCAACAACCAATTCTGAACTGGGCCAACTATGTCGTTGATAAACAGCAGCGATGACCCTTCCATGTTCATGAAGCTTCTGTCAGTAAATTTTCCATTATGTGCAAATCTTGTAACTATTTTACTCTCGCCGTTGTACTCGGAAACTTTTCTCCAGTACTTCTTCAGTGTGTCCGAGGAAGTTATCAAAGCACTTTTCGGCTTCTCTAGATACCACGGAATTACTTTTGCAATATCGTTTGCACAAAAGTAATATAAATTTTTCAGTTTATACGTAGCATCATTAAATTGCTTCTTCGGGCTTTCTTCGTCCAGTCGCTTTGAGAATGAAAGTCTAATGCTCACCCAGTATTTATAAAAAGCAAGGTTAATATTCTTTGCGGTTCTCACCAAGGGACGTGCAGTCAATTTGTTTGCATGCAAAACCAGCCCCTCTTTGTCTGTGAAAATAGCGGAACTATTACTTGGACAATTTTAAAGCGTGGAGTAGAAAGAAAAGTTTTGCATTTGATTTATTGACTTGAATTCACTTTCCAATAGGAATGAAATGGCATAGTTAGATTTCATTATGCTTTTGTATCCATTCGTAATGACTATCCCTGCAATGCACCAAATGAAGGAAACATTTCGAAAAAATCGCCGTAACAAATGTTTGTGTTCTAGAGCGACTTTACCCAATATATGAACAACAGGTAAATGATTTTCTATCAAAATGGACCATTACCAGAATATTATGTAGCCCCCGACCAGAATATTTCCAGTCTTACCGGACCTGAAGAACATTATTGCACCCATACATAAAAATACGATTAAAATTATAGTAATAACAATGGCCGCCCATACTATGCTTGTAAAAGGAAAAATGTATGAGTGAAACGTAGAACGCGTTCCATGAAGTCCATTCGATGTAATAAAATTGAAAGCGAATTTACCAACTGTCTCTGGGAAGAATGTAAGTGACGAATTTAAATGACCATACTGTGAACTTCGAATGTTCGACATTGCAATTCTCCCGGTAAAAATATGTGACATGAAGATACACTGGAACGCTCCTGCTACGCAATAAGCTGCATTGGTTTTATTTCTTTCCAAAATAATATCCCAGACCTTTTTATAATCCTTGGAATTTTCTTGAACCCCAATGTACCATGAAATTCCTTTTCCTTCCCTTAAAGCCTTAATATACATGCTGAGCTTGGTCTCGAAGCACTGCACATTGGAACTACAATTAAACTTATATGTGTTATTCAAATTATTGGATTTCTGAAAGCAATATAAACATACATGTAAGTATACCGTCGGTAATGGATTTATTTGTCCTACTGTATTTGAATACAATTATTATTGGCAAAAACCGTAAGCTGGAGTCATACGGATTGAATTGGAGCCTCGTGTTGTGCTCGAATGATTCATCAGTAAAATATAAAATATATTGCGGTTGGACGTACGATATAATCTCCATCAAATTTTCCCGCAGCTCATGTGAAATTAGTGTGCCGTTCAAATAGAGCGAGCCCGGGTTTATGTCAATTTTTCGGGTTAAAATAATGCTAACGTAACATCGAATGGATTTGAAATTTGAGAAAAGCCAGGGATCAGAAATTTCGGATGCAGATTTATAAAATGGTAGGTCCAAAATTTGTGTCGGTACAAGCATATTTAAATAGTCAATCAAAGCAAACTTATTAATTGATATGTCTTATCACACAGGATGAAAAATTTTGAGAGATAAGGGGAACCAGTCTTATATATTCATTGGGTTTTGTTGCTTGTATTTCGGAGGTTTGGGATATTTGGGATGCAACTAAAATAATACATGTCAGCAAAAATATTTTCATTACTGAAATCGTATGAATAATCTGATCTAATGAATCTGGCAATTAAAAAGAGAGATGGAGCTTAATTTTTGAAATAATAGCTCTGTTTCTAAAGGCTTGACTGCAACTACACCAACGATAAAAGTAGAAAAATTATAATTTGTTGCTTGGCCCTTGCTTGACTTTTGACGCATTAAAAGCATTGAAGTTGGAAATAATGCCTCGCTCTTATCAGTATATTCGTGAAAATTAATTTGAGATAAACATGTTTTTGCTGATGTGTTTAGTCTGAACAAATATGTACATTTGATATACTCTTCAATAATGGTTTCCATTCAACAAATTAGGTATGTTTAGTATCAAGTTTTCAACGAACGTTTTTTAAACGAGTTTATTGCGCACAAACTTACTAAAATGTATTGCTTCACAAGAACATTTTATTGCTGATTTAAAATTTTGCTGATTGAGATTGAAGTATTGTTTGAGCTTCTACACTCACATTTCTTGAAAGTAAATACTTCAAAAATTATTGTTTTAAACAGGAGTGTATGAATTTTCGATGAATGAATTTTTTTAAACTAGTTATAATTCCCTGGAACAAAAGCTTTTATGCAACACCAAATAAAAAACCATGGTTGACGTGCATCAAATTCTTATCTGATTGTGGTTTATTACACGCTGCTTGATATTTCTCAATAATTAATTAGGCTATTGTAGTAAGGGCAAGTTTGAAATAGCCTTCGAATGTAGTAAAGGCTTCATGTGGATGATGCTAGTTGCATAAAATACAAGGCAGAAGTTTGAACGTTGTTGAAAATATTTCCATGAACTTTCATTCATCATAATCATATGTGATGGTACTGCTGATCAAAACTACTCCTGTCTTACGGTTGATCAAAATGCATGCCCGTTTTGATACCATTTCTCGCAATAAACGAAGGAAGGTTGTTTTTGGAAGAGGGCTGAAGGAAGGGTGAATTAATTTTTAAATGGAAGGATAAGGTAGATGGACGGCGAATAATTTTAAAGTCTTCGTTCATTGGTAGAAAGAAGGAAGACATTTTTTTTTAAATTGAGCTTTGATGGCGTGAAGGAAGGTTTCAATTGGACATCTCGTCTGAATTACAATGGAGTTTTGACACACTTATGTCATGGTTGAAAGAAAATTATAACCCAGATGAAATCAAGGACATCGAAACTATTGAAACTACAAAGGCGCGGAAAAGGACAGTTAAGGAAGGACAATAATAGATTCCACATCTTTGGCTTACGTGAATAACTTTAATAATGTGCTAAATTATATCTACAAGCTTTCGACATCTAACACATTGTCATCATGAGGAACTAACAACTAAATATTTATACCGTATGTAGGTAATTTGCACAATGTAGAAAAAATACAATTTTTCAAAAATCAATTTTTGTGAATACATTTTTTTAAACTGTAGTTGCAATCTGAATGAAAGGCTTCTATGCAACGTCTAATAAAAAACCATCGTTGACGTTCATAAAATTATTATGTGATTATTAAACCCTGCTTGGTTTTTCTCAATAATTGATTTGGTCTTTTTATAATTGACTTGGCGTTATCCCAATCGATTGTTTTCTGTTGATGAAAGCGTGTCGAAGTGTCGAGCAACTGATGATTTTTTAATTTGGTGAGATCAAAAGATGGACCCAGTTTCCGATACAACAAACATCATCCTTACTTTTTAACTATTGTTTCACCATAAATGGATTCTCTGTGTAACATTGGTTAGGCAGATACGCTTACCCGTAAAGATAAGTCGACAACCAGACATCCACAATACTGATTGTGAGTTTCGTTTCACTTTACCCCAAAATATTAACGTTATGGTATGCACTAGCGCGTCCGCGAATCAAACAAGTAAACATTTTTTCCAGATTTTCGAAATTCCACCAAAATTAGTTTTGGTTGAGTACTACCTTAAGTCAGACCTGGCACTCGAAAAATCTTTTGCAGTTTAAAACAAAATTGACGCGAAGTCAATTTGACCCGAAATTCGAAACTGGAAATTTTAAACGACATTTAATTACACTGTACATGGCATGGAGAAGTTTCAAGAAGTTTAAGTTTTTTTGCGAAACGGTTTTCCGTTTCCCAGTAAGTAAAGTTTTTTGAACTCGCTTTATCAAACACATACCATTTTGGAACATGCTTTCCTGCATATGTTTGCTACAGCTGTGCCCTATTGTGAACAGTTCCGCTGGACAAAACGTTCTTGAGAATGGGACTAAACGGAGGGATATCTACATCAAATGTGCGATTTCTGGTAGGAAATCAATGCTGCAATTAACGAATTTAGTAACAATAAAAGTTGGTTTGAGTAAATCAAAGTATGGGCTTGTTGGCAGCGATGTCACCGTTAAAACAGCATTGCCAGAGTTTGAAAAAATCCCGAAATTTGAAAACACCCTGAAATTTGAAAATATTCACATAATGTTTTAACTTTAACGTCGTAATTTTCTAAACATGGCTTAGAAAAATTTAAGATTTTGAAATTTGTCATTTGCCTTATATTTCCTACAAAATTCGTGGTTTTGCATTTAATAAAGCATTTGTAATACCAGTGACGTACTTATAGAAAATTTCTGGAAGTACCCAAATCAGTGATCGGCGCCAGTTTCAAAATTTTTCGAAATTGCATGAGATTTCGAAGATCGAAAAACTATGGATCGAAATACTATCTGAACATGTTTGATGTATTTAGTAAAAAGTATTCATTCCAACGTATGTTATTGCATTACTATAATGGAATTCTCACAGATATTGAACATCATGTAAACTACAAACAATGTCAAAGTTGTAATCATGCTTGTGAAAAATATTTTGAGCAAATACTTTATTTGAAATACATTTTCCAGGCCCTTGAAAGTAAGCAAATACAAAATACTGTTGCACTTATAGGCCCTTAAAATACTAAGTACAAAATACTTGCACATTGCTTGCTAACTTTAAAATACAAAATACTTTGTGGTCTGAAAATACGTATTTTAAAACACTATTCAAAAATACTGCATAGCTCTGGGTATACAAATCCTTACTTTTTAACCTACCTCATCCACAGATTATATTCGTCTATGACATGCTCTCTATGATCTCCCCCAGGGGTGGATTAATTTGAACAAATTTACCCTAGTCCTAAGCCTCAAAATGGAATTGTGGGCCTTTCCATTTGTAATCTGTATTCGACAATTATTTTTACCCTGACCGTTAGTTGTTATGAGCAAAGCGATATAATGGAATTGTCAATGTTTGGAACTTGTTCACGCAAAGGCTTCTACACTATTTCACGTAGCGCAAAATGGATTTCACCAACATAATTTATGAAGCTTGGAGATGTGCAATAAGGTTCAAATTCTCCAAAATTTCGATATTTTTTGAAAAATCAGGGTATATATTTCACTGGTACAAAGTCTGCACTGCAAAGACTGGATGTGCCTAGCACTTTGAAATTTTTCTTCGAAATTTCGAAACATTATTTTCAACATCTCCAATAAAACTGCCTGCAAGGACAAGCAAGCTCAAGCGCGATTTATTTGACGAGCGACAAAAAGTATTGTATAAGATGTAAAAACTGGCTGCAACAATAAGCAAGCGCCACCTACAGTATGAATAACAGTAAAGCAAGTATTGGTGGAAAATATTACTCCGGGTAACATATATGTACTACTATAAACTAAGGCGTAATCACACAAGATTTGCATTTAAAAAATAGCATTATGAACTGTAGTAACGGGTAAAAAACAATTTTACGTACTGAGCGCATGAATCAGCTGAATTATATTTTGTAAGAGGTGTCTAAACGGGGCGCGGTTAAATATAAAGCGAAGCGAGTATGAAACATTTTTCCTACTGCTCGGAATATTAAATTTCCTGCCTATATTATAACTAAGACAACCAATGTGGTAGTCAGGTGACTTTGCAGAATTTTTTAAAATACTTTCTAAATTGGTATCGTATAGAATCGATTATATATGAAGCTAAAATTCTCCTTCGAAATTTTCAAAATTGTGACAATTTGAAAATGTAATCCCAAGTTGGACATAGGCTTATGTGTAGACTATATATGCTTGTTTCACAATTTTAAATTTAACCGTTCAAAAGTTTTGAAGCCTACAAGGTTTCGAATATCCAGTGATTTTACAATACCGCTTCGCTCATAAAAATAGAAAGGTAAGCACACCATGCATTAAAGTTGAAGTTTTTCAACTCTGAAACACGCAGACGCATCATGGGATCGCAGCATGGTGTTCAATATAAGTGGGTTCACGTGGGACAATGGAAACGGACTCGCGTTAACAAATCGTATCCACCTTGAACTTATTTATACGTCAAATCATGTTCCAAAAATTTTCAAAATTTCTAAAGATGATGAATTTCTAATGATTATTTTATGATTTAAACAATTTCATAAAAATGGTTAGAAATATGTGATAATATTAATCGCTGTCCCTTCACATAGCGTACACTCCGTCGTGACGTAAAATGAGTCATTACGAAGCGAAAGATTGTCTGGTAGTATTAGCATAGTGACGAAACTGCTATTTGTCATATATATTAGCGTATATTTATACATACTATATAAATTTATTCTATGAAATCAACATTTCTGATGTTGTGTTACTTAAAATCTAAGCTGGATGAAGCGTTCGAAAAAACATTGAATAAATAATGTTTTAACACAAGCTTCTAGTGTAGGTCACACAATTAGTTTTTCTACGAATATATTTGTATTGATTGTTAACAAAAAAAGGCATGCGTATTTTTAACAAAGTTTAGTTGAAAAGTTGAATATGAGAATTGGTCTTCCTCCTTACTTGCGTTGTTGGATTTGTGGAGTCTATTTTCGTATTCCTGTAAACTGTATTTCCTGAAATTGGAAGAAATAATTTCTGTGTCGCTCCTTTATCAAATCTATTGACATTGTCCAGGTATATGAAGATTTCTCCGGTCTGATGTGTTATACTTGTACGTGTGCATTTTCTGCTCAATAGTCGATTCCACCGTAAAGATTCTGGTAATTATTTTTATTCCAGAATTTCCATCGTCGAAACACGGTGTGCTTTGAATGCTTGCAGTAGGTACATGGAACTGAAGTGAAAAAACAATTGGCAAGAAAATTCCTTCCTATTTATAATAATAATAATTATATTCCTATAAGGGAATCACTCTTGAAATGTTCAATTTAAAAATCATTATTACAGGCATTGCTGTTCATTTCGTGACATTTCTGGCTTTTAACCCTCGAAGCAATAATTGAATTGAATTCATTATACAATATGTGAAAAATATCTCACAATAAGTGTTAAAGTTTAGAGTTCTGATTAAATATAATGCGAAGGAATTTATGTACTTAGTATGTAATTATATCCCATTTTATATATCCAACGCTAGTGTTTTGAAAATTATAATAACAGCCAGATGCCAGATATTCATGTCCACACTAAAATTGTAACATCAGAACTACCTCCATCTCAGTTAATCTCTCTAATTACGTTACAGTCACCTAGCAGATAGATTAGTATACTGTCCACAAAATTAGGTTCGTTTTGCTGCTAATATAATTGTGAGTTTAAAAAAATCAAAGTAAACTCACAACTCAACTTTAAAATCCTTAAAAATCAAAACCAGCAGGATTAAACAAAGAGTAGATGATTCCCTTATGTCGTTTTGGGAGGGGGTGGGGGTTGAGGTTATTTACAGTATGTGACCATATGAACCATGTACAGCCGGATAATATCATTTTAAATTTACATAATAATTAATTATATTTAATAATATTATTAGTTCTTAAAGAGGTTGATTATTTATGTCTGACTAATATTACAGCAATAAAGGGTCATCTGCATTCCTTCCCCTATCATCCAGACCCAATCCTGGTAGACAGATAGCACTCCAAATATCCACTGATGTGGCCAAGCTATGGGTCTGTTTCCTTCCAAGATGGCGTTTACGTCAACAACTATGTACTGTAATTATGAGAATTTTAATAGGCATGTATTTATCATTGACTTACTTTAAAAAAACGGAATTTGTGTGACAAACTTTAGCATATTCTCAAAACTGCAGTCAATTAGTAACCCGTTATCCTCTAGTCATTAAGTAACAAATTAACTGTGAGAATATCGTACCAAAAATATAGGGGACGCAAAAAACGTTGATAGGCAGATAACGTACATTATGTACTCCGCAGTACCATCACCAACGTACCCTAAATTTCCCAGTATCATTGTTACCAGCAATTGCAGAAAAATAGCCGATGCTGCTAGTCTGTAGATCATGAAACTTCGTGGATTAAACTATAACAAGTTTAATGTTGTTAGTTAAATATAAGTTGAAGCATCTCAAATAATTATACTACTGCTACAAATTACTAACTAAATTAAAAATAATTTCACAATATCAACATAATGTAGGTATACCGTCGTGTGGAAAAAAGTAGCTGCAGCCATGAACAAGCAATCGATAGAAATGCATAAGAGAATGTGTAAGACAATATCATCAAATGAGCATCCGATAGTTGTCCAAAATAAAGTCCATAAGGTAACCTAAAATGAGAGATGAATTTTGGAGTTTTTACTTCCATGTCCTGATATCAAATAAATTAAATCCTTTACAAAATATAATTTTTTGACAACAAAAATTACAAAAAACAACAAGACGCAGAAGTTCGTTGGAAAGCTTCCACCCCAGAAGTTCGTGACGGATATAATGGAGAGGAAAATATTTAAAGCTCTGCAAGGAATAATATCTATATTAAAAGACTTCAATTAATTTAAGAGGAAAAAATACCCACCTTATTTAATACAGTTTGGGTAAAAATAAAATTAGATTAAAAGGTTGAGTCAAAAAATAATTTACATAGGAATAACAATAACCCATATCCATCTGAGGGCTGGAACTGCAGTCACAATCGGATACCTTCAAAAATATGGGTACCAGAAAATTAATTGTATATAGTAACTTGCAATGCTAACAGCATAATTTCAAATACAAAATAAAATTCGTAGAACAGAACAACAATAAAAGTTAGTCCCGTATGAAAACAAAGCCTGTACTGGACTGAGATACCTTACTGTTACAGGAAACTGAAAAATTGCAGCCTGCAGAAAGTGAATGAAGAATAGCACAGCAAAAACACGAAAAACGAAAATGGACGTCCACATCATTAAATCCTCATTATTTCTTGTTTGCTAAATATTAAAATTAATTTTTAAAACTGACCATTGCTATGAGCGGATTTTCATAATAAATAAAGGGCAAAGAATGAATCACAATAATTTTGAAGGTTACCCTCTCATGGTTGTCATCAACCTGAGTGGCAAATATTTTGGTGTATTTTACTTGAACTGGTTTATGGGTGTCACCAATGTCGTTTTCGTTAAAATGGAATAAAGTACTTTTTGCTACGCAGAAATTCTGAAAGTTAGTGACTGGATTTTTAATGGAATGAGGATAACTTTCTCGAAGTAGTCTCATAATTTCTCTACTATCTTCAGTGATTGTTTCTATCTCATGCTCTTTTTGATGGCACTGCAAATAAATAAAAAATATGGATAAGAACTTATGTAAGATAATTTTACAGTACAATAAAATTTGGTGTGTTATTTTTCTCATTGCATTCTTTCGTTATTAATTTAATTAAAAAAGTATAATGTACCCAGAGGTGGTAATCCCTACTTTGACCGAACTTTGGGTCTCCGTAGGCTCTGCAACAACCTTCATCATATGGGTACAGGGATTCCTCCTCCTCCTCGTTTACCAAATAGGAAACGTTTCGTCCCTATTTAAATCCATGTGCATATTTTTAGAAATTAAATTAGATGCTGTAATTATTTATTTCTAATTATTAGTCTTATGAAACCTCTTGCACTTTTCTGTGATCTTCTGCTTCATTGACTTCGTCTTCGTTGTCGACAGCGTCAAATTCGTCTTCATCATTTAGAATTTGTGTGGCTGGAAAATTCCCTTGTTGATCTGGATTTTGTGAATACTGAGGTTTCTGATTCTGATTTGCATCGTTTGATTTACCAACAGGTTTTACCACAGGATTTGCTTGGTTTCCTTTTCCATTCTTTAGTTTTAATTGTTTAGGCTTCGGAGCAACTGGTTTACTTCTAGCTTTCACAGGCTGTGCTTCCTTCGATTTTTCTTTTGATTTTCTCGCTCCCATGATGACTGGAACAATAATTTATTATGTATTGTTCTTCAACGCACTGTGATCTTATCAGAGTAAATTCAATATCTTATTCCTTTCTGTCAGTTTCCGGCACTAATCTGTCACTTCCTCATCTGAAACAATCTGATTAGAAAACTTATCGACAAACTGAGCATTTTTGTAGTAATTTTGTAATTTATTACAAAATTCTAATATTAAGTTGAATAGTAAATTGTTATTGGCTGATAAGAAATTACTGGGAATCAAAAAAACTTGACTGTTTTTAAGGAGCACTGTTAACAGCTCCGTGCTGATTCCTATATTTCCTATTAGGCCAAAATACAAAAATTAAATGTTAATTTTTCTGCATAATTTTATTATGATAGAAAATAGCTGATGATATTGTAGGAGATGGGATTGGAGATGAGAAAAACTTAACAATAATAATTTATTGGTAATAATAAAATAGTTTTAAAAATAAGTGTTCACAAAAAATGGAACTTATAAAATGTCCCTTTAAATATATGAACAGAAATTTCAGTATTCTTTCATCAAATCTTTTCATTTTAGAAAAGGTAACCTTAATAATTGTTGCCATGAAAGTTATGGTTAATACTATCAAGATCAAGTATTATTTTTACGCCCCAAGCATAAGAATCTACACTAGATACAGATACTAAAGTCTAGGCGTATAGTTTACTCTCACTGTAAGTTAACTTCTTGTAACAGATTGCTCTATTCAAACAATATTTTTAATGTATCCCATTCATCTGATTCACCCCAATGTTACATTTTCTCCATCTAACAAACAGCATATCATTTACTATTTTGCAAGTTTCAGAGTTGCTCTTGCAAAGATTTGCTTTCTATTAATACTGCAATTCATGATCGACTTCGACACAAATAATCACAAGAACAAACAAAAATAAAATCCATTCTAAACAAAATATAGGCTATAACCTAAAATTTACTACATTGTTATTACGGCTTACTGACGATTACGATCTACGATACTTTTTCAAAGGGTAATTATGCGTAAATTACAGTAATTAAATAGAATCCAGTGAGCTAGGCACGTACTTCATTTGTAAAATGATTATTACTGTTGATTTTTTTATTAAATCATTTCTAATAATTCAGTAGATTAGGATCCATACATACTATTTTTCCCACTTTGCCTAGTTTTGCAATTCCTTTCACAAGATTAATTAACAAGAACTGCAACCAGGGTACACCTTGTTTACAATCCATGCCGCATCCTCTCGCACGTACCTCACAAGGCTTCTTACTACTTTTGGAGTAACTGTTGCTACTTTTCCAGGGAAGGCGACAATAGTTTCATAAAAGGAAAATCCTGGATGTATTACAGGAATGTAGTACACCACGACGCAGACATTTATAGCAAAAATCAAGAGCTCTGCCTGAGTTCGGAAGTATCTTGTATTATTGAGCATCTTCCCTCTCACCCGTTTGTACATTCTTTGAGTTGCAAATACAAATGTCTATACGCAACACAAAATGGTTATTGCAAAGGAGGATTTTTTTCGTAGCTAAATAAACAAAAAGTGTGTAAATAAAATTGGACTGGTTGAATTTGGTTTTTACAAATATCGCAGCCACAAAAGCAATAATGGTCCAAGTTTTGCAAAGCGTGCAATGCTGGTCTTTGCCCATTCGCTCTATTGCCATTGACGAGATTAGAATAATCGTTGACAGTGACGTTCCAATGGCTATGAGAGACATAGCCAGCCATTCGCATCTACTAATGTCGATCTAAAAATATACAGGGAAACTATATCATTACAAAATAAAGATTGGCAATCAGATGTGTCTTACAATGTACTATGTACAATACTTTCGTATTTTAAAATGATAATCAATGCTCCGAATAAAAAAAAAACATTCTAAACTTGACTTCAATATGCGAAGATATAAGTCAAGTATGAAGTATTATTACTGTAAAATAATCCCATACAAAGCAAATTTTTTACTTTGGCGTATCTATACGTATGCAGAAAAAACAACTGGGAAAAGTACAATGGGTTTGAGAATAGCAGATACACAAACAATGCTGGAAGATTTTCTTTGATGTTCATAATAACTGCTTAAAACATTGTCCTTCTGGAAATAACTATCATAAAATTAGTTCACGTATGTTCCCGAAAACATCATTTGCAAAATTACAGTGACCACATTAGCTCAACCTCTAAAGACGCAGATACATACATACATACATACATAGGCAAGTAAATGAAGTTATCAAGCCACTAGGACTTTGTAATGTCACAATGGAAAACTACTAAAATGAGGTAACATACGAGAAGCGAAAGTCACGCACTTCGTTAAGTAATGCTACGTTAAAAATTCAAGACTAACAATAAAACTCGCACGAAGCTATGCAATATGTCTGTGAAATGGCTCGTTTTTGCAGGATATGTAACTCGTCAAAAAATTGAAGCTTTTTCAGTGCACTACAACTCCGCACGTATGTATGTACATATACAGTAATAATTATCATTGTGGACGACACAACACACGTCTCACGCAAATTACTACGTACTACATGATAACTACAAGCAAATCTAACAAGAATGTGTGTATAGTTACCGCTAACTTCCCAAACAAGGTTGGTGGGATGAATGAAGTGAGCTACGGTAAAGATCTGATTTTATGGGTTGAGTGATGAATGCATTGACAGTTTGGTCTTACGTCGTGCAAAGCACTATTGTGCGAGGGGACACAAAAGCTCCAATTTTATGACGTTCCTCATATATTTGTGGATCTAATTTGAACTCCAATTGTCCGTGATGTGTTGGTTTACTCAAACAGAAGCCTGTAGGGGTAGTCATGAATTGTAAATTTTGGGGTCTGGGGCTACTTGAGAAGAGAATTTTGAGGAACCAAATATCTGCCTGCTTATGTATGTATGTACCTACCTACCTGTACTATATGCGAACTCAGTCTGTGTGTACACACACGCAAGAAGTAACAGTAGGTGTTTTGTGCATTTGATTGCTTTTACTATTTACTTGACTTAAAAAAGTGTAAATAACGTGGAGTTAAAAAATGGTAAAAGAATCTCAAATTGAAAACATCTTTAAAAAATATGTGTCAAAGGCAAATACAAGGACTAGGGAAAAAGTGTATTGCAATAATTATGTACAGCAACAGCAACATTGGACAGTGTAGCAAAATTAAAAATTGTGGGATTTATGATTGTTAGTTCCTATATTTGATTTATTTATTAGTTCAAAGAGATTATTATGAACTTTCGATTTCTTCTCGGGCAATTGCCGTGTGTATGAGGAACTTAATTAGAAAAAAGTCTGTGAGTTTTGGAGTACACACACACACACACACACACACAAACACACACACAAGCACACACTCAGAGAAGATATATGTCAACACAAGGGCTAATTAACATTGTTGGCATATTTTCCCATAACCAGTAGTCCATAATTCCACACAAGATATAATTTATACGTATGTAGAAGCGTTGAAGGAAAAAAAAACATCTTGAACTTAATTTCTCTGTATATTTTCTTTGAAGGAATAATAATTATTTAATTACTGCTTCTCATTGCACAATAATTGCAGCCTATGTGTTCTGATGCAAATGAGTACAAGCTTATTGTGTATATGTACACACGGAGTCATTGTTTAGCCAAGGGGAAAGAGCGGGGCAATGTTAATCCTGTAATAATAATTATCATTTAATATAAAGTATGAATTTATGGCTTGTAAAAAAACGGATGTGGTGGGTAGAGATAATCACAGGTTTTCACTTTCCCGTTGAAATGCCTGATTATTCCTTCTTTTGCAAAAATGCATTATTATCATCATTAAGGGAATATAAAACTCCTAGGGAGATAACTGTATCTAAATGCTGAAGACCGCCGGCTGTTTAATTGCATTTGCGTGTGACTCACAATCAGTGTGTGTATGAGTGCAATGAAAGCAAAAAAAAAATTCTAACCTTGGAGTAAACAGTGACTAGTCCTGTCATTGTCAGAATTAAAGCAGCAAAGAAGCACTTCTCAGTGATCATGCTCCTGTACATAATGTCGTCGTAGGCGAAGTCACAGCAGGGGTCGTCAGAGTCTTTTCCAGACCAGAAATCGTACCAGCTCAAGTCTGGCTTCCGAATTGGTCTTTCTATTCTCTCATGATAATGGCAGTCGAAAAATACATAAAATCTCTATTCAAAAAATGTTAGTGATTTATTTGGCTGTAATAATTCAGTTTTTATTCCGAATAGAAACACATTTGTACTAGATCCTTACCAGAAATATCAAGGACAAATAATTGGCCGGGATTCGTCGCATCCCAAATATCCAGCTGATAGTAGCAAACATAAGTACTTCAAATCTGGGTATGAAAAATTATTTAAATCATAAACACCGTTAGTTTATTATAGATTTGTATTTATTATTTAAATCATAAAATCCTTAATGGTAAAGAACAATGTACAGCAGTAAATTGTAGTAATGTAATAATTATGGTATCGGTTTAGAAGTATAAGGATTTTTATCAAATGAGCTTTCAATTGAATTTCATGTACATATTACATACGCTGGCCAAACAAATTGAAAAATGGAAGAGGTAAAATTTAAAAAAGTTATTGTTAATTATTACCACACTAATTCTCGTGAAGGTAATTGCAAATATCAGAATAATTAATTATGTGACACCAAATTAAAAATATCAAGAACTTGTTTTAACACTTACGTCATGCTCACTAGAATATATCGCACTGGTTTTTGTAGCACTTGTTCCTGGATTTCGGGTCTTGAAAAACAAATCGGAAAAATTATTTAAGGGACTAGGTCAGTAGGTCATATGGTATTCACAATAAATACATTGACATTTTTTCTGTTTCTCATATTACATAAATCACGTTACTAGCAAAATTCTATGAAACATGATGGAATTTGTTTATAAATATTATATAAAATTACATTATATATTCCATACAGTTTGCATAAATTCATAGGATTATTCTTTGAATGTTTTGAAAGAAGAGGTTGAAGAATGTATTTTACAATAAGGCGATGACGGTTCCGATTAAAATCGAAAGCATTATTTGACTCCTTTTGACAAATCGAACCACTTTTGTGTAACTGAGTTTCGGAAGCCATTCCACATCGATTCCTTTATTCATTGTACCCTTTGAATAATTATGTATTAATAAACTAGGTAAAAAACAGAATAGAGGCGGACTCTTCGGTTTAATTCTTCAAACGTCAAGTTTACACTTCATACTGATATTTTTAAAACCTTTCCTTCAGACGTAACTTAATACGCTGTACTGGGGCTAATCATGCTAATATTACTAATGATCCAATAAGTGGATTCCGGGGTAAAAATTGTTCAATGAGCTATTTTGTATATATTAAGAATTATTGCAGGTGGGAAATTATTAGGTTTTGTCAAATTCATAATATAGTCTGCGAAAGAAGCCTAAACTTGAAAAACTGTAGACACGCTAAAAGTATCTACATTAAAATTCAGTACGAGCCGATCCCAAAATACGCTATTTTACAAGCAGCATCAGCTCGATAACTTTATTTTTGTAATAAAAGTATTTTTTGCTTTCCTCTATTACACATGGTAGAAAAACATTGTAGCAACTAAAATGTCCGCAGTCTGGAAATAACTTGCTAAAGCAACTGTTAGGAAATGTAAATTGATTTGGGAAGTAGTTTTAGCATTGCTTTTATGTACGTGCACAATAAAAAATTACATAAGAATCCAAGGGGAGTTGTAATGTCAGAAGTAATCTGATTGTTCCATCGATGAAATCTTGAAATGCATTCAATTTATTTCAAACCCTCAACTAAAAAAAGATGTTTGGATATCATCACGATTATCAACATTGTCAGCCACGACGATCCTGATCCTGGCAATCTCAACTAGCTAATCTATTGAAGTATCACTTTGCCCCGAAGATCCCATCTTGCAATAACAGTCCTCTCTGGCAGTTAACATTATACACAATCTATTTGCATTTGCAATATGTTTTTTTTTACAGTCCATAATCTGAATCCCACTAATACATTCCTGCCATTGGAATCCAATGGGAAAATTACGCAATAAGCCTAACATCAAAATCTAATATCAGGAAATCGTCTAACCGGATAATAATAAGATTTGAGTGGTATAAGAGCACCTTCCTTGAAGTCTCGTCACGAGATCAGTCTCCTTCTCTTTCCAAATCTGTAATTTCTTATCAGACAGAAATGCGTGCTTTATGAGCACGCACTCATATATGCACTTTACATTTCCCCAGCACATCAGGTGTGTTTATTTACCTAAAATTTATAAATTCCGTCATGCACATTGCCTGCTTATACGTGTATAGAGACAGATACAATCTTCATCCCTAAATTACACACAGAGTGCATACCCCTTCACCCAACAGCTATACTTTTAGAAGCTAATAATTATTTCCCTCAAAAACAACTGGATTTCTTTTGGTGGGGAGTTTTTTTTTCATGTTTAATCTCTGTAAATTTAATTTTTAGAACCAAAATATATCCCTAATAATTGTCACAAAAAATTTAAGCCCATTCTTGCGTATTCCAAGAATTAATTGTGAAAATGCTAAAAGAATTCGTATTATTCAAAACCAGGGAAATGTAGGACACGCCCTATTCAAAGAAATGCCTAAATATTAAGCCCTTGCACATTTGAGACATAAACAGATTTTTAGGGCTCTTGTGCTGTGCTACAATTATAATTGTAAGCTCTGACTTTGAATTTGTTCACGATTTGGGAATATAAAAAACTAAAAGCTCATGCGTTGCTCATTCAAGTAGACAGACTCACTCATTGCCTAACTGTTGAGCACGTTTTGGACATAATTACATAAAAATCGATGGTATTGGTAAGGCTCCGTCAGAAAAGGAACAAAAAAATATTTTTCTCTCTCTCTCCCTCTCCACAATCCAACCATGAAGAATGAAGACGAGTTTTTCTAATGTGACGTGGATGGGTTTCCTGACCTAATATCATGACTTAATATTTTACAATGAGACTGAAATACATCGTTAAAAAATGAGAGTGAACCCTTCATATACATACTAGAATGTGCTCACAATTTATTTTCTATAACAATAAGTCCGCCGTCTGGTACTTAAGCAATGAAACTCTTATGTCATCCTCGTACACTAACATTTGAGGGTAACTTTTAAGTAACATTTATGAAGAGTAACATTTGAGTGGAAACTTCCGCTTGTGTACTCCGTGGCCACAACAGCACAAGTAAAATATGCAGCACGCATTAAGTAAAATGAAGTGCAACAAAAGCTCTTTGCTATTGGCCCCATAAAAATTAAGTAGGGAAAAGAAATAGCGTGCGGAAAAATAATGGGAAACAATTCTTATGCTACAACATTGTCGTTGGGGCCTTGCCATCCTATATTTCTCTACATAATTATCCACACATCTTTCAGTACCAAAATTCATTTCAATGTTTGCAATAATATTTATTCTAATGAACATTTCCTATACATGCAGCTCACTCTCCTTATGACGGTATCTGTGCTTGCATAAGCATTCAAATTCCTTATGCATGCACTACAGCTGTAGTTCCGAAAATGCACTTTCATTGTATAAGTTTGTCTAAAATGTTTTAATGAAGAATAAAAAACATTCTCGTGTACAGGAAAAAATGTTATAGGGAGAATACACTGTACACTGTACTCAGCTCCCTCCATCCAGCAATGAGTGGGGATATAATTATTTTTTGCAACAAATCTGATTACAATTGTCAGAAAAAGAGTTACACATTTGATGATAGCCCACATTTATATTACTCTTCCGCCGGCATCGTCATTATGCAAGTTGGAAACAAAAAGGAAACCAAGATGGAACATTGATAGCATTGCATTATTGTAAAATCCTCATTTTTGTCAGTGCAATACTCCCTGTATATACGTAATTACGTACATATGTACATTTCTACATGCAATGACAGACAGCGACAGTACATCCTCACGCAAGGAGACTATCGCTTGTCTCTAAATTTTATTTCCCAGTCAACGCTTACACCTTCAGAACTTGAGAAGTGAATGTCTTTATAAGACTAACCCTGTCTTCCATACTGATATACGTATGTACATATGTACTTGAGCATGTGCTTAAGATTCCCACAGAATTATATCATTTTTGCTGTATGTACGTCCAAGTGTAATAATTATTACATTATGCATGTATGTAAGTAATTACTGCATTAAGATCGGGATGTTAGCTATGCTCCTGTCATAAAAATAATAAACCAGCCATTGCAAGATTGCATACAGTCACTAATGAACACCATTAAGGATGCACTCACAGTGACATTTCTTGAGAAAAATGTAAGTTATGTGCATATTAAATAGCAGAGACGAGAATATTAGAAAGGTACATATGTACAGTAGTAATTAAGGCTCATTTTGATACAAATTGCTTTTGCAATGCTCTCCTGTGCCACCCCAAAACAAATGTCATGATACACATGTTGTACAGATTCTATATCTATACATACAAACATAAACGCCTTATCCAGGTATAATTTAAAATTGCTTTTCTTTTTTACCCGGAGCATCAAATCTAGGGGAAAAAATTGGCATGCTTTGGGTGCATTGAGCCAGCACGAAAGAGATAAATTCTATACCGCAGAAAAAGTTACATATAATTACATTAGGCTTGTATACTCTGTCCCTATTGATATACGCTTCACATAAAGGGGAAAAAAAACTCAATTCTTAGGTTTCAGCCCCTTAATGCCTTCTGACTGATTGATACTTATTGGTAGTGGTTTATTGTTGAGGGAAATAAAAAAAAAAACAAATTTCATTTCATTGGAAAAACTGTGAACTTTCTACGGTAATTAAAAGTGAGCGTGCTCTGTGGTCAGTTTAGTTTGTACACAGGTGTGTTTTTCCCCTTGTTTGTTCTTTACATAACTGCTAAATAGGCAGTCGTGAGTTTATTTGAGTAAAATATATGTTCTCTGATCGTAAAGAAGCAATCTCACAACGCCCCTTGTTACCGTTCAACCATAAGGGATGTGAAATTGCTTCGCAGCCCTATCCCGGTACATTGACTTAGATTGTAGTTGTGTCTGGGACGGGGAATTTTGATTCTTTTTAAAATAATTTCCACATTTTATGTAAACAAATACTTTTCCATGTCTGTAATAATTACAGGTACATTTGTATCTACATATTTAAAATAGATACTGATTATGCATGAAGTGATTACAGACAGCTCTGTCATTATTCCCTATGTTTAGTTAAGATTTTTTCCCAAGAATCCTGATACTTTCAGGAACAAATCATTCCTATTTTCGTTTCTAATAATTGCAATGTATATTGTATGCAATGATGTAATTACATATGGATTTTTTGTAGTAAATTCTTATCGTGGTTTGTTCAAGTACTAGGTGCTAAATGACATTTGTAATGAAAGGTTTTTTTTTATTTAATGTAATGCAATGACAGCTTAAGAGCCAAACATTTTTTATATTTACTTTTTGTACTTGCACGTAGGAACAAATCCATTGGAGGTATTTATTGTTTAAAGAGTATACTGTCAGTATTAATCTGAGGAGACGGGGGACATAAGGAAGTTAAGTTTGAGAAGTTGTGTGGGAATGGTACCCATCAATATATCCACTTGTACTGTAATGAGCTGAGGCTACTGCGTGAGGGAGCATTACAGTAAGAGGTATTTACGGAAAATCAATGATGTTGATGCTTGTGACTTGCACGGTTAATAGATTGTTGTCGATAGTCACTCACTTCCTAAGCACTTTCAATTTTAGCATAAATTATGATTTGCTCCCATTTTATTCATCACACTATCACAACTCACAATCGCACCGGTAGTTAGAATTGACAGAGGTGCATGTACTCAGGAGCAGTCATCAGGACTTGAGAGTAGTGCTTTTAAAATAGGAGTAGATACTGTATCTGTACAAAGTATTGCTTTTCATTCAGACTGCTAACCCTCGGGACATTTCCTCAAGGCATGTTGATTAGCCGCTTTGATATTTTTATTCTAGCAAAAATTATTACCTGAGTAAATCCCTGCTGCTCTCCATTTCCTACATGTGTAGTAAGGATTATAGGACCGCACTCCTTGTACTGTAAAATGTAACAGGAGCTGTAATGAAGGATGCCTTTTATTATTTGAGCTTTATACACAGAGAGCGTCTCGTATATGGACTTGGTATGGCCTGAGTCTGGCTTGTTACATAATATGTGGTAATGAAGCGGAGATCAAGCCTGAATAGCTTAGGGAAATTGGACCTTAAAACAAAGGTTTATTATTTAGTGAAATATTTAACGAGAGTATGCTACCCGTTCCATTGTCTCATATATTTACACACGTTTCGCAAATTAAGCCAACCTTTGGGGATTGCGGAAGGAAGCGATGCTTGGTGTAAAAAAAGGAACGTAAATGTAAACATATAAGCTTGGGCAAGAGTATACATGTAAGAGGTATTACTTTGACAATGTAATCGTAACTGTCGTAACTTGTACCACTCAAGACGGAATTCAAGCTTGATTTGTAACGTGAAATCCAATGCTATTGTGGGCAGATATATGAATGTGGGAGTATGTAGGAAATGTCTGAAGCTGTCTAAATGCATTTTATTTAACAATGTATTTCCAGTGAATTTCTGCCTCAAAAATAGTGTGGAATGTTTCAATATACACATTTATTATGTAGGAATATTTGGACAGGATATTTTCAAATAATTCGTAATTTCTATACACAAAGATGCAGAATAGCATCTTGGTGTTCTATGTGTATTGTAACGAGCTTTAAAGTTGCAACAAGTATAGGATTTTATTTTATTTTTATTCAAAATTTGTACGATTAAAAATTAAATTTTTCCAAGAAATCAGACTGACAATTAGCATCACTTCAATCTCTCATCGCTGCCCCCTAATTTATGAGCTGCAGGAATTTATCGTATTTTAGGTTTGAGTACAAAAAATCTGAAATAAAACAAAGAAATACATTTTTAGCAATTTATGCACATAATATGTAATTATGTATATATTATTCAAATAAATTGGAGTGAAAGTTATGTTTTGAAGCGAAAGACATACTAAAGCGGGTAAAAGCATTCGGATTTGTAATTGTTACAATTTGTTAGTTGGGCTTGCGATGTGACATAATTTTTTAATACTCCATTCGCCTGTAAATTCCGATTTTTGTATTTTTTGTCTGCTCAGCTATGATTTATTGTGCAGCATTAATAATTGTTAATAGCTATAGAGGTGTTGCATAATAGCAAATTAGTTCAGAACTGTAATGACGGACGTCATGTATTGACAATAGCCCGCGGAGTTAAGAGCACACATACCTTCCAGAGATGTTTGACCACTAAACAAGGGTCTCACAATAAAATTTAATTATTTAATCACGAGCTAAATTGTAAACAGTGTGTTACTCCTTTTTACAAGCAGGCAGTCCTCATAACCGTACGTGTCTTTCAATATGTAATTTTATTTGTTATACTATATGTAACTTGAGAACTCCCCGTGTGCACATCAACATTGAACGTACTTGAGAGTGTTACAGAATATAAAGTACAGTAAATAATAAATTACACATGAAGAATTTATTGCAAGTACTTACAACAATGACTAAAGGAGCGATGATATTTGAAGAAACCCCTATACATTGGCATAAATGTAACTGTAGATGTACGAAGGGGGGGGGATATGGCGTCATTTTCATTTGAAGAAACTCTACCTTGTGTTTTAACAACTATTTTTTATTGACTTTTACATAGGATTTCATACAGAGGAAAAGCAATTCAGAGGCTCTAAATGGATTTTACACGTTGCTCCCATTCGGTTTGGTAATACTGTACCATTGTACAGTGCAATGTTTTATGAGAGAAACACGCCTTTTTTCCATTAGTTTTTAGACCATGGTAAAATGTGCCAGAATTCATACAGTTAACATTGGCCATGTGAAGGAAGCCGGAGTTGATAATGCATCTATAATCTCCGTAAAAAATAGAGGGCTGTACTTACATTTCATGACAGGATTTAGTTTACATCTTTAAGGATTGACTCACGTTAAATTCAATATTGTTCATACTGCCCCATTTCAATTTACTATCTCCAATTCCTGTGGCTTTTAAGATTTACTGGGGAAATTGGGGGAATTATAATCCTCATAGCCTCGAAAGTGCCAGGCAATTTTGTCGGGACTAAGTTCCTTTTAAAGTCTGAAGGTTGGGTTCAACATGAGCCTACAATTACCCTTCAACAAAATGACACTTAATGCACCGGTTTTAAGTTCAGTCACTTTTCTTGTCAGTCAGCTATGACAAGATTATTAGTCTCTGGTGGATGAAGGTATACAGAGAGCAATTTCTGGCTTTTGTCATATATATTGAGCAACTTGACAATAAGCAAATTTCTCAGTCTTTTTTTTTCTTCTTGTGGTTATTTACACTTTATATGTAATTGCGTATATATACAACCGACGTTCGTATAAATACCCAATGAATTGACAATGAATGTTGAGCTATAATAATAATTATAATAAAATTACTTTTACTTACATAGAGTTCCAACGAGACACCAAATGCTCGTATGCCTCTACTAAAGTTTTAGCCCGCAGAGGATTATGCAACGTTATATCTGTACAATACAGATATACAGGCTTGGACCATATACGAGAGATGTGTTAGATATGGAGCTCACGACTTTCCTCCACAATCCAAAACTATATGTGTTGCT
The DNA here is from genome assembly GCA_947179485.1 of Allacma fusca. Lineage (NCBI taxonomy): Eukaryota > Metazoa > Arthropoda > Collembola > Symphypleona > Sminthuridae > Allacma > Allacma fusca. The sequence continues at coordinate 43,465,018 of OX359248.1, read as the reverse complement.
CCTATTGTGCTTTTTCTGCTTCAAAGGCAATATATCACGACTCCTGAGATTTTTTTTTTACTAGCACCCAATACGAAGCAAAAGTCTATTTTTTAGCCTTTTCGTATTTCCTCTGACACCCATTGTGAGCGGATACAATGCTCTGTTTGACCAGACTCACATCTCACTCTCTATTTCTCTAATTTGGTAGAAGGGATAAATGAGATTAAGGATCTTTTTAGGACTTTATTCAGCAGCTTAATAAGGATAGTAATTGTGGAGGCTCTGGGACTGTAATAATTATTGATGTTGAAGGGAAAATACGTCTGGACTGTACATAAGCATCCTAAGGAGGTAGTTTTGTGGGTGTACTTAAATAAATACAAGACATTATCTCCTCAAATTGCATCTTGTTAGCATTAACATAATCATTAATTTATGGGCTATTTGTCCGTTACTTTTTAACAGGGAATTTGTACAGAACATACTCAAGTCGTGAGCCGAGCGGTATGTTTATAAACTTGAGTACTAAATTTTGGAGTTAATTTTTGGAGCTTTTAATCCCAAAGATTTACTCATTACCTGCTAATGTCTCTGCTAACGATATGACCCTAAAACTATAATGACATTTACTTTTTTTTCTTCTGGGAATTAATAACAATCTCCAAATGAGAAAATCCTATTAAATTCAAAAAACTTCCCTGAACCTTTTACTCCCGTACTTTATACATACATACATACATACATACATACATAACTTTATTATTATTATCCCTGCTCTAAATTATATAATAGGGTTTTATTAAGTAACATTATATTATTCTATTCTGTCCCCACCTTTTGCTTTGTACAGTCCAAACCGGCCCTTGCTTCACCTCCACAGTTTAAAAGACACATGGAGCTAAAATTTCCTATCTCCACACCGTTGACAATGCAAGGTAAAAATGATATTTTGTTTTCATTTGCAACCATAGAAAAAGACGCCAGGAGCGAGGAAGCAATAATCTTTGTTTTCTGTATCTACATATGTACATATGTCTATCCATATCTATATGTAAGGCTATCCCTCGTGCAACTTAATTTCATGGAGTCTAATCAAGGGACTTGTGCTCATTGTGTGATAATAATGCCGGTGTATGTCCGCAACCATCACAATACTAGTACCTCTAAAGATTTTAATTTAATGCTCACAAAAGCCTTGTGTTCTACACTAATTCCACGCTTTTTTCTCGTTTCATTAAGTACAGTTCTCAATATACTCACTTGCGCTCATTGCCTTACATTTTGAGGGTAAGTGTATAGTAAGTAAGTAGTGTGAGTGCGGGCCCGGGGTCCTTAATGAGCTGATATAAGTATTTTAGAGTCTGGTAAGTAAAGCAAGTGCTACTTACAAGGAACACGACTCTTGTATAATAGTATTCAGAAGAGACAGTCGGATCCATGCTTTTTTTTTACACAGCACGTACATTACCTCATACAATAGCAGAAACTATAGACTTGACAATTTAATGACCGTCAAAATTCATGCGGTTCTTTTTTTTCTCTTTGCGTAATCCAAGAGCGTTTTCCCTTTATTTTAGAGCTACTTCATAATTACAATTACTCCAACGTAATTAACTTGACATTTACAAACAAGTGAGCACATCTGGTTCTATTTGTTCCTTGTAGCTCGCTCTCTGTATAGTTTCTAGGTAATAATAATATTACTGTATCATTCCTCCTACTAATAATCATTACTGTAACGAGTGGGAATTGGTATTATTGGTTTAAATGACTACTGATGCATACATAGATTGACTAAGTATGTACATCCTCGTATAAATTTATTTTGACGTCCACTTGTACCAACATACTTGGGGGCCGCAGTAAATACTTGCAAGGAGTACATGTATATATGCTTATATAATTATATCTAGTACTTTTTAACGTAATTACAAATAATATTAAAGCCAAACTGCAGTGAGAGAATGGATGCTCCCGAAAGTCTCTGTTAAACCGAAATCAAGGATCTGTAATAATTATTAAATTTGCTTGGTTGCTTCAACCGTTAATAAAATGTCACTTTTACTTTTATTCCACCATGAGATGTATATTTATTGCACTATTAATAATAGTTAATCCATTCTAAGAGGAATTAACTCGGAGCATCTTTTTTCCTCTATGGGATGCATACTTGTACGGTTTGTCTCGTAAATGGTACATAATGGAGTGGACCTTGAGGTGCTGAAAAATCAGCTTACAATTAGTTGTATCCCATTAAATGCTTCATAAGCCACTGTCATTTTGTTGGCCGGTGGAATTTCACACATCTTTCTCTTTTCAAGAGGTAAACAAACACTGGGGTAGGAAACAATGCACGGCATAGTATTGTAATTAGGTGTAACAAAAACTTAAGGAGTAATAATCATTTGTTTACATGGATTTGGCGCGTATATAGAGTCCGTTCAGGTTTGTACTTTGACACGCTCAACCTGGTCCTATTGTTGATGCTATTTAATAGTGAAGATTTTATTTTCCTATTATCTTACTATATGCATTTCTGCTCAGGTTTTTTTTTTGAAGAACTTTGCATGAGACTGGCCATAAAAGTCGCTTAACTGTAACTGATGCTATCATGTAGTATTTATAATATTACAGCATATGCTCCTACCCTTGTAAGTTTCTCTGCATCTGTAAAGATAATGCTTTACTGAATTGAACAGATATATACAGAAAAGATGATAATGTTTTTGAGAGAATTAAATCCTTGATGTCTCCGAGGAAGAGGGATTTGGATGGAATCAGTCCAAATCCAGGAGTGCGTGTAATTGTAAGTAAATTAAGAGTCAAATAATTTTCTGCATATTTGTAATTACTCCTATTGTTTGTCCCTGCACGTTTCTATTATTTAATTTGTATTTAAAATAATTCCGATGCAATGGTGATGTAACCATGCAGAGGGAAATTGTCAAAATCACCTGCCCATGAAAGGTCTCAAAAAGGGATTACATGTTTTTTTTTTATCTCCATTTATATTAACATGGACTTAGCAGTATTATTATTAATGACTCCGCAGCTCTTAAAAATTAAATATGTCATTAAAGGGAAGAAAAAACATTAAGGTCAGGGGTTGAGGAGTCCCGGCGTGGTTAATCTTCACTTTCAAACTCCCTCAAGATTTTATTGAACTGCACGTTCTATCGTCATTATCAAGAACACAGTAAAAAATTTCAAGTGTACTTTCGATTGGGATATGAATTGGTAATAATAGGATTTTTTTTTTCATCTGAGCTACAAAAGTATATACTCAAGTTCAATTTGGTATTAAAAAAACGAGTGAAATTTTTTTGTCAAGTGTAGATACTATTAGCCAATGAGTTAATTACATAAAACTCGAAAATGAATGAACGTGAGACGTGAGCAGTGTCATAATTTTTACGGTGTTTACAGCATGCACGCATATGAATCTATGACTGTCACAAATGTAATTTTAATTGTTCTAAGCCACAGGTAATATTAATTACTTGGAGTACATTATGCCTGACAGGTATCACACTGCAATGACACAAGGAATAACACATTTTTTTTTCATGTTTTTATTAATTCATCCCAAATTATCAACAAAAGTTTTTCCCCCTGCAGCTGTGAATTACCTGACGCGTAAGCATATAATATAGTTTATTGTATGGTATTGTGGTAAAGCATGCATAAAGCATGCGTTCCGAAGATTGAGCACCCTTCAAATTTAATCATAAGATTATAAGAAAAAATTCTAGGGGTTTAATAGCTTATGGCATTAATGCGCCCTGCGTTTCTTCCAACCTTAATCAAATCTTTCACTATCTCCATTCAAGTGCAATAAATGCAATCATCGTTTTTTCCTGTAGAAAGTGTAATCTCCAATAAAATTATTGTTATTATTATTATTATTGTGAACGGAATTAAGTAAGTATTGAAGAAATCCAAATATGCATGCAAAAATTAACCATGCTTTTAGTTTCAGATGGAGCACTTGTGTAGAATTCGGTAATAAATTAATGAATCTTTTGTGACTGTCAGGAATACCTGTGAGTAGTACGTGATGTACCTTTAAAAATTAAAAGACTCAAATAAAGTCATTATAGGATTATTGTGGCAATAAACTAAAATCGGTAATAGTCAATAAGTGTCAGGGGATTGCCGTAAATTCCAATTCTCAGAATAATTTCCCAGCTTAAAATACTAATAAAAATTATTCATGAAACTTTTATTATGCAACAGTGTCAGCAGAATCCATTCTTCAAGAACTTTATGGGGCGAAATGAAACATCATATCTCATGAAATTACTTAATGGTTATACAAATGCTATTGTACTATTTACTGGCACGTACATAGCGTTCATAAGATTCATTATTACATAGATGCACTATTTTACATATCCATGTGTATATAGATACACAAGAAAAAAGAGTATCACATGAGTGAACATTACAGATTGGACAAATTTACAGGAAAGTTGCGATATGACAAGTGGTAAGATATAAATATATAAAGCAAAAATAGATATATCCATTGTCAAAAAAGTATCTTGAATTTGTAAATACCTGCACAAGGAATAATAATTAAACTTGAGGAGGAAAGTAAAAGCTAAATTTCGTAAAAATAGTCAGATAAGTGATTTCAGGATTACCATTACCCTGAGCACGCAAAATTAGATGTGCGTGGAATTTGATGAGTAATGTGCATAAAAATACGTGGTTATACATATGCACATACGGCCCAAAATCTAAACAAACATTTTTAATACAGCACAGTATATATGTACAATGCCCACACAGGCTGAATTTCATATGTACCCTGATTTTGATAATAATGGGATTCTCCCAAGCAATATAAGTGTGCAGGCTCGTACATACATAAGAAGTCATAAGTATCTTGACATGATTCCCATTGAGTAAATTAATTTAAATGGAGGGTATGTAGTTCAGCTCACCTGCTCATTCAGACTGCTCTAAATACCGTATTTATATAACTTTAGCACCTTTTGTTACATGATGCTATCTCATCGCTCCACATGCGAATCATAAGCGTATTAACCCGTATTTAAAACGACGCTTGTCTTTTGTTATCCTCTTGACATCACGAAGGGAATCTTACTTGGCTTGTGATATTATGTTGCCTCATCTCTCTTACCCTATCATGGTAATCATAACACTGCATCAATTCAATTCAATAGTATTTCTTCCCATGCTCTCAGGTTCGCACTCACACTTTAAAAGATAAGGAGAAAAGGAAGAGTTCTTACTCTCTGTTGCAATTTCCGTTAATTATACCACACCTGATTGTGAATGCTTAAGAGCCTTGCTTAAGTGCTCACACTCCGCCAAAGAACATTTCGGTGTCAGAGTCCCAAAATAGTATCATGGAAATGTCACCTGTGGAACATGTACATACATATGACCCCTTGTAATCGTTATGATTGAGACGGACTACAATGAAAGGAACTCAAATTCTCAATCAAAACATGAACATCTGAAGTAACTTTCGAAAAATTAAAAAGACTTCAAAATTTTTGAAGAGACAAAAATAAACGAACATGTTAACTTACACAAAATAGTGCAGGTACATTTTCATTTATATAGATACTACGAATACAAAGCAAAAATAAAAAAAGACATTTTAATGAGTAACATTGTTATCTAGAGGATTTCTAAATTTTGCAGATATTGCCTTCAGATTTTAATGAGAGGCCTCCTGAAGTTCAAATGTTTCTTTTTAATATTATGTATCAATTATATTTTGATGGAAGATTAATATTTTGTGACAATACTTAAAAAGATATCCAGAAGGCTGTTGATCAATTACGTGTGGTTACAAATGGGCTAATTATTAATGTTAAGCCCTACCCTTCTGAAGCAATTTGCTTTAATAAAAAGACCATAATAAAGATGTAAAAATAAAAAAGAGCACTCATGATAGTATTACAGTGCTTTATGTATTTACTACTTCCAACTCCAACCCCGGCACCACTATTAACGACACAAGCGGGGGTAAACCTAGACTGTAGAACGAAAGCAAAAGTGTATACGTTGTGGGAATAGGTCTTTGAAATGGATCACGAGAAAATTCCTTGTCCTAAGCCATTGTATACTATTCCCTGCATAATGTGCACAATAGGCTCAATCTCACCCACCTGCACAAATATTCTGCAAATATGTAATTACATATGCATGACAATGTTCTTACTCCACACAAAGTGGGTAGGATTCTGCAAATACGACGGTTGTGGATGTATCGGTACCCTGCAAAAAATTACATTATTATTGTATGTATGAGAATTTTGCAAATGTATATTTCCTATAGAATTTGTCCATGTAAGTACATATATTTTTACTACTCCACTACTTCATACGCATTGTGTATAGGATGTACCTCGATCTGAATGGGGTGAATGGGAATGAAGTTGTTAAGCTGAGAGTTGGAGCTCAGCTCCTCAGCATTCGGCTCGTTTTCGTATAAAAAGGGACTTTGACTTGAGTCAGTATGGTCAGTTCACCCTTAGCTCTCAACAGCAAATTTCCTCTCTTGTCTCCTGCAAAATCTCAGAAAACATTATCGATTCCCAGCTTCGGAATTCAAAAAACTCAAATATCAACATGAAGTGTGTCTTGATTGTACTCTCTGCCCTCTTCGCCGTTTCCATGGCTGGATACCATGGATATGGACATGGTCACGGACACGGACATGGACATGGTCACTACGCTCATCACGTCCCAGTTGTTCCTGTTGTTCCAGTCAAGGTATGTATAGCTAAACAAATATTTAAACTCAAATAACATTTTTGTGTCACAAAAGTAGTCTCTGTAACACAGCACATTTCCCTCAAGAATTGTTTCTGCAGCAATAGCATTAACATTGGGGCAAGGTGAGACAAGTAACAAATAGCCATGATTATTTAACCTGTAGTATCAATTTATAATCCCTCCTAAAAAAAAGTATGAACTTAAATTTGAACAACTTTTCCAACGATTTTAAAATAGAACTAAAAGCAAATTTGCTTAATGAATAGCTTCCTGTAATGGAATTAGATTTCCTATGAAAACATTAGCACTGTAATCTATTCCACAGTAACATATTTACTTTGAGAACTTTGCCCAAACCGTAGATGTTACCACTTGCCACAAATTTTGCTGGCATGATAGTATTTTGCAGTGGTGTGAAAAGTCACAGCTGACATTGTTGCCTGTGATAATAAGGACATAGTTCATAGGATTAATTAAATGACAGGCAGGGGGTAAACAAGGCTGCTGTGAAATAACTAATTAATTGAAGCAATGTGAGTAGGCGTTTTTGCTTTTAATTCGCCTGCTCATTTTCATTTCAAGTGGTTGTTGCTGTTGTGATTAGATTGGGAAACCGTCTTGTGAAAAGAAGGTGTTGAATTATATAATTACTTGGATCAATTGTTAATAACCGTGGGATGTTTTGTGATTAATCAGGTGCCTGTGGCCACTAGCTACCACCATGAGCACCGAACCTACCACCCAGTGATCCCAGTTGTGAAGGCTGTTCCAGTTGTCAAATATGTGACTCCAGTCGTTCATGCTTACCCAGTCCACCATGGTTATGGACACGCTCACGGACACGGACACGGTTATGGTGGACACGGACACGGTCTCTACGGACACGGTGCCTACTGAAAGGTGTAAATATGAAACACTGAATCCCACGTCCGCTCTACATTCTCTAAGTCCTGTAAATTAAGCAAATAACGAATATTTTTGTACTAAACACAAACTGTAATGTGGTATTGTCTTCTTGTGAACCGTATTTTTTATATCAGCAACACCAAAAATGAATTCCAACTTGTACAATAAAAGCTATTGAAATTTATAAAAATCTTTTATTCTACTGTAACTTTATTTTCGCTAACATTCTAAAACTCAAGTTCATTACATAATTTTAACAGTGGTAGTTCTAACAGTTTATATGGTTAAACTGATTTTGATAATACACTTTGTAGCAAAATCCTCAAATCAGTACCAATTCCTACAACAGAAAACACACGCTGCGAAGAGGGAACATCTGAAATAAATACATACTTTAACAGTACATTTTCCATTGGCGATGTTATTCTGCACTGACATATTTCCGGCTGAATTTAGAAAAGTCCCAATCCAGAGTACAGTCGACTCTCCTTATAATGTCTCTCCCTATAAAGTTAACCTCCGTTCCTCCCGAGCTAGATTTTATGATCATTTCTACCTTTATAGCGTCACTCGCTATAACGTCAGTTCCTTTATAAAGTCACTTTTTTTGTAGCCTTAGGGTGATATAACGTCATGTTGATGTTAAAAAGCGTCAAACCAAGCTAAATAACATACCGGTGCTGCCATTCTAAAGTTTTTTACTCTTCAGTTTCACTATAATTGCATCGGCTTATTATGCAGCGACTTTATAAAAGGCTGGATGGAACGTATCATTGTAAAAATATGTGCAAGCGTGGTTAACGACATTGATTAAGTCCCATCCAGGAAAATCGACATTTCCAAGCGTTTAGATTTATTTTCGCATCCAGTAAAGAACTCATATACTCATAGTTTTAACTAAATTACATTTTTCTCAGTTTGAAAACTTTTGTAAATGATCTGAGAAGTGTCTTATTCAGGTTCCGAAAATACTTTATTCAATCCTAACCTTTGCTGTTGGCCGTGTTTGTAGTATGGGAAATATTGCAAAATATTATTATTTAAATATTAACTATTTGTATTGTCATTCTGTGCAGACATATAGTATGTGCTATTTAAGTGAAACGAGACACGAGTCCAATTAAACTAAAAACTAAAAATTTGCAATTAAACCCTTATTTATTTTATGCACTTCTATAACGTCGTTCCCTTATAACGTCACTTTTTGGGAGATTTATTGATGTCGTTATAAAGAGAGTCGACTGTACACGCTTTCAAATTGAATTACTTGTTCATACGGTACATTTCAAAATGCCAACGATGTATACACAATTATATATAGTGGCTAGTTTTAATATACAGATAATAAATTATTTTGACGCAAACGTAAACTGAGACTGATACCAACTTGTATAATAATATTTAAAATGACAATATTTGCTCAAAAAATTCCCAAAAGTATACATACGGGTAAAGCGGCGGGAAACGTGAAGCCAGATTTTTATTGCAGCAAATTCGTTGAATGCACAATCATTGTGGCTTCGAATAAATAAAATAGAAGTAATTGGCAAGACTGATAACATATATGAGGAAAACTTGAACTCGTATCAAAATGTAACTTCGTTTCACAATGACTTAACTAACTGAGTAACACTGAATGCATGTCAACAATTTAATTTTTAATCCAGGTAAGTACACATCTAATACTATTTTTAGAAAAATTCAGCTACAGAACAATGTATCTGTATGTAACAAACGTATCAATGATAAAAACAATACATAAGTACATGAGAAATTCATGGATTGTTAATCAGCAAGCAACAATGACAGATATATGTAATAAATTGAAAAAAAAACATGTCTAATTAACATCCCTGAGATCATCCCTGTATCCCTGAGATCAGTAAGTTGTTTTTGCGTATCATTTTTTGTAGGTTCTCGTTCTCCAGTCGGTATACGTTTTTCTCCAGTACATGGCGTTTCGTTTCCAGCAACGTGACTTTTGGTATGGTGCCCGCGATTTGGTCCACTTGATTGTATGAAAATTTTGCAAATGTATATTTCCTATACAATGCTTCATGTAAGTACATATATTTTGATGTTAGGCCAACTGCCGCCTACAAAACTACCACCGCGGCCAACTGCCTCCTGGCCTACAGCCACTTTCAATGTTAAAGTCTCATGCTCATGCACATGGTATAGAGACCCATGCTATACTGTAATGCACATGGTAGAGATCCATGCTAATTCAAATGTTTGGCCTATGCTAATGCACAGTGTGTATTGTCTCGAATTGTCCCATGCTGATTACATTATGTATAATAATTATAATCTTTTGGAGTCACTGAGCATAGGACTTTATAATGCGACTGAGCATAGACCTTTATAATGTGACTGAGCATTGACCTTTATAATGTAACTGCGCATCTAATACCATAATTTGACGGTGGAATAAGAGTTTTTTAAAATCTCCGCTCTCTCCTAAAGGCGCTTTTTAGGTTTGGGAGTACTAATAAATAATAATAGTCTGTCATAAACTTTGCTCTCTCCTAAATGCGCTTTTTAGGTTTGCGAGTACACATTGCCACAAAGGCTACATGGTACATATAATTACTACATATGCGGTAGCCTCATATATGGTAGGTTCATATGTGGCAGGCTCAAAAAAAACGCTCTCTGTCTCTTTAACGCGCGATAGAGGTTCTGGAGTACAAATTGCCGTTAAGTAAAGACAACATGACGCATGTACGGTATTGTCCTAGAGTATAGATTACCGTTCAATTACTTTAGACTGTCGGAACATTTTACAAAAGTGCACTGAATGTTCATGTACAACCCGGGATGATTCCAGTTGAATATCTAACACTGAATATAATAACACTATCTGGAATGCCCAATCATATTTTGAAACTTAAGGTCGGCACAACTGTAATATTGATGTCAAAAGAAAATATAAAGGTAATTGTACCGGGCATGGCCGAACAATGTGAAATTATAGGCAAATGTGAAGGTACGTACACAAGTAATTAAGTATTTAAGGAAGTGTTGTCACGTTACATTTTTAATAATAATAAAATGTATTCAAAATCATGAGAAATGTAACGAGAGTTCAATTAGAAAAAATTTCCAAGTACGAAGTTTTTATTACCAGATGTAAAAAATCCACTAGCCTGCGTCGTATTCTTTTTAAGAGAAACCTTCTCAACCACCGAGGTAGGCGATGGCTATACCGCTATATATAAACAGTAACACCGTCAGGACTACCGAATCATATTTAGAAACTTAAAGTCAGCGCAAATGTTATGCTATTACGAAACCTTAACACAAAGCGGGGTTGATGCAATGGAACCCGTCTAATTATTACCCAACTACAAGAAAATTTAATTTTCGCGACTGTTCTGACAACCAGAGCTGCTGGAGAAGCATTATTTATTACCCGAAACGCGCTTACCTCAAGTGATGGTGACTATACTCATATGTATTAAAGCGAAGGGAGTTTCCTATTAGAGCAAACTTTGTTACGACCGTTAACAAATCTCATGGACAAAGTTTTGAGAAAGCTGGTATTTATTTGCAAAATCCGTTTTTTTGCATGGTCAACTGTATGTTCCTTTTTCCAGGGGTAAGTCAAAAGAAAATATAAAGGTAGTTGTAACGGATATGGCTGAAAATGGGCGAAATGATGGGCAAAGGTGAAAGAACGTACACAAGCAATTGTGTATTTAAAGAAGTTTTGTATCGTGTAACGTTAAATTTTTAATAAAAATAAAATATATTCAAGATCATGAGGAATATCTAACGAGTCATTACTAGCGGTAAAGCCACTAGCATGCGTCGTACACTTTTTAACAGAAGACACCGACGCAGGCGGTGGCTATACCGCTAGTAGACCTTTGTAATGTGACTGAGCATAGGACTTTATAATGTGACTGAGCATAGGACTTTATAATGTGACTGAGCATAGGACTTTATAATGTGACTGATCATAGACCTTTATTATGTGACTGAGCATAGGACTTTATAATGTGACTGATCATAGACCTTTATTATGTGACTGAGCATAGACCTTTATTATGTGACTGAGCATAGGACTTTATAATGTGACTGAGCATAGGACTTTATAATGTGACTGAGCATAGGACTTTATAATGTGACTGAGCATAGGACTTTATAATGTGACTGAGCATAGGACTTTATAATGTGACTGAGCATAGGACTTTATAATGTGACTGATCATAGACCTTTATTATGTGACTGAGCATAGGACTTTATAATGTGACTGATCATAGACCTTTATTATGTGACTGAGCATAGGACTTTATAATGTGACTGATCATAGACCTTTATTATGTGACTGAGCATAGACCTTTATTATGTGACTGAGCATAGGACTTTATAATGTGACTGATCATAGGACTGCATAACGGGACTGAGCATAGACCTTTATAATGTGACTGAGCATAGGACTGCATAACGGGACTGAGCATAGACCTTTATAATGTGACTGAGCATAGGACTGCATAACGGGACTGAGCATAGGTCCTTAGGGGCAGTTGGCCTAGTGGTAGTTGTGGGGGTGGCAGTTGGCCGGACACGTATATTTTTACTACTCCACTACTTTATACGCATTGTTCTTAGGGCTGAGTATCTCGTTGGTTTTAAAATTCTCGTTTGTCTCGTTTTCGTTTCTGAAAAAAATACGAGAACGAGATATTTTGAGAATGAGAGTAGCGAGACAGGGCAAAAACATGGTTTTGTGTTGAAATATATGCAATTTAATTGTAAGCTGCACAAATTCTGGGGAGAGAACACAAGTTTATTTAATTTCAACGATCTTAGAGCACAAAATATTTATTTTTTGGTTGGGACCATAAAATTTGAAAACACGAAAGCCTTGAAACATTTTTATGAAGATCTCCAGCAATAAAAGCTAGCACCAAAAACAGCAAAATGTCTTAATTGGCAAAATGGTACAGCTAAACACCCCATTTTTCAGTTTGATACGGGCTTAAACAAGATTTAATTGTAAACGATATTCTCGTTAAATAAAGTGAGATGTATCGTACTGTCTCGTTGATACATCAAGAACGAGATTCTCGTTTCGTTGTCTCGTTATGCTCACCCCTAGTATAGGATGTACCTCGATCTGAATGGGGTGAATGGGAATGAAGTTGTTAAGCTGAGAGTTGGAGCTCAGCTCCTCAGCATACGGCTGGTTTTCGTATAAAAAGGGGCTTTGACTTGAGTCAGTATGGTCAGTTCACCCTTAGCTCTCAACAGCAAATTTCCTCCCTTGTCTCCTGAAAAATCTCAGAAAACATTTTCGATTCCCAGCTTCGGAATTTCCAAAACTCATATTTCAACATGAAGTGTGTCTTGATTGTACTCTCTGCCCTCTTCGCCGTTTCCATGGCTGGATACCATGAATATGGACATGGTCACGGACACGGACATGGTCACTACGCTCATCACGTCCCAGTTGTTCCTGTTGTTCCAGTCAAGGTATGCATAGCTAAACAAATTTTTAAACTGAAGTAACATTTTTGTCACACAGATGCAATCTCTGTAACACACCTCATTTCCCTTAACAATTGTTTCTGCAGTAATAGCATTAACATTGGGGCAAGGTGAGACAAGTAACGCATAGCTCTGATTATTTAACCTGTAGGAGAGATGTTCAAATGATTTTTCCTTCCTTCAATCCTTCGAATGCAAAAAAATATATCCATTTTCTTCGTTCAGACCTCTTCAGATTGAAGGTTTGAAAACAAAATTCCTTCCTTCACCCTTCTGTGAAAGTATTTTTGCTGAGATCCTTCCTTGAGCCTTCAGTAATAATTGCAGATAATACCCTTCCTTCACCAAATTCCGTCTCCCGTAATATTTTATTTTTATATATGAGACAACAAAGTCAAGGTAGTCACTTACTAATCAATGCTTAAAAGACAAACGTTGAAACATTGTATATATTATTCATCGTTTCAATTTTAAAAAAGCAGTTGAAAATCGCGAGAATGAATTGCCTTTGACACAGCATCAACAATAGTAAGTATAACTCGACGAGTTCGGATCCAGCTATTAAAAAGTGTCCACAGACCATGTGATTGATGACATTTCTGTTAATGCGAAAGGTACTTTAATTTACAACAATAACAAACATAATTGCCTCGATAAGAAAAATTACGGTACCCGCCGGAAACCGTTTTTCCATCGTATTTACATTCGGCGCGTGAAGGGTTCTTGGGAAGCACCCTTCCGTCAACTTCAATTTTTCCAACAATGCGCTAAAGCCTTGCTTGTTCCTTCGTAATTTTTTTCAAACTTCCTTCCCTTCCCTTTATTTCTGTCGAAAGAAGCGCTTGTTTCCCTGAAGGAAGACTTCTAGGAAGGGTACCCGCCGACGGGTGAACATCTCTGACCTGTAGTATCAATTTCTAATCATTCCTAAAAAAATGTATGAACTTAAATGTGAATAATTTTTTCAAGGATATTAAAACAGAACTAACAGCAAATTTGCTTAATGGAATTAGATTTCCTATGAAAACATTAGCACTGTAACCTATTCCACAGTAACATATTTACTTTGAGAAGTTTGCCCAAACCGTAGATGTTACCACTTGCCACAAATTTTGCTGGCATGATAGTATTTTGCAGTGGTGTGAAAAGTCACAGCTGACATTGTTGCCTGTGATAATAAGGACATAGTTCATAGGATTAATTAAACGACAGGCAAGGGGTAAACAAGGCTGCTGTGAAATAACAAACTAATTGAAGCAATGTGAGTAGGCGTTTTTGCTTTTAATTCGCCTGCTCATTTTCATTTCAAGTGGTTGTTGCTGTTGTGATTAGATTGGGAAACCGTCTTGTGAAAAGAAGGTGTTGAATTATATAATTACTTGGATCAATTGTTAATAACCGTGGGATGTTTTGTGATTTATCAGGTGCCTGTGGCCACTAGCTACCACCATGAGCACCGAACCTACCACCCAGTGATCCCAGTTGTGAAGGCTGTTCCAGTTGTCAAATATGTGACTCCAGTCGTTCATGCTTACCCAGTCCACCATGGTTATGGACACGCTCACGGACACGGACACGGTTATGGTGGACACGGACACGGACACGGTCTCTACGGACACGGTGCCTACTGAAAGGTGTAAATATGAAACACTGAATCCCACGTCCGCTCTACATTCTCTAAGTCCTGTAAATTATACGAATATATTAATAACGAATATTTTTGTACTAAACATAAACTGTAATGTGGTATTGTCTTCTTGTGAACCGTATTTTTTATATCAGCAACACCAAAAATGAATTCCAACTTGTACAATAAAAGCTATTGAAATTTATAAAAATCTTTTATTCTACTGTAACTTTATTTTCGCTAACATTCTAAAACTCAAGTTCATTACATAATTTTAACAGTGGTAGTTCTAACAGTTTATATGGTTAAACTGATTTTGATAATACACTTTGTAGCAAAATCATCAAATCAGTACCAATTCCTACAACAGAAAACACACGCTGCGAAGAGGGAACATCTGAAATAAATACATACTTTAACAGTACATTTTCCATTGGCGATGTTATTCTGCACTGACATATTTCCGGCTGAATTTAGAAAAGGCCCAATCCAGAATACACGCTTTCAAATTGAATTACTTGTTCATACGGTACATTTCAAAATGCCAACGATGTATACACAATTACATATAGTGGCTAGTTTTAATATACAGATTATAAATTATTTTGACGCAAACGTAAACTGGGACTGATACCAACTTGTATAATAATATTTAAAATGACAATATTGGCTCAAAAAAATTCACAAAAGTATACATATGGGTAAAGCGGCGGGAAAGGTGAAGCCAGATTTTTATTGCAACAAATTCGTTGAATGCACAATCATTGTGGCTTCGAATAAATAAAATGGAAGTACTTGGCAAGACTGATAACATATATGAGGAAAACTTGAACTCGTATCAAAATGTAACTTCGTTTCACAATGACTTAATTATTAACTGAGTAACACTGAATGCATGTCAACAATTTAATTTTTAATCCAGGTAAGTACACATCTAATACTATTTTTAGAAAAATTCAGCTACAGAACTATCTGTATGTAACAAACGTATCAATGAGAAAAACAATACATAAATACATGAGAAATTCATGGATTGTTAATCAGCAAGCAACAAATGACATAGATATATGTAATAAATTGAAAAAAAACATTGTCTTAAAAACATACAATAATTTAACATCCGAAATAGTTTGGTTTTTATATTGCCTCATTCAAACTTATATCTAACTAAAACAAACCAAATATTGTTGATGTTATCTTCTTGTAATTGCTATTCACTATCTAAACAGTAGAGTAAACGTGTATTATTACTCTATTTTCATATGTATAATTTGCTTGCAAATTATAAATTATTTTTCACATTCTCAGTCATATGAGGTCATGTAACTTCTTCACATTGAATATTCTTGGTAATTCTTAATACTAAATACTCTCCTTGAAATATATAGACTATACACTTCATTCTTAAGTAACTAGAACGTTTGTAAAAAATCTTGACAATTCAGAATTTTCTTCAATAACCTGGACATCTTATGCAGTTTTATATATTCAGAGGTTATTAAATAGTAGCAGAAGAATTAAGAGATCTTAGGCGTCAGCCATGCTCACATCCGCTTCTTCAACAAGAACAGTTCCAGCTGTTACGGCAGCTGCTGCGGCTTTAGCTTGCAACATGTAGTCATCAAGTTGCTTGTCCAAATAAGCTTTTGAGTTGGCCATATACTGAAACGGTAAATTATATACACAAATTATTAAGCCCTGAAAATCACTGTTTGGGATCGAAAGCTTGGCAAATAAATTGGTTCTACGTATTATCCACGAAATCTAATTATTTCAGCATGGTTGAAACAAAATTATTTAAAGGCTGGCAAACAGTTTGATAAACAAATTCCGGGCAGCAGCTCTGCGATCATTTACTAATAGCTAAAGTTATAAAATCTTACTGAGTCCAACTCGCTGTCAAGAGATTCTTTGCTGACTGGCCCGGTTTTAGCCGTAGCTGCGCCTCCTGCTGCTCCTGCTCCTCCTCCACGGGTAGCACCACGACCACCTCGACCTCTGCCGCGAGCACCGCCGCGATTTGGGCTGAAAAAGCGATTGCATGTTTTGTATTATCATCACTGGTTCCAATATACTGCCATTATATTCGTTAGACCAACCGGAAAGAACACTTTTTGGTTAGTGTTAAAAAAACCTACATGACAGCTCGTATACCTAGGTCTACAAATTCATTCGAAAACCACGTCGTCTGCCTATACAGTATTCTATTAACGTTTTTTAATTTTTTTAACATTTTCACAGAGAAGTGCCAATTGCGTTTTGTTAGCTGCTATTACTTAAATTCATTTTGTACTTCCACTATCGGCGGTTGTATACCTCAAAGATAGCCACTACTTTCATACAATAGTTCTCGTTTACCAAATAAAAACTATGAATAAGCAGATATAAAACATAATCAGATTCGAACGAAAGTCACTTTGTTGAATAAGTGGCTGCTTTATTAGCAAATGCAGAATGAAGCCCTATTGACTGTAAGAAACAGCCAGACTACGAAGTAAAAATCAACATCGACCATACAACTGTTATAACTATTTATTTTATATAGCCATTCATTTAAGGTTGGAGTTGGAACTATTACTATCAGCACTTTGAAATGTCTACCCAGTCAAATCTGCATTTGAACAATGCAAGACCGGACACTCGCACAATTTGGAAGACATAGGATTCAGTCAAAATAAATTACACGGTCTGTGGAAATGAATCACGGGACTAAGCTAATTGAGAAATCTGACTCGTTGGAATAAGGATAACATTAAGAATCTTCTGAAGTTTAACATATTCTTGACACTAAAACTATATTTCCAAACAATTTTCAGAGGAGAAATTGATCAATTTAAAAATGTTACGATGCCAAACACTGAACACAAAACTTTGAAAACACCAATGGAAAAGCACCTCCAGTTCCAGCGTCTTAAAGAAACCCTGATTTTAGTCCTGTCACTAAAAGTGTTCACCGATCCTAAATATTTGGAAACTAACCAATTCACCCAACAAAGCCGTATGACATACCTTCCACGTCCTCCTCGTTGACCTCTATTAGCTGTCTGAACGCCCTGACCCTGATTTCGGTTGCGATTAATTGCACCGACAGACTTTTGCACACGGTTGAGCCCCAATCCCCTACCTGAAAATAAATTCCAATCAACATAAAGCCAAAACTCCCTCCAATGCAATGTATTACCTACTAAATAAAACCAATCCATACTAAAATTATTTCCTCTGCCGAAGACAGTCAAAATTACTCACCACCTGTTAAGTTCCTTAGCAATCCTCGTCGAACGCCTCTCGAAACGACTGGAGCAGGTCTCGCATTTCCTCTGGCGATGCCCAAACGGGACTGCACAGGTCTAGGATTATTCAGCCTCCCAACCTATCAAATCAAATCATGTCCGACAATCCATCTCTGAAATAAATTCGATTAAAAAATGTTACCACAAAACAACAAATAAAATCCACTATACATACCCCTCGATTCCTAAAGAGTGGTGTAGGAGCTGTCGGTCCTCGTGCCCGCTTTGCCAATGCCAAAGCTAGCTGCCGGTTTCTCTGTGACGTTGATTTTGGAACCCCTGGTCCAAATAATCCCATTCCCTGTCGGCCTCCCCCGTAACGGCTTGTCGATGGGATTCCATAACCATCCTGACTGTAAACACGGTCGTGATCCTGATCATGCTGAATCAGTTTAAACCTGCAATCAAAACAAAATCAAAACACATCAAAACAACAACCCCATTAATCCATTAAAACCTTTCCATAAAACCATCTCAAAATAGAACCCTCAAAAACCCCTCATCAAACCACTCTATCTCCAAAAGCACATCAAAACCATTACAATATAAGATTAAAATCCAAAACATAACCCACATATTGGATGATATTCACAACAAGAATCCCTGCACTCCACAAAAATTAACAACCCACCAAAATCCTCCACTCTCCTCCACCCCTTCAATAACTACACCAACAACAATTACATCAAATAATTACAAATCCCTAATATTTCAAATACCTGTCCGACAATGGAATGCCCGTTGTTATGGTAGTCACTGGAATCGTTGACGGAATTGGCATCCTCCCATGGGCCCGAGGATCGCTTCTATAGCCCCCAAAATCCATGATGGAGAATGGATCCAGATCCAACTGAAGACAATCAAAGAATCAACTTCGCTGGAAAGAAGACTCTCTCCAAAATCAAACCCAGTTAAGTTCCTCCTTTTAACAGCAAAAACTCATCTAATCCAACACTTTTTAAATTTCTGGATACATTCGTCAAATCAACTCCATAAAGATGAACACGCTATAACTTCCCTAGCTTCACGCGGTCTCACTTCTTGGCTATGACAAACATGGGATGAAATAATACAAGCACTGTGATAACTAATTAATAATTAGATACACTTCTTATCCTATAATTTAAATAATATTTACTTTAATAGTTGAAGCACGCCAGGAATTCCAAGTGAATAGAAGGACCACGTAAAAAGTAACTACAGATATATGCACTCCCGTGGACTCAACTGAATGTGAATGGAAGAAAGAAAGAGCTGGGAATTACGTTACGGCTAACGCTATGTATCTATTCGTTCCATTTGAATGCATTGCACTGGCACTGGAAGCTCGAGAGTTGGAAGATTCCAAATAAAAAATAAGGCGATATTCAAATGCATAAGTTTCAACTTCTCGCGGCTTTTTCATAAGCTAGTGTTCAAGTTTGGAGTCACCGCTAGATGGACCATGTCTTTACTTAATTATGCTCGTAGCTAACAATAATAGTCATTAATGCGTTAGGAAACTATAATAGTCATAAATGTCATAATTATTATTATTAAAAGTTAACCCAATCCTTAATTGCTAGTAAAGTAAATAATTTTGTATTTAGATTAAAATTAAAATTAATTTTTAAAATGGCTTTCTGTATTTATTATAATAATTTTTGTCTGTTTTTTGGGTGGGGGAAATATGTAAATCAATTTATTTTTACGACTCCCTTTCTACGTTTCTCATATTATCGACTATTTAAGGGAACCTGAAGATTATTTAAGGGCATTTAAAACATTTGAAATTAATGTTAACTGGTCTTCAAAATTTCGAAAAAAGAGATTTCTGGGCGACTTGAGATTCTCGAAAAATTCCAATTCCTTTTTAACGAGATGTCATATCTTGATCACTGATATCTCAATTGAAATCTGTTTACATACTTACAAAAGTGTTAAGTTAAAAGTGTTAAGTAAGTGAGTCAGACGATATAATTTACATTTTGTTTACTACCAACAGCTCCCATGCAAATCATCGTTCTGTCAATCTTCCCAAATTAGGTTTTTCTTTTGAAGACTGTTGTAGACATGCGGTCAGGAAGCATTTAAAACTTTTCCTGTTTATTTCTCAAAATCTCCGAACTTGTTTGAAAAAATGCCTTGAATAGAAATTTCACCCAAATACTGTACTGTTTAAGTTACCGAAAAAATTTCGGAAGCTGCGTTGACACTTTAAAACAAATCTAAAAACAATAAAAATATACATATATCCAACTTCAAGATAATTCGCAGAGCTGCCCGAAATACATGTATTTAAAATACATTTTGTGGTTTGTTGTTTGTAATTTCAAGGGATGTAAATTTAAAAAATATTTTGTAGTTTGTTTTTTTTTATGCTTTGTATGGCTTCAGTGTATTTTGCACTTTGTATTTTACCTGACAATACCAATGGCTTTTAACCATTCATAAAATTAAAAATAAAACTTTCCTGATTTATGTTCACTTGAACCCATCATCGTGCTTGTTAAAACGAAAATTATTGCATGAAAACGAAAAACCAGAGCTGTCTATTGTCTAACACACATTTTATCTTTAAAGTGTAAGTATTTTTAAATAATATTGAAAATATACATTTTGTATTTTCGATCTCTGGACTTGAAAAAGCATCATTAATGTAAAGTGGGCGCAATGCAGCAAGGCGAAAGCAAATTCTATAAAATCATCTGTAAAAGTTATTTTCGAGATGTTTCAAATTGTGCGCGCTTTCTAGATTGCAATCAATTAAATATTTGAATTATAATAGATTCCATATCTTTTGGTTACGTGGTTAACTTTATTAAACAAGTTAAATTATATGCAAGCTTTCGAAATCTAACAGACAGCCATCGTCCTCAGGCCTTAACGAGCAAGTGATAGATGAATTTGTACAATTGAGAAAAATGCAATTTTGAATTTTGAAAAAATATTAATTTTTGATGAATGCATTTTTTTAAAAATTAGTACTTAATTATAATTTTCTGAAGCAATGGTTTCCGTGCAAAGTCTAATAAAAAATTTGAATATTATAGCTTTTAGTAACATTGCAATTGTTTTTCAAATATAAAAAGTTTGAGGTTATGCGGACAGATTATTATAAATGTAACTTTTAAGCGCTAAATATTTCTACAAAAGATTCTAATGAGCTTTCCCGTTTTTATTTTGCCTAAGTAATATTAGACTTTACTTAGTTAGCTTAATTTAAGGTAGTTATTTTGTTTTCTGAAACGCTGATACGTAAGCGTAACAGAACTAGTCTGTAAATTATAATTATTTAATGATGTCCTAACTTTATTCTTTTAACTCTAAGTTTTTTTAGAATTGCTTTCACGATTAATTTTTGCATGGTCAATTTTGTTTGTATATATCGTTTAATTAGTTACTCAGGTAGCAATTCTTTGTAAAGAAATCAATAATAAAGGCTGAATATTTTTTAAATTCTAATTTGTGTTTGAGGAAATCAAATTGTACATCATGCCAAGACACGATCCACTCCTCCAAGCCCATATAAAGAAGGACGTCCTTGCTTTCCACACATTTCTCACGCTGCCTCCTTAAGCTAAAGCTGAATTTCTACTTCTCAAGCTGTGTCATGCCTATAATTTTTAACGTATGGACATATTTGATAGCTCTCTGAAAAGCCAATGGCATTTCCTACAATCAAATGTCAATTCATATTTAGAACAAAATGCTGAAATTTCAGTAATCAATTTAAAGCTTTAAAAATTCAAAAAAAATCATCCTGGACTTCCTCCACTTCTTTATCGGCAGTTTTCGGGCTAATATTAAACAAATTTTGAAAAATAATTTTATAAAACAGTAGAATAATTAAATATTTTTCCCGTTCCCTGTTATATAAACTAGGAGGGTATAAATCCTTTGCTGGCATTCAGTAATATCCAAACTCTGTAAGCTGGGAGTGTTTACATTATGAGCTTAATGCTTAACTAATTTATACCGTAGATAGATCTAGAATTCTTTAACAATGAACGTCAATGATTGAATTGATCTTAGTTTTAGAGAAAATGAACTCACCATGGTTTCAGGCCTGAAGTCGAATGGGACCCTCATTCAAGAAGATTATATTTCTTGAGAAATTACTAAATGGAAAGTAAAATCCTGGTAACGTTGTTAACAATAGGTACGTTAGCTCATCACGATTTGACT
Source organism: Allacma fusca (assembly GCA_947179485.1). Classification (NCBI taxonomy): domain Eukaryota; kingdom Metazoa; phylum Arthropoda; class Collembola; order Symphypleona; family Sminthuridae; genus Allacma; species Allacma fusca. The sequence goes on along the minus strand of OX359248.1, from coordinate 43,442,791 downwards.
ATAATAAATTAATAAATATCCTCTAATGAATCTTTTCCGCTATTTATTTTTTGTCTGTTTCGTATGATCTGAAAAGATTTTGAACTGCCCACTTGAACTCTTGAGATAACAGAGGAAATTTGCAATTAGCTAATTTGTACTTACTATTTTTGAAAATTAGATATTATTAGCGTTCGTGACTACCAGCTGCTGTTTAGAGCGTTAAAATTCTAATAAAAAGCAAGGACAGTAAGTTCAGCAGTAGCGACACAAAAACTCATTCACACTATTTAATGGTACACGTTTTGAAATAAAAATAAAATTGGTGCATTGTGACTTGACAAATGGGAGCATTTGAGATTGTATGTACATAAATACATAGTGCTGGATGCGAAAATAATAAATTATTAGGGCCGTAATTTATTTCTCAACAACTTTTTATTCTGTTTTAATGGTAAATAATACAGCAAGTACTTTCTTACATTATAGTCACACATCACTTTTCAATTCTGTCAAAAGAGAATGGTTAAGTACACTTTAAAACCAACAGGTAATTTATTACAAGTAATAAAAATAAATACAAAAAATAATAGTAAATCTAGTAATTACTACTCAAGCTACGTACATATATTTGTAGCCACAATTTTCGCTACAGTTCCTATGCCTTTGAAGGTAAAATTTAGTAATGTACAAAACACCCTGCCAACAATAAGTACAAAACTAGGGCAGGAGAATGATTAACGATAGCTGTTAGAATTTTAGTCATTATGTAGATATGTCATTAGGTGATACTAGTAGGGTTCTGATGGTGTGAGTGATTTATAATAATATTGTTTTTAATATTCATCATTAATAGTTACATCACATAATAATTACAGCGAAACTCCTTGGCATACTACAGGAGAAACCAAGGTTACCAACTGTTGTTACCTTTACACAGTGGACACGGGACGGACAACTTTTCAACACATGTGTGTCTCGTTGGACATGACAACACAAGAAAGGCTATACGATTAAAAGCTTTAACTGGTTTTCGACAACACCGACGAGGATGCAGGTAAATCTATACTGTACGCTCTTTTATCTTACCAAAAATAAATGAAGGAAAGGACATGCAGGAGCAAAAAAAAAAAAAAATTAATACTATAATACATTTTGTAATAATCATTATCTACTTAAATTATTAAAGGTACTGTCAAAATGTGAATGGCGTTCAATACAATATTGGTTTGGTTTGCGTCAGAGAAGCGTTATTATTATTATGTGAGTAGGTTTTTTTTTTATTCTACTGGCCTTTGCAGAACTCAACACATTTTTCCTTCGTAACAAAATTATTTGAGTTACCATCACATCCGCCGAAATGAAATTCAATACAGTTCTTAATCTTGGGGTCATATCTGTATCTGGTCATCATTGCTCTGCAGTGACCTCGAGTTGGGGGCAGGTTGCACACATCCTCAGGTTTCTCTGCACAAGAGCAATCATATTTATTCAAAATATGTGGAACCATACCTTCAGGGAAGCATTAGGGCATGTTTTGCAGAGCGCTCAAATAAAAATTAATTGGCTTCTAGAACTATAACTACCTTCCCCCCTGACTGCACCTACACTTGTGTGTACTTGTATGTATATACAAAAACAAAAGGAATCATTTTCAAAAAAAAAAAAAACTTCCCAACTACATGAAACAACTTTACAGAGTGGAATTTGTTTAAAAAAAAAACAGAGGAAATTCTTAAATTATTCAACATACAATATCATATGTGATGTGTACGGGGATATATCTATCTACATGTAATAAAATAGGGAAAAGTAATTCCACGCCTCGTCAACCCTCTCCGCCTTTATTGCTAGAGAGATAAATGAGTGTAAATTATTAAAGTAATTCTAGAAAACTCAGGTATAATAATCGTTACTTAGGTGCTAAATCAAAATGTAAATGAAATTACAGTCATTTATTTCAGGGGTATATGTGACAGAGGGACGGTCTCGGGCTCATTCTCATATATATATATATATGGATTGATGTGATGTGAGAGTGGTGCTCTTTATGCCGTGAGTCTCAACAAGCAAGCTGAGTGTGAGGAATGCTGGAGAAGATGTGCTCTGGAGTGGTGGTGGTGGTGATGGTGGTGGAATGATTGTGAAAAGCAGGGGAGAAATGTTCATTATTATTTACCCGTAGCACCCTCACTGGAGTCATCATCGGTAGATGAGACTGGTAGTCCGGAAACGGATCCCACCGAAGGACTCTTCACAGAAGTCTCGGCTTTGGACGTACTCCGGGTAATCTTGACGCTGGAAGTCTCCGACTCCGTCGCAGGAGGGCATTGACATGTCTTACAACCCCCGTTACTCTGCTCCTGCACCACGATACATTTCGCGGAACAGCCTTCGAATTTCGGACAGGAGATTTTTTTTGCCTTGGGAGGAGCCGCCCCAGTAGTACTGGAAGGAGCTGGGACTGTCGTGCTGGCTGGAGGAGCAACTTCTGTAGTACTAGTCGTAGTAGAAGTGCTGGATGAAGGGGCGACTGTAGTGGATGTAGTTGTAGTAGTGGTATCAGCAGGAGCAGGAGCAGCTGTAGATGTTGGAGTTGGAGTAGCAGTCTCTGTAGGAGTAGGAGCCGTGGTTGAGGTTGTTGTCGTCGAAGCATTAAGAGTCATGACGGTATCGTTACCCGAACTGAATGGAGTACCCTTAATACAGTGCATTTCACACTGGATTTTGTCTCCGAATCTGTTGTTATTCCCTCCACATCCGGACCACATAAAAGGCTCACAGGTCTTTGTAGCCACATTGAAAAACCAGCTATCAATTACAGCCCGGCACGGACCTCTTGATTTCTCCAAGAAGCAATCGTTCGGATCAAATTCTTTCGCTTCGTCTGAGTCAGTTTCACTTGTAGTCTCGGCCTCATCATCCGCCGCCGCCTCCACTAAAGCCAAAAGAAACAAATATCCCATATAAGTATAATATTCCTTATAAGAACACAATCACACACACTGCATTCCTCAACATGCTACACACCCCATTTTACATTATAACCTTCCCTCCACCTATGTGTGTACAATGTGTCTGTACGGATACATACATCTATACCTACATATGTCCTTACAAGCCACTAATGCCAGCACACTTCACAGGCTACAGTAAATATAGTCCTAGCTATTTTGCTAGTACTAAAGGAGAGTAGTATGATCCATACATATTACATATGAACATATTGCACATCTCTATACGAGCAAAAGGAGAAAGCCCCAAATCAATTTCCTTATTTATAAGGATAACCAAGGAGGGAAACCGAAATGACAGTCCTTCGCCAGCGCTCCAATATTCTATAGATATATGATGATGTACATGCTATCAACTCTTATTTCTCTCACACACACCCCAATCATAATATCCTAAGCTCTTGTATACATACTATCCAGACTTTTCTCTGGGAGAGAGAGAGAGAGAGAGAGAGAGAAAGAGAGAGAGAGAGCAACTCAAACTCAGGCCATGGATGAAATGTCCTGCATCAGCGAAACGACATGGAAACAAACCTCAGAACAAATGGACGTCGTCGGCCAAAATATTGTTACAAGGAGGAAAAAAAAAAACTACCTACCGCCAGACCAAACCAAACCAGACGTCAATAAGTCTTAAATTGCTCAAAAAATCTTGTTCCCCTTTAAGAATTATTAGTGTGCTGGAGCTCAGGCAGGCTTTCGGGAATCGATTCCCGATGAAGTATTTCACGTTCCACACCAGTCATAATTATTAATGCTTGTGCTTACTCCTGCAACCTATTTCCCTGTAATGTATGTATTTAAGTTAGGTTTAGTACCTCTGAGGAAAAAAAAAGTTTTCTCTCATTTCTAACTCTCTCTCTCTCTCTCCACACACAGACACACACTCCGACGCTGTTTTGTTTCTTCGTTCTTGGAAAAACTCCTATGAAAGAGGAATGTTACCATTGGTGTGGAGCGGATACACAATGTGTACAAGAGAGTTGGTGGAGTTGTTGGGAGGATGTGAACATAAGCAAGAGCAATGCTATTACAATATTATTACGGAACAGAGGACTTGATCTGTGTAGCAATGACTATTGTGTATATATTGAGAAGGTTTTTTTTTTTATTGTTTTTCGTAATGACGTCGAGAAAGTTTGTTTTGTGATTTGATCCTAAACAATTACTATTCGGGAGCCTTTGTTCCGAGTCTTACAGTTGTATGGTGAGAGTTGGGAGTGAATGCCTTCAAGAGCATAATGACTAGGGAAATCTGGGCTTAATGCTGAGAAAATCTTGTAATTAAACTTGACTTTTTCACCCGCATTTCTAATTTGAATTCAGAGGAGGCACCCGGGAGCTTAGCCTGCTAGAGCATAAATATAGGTAGGATATTACTTTTAACTTCCCTGCTCCCCTCCTCGCGTCCATGTCTCTGTGAGAGAGAGAGAGAGGGAACAAAAGTTGTGGAAATTCACGAGAAACTCTTCAGGATGAAATTAAAAGCATGGAGAGTTAGTAGGAGTGTGTACAGGACGCAGAGTTGCATAAATAAGATGAAGCGGATTTTCTCATCAAAAAGAAAACCTTATGTTTGCCCGGTCTTTGACTCACACTCATCCTCTCAGTCAGTTTCCTTCCCACTGTATGAAAAGTTGTTCGAGGGGCTTATACAATGACGTCTTATACTCTAAGAGAAAGAGCAAGGGCAGTGCATGGAAGGATGCACTACAATACAGTAGGCGGCCCATACTATGTGCATAGTGTAAATAAATACAATTTCCCTCACTTTCTTAATCCGACGGGTCCTGTTCTCTTTGAATCCTCCTCCATGTATGCACACTTACAATATGTCCATGTTCCTTTATCCCCAGATGCATAAGCTAGTGCCTGCATTATATTAACACATAACCACGGCTAAGTAGTAGTGTCCATATAAATACTAGGAAATACATGCAGATCTGTACTCATAGTGTAAGTACAGTAATAGGGATGGGGAAAGGTCGTCTGATATCAGAAAGATGATGTTGCGCAGATCATTAAAGGTCATATGTATAAGATAGCGGAACATATTGCCTCGGACATTTTTCATTGGGGAAATTCAGGCCAAAGTAGCATTCCACAAGTTACCAGCTTGTAAGACGGAAGCAATTTATTCCGTAAACGAAAGCTTGGGATAGAGATGGTAATATACCCACTGAGATCCATGAATAGGATAAGGATCTGTTAAAACAGTCCCACATCATACTGTCTTGTCTGACTAGGTGAAAAAAAAAGTTAGGGTCGAATTACAAATCTATTAATGGGATGATGGGAGATAGTTGGAGGAAAGTCGTCCAGCCACAGAACGACTCCTCTTTCCGCTCTCCTTCCCTGTAACTTTCATTTGGTTATGAAAGCCATTGTGAGCAATAAAGAAAGTAAATGTGGAGAATTGAAACAGAGTGGGAAAAAAAGTAGGGGATCCTGGGGAAGAGTCTGCCTCCATTCTCAAATGTATGTATGTATGTATGTATGTTGGGGGATGGAGAGTGTGGAGCAGTTGGAGGAAGAAGCTTTCGAGAAGCAGCAGTGAAGTCAAGTTGTGGTTGATGACCCCTCATCAATCTTGCCCTAAGTGTGGCGCGTCTGCATCAGAATAATTTTCCAATAAAGCTCCAACCATTTTCATATCATCTGTGTGCTTCGCCCATTTTTCTTTCTCTCCTTGCTTTCTCCACACAGGAGGAAACCACACATACAAAAGAGTTTCTATCTCTCTTGTGTCTGAGTGCGGGCGTCGATATCAGTACTGTACTTATGCAAAGACAAGAGCAACCCTCAACAACAAGAACAACTACGGAAACAGCAGACTGTCTCATGTAAAAATGCACACACACACACACGCCATATGCACGTCACACAGACGTGGTCCACAATTTATGCATGATTGTTGTATCGTATGGAGGTCCATACTTACATATTTGTACACTGCCATTGTAAATTGCAACGTACAAATGTAACCTTGTCTGAGCAAAACTCCGGACCCAGAAAATACAAACGTCTAAGAACATTGTACATTGTAAGTGTCTACACATATCTATAGCTATTCTCGGACATCCAAGCACGTACATACATATTTACCTTCCATTGTGTCGCACATATGAAACAGCATGTGTGTGCCATGGTACTAGGCATGGCAAAATATTTTGTACGTGCTGTTCCAGTCCGGATGCATGTAGCAGGTACCTCCTCCAAAGTAGAATGCAAATGTAAACGTAAACAGGAACACGGGAAGTTACAAGTTTGGAAAGCTCACGTATGGAGAAAGCTGTATGTTTCAAGATGATAATGTAGGACAGAACCTTTTTCAAAACTACCTCTTATTGCAATTTGGACGGCTGACTGCTGTTACTCCTGGAATCTGGAGAGAGAGAGAGAGAGAGAAAGGAGAGAGAGAGAGAGAGATGGAAATCCAGACCTAGTAAATAAATGTTTTCAAAAGTAACAGCAATGATGACTCAAACCTTAGAAAAAGTCAATGTTTTTTTCTATAAATTTTAACGTGATTTGTGTTCGTCTTGAGAGAGTCCCAAAGTTGGAGGACGGGATGGTAGAAAGTGAAAAAATGTGACTGGTGTGTGTGTGCCCATGCCTCTCTGAATATGTATGTAAATACCTGAGGAAGGAGTAAATACATGGAGAAAAAGCTCCACAAGGCTTACTCATGCATAACTGCACATAGTTCTCATAGAAAAATCTACAATCATATAGACAGTTGCATTTTTGTGCCCGCACATACAAACACATACAAACTCATGGATATATAAGAAAATACAAGGAAGCCTAATGTACTCACTCACGGCTCGCTAGACATTCGATAGCGTCTCAAGCGATACGTCGCTCTTTCCAGCGCAGCACTCTATGTTTACGAAAATGTACCTCTATGGTTCAGTTTTTTTCTAAAGAGGTATCCTTTTTTGAGGTACTATTTCCAAGGGTCTTCTGGTAGGGAGAGCTATGCTTGTGTGTATTTACGTGCATATTAAAAGGAGAACAATAAGTTGCAAGGGATGTATTTCCATTTGGGAAAGTTTCCTCTCTTTCACTCTCTCTCTCTCTCTCTCTCTCTGTTTCTAGTTTCTCCTGTGGTACATATTATTAAGGGAAAAGCCTGATATTCCATCTTTTACAGTGGAAACATCTTCCGCTTGAATAGAAATTCAGATCAACGCTATTGACTTTTACCATCTCTCTAACAGACGAGTAGGTCTTCAATATACGGCTTGTATGGGCTTTTTCTTTAAATCCTTCGCACAAATAGACATCTGTCTCCAACAACTCCTTAGTACTCCAACGCATAGAGAAATATTCACTCTGCTCCGGAGCAAGTAGCACTACTCTTTCCTTTTGGCTAGTTTCATATATACTTATATATACAGAACAGTAATGTACAAGTAGATACTACATGTGTACATATGTATGTACGGTGTATGGGAAGGAGTGTGGGCTCCCCAGGACACATAAGGATCCATTGGAACTGTATAATGTGTAGAGATGAACTGAGAATATTGTAGTAGAGTGTAGCGTCAAAGACGGGCTGGGAGGAAGGAAATCGGGAAATTTATCGACAGGAAAGCCTTCCTTCTCATCGACTTGAATCCAACTAGGGATAGAATGATTTCCAAGTCAGCCAAGTGTCAAATAACTTCTCACATGCCTCCCTGACTCCTGTACACTCCTCGTCACACAGTTTTCTTCAATCCATTTAATTGAGCGGCAAAGGACCCAATTGAAATTAACCCGTTTCATATTCTTCCAATTTTTCATCTCCTTTCCCCCTCCCCACAATTATTTTCCTTCGAGGGGTTCCTTCCCAAGCCCTCAGGCTCCCTTGCATAAAACATATGCCTCAATTATGCATTTCATTTCGAACATTTCCTCCGAATGAATATTCCATACCACTCTGAGTTTATGCTAGAGTTAATTTGAGTCTTAACTTGCTTTTAATTTGAAAACTTTGAGAAATCAGTCGTCACATGTGCATTTGTAATTGGCTCCCTCTCTATCGAGAAATCACTCGCAGTTGACTCTATTTATGAAATCTCTCCTCAGTAAGATAACATTTTCACTTCATAGCTGAAAAAAAATTAATTGATAACAGAAAAATCCATCAACTTTCTGTAAACGAGTCTTTGGCTACATTCTAGAGTAGGGCTTAAATCTTGTAAAATATTTTAATAATAATAATTACTATCACGTTGATATCTGATTTGTAAATAATTGAATTTCAGTATAATGTCTGTAATTAAAATATTTTAATGTGGTTTAAAATTGACCATGACAATTAACTTCATTTAACAAAATATAAAGGATTTTTTGTTAAATAGTGTTAATAATCCAATCACGTAATTAATCCAATCACGAGAATCATTGAAAAAATGAATGCTATTTTTTATTTCAAATATCAACGAACTAATAATTATAATTTTCTAGATTGTTTATGTCCTGTTCAAATTTTGTACGAGTCGGTCCATTGTAAAATAAGAATGTGCTTGTAATACCACACTATTATATATCTGAGATTTTGAAGGGTAATTGAATAGTGTGTAGAATTGTATCTCTGGGATCAAGTAATTGCCGGCCCTATGTGAGTTCGACAATTTAATAAAGCAATTACACAATATCTTGTGGTTATAAAAAGAAGATCTCATCACGTCTGAAGGCCATAATAAAAAGGGTTCGGCTGTTCATGATTTTTTGGCAAGGAGACTCAGACTGAGATTAGTGAGGTTTCAATATCTATGAGAGGAAGATAAAAAAAAAAGTCAAAATCCTCTACGATTAAGAGGAGGTCCCAAGGGAAAGAAGCTGAATCCTGTCTGAAAGGAAATTCCTCCTTCGTTGCTATCATCTTTGGGTATCAGATCCTTTTGCGTAACCTTCCATACAATAAGAGAGGATTTGCAGTGATTTATCTTGAGTACTTAAAGCTCTTCATTATTTCCGAAGGAAATAGGTCAGGAATAATACAGTGATTTGAAAAGTTAATACTACCACGGTCCCCCCCCCCTGCTCACAAAAAGTCACCTATGTAATGCACTCGCCTGCTGTAAACACATATACGAGAGTCAGAACTCATAATATCTGTACACCGATAGCATCTGTTTATTTTGAGAGCCATTGAATTGTGCAAGTGCATAGAGATTCCGTTCTACCTAACCCTGAGAGAGTAAATACAAATTAGATACAGGAATTAATACCTTGATGGGAGGGAGAGAGAGAGAGAGAGAGAGAGAGAGAGAGAGAGAGAGAGATGGAAGGATAAATTCGACTACACAGTTGTCAATGACTCGGGATATCTACGACGACTTGCACGACTCCCCAGCATCATCACATATGTACTTGACTCAGGGGATCCCCACGATGACCAGCAATTTAAAAATACGAGAGGAATAAGAAAGTTTAGAATTTACAAACGCTTATTGTCCTCCCCAATGCTACTACTTTCGCTCGACTGAGTGCAACTCCTCTATCACGTATGGTCATCATTACTATTTATTTGGAAAGCTAGATTGAGATATACAGAGGAGTGGGATATAATAGGAGAGTCTTTCCTTATGTAAATCCATTGGGATGAGATTACTCTATACAGCTTTCCAGAGAAGCGGCCTCGACGCTTGTCGCCAGCGGAATTCCACGCTTCAATTGAACACTTTCGAAATAAAGGCTTTTGGGGAGCTTCGAGGTAACTCATATAAGCTAATTATCCTACTTGTATTTTCCACTCACAACTCATACACATGTTGGGATGAGTCTACTCCCAAATTATTTCAATGCAATCATATGTAGATATCTACCTTCAGTATCAAAGAGAGGGAGAGGGAGAGAGAGAGAGAGAGAGAGAGAGACAATAATGATAATAACTTACGTACATAAAAACTGACATACATAATAATAACTTACGTACATAATAACTTACGTGCATAATAATTTTGATACATACGTACAATAAATTCTATCCATACCCTTGGTATGAAAACCATTACCAATGTTTAGTATTAGTGTCATCTTTGGTGGAACACAAAATAGGACGGAAAGTTTTGGGATGTTTGTTTAAGCACTTACACATCCAGAACAATGCACTGCCATGCATATGGCTCATTTTGCACGTCCACATTTATAAACATACAAAGATCATATATATGTAATTACATACGTACATGCACACAGAAGTAACATATAAATTCAAACAAGTATGTACATAACGTTCGAACCGGTATCTCCCTGTAATGAGAGTAATAGGTGAGTAATAGCAAATGACATGTATTTACTTTTATTGCAGATGCATTACTGTACGCAATCCTTGGGTATGCTTGGAAAGATAGACTATTAATGAAATTATAAATATAGGTACGGTTAGGGATATGGCCTGTACAGACACAAGTATAAATGGAAGGGATGGGATGTTATGAGGATGTGTGTGTATATATGTAGGGGCTGGGTTGGAGGGAAGCTATTAAGCACGTACAATGATAAACGCATTGTCATAATATCCACTGCCTGCATAAATCTGTTTGAAACCAAATTCTCTGTTTGCCATTAGTAGTCCTGTGATGTTAATAATAACGAGACGACAAGAGTGTAAAGGAGACATTAGAGGTGAGCATAGAGGCTTATACTATATGCATGTAACTATGTAATTACTAGTATGGGGTCTGCCATATGGGGAGTTGTGTGTATTACAGACTTCACTACAGATTTTGAGGCTCCATTATTGTCATTCATCATGCATGTAATAATGATATAAAAGATATTCAGTAATAATAATAAGACCGCAGGTTTCATCGGTATCCAAAGGCAGGAGCACCTCTCCTCGTTACTCAAAGATACAATTTATCTGTTGAAAAGAGTTCAACTTGGCTCCTTAGTCACAGTAGGTGTTCCATTATATTAACTTTCGTAAGCATATAAAGGCTTTAGATATTCCCTTTTCTTATCCTCTGGCTCTCTCTCTCTCGTTTCGCTCTCCTCTCTCTCTTTTTCTCCATCCCCAACACTATTACGGAGAGTCTTTGCCCAAGCATTCATTACTCTAACAACTCTTTTACACGGAACTACAGTATTCTCTGTAGCTTTGATGCTCCTGGAAATTCTCAGGTGGAAATAACACAAGTACAGTCATTTGTCACAGAAAAACAACACCCAAAGAATATTTTATGCTCAAAAGTAAATTCCCTTCCTCGGAAAAACTATGGAAGTTGAAAGCCCTCTAAAATATTTTAAATTACATAGTTTACTAGTCCCAAGCCCTACAACCATGGCTCATCAGCTGAGAAGTGAAGAAGAAATTCTGAGTATAAGAATTTTCAAATTCTAAAATAAATTTTACTGTAAATACTCTACAAAAAATTTCTTAAAGAATCTTTGTGAAAATGGGAATAATTACCAGAAATGTCAGAAAATTTTGAACTTTTTCTAACCCTAAAATAACAACACACGCTCCCCTGAATTTCCCCCAGTTTTTAAACATTTCAAATTTTGTATTTTCAGCATTTTATCATATGAGAAATTAACTGTAAGCATTTGAGCACGTGTAAGTAATTACATACATACATAATGATGTCATGAGTTGAAATATGCACATGTTTCCGCTTATTCCTTGAAAACTATTAAAAATTTAGTTTCTTTTTACTGCTTGCCCTTCGGTCATAAACTGTCCTTTACATCCTTTCCCCTTCTTTGGAAATATTCTGCAAACTTTTTGTTTTTCCTATTGAAATTTTTAATTACTTAGAAAAATAAGCCTTGAAAAATTCCTCCGTACTAAAATAACATAATTATTATTCATTTCAACTGAGCATCTTGGATCACAGTGAAAATCCAAAATCCTAGAACAAACTTTAGGGAGAAGCTATTAAGGATAGGAAAATATTTGTAAATAAATGATTGAGGAAGAATAGCTTGAAAGATTACTCCCACAATAAGGGAATAATTACTTAATTGTGGCTAAACAGGCGTGAGTAATAAACACACACACATTTTGTGTGTATAAGAGAGAGAGAGAGAGAGAGACCGAGAGAGAGAGGAAGGAGTGAGAAAGAGCCTTTCCGTGAGAAAGTCAGGTATTTACACACTTGTCTTGCCTAATGGGAGATGCCGAAAGCTGGAGACACGAACCTGGTAAATATTTCCCTGGTGATGAGGAAACTCCTTAAATTCTGTGAGGCTTACGCGCTTAGAGTAATGGACGTATATTTGCGTTAGAGAAATTCCTCTCATCTTTGGAAATAAGTTGGAATGCCAAATATACACATGGCCCATGCTTAATTAGATAATGGGGGAAATTTGTGTAGGAAAAGAAGAGAGAGGGAGAGAGGAAATATGAAGGCACGCCAAGCCGTTCACTTTGATGGGAGTTTTTGTGGGTTTTTCTGGAGGGAGATTTTAGAAAGACTAAAAGAGAGAGAGAGAGAGAGAGAAAGACAGAGAGAGAGGGAAAAGAGTGAGAGAGGAAGAGGAGTAGTCTCGGTATTAATAAATTTCCCCAAGTTTTTTCCCTCTAACCAGGTGGGTAAGAGGTAAGTGTATGTTTATAATATTCGCTCGGCTCATTTTTGTGGTTTTCACAAAATTAATCTCGTCGTCTTTGGCATTAAAAGCGGATAGAGGAAGAGAGACTGAGGAGGAGTAAAATATAGAGAGAGAAAATGAGAGACTAAGAGAGAGAGAGAGAGAGAGAGAGAGGCTCGGAGTAACTTCTAATGAAACTTCTCTCCCGCCTTGATACATACAAGTTATTAGCTAAAGCTTGTGTCGACAATTACTCACCGACGACTGCATCCGAATAATTTCCACTTGAAACTGTCGTCGGGCTCTCCGTCACTTCCTCCTCAAGCGACGGCTCCGTTGGAAACGAACATGACACGTGCACTAGTCCCACAACCAACAACAGAATTAAAACTTTCCCCATCTTGTCTCTCGTCGCGCGTCTCCGAATATTTATTTTTATACAAAACCTCAGGATTTGGATTAATTGTCCTCCCTTCTAAATTATTTATAAATCCCACAAAAAAAAAATTATTTTTTTTAAAACAAGAAAAGATTCCAAACTATATCCAAAGAATTCCCTTCAAAACTCAAAAATCAAAAAGCCTTGGGGCTTTTGAGAGATTGAGAGGGTAATAAAAAGTTTTTTTTTTTTTGAAAGGACAAAATTTCGGGAAATATTCCTTCTCAAGATTCTTTTAATATGAGAAGCTCTGCTTGTTGAGACGATGATTGTCGACTGTTGATACAGTGATGAATTCACATTCACTTTCAGTGGTCTACTATTGCTTCACAAGGTGCTGGCTGCCTCTTTATATATATTCCTTTTGACTCGTTGCTAATTCCCTGAGTCACTCGCTTACTTACTTGTAGTTAGTTAGTTAGTTAGCTATAGCTAGTTCTGGCTCCTATGCAGTTATGTACCTATGGAAAGCACTATCTACAGCTATACTACATCTCTTCCCTGTACTTTTGAAGCCAGCCCAGGGATATAAGGACGATGGGAAGCATAGGGGCATTGGGATACTCCTCATATGTTATCATATCATATGCGTCAATCCACCTGACCTTTTCTGCTTCTCTGTTTAGCACAAGTTGTGATTCCATTGTTGAATTTTTTGTTTCGTGCTATCTTGTTGATGGTAGGGTTATACCTCTATGTAGATAGATTCTGGCTGATTGCTGAATGACATTACGTTCCTATAAAATAACATACATACATACTTGCGTGCTTTGCACTAGTCCGTGCATATACAATAAACACACAATCCTCAGTGTTCTTCCATTTCCTCACCATTACATTCAAATGTGAGGTTTTTGGTCATTGAGGGATACTACAGGGTTGATTGGACGTGGGGGACAGAAAATGTCATGTACATAAGGATAGATTCATCTATACAGGGATCTTATAGAGCTGTCTACGTATATATATATATGAATAAAAGTACGTAATAGTATAGTACAAAGGAAGGGAGTCACATTTGCTATGTAATTTTAGCAAGGGCTTGTCGGCGAGTGACTTGTGATCATTTCTGCAGAGCTTCTAATGTTACAGCGTTTTCACATGACTTGATTGCTACCTCCAATTTAAGGAAAGAGTAAAAGAATCTTGTAAAATATCTTCCTTTAAAACACTATGGTCATGTACATACAAGCGTTTGTATGGATCATGCATACATTCTATGTACATACATGACTCCACATAGTACTGATAAGTAGTACAGTGCTGAGTTCCTTATCCCACTACTGGCTCGTATAGTAAAGCATACTATATGTATAGGTATAATTAATTATGTATGTATGGGGATAATTTTTGAAGATGACAGGGCTGAGATTTAGTTCATTGTTTTTGTTGACGTTGGAATTAAATGGAAATATTATTCAAGGCTTGGGAAGATAATTGTCACAAATGGTTTTTCCCAGAAGTTTCCAACAAGCTAAGTGGATTCTTGAGAGGAAACAATTTCCCATTGGACTGTGAAGGGACTCTAAAAGTTGAAGGTAAATTTGGAATGGTGCGTTTATTTTGGTTCCAAGAATCGTCAGTGTGGAAAGGATGTGGTAAGTAATGATTGGTAACTAATAAATATGGTAACTGGTATCATTTACAGGAGAGGAGGATATTGCCAAATTGAAACCCAGCGGTTTGTTTACTTTTACAGGGCTATGACGTGGTCTCCGTGGTCTCTTTGAGATGAAATTCCTTGTAATTTTTATTCATGTTATGTCTGTTATGCTTGTATTTATACACCTGCTCATGCTAATTCACCTGTGTAATATGGGACTGTGTATATGCACTGTTTACAAATCCAGTGTGTTATTTAATGTGCATGAGTAAAATGATCCTGGTTGCACACACAGGGATTTTTTGTGACTGTACCGTTTTAATACTCCTCGCAGAGTTACAGTTATCTCTGGTTCTGTATTCCTAGTTTATTTTGGACAGGAGCCTGTAGTTGGTAATAGTAATAGCCTCAACGTCAATTCATTACCTCATGCTTGAGGCTCCTCGTAAAAGCATGTAACACCACTTTTGGACAGGTTAACTCACAATAGGAATTGATTTTTTCTAGACTAGTTTCAATGACACGCAGCTCTAAGGTAACCTCAAGCAATAAGTAAAAGTGAGTAGTGACATGGAGCATAAAGGGATATACGGAGTCTCTTAACATATGAGATTTTGCATAACTGGGCTAGTTGTATGTGTCTCTCTTGTAGCATGTGGAACACGAGCATCAGATACACACACACACAGCGAGATACAAACACACAAAGATACAAACACACACAGATACAAACACACAAAGATGCAAACACACACAGATACAAACAAACATATCTATGAAATATGACTACAAGTTACAGTTATTAAGGGTGACACACATTTCACGGATGATAACACACGCGCGCGCTGGCTGAGCAAGAAAACAGAGTTGATCTTATACTCAGCCATGCATAAAATTATAATAAGAAAAGTCAAGTTAGTGAGAGTGTCACACCCTTTTGGTTCTTCTCAATAGAAATGCAGTACGGACGTGTGATGGTCATAAGTAAGTAAATTGCGACTGCTAGTGTATATGGATCTACTTACAAATGAACGTATGTATGTACATATGTATGTGTGTGTGTGTATTTACATATGTATGTGTGTGTGTGTATTTACATGTGCATGCTATAACTATCTAAACATTGGGCTACGTTCCATATTCTGGTTACAATTATTACGTTTATCTCCTAAATGAAATTTGGACGTGTCTTTGGACGAGAACATCAATAAAAGTAATATTATTGTTGTATGAGGGAATTACCTAATTGAAGTGAGTAGCCATTCCTGCGTTAGCACATACGTGTCTATGTGCACATTTTTAGTATGCATTTGAGTGTCTAAATCCCTTTGATTACTTTGAATTAAATAATTACCGTTGAATAATCCCACTTGGCACCATCTCCCATCCCTTACGTTTTTTCAAATCTCTTTACATTACATTACATTTACATTACAGTATTACTCCTGTCTCTGTATCTCTCTCTCTCTCTCTCTCTTGATCCCAAAAAGATTTTTAATTTCTTTACTGATCCCAATGCTCATGTCCGATCTCAGGAGTTACAACACAATAGTGCTTAAAAGTTGGGAGCTAAAATTAATTGCTTGTCCGATCCGCCAGCATTATCAATGAATTGGTACACTTTCGTTTTTTTTATTCTTAATTATCCAGACATTGAAACAACCTCAAGGCTGCTTTCTACGTACACACACAGACACACACAGTCTCTCTCTCACACACACACACACACACACAAATTCCTAATTCTATTGAAGAAGGAGTCGAGAGTATAGAAAAGTAAATCAATTCCCATGAGTGAACCAAATCTTGAGAAGTTGGGCTTTGTCATGAAGCTCCGTCTGTATATGTAGTGCCTGTATTTTCTCAAGGTATGTTTACATTTGAAAGCCCAAGTGTACATGTTTATATGGCAGGAGCATTGTTACTCTCTGTAGAGCAAATATAGAGATTTTACTGTATAGGATATATATGGGGAGGGATACAATAGGAGAATAGAAAAATTGACTCAACCTTTCTTTGACTTTTCTCATGCTACACTGTAGAGAATACTATCTACCCTCTCTCTCTCTCTCTCTCTCTCTCTCTCTCTCTCCCTTGTGCTCTCTTCAGAGCTCATAATTTATGGAGGGATTGTTGAAGACTCAGAAGACGTCAGAATTTCCAACGACGAGTCGTAAAATTTAGCCATGGGCTGACGTGGGAAAATAAAACTATATGACTCTGACATATCCCTGTCAACCCTGCGTACAGAAAGGGACTGTAGTACTGGATATTTTTAATGGGAATTTATGTTGGATTTTTCTAGTAGATAGGATCTACTGTAATCTGTAATTTATTTTTTTCCCCGATCGATCCTATCAGTGAATCGTGTGTCCATGAATGTTTTAAATTAGAGAAAAAATCCATTCCAAGAAAATTAATCCAAAACCATTGTGTGTGTGAGATGTAAAAATCACCTTAACTAACCGGTTTCAATCAAAATCAATCCCTCAGTCGCCTCAGTGTGACATTATTTACATAAATATGTCTAGAAAAAAAATAAGCTCAAAACTTTACTTTGCTGGTATTTTTTTAAGTAAACTATTTTTACAAAGTAAATTTAGTTACGTACTTCTAAGTACAGTAAAAATTAGCCAATTGGATTTTTTTTCTCAGGTATAGTAATTTATTATTGACATTTTTTTCCTCATTTGTTTTTTTCTCAGGAATAATTTTTCTCAGGGATATTTTCGCCTTTGGAAATTTGCTGAGAAGGTCTCCAAAATAAATGATTTATATACTGCAGATCAAATTTAAATGGCATCGTGCTCAATTAACAGTTAACAATAGCCTGTGTGTGCCTTTATGAATATTTTAAATAGTGTGCAAATTGACTTTACATTAATTTCTTTTGATTACAAATAAAATAAATAGGCAAATTTATGAAAATCCCAATGGAAAGAGCAAGTCTCGTGAGAAAAATGTGAACTCCCTAAAATGTAAATCAGTCAAAGTTAGCATTAAACTACTGAGAGTAACTTTCGCTCCTCGATCGCCAAGCCTCTCTTCAGCTGAACAAGTCCTGTTATTTGCAAAGTGGCAGTCTGCAGGAGTCAATACGTCATGTACATATGCTTTCATTAGCAGATGAAGTGCTCAGAAATATCTCTCTGAAATCAGTTGGGATAAAGCGGACCATCCATCAAGTCATGTAAAACAATGTCCACATGTGGAAGCATTTCCCTGCATGAATGTATGGGTAGAGGGATATTTAATATAATAATATTAGCATATGTAATACCCATTGAATAATACTATGCTCAAGTGAAACAAAACAAAACAAAAGAGCCTCACCGCAGTTAGGAAAACACATGGTAAAGTAAATAAATTCTTTGGGACTTACAATGCTGCACATTGCGCCTGCACTCTGAATAATTCATACACCTGGTTTTTCCACTTGGCTTTGGCCCTATTGCAACGGAAACAAGATATAATTTTCCTAACCCTTCTGTCATACAGTATACAGTAGTATCCGCATGTGCTAAAATCTGTACAGGATTAGCTTGAACGTGTCTGGTATTGTCTGATTTTTTTCTTCCCATTACCTTTCTCATATAAAAATTCAGTGTATGTACATACAAAACATTTCCCCCCAAAAAAAAACAATGTGACGACATTATGTGATCTACTACTTCATTGTCATTTCCGTGTAGGAACATTATCTCATAGAGGTTTTGAAAATGTGAGAGCATGACGGAAATTGACGATTAATTTTTGCTATAAAACCGATCTAAATTAGCTTCCTTGCTGGCAATTAGAGCCTGAGGTTATTATTTCCTCGAAAAAAATAATTATGTGAAGGTGAACCATGTAGTTAAATATACAGCCTAAAAATTATTTTAATTGTTCATGTTCCTCTGATGTAACTGATATATATTTTTTTTGCTATATTATATTTTATTATGTGCATATGGGATTGTACACAAGTGTCTTGAATGTTACGTGTGCTCCTTTAAAACTATACAGGTACATTTTCCTATCAATTTACACACTATTAGAATTTTCCTTGTGCATTGCCCTATATGCACTTTACCTTCGGGTTTTTTTTTCTTCTTGGAACTCAATTCGAGAGTCATGAGCATTTCCACAAAAATCCGAAAGATACTTGTTTTTCTATGGGATGGTCATAAACAATGCTGGGGTGCTTATATGTAGCAGATGCCAAAGCGTGAGAAAAACTTTGGTTAAGGTCAAGTCCATAATTTGCGACTGACCCTAACAGCACCTAACTCACAATTAGATAGTGAGTCATTTGGCAATCAGATCTGATCTCCTGCATTAGCATATACTTCATGTCTGAGAAAAATCGTCAGAAGCCAAACGTTGACGCCAAAGTTGATTTACGGATAGACAGCATGGGAATCTAAGATTGTAACTTGAGGGCCCATTAAATACTCAACCCCCCCAGGAGCTCATGCAGTAGCTGAAAAATTTTACACCAAGTCTGAATTTTGCTCAAGAAAAACCTGAATTTTTTATGTTCATAAGAATTTTGTAAACCACAACTTTTGACGTCCAAATTTGCCTGGATGAATCAATTTTTAGTAGATTCCTGTTTACTTCAAATTTTATTTAAAAAATGTAATCTATATTTCATCAAAATCAAAACTTGGGACTGCAAGAGCCATGAATTTCGAAGAAAAAAAACATGTAAATAAAAAATGTAAAAAAATTAGCCTAAAACAAATCCAAGCTTTGGGTCAAAATGTTTTGACCCCTCAAGCCATAAAAATGTTGACTTAGATCAAGGAAACAAATAATTCTCTAAAATCTTGCGCAAATTTAATGTTTTTTGCAAATTGAGGAAAGAAATATTTCTTTACCTTAATTGCGAACCCATGGTAATAAGGGGAGGAATGTGTTTATGTGACACATTATATAACTATATTCTTTGCATCCTATTATTACTATATGATCGTTGCTCTTTGTTTTTGCCAAAACGGAATTCCCACGCGACCTTTGAATGGGAATTTGGAAGGAAATGTTCATTATTATCATCACTATATGCTCAAAGACACAAACAACACCTTTGCATGTGAGTCATTTTGTGGAAATTGAATCCACATTTTAATAACATCCTCTCCCCTCACACGTTACTATTTTACTCCCTGGTCTTTGGAAATTTATTAAATTAGTCCAATAAAGGAGGAGAGTGGAAGCGTCTGGAAAAACAAGAGCATTAATGCATCGACCTGAGACACTAAAAATAGGTCTCTATCATTATTAGCAGCATGAAGGACGAGACCAAAAACTCAAATTTTTGCACTAACCCCTACCACAATGAGAGTAGTATTGATCTGAAATACTCTTTTGCACAAATACCTATTTCCTTTGCAGGGTCAGAAATATTTCCACATATTAATTTGTAATTATCCGTGTCCCAATGTACCCCTTTTTTGTAGGGCAGCTCTTACATCAAGAGTACACTGTATTTATTCCAAATGATTTAAAAGTAACTTGTCTATGATTGAGGGAGCATTGATGGATCAGCTGCTTAATGTTCATTCCTCCTTAATGGCCATTGCACAGTCATTGACCCAGATTGTATGTGGAGGGATTTGAAGCCCAATGGCTTCACCAGTCTGCCAAAGCCAGTACATATGTACATACAAACAAAAACAAATACAAACACAAACCCACCTGTGCACATTCTCAGGTGAAGTAAGAGGATTAAATTATTATCGCCTTCATTTTAATTGTTCCACGAACTCCCTTTTATAATAATGCTGGTAGCAAAAATCCAACCTCACTGACAGCAGGCGAACATGGTCTTATAATTTTTACTTTCCTTCACTTTCATTCCCCATCTCTTTTTTTTTCGAGAGATTTTACATTCAAATTCAACAATACTGGGTTTGACAAATGGAGATTCCTCTAATTGCTGTAGAAATCCCTGGGACTCAAGCAGATTGAATTTTGAATATAATCTGTATGTATTTTCTTGTCCCAGTAGTAATTTTTATTGAGCAATTTATTATTTATTTGATTTTATACGCGCACCAAATGTCACACAATTCAATTTCCTGTTTTCACTTTCAATAACGATTTAGCTTCAGAAAAAAAATGACTTTGTATAGATATATCTATATACAGTAGGTATCTACTTACAAGAAATATAGATATTTATCATTTCAAAATATACGGAAATAATTGAGGGTTATAAAATAATAACATTTTATACGAAGTCACTCATACCTCCATTCACTTCTATATTTTAGATTTTGTTTAGAATAAGGTGCTTCACTTTAGCTTCCATTTGACTCCTAGCACAGTCATTTTTTTTTACCGTGCTGCTTTAGAAAGGTACAGAGTGATATTACATCTACATATTTACTGTCAAGTGAATTTCCCTGTAAAGATTTCAGGAGAAATTCTAAAATTGTTAGTTGATCTGAAGAGCCACTAAATGTGCAAGGACTAGGGAATTAGTTTAGAAATTGTAGCTCCAAGGGGATATTAATAGCGCCATTATAACGAGGATATTAGACCGGAATCCTCTGCGACAATGTCTGTTTTCCCATTCAGACCCTATATCCTTTATAACGACGGGATGTGTGTCCCTATCCAATAAAATCCTTTGAAATGGAAGCTATTAGGATACATGTATTTGTTGACATTTGACCTTTGCTTTGCTATGACAGATCATTACACTCATAGGAACTTACAGTTTACAGTAAAGAATCTACCTCCATGCAATAATGTCCTCTAAAACACACTGAACTCTGTTAGAAATTCCTTTTAAAATAATTATCCTAAAACATTTCTCCATAAAATGTACCTTTGTAAAGGCTCTCACCTGTTCAAATCCCATCCCATGATTAGCAGTGTAAAAAATAGCAAAACCTTGTAACAGACTGTATACACTACGACAGATACGAATTTGCCAAAAATTTTTTTTTTAATGCTACATTAAACTGATAAGAGTTCCATCAAGTCCTCAAAGGCACTGCTACTTAAATACTATAACGATATATGCCCAAGCTCATGATGAGCACAGTGTCATCTCCCTATAAAAGATCCCATTACAAGAGTATATTTTCCCCTCAGTCGCAAAAATTATTTCCGTTCCCGTTTATCTCAACGTTAATTTGTCTCGTATTTATACATATGTAGAGCTTGCCATATTGCAAGAGCCAAATGTTCCTCCTGGATCTTATTGTTACTTTGGGAAGCTCTTTCACAGGGAGATTGGAGAATGTACAGTGCAGCCTTTAAATCACAGAGCTGACTGGTCTTGTCCCGATTGCTGGGAAGGGGGTGAGCAATATCTCTATGTAATGTGACAAGATGAGAGTTTCTCCGTATGTAATATCTAATTATACCTATGAAAAGGGATGAGATTTTGCAAGGGAAACTTTCTGGGCTGAAAGGAACCTCTGATACAGGGAGCTTGTACTGTAGCGGGAGGTTTTGATAGGCTCGGCTGAATAACCCAGAATGTTAATAAGAAGTGGAGGAATGGTGCCAGAAGAAGTTAGAGGAGAGCGGTTCCAGAAATGCAAATGAAAAGATGATGGGACTCGAGAACTTGAGCCATAGTCAGTATCAGGAGGCTCATCTTTCCCGCGAAGACACTTGTACATTTTGTGCATAAACAGATATGAGATAAGGGGGAGGGGAAACTCCTCTGATGTGCATATGGGACTTTGTACATAGAGATAATTGGGGAAGAGAGACGCACCAGTACTCAAAAGTGGTCCCTGTATCTGTATAAATAGAAGGCTATAGACCCCTGACTTGAATTAATAGAGTTGTGAGTGTATCCTATATATATACGTTACTGTCATTAAGGACTGACAAGAGCAATCTTCTCATTGTTAGAGAGAAACGAGCATTTGAAAAGGGACGGAGAGAGAGAGAGAGAGAGAGAGAGAGAGAGAGAGAGAGAGAGAGAGAGAGACCATGGCAAAACTTGATAATAGTATTGAGCCGGAAACTGTTGTAGGAAATGTTGTCGTTTCCATCCGATTACACAAGATTAGCCACACGACGTGTGTGTAAACGACTGTTGGCGACAACTTGCTAATATCCCCTCAAAAAATCCTCCATACGGAGGATGCATATCTCTGACATTACTTTTCTTATCAAGGCCACTTCTGCAAATCTCCGCCCTTTACGCTGTCATTTGCCTCAGTGCTAATCTCCAATTTAAAATCCATTGCAAAACTTAGGGAGGCCGGGGCTATGGAGGGAATTTCTCTGGACTGTAAATACCGCTTGAGGAGAGCCTCACTGTATGAAGGTTTAGGGAAACAAAATTCATAGGTTTTTATTAAAGGATGTATGATATTTAGCGGGGTGGTTAAATCCCAAGTTTGTGCTGTCACGGCAGAGGTGGGGTCATGTCCAGGGAATATTTGACTGTAGATTTACATGCTTACATGGGGTTATTGGTCAAGTAATTACTAGTGAGTTTGAGGTCAAGTTTGGGTCAATTTAAAGTAGATTTTTTATTAGTTCCAATTTTAAGGAAATTTATGTGGACACTATGTCAGGTTTAGAAATGTGTAAATAAAAATTGGATAATGTTTAGGTCAGGGTCAAGATGAGGTTCAGTTAAAATTAAATATTTGTGTAGGTTTAAAAGTGCAGATTTAGTACCTATTTCATTAAAATATTCAAGTTTTTTGAAACCGAATGTTGTTTTGGAGAGGATGTAAAATCTTTAGTGGAAATGAATGAGATTTTTTCTGAGAAAGTCAAGCTTGCGTAGAAATAATTCATTTATAAAGAAAACATAAGGTTGGTTTTAAAATGGTGAAGTAAATAAAGTCTCAATTGAATATTTAAGTATGGAGAGAGATATTTCAGGTCGGATCTTAAAAATTGATGAGCCAAAACAGAGCTCTGTTTCGAATTTATAAATGTCCTGTGTGTGTAGAGTTGTCCATGGAGATCTCCATATGGGAATAAAGGAAACCAAAGTTCCCAGAGGTTTCGGGGCTCACTGATAGGATGACGGAGTGAGCGTGTGAACTTGTACATAATGAGAGCGAGCAGGGAGAGAAATTCAAAAATTCAATTTTACAAGTATCCACTCTCGTATTTAAAGGCTTGTCTGACTTCACAAATACACTTGCAAAGTATAAATCGGGAAAGCTTAGGTAAAGTTTCGCCTCAGGAGGACTTTTATTACCACTTTGAATTCATTTTGATCATTTTTCAAGTAGTTGGGGTCGAGATGCGTGAGAGAGTGAGAGAGAGAGAGAGAGAATTATCACTCACAGAGAACAGTGTTCAGGGCTTATAGGCAGGAGTGTTTACACGGTCTCTTATTCCTAAGGCACAGGGTTCCCACAAATACTTCTCTCCAGCCTCTGAAATCATTAGCTTTTATGATCATCATCGATTGCCCCACACTTCCCAGGAAAATATTTCTCAAATTTCCTAGAAATTATTTGATTAGCGTAAGTTCAATTATTCCTGTAACTTCTTACAGATTACTGTACAAGGGTGACCCCCATGAGTACATCCCATTATACTTTACATTTCCCAAAAGGAAATTCGAATTTTATTTCAAAATCAATTGTGCTGCTAAAAACAAATTTACTATAGACTTTGTTTTTTGAAAATTTCCTGGAAAATTTGATCAGAATTATCTCACTACTTTCTGTCAATAATTATTTCAGCTTCACTGGCTCAAATTGTGAGACTTTGCAAATTTCTTAAGCAAATTTGTTTTACTCAAAACTTGACAGGACTATTTTGCAAAAACACGTTTTTAAAAAATCTGCATATGATGGGAACAAAAAATATCTTCAACTCTTTATTTTAAAGAAGGAATGGCTGTTGGAGGAGGGAGGAGGAGGACCAGACAAATATTTCCCGGGCTCCTTGTACCCAGTGAAATTACACGGACGAATATTTATGCACACAAACTTATGTATGTATGTATGTATGTAAATAGTTAGTTTTAGGGATGATATCAATGTACATGGAGACAGTCCACAATGTTAAGTAATTATGCATGTGAAGAGTTCGGAGGGGGGCCCAGGCGGGCTGTATCCAAAAGGGAATGAGGAAATGACAGTATACGGGAAATTCACATGTTCAGGCTTAAATTGGGGACGGAGCACTGTGTAGTTACTTGACGGAGAGAGACAATAACTAAGCTAATTACAGGAGTAGTTATGAGTCCCCTCTGTATACATCTAATCTGCTTTTCATTGTCACTGTCCAAGTCCTGATGGCAGCGGAGCAGCACTCCCAATCTCATGAATTTACCGAGTAGGTGAGGGATTCACTTTGGAGAATTGCAAGGTCTCGCACTCCGTCACAGTCTCATTGTTACCACATTAGCTCAGCCCTCACCGTTCTTAGTCCTTCGAGTGCCAGTCAAGTCTTTCCACAATCCATTCCTCTATACTCTATTCATGTCCGTCCGAATCCGGGCTATACTCAACTGTCGGCTAAGAACCAGTGCTAGCACACTATCAATTCTTACTAAATAAAAAAGCCTACACTTAAAATGACAATATTTTCAGAAACTGTTCAAAAATAACATTACAAATTCGCTCCCAAACGTAATGCAATTATCAAAATTGGTCCAAAAACTGTAATTATTATTGCTACATTGTCAATAAGAAAAATTTAGCATTTTCACGTCATTAAAATATCACTATAGTTATTAATCCTCCGGGAAAATCTATAGCACTGTAACAAATGTCAAAATTCGACTTTCCCAGGGCTTGGAGAGCAACAGTAAATCAATATCCTGTAAATTGTAACAGACGCCAAGCGAAGCATTTAAATTTAGTGAAACAGCAAAGGATAAAAGATCTGTTGGAAAGCAAGGGTTGAGAATAAATAGATACAAAAAAAATATTTAAATAATAATAATTGAAAATAGCAGGAAACAAAAAGCTAGAAATTTACAACTCAAATACTAACACTGTATCTATTTAAGGGAACAAAAAATTTGTGTCCTACTTTAACAAAGGACAATGAATATCTAAAAAATTATAGAATTAAGAAGCAAAATGCTAGTCCATTTTCTTGCCAAGGCATGAGCATTTAGGGCTGGAGCGCTCACATTTTTAAGAAATAAACCTCAAATGCAAAGTAGATATTCCTAAGTGGGAAAAAAAGAGAATGTCCATAGGAGTGGGGAATTTCTGTCTCTTCCCCCGTGGGATCTTAACCGACCCTTATACTACTACATATGTGTGCATACATATATACATATGTCAAGTGTGCGTGTACACACAAGAGGAAGAGTCGGGGTCCGGAATCTCCGTAATATGTGGAAGAAGAGGATGAGAAGAGCACGCACGAATACTGTACAACGTTCCCTCCACAATGTATGTACATATGTTACGTATGTATGTACATATCCACATACATAGCCCGTTTGAATCCAATCTTTGATCTTTAGAGTTGACACAGGAAACTCCATCCATGTTCCCATTTGTGTCAACATGTCAACTTACTGACATACGCCCTTCCACTGCTTAGATTTCCCACTGTACAGACTCACCCTGATAAATACCACCACAACTTCAACTTTTCCCCTTTCCCTTTCATTTTTCCCTATTTTTTTTCTCTCTCTCTCTCTCTCTCTCTCTCAATGTAATTCCCAGAACTTGTCTCTTGGTCATTGGATGCTTGCAGGAGAGGATTCTCACTCTTTCGGATTCCAACACCATTCCCACAAATCTTTTTATATCTATACTGTCAATCCTCCCTGGTATGACTGAAATTTGCATATTTTATTCCTGTTGAAAATATTGCCTGCATTTAAAGTCAAACGTTTTTTTTACCTTGAGGAACTTATTACAGTAGGATTACAAATATATAGTAACAGATTATCCGAAATCCCGCTCATAAATTTCCCGCCATATTTTCCTCATCAAAATATGTTTGACCGTGTAATAGTAATTATCTCTAAAATAGAGTTTCCTTCCGCTGGAGAGATCCCATTTTAAAAACAGGTTCTCTATCTGTATACACATAGGAAGGGAAATATTTGGAGAGAGTCTCCTCAATGTAATTATGTATACCTTAGAATAAATGCTATTTTTTTCCTTATAAAAGTACCTAAATGCTTGCGTAGAAACAGGATGTTGGATGTTTTAGGGATTCTCCGTAAATAGGGTTTCCTGTAGGTCAAAACTCCCCCTTGGATATATTTTTGATGCTGTAAATTTTGAATGGGACAGGTTATTGCTCGGATGCAAGACTAATTGCAAAATCCAGGTTAAAAATGAATACTGCTGGGATGTTAATTCGGAGAAGTAGGGTGGAGGAGGGAGGGGTTGGAAGTGTAAGCAAGATTTTTGGGTATCATCGGATTTGATGGAGCTACTTCTACAGTACTATACGTACATAGATACATACTAGATACATGTGAGGAGGCATAAAATTCGGGCAGTGCCTTTTCTCTCTGCTCACCTCTCCATGTAAATTTTTGACCGATTAAATGACTTGGGAAATCCCCCAAGTTGAAAATCCAGGCTGGAGCGAAACTACATACAACTTCAGTATATAGAGATCCGCTCGGTAGGGAAAATATGAATTTGTATGTAAATACATGGAGAGTATAAAATGTGTAGGTTGCAATAGTCAGCAGAAATATTTCAAAGATAGAGAGAAAAGCCACGTGTGTATTAACTTTGTTATACATTTCCACTCTGACGGATTGAGCAAGCAAGAAGAGAGAGAGAGAGAGAGAGAGAGAGCGATGGGAGCTGAAATCCGTCCTCTGTGTAGCTCCTTTACTGTGAATGAGGTCCCAGGAAATATTCCCATGCCCCTTAATTCTAGACGCTTACAAATCAAAAATATTAGATTCTCTCTTTTTTTTAATAGAATTTTATAGACAATTTCACAAGCATTTCCTCACTGATCTACGTATGTATGTATGTATAATTATGTATGTAATAAAATTCTTCAAGCAGCCTTCTTCAAAAAAATTTCATTTCTGTGAACCCATTTGGGCTTCTTTTACCTTGAATCACACGCTATAAAACTTTGACTCAAACTTTTAACTTTTAAACCCTGGAAACTTTTAATCTCTGGAGCCACAAATTGAGAAGTGGAACATTAAAGAATTTGTTTTTAAATTTCCCACTAAATTTCCTTTAAAATGGGGGAATTAAAAGCGTTCTTTCCTTACAGTGTCAGGGAGCCCATTTTAAAAGAGCAAATACTGTACCACCTGACGAAATAAAAAAGCATTCCAGTCTCGTTTTATTACCACAACGTTAATTTTTATCGTCATAAGGGCCCGTTATTACTAAACTCAAAGTTTACTTGTTCTGGTGCTGTTTGGTAAAGACAGTGTGAATTTGTGTATTTGATTGGAAGCTCAATTGGGGTGGAGGGAAGGATTTGTGTGAACCTCGCTGATGTTAAAGCTTTGAGTATTGAAGAAGCAAGGGAAATTTGGGAGGTTGAAATATTGTATTATGTAGATGAGCCGGGTGGTTTAGGTAGAATATTGAAAATTCTTGCTTCACTTGACTTTTCCTTAAGTCAGCATAGGAATGGTAATGGAAGTGAGTGAGAGAGAGAGAGAGAGAGAGAGAGAGAGAGAGAGAGAGAGAGTGAGAGAGGGAAGGAGAGATGAGGTGGATGGAGAAAGAGAGTCGTTTCCTACACCTGCCAACTTGTGGCAATTTGAGAAAGACGACTTCAACATGAAGAATAGAATCAACTTTCCACTTGCTTTAGAATATTATTTTGGACAATTTCACAATATCATGTAACTATTTCTTACTACCCAGCCCGGCATTTCCCTGCTAATGGCACTCAAATCGAGTATTACTTCTGGCTCAATTCTGTACTTATATATATACAATAATACAGAAGCAGACATTTCTCCATATAATATTTCCCCATGTACATTTCCCTTGGACTTATTTATTGCTCCTACCATTCCCAAAATGCTCCCTTCTCCCAAGCAGGAGTCCCAACTGCATGCTCTTCTGTAGAAATCCAAGTGTACACTTATTCCCTTGTTCCAACCCTCACTGTACATAATATAGTCTTGTTCAATCAAATGTTCTGCTCATGAACATCCAAAATTATGTTCCAGGGAGTCAGTAAATAATAATAATAATCTTTCTCTCTCTCTCTCTCTCTCTCTCTCTTTCCCTTGGAGCAGATCGCTTTCGGAAAGGCATGCATTTTTGCACTAATGGACTTGGAATCAGTCTCGCTTATGAGGCCCAACCTGAAATTGCCAAGGGGCACCGTGAGGGAAACGTATTCGTCCTCTGAAACAACCTCATGGAATTTTAGCATTTGAGTAGTCCCACTCATGTAATTTTCCCATCAGAATAAACAGAATTTGCCCAGTGTATATCATTTCTTTGGGATTTAGCTGTTGAAAAGATTTCAGAGTATTTCCCAGACACAGCGGGATCCGTATGCTCACTATTTTAACGCGACCTTTTTATTATAGATGAGATATTTGCATGTTCTTTTTGTTAAAATTTTGCACTTCGCTTGTACAAATTATGCTCAAAAAAGGGCGTAGCGTGCGACGACAGGTTTGTGAATTAAGATTTCTTCCCTACACGATCCTGTGGAAAGGATCAGCCGTTACTGCATACTTCTGGGAGCCTTAAATAGCATCATTCTGTATCTTACATTTTAACATGGCGAACAATGTTATGCACAGTCTTACATAAAATAAAATAAATTTATTCACTAGAAATCCAAAGGTCAGGTTCAGGGGATTCTCATAAGATTGACCTCTTGTAAACACCTGGGACTGATACAGGATTACATTGGGATTTATGCTTCACAAATATATATTTGCTCATTGAATTTGTAATAAAATAATTATTATGGTTGTTTTTCATTCTTACAATTTATACTTATGTAGCTTCCATGTGAAGTGGCTACAAGGTATATTATTAGCAAATACATTGTACCGGTAGCAGTAACTGTCCCACTTGGTAATAAATTATATTCTGTAAAATTCCATTAGCTGTAAAAGTTTGCTAATTAGATCAGGTTATTGGATCCCAGTATATTGTCAAAGTCAAAGATACTCTTTTATAGAAAGAATTAGTTCATTATGGCTCAACTGTACTTAGGGATCTTAACTCTTTAAGTAAGCAGGTGGAATCTATTTATACATGAATAATTCTACTCATAAGCAGATTAACATACGAAATTGTACACGATAAAAGTGTGAAATGAAAAAAGTTGCTTCCGGAAGACTGGTGTCGGATTCTCACTGACACAAGTTCAAATTCATATTTTCCTTTCATTAAGTTTAAAACATCTAGCTTTGTCACCTGAATTGACGGTCACTAATAAACCTTCCATAGGAAATCCAATTTTGAACAAATACATACTTTCGGTTGTAAGGTAGGAGCATCTTCCAAGACTAAATACGTGTGCAACGTATGTGCCAACGTGAGTATAAGCACAGGTTTCACATTCATTTATTATAATTTTAATTAATGCAAACATTGATAGATGATGGAGTTATAGGGTAACAGAAACAATGCTTGGACACACTGTTGTCAAAACTTTGGAGTGATTACAAACTGTGTAGGATGCAATGAATGATTCAGTTTTTCCAAACCACTGGTCTAATACCCAATTTGATCACTAGTTTGAATTTTGATAGTCAACGTCTTGTAAAAGGATTGAATTGTATTGAGATCTCCCAAAACTGATGTTCGCATGTTCTTTTTGTTGAAGTGTGCATTACACTTGTACACTCTACATATGATCAAAAAGGCCGTAGCCACCGAAGATTTGTGAATTAAGATGTCTTCGCTATACGTTTTGGATACATTTTGAAGATAATTATATGGGACTGTGATGTTAGGACACGTATGCAAGTATGTGAGGTTTTAGTTTTGATCCATGAAAACGCTTTAGCAAGTATAAGTGTGGCTATAATAATTATTAGTGATGAGACATAAACCTATAAAACACACGAGCAAAAGCATGAATGCCCAATTATCAAATTGCAATTAGCTTGGAGGTATCATTTTTGGAAATCCTGCTTCCATTTCAAAGATTTCTTAGACACACTCATGCTCAACTTCGAATCAACAATGATTGCATAAAAATCTCTATAAAACTTTGATTTCAATGTGCTTTGCTCCAAGATTGGAATGCTAATTATATGCTATAAGTATAATTAATTAAACATATAATAATTATATTCTCGTCATTTCTGTCAAGGCTGTAAAATAATCAAAATGTTCGATGCTGAAGCTTCTTGGACCACTTTTAAGAGATACTCTTTGGACAATTATGGCAGTCGGATTGTAGCATCCGTTCCTGACATTACTGTTGCCCAAGATAAATTGACACTAATAAATTTCGATCCTGGGATTGAGTCAGTTTGGAATCTTTAGCTATTTTACGGAGCAACAGAAAGTCTAAATATACAGGTGAAAGTTTATATTGAAAAATTAAAGAAATTCTAAATAAAGATTCTAAGATTTTAGATTCTAAGATCTAAAATTCTAATTAAATTCTATTACTGGATGGTGTGATAACTTTTTAGCAACTGCGAATAAAAAGTAGTGTCTGTAACAGTGATGACCGATTCTCACTGATACACGCAAAAGTGAATATTTTCCTTTCCTCAAGTTTAAAATAGCCCTGGATTTGTCCTCTGAATTGACGGTAAGTGATAACCCTTACAAATTAAATTTGCCGGTTAATCTGTTATATAGGCCCGTTTGACTAGTTGTGAGACTTATGCATAGATACTGTCTTTGACTAAGTATCTGATTGAAGTTTACTGTAGCTAAGTCGAAATGATCGCTCAGAAAAGCATTAGAATTTTTAGCATACCTTTTCAAACAGCTGACCATTATATTTTCTCTATCTTGGATGAAGCAAACATGGCTACAATTTTTTTACGAACATTCTCTCAATCAGAGCGCGTCACCTGATAGCGTCACAACTGTTTTCTAATAGGATAAATTAGCATTAATGTAAGGAAGAACACGTCTGTGTATTTTTGCTTTTTGAAAGAACATGCTCTTAATTAATAAGAGATTCACCTTTTGGGTACACTATGAGTATTTATAAACCGACATTTATCTCTCCAGATGGCTGAAGGTAGTCGCAAGTTTAATTTTTTTAACTCGAAAATCCAGCAACTAACAATTTCTTATAACACCCCTTTTGATATTGCCTGATTATTTTCACATTTGATAAAATGTGGATGATTTAATTTAATGGATTTAGTCCTTTTTTGTAGTTTAATGGTATTAGACACGAATTCCATGGGAGTGTACTTTCTTTCGATGACTCTCACACTTTCATGTACTTTCATGCAGAGTGAATGTGATTTACATTTTATTATTCAAGTACTGTCAATATTATATGTTTTCATGGAGACTATTCCAGGCACAAGTGATAATTAGCTGCTCTTTTTAACCCTCGCCTAGATTAACGCATTACATATTTTGAGAGTGTCTGGAGGATAGAACAGTTCTCAGAGTAATTATTTAGATATGTATATGGCGGGCGAGACGTATCTTCGAAATACGAGACCGGAACAGCACTACAGATTTCTTTGGAACTGTGTGCCGGGTTGATATTTTTCCATTAGGTTATTATAATCATTGCAATTTCGCTTGTGAGCCCCATTATAAAAACATTTTCTCAGCAAGACCAAACATATTACATGACATTTTTCCTTTTTTTTTTAATAATAATTTTTGTATGACGTTGCAAATACAATGCCTTCCC
Source organism: Allacma fusca (assembly GCA_947179485.1). Lineage (NCBI taxonomy): Eukaryota > Metazoa > Arthropoda > Collembola > Symphypleona > Sminthuridae > Allacma > Allacma fusca. The sequence goes on along the minus strand of OX359248.1, from coordinate 43,410,504 downwards.
TTACAACAGCACCCCTTAATTAACGTCAAGGAATTTAGGCTCACTCATTTAAACTAATGTTATGTATTTTATGGACATATTGACGCATAACTTCATTAGAACCAAATTTTCTCTCTTTTAGGGGTGCTTGTGTAAACAGAGTACTTTGACCACTGCGTGTCTTGCAACACTGCTAAAGATTTTATCATCCCGTCTGACTACTTAAAATAGAATTGAAAAAATTATTTGGGATATTCATAAAATTGTTAGTGTCAAAACCTTAAATGTTTCCTTTTGTTGGCGGATTGATCATATGTATAAACCTGAGTCAGTATAATTATTTGTTACTGTACAATCCAGCTAATCCAGCAGAAGATTTCTATGGAAGGATAATAGTAAAATTATTTAAAATCCTGCCACAAGACTGGGAATGTTTGCAATGCCCTGTACCTTTTCAAGACCTACTCTACTGTCTGAATTTTGCAAATCAAGAAATTTCACCACGGTAGCATTACCGTTGGTTAACGTTCTTGGTGCTTCTTCAGTGCCTTCCATGTCTGTAGTAATGACTGACTAGCTTATAAGGACTTTATCTACAGGAGTTATGGGCACACCTCTTCGTGAGATCTTGTGGGATGGTAATGTGGTATTTTATTTTGAGAGTCGGTTGTTAATTAGAATTAATTACTGGGCATCATCTGATGAATTCATGATAATCTTAAAATTTTGTAACAGTTAACTACTGTAGTTGTGACTGTATTTGGGAGATGGCTACTCTTCATAATTAAAGACAGGGGTGAAAAGCGTCAGAGCTATAAGAATAATTATACACTACCCGCGTTTAAATTATTATGAGCTTTCAATGTAAATTGTAGACTCATAAGTGTAGATAAAGTTGACTTTATTGTGAATCATTTTCAAGGAAACTAGGATATCTAAGAATATCTATAGATATCTAGCCCATCTCACAAATCAGTTTGAGCATAGATTCCAGCACCTAATATATAAAATTGGTAGTGATTGTAATGATTCAAAATTCTAAAATCTGTACACTTCATTACGGTTCAATCATTTCGAATGTATTCCAGGATTCCTGGCCGCACAACTGGTGTAAATAATTGTACCCACTCAGCATTCTTGATGAACATATTTTCTACGTAATGAGTCTGGATATGAATAACACGTCCGCATCTACTATCTCTGCCGATGATATGAGTTCCATCAAACTCCTCAAGCTCTTCTACATAATAACCTCCGTCATCGAGCTCTTAATAAGCTGCGTTGCAGTTGTTCTGAACTTTGTCTTTACCCTCTCTGGTCTATGGGCACCCGAAAATATCAACTCCAATGTGCGCATTTTGTACTCCATGGGGCTAGTTGGGATATTCCAGCCCATCGTACACGTTGCTCACCTAATGGTCCATGTACTTTTGCCGTTTGTCTGGAAGACATCTTTTCAGTATGCGTACCCAATGGGATTAATAATTTTGGACGTGGTTCACCAGATTGGATACCTCGTGGCCGCTACCCATTACTTTGCACTTTGTCTGGGACACTGGTTTCCACTAACAAAAACAGGACTCAAAAAATGGCTTAATGATGACAGGACCCTAATTCTGATTGCGTTCTGCTGGCTCTTTCCGTTTTTGTGGGTTCCGATGTGTGTCATTGTTGGAGGATTCATTGGAGGTTTCATTGAAGAATTCTACGATGACCCAAAATTCATCAACTTTGGAATGAGGATCGCAATCTTTGGACCGGTGGTCTTGATGTAAATTGCAATGACAGTCATGCTTGTACAAGTTCTTGGATCAATTCGGAGTTCACGGGTAAGTGTTAAATAGTAATATTAAAAAATGCTATTTTTGGAATTAATTTTGTGCCATTATATTTCCCTTTTATTATGCGATTTACCTTATGTTTTGTGTATATACCTAGCTTGTTCTGGGTTTATCAGGTAAAGATCGTAGGTCTTTCCGAAGGCGTCTTTAAATCAGTGTGGGAATTAATGGGAAAAATAAAATAAAGTGGAGATAATACTCTAACAGGAACAAAATTATGATGTTCGTTTTTGAACCATGAACAGTTAATATAAAAATTATGTATCCAAAAATACAACCCGTTATAACGAAACTGGGAGACATTTTTGGAAGTATGACTGTACTATGGATCAGAATACTGAAGGCTTAAGACCTCAATTCCATTTCAAAATAGTATGATATTTCTAAGTTAGAGATGCTCAATGCTCATTATTTACTAATTATTCTATGTACATGCTGCTGTTTGTAGAGTCATGGTACTAACAACCTCAGACGCAAGGCCGCGAAGACATTCGGTATTTTCTTCGGGGCATTTACTTTCGGCATATTACCCGGTACCTTTTTGTGTTCTCATTGCGGCTGGACCCCAAACGTAAGATATTTTATTCTGCATGTTCTAAAGATTCAATTTCCAGGTAATTGGGTCAATGTATAAATTACATTGCACCTAAATTATTTAAAAAATTATTTATTTTTCGGTGTTCAAATAATATGTGAGTAGGTGCCCGTGGAGGTACTGGTTTGGCTACTCATGATAATACATTCCATCCAACTTGTAACAATGCTGAGCAATCCGGTCTTTTACGTGTGGCGAAACAAGGACGTTGCTGTAAGGGACAATTCTTTACGGGCATTTTCGATAAAAGCTATTATGCAGACAATGAGCAGTTAGTGTAAATTTGTATTTTAACCAGACTGGCCTGTGGCGGATGGCCATTTCCTTTGCTGTTTCAATATTCGGGTGTTGCATGAGTGACGAGAAAATCATTGATCTTGAAAGTAAAAGTAGGTGAGTGTGGGATGATTTTAATGCAACAGTAAAATACAATTTGATAAAACTCGTAATACTATTAAAACTGCTGATGTCATCAAAAAACCCCAATATCATTTACCCGCTACTTTACACAAAATATAGCTACTCATAAAATATTTTATTTTAACTTTTATTATTGGGAAGAGTATGTGCGAATAAATATTAGAGATAACACTCCGTAAAATCGATTAAGAGCAATGGGCTCGATCAGAACTGAATTAATATTAATTAATAGTGACCGCAATCGTTTTTGATTTGACCAAACTGTTGAAGATGAGAATGCATCCTCTAGCTTCGTTGAAGAATGCATCAAATTCAACCCATTATAATATATTCACAACGGTCAGATTTTCAATTAAATTTACACCGGTCAAATTTTCAAATACAAAAAGTTCATCAAAATTTTCATTGCATTCATACAGATAGTTCTATCACTTTTGTCCCTGAGGATGAATTTTTCCCCCTTCCGTATTTTCCATACTTAATTTTTGTAGCTAAAATGTTTTACAAAACCTGAAACAAGTTCAACAAATTGGGAGGAATCCAATATTTTATGATCCTTATGTGACCTAAAAGGGAAAGTAAATAATATTGGGAACATTGAAATGATATTGCCATTTTTATTAACGAGTATTCCAAAAATACTAGTAAGATTCTAATCTGGAGTTTTAACAAATTTAATTATTACAGACAACCTCCATCATGGACTTCAGACTAACCGTTGTGTTATTACACTTGGTCACCGGGTAAGAATGTAGCCCGCCCTTTAATCTGGAAAAGTAAAAGACCCTGGAGTACTCATTAACATCTTTAAAGTAAGAGTACATACTAAAGATAATAGGTTTAAGATGTGTTACTGCCCTTCCTCCACTTAACAATTCATAGTTTCGATCTCTTGAGAATGACATATTCTACTTGTATCATTGATCCTATCATACGGTTGTCGGATGGATTCTGGACTCAATATTAGCAATAAGATAATATGAACTTCAGTGGACTTTAATTGGGGAATGCAAAGACAGATGTCGAGGTTTGGTAAGGCAGCAGTACAAATGTAGGGTTGGTCAGAAAAGGGTTAGAATTAACAAGTGGAAAAATCAACAATGCTTACTCTACGAAAATAAAGTTACTGCCGCTCCTAATCATTCCAGAAATTACGCAAATGTCGGACAGTAGCTTTTTTGTTTTTTGCAACATTTTAAATAATGCACAAATTCTTTCTTCTAAAATTTCCAGGTGTTGCGGTGTGCTACAGATTTGACAAACATCCAGCGAAAACAATTTTTACCGATGGCGAAGACTTGTTCAGCTTCCAACTGCATTGCAAATATCTATCTCTGATATTACTGTATTTGAAAGCCATACTCACGTTGATGTGAAAAGTTTAATGTAATTCAAAAATAAATTTGGTGTTCAGTTGTTGTTATATCATATCGAACTATACAACATTTACTAATTGAGTATATGCCTATATGTGTGTATGTAATTTAGGAAGTTTATGTGTTTAGTGATCCGCTAGTTCGTTTCAGAACTCAAGTAACTCCAGTGCATTTGCGTTTTTCCCTCAGGAAGGGCTACCACAACCGTTACAAAAATCAAATACGACGCTGATATTTATTGTTCGATCCACACAATCTTCGGTCCATTATTACCAGTCATATTTCTTACTGGAAGTAATCATCTCGGGGTAGTTTCACAGTGCACTCTAACTGTATGGAATGCTCAAAATAATTTCCCATATAAATCTTGATGGGATTTACCATTGGAAATTTTGCTGGAAAAATGGTCACATGTCTAGCAACGGTAATAATTTGGATTTTGAAACTTTGGGATTCCCTCCTGAGTGAACAACAATCATTGCTCTGAAGTTATTTGAGGTCTGAAACTTAACTCATTTGGGAAGTACTATGACATGTGCTAGCCGTGTGAGTAAAACTGTATGAATTCCTCACACTGTAAGAAAATATGCATTCGACTCAGGTACTTATGTTCTCGAGCGATGAAAATTAACAGAGCTTTAACATAAGCATGTAACAATACTGAGGGGTACAGTACAGTAGACAAAAACTAAATCAACCGGCAGCTGTACATTTGTACTTGGACCCAAAACGTGTATGCAATGTTAAATATTCGTAAAGAGACTACTAAGAGTCAAAGTGAATCTAGGTTAAGATGCAATACGAGCTTGCCAGAGGTTGACTACAGGATTAGCCTAGTCATGCCTCACAAGAATGTTGTACAGGATGGTACGAAACATGTGTCTCCCATCCAGCCAATGTAAGGAGTCATGAAATATTCGATTCCTCCAGCTTATGACAAATTCTTTTCCAGATAATCCCAAATTTGTTTCATTGACCTGGGTCAACTTTTCAGGACAGAGTTCGTGAGCGTGAGATATGGTAATTTATTATTCCAACAGGTTTTCATCAGAAACAAGAATATTATTATCTCTTTATTTGAACCTTGCCTCACATTTTTGGGCCATTTTTTGGCCATATCTACCATGAAAAAATATTTCAAAACAAAATTCTACCTTTTTAGGAGGATTGTTGGTATTGTTCTGAGACTAAATTTCTTACAGCCTTGCCTAATTTTTTATGGTTCATAGCAACAAATTTCAGCACAGAGACAATCGTTTATAGACTCTGTATATAATGCTAAAAATGTCAGTTAAAATGTAAGTGTAAAAGTCTCTAAGGAGCAATTGCTAAAGTCTCTACGGAGCATTGTAATGGAAATTAATTTCTTACTATTAGTTTTAAATGCACTAAGCATATTTTTGTCTAAATATGAAACCTAACCAAAGCAAATTATATGGTTGTTAGTTGTAAAAGTTAGGCTGCAACCATGCACTGTGCTGGTTTGCCCGTATAATTAGAATAGAATTCATTACACCTTCTTGTTGTTTAAAAATAGTACATTCGTGCGTTAAAATTGTCATTTTGTCCTTCCTCTACTGTCTTCATACAGTTTGGAAAGATGAAGCCCAGCAGGGTGGTTAATGCATTTACAGTATTACATTAATTGTCAATTCAATGTTTGGGAAACCCACTACTAGTCTAAATAAAGAATAAGCAAGTTATATCAAACCCGGAAATGTAAGCCCTATTATTCAAAATGTAGACCTTTCAACCTTATTAGGGTATGCAAAAGATCTCCCAGACAAACGGAAAAAGTGCATGTGTCGTTAAGTACTTAAGCGGTGTGGACGATGGACTGGAATATCCCAACTAGCCCCATGGAGTAAAACAGGCGTACGTTGGAATTGGCATTTTCGGGTCCCCATAGACAAGAGAGGGTAAAGATGTACATATTATGGTATAAGTCTTACGATTACAAGACCAATTTAGAGAGAGTACTTTACATATGTAGACTGTGTAATGTAAAATAAAATATATTCACTTGTTTTTAGGCTATTCCTAGTTGTCATTGATTAGTTTGCTTTCAATCTTTAATATTTAACGTACATATTTCTGCTGCATTGTTCATGGGGTCATGAAACGTAAACTCACAGAGCTGATAGATAGCAAGTAGTTCATTCTGCCTCCTCTTCTGGCACAATATTTGTTTGCATGTCCCAGTATATAGTAATTATTATGGGAAATGATTGTAAGGGCGGAAGGATCTAATGTAGCCAGAGATGTTAAACGTATTTTCATTTTTCAAGGTTGCGGATGCAACTAAACCTCTCCCAGTACACTCCCGGGTCCGAGGTAAGTTGCTGGCATGGTAAATGAGTGTCATGAAGTAAAGGTATAGTAAAGAGAAAAAGGCTCCTAGAAGTAGAAAATATTCGCATTGTAATTTGTCATTTCTTAACGGAGCATAATATCCAGACGTTCAAATGTAAGGAGGATGTAATTTCTCTGTGGTTGTGGTCAAAGCACCCTTAAAAGTAGTAAAATATGACTCGGATAATGCGACATTCTTGTGCGGAGAAAAACATGGGACATGTAAAATGACTCAATACTTTTGCAGCATTCTACAAAGCAGCAATGATGGGTAAGCTTGACGGAACTATAAAAAATTTAGAATTCGCTTTTCAAAAATTGTTTATTATTTTGATTATTATTTGAGCATTGAATTACTATAAGGGATTAATGTTTATAAGGGACAGATTCTGCCTATCCCTTGAGCATCCCTTATAGCGAGAGTTTACAGTACGTACTACGACACTTGACTACTTTATTGTCACTTATGTACACAAATCCTGGGTGAGCTCGAGGCAAGTGGAGCCATTAAAAATCATTAATGCTTCGTTCAACAATTGTAAATTATCTTCGATTGTAAATTAAAAAATACATTACAAAACTTTAAAGGAAAATCTTTCTGCGCTTCAGCCACAAGATTCACTGATCAACCTTGAAAATGAAATAAACTGGTTACCTAATTGCCATTTTTGCTTTTAATTACCACAAACAATAAATTTAATATTTATTCAACTGTGCCAGCACTCATATTTAAAAACGCCAGAAATTTTTGGAAGCTGTCATTACTTCGGAAGCTTGACTTCGGACAGTGCTTAATATTAATATATAGTGTTTTAGATTTCTCAAGACAGGATGAGTTCAAAGTAAGTTCCTTTTGATCAATTCATTTCAGTGTATTCTGAGATTTTTAATTCATGAAAGTTGTTTTTCAATTTTTCTAGGATTCTGGTGACATGTCTGGTAGTTTGCTACTTGCTGGCTTTGTCAACGGATTCGGCGTCTGGGCAGTGGTATAACTATATGATGGGTGGTGTAAGTTAAAAAAATCTCCATTATTTATTCCATATTTTTATTGGCTCGTTTTTTGAAAATAACAGTAATGCAATTTCAACTTTCATGCTCTTATTATTAGTCATCCCGTTGCTACCCACACATGCATCCTTGTATCATGCATCCACAGTGTTGTAGCGAATTTTGCGATATTATCCTCAGAGTCTGCATTGGAGGAGGTTAAGCATGACGAATGACGACTGTTCCGGAATTGCAAAACAATTTTTATCCAACTCCTTGGTCATATTTTTATTTTAAGCTGTTTATCTGAAAGCACATTAAAATTATCTATTAATTCGTTCATCCAGTTATTCATGTCAAATTGTACACTTTCATATTATAGTTAATAAAGATCTGGGAAACAAAGTCAATCTGTAATACATCGTAAAGCCCGGAAATTTTAGAAGAAAGAATTTGTGCATTATTTAAAATGTTTGAAAAAGCAAAAAGGCGATTTTCTGACATTTGCGTAATTTCTGGAATGATTAGTTGCGACAGTAACTTTATTTTCATAGATCATTCATTTGTTCATTTTTCCACTTGTTAATTCTAACCTTTTTCTGGCCAACTCTATATTTGAACTGCTACCTTACCAAACCTCATCATCTATCTTTGCATTCCCCAATTAAAGTGCACTCAAGTTCATATTGCTAATATTGAGTCCAGAATCCATCCGACAACCGTATGACAGGATCAATGATACAAGTAGAATGTCATTCTCAAGAGATCGAAACTGTGAATTGTTAAGTGGAGGAAGGGCATTAACACATCTTAAACCTATTATCTTTATTTTGTACTCATACTTTCAAGATGCTAATGAGTACTCCAGGTCTTTTACTTTTCCAGATTAAAGGACGAGCTACATTCTTACCCGGTGACCAATTGTAATTAGGATCCATGCATACCTTACTTCAAAAGTAATTACATTTAATTTACGTGAAATGGAAACAATAGAATTGTATATAATTACATAGGTGCATGTGGAACAATTTCAAAAATTTTTGTAAAATTTCTAAGAAGACGTAGATTTTGAAATACTTTTTATTGATGAAGTTGTAGCAATAGTGCTAAAAAGCGTTGCTTTAATATGTAATAATAATTTATACGGGAATTCATAATTATACTATCATATCTGTATATTATATAATACACTAGGAAATAGTATACTGAGTCAATATATGGCTACTTCTGTTGAGAAGAAGTGTCAATAAAGTCTTCATATACATATATAACGGTTAATGTGAAGTCCATGATGGAGGTTGTCTGTAATCTGTAATACTGTAATTAAATTTTTTATAACTCCAGATTAGAATCTTACTATTGTTTGTGGAATACTCATTAATAAAAGCAATAAATAAATAAAGGCAATATCATATTCATTGTTCCCAAGATTATTTACTTTCCTTTTTAGGTCACATAAGGATCATAAAATATCAGATTCCGCCCAATTTGTTGAATTTGTTTAAGGCTTTGTAAAACATTTTAGCTATAAAAATTAAGAATGGAAAATACGGAAGGGTGAGAAATTATAATAGAATAATAATAATAGAAATACAATACCTAAAAAAGGGTTTACAGAAAAGCATCGGAATCGGAGTAACCGAAAAATATAACAAAAATTGAAAACTTATTTCGACCACACAAGATTCTTTGTCAAATATTTCGACGACAACCCGACATTCATCAACTTTGGAATGAGGATCGCAATCTTTGCCCCTGTTGTTTTGTTGTATGCACATTGCAATGCCATGCTTGTACATGTCCTTGGATCAATCGGGACAACACGTGTTAATGGCAAATAGTAAAATTTATAAATGGTGGTGTTAGCATTTACTTCACTTTCCCTGTTTGATTATATCATATGAATTTAATGCATTACAAACCTGATGGACACCTCAGTTCATAGCAAAGTCATTATTAAATATAAAAAATAAACTAATATGGAGACAGTATTCTAATAGGAACGAAATTTTGAAATTGGATTTTGTACCATATGAACTGCTAATACAAGTCATTGTATCCAACAAAAGCAATGTTCTAACTAGAGGTGAATTTACCATGGCTCGGCCAGCGTAAAACATTTAGAACCAGGGGTAAAAAAAATGACCGAAGGCCTTCAGATTACAAGTATAGAAAGGCCTGCAAAGCCATTTTGAGGCTTAGGGTCAGTGTAAAAATTATTTTATTAATTCATCCCTGGTTCTAGCGAAACTGGGAGACATTTTCGGTACACCGAATACTATTTATCAAAATACTGAAGGGAAAAGGTCTTCCTTTAGAAAATAACATGACGATATTTCCAATTGTAAGTTAGAGAAGCTCTATGCTAATACTTTTGCAATTCTCCGGACATAATATGTATGTTACTGTTTTTAGGGTCAACGTACCAACAATCTCAAACGCAAGGCGGCAAAGACATTCGGGATTTTCTTCGGTACATACTTTAGGCATAATGCCCACTATGTATTTTGATTCAGAAATTTTTGAGCTCTAGTTGCCTCGGGACTCCAAACGCAAGGTATTTTATCCATATGTTTGAAAGATCCAATAAGATGTCCAATGATTTGGCCTAGATTATAAATTGCATTCCTTATTAAATAGCTTAGTTAATAAATTATTGATCTTTCGGTGTTTTCGTTAAACGGCACGGGTCTAGGTTCCCTTGGAGGTAGTGATCTGGGTACCCTTCGTACTACTTTCCATCCAACTACTAACGATGATGAGCAATCCGGTCTTTTACATTTGGAGAAACCATCACGTTGCGGTGACGTTCAGTTCATTAAGGGCTTATTTAATAAAAGGAATCTTGCGGAAAATAAGCAACTATTATTAATTTTGTTTTAAACAGACTGGTCTGTGGCGGATGGCCATTTCCTGCGCAATTTTCATCTTCGGGTGTTGCAGCAGCGATGAGAAAATCATTGACCTTGAAAGTCAAAGCAGGTGAGTGTTAGACATTTTAAACGTTACAGTAAAATGTATAATTTGAAAAAGTTTGTATTACATTACAATACAATTTATTACTATTCCAAGGTTTCCAAAATCATTCATCCCACTTTGTCGCACAAGAGAGGCGATTTCAAAAATGTTATATTCTTATCACTGACCGCAATAGTTTTTGACTTGACCAAATGATTGAATCCTTCATGAATGTTGTTTCTAACAGAACGTTGTAAAATATATTTACAACTTCCGGATTTTCGAATATACATAAATTGTACCTTCAAAATTATTTCCTCCTTCGCTTTTGCTCCTGGGGTTGAATTTTTCACCTCCTCCACCATTTTTGACAGCCAGTAAATGAATAATAATTTGTAAAAATCGTGAAACAAAATCTGCAGACTGGGCCAAATCAGTTATTTTTCGAGTCATTTCCTTTAGTCGGTCAGACGTGAAAGTAAATAATTTTGGGAACACTTTACACCATTTTCATTAATGAGCATTCCACAATTGCGAGTAGATACTAATATCTAGTTATGCAGTACAAATTTTATTATTACAGGCAACCTCCATATTGGACTTCGGACTAACCGTTGCAGCAAAAACTCGGTCAGTGGATAACAGCGTAACCGATCCTTTAATTTCGACAATTAAAATATGCTGGTGTACTTATCACCATAACTGTACTACAGATTGGTCTTTCATTTGAAAACATTTTTCTCCATGGCGGAGACACGTCCACATTCTAACTTCATTAGTAATACCTATCATCTGATGCTATGATTTGAGAAGGCCCTTGATGTGAAGAATAGCTGTGCTAAATAAATGGAAACAGTAGTTGTAGGCTAATGTAATTCAAAAATAGGTGATAATAATAATTGTTTTGATGTCGTACAGTTATTTCCTACTATTCTTCGTGTACTAATTGAGTATATGTCTGTATATAAATATTTGCTGGTAAGGGCGGGAGCAAAATGAAATGAGGGAAGTGATACATTCAAGGAAATATTAAAAATATTTTATTTACTACTCCGCCAGTAAGTTTTAGAGCTCAAAAGTAACTCGAGTTCATTTTGCGTTGTTCTCTCAGCAAGGGATCCCAAAAAAGATACAAAATACAAATACTTTAAGCATTTCTAATGTTAAATCCCATTTCTATTTCGACACTGTTATTTATTGTGGGAACCACACAACTTTTCGTAATTTGGAAACCATATTTCCTACATGGTCCCTCAAACCGTATTCTCAAAATTCATCCCGCAATGGTTTTACAGTGAACTCTCACTGTGAGTGATGCTCAGAATATTTCCCCCTATAATTTTTTATTTGATTTTACATTAGAAATGTTAAGGGAATGGTAACAAGTGGTACAGATTTGAATGTTAAAACTTTGACATCTCCTCCTGAGGAAACCACCCAAATTGCTCCCGAGCTTCTGGAGCTCTGGAACTTCCTAGGAGAGTACTAAAATATGTCGTACGTTTTCCTTGAAAGCCGTTGCTACGTAAGAAAATCGTAACATGTGAGTAAAGATCCGAATTCCTTGTTCTAAAAAAATAATCAGTTTCCTCAAGTATTTACTTAAATGCAGGGACGGGATGGGACTCGAATGCGGATACTTTTTTAAACCTTGAGGTAGGAAGGAAATATTTGGCAAAGAGCCTTATTGTATGGTCGAAACAAATTTTCAATTTTTTGTTATTTTTTTCGGTTACTCCGACTCCAACGCTTTTCTGTAAACCCAATTTTTTAGATATTGTAAGTATGGATTTAAAACATTCTTTTTAAATTCCGATTCTACTATCATTGATCTATTTTTCTGATCCTACAATTATTAATCAATGAAACTGTCCTTTTACATACACTCGAGGTATAAAGGATTTGAGACATTCCGTCCCTGCTTCAAAGTACACGAGTGATGAAATTTACAAGCGCATAAATATAAACTTGTAACAATATATAGAGATAGATACAGACTAAAACAATGGACGGGTGTACATACAACTGTACTTGTAATTTCTTCCAAGTAAGGAGAAATAGGAACCCTGAACCGGGAGTTTTGCTCACTGGACCCAACATGTGCTTGCAGTGTTAAATAATTATTACAATCACTATAATCGAAAGGCAAAGTGGATTTAAGTTAAGATACAATAAGAGCTTGTCATTGCAAACCACAGGCTCAGCTGAGCCATGTGCTACAGGGATTATACAACTCCGTGTGTAATGAGAAAAATTAAAATGCAATTTCAAAAGTACCAAGCAAATGCTAAAGTCTCTATGGAGCAATGTAATGGAAAAGTCGTTTCCAATTGTTTAGTATAAATTCATAAAGATTTCTGTATAAATATGTAATCGAAAGAATGCAAATTGTCTTATTATTAGTTTTAAGGGAGCCACGCATTACGTTGGTTTGCCCGTATGATTACAATATGATTCATTCAATATGACATGTGGTAATGATCAGAAAAAGTACATCTGTGCATTGGATCTAAATTCATTTGTCCTTTCCCTACTGTCTTCATACAGTTAGGAAAGAGGTAGCCCAGCAGGGTGATTGATACCACTATAACATTCAATTGTCATTTCATAATTAAAGAAACTTGCATTGAAATAAATGAAGAAGCAAATCATACTAAACACATTAAAACCTATACGTATTTTTATTTGAAATGCACATCTTCCAACCTAATGAGTTTTTTTATTCACAAAACAGAACTTAGTGCATAGAAGATTTCGGCTTGGACGCAAGTAAGACATTAATTACGTTATAATACATTAGGATATTAACTGTATGGTAAATATTAGAAAGATTCTTTACAACTAGATGTGGTATGGAGGTTTAAATAAATTATTTACCAATTCAGGTAAGAACAGAAACAAGTAACAGTGCTGAATTTATTTCACATAATTACTGGTATTTACTGTAATATGGAAGTGCATATTTTGATCGGAATAACTGAATTGACATTGTGTATAATGAATTAATAAAATAAAACTAATGTACTTGTAGATAAACTTCTTACAATCGAAGGTTGTCCAAAGAGTTGGATAAAAATTCTTGTGCACTCCCAGTACACTCATCATCCTTAGCCTCCAAAGCAGACTCTAATAATAAGATCGCAAAAATTGCTGCAGCATTGGGGATGGTAGAGACAAGGGTGAAGATGTCCAAAGCATTGCGGTGACTAATAATAATAATTATTCATATGAAGTTAGGACTACATTACTGTAATTCCCAAAAAAACACTACAAGCGTCTTATAAGATGTCAACTTACACCCCTCCCTCCTCTAATCATGTCATACCACCCTTGTCCAGACACCAAATCCATGGACAGAGCCAGATAGCAAAGTACCAGACATACCAACGCAATCCTAGAAAAATTAACAATAGTTATCATAAATTGGAATTAAATAATTCAGACTGGAACAAATTGATCGAAAGGAACTTACTTTGAACTCATCCTGTCTTGAGAATTCTAAAACACTGGATGGCAATGGAGTGGAGTCCGGAGTCGAGTTTAAAAAATAATGACAACTTATTCCAGAGTTCCTGGCTCCTTAAATAGTGAATGCTGGTGTCGGGCATTTGTAGGAAAGTACGTACGATATGGTACGGTACTTTACGTATTATGATTAGCATGACCAGTGCCGCCCGTATATCACTCGGTCCATGCATTTGATATTTATTTACCTTTTCTTATTGTTTTGCGTAATATTTATTTACATTTGTTATCCTATCTTGCTCTTTGCATTTCTTGTGAGGATCGGAGTAAGTATGTACTCGCATGTGTTATGCGAGTTAGTAGGTCTGACTCCTACTAATTTAAATTTATTGAGTAATTTCAGGAATCATTTTTATTATGTATTCCCATGTGTTTATATGGGGTTAGGAGCCCCTTTGCTCACTATTTGCAATAGTGGCTACTTTTAGGGAATCACTGCAATTTCCAGGGTATAAATACCCTGGAAAACACAAGGCTATCATCCACTAATCTTTTGGCCCTTGTAGTGTTCAGATCCCCTTTTTGAGACCTGTGGTGTAACTTGTATCAGTCACCACTCCCCTTTTTATTTTATTGTAATATTTTGTAGATGTACTACGTTGTAGTACATATGTATTAGTACACTTTTCTTGAAATAAACTTTATTTAATTGTTTTTGTTATATACATATACATAATTGAGAATCTCCGAGAACACCTTATTACCTGCATCCTACGTACATACATATATCTTTGTACAGATATATATTCCATACCTGAGTACCTACCCTATACCCGTTATTTCTCTTTGTTCATAGAGTTAACTCTGTTGGTTTTCCACTTGTTAACTCTAACCCTATTCTGACCAACCCTATTTTGTATTATTACCTTACCATACCTTGCCATCTATCTTTGCCTTCCCTAACTAAAGTGCTCCGAAATACATATTAGCTTATAGCTAGTACTTGGTCCAGATTCCATCCGACACTGGCATGTAGGAATGCATATTAAAATTATTTGTTGTGGAAATTAGGAGCAAAAAGGGTAATTAGGTGACCAGTTTATGCCATTATTATGGTTTGACCGATATGTCTTGTAGTTGAGAGTCAGTGCGATGTTCCTTTAAAGTTTTGTTTTTTATTGATTAATAGCAATCGAAGATAATTTACAATTGTTGAACAAAGCATTTATGATTTTTTATGGCTACACTTGCCTCAAGCTCGCCCAGGATTTATGTATGCACATACGTGACAATAAAGTAGCCAAGTACCAGTACACATTCTTCATTTTATTGCTTGTTTAAGCCAGCAGTAAAGGAACAAAACAATTTTAAGAGAGATAAAAAAGAACGAATGTTAAACAATGTGTGCTCAACCATACAATTCTCTGCAGGACAAAAGTAATTGCCATTCACATTTCCCATCATGTTATTTTTCTCCGTTCAATAATGTATCATTATCGGAGTCATCCTATAGTACTTTTACTGGTGATGTTATACAGAAAGCGTATCTGCCTTCTATAATATAATTCTAAGCAAATGCGAATTGTTTCTACGAGCATTGTATGCATGAAGGTTTTACTACCATTAGTAATTGAAAGCTAAGCAAATTCTTTTCCAGATTTTCTAAAATTTGTTCCATCCACATCGGTAGATTTTTTGCAGTCGAAGGGGTCATGGTCGTAAATAAAACAGTTTGGTTCATTGTGAAACATGACCCTTATGTCCTTCCTAGAGTGCTATCACACAGTTCTCAAAGTTGAGAATAAATTGTAAACATGACATCAATATAATCTTCCTAAGTTAAAAATTACAGTCTCATGACCTAGGAATTTGAGGCAAGATTGAAACAAAGACAACATATTCATTTGTACTCCAGCACTTCCTCAAAAATTATAAACTTTGACAAGGATTTTTAGAGTATGAAACCACAATTTTTGACCTTCCAAGGAAGATGATATTGAACTCAAATGTGATAAATAAAATTTATGCATATGTATATGTACACTATTAATAAACATAAAATATATCTATGCGTCAATATATAAAATTTCCTATGAAGAAGCGTCACAATAATTAACTGACAATACATTTACTACATACAACGAGACTAAATTAATAGGTGTACAATTTTTATTGTAAAATTACATCAAATTATATTATGAACTACTAATGACTCCTGGTACTTGTTGGTGATAAAACTTTAGCAACTGTGAATTAAAGGAAGTTCTTTCTGAATCATTGGTCCAAGATAATAACTTATACAAGTGCAAGTTGACATTTCCCTTCCATCATATTTAAAAAGCCTGGCTTCGTCACCCGAATTGGCGGTAAACTGTGATGGAATTCCATGTCTGTTATAATAAAATTACTGTAGACATTTTCAATTGTTAATTAAGGTTCTTTTTTAATTTCACCTAAGTAGTCCGGGTTGTTCAGAAAAATCAATTGAACCTTTAGAATATTTTCTCTGTATTACATAAAAACATGACTGCTATAAATCAGTGTGTGAACATTCTTTCAATATCTGTAAGAACACCTCTGAAAGCATCTCAATTTTACTCTAATGAGAAGATAAATTAACTTAAAGTAAAAGGTAGATATATGTTCGTTCATGTGTACCCTTATCAAGAAAATGCACTTATTAGAGATTTTCATACCGTTTTTGCCCACATGCCCCACATAGTCCATGGAGCGCGTAAGGGACGAGAACGCAAAATATGTCATTTCCCCGTTTTCGAGAATCCTTACTCAGATTTTTCGTTTTGCTAACCTGGGTCAACCCCTGTGATTAAAGTCATCAAAAACGTGAACCTAAGTCAATATTATTTGAGGTTATTAAATAATTTTATTATGTATTTTTTACATTTAATTTGGTTTCAAATAATTATCTTTTGACACGATTTTGCAGAAGAATTTATGGAATTTCTACGGAGATTCATTTGAGTCAAGTATAACTTTCCTAGGTCAAAAGGTGTCTCAGGAACCAGAAAAATGAGGCAAATTTTATGAATTGTTTAAAAGAGCCAATGAGCCACATTTTGAGAAACCTAGAAAAGATATTTCCTTGAAAATGAGGGAATCTCATATTTTTTGCGGACAGGAGACATTTTGACTTTCTTTCATGGATGGCCTGTCGTTCATAAAAATATTTCAAATCCCTTCATTTCGAGAAAATTTAATGGAAATTTCTTTGAGCCTGACAGTATCCCAGCATCCAAGTCATAAGTGTCTCCTGTGAACTGAACTGACCGTCCATGACAAAAGCAAGATCAAAAACTCTCCTTTCCGCATCTCTAGTCCTAAAGATAAATTTCCCTAACGTTATTGAATTGTAAGAAAATAGTAATCCTGTACGACGGCTGCCGTAACAATGATAGACTTTCTGGCTGCTTCAATAAGGCCCTGTATAGATATACATATATAGCTATATAGTCGACAAGCTTTTGAAGAATTTATCTACAGGGGTTTAAGGCACACTCCTAACCACAATTTTACTCATTTTCCTAGCAAAAGAAAATCAACAGTCAACTCTTAAGACCTACTGTACCTTTTTATACCTTTTTGTTTTTTTTTTGAAAAAGTGTATATACTTTCATGAGGTACTTGGTAGTTAGTACGGTTTTTATAGCTTTGGTTATTAATTAAAATTTTACAAAATATTATTGGGTATCATCTGATGAAATCACATGATTAGCTTAAACGTTAGCAATTGTTTCTGACTGTAGAGCTGCTGTAGTGGGATAGATGACAACTTCATGATTAAACACGGTTGAAGAAGTGGAGGGCTATATTATAATTACACACTTATGCATAAATATACATTTACAAAGCAATGTCTGGACTGGACACGTTAGTATAAATACTGTTGAATTTACAGTGATTTATTCTCATCAAAATAAGGCTATCGATAAATTCAAATCGTCGGTGAAAAAGTAAAGTTGTCTACAAGCTACTTCACTGAAAAGAAAACGTTCTACTTGCATGATCTTGTTGCTATATATATGATTTATATAATATGATCCATATATCTAATTATATATATGAGATATGTATATATATAGATTGTTTTGGGTTTATCAGGTAAAGTTCGTAGGCTTTTCCGAAGGCGTTTTTAAATCAGTGCGTGAATTAATATGAAAAATAAACTAAAGAGGAGATAATGTTCTAATAGAAACATAATATGAAGTTTTGAGAGTCGTCGTACTAACAACCTCAAACGCAAGACCGCGAAGACATTAGGAATCAGTAATAGTTAGTTTGCAATTAATTTCGGCGTATTACCCGATACCTTTTTGTGTTCTCATTTCGTCTCGATCATAAACGTATGATATTTTATTTTGTATGTTCTAACGATTCAATTTCCAGGTAATTGGGTCAACGTATAAATTGCATAGTGTAGGTATTTAAAAAAGTATTTATTCTTCGGTGTTCGAATGATATGTGAGTAGGTACCATTGGAGGTACTGGTTTGGCTACTCATGATAATACATTCCATCCAGCTTGTAACAATGCTGAGCAGTCCGGTCTTTTACGTGGGGCGAAACAAGAACCTGGCTGTAAAGCACAATTCTTTATGGGCATTTTCGATAAAAGCTTTTATGCAGACAATGAGCAATTAATGTAAATTTGTATTTTAACCAGACTGGCCTGGGGCGGATGGCCATTTCCTTTGCTGTTTCAATATTCGGGTGTTGCATGAGTGACGAGAAAATCATTGATCTTGAAAGTAAAAGTAGGTGAGTGTGGGATACTTTTAATGTAACAATAAAATACAATTATTTGATATAGTTCTTTAACCCTTTTTTGGGTATTTTAAGTATCGGATTTAAATTAATAATCTTGTTCAATTCCGATTCTACTATTATTTCTATTATTAATATTCTATTATAATTTCTCACCCTTCCGTATTTTCCATTCTTAATTTTTATAGCTAAAAAATGTTTTACAAAGCCTGAAACAAATTCAACATTAAATTGGGCGGAATCCCATATTTTATGATCCTTATGTGACCTAAAAAGGAAAGTAAATAATCTTGGGAGCAATGAATATGATATTGCCTTTATTTAATTATTGCTCTTATTAATAAGTATTCCAAAAACACAAGTAAGATTCTAATCTGGAGTTATAACGAATTTAATTACATATTACAGACAACCTCCATCATGGACTTCCCACTAACCGTTGTATGTATAAAGACTTTCTTGACACTGCTTCTCAACAGAAGTAGCCATGTATTGACTCAGTATACTATTTCCTAGTGTACTATGCAATATATGATAGTATAGTATGTTAGGAATTCCTGTATTTATTATTATTACATATTAAAGCACCGCTTTTTAGCACTATTGATACAACTTCATCAATAACAGTATTTGAAATTCTACATCTTTTTAGAAATTTTACAAAATTTTTTGAAATTGTTCCACGCGCACCTATGTATGAATATACAATTATATTGTTTCCATTTCACGTAAATTACATTTATTTTTGAAGTAAGGTATGCATGGAGCATAATTACAATTGGTTACCGGGTAAGAATGTGGCCCGTCCTTTAATCTGGAAAAGTAAAAGACCCTGGAGTACTCATTAACATCTTTAAAGTAAGAGTACATACTAAAGATAATAGGTTTAAGATGTGTTACTGCCCTTCCTCCACTTAACAATTCATAGTTTCGATCTCTTGAGAATGACATATTCTACTTGTATCATTGATACTATCATACGGCTGTCGGATGGATTCTGGACTCAATATTAGCAATAAGACAATATGAACTTCAGTGCACTTTAATTGGGGAATGCAAAGATATGTAGATGGTGAGGTTTGGTAAGATGGCAGTACAAATATAGGGTTGGTCAGAAAAAGGTTAGAATTAACAAGTGGAAAAATCAACAATGCTAACTCTATGAAAATAAAGTTACTACCACTCCTGATCATTCCAGAAATTAGGTAAATGTCGGACAATCGCTTTTGTGTATTTTGTAACATTTTAAATAATGCACAAATTCTTTCTTCTAATATTTCCAGGTGTTACGGTGTGCTACAGATTTGACGAATTGAGAAGTTAAAATAATTTTTACGGGTGGCGAAGACATGTTTTGTTCCAATATTGTATTCGCAATATCTATCTATGATATTATTTGAAAGGCATTCTCACGTTGATGTGAAAAGTTGAATGCAATTCAAAAATAATTTTGTTTTCAATTGTTTTTATATCGAACTATTTTACATTTACTAATTGAGTATATGCCCATATGTATGTAATGCAGGAAGTATAGTGTTTTGTGTTTTGGCTAGTATGTTTCAGAAAGCAAGTAACTCCAATGCATTTGCCTTGTTCACTCAGGAACGTTACGAAAATCAAATACGACGCTGATATACATATAGTATTGTCCGATCCATACAATCTTCCGTCCTTTCCCAGCCATATTTCTTATTGGAAGCATAGTCCCTCAGCCCATATTCTGAAAACTGAGCTCGGGGTGGTTTCACAATGCACTTATACTAGAGCACAATACTGAGAGGTACAGTAGACAAAAACTAAATCAACCGACAGCTGTAAACTTGTACTTGGACCCAACACGTGTATGCAATGTTAAATAATCGCAATTACTAATTGTAAGAGTCAAAGTGAACCTAGATTAAGATGCAATATGAGCTTGTCACAGGTTGACTACAGGATCAGGCTAGTCATGCCTCACAAGAATGATGTACAGGTTGGCACAAAACATTTGTCTCCCACCCAGCCTACATATGTGTAAGGAGTCATGAAATATTCGATTCCTCCAGTTTGTGGCAGATTCTTTTCCAGATAATCCAAAATTTGTTTCATTGACCTAGGTCAATTTTTCAGGACACAGAGTTCGCGAGCGTGAGTTGTGGAAATTTATTATTCCAAAAGGTTTTCATCAGAAACAAGAATTATCTCTTTATTTGAACCTTGTCTCACATTTTTGGGTTCTGAAGTCACAATGTTCTACTTACAATGTTCGTATTGGACGAAAATGAATCCCCATCAAATTTGTAATACGATTAGTGTTTTAAAATATTTTTGCAACAGCCATATCTACCAAGACAAAATATTTCAAAACAAAATTCTCTCTTTTTTCTCCGTATGGTTCTTGAGGCTAAATTTCTTACAGCCTTGCCTAGTTTGTTTATGGTTCATAGCAACAACTCTCAGCACAGAGACAATCGTTTTGCGCCACCCTGCATATAATGTTAAAAATGTCAGTTAAAATGGAAGTGTAAAAGTCTCTAATGAGCAATAATAAAATGCTAAATTTTCTACGGGCCAAAAGCTAAATTCTCTACGGACCAAAAGCTAAAATTCTCTATGGAGCATTGTAAAGGAAATGCAATTTCTTACTATTAAATATAGTATTATATCTATATTATTGGCTTTGCTTGGAATAACTGTGCGTGCAAATAAACGGGAGAAATATTAATAACTTGAGTTGGTTATGGATACCCAGATCCCTGAGCATCATTTATGTATACGTTACTGAAAACATTGGTTTTGGTTCTAAGTTTTTAGTAGATAAGAACTAACCGTGGAGAATACTGCTGCTAGTAAAAGGAGAAAAATGAATTTGAAAAAAGGACAAATGTTGAGATTAGCACACCGGGTTGTCGGGATGCGGATCACATTGCAGTTGAATCAAGAACTACACAGAAACTGTAAATTGCCTTTTGCTTAATTTTCTGCATACCAGGTACGTCTGGCAACACTAGTTGTTTGACATTTTAGTTTATAACGAGCTGACAATAATAGTAACGATAACGAAAAGTACCGGCTATTTTATATTTTTTAATGGTAACGAAAATTAACGCGGGAGTATTACCGTTGTATTGTAGTAACGGAACGGTAACGCTGAATATTTCATACGATATTTAGTAATGTAATGATAATTAACGACAATTTTAAAACCTACCATAATAGTGTAACGTAACGTAACGTAACCGTGGATGCGCATCTCTGGTTCGAAGACATTGTTAAATATTTGTATGAATTTTCATTTCTCACATTCATATGTGACGATACTTTTGATCAAAACTACTTGATCTTCAAAATGTATGCAAGTTTTGATGCCACTTTTAAAATTTGAATCAAGAAATGAAGTATGGAAATGAATGAGTGCTCTTTTTGGAGGATGGGTAAATTCATTTGAAAATCTAAGGAAGGCTGAGCGAAGGCAAATGATTTTAAAGGTTTTACTCATTGGTAAGAAAAGAAGGAAGGAATTTTGTTTGGACTTCTGCATCTTTTTTGGCTCTACGAGAGCAAACTATAAACCTGTAATTTGTAAATTAAAACCAATGCTTTAGAACTAGTCATGTACGGCTTTTAAAAAATATTTACCACCTTAGGTAACAAGTAACAATGCTGACTTTGTTTCCCAGATCTTTATTAACTATAATATGCAAGTGTACAATTTGACATGAATAACTGGATGAACGAATTAATAGATAATTTTAATGTGCTTTCAGATAAACAGCTTAAAATAAAAATATGACCAAGGAGTTGGATAAAAATTGTTTTGCAATTCCGGAACAGTCGTCATTCGTCATGCTTAACCTCCTCCAATGCAGACTCTGAGGATAATATCGCAAAATTCGCTGCAACACTGTGGATGCATGATACAAGGATGCATGTGTGGGTAGCAACGGGATGACTAATAATAAGAGCATGAAAGTTGAAATTGCATTACTGTTATTTTCAAAAAACGAGCCAATAAAAATATGGAATAAATAATGGAGATTTTTTTAACTTACACCACCCATCATATAGTTATACCACTGCCCGGACGCCAAATCCGTTGACAAAGCCAGCAAGTAGCAAACTACCAGACATGTAATCAGAATCCTAGAAAAATTGAAATACAACTTTCACGAATTAAAAATCTCAGAATACACTGAAATAAATTGGTCAAAAGGAACTTACTTTGAACTCATCCTGTCTTGAGAAATCTAAAACACTATATATTAATATTAAGCACTGTCCGAAGTCAAGCTTCCGAAGTAATGACAGCTTCCAAAAATTTCTGGCGTTTTTAAATATGAGTGCTGGCACAGTTGAATAAATATTAAATTTATTGTTTGTGGTAATTAAAAGCAAAAATGGCAATTAGGTAACCAGTTTATTTTACTGATTATTCAAGGTTGATCAGTGAATCTTGTGCTGAAGCGCAGAAAGATTTTCCTTTAAAACTTAGTAATAATTCAATTCTCAAATAATAATCAAAGTAAAATAAACAATTTTTGAACAACGCATTCATGATTTTTTATAGTTTCTTCAAGCTTACCCATCATTGCTGTTCAGGTCATACGTGCCAGTGTAGTAATAATGTGTCATTGTAGTTAGACATTCTTCATTTTAATACTAGTTAATGACCAAAACAGTTTTAAGACAGAGGGGACGAGTACAAATGTTAAACAATGTGTGCACAGCAGCAAATGTGATTCTCTGCTTCTGCAGGGCAAAAGTATTAACCCGTTGCCTCCCAACCTAAATTAGTTACATATATTCCCAAGGTATGGACAGCCTGTCCAATGGAATTTTCCATGCAAGGGTCCATCAACAAAGTTACAAAGGAGTTGTCACATGCAGTAACCCAATTTCCTCCAGGCTGCTTTGAAAACTGAAACACCCTTCCACAAATTCCCCGTGTAACCCAATAGGTCAACCATCAGGTCAACTAGGTTGACCTGAGGTCAGTTAGTAGATCGTCTGGACCAGTGCTCAGCACGGGTATGGGTAATACTCGGGTAAACGGGTACGGGTATGGGTACTACCCGGATACCAATTTTGTGTACCCGATCAATTTTGGGTACTACCCGGGTACACTTTGGTAAATAAAAATTTCGGGTATGGATACGGGTATGGGTACGGGTACACGGATTTCAAAATGGGCATATACCCACCGGGTACGGGTATAATGGGGTCATTTACTATCGTACCCACGACTATTGTACCCTATTGAGTATTTGGATACACTGAGAACTGAGACATTTTAATGAATTTTATACTATAATGCCCGTACGTTGGAAACTTCTGGGCTTATTTTTGGTCTTTCTGAATACTTATAGCTTAGTGTTAATACTATTTTAACCCTAAAACATACAGTAAATGTATTTTAGACTGTAGCTAAAATATATGTGTTTAGGGAAACAGGTTTTAGGATGTATAAATGAATAAACACAAACGAGGAATAATAACAAAATAGAAGAGGAGAATAGGATTCAGCAAAAATTTGTACGGTTGGTAATATTTTGTTAAATCTGCAAGTATGCAAGTTAATTTTATTTCTAATCAAAAACGCTTCTAGTGTTTCTAATCTTCAATGAAAATATACAAAATCAAATACCGCTCTAGCTAGTCAAAATTACACACTAACAATAAGCTGTCATACATTATTATACATAACATACTATATACTACATTTAGAGAAATCTGGATATAAAGTACCCGAGTACGATTACGGGTACGACACTGAGATACCCGCGTATGGGTACAATTTTCGAGTATTTTTCGGGTACGGGTACAATGCGGGTACAGGTACATATTTTGAGATTACATTGCGGGTACGGGTATGAAAAATTTGTACCCGGATACTTGGGTATGGGTACGGGTATAGATACCAGATATTACAATACCCGCACTTCGGGTACGGATACGGGTACAGGTACCGATTTTTCGTACCCATGCCGAGCACTGGTCTGGACGAAACGTTTTGATAACCCCGCTGTATTCAACCTAAAAATGGTTAGATTGGGCCACTTTTTTGCTAATGACTGACGCGACCTTTACAGGTCAACTTGGGTCAAATAAGGTTAGACAGTGTAACTGACGAATAATGTCTGCTTTCCCCTCCAAACATATCCTCATTCAAGACCGTGATCCTGGATGTCAACTAGGTTATCAGGAGGTCAAACACTACATGGAAAATAAATCGGAAACAAATACCGAGTTTTGCCAAAACTAATTGTAGTGGAAACCTAAACAAGGTACAAGAAGTGTATTGTGACCTGTAGAGAAAAAAACGAGTATGATGAGGTCAACGTCAAAATCGTCATTTTATAGCGTGGTGCCTCTCAATAATTGTCAATACGACACAATTACCACCAGTGCCTCCTATAAATAAAACTGAAACTCTCAGATGGCTTTTATTTGGGAGAATTCCACTCGTTTTTATCGTGACCTCAAGTTGACCTATGTGACCTGCAAAGGTGATAGGGACAATCTTTGGTATCCCTGCTACACATGTGTACCACTTTGAGCCTTCCCAGTGGCTTCAAAATAATAGAAATTGCCTTTTCATTTCGTAGAAATATTTTGATGGCCCCTATGCAATTGCATGGACCGCTTATCTAGCATTGAAAATGGCGGAAATATAAGGATTTTAATTTTTTATAATTTTATTGCGGCTTTGTTTATGAACCTGGAATGTTGAAAATTTTTAAAACAGCAGAAAACACTTCCGGAAACGAATATATTTTTTTTCAAATCTGTAGGTTTAACTGGAGTTTAAAAAAATAATAGTATTCCTCAAATTTTTCCATTTTGGACAGGCTGGACATAGGTTGGGAGCAGTAGGGTTAAGTCATTTTGCATGTCCCACGTTAGTTATTTTCCGCACAAGAATGTATCATTATCCGAGTCATATTTTACTACTTTTAAGGGTATTTTGACCCCAACTACAAAGAAATAACATCCTCCTTACATTTGAACGTCTGGATATTATGCACCGTTAAGAAATGACAAATTACAATGCGAATATTTTCTACTTCCAGGAGCCTTTTAGGCTTTACTATACCTTTACTTCATGACACTCATTTACCATGCCAGCAACTTACCTTGGACCCGAGAGTGTGTTGGGACAGGTTTTGTTGGAGATAGACAAGATCGCAATGTATGTACATGCATAGTTTGAGAGTGAGGTTGGTAATCTTACTCGCGGAGTAGAAATCTTACTCCTTTGACCGTTACGCGAATTGGTATTGTTTCTTATGTAATGGCTGAGGAGTTGTCTGTTGGTTACTCCGTTTCACACGAGTTACTCTCTGGCTTCATACAAGTACTGAGACTATGGGAATATGAGAGAATGGTTTTTTTCTATATGTATTGCTATTGTTTCTACTGCAATAAAAACTAGAACTAAAAGAAGCAACTTCGACGGTCATTTTTACGTCCAGCATCAACCGTCTGCATCTGCATAGGGTAACTATAGTAGTCAGTCCCAGCAGTTAACATTTGTTTCTAATATTTGTGGCGACCGTGACAGGACCCGTTGGTGTTCTATTATGGACAGCTTAAGAAAAATTCGTGCACCTATTCGTGCAGCCATTGACCGTAATGGAAGATTGCTCGAAGCGGAGTTAGTGAGTGTTCCTCTGGACAAATCAAGAATTGAATATCTTTATGCCATCTTGGAAGAGAAGGGTGGTGAGCTCGAGACAGCCGACCACAACGTTCAAGAGGTCCTGATTCAAGATGATGTGCCTGAACAAGATTATTCCAAGGAGTGTGAAGAGATCGACGTTTATAGAGAGAAACTCATCTATTATCGGATGCAAGTTAATGCCATCTTCAAGGAAACCACTCCGTCTGTTTATGCTGACGCTTCAAGTGGAAGCTGTTCGAAGAAAAAGTTTCGCCTTCCTCGAATCGACCTTCCAAAATTTGGTGGAGACGTCAAAGACTGGCTGTGTTTTTGGAGTTTATTCAGAAAATTTCATGAGGATCCTGAGATCGACCTTGAAGAAAAATTCCAATTTTTGCTTTAATCAATCACCCCAGGAACCAGGGCCAGAGAGCTCATTGATAGCTATCCTCCCACAGCAGAAAACTACAATAAAGTCATAGAGAGTCTGAAACAGAGGTTTGGACAAGAAGATCTTCTGGTTGAGGTCTACGTACGGGAGTTGCTACGCCTGGTGCTACATAATGCAACAAACCCAAAGGACAAGATCCAGCTTACCAGACTTTATGACCAAATGGAATCACATATTCGTGCTTTGGATACACTAGGAGTGACTAGTGAAAAATGTGCCTCGATGCTTTACCCGTTGGTAGAATCCTGCCTGCCTGAAGAGACGCTTCGTGCGTGGCAACGGCATTCCCAAAACATTGCAACTGGAGGACCGGACAAATCAAAGAATCGACTGACGAGAGTTCTGGAATTCCTTCGTTCCGAAGTGGAGGGAGAGGAAAGAATTCAGCTCGCAAGGACTGGTTTTGGACTAGGAACGAAAAGGGAGAGAGTCCCGAAAGAGAAAGATGTTCCGGAAATCATTCCAACGGCTGCTGGACTGTTGAACCACGAGAACCAGAACTCCCCAAAATCTCCAAAATGTATCTTCTGTTCAAAACGACACACAAGTCAAGATTGCTTTCAAGCACAGACGATGACTTTACCCGAGAAGAAGAATGAGGTCGTCAAGAAGAAGGGATGCTTTAGTTGTCTGAAAGTAGGACATTTGAGCAAAGATTGTAAAGTTCAGCTTAGGTGCCTTTTATGCAGCCAAAAACATTTTCCTGTGATGTGTCCGGAATTGCCGCGAAAGAAAGAGATCACAGCAGTAAGCCATAAGGAGAATGATAGCACCATTAAACCATCGTTAGCTAATCTGTCTCATTCTCCTGAGGTTTTGCTTAAAACTTTGATAGTGAGTATCAACATTGGAGGAAAGTCAAGACCAGTCAGAGTCCTCATTGACGATGTGTCACACCGTTCATACATCCTCAGGAGCATCGCCGAAGACATGAAACTAAATCCTGTGGGAAGTGAAGCAATGATACATGCCCTTTTTGGAGGAGTGAATTCTGAACCCGTGGAGCACATCCGTTACGACGTTCCTGTTGCAAAATTAGATGGAACTTACCATTGCTCTCTACATTTACTTGACCAAGAGAAAATTTGTTCAGCAGTTCCTAAGGTGCCTCGAGGACCTTGGCTTGGTGAGCTGAAGCAGAGAAAGATTTGGATCTCGGATGTTGGTAATGAGAATTCAAACGTGGACATCCTGATTGGAGCTGATTTGGCTGGCAAGTTAATGACGGGTCAAGTAAAGCATCTCAAGTCTGGATTAGTAGCAATAGAAACGAAACTAGGGTGGACTCTAATGGGGCAACTCCCTGGCAAAACCCGAAGCGAGGTATGTTCTCTTGTTGTATCTAGCTTGATGAGTTGTGATGCGAGCATTAGTAACCTCTGGAGCCTAGAAGCAATTGGTATCAACGACCCGACCGAAACAAGTTCTAGGGCTGAACTGGAACTAGCGGCGAAGGAACATTTTCTGCGCACCGTGAGGGTGAATGAAGAAGGTCGTTATGAAGTGCACCTCCCATGGGTCGAAGGTCATCCCAAGTTGGGGATAAACAGGGACATTGCTGAGAAAAGGCTTCTGGCTACCACAGCAAAATTGAAGGCTGGTGGGCGTTTTGAAGACTATGCCAAAGTGTTTCAAGAATGGCTTTCGTCCGGAGTCATCGAAGTAGTTCCAGACGACGGTGCGGATGAAGTAGCACATTATCTGCCTCACAGGGCTGTCTTCAAAGAAAGTAGCAGTACGACTAAAGTAAGGCCCGTTTTTGATGCCTCGGCCCATGCAAAGGGATTTCCCTCTCTTAACGACTGCCTTGAAAAGGGGCCAAATTTAATTGAGCAAATTCTGGTAATACTCATTGCATTCCGGGAGAAGAGGATTGGAGTCGTGTCGGACATTGCAAAGGCCTTTCTCCAGCTTTCTGTAACGTCCCGGGACAGAAACTTTCTTCGGTTTCTTTGGTGGGAGAATTCCTTGGCCAAGAAAATCAGAGCTTATCGCCATAGAAGGGTGGTATTTGGGGTTTCTAGTAGCCCTTTTCTTTTGGGAGCTGTTCTGGAGCACCACCTATGTATTGCACCAGTACATTTGAAACGCACTGCGGAGCTCCTACATAGATCCTTTTATGTGGATAACTGCGTTTCTTGCGTGGATGATCAAGACGAGTTGGCAATGTTCATCCAAGAATCTCAGGAGTTGCTGGAGATGGGGAAATTTGACCTACGTGGGTGGGAGTTTACTCTCCCTGGTGACACGGTGGCTGTTGATCAAATTCAGGATGTTCCGGTGCTGGGTCTATTGTGGAACAAGTTAGACGATACACTACGCTGTGATGTAAAGGGAACTGGTCAGACTGAAGCCCTCGTGACTAAACGGAAGATATTATCCGTAACTCATCAAGTCTTCGATCCGTTAGGGATACTATGTCCCGTTACTCTCCAACCAAAAAGGTTACTCCAAGCCACTTGGAAGTCCAAATCTGCCTGGGATACTGAGCTGCCTCGTGAAATCACGGAGACGTTTGTGAAATGGGCTGAGGAAATACATCTGCTTAATGAAATAAGGATTCCTAGGTGGCTAATTGGAAGTTCAAGCTCAAGAAACTCTTGGAGCCTCCACACCTTTTCGGATGCGAGTAAAGCAGCATATGCAGCTTGTGTGTTCCTACGAGCCAAGACGGAGAGGGGCATTGTGACACAGTTGGTGCTTGCCAAGTCGCGAGTAGCCCCAATTAAAAACGTATCGATCCCAAGACTGGAACTCCTCTCATGTGTCATGGGAACCAGATTAGCAAACGTGGTTATGGACTGCCTTAATCTTCATGATTCCCCTAGGTTCTACTGGACCGACTCTTCGACAGCGCTCAGTTGGATAAAACGAGACGATCAATGGGCTACATTTGTAGGAAATCGTGTCAACGAAATTCGTTCCTCTACCTCTGTTGACCAATGGAAGCATGTACCTGGGAACTTGAATCCCGCTGACCTGCCCTCTAGGGGGTGCACTTCCCGTCAATTATTAAATTCTCGTTGGTGGGAGGGACCCGTTTGGTTAAAAGCGTCTCCAAATGAATGGCCTGTCTCACATCTGAATTGTGACGAACAGGAAGTCAACAAGGAAAAAAGAAAGACTGTGTCCTCCTTGTTAGCTGCTACAACTGGGTGGGGAGTTATAAGTAAGCATTTTGAGGATCTTAACGTGTACGATAAAATCGTTCGCCGTATTGCCTGGCTTTCCCGCTTCTCACTCTGGATACGGAAGAAGAAAAATCATTATGAATCATCATGTCTCACAGTTGATGAACTCGACGGAGCGGAGAAGAAGTTGTTGTTAGCAGTTCAGAAAGAAGCTTTCAACCCTAAACTTGATTTTTCTAAAGGGGTCGCTGTCGCCCAAGGTACTGATGGAATATACCGGGTAAATTCCAGACTCACAATGAGCGAAGAAACTGCCGACTTCAAGTCACCAGTAATAATGCCCGCCAATCACCCGGTAACCACGATGCTAGTTGAGGAACATCATCGGAGATGTTCTCACGCTGGAATTCAAGTAATGATGGCATCATTGAGAGAACGATTCTGGATAATTCGCAGCCGGAGAACCATCAGGAGGGTTCTTAAGAATTGTATACGCTGCCAGCGATTTGAATCTCAACACGTGGAATCCATCCCTGCTCCGCTACCAAAGGATAGAATCAGAGTTTTTGAAATTGTTGGGGTCGATTTAGCAGGTCCACTTTACTTGAAAGGAGGTGCGAAGTCCTGGGTCGTCATCTTCACTTGCGCAGTTTACAGGGCAGTTCATTTCGAGCTCGTAACCTCTCTTTCCACTGAGCGGTTTATAATGTCCTTGAGAAGATTTGTTGACAGAAGAGGCCGACCGTCCATTGTCTACAGTGACAATGGCACAAATTTTGTTGGAACGGATAATTTGTTCAAAGGTGTGGACTGGAATCTAGTAGAGAACTACTCCACCACTGTTCGGATCCAGTGGCGCTTTAACCCTCCAACTGCAGCGTGGTGGGGAGGCTGGTGGGAAAGGATTGTCCGCATGATGAAGACTCACCTTCGAAAAGTTCTTGGAAAAGCCTCCTTGGACTATGAAGAGTTAAACACAATCCTAGCGGATACTGAGGAGGTCATCAACTCAAGGCCCTTAACATACATGTCGGATGATATGGATGATCTCTGTCCAATTTCTCCTTCGCTTTTCCTGAAGGAAGTTCGGAAGGACGGTGTTCCAGAAGATGATGTGGCAAACAATGAGTCGCTCAATAAAAAATGGAAGCACAGTCAGAAATTGCGAGAGGATCTTCGCAAAAGGTTTCGTTCAGAGTACCTAAGCCAGTTAGTACAGAAAGCGGGGCATAACTCCAAGAACATGCGACCCCTGAAGGTGGGAGAAATTGTGTTGATTGGCAGTGATAACCTCAAACGTCTCGACTGGCCCCTAGCGAAGGTTCTGGAAGTTATTCCTGGAAGGGATGGAAATTCTCGAGTGGCCCGTGTGAAAACAGCCGTGGGTGAATACTTGCGTCCTCTACAACGCCTATACCCGCTGGAAATATCATCCTTAGAGGAAGTCAACGCTGACATGGATTCACATAAATTAAATGGAAAGGAAGAAGAAAGTGTACTTCAAGGGGAAGTTGAAGATACCCCAGTTAAAGTCATCAAGACTCGCAGTGGACGGGTTGTTAACGCTCCATTAAAATATGTAGCTACTTATGTGTCACTTTTTTCTCACTTATTGTAAATCTGTGAGAATAGTTTGTTTTAGTTTTGAGTTATTTTAAAATAAATAGTTATTATAAATAAATAACTCAGGTGGGAGTATGTTGGAGATAGACAAGATCGCAATGTATGTACATGCATAGTTTGAGAGTGAGGTTGGTAATCTTACTCGCGGAGTAGAAATCTTACTCCTTTGACCGTTACGCGAATTGGTATTGTTTCTTATGTAATGGCTGAGGAGTTGTCTGTTGGTTACTCCGTTTCACACGAGTTACTCTCTGGCTTCATACAAGTACTGAGACTATGGGAATATGAGAGAATGGTTTTTTTCTATATGTATTGCTATTGTTTCTACTGCAATAAAAACTAGAACTAAAAGAAGCAACTTCAACGGTCATTTTTACGTCCAGCATCAACCGTCTGCATCTGCATAGGGTAACTATAGTAGTCAGTCCCAGCAGTTAACATTTGTTTCTAATAGGTTTAGTTGCATCCGCACGCTTGAAAAATGAAAATGCGTTTAACCCCTCTGGCTACATTACATCCTTCCTCCCTTACAATCATTTCCCATAATAATTATATAGATTGGGACGTGCAAGAAAATATTGTGCCTGAAGAGGAGGCAGAATGAACTACTTGCTATCTATCATCTCTGTGAGCTTACGTTTCATGACCCAATGAACTATGCAGCAAATATTAAAGATTGAAAGGAAACTAATCAATGACAACTTGCGAAGGTCGTGGCGTACCACAAAGGTTTGTTAGTTTGGTTAGTTAAGATTTCTTCACTATACGTTTTAAAGACATTTTGTAGAAAATTATGTGATTTATTCCTTGAAAACTCTTGAGACAAAAATACTAATGTGACTATAATAATTAGTGATGAGACATGAGCCTATAAAACACATGGGCAAACATGAATGCCCAATTATCAAAATTGCAATTACTTGAACGAAATGTGCCGCGAAAGTTAGCGTAAGAATAAAATTAGGGTGTGTTGTAAAAACTTTCCCTAGTTTTTCCCCTAATGATCTTTGTGT
Organism: Allacma fusca; assembly: GCA_947179485.1. NCBI lineage: Eukaryota > Metazoa > Arthropoda > Collembola > Symphypleona > Sminthuridae > Allacma > Allacma fusca. The sequence continues at coordinate 43,377,890 of OX359248.1, read as the reverse complement.
ACTGCTACTCTTTACTGATAACACTTTAGCAATTGTGAAATAATGAAGTTGTTTCTGTAACATTGGTGCCCGACACTCACAGATACAGGCGAAAGTGAATCTGTTCCATTCAACAACTAAATACTCTTGACTTTGTCGATTGAATTGACGGTAAAAGCTAATCCTTACAAATGAATTTCGCCGCTTTATCTGTGATATAGACACAACTAGCTGTAAGATTTATTCTGTCTTTAATTAAATATCTGGTTAAATTTTACCCAAGTTAAATTAATTGTTTGGAAGAAACAGTTGAATTTTTTGAATACCCTTTCAATCAGATGATCATAATATTTTCTCTATCTTGGATACAACAAGCATGGCTACAATCAGCTTATGTACAATATCTCAAAAAGAGCCCCCCTGAAAGCATCACAATTGTATTCTAGCAATAAGTTAAAAAACCAGTAATGCAAACGGAAGTATGTACGTCCATGTATTTTTGCCTTTTGAACATGCTCTTATTACAAGAGATACTTTTTGAGTAGGTACACTATAAGGGCTTTCAAGATACCTCCAGTCGCAATCTTAACTTGTAAATCCAGCATACAAAATGTCTTCTATTGTCCTCATTTGATATGGAATAATTTTAATTCAATTTTATAAAGTATAGGTGTTTTTAATTAAGGAAAATACTCAGTATTTGTAGTGTACTGCCTCCATTGAACGGATATTTGACACATAAAAAGGGTGGATGCAATTATCATTAAAAAAAAAATTAGCAAGCAAGTTACTATCTGTAGATTATGTTACTGTGTAAAGGTTAATGGTCGCCCTAAAATACAAATCCTTCAGTCTCTACACAGCAATGTAAAGGAAAGGCCATTTCGTAATATTGAAAGGGAATAAATGCATGTTGAAGAATTTAGTGTAAATATGCAGCCAAACCAATGGAAATTGTTTTACTGCTAGCTTGAAGTTAGACTGCCGCTGTGCATTGTCAATTATGCTGGTTTACCCGTATGATTACAGTAGAATATGATTCATTACACTGTGCTATTGCTTTAAATAGTGGGCATATCGACTCGAATTATAATCATTTTGTGCTTTCCTTCCTGCTGGGCCACCATTACCCTAACTTTATGAAGACAGTAGATTACACCTCTGGTAATATTTGGTAAAAATAGATAGCCCAGCAAACTTAAAGCACACATGATTTCTACTTGGACGCAAGCAGGACTCTAGTTATATTACATATTATTATATGATTGTCTAGTAATAAATTGTAGAGACCTACATAATTTGTTTGAGCTTCCATGACAGGGGGACTTTGGAAATATACCCTTCGTTGCTGGATATGATTTTGGTTGTCTGAACAACCTCCTAGTATACTGTCACCTGCACCAGATTATTTCATTGTCATGGTTTGTACTACACGGTGTCTTTTAGACAAGTACTGTTGAAGTATCAGTGAATTCTTTCTCTCTCTCTAAGACTTGTAATTAAGACGTAGAAGGATTTTTTTTAAAGACAATACATTTTTGAACAATTCATGGCATACATGATCTTTTATGACTATACTCGCCTCTACCCATTCTCCGATTTCTGCTGTAGTCACACATGTAACAATGGAGTAATAATGTGGGATGTAGGCAAACATGCTTCATTTTAATGCTTATTTATGAATGGGCAAAGCAGTTTTAAGAGAGTGAAGGCCAGTACAAATGGTAAACAATGTGTGCACAATTTTCACAGCAGCAAATATAATTACTTCTCTACATCTGCATGGCAAAAGTATTGGCAATAAGTCATTTTCATTTCTCACAATCTTAATTTTTCTTCGTCAAAAAATAATTACATCATTACAGGAGTCACTTTTTACTGCTTTTCCAGATGCTGTGACCGCTACTATAGGGTATGTATGTAATTATGTATATCCTTCTTCCACCTGAACATCTGAAAATTATTCACCGTCAAAGAAACATTACAGTTTAAGCATAATATGCAGGATCTTTCTGCTAGCCCTCTTTGGCATGCTGTTGCTACTACCAGTACTTAATAGTTCCCACTTATCCTTCCAACCACTCTCTACAGTACATCATGGTACCTCTAATTACGAATTTAATGGATTTACGGACTTTAGTCTTCTTGACAGTAGGACAGGGCGAGATTAATGTGACTTGTCAATTCAAATAACGGCTATTGTTAATAGCCGGTAATAGCCGTTTTATTAATATAATTGTTGATTCTTGAGAATAATTTTACTAGACTGAAATCCCAACGAATAAATCCTCACAGATTGGGCATCATTTGAGAATTGAGCGCTAAAAAGCATGAATATCTTCAAGACATGCAAGCTCGACTCACAGTCATAAACGAAATGGTTTAATAATAGCTTCAAGTTTTATGTAAAACAATAATGTTGGAAAAACTAGGGTAGCTAGACATAAATAATAATTATTTCATCAGAACTAGAAACGTCTTTCACTCGAGATAATTGTCCACAATAAAATTGTTCGCATTACCGTTTACCTCAATGTCAATTTTGCTCCGCCATATACAAGTACAGAAAATTACATAGAGCTGGCTATAATTGATAATATAACTCGCTATAAGGGATACCATTATAAGGGATTCTTTGATAAAAGGAATTGGGATTTGCAGTCCCCGATTTCCATTTAGGTGTTGTATAAGACTATGCTTGTAAGGGATGATGTTTAAGCATGAGCATATGCATAGTGATTGCACATGTGTATCGACAACAATTTCTAAATAATCTTTACATCATAATGACTACATTTACATGCGTCCGCACCTCCTACATATGCAGATACTACATTATTAAATAGTACATGATACATTGAACCATAAACTCTATAATATATCATAAATTTTTTTGTATGCAGGCAGAATTATTTAGATTTTTTATTTCAAGGAATGAAATTACATTCGAATAAATCCCCTGCAAATTTCTTACCTTATGTTTAAATTCGGTTTACAACTTGCGAATATAGCAAGAAGAAATGGACCCCCCGTAATCCTCCGCTATGACAAGTCCTCTGATTCGTTCCTGCATTGGTATTGGCCTTTTGTTGGTTTATATTACAAATAGAAACATTTCCATGAAAATTGATGCATTATGAATGGAAGATTTGAAAACAGAAAGCAACTGTTCAATAGTTGCTCTTCTTGCTCCTATAATGGATAAATTGGAATGTTCCGGGAATTCAACCCCATACTACCCCTACTGTCTTTTCCCATCAATATGCACCTTTATTCATTAGTACATGCAGCCATACATATAATTAGATACAATGTGTATACTGTCTGTGAAAAGGCATATTGAACTACTTTCATTTTCGATTAAAACCAAAATCATCCCCATGAGTACTGTAAGAACACATGAACAAACAACGACACACATAAAACATCAAAAATTGAAAACAAGCCAGACAATGAGAATATTATAATAACAAAATTTACTGTTTGAATAAAGGTTTTATATTACTCTGCGAAAAACTTACAAAGACCTTATACTGTACATACGGTTCATTTTCCACTTCCATAATACTTAATTTTGTCTTGATGCGGAAATGCATGAATGTAAAAAGGGGTCTCATTTAGTGTTTTCTTTAGGATGATTCACACGTTAAACTAAATTGATTGACACCACTTGACCGTTGGAATTTTGAATCCCTATTACATTTAGTGTTAAACGTTAAAAACCATGCAGATGATTTTATATTGGAACCCGCTTACTTTTAAACAATGTTACAAACATATGCACGTTGCCCCTGTAAGTGCCTGTACAATATTGCCAATGTAATTGAACGCACTTGGAGCGAATATTTGAAAAATAAAAAATGACAAACGTTTTTACTTGAAGTACCTTACTGTACAATAATAAATTATAAATGTTGTATAAGTAATAGCTGTGGAAGTTGCGAGAATAAATGGAAGACGAAAATCACGCTGGACAAATCTCATCGGTAGGAGTGGTCTGTAAAAGAATTTACAGTCTAGGAAAAAAACTGCATCCATAGAATCTTAAGAAGACCCCTTGACACTGTTAAGCTACTGTTTATTATTGGAATCCTGAACTTGACAAGGTATAATGGATATGTCCAGATATAGCTCTTGTAAACTATAGTTGGATGCGGGGCTCTGTAGACCGACAAGGAAAAAAGGCATGACACGCGTAAGCTGAGTGTCAAGGGGAAAAATACTGCGGATAAAGGGTGGTTAGCCCCGGTCATTTTTCCCGACTTTACCAGCGTCATTGGAACGGAAGGGAAATCTTTGTCTTGGTTTAATTTACCCGCACCCATAACCACAACTGCGGAAAAAGGGGGTACGCATTATGTGGCTATATCGAAACCATCCTGGAAAACAACCTAAGTGCACACCCCCACTGTATCCATAGCACTCTACAGCAATATATATGAGGTGTTGGGCATTGGAAATAAATGGACGTTCCATCTCACTCCACATCTCTCTCCCAAACTATTTTCCAGGATCTATGGAACTACATATACATATGTATGTGTGTACGCACACTTTGAAATACATACATACAGTGTCTGCACGGAGAAAGTAACAAGAGAGGATTTGAATGTTGAAACTTGAAAGCTTAGTCTTAAGCCTGGGGAAAGGACAAAGAAGGAATTGACAACCATGGAATTCCATGGTAACAATTTGAGTCGCCATGTTTTACAGTCAAAAGATTACCATTTTTATGGACACATCTATATATTCCAGAGAAGGTAGCCCCTATTTTTGGCAGTGGTTTCACTCCAAAAACTTAATGCATCCTGGGAGTACTCACACACACACACACACATACAAGTATTTTCTTCGTGCCAAATCTTCATATTTATTTTATTTTTTTCTTCCATTTCTTTCCATCTTTTCCTCTCTTTTTCGTCCATACACATACACACACACACATACACACACATACACACACACATACACACACATACACACACATACACATTCCCGCCACCACCAAACAGCCCTGACTTGAGAGTATCAGCTTGAAATGTGATCCTGGATTGGGATCTGGGGACTGTATATATATATTTCACTATAGGAAAATACTCTCATCATTTCTCTTCTTCGAATCTCTCCCATGCATGGAATTCCTACTATTGGGTAAATATATTTGAGCATATGTAGATACACAGGTATATATAAATTACCTATATACATAAGTTTGAGCAAAACCTTTCCCTGTCGTGGAGTGGTCCAATGATTGGGACTTCCACTGGAGGAAATATGATGAGAAATCAAATAAAAGTATATCCATAACTTCTCCCTTGTTCAAACATCTAATGTAACATCAAATCATGTGTTTGTTCACGCTCTGGACATCCTGTTTCATTCCTCTGGGGAATCCCCATCTGTTGAGTGTTGAGATGCTTGTATTCATACTTTGCTCCTAACATTCCTCCATTGCTGACAATAAGGGCTATGGGGAAATTAAAAAATTGTATGCATTACATGAAGTGGTCTAGCATATTAGTTATAGACAGCAGCTTCACAGAAAAATAGAATCAAAGTATGAAAACTTGATTTTATGCCTGCCTGCTCCTGTAACGAGAAAAATTATTATTGGGAGTAAAACGCGCGAGTGTGAGCGAATATATTTTTGTAACTATAGAGTAAATACATTTACTGTCCGACAGGAATGGAATCGCTGGGATAGTAAGTACCTACTCCCTAATATCCTCTTATAGTGTAAGGAGGAAAATTAACATTGGGCTAAGCGGGAATTTGTGGGAATATTTTGGGACCTAGAAAGAAAATACCGGTATAAGGGCGTATCAAATAGGAATATTACGGGGGAATCCCACTCGGGGATTTTGTAACCCTGTAGTTTCTATCCCGCTGAGCTTCATCCCAGTGTCAATTTCCCTCCTTTTACAGGAGCCTGTCGCTATAAGAGTCATCAAACTTTGCTCCTTTCATGGGCCTCTCCTCTTATCAAATGATTCTTCTCCACAGATCTTCCACAACATTTTTATCATAAAATGCAAACATTTAAAAACTAAAAGTAATTAATTTGAGTGTGCCTATGAGTCATAATAGTTACTTGAACTTGCAAAATAATTTTTTAAATGGCTCCTCATCCATCTTATCCGTTCCCTTCCGGAAACTTTGTCCCAGTTTTGCCTCCTAACCGGTATAAAATAGTCCCTCTATAAACAATTAAACACATCACTTAGAACCAGATTCCTCTTATGTACATACATACAAACAAAATAAATATTGTGTTAAATTGGAACTCCTGGAAATACATTCGTGTTAGACAACACTTTTATAAGGATCTCACTATCATTTATCACTTATAAAATGTCACTGTAAGCAGTGCACTCTCTCTCTCTCTCTCTCTCTCGGTCTATAAGAGTTCCCCTAAAATTTATAAACTCCGAGGATTAAATTCCTTAATAATCTTTCAGGAGAAGAGTAGCATTTTTGGTAAATATGTGTAGGAATGTGTGGAGGGAAGATTTTTGTCCCCGTGGAAAGAGTAATCTTAAATCAGGAGGGTTCTTACAGCCGGAGTACACTGTGGGATCGGAAATAGTAAGCTATAGTATATTGGTATCCTGTCAGAGCCATTCCTATACTCTTCCATCTGCTATAGCTGCTATAGGTATATATGTTTTATGGGAAATAGATTCTGCCGTTAAATCTTGCATAGGATTTAATGACTCCAGGTGACAAAAAGAGGCTGGAGTGAGTTTGGGGTAGAGTGTAAATATATAGAGTAAATAGTGAAGGAGTAATGGGCTCCGGGGTGAGGGTGGGGAGGGAGGGAGGGAGGAGGAGGATGAGGAGGAGAGGATTGAAAGGAGAAACAAATGGGAGAGTATCGGGTGAAGATAACAAGTGAGCAATTCTCTTGGAATTTGGAAGTTGATTTCCCACTCAGAACCGTCAATGGAATGCATTAGTGAAGGAAGCGAGGAGCGGGAAGGGAAGAGTTTTGGGTTCGGGAGTGAAGAAATGACCCAACTCCGTATTCACGACTCCCGACTTCTTTCCTCCATAATATAGAATATTGCTAAACAATGATCCTCCCGTAATGGCCATGACAATGAATGTACGGGAGAGACAGGAACAGGGCTTGGGATGGGGAATTTTCGAACATCACTATGGCTGATATAGCAACTCATAAAATGTAATGGAAGGAGTAATTTTGTATTTTTCCCCTCTTTTTTTCCCTCTCTCGTCTGTCTTTGACTTGCTCTATCTCATCCCCATCCTTCCCTTTTCCACATCTGTATTTATAAGTAGACGGAGTGAAAGACCGTGGAGAGAAAGGATGAGTGTGTGTGTGTGTGTGTGTGTGTGTGTGTGTGTGTATGTCTCTGACTCAATGTCTTCTTTCTTGCTTGGTTCTTTCCATAGCTTTCCTATTTTTTTCTCTTTCTTTCTCTCCTTAGGCTCCTTATCCCACAACTCCTTAGCGTTCTTAATACAAAGTGCGAGGACTCCTTGGCCTTGGATATTCCATAACTGTGTTCTAATGTGAGTTTCATGTGAACTCCATTATGGGGACTGTCTCTTTCTCTACAAACTGCTTACAATGCTCCTTCACACTCTCACTTATCTCCACATTTCTCTCTTTTCTCCAAGTGTATGTGTGTGCTCCATCGGTGAAGATGCAACAGCGAACTGGGTGGATTTCCGATTAAAAAGAAAATGATCTCCAAGTAGTTCCACAGTACTAAAAGCTAAATGATAAACAAGAGCCTGATTATACGTAATTATTAGTGCAATGTATTAGCAAGTGTAAATTGCTGCTAGCTTTGCTTTTGATCAAAAATCCCTTGAGATCATTGTACAGATATGGCTTCACAGACAATAAGTATAATATTAGATATAATTAGATATACTGTGAAATTTTCAAGAAGACATGCATTGTAATAAGTAATTACATAAGTATAACTTATATGGATATGATTATGGGAAATTGAGTTTTGGTCAAAGTAAACAAGTAAAATTGAAAATATATAAAAATGTGTCGATAGAATTCAATGTTTAAAATTTTTCAAAATAAATAAATTGAACTTTTTTGACAACAACTGAAAAAATACAATGAGCTTGAAAATCAACAGGATATTTAGCTTAGGGATAATAGAAAGTTTTAAGGTTATAGATAGGAGTAGCTCTTTGGATTAATTAGGTATAATGAAACATTTTGGGTTCGAGGACCTTCGACATAAGAGAGTAACGTTTTATAAAGGGATATAAATGGAAATTAAACCTGTAATAATTATTTTAAACTATTCTGATGGCCGCTCACCGAAAGGTGAGGGGCTCCACTGGTTACTAATATTTTAAATTACAATAGGAAGGTATCTGACAACACATTCCACAAACTCGTGGTGTTGCTATTTCCGCAGTGTTTGATCCGTGATAACATTTACCATTAAAAAAAATCATCGTATGATTTCTGGACTTGAAGCCTGAGATAACTCCAGATGTAATTACCTGACAATTTTAGGCATTCCTCTTAACAGGTTTTCCTTTGCGGAGCTATCCCTGTCCACAGTTACCTTTACTAAGCGCTGGGAAATATTATGTCCAGGGCACATACAAAAGCTACCAAGGATTCACCTCCTCTGGATAGTTACTATTATTAATCTATCTGTAGATATGTAAATATCCAAGGCAAGAGGACTCAGAAGCAGACAGCAAATTTTATATTAAAATTAATTAGCCTCAGGGATCTTGTCAATAATGAATCCCTAAATAAATAATAAATTATGAGACCCTCACAATAACAAACCATGAGATGAGATCCCGATGGGGAAAAATCTAAAATGATTAATTTTGAATTAATTAATAAAAATCAAATACATGGGACTACAAATTTCCTTTAGGAAGTTGAAGACATCGCCGCGCATGTACTCAACTCTCCCTGTCACATTTTGTCTCATTACAAGAGAAACGTCATTATACAAGGATATGACTCCCCACATATTAATTTTGTATTGAGGAAATGTCCGAATGTTGTGAGTCGTGACAGGGGAAATGTCCCTATTAGTAGGTACAGCCGTTATGAGAATAATCGACTTTTTAAAAAAATATTTGAACTAAAAAATACAAATTTGTAAGAAATTAATCCATTATTTCCCTTACCTGGGAAAAAAATCTCTGGAGCTCTTACATCAGAAACAAAAATTAAGTATTTGTTAAAAGACACTGTGTCCAAATGCTGTTGTCTCCATTGAGGCAGAGAGGGATTTTGAGAGAGCCTCCTATAAACAGAGTACACTGTAGATATGTAAATAACCTCCACATATGCAAAGTCATTTATACCCATAATTATATATAATTATATTATATTCTTACCCATAACATTATGTACATGTATTATGTACGGTCCAGGAACTGAGGCACACATCAAGTGTGTATAAGTTGTCTGAAGGAAGATCTCCCCCTCGAAGCATCCCATCCCATATAGGAGTTATAGTTACAGCATTTCCTACACATACACTCACACAATGACACATTATACAGAGCATCTACAAAGAAGTATATTCACTTGGCACTTGCTCCTATGTAGATAAGGAGTCGGAGCTTTATTTGTAAATTGTGCATTGTTAGCCATTGCCAGGGTGTCATTCTTCTTTAGTGATTCCTGCCATATACACTGCCTCCATATACATACGTATATGCAGACTCATGACAGTAATATCTATATATGTAATTATGTACATATTGAATGAAATAATACAGTAGTACCATTTACGTCTACATGTATGTGTTTTCCTCTCTACATAACCATTGACTTGGTGAATTGACACGCAATTCTATTCTCTCAATGGCTCCCATTCCGCCCAGCAGAAAGGCAAGTGGGGACTGTTTATGTAATTGAGGACCTCCAATATAGATACTATTATATGTAGATACATATACAGTAGTGTCGCTACTCAGAGTCAACACACTCACAATCAGACAATGTCGAGTCAATAGTTAGGAATAGCTAATAGCCCCCTTTAAAATCTATTAGCTCCGAGACATAAATATATCCCAGGCCCGTTCGACGCTCTTCCATGATACTATCTTTAATTTATAATTTCCAAAGAGTCACAATTTCCTCCCTATTGGAAATTGATACTCTTCTCTCTGACGCTCTGTAAAACCAATCCCGTCTCGTCCTCGTACTTATTTTGTTTACATCTCGCACTTGTACATATAGGCACGCTCCAGGATCTCTCCTTCCGCCTATTTACTCTCATATATTGACAAAATATGCTACCCTCGAATAATGTTACTACAACAAGATACCCCTCACATTATATGCTTTCCTTCCCTTCTTTGATCAAATGAACATTTGTAAACATATTTTTGAACATCTTACTATTTATTTATAAACGCAAGGAACTACAGTGCGAGCTTTTTTCCTAGCACCTCTCCCTATAGCATTAACGGGTCGGAGGCTCTCATAAGGGGAAAAACAACAGGAACAAATCAATCTGAGTCCTTGATATGTACATATTATGTATGTTCAATCTCTGGCTACAATTTGCAATTTCTTTTGAACCCATCCGCACAGTAAAGATAAGTCACTGTAATATCACCGAAGTCAAAAACCACGGCCTTCACATTCCCCTATAAAAAAAAACGAAAGCTCAAGTGAGAGAGCAAGATTCCCCTATAAAGTTTCCCTTTTTTTTTTATTGGAGGATTCCTCCCCATAAAATGAAAATGAATAAATAAATTAAAATTAATCAAAAGACTTGCATGGTGTACAATGGGGACTCGACCGCATGCATAAAATGCGAGCAATAAATTAAATTTGGTCTTGTACAGCTTTAGCCATGGAGGTGCATATATCCACAGTGTATGGTTTATAGGTTCTACTATTTGTGTGACTCAGTTTGGACTATACATGTTCTTCATGCTGTATTGGGAAGCTGTGTATGTGTGTATAGAATGGCCAGTTTCATTTCCTCCGGTTCAGCTCGTCCTCACGAAGGAGGGAATTTCTACCTTAAAACTGGTATTGTAGAGCCTAATTTTGCTTCAGTGCTTCAGATTTATTTAAATTACTTTCTCAGACCCTGGTCAATCTTTGCAGAGACACAGAGGAAGAAAAACTGGAATCAGTGGTCACATTTTTTCATCTTTAAAAAAACTAAGAATTATTTTTTATTGCAGTAAAAAGTGCACTTCCAATCAAGTTTTGGTGTTGATTTGTAAGAAAAATTGTGCTTTCAAAATTATGACCGTCAGGTTGCTGTGCTTAAAAATCTGGACAAAAGAGAGACCATGATGCGTGTACGTAATCAGCGTCAGGAGAAAAATTCAGGGAGGTGGTGAGGAAAAATAATTAAGGACAATTTAGCAAGTAATCTAAGGATTTTCTAACTTTTTATTTCATTCAAGTCAAAAACTGTAGATAAATGATCCCAAAATGTAGCTTGTTGTTGTAAAAAAAAATCGTGTGAAAATCTTGCTTTATAATTTGAACCTAGAAGATGGGAAATATTGAGCCAGGTGAATGAAACATAATTTTTTAAATCTCGAAGAATGTTATCGCAAATATGGGGGATCAGATTATTTATCTATAACGTGAGGACCTTATATTATTTACAGCCGGGAGAGAGTGAGGGAAATGATACGAGCTCCCCTCAATTCGGAAACGTGCGTTTAGAATGTATTGACGTGTGTGGCTGTGTGTGCGTGTGTGTGTGTGTGTGTGTGTGTGAGTCTGAGGAGGAAAGCGAAGGGAATTTTTTGGCAAAATATTGATTTGCTGGCAAGATTGCGACATGTACAACCTTTGATATCCACTGGAGAGGAGGAAGAGAGAGAGAGAGAGAGAGAGAGAGAGAGAGAGAGAGAGAGAGAGAGAGAGAGAGAGGCTGAGAGCGAGTCTTTGCTCAATGGAAAAAATTGGATGGATGTGCTTCCACTCTATCTGTACTGAGTGCATAATAGATGAACGCGGATCCTCAACCTTCAGAAAGATCCGGGAGGGAGGAATGGTAGAGAGAAAAAATACGAGAGAGAGAGAGAGAGAGAGAGAAAGCTCCGTAATAGAAATTCGCAGAGAGAGAGAAAAGCTATAGAAATGGAGCAATCGGCATTCCTTGCCTCAGCCCGATTCTCCGACGTCAGTAAAAAGCCCCGAAAACGGGTCCAGAGAGACCCATTCCCCTTCACGAAACCCAAAACAATTGAGAAATGTCCCCACAAAACTGTAAATCACTCCATTCCATCTTGCGAGTGTCTCTCCCCTCTTCCCCTCCCTCCCTCAACGTCTTACCTTTGACCTCTCAATTTACACCTAACTGTCCCATTGGGTCAACATCACCTCCACCAGTTACATGTACTTTCCCTCTAATTCCTTCCCCGGCTCTCTACTCTTATTCAATTTCCAACAGCACGGACTTTCACCAGCTTTCTCCTTCTTTACTTTCTCCGACTTTCTCCTTCTGCACTTTCTCCGACTTTCTCCTTCTGCACTTTCTCCGACTTTCTCTCTTCCTGTATTTTCTCCACCTAATTTTAAAAATACCTCTCCATATCCTTTCGGAGATTCAACTTAATCAGGGATAATTCGTAGGAATGCCCAAAGGCATCTATTTACAACAACCCCCACAATCAGGCAGGCATTCCTATAGATTTTTAAATTAATAATATTACATTATTTATTTTTAAAATCTGTCAAATTAATTTTTTCAAAAATCTAATTCAAATCAAATTTTGAAATACGTAAATATTTTTTGAACCATCCCAGTTGTTTTTTACCCGGGGATTTTATGATTGCTAATCCTCAGAATGAGTCATAATAGAAAGGATAAAAGGGGTAAAGAATAAATGGGAAGGAAATAAGTCCCTCGTAAAGGTTGTAACAACAAATAATAAATAAATAAATAATAAATAAATGTAAAAGAAAAGCATTGAGAGAGAATCAGCAATAAAAAATTGCTTTCCCATCCTGAAAAAAAAGTTCACTAATAAGGAATTCAGCTCAAGGAAATTGTGAAGAAAAAGGTGTTTTTAAGCTACACTTGAGGCTAAATTGCTATACAGGAACAGAATGCAAAAGAACCCAGACAGGGTGCAATGTATTATGTAGACTGACGAATGGAAGGGTACGTAAAGCCCGGCCATTTAAGCAAGTCTGAATGTGTTTAGAGGCGGGAGAGGAACATTTGGAAAAACTTCTTAAAGCCCGGTCCAAGTAATAACTCAGGAGGAACATATACAGTCATTTTACTGCTGGGCATACCCAGGCCCGGACTTTCTCCTATTTTTCCAATGCATCCTCTCCTGACTCAGCCGTTCCATATGAGGTTACCTTTCAGGGGTAGTTAGTAATAGTAGTAGTAGTAGTACAGATAGTAGTAGTAGCCCCAGCCCTATAGGTACGACTGAGTTTGATGAATTCAGGGACATTAAGGTGGTAAGCGAGGAGAATTGCATTTACTGCTTTGACGGGCCTTCTTATCCTAACTCACTCATGGACGTGCATATAGTACCTCACATTTCCATCACAGCTCCAGCTCTGACTTTCCCACATGGATCCTTCTGTGTATATTGCCCTGTGTTGTGGTTATGGGGGGGGGGAAAGCTTTAAAAAATGTGGACTTTATCCCTGTTTTGACTCCCTTCTGAATCTAATTAATGAGGCAATATTTCTCAAGAAAGTTATTTTTGAATTGCTTTCTAGTCCCTGTTTTTTTCCCTGTACACAATCCTGTACAACATACATATGTACATACATATACGTATGTACGTACATAGTAGTACATGAGAAATTATTTACTCGAGTGATTAGCCCACGAATTTATTTTAGAATTTTTCAGCCCCCCTACACAATGCCTACGGATACATAGCAATCAAGTTTATAGTGAGCAATCAGGAGCATTTGAATTAGCGCGGTCAAAATTTGGATGCTTAAAAAAATTAATGTTAAAATTGTTCTGGAATATATTTTTTAAATTAAATTCTTTCCTTAGTTTTTCCAAAGTAATTGTTTAACCAGCCTTATCATCAACCTTGTTTTAACGTGAGCAGGGCTTTGATAAATGCTTAACTGCGCAGTTTCCACCTCCAGATGTGTTACAAATGTGAAATGCATTAATTGCATACTGTAAATAATTTTTCCTATCGAATCCTGCGCTCTTTGAAGGACTTTAGTATCAAAGTTGGTTTGGGAAAAATTGGAGGGGATGCTTCCATGCAAATGCATTTCAGCTAATCCAGGGCTTATTGTTAGTAGAGCTTCCTTCGGGTTTCCGAAATCCCGAAGTTCCGTGTTCGGAAACGGAACGGTACAATTTCGGAACATTCTCTTTGGTTCCGTCATTGAATCGGGACAAAACCGGAACATGAGCACTTGTACCGATAATATTGGGACCGGGACGGTTCAGAGCATCGGTACGAAAAATGTCCCATATAATTTATGTCATCGGAAAGCGGAATTGTTCTGTTCCGTTCCGAACCGATCCCGGTACAATTTCTGAAGTGTCGCGCCATCGTTCAACTAGAATGGAAACACATTTCATATCGCACTGACTTGTGAGCAGTGTTTTGCCAAAATAACGAAATTGGATGACCACAGATTTAATTTACGCAAATGCTTATATGTAATGCGAGTATCGTTTTCCATGAAAATCAACAGAATAACTAATTTTGTTTAATAAACATGGGCATTGGCGATTTTTCTCGAAATGAAAATTCTGAAATCGAAATTATTAGCAGTAATGAAGCAAGCTTGCAGGAAATTAACACTGTTAGAACATTAAAATATACACGCTACAAATGTTTATTACTAAAAAATAATTAATAATAATTATATAATACTGCACAGTAGTTCTTTTTATATGGCCTAATTATTATTAAATATTATTTTATATAATTAAATAATAGCATTCACTAGCATCCAATATATTAAAAGTATATCATGTATATTAAGTTGCCAGTAATTTGTACACGCATTTCACGTATATGTTGTAAACAATTCCGGGATATTTCGGAACGGAACGGGTTCGGAACGGAAAAACTAGCATAATACGGAACGGAGCACAACCTGTAACGGAAAAAATACTTTACTCCTGTGTTCCGAACGGTGTCAGTTCAAATGTTCCGATGTCCCGACAGCCGGAACGGAACCGGGACCAATATTATTTGTAGGTTTCGGAACGGAACGGAATTTTCTACGGAACAGAAATGTTGAACACATTGGAAGCTCTAATTGTTAGTGCTATTTATATCACCGGGGTCTGATCACTTATAAACAACACGTTGAACTCAACACCACATGGACACCTAACCTGGTAATTATGAAGAGATAATTTTTATAAACACTTTACCTTAACCCAGAAGCTCCTCCAAATACCATGACATTTGGAGTATCTAAAGCTGTGAGTATGAAATACAATTGGATTTAAATAGTTGTAAAACTTGGAACATAAACATTAATTTGGACGACATACAAGAATTTTTTTAAGGTATAATAATTATTTAAAAAACATTATGGTTAGTAAAATTTGCCCTGATGACAATGAACCTATTGAGAGAATTACGGACAATTTTAATTACTTCTTCAATGGAATGTGAAACGGAAGGGTGGAGGAGAGACTCAATTAGAACACATGTTAATTATATGTAAAAGTAATTAATTAATTAAATATTATGTACTAATTGCCAGTGTAGGACTGTTGAAGGGAACCCATTGAAATATGGGGACCCTCATTTGAAAACATTTTCTTTTGAATATTTGAGAGCATATATTTATTCCAGTATGATTATATTATGCTCTTGGGATACACACACGCATGAGTACATCTCCTTGTAAATTTTCTTACACTCATCCCTCCACTTGACTGAGTTCCATCCACTCATTAGTACAATTCATTACTTCAATTTATTCTGTGGGGTTGTGTAGGACCGTATAGCTTGTATCTGTATGTACGTATGGACCACTTCAAAATCCTTATTTCTATCAACATTCCCACTCCAAACCTTTCCCTATTGGAACAAACGGCTGCTTCCTGCTCCTCATCAATTCACTCATCAAGCAGTATTCTCGAGAATTTCTATGCTTGATGTAAAAACTAGACGGCTAAAAAAATTCATTTTAAAATTTTCAAAAAAATTTGAACCTTGTTAAATAATTTGTATCATTGGGGGTTACAAAAAACGTGAAGTAAATACGGATTTTTTAAGGATTCAACTTTTGCAAAATTCTTATTCCCCGTCAAATGTTTTCTCAAGATTAATTTTGAAGGTATTTGTACTAAATTTTAGGGGTTTCCAGGGAGCTATTTGATGGATCACTGCATTGAGAATTATGGGCTTGAACGTTAAACTTAGGGAAATAGATTTAGGAAAAATTCAGTCTCAGGGAGGACGCGAAATTTAAGAAAGACAAATATTGTGAAGTTACATTTTTTTTAATGACAGCTGTA
This sequence comes from Allacma fusca, assembly GCA_947179485.1. Taxonomy (NCBI): domain Eukaryota; kingdom Metazoa; phylum Arthropoda; class Collembola; order Symphypleona; family Sminthuridae; genus Allacma; species Allacma fusca. The sequence continues at coordinate 43,361,472 of OX359248.1, read as the reverse complement.
AAAGATGTGAAATTATTTGAAAATACAGAATTTGTAGGAAATTTAATTGGGAGTTATTTGAATCCATGTATTTTAGCCCAAGTTCAAAATTGCGGGCACAGGAGCCAAAACTGTGACACAAGGATTAAATCCAAAATGTAATTATATGGGATGGTGACTACTTTTTTAAATGAGCGTTTACATTTTCGGCTTCTATGGCGGGGTTTTTTGAATTGGATTAATAATTTTGGATACAAAAAAATCCCCATGAAATTTGCCACAATTTTCGTGTTTTTCAAATTCTTTTAAGAAGCAAGATCTGCCGAGATAAAATGCGCTTTAGAATAAAACTGGAGCTTACGGAGCCCCAGGATTCGCAATAATTTCTGGTGTGCGTAAAAAAACTGGAGAGGGAAAAATACGAAGGAGGAGAATTCGTAGGAGCGTTATAAAAAGAAGGATGAGTCTGAAGGAGGAAATAAATTAAAGGAGAAAGAGAGCTCGTGTTTGTTGATGGTCAGTAAAGGCAGATTTAATGGAGATTTACAGTGAGCGGGAATTATTACGACGGTGTTTTATGACGCCACAGAGTACAATCAATAATTGGTCCTGGGAAGTAATTCCAAATGATTTTCCCTGGGCCTTGTAAAAACAACTAGGACTCTTCGGCCCAGATGAAAAATTAGGTGCTGCTAAACTACATTATAATCACATTAGGCCCAATTACATGCAATTTTCTCGCTACACTTAAATGTAATTAGTTTTATAGCTTTTCCAATCCGCCTTTATTTTTTTTTGTAGACAGGGAAATCTGACAGTAGTCATTTTATCTCCTTTACTACAGGGGATTAAATTTGTGTGTGCGTTAACATATGGGGCAGTGGTGAGTGGGTAGGAAATTGAGGATACGTAGAGAATGGGTGAAGTGACGTACAGTACTAGTGAATGCTGATGGGCAGAAGTGCAAAAAATTGAAAGAAAATTGCGGGGTATTGGATGGATGAAGGAGCTCTTGTAGTTGAGGTTTTATGGACAGAATTGGAGATGAATGTGAAGGACTGTCCCAAGAGGGGTTCCTCCACTGGACGTTATCTGCCAGTAATTACCACGAGTAATAAAACCTACACTCCAATCAAAAAAAGTATGCATTCCCAAGAGGGTTCTCAAGTCTTCCATGACCAGGGATCCCATAAAGTAGTGCTGTGCTCAGTGATTTTAATTATAAATCCGAACTTACATTTGTTTTCAACTTGTTTGGCTTCCCCTTGAACTTGAGTTTGACTTAAGCTTGAACTTGAGTTTGACTTAAGCTTGAACTTGAGTTTGGCTTAAGCTTGAACTTGAGTTTGGCTTAAGCTTGAACTTGAGTTTGGCTTAAGCTTGAATTTGAGTTTGGCTTAAGCTTGAACTTGAGTTTGACTTAACCTGAACTTGAGCTTGACTTAACCTGAACTTGAGCTTGACTTAATTTTGAAGTTGAAATTGATTTAAACTTGACTTAAGCTTGAAGTTGAAATTGATTTGAACTTGATTTAAACTTGACTTAAGCTTGAACTTGAAATTGATTTAAACTTGACTTAAGCTTGAACTTGAAATTGATTTAAACTTGACTTAAGCTTGAACTTGAAATTGATTTAAACTTGACTTAAGCTTGAACTTGAAATTGATTTAAACTTGACTTAAGCTTGAACTTGAGTTCGACTTAAGCTTGAACTTGAGTTCGACTTAAGCTTGAACTTGAGTTCGACTGAAGTTTGAACTTGAGTTCGACTTAAGCTTGAACTTGAGTTCGACTGAAGTTTGAACTTGAGATTGACTCAAGTTTGAACCTGAATTTGATTTAAATTTGACTTCAACTTGAACTACAATATGATTTAAACTTGACTTAAACTTGAACTCCAATTTGATTTAAACTAGACTTAAACTTGACTTAAACTTGACTTAAACTTGTATTAAACTTGACTTAAACTTGAACTTCAATTTGATTTAAACTTGACTTAAACTTGAACTTCAATTTGATTTAAACTTGACTTGAGCTTCAATTTGACTTAAACTTGACTTAAACTTGAACTTCAATTTGATTTAAACTTGACTTGAGCTTCAATTTGACTTAAACTTGACTTAAACTTGAACATGAGTTTAACTTAAACTCTAACTAGAGCTGAAATTGTTTCTAGACTTGACTTAAAATAAAACTTCAAAAACTGTACAATCCATCCTTAACTTGAACTGATCTCCCCTACTCGAACTTAAACGGAACTTTCTCTGAAACTTACTCGAACTTCTACTCCACTTGAAATAAACATGCCTCTAACTAGACCAAGACCTAAACTCACTTGAATTCCAACACTATCTTTACGAAACCCAAAAATAACTTCGACTCAAAAGCCACTCAAACTTGCACTCCATCTAAACCCAACTACAACTTGAATTTAACCTAAACAGTACTCAAAATCCAAACTTGACCATCATAACTGACCTAAAGTAGTTATGAATTCGAACTCCAATATCACAGCCACATTTTAAACCGCGTAAACTTGAACCCAACTCAAACTTGACAGCTGCGACTATATACCCCACTCGAACAATCCAAAGAAAAAATCCAAAGTTAATCCCAACCAGACTCCTCCCTTGTTCTGACCATTTGAAGTCTTCCTTCAACTTGAGCCCTATACTAGTACTATCACACTAGCAGGATTTTTTTTGTCTACATACGTTACAATATGGAGGAGTGCGGAGATCTCCTTGGAGGAATTATGATAGGAAAAAAATGAAAGAAAGCCCAGACCTTTTGCCATATCCATCCATCGAGAGAAAGGTCGACGAGAGGAATTGAAGCGCAAAAATTTCCCTTTCTGGTCTCGACAACGTTTCACCCTGCAATTGACGTGTTGGCTTAAAACGAATTAAGCATTCCCAACATTGGCTCCTTCCGCCTCTGCCCTCCATTTACGTATTACTTCCCCAGCCCGACAAATCCATGCACGAGGTTAAGTTCCACAAGGGATAAGCAGTCCAATAAGGAACTGTCGCTTCGACTCTCCTTCACCCACAACAATCCCTGTCATTTCCCCTTAATTATCAGCCCAACACAGTCTTATCTCGTTGTATGTACATGCATACCAGTCATTTGCCAAGACGAGATTTCCTACCTTATCAAAATATATCTTACAACACTCATTTCTCTAACGAGTTCCTTAAAAAAATATATCCAAATTTTACAAACCTTTTATACATTTTTTATAAATTTGTTTTTATCAAAAGGCCTATGTTTTTTAACATTTAAAAATGCAGCCTTTAAATAGTAATAGCAAAATAGGGTCTAAATCTGAAGTAACATTTTTATCAGGATCAAATATGGCTTTTCGTTTAAAATCCATTGGAAACTTTCCATTATAAAAAATTCTTTCTGTCGAAGATAATCGAGTATGTTTTGGAACTATATTACAATGCAACATCATTGTAACAGACCCCAGAATTTTTTCCATGCAGACAAAATATTTGGACACAATGTAAGATTTTTATGTTAAAAGAGTAATGATTTTTGGAGCTAACAGTTTTTTTGAGGGGCGCTATTATAATAGACAGAGTGCACTGTACAGGGATATGGGAAATGGATACACTCATCTATCCCTAAATATTAATCATGGAGATGTCTTTGAAGTAAATCTTGAGGAAAGCTGGGGATCGGCTCGGAAATCAAAAGCCATTTTCTTGGGGTTTTTCATTAATTTTGTGCATATAGTTCGTGCCCTTACAAATGTGCCTATGCAGGAGGATTTACAATGTATTATAAGCTATATAAGGGACCCTCTTATGTAAGAATAATGTTGTAATGGGGCTATGATTCTTTAAAATTTCCGAGTTCATAGAAAGTAAATTTTTTATAAAATTGCATGGGATTTTGTTGTTGATATTTTGTGGGAAAGGAAGTCCCTTATAATGACAATGCACTGTTTAGAGTGTGTGTATGTAGAGCTCATGCATATGGGCAGGGATGTTATTGTGTGTGTGTGTGTTGTGGGAAGTGGAGGAAACCAATTATAAAGTTTGCCATGTTGGAGGCAGGAGCCCCATAAGATTTCATCAATTATATATTGAAGACGGGCGATGACGTTTAAAAATGAACTTTTCGCTCCGTCTATTACTCAAGTCCATGTATTGATTAAAGACCGGGCCACGTTCGCTTCTCCTTCCTTCATGCATATTAAATCCAACTGGGAGACTGTAGGTTTGTGCGTACAAGATGCCTCGAGTCGTTTCCTCAATTTATGACTTCAAAATGCGTGTGGACCAGTATACATTTTTAGAATTTCATGGAAGAGGGTAATTTTTGGGGTTAGCGCTATTTAACACAATGCTAATTTTTGGGGTTAGAGCTATTTAACACTTTGTTAATTTTTGGGATAAACGTTATTTATCACAATGTTAATTTTTGAGGGTAGAGTTAATTAAGAGTATTAATTGTTGGATAAACTCCTATTCAACACAATGTTAATTTTTAGACAAATTCCTATTCAACACAATGTTAACTTTTGAACAAATTTCTATTCAATATAATGTTAATTTTTGGACAAACTCCTATTCAATATAATGTTAATTGTTTTGCTAAATTCCTATTCAACAGTGTTAATTTTTTGACAAATTCCTGAGTTAATTTTTTCACAAATTCCTATTCAACAAAATGTTAATTTTAGCTCAAAATCCTATTCAACACAATGTTAATTTTGGACAAATTTCTATTTAATACAATATTAATTTTAGCTCAAATTCCTATTCAACACAATGTTTATTTTTGAATAAATTCATATTCGACGCAATGTTAAATCTTGGACAAATTCCAATGTAACACAATGTTAAATCTGGGACAAATTCCAATGTAACACAATGTTAAATCTTGGACAAATTCCAATGTAACACAATGTTAAATCTTGGAAAAAAAGTTTCTTATCACAATGTTAAATTTTGAACAAAATCCGACTTGCCACAAGGCTAATGACAGTATGTAATTTGGAATTTATGTTCAAAATTTACGCATTACCTCACGATTACTTTACATTATGTTTCCTTCAACGCTGAAACGAACGTTTCCAGTCTTGCTGAATAAAACAACCCTTTAAAAATCTGGATAATATTTAACGAGGAAAATTACAATTTGAACCATTACCACTGAAATGGGTTCTGAGGAGAAAAAAATGTTGAGGGACACCCCGTGTGGACATATAGTATAAAGGAATAGAAGGGAATTTGTTTTCACTTTATGAGCCTCAAAAAAAAAAAAACAAGAATTTGCAAGTCAAAGCAACAGGATTACATTTGCTCACGCTGGATTGTTTTCCTTCTCGAGACTCTGCCTCACTCGTGTATGTACCTTGTTTTTCTCCGGAATCACTTCCCCGTCTTATTGTTTGTTTTCCTCGGGAATTTAGAACCACTTGTATGCAGTCTGGATTAAAATTCTATTTTTAGCATAGTAATCATTACAGAATTTAAAATGTTTACCAAATGTAAAGAATACTTTAAATGCGTGTACAGATATAATTCCCAATGCCGAGAAAATTATTCGTTTTTATTTGTTCCCTGGCCAAAAATCTGAAATTAAATCTTCACACAAATATAAAACAACAGGGGCTGGACAAATAAATTACTCGACATTTTTGTTTTTAAAGCCAAGCGGGATTTTTTAAAATTCAGCTCAAATTCTGGGAATGGGGAACGTTTCTTTAATACGCTTGGGAGGAGTTCCGCTCTGACAAAGATTATATTCCAATGCTGTCAAAAATAATGCTGAATAAAAATAAACTCTTCAGAAGAAGAATTTGTATTAAAAAAAAATGCTTTTTGGAAAAGTCCTTCTATTGAGAGCCCACTGTGGATGGAAACCCTTTGATGAAGGAGTAGTATTGATGACAAGAGAGAATGATCCGAAGGTCTAGTGTTGTCTCTGCGGTGGGGAAGGGCTAACAGTATGTAATCTCATACAAAATGATTTCCCATCTCTTCCGCATCCCTACCCCGAGATCTTGAAGTTTTGTAGTGCGAGAGAGGGAAGCCAAAAATTACCTCAGACACAGAGGCTCACATACCACTTTACACTCCACTCCCAAAATTTCTACTGTCTATATAGCTCTCTATTATAGTAGTGTCTCTCCATCCATGGCTATACACACATGGAAGCTACATACATACATAGATACATATGTACATACAAGGCCCACTCCCAGACTCCCATAGAGAGGAACAACTTTGGCTCCCTTCCCTTTATTATGGTTACTTGACTCAACATTTGCATTACCATTGCCATCACCATTTTATAAGCTCCCAGGTTTTGCCACAATTTGCATATATTTCTCCAGGCGTCAAGTCTTCCCTATACGCAGCCCACACCATCATACAGTCCACCCTCCCTATAAAGGTCCCTTTTAAATATATCTCTTTAAAATCCACCAAAACCCGATAACATTAAACCTTCAAAGCTCCATTTAATTTTTCTCTCCCTTCTTTTCCCTCTCTCATTCCTCCTGAGTTGTCCGGATTCTAAAACAAACTCTTCTCTCTTGAAATGTGGCAGCCCCTCGCAACCTACAATTATTACAGTATGTACAACTTTATGTTTGGGACTACAAAACAAATTAAGCATTTATATGCAGCGAGTCCTTAGCATATATTTTTTTTCTATCTCCTTCCATAACGGATTCAAGGCCTGTCAGGATTTGGATAATTGGCGTAGTGCGGCTGGAAATTCATTTGCAAGTAACAAAAAAAATCGGCGGGGCTCTGATATTTCCGTGTGACACTATTTATGTATACACAGTCAGGCCTTGGTATAGTGGACCCCTTCGTTGAAAAAAAAAATTTTTTTTTCGTAAGAATGGAAATTGTTACAGGCGTCTGTTTTTAATAGAAAGTTTAGAAAAGAATTTTTATGTATGAAAATAGGATAGGGGGAAGTCTCGCTATAGCAGTTTTTCTTATGGGAGCTTTTTTTTACAATCCTGAATCCTCCTAATTTTTGTTTGTATGACTGCATTGGGATTTACAGAGCAAGTTTTATTTTTGTAGGACCGCTCTATAGGGAGAGAGGAGGTCACTGTATGAGGATATAGAGTTAGAATTCACACTTTACAATTTACTTTTAAGAGCTCACTTTTTTTCCTGGGTTCCTTTCCCTGGACTCAAAATAATTACTTGCAGGTATACATTCTCTATGTATCTAGTTCTATATCTATAGGTAATATAAAAACTTATTATTACACAGGCTCAATACAGAGTACTGCAGAGCTCTCCGCATTGAGCATTAGGGCTAATGAAAGGATAGGGAAAGGCAGGGTTTTAATGTGGAGGAGGTATCGACATTGTATACTTAAATGTACATATGTACGTGTACCTTGTAATATAGATATACGTAGATACATGTATAATTGTTATGTGGATGGAGGGAAAATAGCAGGATTTTTTCCCAGCTGTGATTTTTTATTTTAATTTTAATTGCATCGGGGAAGCTATGTATGTATATAGATTTGCATGTGAGCCACATTATCTTTTTTAGAGCAGATCCGCTATGCGTAAGCTTATTTGAATGATGGGAAATCCTATAATATAGCAGTGCACTAACGTTACAGAGGACCCACTCTATATAAAAGCATTATCTCATTAATTATAGGGAATATCCTGGAATTTTCCCTTGCAGTTCCTCGTCCTATTCGTACAATATAGGGCATGTGTGTGTGTGTGTGTGTGTGTGTGTGCATATGTACATGCAGTAGAATCTCCCTATGCTGGACCTCTCTCTCTCTCAACAGAGATTGCTTTAAAGGGAAAATTATGGGATGAGAGCCCTCATTTAATCCCATGTTATTTTTCCTTTCTTTAGGAGAGCATGGGTAGAGGCAGAGTCTCGTTAGAGTGGACTTTTTCTATAATTGACTATGGTAATTAGGTAGATGAATTCTAAGCATATTTTTTTACATTAAGTATCTATACATATTTGTACGCAGGGTGAGTTGGAGAAACAAATCCATGTAGGATTTTAGGTGGAGTGCAGATCTTGGGAGGGAAAGTGTGTGGGGAAAGTCAGAGAGCAGAGGATAAATTGAAAGGGTAAAAATGTGCTGGATATTCAATTGGGAGGGAATAATATTCCCCTAATTCCAGCACATTGGCCATGTCCTGGGGAGAAACGTGCTCCAAATGGTAACAATCCAGTTAACATGCAAATCTCACTAATTGGTTCGAATATTCCTCCGACTACAGGCCCAGCTCCTCTGCCTGTGAGCAGACTCCCCATATTTTAACATACTAACCAATTCCAGATGAAGACTCTGGCCACAGGAAAGAATCAAGGGAAAACAATGGAGGGAAAGTAGACTCTGAGTAATGTACACGTGGAAGAAAAATCCTGCTATAATTATTACTCCTAATTTCAGAACCTTCCTTCCGGGCTGAAAAGCGAGAAAGACATGAGAAAAACTATGGGAAATTGCACGAGATTAAATACTAAAGTGAACTCCCTTTATAAGTGAAATCCCCCCAAAAAAATACATTTTTTCTTATGCAGAGATGAATTATTAACATTACCTTCCACGGGATTGTGCCCAAGCACTTTGCCACTAAAGGGAAAATACTCTGATAAGGGAATTCCTCGTTAATTTTTAATGTTACATTTATTTTGGGTTTTTTTGGTATTCACATAAAATATAACCAAAGGCTACTACTCGTGTAAGGAATTTTACGAGGAATTCTTGAAGCTTTATTTTATTACCCCAAGTCAAAAATGCTGGCCATAGGGAATAAAATGGTAGCCAAGGTTTTTATTCTACAAGGACAAGAATGAATTTCCATTTTATGTATTTCAAAATTATTGGTTTGATTTCAAGATCTTGTTGTTTTTAAAGCTTGATTTCAAGATTAGATACATCCTCAAGTGCGGAACTTAATACATTATTTTACAGGAGTTCGGTGGGGATCGAAGCAAATCCGTCTCTAATCAGAATACTTACAGGCTATCCAGCAATTATCAGTATTTCAGGATAATTCCACAATCATATCTGCACCCTCATAATGTTTTCAATTTTTTATGAATGTGACTTTGAATTGCTGAACGGCGTAGTTTGTATGTCCAGAGGTGCTACAAGTGTGGCATGCAGCAACTGCGTCAGCAATTTTTCCTATCTGGAGCTCTGTGCTTCAATTATGAACTCCAAAATAAAAGTTGGTTAGGTTGGAGATATTGGATGGAATGCATGGATTTATAGGAATCAACACCTCAGGGCAACACTTGTGGAAGTAAAAGTTGCTAATTATGGGGATTGTATCATTTCAAATTTTAACATCGTTTGATTAGTTTCGCTAGAATTATTTATCTTTTGATATCATAAGCATGTATGTACATAGGATGGTGGGGTCAACTATAGCGGGGCTGGTAGGTTTCCCTTCGAGTGTTAATCTGCACGGGTGGACTATTTTGTCCCTACTCGAGGCATAAAAGACAATGTAAAAAATGGTTTTCGCCGTTTCTAGGTCAAACAGACGAAGCCCACACTTGTTTGTAGTTTTCTGTTCCTTCGCGACCAGTGTGATTTTATTAATTTTTTAAGGGCAACTGATTCTCAAAAATAATTTTACTTCATTGTAGATTCCAGCTTGTACCAATAATTTTTTCAGGTTTTTCAGGGTGTCACAACACCAAGAACAAGAAGGGGAAAATTTTTTGTGTCATTTGGGACTACCGTAAGTTTTTAAGGGATTCACTTCACTCATTTTCTAAGCGTTATTATTTCATCCCACTCACAATAGATATTATCTATTAATTTTAACAGATTGAGAGCAACATTATAACCCATTTAACGGAAGTACCGTTACGAAAGCTCTTGGAGCTTTAGAACCAGCAGAAATTTCGTCTACACAATTTTCGCGGCCGTACATTCGTTTGAGTATATTTCAAAAAATGGAAAATTCAAGGTCTGCAAAGTAATTAATTTAAATTACCACGATATCCAAATTCTACTATCCATGTTATGCAATAATTAAATATTAAGGGACTCAAAAAGAAATAATTTATCCATTTTCACACTTATCTCTGTAGCCTTAAAAACGCTGGTTTATTTTTCAGCTCAGAATGCATATTCTGTATAAATGTTAATGCAAGAGCAGAGATTAAGGTTGGGGATATTACAATTTGTAAAGCAATTCCTAAACTTTAATAAATTATAAAATGTTAAATTTTTTTATTTAATTGAGGATTGTGGCCTCAGATTTTGACCTAAATCAATGGAACAAATTTTTAAGAATCTGGAACAGAATTTACTTTAAAATTTGTGGAATAACATATTTTTTATTGCTGTCCCTTATACATATGGGCTAGGGGGGAAATGATATGGGTCTATTCATATAAAACAATGAAGTACACTACTGTTAATCAGAAAGTTAGTCATGAGAATGGTATGCGCATGTACCAGCCGTAATGCTTATGTACGTGTAATCATATTTGGAGAAAATGCGTTCAAAATCAGTATAGATATAGGGTGTTAAGCACTATTTAGAAAATTAGTACGCAAGTTCAAGATGTTTCAAATAATATTTTACGCAAATTAAATTTTTAAGTAATTACTGAAAATATTGGTGTAGAAAAGAGATTATATATATATATATTAAACTCTTCATTTTTGATTTTAGAGAAAACCATACGGAGTCCCCAATTAATAAAATACGAATGGTGAAAGATACAAGTGAGAAAACCGTGCAAAAAGCGTCAGACAACATGCCCACAGTTTTTAATGATCAAGGGCAATTTGAGAAGGCGGGAGATCTAAATAACGACACCGTACAACAGCAAAATGAAATATTACGTCCCAATAATCCCGACACACTTGCTACTAAACAAAGCTTAGCTGAAGCTTTGAATAAACAGGAAAATGTTCAAGAGGCTACAGAACTTTACAACGATGGTCCGCAAATGCTAACAAAAATATTAGATACCAAACACTTCGACGCAGTAGATAGTAAGCATGATTTAGCCAGCACTTTGGTTAACCAGGGAAAATTTGAAGAGGCACGAGAACTTTACAAGGACGTTTTGCTAACGCAAACTGAAATTCTAGGTCCGAATCATCCAGAAACACTTGCCAGTAAAAGCAGCTTAGCCGGAACTTGCCGTAACCATGGACAATTTGAAGAGGCGCGAGAACTCTACAACGAAGTTCTTAAAATTCAAAACAAAACATTAGGTCCAGAACACCCCGAAACACAAATCACAGAAAATAAATTAACCGAAGTTTTGAATGCCCAGAGGAAAATTGAAGAGGTCCGAGAATTTTACATCGACATTCTACAAACACGATATGGATTACTCGGTCCTGAAAATCGCGACACACTACACACTAAGAATAGCTCCGCCGGAGTTCTGGTAAACAAGGGAAAATTTGAGCAGGCCCAAGAACTTTACAACGAGCGTCAACAAATGCGAAATGAAATACTAGGTACTAATTACCCCGATGCAGTATACATTAGAAATGAAATAGCCAGGATTTTGGTTAACCAGGGAAAATTTGAAGACGCGCAAGAACTTTACAACGACGCTCTGCAAATGCAAAATGAAATACTAGGTCCGAATCATCCCGACACACTTGCTGCAAAAAATAATCTAGCCGGAGTTTTACGTGACCAGGAAAAATTTGAAGAAGCGGGAGAACTTTATCACGAAATTCTACAAACCCAAAATGAAACACTAGGTTCGAGTCATCCCGACACATTTGCTACTAAAAATAATCTAGCCGGATTTTCCTCTGAGCAGGAAAAATTTGAAGAAGCCGAAGAGCTTTACAACGACGTTCTGCAAACGCAAAATGAAATATTGGGTCCCGAACATCCCAAAACACTCAATACTAAAATTAGCTTAGCAGAAGTTTTGGTGTACCAGGGAAAAATTGATGAGGCGCGAGAACTTTACATTGACGTTCTACAAACACGCTATGAAATATTGGGTCCCGAACATCCCGACACAATAAGTACTAAGCATGTCTTAGCATTGGTCTTTGTAAATCAGGAAAAATTTGAGGAGGCACGAAATCTTTTCAATGACGTTCTGCAAGTACAAAATAAAACAGTAGGTCCCAATGATCCGAAGGCACTTCGTACAAAGCATTACATTGCTACTGTTTTAGAAAACCAGGGTAAATTCGAGCAGGCGCGGCTACTTTACAACCACGTGCTCCAATTAAGAAACACTATATTAGGGCCCGAACATGAGGACACAGTAACTACTAAAAATAGCTTAGCAGGAGTTTTGGTACGCCAGAGAAAATTTGAAGAGGCACGAAATCTTTACAACGATGTTCTCCGGACTCACAATAAAACTGCAGGACCCAATCATCCCAGTGCACTTAGTGTAAAAAATAAAATAGCTAATGTTTTAAAATACGAGGGAAAACTTGAGGAGGCGAGGGTACTTTTCAACCACGTTTTACATTTGCGAAATGCAATATTAGGTCCCCAACATCCCGACACACTTAGTACTAAACTTAGTTTATCTTTAGTTTTGAATTCCCAGGAAAAAACTGCAGAAGGTTTTGAACTTTTTCAAGAAATTCTAAATGCGGAGTAAAATATTTATTCCTACATAGTCCAACAAATGCGTATAAATAGGTACTAAAACTAACATCGGAGCAGATATATTTTTTGAAAGGGGAAAGTTAAGCTTAAATATTCGCGAAAACTAATCAACTACGTTCCGTGATTTGTTGTATTAGGACGTATTGATTCTGGCACACTGATTAAAAAATCATTTTGTGGCACCTGTGTTCTTTATTGTTAGTTAAATTACATTGATGATACCATCCACATCTACTACTTACAAAAGTGTATAAGCTATTATCATTGAGCCTATTAATTGTTCAATATTGTATTGCATTGCTTATTGTTAGTATTGTGGGTAAAATTACATTAAAATTACAACGTAATAAATGAATTACCTTGTATGTATAAATATAAATATTATAATATTACCCAAAATAAATAATTGTATTCTCAATATTTAAGCAGCTGTTTTTTTAGGTGATACATAAAATCTATTATTAGTAAGATTATGTTTTACGAATTCTTAACAGACAATTAGTTGGACGGTTTCATAATAATCAAGCACTCTGGGTTAGGAGAGACAGGGGGACATTGTCCCCTCCCCCAAAAAAGGGTTCCAAATAAATTTGAATATTTTATTATTTCGTAATTCTAGAAATTCATTAAATGTTAAACTTGCAACACAGCCCAAGCCAAGGCATTTTGTAGGGGTGCTTTCGGTACATTCCATCACATTGTGAGGCTATTATAAATACTCAAATTGTAGCCAAACAAGAAGTTAAATTTGAAATTTACAATGCATTTTTTATGGGAATTTCCAGTAGATTCAGGTGTCAATAAAAAATTCCAACTTCTCGTAAATTTTACAGAGCCCACTGGTTTCCATGAAATTGGGAATTTTTTAAGTTAGCCGATTATTTTTGGGTTTGTTTTGAAGCTTGTACAATTTGAAAAATAAGTTTCGAATTTCTATTGGACTTTTCTTACGTCCAAATACTGGAAGCTCCCATATGTTGCATTACAAATGCGTTTACAACCCTAAAATTAGAATAATTTTTTTAACTCCCACTGAGTATCTACATGGAGCAAAATCGAGACTTATTTGGAAGAAACTGAAATCTGGAATCGTTTTTTCAAATTGAAAAATATTCTTTAAACAAAATTTAGTGCTTTTAATTCAATATTTTATAAGTTACTCCCTTATGAGGTACAGGGGGAGTCGTTTTGTGTCACTCTGCACTGTTTTTCCGAACGTAAGTCAAACACACAGTGTACTGCTGTTCCTATGTATGTATGTATATGTAATGTTAATAATTATACATAAATAAGTACCTTTGTTGTTACTGCTCCTGTAATGGTTAGTTTTTAAAAATGCGTAGGATATTTGTAAACAGTCTTGTTGCCTAATACTGTTTTGCACTTTTAACTACAGTTAGTTTTATCAATTTATGTATTAATAGGACTTTATATAATGACATGTGCTTTTAATTGTATTCTCAATATTTTAGCCTCTCATTTTGTTTTAGACGAAAGATCAAATGAAATGTGTCCAAAAATAAACTTCAGTGGAGCAAAAATTTGCTCCACTTCTTAAACGTTCCGAGTTGTTGAGCTAGAGGGATGGAGCAAATTATGAAAAATCTGGAAGTAAATTTCCTACAAAATGGGGAAATTGAGTATTTGTTGACTTTGGCGTTTCATTTGCTGATGGGTAGAGAATTTTGTTTTTGAAGCATAATGCACTGTAAAGTAATAAGCAAAGGCTACGGAAGAACTAAGGACTCAAAGGTTAAAAATTGCCAATTGTGGGGTTAACAGTAACCAATGCTACAGATAAAAGATTTGTGTTTTAAGTTATAATTGTTAGTACTATTAGACGGAATCAGGGAGGTTATTATTGTCGAAAGACCTACGATCGTAGCTTTTCAAGTTAAAATAGTTTAGTTAGGCGTTTACGGAACAACCTATGGTATCTTAAATTTTGTTCTAGAATATCCTCCTAGGTTTTTGGAAACAATGACTTTGTCGCCCCTTTGGGTAAGAAAATATTTGAGATGTAGGATTACGCAGGTACTAATTTTTCCTAGTTTTGTTACTTCCTGGGTACCAAAAATGTTTCGAATTGGCAAACTGAGGAATATCTTTTTAGAAACGAAGAAATCCGTGAATCCCCGGTTCGCGAGTTCTTCAAGATTTTCAATACCAGGTTGAAAGATACTTTCTTGCAAAATATGTTTGGTCCAGCTCTACCCCATTTCGCACAGTTTCACTTGACATAACTTTCTTAAAGACCTGGGGGGTTATTCTCGAACAGAATTTGCGATATCGCAAGTTACGACTTCGTAAGTACTTACGACAGGTGTCGTACGATGCCTCTACGATTTTCAAATTTTAATATTCTCAAAAACGATCGCAAGTATATCGTAGCTACGATCACATTTACGAATCGTAAGCATGTAACGGACGCTCTGATTGGCTGTCAAAATTTCGAATCTTAAGCCATCCAATAAGCCATAAAATTCTTCCCATTTGTCCTTTCTATCAGTTTCACGTATCACAAATTCTCTACAAATCAATTCAACGTTTAAGGAGTGCAAATGGCAAAAAATATAAAAACGAATTTATCAAAGCACCCTCCACTTCCCCTCCACTTCCCCTCCACTTCCCCTCCACTTCCCCTCCACTTCCACTCCACTTCCACTCCACTTCCCCTCCACTTCCCTTCAAATACATAACCCCTCCACTTCCCCTTAGAATACATTATCCCTCCGCTTCCCCTCCACTTCCCTTCAAATACATAACCCCTCCACTTCCCCTCCAATTCCCTTCGAATACATAACCCCTCCACTTCCCCTCCACGTGGAGGGGATGTGGTGGGGATGTGCAGGGGATGTGTAGGGGATGTGCAGGGGATGTGGATGGGATATGGAGGGGTGTAGAGGGGGTGTGGAGGGGGTGTGGAGGGGGTGTGGAGGGGGTGTGGAGGGGGTGTGGAGGGGGTGTGGAGGGGGTGTGGAGGGTGTGTGGAGGGGGTGTAGAGGGGGTGTGGAGGGGGTTTGGATGGGGTGTAGAGGGGTGTGGATTGGTGTGGAGGGGGTTTCAAATGAACCCCGCCATATAAAGAATGCTTGATCGTAAGTTCCTACGACTGCTATTTAGTTGTCGTAAAGTTACGACAACTTTTGCGATTTTCTGAGAACTTGCGATTTTCAAAATGTTTTTAGAATCCCAACTATCGTAACTCGAGAGTTGCGACTGAAGTTACGATCGTAAGTCTTTCGAGAATAACCCCCCTGGGTAAATGGAACGGAATCAATCACAATATGTCGGATTGCTGTTCGGGTTTGGTGAATACGGTAAAAGTACAAATTGGGCAGAGTACTAAAACGTATGTGCTTTATCGTAGAGGCGCCATCGTTGGAATCAAGTTGCCGGAATCCAGTTGCAAAAATTCGTGCAACTGAAAAAATATAAAATGAACTTTAGCATGGTAATTTATTCCTGACATGGATTGAAAAAAATATTAACATTTAAAATTTCTTATTTGTTTTTAAATAATTTCTAAAAGTACTTCAGTGGAACTGGAAATTCTTTGATACATGCGAGACCGCGAATTTTGCTGAAAATACAAGGCAAATGGCAAATTTCAAAATTTTGAATTTCCTTGGGTCATGTTTAGAAAATAAATTACAATGTTTTAATATTTTACAATTTTGAAAAACCTCTGGTATGGTATTTGATAAAAGAGTTCAAAATAATTTATTTCAATATTCATTGTCAGCTTAAAATGATTTTTCCAGTACGGTGACAAGTGTACAGCGGCCAATTAATTGCAGAATTAGTTACTGTTAACCCCAAAATTGGCAATTTTTAACCTTTGTGTCCTTAATATACACATTTAGCTGATTATAGTGTTGACAGAAGAAGTAGCAGGTTACTGGGAAATGGAAAACCGTTTCACAAAACATTCTCCATGTTAAATGTCATTTAAAATTTCCAGTTTAGAATTTCGGAGCAAATTCACTTCGCGCCAATTTGTTTTTGAACTGCACAGGATTTTTGAGGTGGCAGGTGTACCTTAAAGTAGTACTCTCAGGGTATGAGCAAACTAGTTTTGGTGGAATTTCGAAAATCTGGATGGGGCACCAAAAAATGTTTACTTGTAAGTCTGAAAAACAAATTATGTTAAAATTTGCATATAAACCAAGCTAAGAATAGTTTATTTTAGATGTAGAAGAAGTAATTACATATCTTTATTGAGTAAAGAATTTCCCAAATATTCCCATTCATCCAAATGTTAGTTTTTCTCCGATAGGGGAGCGTTCACAAATGATGTCATCCAAAATACTGGCTTTTAGGCACCCAGTCACACACTTGTCATCAGACATCATCATATGATGAAACCACGCACCCACCCTATGTAATGACGTCATCATCACCAGGGTTGTACAATTGAAAATGCCCTGGGTTTTATGCCTGCCCACCTGAAAAAGTTCTGAAAATGCTAAAAACGCCGAAAATGCCCTGAAAATGTCTTGATTTGAAAATGTCTGGCATTTTGGGCATATTCAGCAGTTTGACAAAAACATATACATTGACCATTATTGGTCATCTTGCGTAGGAGTTTGTTAATGACATATTCAAGCCCATCCAGTTATAATATTGATTTTCTAAAAAATGGAATTGTCCTAATTCATTATTTAGTTATCAGTTATTAGTATCTAGTCAGTGGTTTAAACCACAAAGAAAGAAAATATTTCAAAACTTGGATCATGTATAGTAAATTATATTGTCCCAAGTAAAACAATGTAATTCTAGGAGTTCAAAATTTTGCAATGCAAAAATAGAGCTTTGCTGATGACCAGTTTTGAATGGAATTCTTTTAAATACTTTTGTGTTATCTTTACAATAATGTTTGATCGCAA
The DNA here is from genome assembly GCA_947179485.1 of Allacma fusca. Lineage (NCBI taxonomy): Eukaryota > Metazoa > Arthropoda > Collembola > Symphypleona > Sminthuridae > Allacma > Allacma fusca. The sequence continues at coordinate 43,343,995 of OX359248.1, read as the reverse complement.
AGTCTTAGGATTATACATCAGCACGCGAACCAGATCTTACAATAATATAAAGTAATAAATAATCATTTGTTTTTCATAAAAATGTTCATTTAAACATACTGTTTTGTGATTCAGTATGCAAATTAGTAGATACCTCAAGCTCGTCGAAAAAACCGGGACGAAAATGCCCAAACTGTCTGCCCTAGACTGAATATGCCCAAAATTATCAAAAAGCCAGAAATGCCCAAAATGCCATAAAATGAAAATGCCATGACATTTTCGTTTCTAGTTCAAACGACCAAAATGTTTAACGGTTAAATTGCAAAATCGTTGGTAACATTCGTCGGTTGATGGCATCATCATTTGGTCAAATCCACCCTACCACTGCGTCATCAACATCATCATCTCCCGTTAGCACCCACCCATTATCTTGATGACATCATTTGTGAACGCTCCCTAGGGACAAGAAGACCAACCATCCTACAGCTGCTTTCTGCTTTTACATCCTTCATTTATAGCACGTCAATTTTCATGCAAATGTTTCTATTTGCAGTTTAAAACAAACAATGACTAAACCCAATCATTTGTGAACTGATTTGACGCGTACTCACAATTCTGTAGTTGGGGCTATCTTCCACCTTTAAAATAACAAAATGTTTTTGTACCATAGCAATTTTTAGCCTACCATTCCCAAAAGTCAGTTTTTCACCAGAATACCATACAGTAATTGTTTTAAGTTTTGTCATTTTTAAACAAACCTCCAAGCACATCCGTTGAAGGATGAGATACCTCAAGTATTTGTATTTCGAAAAAGTTGGATACTTCTGCAGTAATTTGTATTTGAGGAGATCTGGGCAAATCATTTTGCATTCAGTATTTTCTGGTAAAACAAAAATACGATGTATTTTCAAAAACTTAATTGATGGTTTCGTGAACATGAAATATAGGTTCAAATAGATACTTTAAAATATACTTACAAAATACCAACTCTGATTGTGAACAAATAGTGCCAAAACAGCAATACCCAACAAAGCATTCCTTCTCAATGCATTACTTCCTACTGTAGAAAAATATACGCGGGCTTTTTGTTTTACACAATTTTAAATGGTAAAAATTTACTGCAAATCATGAGAAGTACTAAGTTTGATTCCAATTTGTATTTTAAATTCTCATATTGTTTCAGCATTTTTTGGTGGGTAGCCTTATCATGTTTCAACATTGTACTTGGTTGTTTGAACTGAAATGAAACTGAAAGAACTAAAGTTTCTAAATTGTACATACATACGTATGTTGGAGGAATTTATTGTGGAGGATGTACATAAATATGTCAGGAGTCGAGCTTGAATATTATGAAGATATTCGATCATTCATTTTAGTACTCAATTCTCAAATGATGCACAAGACTGTGAAGACTTATTCATTGGGATTTGATTCTAGTAAAATTGTTCGCAAGAATCAACAAATATTTCATGAGTTAATGGTACCCATAACTAAGCCTACTCATATACAATGATGTTTTTTATTGAGCCAACTGTGTTGAAGTCACGTTCTGTATAAGTTGGGTGAATGTGAATCATCAAATTCTTTGCATTTGAGGCGATAATGTAACATTGAGTATTATTTACATTTTTATGCTCCAACTTCATTCTATTGTTTACTGTGACTTATTAACTGGCATTTTCAAGGATGTTTTAAACACAAAATTGTTTATTGGAAATAAAATTGCGTCGTCATAGGCATCACCCGACATTGTTTCAATAAAATACATACGCTATGGTAACCCTATGTGGAGAAGCGTAATCACATACTATCATGCTTGCAATTATTTTAAACTGAGTTTTCAATAAATGCTTTCTCACTGGGCTAGTATTTATTCAATTTAATAAATTTCATAACAGGAGACTCAGCCAGTGCTGCAAATTTGCTTTGGATTTCATTCCGTTGTACAATTAATAAATGATGTGAATAATGCTGTAATGTTGCGTGATTATATCATGGAAATATGAAATTTGTTTATTCTAGAGAAAGAAACGCTTGACAATTGTATTAAAACTGTGTTGAATAGAAATGAAGCAAAGTCAAGGTATTTTAAAAAGTCCATTTGTTTTTATACCATATTTGGAATTAATCTTTTTGGGAGCTCATTGTAGGTAAATTTGAACACAGTGTCGAACTCTTTTGTTTTTTTAAACTACATGATAAAAATATACATATGTGGATAATTATTAGAAACATGTTTGCCAGATTGTACTTTATACAAGTTGGATTCGAAATTTAAATGGAAAGATATTGCGTAAATAATTCAGAGTTATAGGATGATTCACGAGTCGAATAAAAGTTATGACAGTGAAAAACTGAGAGCAAAATAGATGGAAAATGTACGATGGTATATAGAAATGACAATAAAATTTATTTCACTCTCGCCTTCATTTCTAACTGTACAAACGCACGTGTTCACATACTAACATACATATGTGCGGGATATGTAAAATATGGAATTCTGTACTTGTGTGTTTTACTCACAATTCTGAAATTGCACAACCCGGTAAGCACTGAAAATAGAGCGTACAGTAATGTAATGGGGAGGACCCGTAAGGGTATGCAAACTTGATCATGTGCATACAAATTCTGGGGCTGGTTTTAAAGCAACGGAAGGAATGAGAAGGAGTGTGGGAAAGCAATAGTTAAAATTATCATGGGCATAAAAGCAAGTATTTTTTAAAATGCTTTCCAAATTGATTTACTTGAGCCAAAAGATTATAAGGAAATGAATGCTATCTCCCTGTGGTTTAGTTTTCTCGTTATAATACTTACAGGATGTGAATGTAAGAGGACGAAAAATTTGTGTACGTTTGTATGCATAAGTAACAGAGCTCGGCTCAAGTTCAAGTTATATACTTGAGAATTTTGTGTGGTTTTGGAAAGCGCGGGTCCAGCTAAGGCTTGGAACAAGAGCAAAAATTCTGTGGTTATAAATTGGAACGAGCACTGCACAGCCAGCTATTGCTAGCTCAGTCAGAATAACAAATGTAAATAGGGAAAGACGTAAATAATTGCATGCAATATCGCTGGCTGTACAGTACTATGGTCGTCGATGCATCTAGAGCGCGCCAATATTTGATTCTTACCATCACGGTCAAGGACATGGGCACTAGTTTATCCATTCGCTCAAATTAGAAGAGAGGATGTCAAGTTCGAATTTGACTCAAGGTCAGGTACCGGATAACGACACATGATTCACTTGAAGTTCAAATTGAATGCAAGTAGTTCTGTGTGTCAAGTCCATTCGGGTAAATTGACATGAACCCACCCCTGTACAATTAGAAAATACACATATTCCATATAAAGAAAGAACGCATTTTTTTTAAAGAAAATACAGACAAATATGTAAAGCTGTGATGGATTTTTTGAAGGGGAAACTGACGGGCGTTAAAGGAAGAAGAAATTGCAAAGAGAAGATGCTTCACGTCGGACTTACTATGCTATATGTATATATGGCTCGGATGGGAGTCTGGTCGTTATAAAGCTGACTTTTGGCAAAGGCTCTGCGGTAAACCACTATAACGAGAGAGCATACGCCTGTGTGTGTGTGTGTGTGTAATCGTAGTATCATCATTGGGAATAAAAAATGGAAAATAGCCTCTTCGTCAGTGGTGAAGAACGCAAGTGGAGAGAGAAAGGAAAGTGCTCTTAGGTAGATTACTATTGATTTTAGTTATCAGGAGTAAAACCTTGTCATAGCTTTCTCCTCATTCATGGAATCCAGTAGCAGATTTTCATTTCAAAGGAAACCCATCCATAATGTATAGTTACTCAGGAGCCAATGACGTCACTCTTGGGATAGAACCTCAATCCATCCCTTACAACGTGGCCCTTTATAATACTGTCCGCTGTAACGAGGTTTTACTGTACACCAGACTCCATCCAGCTCCCCATCCAGATGCCTTTACTTTTCCTTAAACAAACCCAGTGCTCTACACTGGGTTCCATAGACGATGGTGCACACTATGTATGCATAAAAGTGTTCCATACAAATCTGTAGTACAGTGTACTCTCCCTATGACAGCCGAACTGAAGAGCAACTTACGGGAAAAAGATCGTATATTGGCTCAATTACCTACTTTTCTATACCCTACTTAACCCTCCAGTGTAGTTCCTGAATTTATAAACGTTCCCTCGCGGTCCACCTCCATACCTGTCCTTGGTTGCCTTAGTATTAATCACCCCGACTGCCAGGTCACCTCCAAACTTAAATAATTGACTCTAACAATTTTACGGCTAATGTTCAAAACTTGCATCCGAATTTCAAAATAATGAACTTAAATGGGATTTAACATTGGGAAATCTGAGAACCGCAGAGGGCCCCCAAAATGAGCAAAAGTTGTTTAAATGATCTGTAGAGCTGTAACCAGGTTAATTCCAGGTGAATGTAGAGCTAGTATTGCAAATGCATGACTGACAATCATTTGGAGAACAAGATGCTTTGATTTCTCATGACACACCTATCAATTATTTAAGAAGGCTCATTTACCATCGTATTACCTTAACTGTAGGTTTACGTATAATTTGGAATTATTATCCAATTCTTTCTCATTGTTACAGTCTGTGTTGAGCTCATTTTTATCCCTTATTCAATATTTACTAAACTTTTTATTGTCTGCTCACTGCTTTATTCTCTGCTTATAGTAGCATATGAGCATATCCAGAGCGATAGTGTCATGAAATTCTTTCAAAAATACTTTCCGAGGGTATGCCCATAATTATATGTAATTATGTGTATCAAAAATTTCCGAGGAAATTTGTTTTCCTCTTCGTCCCCATTTAGTACTAAAATGCTCGACGAAGAGAATCCTTGAAACTTACATGTGTCATTGGGTGGCAATGGTTGACTGTTTTCTATTCACATACTCAAGTGTGACAGAGATCACTTCACATACAAGGAAAAATTTATTTCTTTTGTTTCCTATGAATCATATGGGAATTATGTTTTAGTACTTGTTTGAGTCAATTGGGCCTAGTGATTTCTAATTGACAAGAGGCAAAAATAAAAACAAAGCCAAGCCTTTTACGAAGTACAGAGGAAGTGTGCTGTAAAATTTCCAAAAGTTTAATCAGTCTCAAAATGGATATTTATTGTAATGTCTGTTAAGAAGCAAGGTGAAATGGGCCGTTTTTGGTAAGAGACATTTGAAGTACTACAAAATGTCAATATGAGCGTTAAGCAGCAAAAGGGAACATTACGGGATTGCATATATGCTCCGAACAAACATATGACATTTTTGAAACACATACTACTCTGTTCACAATTATTCTCGTGGTCACTACTCAAAGGCTAGTAATTGACATTCAAAATTATTGAATAAAATCATTGTTTCCTATATTTACAGTAAATGGGTTCAGCAGTCCTCACTACTGCATTGTATGATTTACATTTTTAATCATTGAATGTAATTTTCTAGATATTGGGTAATACATTTAGCGTTTAACTAATAGTTAAACAGTTACCCTTATGTTTATTCCTGCAGTATACTCAGAATGTCAATTCCTTCCAGTCATGATTTATTACATTTAAATACACCAAAAGGCCCTCTTTATCATACCTCTATCCTATCAGGTAGCTCATTGCAGAATGTGGACATAGACGTTGAGCATATGAAACAAGTGCGAGAGAAATTTTTAGTATCAAGGAAATGTGGGAAACGAATAATTTTTACCATGTTATTTTTTCATGGCTGGTCCAGTACAGTAGTTGTGGTAGGTTTTCTGGGACTCAATTAAATATAATTTCATTAGTTCGAATTTAAGATTGTGGCCGAAGGACGGAAGATAAAACCATTGTGACACATTTTTTCTCTTGCACTTCATTGGTGAGTGCTGAACTGGTGGGAGGACCACAAATATGCATTTATGAAATCAGCTCCAAGTTAATGCCGTAATGTGAACAGTTATGATTCCAACACGTTGTTGAAATTGTTAGAAAGACATGAAACATTTAGTATCTATGCAAAAATTACAACATTGTATTCAGAGCTTTGTATTATACGTCGTTTAATTATTTTATTTGAAGTTTCTGAGGAATTCTGACACAAATGGCAATAAAGGTTTTCTTTAAATGTCACGGCATTATAACGATTCAAAGCCACTTAGCAGAATAGAATTCATAGCCACTTTGAATCCTGAGACGTGCAAGACGAAAACGAGCAGATAGAAAGAAGAGAATTCATACAAACAGAAATGAATTTCGGGTAAAATATTTTAAGCTAAATAAATCACCTATATAGACCCAAAGTCTACTTACGCAAAAAACACACTTAAGTATGTATTTAATTTAAGGAGAAAGTAACATAATTTATTATTTCTTGTAGCAAAATTGTTGTAATGGTGATTTGGTTGGTTCTCGCGCTGACAATTGTGCCGTTTGCACAATCTTCACCCGTAAGCTGAACCCTAGTTTTGTACTTGCAATATTGTATTAATTAAGTTGAGAGATACAATGCGTGTTTTCTAATCATAGTGCACAGAAAGAAATCCCTGCCAGACACGTGGTAATCAGTGCTCATGCGATATACAATGCTGTTCACGCGTTTGCGGATCAAGCCCTGGCTCCCCAATGAGACATTGCGGCTGATGAAATGGTATTGAAACCCAGGATGCAAGAAAATTCAAAAAATTCCATAATTTGAAAGTTTTACTTAATGTAGCTTTCTCATTTATGATGGTTTTTTGATTCGTTTTAAACAAATTTCTATATTAAACCCAAATTCAAATTATGAAAGTTTTACGAACTCTTTGATTCGGGATTGGAATTTTTAATAATAATAATTTAATTAAAACCTATCAATGTAGGAAACGAAACAAAAGAAAATCATACCTCAAAGTGAAAAATATGACAATTGATCAAGAACTAATTAGGCTAGTTGTCATGTTGTACATATAATTAGATATATTAATTGAAATTACATGAAAATTGGAAATAAATCAGGCTAAAATCGGCAACACTGTTACGTCTCCACGAAGTGCCCATTGTATTTAAATAAACGAAACATAACTGTCACATTAATTACATACATCTTGAAATTGTTGCAGTTGTGCCAATAAACTCATTGGACATATGCATTCATCAGTTATCTTCACCCACCATACGTCATCATTTTGAATGAAAATTCCTGCTCCAAATTTCCCTGGCATGTTGGGCAATTTCAACCTTTGACACAACTGGACATTTCCGGCACAATTGGGATATTACTTGTATTTGGCATTTTAATCATTATTTAGTCATACTTTTACAGCGCCTGGGAATATTCATACGCATTGTACTATCACAACCTTACAAAACACTACTGGTATGGGTTCAAGCATTTGAAAATGGGTATATATGAACCGGGTAAGGTATAACAGTATAACGAGATAATTGGATCGTACCCGCAACTATTATACTCGAGTATTTGGGTACAATGATAATTTAGACATTTTGATGAATTTTATGTCATTATGCCTTAGGAAACTTCTCCTAGTTTATTTGCAATGTCGGAATATAGTTCATAGCATATTATATACTAATACCTTATAAATTTTATGGCTGCAAGTATATGCAGCTAAATATATGGTATGTATATGCAAAACTGATTACTGCGATATGATATTGTACATATGTTCTGGGGGCCTCAAGACATTCAGACACGTACGCCTATAAAACGGGTAAACTTATTTGACATCCCTATTTTGTAGCAGTTTCTTCCCAATTTTTGTCCAGGACGACCAAAAGGTTCCAAGGGGTCAGTACGAGATGAGGGTGACTAGTGTTCATTGGCGTCTATAGTAGGCCAGGGTCACAAAAGTTGTCCAGGGCGGCCATAGTCGGCCAGGGTCACTAGATTTGTCCAGGGTGACCGTGGTGTAGTAATAGGTAACCAGAAATGTCAATTTACTTAAACAATAAATTTTCAAGTGTGAAACTTGCAGCAGAATTTGCACAACCTAGTAATTTTAATTTTAATATTTTTATACGTTAACTTGTAGTAAATACCGCAACTATGCTGAAACAGGAGTTCTAACGTAATTGTCTGATCGAGGCCAATGATCTGTGTGTAGAAATTGCAGGACTAAAAATGAAAAGAATATGCTATTTTAATTGGCTACAGGAATAAAGTACTATCAAGTATTACAAGATCAATTTTGAAAGTTTTGAGAGATGATGGTAAAAGTGGTCACTCGAACCCGGGAACAACAGGTTGTGGGAACGGGAACAAAATGAAGATCCCTATTCATGTTTCCACTCCTGTTCCTGTTCCCAGGGGTCACCCCATTGCTAGTTATATATTTTAATTCATATTTCCGGACTCAGAGATTATCAAACTTATGTGAATACTTTGCAAGTATCTACATGTATTGAATCAAATATGAAATATGCAATAGTGCGTTTAACTGTGAGTTGTTAGTACACGGAAGTGACTAGAAATCTATTCGGTTATTGTCAATTATTAAATTTGATTTTCATTACGGGCATAGCGCAAACGCTAAGGTTATGCCCCTAGGATACAAGTATAAGTTCTCACCTAATACATATTTACATATCTGTATGTCTTCAATTCCACCGCGCCAGTGGTGCTCATGCATAGCAAACACATCAAATTACCTTCGATGTTGGGGAATAAAGATGACGGGATTTTGCCCTTCACGAGTAAAAATAGATATTTTATAAATGAATTGCACTTCACCGTATTGACTTTTCTGATACATCGAAAAAATTACAGGGCATCAGTGTACACAGCTAAACTAGACCTACTTTCGTGACCTACACAGGTAGAAGTAGATGATGAATATGTCTATGTGCAATACTTTCGGGGAGTATAAAAATGTACAAAACCTTGTCTTACACAGGCTAGCATTTGAAGCCATTACAAACAATTAGTATTTACAACTGAAACAACAATTTGTTATGTTGAGGTAAACGTGAGTCCATAAATATTTTTGAACCTTTTTCAGGCTATTTCATTCACGAAATTTAAAGGTTCAAAAACATTACATTCTTTGATAAAGTTTTATTGGCAACACAATTAATTGTATTGCGGGATTTCGGATGCAATGGAATTACAGTAAGTTAGCTTTAATTTTTTGTGTCTCACTAATATCATTTCAATTCAAATCATTTGAAACATTTCATTCAGCAGATTTTTATCAACTAGGCTCTCTGTTTATAGGAATGAGTATCAGGTCAAAATCCTAAGCTAAAATCAATTGTCGCTGAGATAAATATGCTGCAGTAAAGTAACTGGAATAGAAACTTTTTATTCCGCCAAGATTACCAAATTATTTGCCAAAAGACAAAAGCTTTGTAAAATGTTTGACGATGGGTGTAAAGGGCAATTATTATAATCCGAGAATTATTTGGAAATGATAGAGTCATTACAAATCACTGTATGTATGTGTTTTTCGGGTAAACTATCGATACCCTATTGTAAGAGGATTTTCTCTACATACAGAATAAATTACTTTGACACATTCCTATTTAATAAAGTGTTAATTTACCTCCCAATTATTGGTAAACGGAAATGTGCACACAGATCCAAAAGGCATGACTGTTAATTAAATTAAAACATATGTACATACATATCAATGTGTAACTAATATAATTACTTCTATATGGGGAGAAAAAAGAACATTGGCGCAATAAGTGAGAACATGTCGAATTTTGTTGTGGACAATCATTTGGGGAACAAGATGCTTTGATTTCTCATGACACACCTCTCATTTATTTAAGAATGCTCATTTACCCTCGTATTACCTTAACTGTAGGTTTACGTATAATTTGGAATTATTATCCAATTCTTTCTCATTGTTACAGTCTGTGTTGAGCTCATTTTTATCCCTTATTCAATATTTACTAAACTTTTTATTGTCTGCTCACTGCTTTATTCTCTGCTTATAGTAGCATATGAGCATATCCAGAGCGATAGTGTCATGAAATTCTTTCAAAAATACTTTCCGAGGGTATGCCCATAATTATATGTAATTATGTGTATCAAAAATTTCCGAGGAAATTTGTTTTCCTCTTCGTCCCCATTTAGTACTAAAATGCTCGACGAAGAGAATCCTTGAAACTTACATGTGTCATTGGGTGGCAATGGTTGACTGTTTTCTATTCACATACTCAAGTGTGACAGAGATCACTTCACATACAAGGAAAAATGTATTTCTTTTGTTTCCTATGAATCATATGGGAATTATGTTTTAGTACTTGTTTGAGTCAATTAGGCCTAGTGATTTCCAATTGACAAGAGGCAAAAATAAAAACAAAGCCAAGCCTTTTACGAAGTACAGAGGAAGTGTGCTGTAAAATTTCCAAAAGTCTAATCAGTCTCAAAAGGGATATTTATTGTAATGTCTGTTAAGAAGTAAGGTGAAATGGGCCGTTTTTGGTAGGAGACATTTGAAGTACTACAAAATGTCAATATGAGCGTTAAGCAGCAAAAGGGAACATTACGGGATTGCATATATGCTCCGAACAAACATATGACATTTTTGAAACACATACTACTCTGTTCACAATTATTCTCGTGGTCACTACTCAAAGGCTAGTAATTGACATTCAAAATTAATTGAATGAAATCATTGTTTTCTATATTTACACTAAATGGGTTCAGCAGTCCTCACTACTGCATTGTATGATTTACATTTTTAATCATTGAACGTAATTTTCTAGATATTGGGTAATACATTTAGCGTTTAACTAATAGTTAAACAGTTACCCTTATGTTTATTCCTGCAGTATACTCAGAATGTCAATTCCTTCCAGTCATGATTTATTACATTTAAATACACCAAAAGGCCCTCTTTATCATACCTCTATCCTATCAGGTAGCTCATTGCAGAATGTGGACATAGACGTTGAGCATATGAAACAAGTGCGAGAGAAATTTTTAGTATCAAGGAAATGTGGGAAACGAATAATTTTTACCATGTTATTTTTTCATGGCTGGTCCAGTACAGTAGTTGTGGTAGGTTTTCTGGGACTCAATTAAATATAATTTCATTAGTTCGAATTTAAGATTGTGGCCGAAGGACGGTAGATAAAACCATTGTGACACATTTTTTCTCTTGCACTTCATTGGTGAGTGCTGAACTGGTGGGAGGACCACAAATATGCATTTATGAAATCAGCTCCAAGTTAATGCCGTAATGTGAACAGTTATGATTCCATCACGTTGTTGAAATTGTTAGAAAGACATTAAACATTTAGTATCTATGCAAAAATTACAACATTGTATTCAGAGCCTTTGTATTATACGTCGTTTAAATATTTTATTTGAAGTTTCTGAGGAATTCGGACACAAATGGCAATAAAAGTTTTCTTTAAATGTCACGGCATTATAACGATTCAAAGCCACTTAGTAGAAGCTTTGAATCCTGAGACGTGCAAAACGAAAACGAGCAGATAGAAAGAAGAGAATTCATACAAACAGAAATGAATTTCGGGTAAAATATTTTAAGCTAAATAAATCACCTATATAGACCCAAAGTATACTTACGCAAAAAACACACTTAAGTATGTATTTAATTTAAGGAGAAAGTAACATAATTTATTATTTCTTGTAGCAAAATTGTTGTAATGGTGATTTGGTTGGTTCTCGCGCTGACAATTGTGCCGTTTGCACAATCTTCACCCGTAAGTTGAAACCTAGTTTTGTATTTGCAATATTGTATTAACTAAGTTGAGAGATGCAATGCGTGTTTTCTAATCATAGTGCACAGAAAGAAATCCCTGCCAGACACCTGGTAATCAGTGCTCATGCAATATACAATGCTGTTCACGCATTTGCGGAGCAAGCCCTGGCTCCCCAATGAGAGTTTGCGGCAGACCGATTTGGTATTGAAACCCAGGATGCAAGAAAATTCAAAAAATTCCATAATTTGAAAGTTTTACTTAATGTAGCTTTCTCATTTATGATGGTTTTTTGATTCGTTTTAAACAAATTTCTATATTAAACCCAAATTCAAATTATGAAAGTTTTACGAACTCTTTGATTCGGGATTGGAATTTTTAATAATAATAATTTAATTACAACCTATCAATGTAGGAAACGAAACAAAAGAAAATCATACCTTAAAGTGAAAAATATGAAAATTGATCAAGGAACTAATTAGGCTAGTTGTCATGTTGTACATATAGATATAATTTTTGAAATTACCTTAAAATTGGAAATAAATCAGGCTAAAATCGGCAACACTGTTACGTCTCCACGAAGTGCCCATTGTATTTAAATAAACGAAACATAACTGTCAAATTAATTACATACATCTTGAAATTGTTGCAGTTGTGCCAATAAACTCATTGGACATATGCATTCATCAGTTATCTTCACCCACCATACGTCATCATTTTGAATGAAAATTCCTGCTCCAAATTTCCCTGGCATGTTGGGCAATTTCAACCTTTGACACAACTGGACATTTCCGGCACAATTGGGATATTACTTGTATTTGGCATTTTAATCATTATTTAGTCATACTTTTACAGCGCCTGGGAATATTCATACGCATTGTACTATCACAACCTTCCAAAATAGTACTGGTATGGGTTCAAACATTTCGAAAATGGGTATATATGAACCGGGTAAGGTATAACAGTATAACGAGATAATTGGATCGTACCCGCAACTATTATACTCGAGTATTTGGGTACAATGATAATTTAGACATTTTGATGAATTTTATGTCATTATGCCTTAGGAAACTTCTCGTAGTTTATTTGCAATGTTGGGATATAGTTCATAGCATATTATATACTAATACCTTATAAATTTTATGGCTGCAAGTATATGCAGCTAAATATATGGTATGTATATGCAAAACTGATTACTGCGATATGATATTGTACATATGTTCTGGGTGCCTCAAGACATTCAGACACGTACGCCTATAAAACGGGTAAACTTATTTGACATCCCTATTTTGTAGCAGTTTCTTCCCAATTTTTGTCCAGGACGACCAAAAGGTTCCAAGGGGTCAGTACGAGATGAGGGTGACTAGAGTGTTCATTGGCGCCTATAGTAGGCCAGGGTCACAAAAGTTGTCCAGGGCGGCCATAGTCGGCCAGGGTCACTAGATTTGTCCAGGGTGACCGTAGTAGTAATAGGTAACCAGAAACGTCAAGGGCGACCATAGTAGGTCAAGCCGACAAGAGTTGTCCAGGGCGAAAATAGTACAGTGCGACGATAGTAGGAAATTGTAGTGTTTATTGAGTTCTTAAAAGGTACTTTATTTTACTGTTTCCTCCTCACTAATATCTCGAACTCTTCATATGCATAATACACAGTTTGCACTTTTTTTGCTAGTACTACAAAACTGTTTCCATATATATACAACTCGTAAACAACGCATACTATACAAACACTAAATACACGAATAATGTAATCACACGTCAGTAGTATATTAGAATAATTTATATTTTTTTCATTGCATTTGCTTACACGATTTTTAACAGTTAATTAGGATTGAATGACTTACGATTACTTTTATTCGAGTAATTACTTGAGGTGAGGTGTGTCGCTAAGGTACAAAACGTGTGTAGCCGGAACGAATGCGTATTGCTTTCAATCACGGATAGTAATAATTAAAGCTAATTACACAGCAATAATTATATTTGATGATTTGGTGCTATATTTAATGTCTTGCATTACACAGCTGTTGACTTCACTTTTGTTCTTACAGTTGATACCTGTGGAATGGAAGCATCGAAACAAGTGTACTGGTTGAGGTATCTTAATTAGGGTCTTAAAATTATTTGGTTGTGATAAAGTGAGTAAATCTACAGTATTGTACCTGATTTTGAGTATTTGTTACGATATCATGCTCTAAAGCATAAAGCGAAGTTTTTTCGAATTCGTCCAGTGGAATCGGGCCGGATATCTTCTCTTTAATTGCGTATTTTAATCTCTTCTGTGCGATCTTAAATATTATTACGTCGCTTATTATTACAAAAGAATATGAAGTTTAATATCTAATTAGAATGGCATACAACTGTATAATATTAACTGATTAATACCCTACCTTTACATCAGGTTGAAACACGGCGTAAATAAAGGGGTTTAGCAGTGATTTCAATATTAGGAGACAGTCACCACTGATACCTATTGCCCCTCCCGTGATTTTTCCGATCTTAAAAATAAATTTAATTTAAGCATCAAAATTTTCGGTATTTTAATAATACGTGAATACCTCTTGTAACGGTTCGCGATCATCATCTACGTTTACCTTATTATTAATAGTATAGTATACCTGCCGGAAATTTAAGGGACCATCGTCATAAGACAATGCGTACAAAAACGTTGCCGGAAGTACACCAAAGAGATAGGAGCCCACAATAATTCCAGTGGTCTTCAATGCCTTGAAATTCAGTTCATTTTCAAGAATTGCCTAAAAACAGCAGTTTCAAAAATAATATACCGTCGAATTGACACATTTACTTGACCAAACATTTTCATAATTAATATATTGTTTAATTGAGTATAGAACAATTAACTATACATCCAACAATACAAAGATTAAATTTACTGAATTGGGGTCTTCGCGGTTAGGCTGCCTAGCTATCCAGTAGATCCGAGTGTAAATGCAGACAATTGCCAGAAATGAAAAGAAGAAGAAAGATGAGTAGACTAGCCTCCACTGTAACTCCTCCATGAAGTTCACCTCTTCACACCCATTGCTTTGAAATCCTCTGCCTGGTAGAGCTGAGAACCATATGAACACAAATGCCATGGGAAATAGCCAGCAGATGATAACACATATTTTGATCCTTTCCTTTGTAACAATCCTTTCGTATTCCAGCGGCTTCACTATTCCAATAAAATGAGCAGCACCAATTAGTAGAAGGTGGCCCACTGGAATCGGAATTCCTGCAAGTCTAAATGTTTCAATAAAAAGTTTTAAACAACTAATATTAAGTTCGGTTTCGAAAACAACGTCTATCAAAGAAAACACTACAAGTCCGGAACCTAAAATCAAAGTGTTAAAAGCGTCGGCAAGTGCAAGAAAGAAAGAAATGTAAGCCGTTAGTTTTATTGACGGTCTTGCACGGAAACCAGAAACTGCAATAGATAAGTTGATGCATATGGAGATTATACAAAGAATCAGAAGTAGAGGGAGCACAATAGAGTAAGCAATTATTTGAGAGTCGGGCGTGTTATCTCTGCTGGTGTTCATCCCGTGTTAATCGATAATTTTCAGAACTACTGAATGCAATATAAAAACTGAATGTGTTACGCAATGGTCTCCAACTTTAGAATCTACTCCTATGGAATCCGTTTGAGATTATTCAGTATAAATTTTATTATGGTTTGGTATGAGGAAGTGTATTTTGAAAATATGTACGTGAAAGTGTGAAGTACTTGCTTTGGTACCGTATATAAGCTCGTTAGCATATGTCAATTTTTACAGATGAGCGCAAATAATTGTCAGTAAAATTGTGATGCAGTTAAAAACTACTTAGTAGGAAATGTTTGTGTACAAGAGCTAGTTATGATTTTCTATCCTAACGATTTGATCCACGAAAGTCGAATGACTTGATTACGGAATTTGAATGGGGATTTATAGACAACGATTAAAATACTCAGTGCTATTTATATTTTTTTTAAAGCTATGTATTTAGTGTTCAAAATTTCTAGATCTATGAGTTTTTGTGTAGGAAATCAAAGTTGTGGAACCAGAGGTGAATTCATTAGTCGGGTCAAAGTTGTTTGTGCATAATTTTTTTAAATTACTTTCAACCTCAACATTTTAAAGTTTGAGATGTGTTGGCGACTGAAGTATTTCCTCTTGCAGCATAGCTGTATACTTCGTTTCATGTTTCTTTGAACTCAATGGAACAACTTTTGGTATAAAAAGACGTACCCCCTGTTATTTTATTTTAGTGCTTTAGAGAAAAAAATATTTTACCTTGAACAAGAAAGTGTTAAATATTTTTGAACCTATATTCCAGACTATTTTGTTCAATAATTGCAAAAGTTCAAATTTATAAATTCGTTCTCCGAATCCTAATAAATTTGTGAAACCACATGTGGGAGCAACTCTTCAAAAAATGCATTTCCTTGTTTAGCATATTGTTTCAATGAGCTACCTGATTCTTGTATCGTGGGCAAAAGCGCAAAGGCGAAGGGTGGGGGAGTACAGTAGAAGAAAGTTAACGCCAATAATTGAACAGAAATAACTGTCTGAAGATTATCTGCAATAAAGACAATCGTCGATGTTCCTACACATTGAGAAAAAATTACTCGTTGAAGATATACCAGGAGAGGATATATATACAGTATTGTACTCACTGTAATAAATTATCAATATTATTTTCCTAAATCTGCTGTGGCTGTTGATCCAACCATGACAATGTATATACATTAATTTAGTTTATCTCTTCTGTAATTTTTATGAACTGAAATTGGGAATGTAAATACTGTTGACTTTCCCTGGAGCTCCACACTTATATATTAATATCCAGGATGATGACTATTACCCAGAGAATTAAAGTCCAGAATCCTATTGAAAAATCCATTCTAATAATGAAAATATGGAGTGCTCAAGATGCCAGAATTTTGGAACCCAGTGTTAGCCATACAGTGTTAGCAATATGACCATAGGAAATTATCAAGAGGCTGTTGGAATTGATAGTAAAATGGTGGGCCATGAGGAGACAACTGAGTTTCTCTTGTCCTCACATATGTTATATATAGCCCTTCCATTTTCCAAAGACATATTATACGTATACACGAGAAATGGAGTACGTTGAGCTTGTAATATTTTACAGCTGTGTGTCTTTACAATTAAATTGGCCATGTCCTTGTATTCCAGGAGAAAGTGTCTCATTAAGAATTCACAGTCCATTATTTATATTTCCTAGCAGGGACACCACCTTTCCAAAAGACCAGGACCGAGTTAAGTATAATATCCTTGAATAATAATAATAATAATAACAACATAGTACCAGCAGCTCACTGGCCACACTACAGTACAATCTCTTTGGAAGGGTCCCTCTTTAATTTAATTTTCCAACCCATGCCTTTTTACCAGCAGGAAATGTACGAGAATATTCGTGGCTCTGTTCAAACGAAGGTATTACGAGGACGTCCCTTCCAGCAAGAGTCTTCTGTAGATGCTGTTTTCCGTCGTCCACTTGTTTATACATTATCTATGGCGACAATATTTACATTTGATAGTCACACTAAATTCTAAATAGCTTCCATTTTAAATTCACTGCTCTGCGTAGGTAACTCCAATCCACTAACTGGAAGTAGCCTCTTCCCCCTTTAAAATACAGTGCAGGGTCTTTACAATACCGTCCATACAAACATTTACAAAATTTGAGCCTTACTTTCCCATGCTATTGTTCAAAAAGTATTTACCATTGCGTTAAGCTCAATGTGAGGGAATTTTTTGATCCTGAATATAAAATCCTTGGGGAAGGGGGTACTTATAGAAGGAGTCTACTGTATGCAGAAATATACAGCCAACTTTCCTTAGTGCTGTAATTCTGAGTTTCAGGGAAAGCAAAGGGAAATTATTCCAGAGTGCTCTCTCCTTCTCGTTGTACAACAGCCTTGGCAAGTGCTTTCCCTCGTGCGGGTAAAAGTATCCAAAAGTACAGACGCCTATGTATGTATGAAATGATTTTATATAGCCCTACGTATAATCCAAGCATGCAGTGTATATAATAAAATCCACAGGGAAAGTTTCTACCTAGAGCTATGTATGTACATATGCCCGTGAATAAGAGCTGAGGCTGCTGGAGAAAGCTGCTGGCGTCAAGCTGTCTCGTTCCGCGATCTTCGTCCATGGTAGCTCGTGGAGTCCTTTTTTTTCTCGGTCCAAACACATCGTATACATACATATGTACATAAAGAGAATTTTCTCTCCCTTTTACATTTGTGTCACACACACACACACACATGGGGGGATATAGACACATTGGTAAAAAAAACTACAAACAAACTAAGATAAATGTGCTAAAATAGTACCTACACACACGCAATCGTATGCACAAATAACAAGCACATTAGTAGTAGACACATTTGCGTACATAGGGAAAAGCATAAATACTGGAATAAAATGGCGAACGAAAAATGGAGACAACGTATGGATAAAAACATGGTAATTCATAGGAAGAACATAAACCGTTAAAACAGGCACATGAATGACTAATCCAACTAAACGAGTAATTAATAAAAAACTATCATCCCAAATATTCGAATATAAAAGTTTCTGGAAAACATTTTCCCCGAAAAATCATTTCATGGGAGCAAGAACATCCAAATAAATTAATTCCGTAAGAAAAGCAAAATTTTTGTGCATATAAATATCCAATACTCACATTTATAGGAAATAAACTCTGCACATATATCAAACGAACTCAGGTGTGCTACAATAAAACTACTTTAAATGTGCGTCAAATTGTAGATTATTTCTATTGAAATTAGAACTGGAACATCCCCTCTGAAAAATTGATACGATTTTCTATGGGATTTGATTGTCACTGTAAAATCCTCCTCAGAAACAAATCCCATTATCTATATATGTTAAGAAGGGCTAAAGCCGCTGGAAATAGAATCTCTCAATAAAAACACATTTTTTGACATATGCATAGAGTAAACCTTGGCTCTGAAATAATATTTCCAGTTTTGATGAGATATGAAATTTTTTATGAAAATAGAATCCACCATAAAAAAACGTATTAAGCCCATTGAATAGAATTTCACTTAAATGCTTTTCCCAAATAGAAAATAAAGAGAAGAGAGAGAGAGAGAGAGAAAAAAAAATAAGAATGTCCTGGGCTCATCCTGCAATCTTTAAAGTTGGATGCAGTACATTCTCGTTATCAAAGACCCCTAAAGAGCATTTTCCCTACGGGGTCAAAAATACACATTGTTATTTAACCCTGGTAATTTTTGAATTGTAAGAGCAAAAGGATGAATTTGAAGGGTGGAATTTTTTATTTTTAGGAGGGCTTTTATATTAAAAAATTACTGTATGTGGAGTTTGTCGAAAGTATGAATTCGTCATAAAACGGCTTTTACGTGGGTCCCTGTCAAATTATGCCGACAGGGTTGAGGTGACCCATACGGTTAAGCTTTTATAGGAGGAATAAAAGGAGGTTCCATTGTGTCTCGCATAAAAACAGGGTTATCATTTGAAATTTTCCTCCTTTTATTCCCTCAATTCCATCTCTCTCTCTCTCTCTCTCGAAAGTGTACAAAATTTTAATTTATGACTCTCCATCATACCCAAAACCCACGGTCCTCCTCAGAGAGCCTCAATTGTCACAGGAGTCCCCTCTCGGAGGAATTCCCTTCAATGTTACAAAAACACTGGATTCTCTCTCTCTCTCTTACTTCTACAGATATAGGCACAAAAGCTTCATTTTCAAATTAGCTCTGTGCACGCCAATAATAAAATACAGTCAAACATACGTATAGTCATCACCATCTTTGAATCTCTTCTGTGCTCACAAAACTCACGTCAATAATAATGTTTTAACCAAGTTAACAACATTTCAAAACTTATTTGCGATAGTACCATTTATTCAAAAGAAATTTCAGCATTCCTGGCTCACAACTATGTATAAAGCATAATAATTAGTGTGTACAATAAGCAAATAAAGGGTATTATTGCTGTATGTACATGAGTCCTCCATAAGAGTGCTTGCTCTAATGTGACAAAATTAGATGCATATTTGACCAAATTGACATTCACCACAAAATTAATTAATTTTTATTTACAAACAAAGTATATACAAGGGATTTTAAGCCCAATATTTGCGAATTTTAGGGGTGCTCTTCAAGTGTATTCACGAGTTGACACACGGCATTTGAATGTCGCGATCAAATTGAATTTGAAAGTTGCACTCCCAGGTAAGGCTGAAAAGCTGCTTAATCCAATCAAAATTTGTGATAGCAATTATACAGCTCCTTTGGAATTGCGCAGGAAAAGGTTTGACGTAAAGAGTGAGTTGTAGTAATCATAAATTGTAGTCCATAGCCCGCCAATACAGGCTTAAAATCCTCTACAGCCATGTGTTGTCAGGGATTGGATTTTTGTAGGAATGTAGGTAAATTCTTCCCAGTCTAAAAACAATATTATTTTCAAATTTCTTGAGGACTTTCAGGAAAATATATTTTATGAACAAAGATCTTGTCTTTTTTTAACATGTCGAAGCAGGGATTATCAAAAAGTGGACATCTTTGAACTCCCCACCAGGTACAAATAGTAATTAATTTTAATCGCTACAAGTAAATACTATGTACATTAGAAGTGATGTAAGTAATTATTCCCCATACGAATTCCACAAACCCTATCTATAGCATATGTCCACATAACGTAGTAGCCATAGTAATAAAATTGTTACAAAAGAGAATGAATTGAAAATATTCTTGCAACTGTGTAAAAAATTATCTTAAACGCGGGAGGACCTGTTAAGAGCAAAAGTTGGTAGTACAGTGTAATACTGATTCATTTGGAATGCAATGTTTATTGTAGATATAATTAATTACTATAGGATCTGTGGAACACAGATAAGAGCACGAGGTTGGCGTCAGGAATATTAAAGGAATCTGGATGGGGTGGATGGATGTAATCTGTTTTACAATAAAACCTTGTCGGAGCCACGAGGATCAAAACGTAGGTCGAAACAACAGAGGTCCCCAGTTTCTGTATTTAAAATTACCTCAAGGGTCGCATTTTTGTAAATCTTCCTGAAAGATAACTTCTGACTTTCCCTGCTGAATCTGATGACCCTGGTGGGAATTTTTAAAATCCATGCTGAAACAAGGTCAACAAATTTGTAATTCCCCGTTGACAATATTTTCCCAAATAAGACGTCCACTCTTTGAAAATCTCTGGTAGGAAAAGTTAAAAAAAAATCAAAATCCTTGTTTATAAAATAAAACTTCCTGAAAGCCCTCAAAAAATTTTAAATTATTTTTTTCTCCCTGGGAAACGTTTTCCTGTATTCCCAGAGAAATCCGATCCCTGCCTACAGCGAGCTCCTAAAAACAAGTGTGTTCTTGCGGTGCATACAAACCCACCTTATACAAGTATTTTCAATTGTTGGAAAATATATATCTGGGGGTACATGTATGTATCTATAAATGTGTCAAAAATTTTTAATAGAATTAAACTGGAAGAATTTCAGAAAAAAAATGAAAAAATTAATTTTAGGGAGCATAAACTGTTCACCATGACCAGAATCCTGTTAGCTGCAGACGCAGGTGTTCTCTCTCGTAGTTGGGAAGCTGGGACTCGTCAGTACATGCAGCGCAAACAGAAAAATTACTTACGCCTGACTGTGTTTGAATAATCATCGATAGAATTAAATTTTAGATAAAAATAAAAAAATTGTTTTCTGTTTCCTCAACTTCATTTCACTCCTGGAAAAAATCCACTGCGTGTTTCTGAGAATAAAATGGTTAGTAGTTCGTACTGTTTGGTCTTAAATTGGAGCAAATGTAAATCAAGGAGAGCTACAAAAATTAATATTTGAAGGTAAATAAAGACTCATGTAAAGGATGTGGGTGGAATATTTTCTACAATTTAGAAACATACTTTGCGGAAACTGCATTTGACAAAGATGATTTTGGCTCAGTGTTGCAGTTTTGGCAGATTCGTCCATAATTATTACAATATTTAATACAAAATATCTAAGACATGAAAAACTCTGCAATTGTTGCAAATGTGTAGCTTTGGCATATTTATCTAGATTTTTATATCTTTTTCATTACCTTCCAACTTTTTGTCCATTCGTTAATCCACTTGTTACTGACATGAGTAACAAAATCACTGCAAAATCCTGTACGGTACACAGAATTATATCTAAGTTTCTTTAAATCTGCTTCCCACCAAATTTGATCCCAATAATAGACATGATATAATGATTATCTTGTTAAACTGCCACGTGGCATTTTTTCGTAGAGCCAACGTATTTTCAATAGGAGTGTTTTATTATTCAGACTCGAGCTTGCAAACAGCTGGCCACGTGTTAAATTCTGAGCACTGATGTTGTACATGGTTGATAATAATAGGGTGGGAACAAATTCCCGGGGATATTTTCTTGGTTCTAATTTCCCTCCTCTCGCTCATCATCTCCACAATGTTATTTAAAAACACTCATGGTTGGGCACATATTTTATGTCTAATTATGTATTTGCTAAGATTCTCCCTGAAAGAATAACAAGTCAAATTGGAGCAGAGCGTCTTTAGTATAAACGTCAAATTTTGTATCGTTGAGACTTGATCTTGTAAAGAATACATTGAAATAATTTTATTCATCATAGGTAATTATAAATAGATATATCTATAGCTATTAACTACAATAATAATTATAGTTATTTATTATTAATTATACTTATAATAATTATTACAAATTGTACGTGGGTTTCATCTTCTCAATTTCATCAAATTGTATTTTTATTTTCGTACGTGAAACAGGACAGCCCCATTTCAATGTGAACGATTCAGCGAATTAGTATTACGTTTCAGTATTGACACAATAGTAAAGCAAAACTGCCGATATTTTATTTCGATATGGGTTTAAAAAAGATTTAATGGCAAACTCTCTAGTTAATGCATAAGGAACGAGTCAAAGAAGATTCTCGTCTCATTGTCCCATTATGCTCACCACTTTTGATTATTCATCATTTTAAATCCGACGTGCATCTCGAAGGATTATTAAAATATGACGCTATAATAAATTATTCAAAATAAAAAAAACATCCCATAATTAGAGGACTATGGAGAGAGGACTATAGTGGAAAACTGACCCATGAGAATGGATAGATGAAAGTTATTAGTGTACAAAATCATAGTTGGTTTCCTTGAAGAAAGTTGAAAATTACCCAAACTACAGAATTGTGAATGTTACATTACGCGTCAATTCTACATAGTAATAATAAATTGTAGTGTCTTTTATTGTTTCAATTAATTATCCTAATACAATTAACAATTCGCATGAGAATGATAGAGTGTTTAAAAACGGGCGGGAATTGACACATGGTTTTACCTTTGCAAATGCCTAATAAAAGATATTTTTTAAGCCCATTATTGTAAGATGGGAACGTTAAATGGGATTAATTTGATCGGGGTAATGGGACTGATTCAAGTTCATGTAATTATATTATTATAGCGTGTATTTTTGTATGCGGAGTTAAATGCATTATCATGTGTCGCTCCAAATATGTTTCGTTTACGTAAGATTTGATACACAGATTCTTACGTTGAGTACTGTATACATAGATATGGTGCTGTGCAATGTTCCCTTTAAACCATATAAAATTGTTGCAATTTCTACGGTCATTGACGGATCCTTAAACTAATATATATATCTCATATTCTTGGACACTCCTGCCCCAAATTTTGACTCCAGTCATTAATAATAGATCCAAATGAACCCCAACAAAATGTACTACATGCTCAGTGTTTTCTATTAATTTTACAATCGTAAGGTCTTGCATGAGAAAATATCAACATTAGAAATTCCACCTCAACAATTTCTCCAACTCAGCTCCGAGATATGTTCTTGTAATTTAAGTTTATATGGAGAGAAATTAAAATATGAATTCTGGACTCCCTTCCAGCTGACCGTACATATACTAATGTTTTTGAGCCCACAGAGAAAGTAGAGTTAAAAGGATCTCTTACATTAAGAGTCCCCTGTGATAATGACCTCTCTCTGTAGTGATTGGAGGGAAGTGAGATTTTAAGAGAGGGACGGATGGGTGCAGGTATCCCGTGCAGGGGGGAACCAATGAGCTAACTAGCAGGGTTGCCAGTCCCAAATGAGGAGACATGAGGACCAAGAGAGGAGAAAGTAAGGCCTCTGAAATGAAACACAATGTCCTCCCAGTATTGTTACACAAGAGGCTTTTAATTTCCTGAGAATAATGGGAATTCCACTTGGAATGAATCATGATGATGCTTTGGTCTATTCACAAGTCTGACTTGTTGTGAGGTCTATTCGGGATATATTGCCACTGTCTCGAGTTACAAGCAGCCACCCCTTTACACCCTACCAAACTCCTTCCTCATTCAAGGCACATAGCCCAGTGATACGGGACTCAATGGGAACAGTGGTCTAGGAGAGAGAGAAAGCCTCAACTCAAATAGTGCATGCTACTCCAGCAACCCCAACTATATTTCATGGGATGTGGGTGAATTGGGAGAAAGTCAGTGAAAGAGAGAAAAGTCTCCGTCCGTCCTTTGTATGTACAGAGATGGGAGAGTTCGAATGAAAACTTTCCCTATTATTACCTTTGAGCTTCGATGAGAAGACCGACCCATTGTACTTTATTTACACGAGCTATGGATTCAAATCCTGTTTACTAATTTTTGATAAAAAAAAATCATATTTTTTTAACAAGCAAAAATTTACTAGCAGCAGCTGTAGATAAAGGTCTAACTGCATTACGTCAGAAGAAGTGCAAGCACCAAGTATTTTTTCAATAAAGTCAAACTTTGAAAACGCTTGAGATTTTCTGAAAAAAAAATTTCTCTTTTTGTTGAGGAGCAAATGGGACGTCAGCCAGTATTGCCTTTGCACGCACATGAATTATCAAATAAAATTTTTTTTTGTACAGTTTTCATAGACTATTGATGTGCGTATGTATAGATGAGGAGAGAGATTGGAATTAGGATTGTATTTGTATTTGCACATGCTCAGAAGGTCCATATACCTGAGTATAGCTTGCAGATATAAACATAATTATGTACATCATGTAAATATATGCTGAGCCTCCGAACCATCCCTATATGAGGGGAGAATATGCATATGAGCCCAAGCGAGGGTAAATATTATGGATACCTGTGAACTGTGGAACATAGACATGTGTAGATACCTTTATACTTGTGCAAATGTAACATATGTAGATATGTACGTACATGCATGTGACTGTGTGTAGGTTCTGTCAAGTGAAGTATATTAATGGTCGGGAGGGAGCTCTCCATTGCACTTGGCTATTAGCAAAAGCCAAGCCATATAGTGCTGTGTACAATGGGAATATCAACTTTTAATATCCCTCCACTCCTCCGTCCGCTTCCTCAACTTCTAAATTAAAACATTAGTTTTCCTCTCTATTTCCACGTCTCTCACACACTCTCCCACATACAGTCCTCCCTATTCATATGGACTCTATTGAGAATGCTGGCTTTGTTATGACGTGTCCACAGTTGTCCCCGTCAACTAGAATGAACTAGAGGCTTTGTCCATTCAGAGCAAAATGGTCTAGAGGACCGTCTGTCTACAGGCAAAAGGTTCTAATTGAAAGTCTATCTAAAAGCAAAATGTCTGAAAATCAACATTATATTAAATAGGAATTTTCCCGAGAATTTACTTTGTATCAAATAGGAATTTGACCAAAAATTTGAACTGTGTTAAATAGGAATCTGACCAAAAATTTACACTATGTTAAATAGGAATTTGTCTGGAAATTAGCATTGTGTTAAAAATAGGAATCTGTCCGAAAATTAACACTGTGCTGAATAGGAATCTGTCCGAAAATTAACACTGTGCTGAATAGGAATCTGTCCGAAAATTAACACTGTGCTGAATAGGACTTTCACAGAAAATTAACACTGTGCTGAATAGGACTTTCTCAGAAAATTACCATGTGTTAAATAGGAAACCAGGAGAATTTTCCCTACTGGAAGAGCCGTTATAACATCATCAGGCTGTATTCGCATTTGGTGTAAATTTTTGCGGATTTCTCTTTTTTCACACCATTATTATTAAAGCATTATTGCTTTATCGCGCTATCTCTTTGGCAGTAACTTTATTTGCTGGTGTTTTGTCCCGTAACTTTGTCTCTATTTTCATGGAAGATTCAATTTCCTCATACTTTCTTTCTCCCAGTGTTCTAACTTTGTATTGGTAGTGTTTCACACTCTGACTCCTGTGAAACTTTGAGGGCTTCCTCTATCTATCTCCATTTCCCTCTCTCTCTCTCTCTCTCTCTCGCTCTCTGCTTGAAAGAGCGTTCGTGCAGTGGAAATTTGAGAGGGAGAGCGAGAGAGAGACTGAGGCATTGTGTTGAACAAATTCAGTAATTTTCTCCATTGAGTCTGATAAAGTATTTATTCTCACCCAGACTAATACAACTGCTCCTCCCAAATGAAGCATACAGTTATAATATTTCAACTCACTTTATGAGACACGACTTCCGCAACAGAAAAACATTGCTCTTTTATTACCTCATCAAAGTGATGATGCCCGGGAAGCACTCCGTTCTTTCCCTTCTGGTGTTCCAATGCAGTCGGAAGCTTTTCCCATGGAGGGTCCCGAAAACCCAAGAACAGGCCTGCTCTTTCCATGGAGTTGACCCCAACCAGGCCTCCCTGTATTTTGTTCCATTTACATGTCATTTGATTACGCAAGTGAGGCTATTTCCTTTTACAAGGAATCCCTCATCGGGAATGCCCCGCTCTATCCATAATGTGTGTAATTCTCGAGCTGGCTATTATTTAGCACATGTGCTCCAAAAAGTCATACGAAGTAAAAACTAATTCCACTTTAAAAAATGATTTCCTTTGAGTCACTTTTCCTAAAGTCGTTAGTTTTATTTTTTTTTGTTGGTTGAATTTCCACTGCCCTAACTCGTTTTATCTAATATTCTAAATACGAATGAGAGAGATTCTCAAGTACAAATGAAACTTGAATTTTTTTTTTCAGGAGAGGAAATTGTGTAAAAATCTTTAAAGAAAGGTTGATTTTTCTTTTTTTCCTTTGGAAATTACAATTTTCAAATATTCCTTCCATTGTTGCTTCCTATTGAAAAGATTTGTGACCCTTTTTCACTTGACAATTTACACAAGGAAAGGATTTTCACAATGAAAACTTTCACAGAGAAAAAAGTTGTATTTCTTTAGAAAATAAAAGTTTTATTTGAGAAGAGTTTTTAGGGACAAGTATTTTAGGGAGAAAGAAATTCAATGTGGTTGGGATCAACAAAGTCCCGACATTTTTTTTATCAGGGATTATGTGCGAAAACCAGTTTGTGGGAAAATTGATTTTCGAATTCTTGTCAATGGGACATTTAAAATTAAATTTTTCCTGAAAGAGTTTAAAAAATGACTGAAAATTCTCATTTCCAAGAGTTTTTTCCGGAGTTTCATGAAATTCATGTAGAATTTTTACCGGATTGAGTTTACAAAATTTTATGGAAATAAATTCAATATTTTTGTACGGGCAAGTTTATTACAATGGTAATTTTTCTCCTTGTACATAAAAGGGTTTCCAGGGAAGTTTCGCTATAGCGGACATTTCCAATGGTAATTATATTTTCTCAAAATTGTAAAAAAATATTTTGGAAAATTTATCTTCTGCAGAATTTTTGTCCCTTTGTGTTCCTTAAGGATACAAAAGACAGGGATGGGTAAGAAGGTAAAATTTGGGTGCTTTATGTGAGCCCTTGTAACGAGAGTGAAATGTGGATTTACACATTGTGTGAATATGCGCAATGCTGAGGATATACATAAATAGAGGAAATTTAGAGACTTTGAAGGAGTGGAGGAGTTGAAGTTAATGAGAAATGTTTTGTAGTGCTGGTGTTTTAAAAAATTAAATCCCTATTTCTGTAGAGTTTAATTCAGAAATGGGGGACATTAGAAGGAGGCCGTGGAATAAAAAGATTTGCTTTCTAATTAGCACTTAAAATTCAGCACGTTCTCTCCTCTCATCGTCCACACTCCACACTCCACACTCCACACACACGCACACACTCACAAAGGGAGTCCAATGCTTCCTAATTATGCTTATAAGGCCTGCATTCTTTACTCAAGTTTCCTTTGATGACTTCACGTCTACTAGCATGGCTGGGCGTACCTTCTGTTGGAGAGCAATGCAGTACTGCGTAAGTCCTGATGGGCTTATTTGGACCTGTGCATTACAGTGTATAATAATACCACATTGTATGGTCTACAGCAGTACATGAGCTGACTCAATGTTCACATAAATAAAATAGGCTCGCAGGGTAGGTACACTTACAAGCAACGTCTTTATTTGCTATAAAAGCGGACGCCAGAGCCCGTAACATTGATTTTATGTGCAGAGTGTATAGTAAACCAATCCCTCGTTACAAATAGTACGTACACGAAATGCTGGGGTCAGGACTGTGCTCAGGCTCGTTCGGGTTTAAGGAAAATTCAGGAGTGTTGGGGAGGTCAAGGGATGTCTCGAATTTGTTGTGACATTTTTAGTTTTGGGATATTGGAAAATATATTCTTTCAAGTTTAAGAGACTGCCAAGTTTTATCTTCAAATTTGAGCAAAGGTCAAGTATTAGTTTCTAAGGTGAAATTTTTGTTTCAAGTTTTAGTTTCAAATAATGGTCAAGTTTTAGTTTCAAGTGCAAGTCAAGGTTAAATTTTTTAGCTTCAAATTTTAGTTTCTAGTTCAGGTTCAAGCTCTGGTCGGATGTTTAGGTCAATTTGAATCCAAATTTTTGTTTCAAGTTCAATTCAAATTTTGATTGATGTTCAGGTCAAGTTCTAGTTTAAAATTTTGATTGATGCTCAGGTCAAGTTCTAGTTTCAAATTCAGATCAAGTTCTGGTTTCAAATTCAGATCAAGTTCTAGTTTCAAATTCAGA
This sequence comes from Allacma fusca, assembly GCA_947179485.1. Taxonomy (NCBI): domain Eukaryota; kingdom Metazoa; phylum Arthropoda; class Collembola; order Symphypleona; family Sminthuridae; genus Allacma; species Allacma fusca. The sequence goes on along the minus strand of OX359248.1, from coordinate 43,315,404 downwards.
TCAAGTTCTAGTTTCAAATTCAGATCAAGTTTTAGTTTCAAGTTCAGGTTACAATGTAAAATATAAATTGTACTAGGTCAAGTGTGAGTTGTACAAGGTCAAGTTTAAGCTTTATAATGTCCACTCTAAATTTACATTCCATGTCAAAGTCTAAGCTTAAATGAGGTCAAGTCTAAATTGACACAGGGCTAAGTCTACGATCCTAAAATGTCAAGTCTGAGATTATATAAAGTCAACGCTAACTGTCATCACACATTTAATGAAACTTAAGCCAACATGTAAAATATCCGACCCGACCGGAGCTCTCGTTGAGACGGACACTCGACAGTTGGAGTCATAAGAGAGCACGAGGCGTTCATAAAGTAAGTTAGAAGCAGACTGTACGTCTACATTGAGTAAAAAAGGATAAAGGAGTGGGGAATGGACGGAAGGAAATAACGACAGTACCTCGGAAGGTCTTGTCTTGCCAGAGCAATTTTATTGCACTTACTTAAATATTTATTTACACCTGAAGGATCCACTTGAATGTTTCAAGACGACCAACAATAAACTCTCTCCTTCCTCACCATTTTTCTACAGCCCAGCACCGAATCACCGAATAAAACCTACCCCCTCCAACAGCCTCAAATATACATATCTATATGTAACTCCATTTATACATACTTGACACACGCGAAAGGGGATCAGTAACCTTGGCTTTTACCATATACTATAAGTACCTCACACTCCTTTCCCTATAACGTGTATGTGTATAGTAATGCACCAGTGAAAGCAGGAGAAAGGATCAATCTCTATATGGTTATTTTCCAGGGTATCTATTTCCTCTCCCGTTCCCCCCTTTAACTCTCGTACACACTTTCTCCCCAAAAATTCAATTTTCTCCGGAGAAAGTTCCAAGGAGATTTTAGAACACCCTGGAAGGAGAATTCCGATGCGGGGATGTAACACATAGCAGTTAGTTTCTAGAAGACAGTTACAACCTTGTATAAAAGATTAGATGATGTTTTCATGTCGCTCGAGCCCTTCCCTTCACATCTATCCTGCTACAGGAACCCCTCGCTATAACCTACTCTCCGAAAAAAAAATTTCTACTACTAATATTAATTACTACAAATTAAATATCCCCTAAATCATCACAGCAGCGAGAAAAAAACTACTCAGGCCTTGCACTGTCTGTTTTAGAATAATGCTCCTTGTAGGAGCATTATTCTAAAACTCTTCTAAGAATCTCTGTCCCAGGGAAATGAAATAATTGACTCAGAAACCAAAAGTTATTCGTGGAAAGATAGGGACACGTTTTGAAGGGAACGGAATTGTCGGAGTCATTTTCAATTTCTGGTGCTAATTATTATGAAGAAGCACGGACAGCATTGAGCAGAAGATGTAACAAGCGTGATTGCTATGAACCAAGAGGGAATTTCCGACGGAAAATTGATTGCTGAATGGAAGAGAAAATGTTTCTAGTAATTTTGAGCAGAGAAATGAGAATATTAAACATCACTATGCTATGGTTTCTGAATGCTAAATGTAGAGTTGTCATTCCAATGAGGTATTAGAATCCGACTAAAATATTATTTACAGTATGTTTAGATAGATGATAGTCTCGGGGACTTTCTCCATAGCATGAGCTATGTATCTATATGGGCTCCGACGCCTGCATAATTTCCGCTACTGACTCTAACATATGTATCAATTCATAATGGAGGAAAAGTGAAATGTACATAGAATGTGAAGGAAGACGGTGAGAGGAAGAGAGAGAGGAAAAGATAGACACAAAGATTTCCCACAGTCCTCGTTTATTTCTGCATTTCAGCTCTCTCACTCTCCCTCACTTACTTTCTCTCCCTTCTTCGTTCGCACATTCGGGTAAGGAAGGCTCTTGCTATTTATAAACAACGTAGCAATTCTCACTAACTCAGCCCTGCATATGTTTTCCTCGAGGATGGATCTATACTTTCTGGATGGGAATGCAAATGAAAAAGCAAAGTGAAAGCATTTCTTTGTAAAGTTATAGATATTCAAGGCACTTTTTAGAATTGGTGTTTTTCATCTAGAAAAAATAAAGCAAAATTTGGGGTATCTATACCCCATAGATTTTAATATCTTTCAACTTAATTAGCGAAAATAATTCTGATCCGGCTCGAAGGACCAATTAATAGTTATACTAGTTTATTCAAACAGCTAAAAATGGGGTAAAATGTGTGGGATTGTAAACTTTAGGAATTTTAAGGATTTTAAAAAAAGGTTAAATGTTGTTCGATCTGCCAGAGAATAGTTGATGTATGATGTATTGCAAGGATGGATATTTTGTAGGGACATATCTGGTCGGAGGCGTTCGTCAGCCGAGAGGAACAAGTGTAGAAAATAAGAGAAATGGAGACAGGAGAGGGGAAGAGGAAGAGAGAGAGAGAGATGAAGAAAACGTGTGTGAGAGAGAAAGTGAGAGAGAAAGCGAGAGAGAAAGAGCGAAAGACAAAATGCTAGGAATTGCTCTGCTTTCCCTTCCAGCTTTCTCACCATCCGCTCGAGACTCTTTAAGCATTTGGAACCTCAGGCCGAGCGGCTAACATAAACCGGGTAAAATGGAGAAAGGCAATGGCATTACCGCATCCCTGTCTCTCTACCTCTTACTTCAATTCGAGACTTCCTCATATATTTCACTTTTCTCCTATCGATTTACTTTCCTTGACTTTCCTTCAAGGGGTAACTTATGGGCCTGCCTCTGGAAGCTAAAACTCCAGGAGTGGAGAAGGAGCCAGGAGTATATATGGGAAAGGAAGGTGAGACAAGTCCTTGGAAAATGCTAGTCTTCCTTCCCATTCCTTTTTAACTACCTGGCGGAGTCTGGAGGTATAAAGCGCGAGAGGAAGCGGGGAAGACGGGGAAGATGGGAAAGGTGTAGCAAATACAGTTCCCAGCGAGCTACCTAACGAGGGAAGAGCTTTAAAGATTTTACATGAACACCTGGTCGATCTCCTTTCCCTGACTCTGCCTGGGCAAGGACCAAGCTGTACCACCGTATGCTTTCCAAGCACATAAATGTAATTTTACAAGGACTATAGAATCTGATGCTAAATCGTCAGCAGAACCAGAACATCGAATCTATAAGAAATTGTATTGAATTTCTATTGTGCTAGGGAATCTTCAAATTACATGGAAGAAAGTAAATAGAAGTGTGGGAGAGATACATATAACTGCGAAAAGTATGTGAGGACGTGCATCTTCTTAAACGTATTGGGAGGAATGACTTGAAAGTGCTTTTGAAGGTGTACGTACTTATGAGCGTGCGTGGTGGAAAATACAGTATACGGAGGAAGATTCTAATTGCGGTATATTAATGGTGACAGAGTGTGGTAAAAACATGGGGGAGGTACCAGGTGAGAGTTTGGAAAAATTACATGTAAAAGCAGGAAATAATATTACAAATGTAGATGGTGGAAGGATTCAAAAGTTATATGGAGGAGGCATAGAAACGTATGGGAAAATTGCAAGGTAAATGAATGGGAACAATGTTGATTACTCATTTGAATGTGAAAGAACGTACTCTACAAAATCATGATATTGAAATTTTTAATAAACACTCTTCAACATAAACAAGCGTCAATGTCTTGAAATTGCAATTGATTCAGTGGTATAACATGTAGTAAAACGTACACTATGACATTATAGTACACCTTACATGGTGGAAGTACATTGTGAAAGTACATAGTGAAAGTACAGTGTGAAAGTACAGAGTGAAAGTACATAGTGAAAGTACGTAGTAAAAGTACATAGTGAAAGTACATAGTGAAAGTACATAGTGAAACTACAGAGTGAAAGTACATAGTGAAACTACAGAGTGAAAGTACATAGTGAAAGTACGTAGTAAAAGTACATAGTGAAAGTACATAGTGAAAGTACATAGTGAAACTACAGAGTGAAAGTACATAGTGAAACTACAGAGTGAAAGTACATAGTGAAAGTACGTAGTAAAAGTACATAGTGAAAGTACATAGTGAAAGTACATAGTGAAACTACAGAGTGAAAGTACATAGTGAAACTACAGAGTGAAAGTACATGGTGAAAGTATATGAAGAAACATATGGTGAAATTACATAGTGAAAGTATATGATGAAACACATGGTGAAAGTACATGGTGAAAGTATTTTTAGAAATACAATTTAAAGCCAAGAGTATCATATTTGTAAGAGCACGATCAAATTTCTAAAAACACCATCTGGAAATCCTGCAGAACACACTGGAGGGAAATAAGGATAAAAGCAAAAGGAGAATACACATGGTCGGTATAAAACAGAGAAAAGCCTTTAAGAGAATGAATGGGTAAAGCACTAAAAAATTGCAAGTATTAGGGGAAAACATGGGGAAAAAGTACGCGCGCAAAATATTATAGAGCCCCTAATGAGAGCATATGAAATTACATATACAGTGAAAGTAAATGACGGGAGTGAAGGAGAAAGCTCTTGGAAAAACAGGACCAGCCTCTTGAGTAAACCCATATAGTGTCTACCCTCCGGACACACAAGATAAATATGCATTGCTCTACATAATCTGTACTTGTAGCTCGGAGTTACCTCTTTCCCTTCCACATATTGATATATATGGGGAGTCAGGAAAGCATTCGCCTATCCATCTCCTCAGATCCCGATCTCTCCCCAGCTAATGGCAGTAGTAATGCACAGTCCCCTTATAAATACATCCCTACGCCTAATATATATTTATTTCCGGATTATACGCCAAGAGCACTTGCAATTGAATAGACCGCAAGTTTGTATACCTTCCTCTATATTATATGTACACTCCCTCCTATACATAAGCTTCATTCATATATCTACTCAAACATACATATGGGAGGGGTTTCAGCGCTCCGCTCGTGTAAAACACCTTGTCTTTCAACCGTGCCGAACTTTCCGGATCTTCAAATGAAATTCGCCTCAACTGCACCAACATTTCACTTGAACTTAACTTGAAATGGATTTAGGGTTACCTCACTTAACTACTCTATTAACTTAATTAGAAGTATCTTAAACTTTGGGAGTCTTGAATCAAACGTAACGTACCTGGCATATTCAATCAAAGTTGCCCCAGCTTGATGTGCCTCATTCAAACTTGACACTGTATGACTCAAACTTGACACTGTATGACTCAAACTTGACATTGGTCAAGTAAACTTGACATAGGTGACCCAAACTTTACATACATATGTGACTCAAACTTGACATTGGTGACCTAAACTTGAAATTTGTGACCTAAACTTGACATTCGTGACCTAAACTTGACATTTGCGACCTGAACTTGACATTTGTGACCTAAACTTAACATTTGTGGCCTAAACGTGACATTGGTGACCTGAACTTGACATTTGTGACCTAAACTTGACATTGGTGACCTGAACTTGACATCCGTGACCTAAACTTGACATCCGTGACCTAAACTTGACATCCGTGACCTACACTTGACATCCGTGACCTACACTTGACATCCGTGACCTACACTTGACATCCGTGACCTAAACTTGACATCCGTGACCTAAACTTGACATTTGTGACCTAAACTTGACATATTTTGCCAATTGCTTGACTCAAATGTGATCCAAAAGATTTTCTAATTCAAATCTAACACTCCCACTCAAATTTCACGCAAAAAATCGAGTACTCCCAGAATTTTTTAAATATACAAGAAAATATTTACAGAAATTCGTCAAATCAATAGCCACAGACTTGCCCCAAGATCTGCAGGAAACTATTCTTGAGGGAAAGTTAAGCCAGAAAAAATGTCCAGTTCCGGTTCGAAGCCCTGCCATAGCTAATACATTTGGCCTGTCCATGTACTGAGTAATGGGATGAATGGAGGGAAAGATATAGTCACATTTAAATTCAGTTGGCTCCAGCCCCCGCATATTCCTCACCTTTTATCTCAAGCTTTCACCTTTACTTTCCCTCACTGATCTTCAATTCTACGGAGACGTCTTCCCAGCACTCAGGGAAAAACACGAAACCAAACAGAATGAAAATAAATTGTTTTTCTTTGAAAACCCAAAATTCAGCTCGGTGTGTACATGAGTGAAGGGGAGGGAAAATTTATGTAAATATCACATGCGTATGAATTCCTAAGAGTGGGTCCAGAACAGAGCACTTCAAACGCCGGAATTCTTCCCTTTCAAATAAGGAGCATATCCAGGCATACCAATACGTCCTCTATGTGCATGCCCCTCATGTGAATGCTAAGAAAGTGGAGATAGAATTTCACCCATCATCTGGTCCCTCTGTTACATTTAAAAAGTAATGTTTTTAAAGCATTCCAGGAATTCAGGACGGCTCTCATTTTAAATTCCTCTTTTATCTCAGGAATCAAATGCTAACCTGGATCTTACCTCAGAAAACATTTTCTCCATTCTTAATCCTTTCCCACTCAACTGGGTTTTCTCAAAGTTGTAAATATTTTTGGGACAGTTTTGAAAGTCTCCTTGTGAGTAATTCTCCCTCAAATGTTTTGACCACGAGATCTTGCGTAATTCCAGGAAAATAATTTTGTAAATAAATAATATACCCCAGTATACATATGTATATATGTACATATTTACATTCACACTTAATTTAGCCCACACTTACATACATGCCCTTCCATACCCCAACACTTGGTTCTCCCCAGAGCGACACAAGTCCTCTTTGCTAATTCAATCCGGAAAAAAAATAATTAAAGTGGAGGACTAAAGTGCGTGCGATTCCTCTTGTGCGGTGGAATTTGATCAAGTCCTTGTCAAAGCAAGGACTTGTGTCTGTAATTTAAGCACAGACCCTGCCTCCCATACACTATAGCACAAGTAGCTTCATTAGCGGGTAAAACATTTCAAAAATATCCGTCACTCAAGAGCCTCTTCATAGGAATTCAAAATAATCAAGTATTTTCCCCATTTGAATACATGTCATGTACATACGTAAATAAAGCATAAACAAAACTCTCTTCATTCCCATTGGCTCCCGTCTCTTCTCAAGAATGTCAGGGATAAAGGACCCTCTAGAAATCAACTCAAGAGCTGGAACAATTAACAGGAACAATTTCAAGGGAATTTTTTAAAAACGAAAAATTTGAAATTCCCGCCTATACAATTTTTTTTGTAAGGGTCCTTGAATTATTAACGAATTTTTTTTAAGGTTTTAAGGCTATACGCTTTGGAAATCTGGAGGAACTGGCTGGAGATGAAGTAAATGTTGACCTTGACTTGACCTAAGATCGTTGAAGTTCCCGAGACTTATGTTTAGCTTAACGCAACATTACTGAACATTTAAAAAACTTGACCCTAACTCAAAATTTATAAAATGTGGCCCAGACTTGACCCATACTTATGCATGATTTTCAAAACTTGATCCAGACTTGACCCAACCTTATGCATAATTTTCAAAACTTGATCCAGACTTGATCCAAACTTATGCATGATTTTCAAAACTTGATCCAGACTTGACCCAAACTTATGCATAAGTTTCAAAACTTGACCCAGACTTGACCCAATATTATTCAAAGTATCCAAGACTTGGCCCAGTATTATTTAAAATGTCCAAAACTTGACCCTGACTTGACCCAACATTATTCAAAATTTGACCTATGACTTGATCCAACATTTTCCAAAATTTCTGATTTTAATTCTGACTTAACCCAAAATTACTGAAAGTTCTCCAAAACTTGACCGAAGGATCCCTTAAAAAATGCCTGATATGACATAGGGAATAAAAATTTATCTGACGAAGATCTGCACTAAAATAAAAAAAATGGTGCGTAACTTGCAAGGCAATGCGTTCCATGGTCTTATAATGTTTGAAGCAGCCCTTGGAATGCCACTTAAATGGATGGAATTCCTTGGAATACGGGTGAGGAAAGTACGGTAATACGTCTACGTAGCATTAGGTGCTCAACTCTTGAGAATTGAGTCTAACTCGATAAGCATACTTGAATGGATTCATAAGAGCCGTAAGAGTCGTCCTCATATCCCCATGCAATGGACTTTTGTATGGTGAGGAACTTCCTGACAGCGTCAAAACCCATATTGGTGCATATTTGCGTGGGACTCATGGAGGAAGATTGTTCGAGAGAGAAAAGAAGCAAATGCAATGATTTCACGGCAAGAACATGAAGTAGAGTGAAAAAACGTGTAAACCGTACGAGCCGTGACCGGAGGCAAAGCACACGCCAAAAATACCCTCAACTCTCCCAACTCTCCATCTTCCAAACACCAGACCAATTCTTCCAGTCTCTCACAAATTCCCAACCATCAACCATTCCAAACCACCTTCATTTTTCCTCCACAGCTCCACCCGTGTCAACTTCCACTACATTCCCAACTTGAAACTTCTGTCCACCTTCAAATATTCAAGGAATCTGTCAAATTAATGGCTAGGCAATTATTTGAGCAGTCTCTCAAGTAATTAATTTGAATCTTAACTCTTCCAAATTTAAACTTAAATTTGACCGCAACTTAGAATAAAATGTTACGAAACTTAAACTTGACTCAAATTCAATCTGGACAACAAATTTACACAAAACTTGAACCATTCTTATTCAGGAAAATTCATTGTACTCAAACTTGAACTTGACCCAAGGTGGAGGTAATCCTGGCACCATGACTATGATTTTACTTGAATCCTAACTTGAACTTGAACCAATAAGAAAATGTACAATTTTACTAAACTCGAACTTGAATTTGAAAGTCAAAACTGAATCTGCCTTTGACTTTGATTTTTACTTGACCCAGTGTGGATATACAAATTTCTTCAGCATTATTCCCAATTTATCCTTAATTTGACCCTCACTTGACCTCCACTTGACCTCCACTTGATCTCTCTGAACGTCCCTAAGCACGACTTTAATTTAAAATTTGTTCAAAGCTGGCCCAAAATTGACCCAATTAAATCCAGAATTTCAGTATAATCAAAACCTCACTTGACCCTGACATGACCTTCATTTGACCTCCACTTGACCTCCACTTGATCTCTCTGAATTTCCCTTAACACGACTTTAAATAAATATTTACTCAAAGCTGACCCAAAATTGACCCAATTAAATCCTGAATTTCAGTTCAAGCAAGGCCTCACTTGACCCCCACTTGACCCCAATACTGCAAACTCCCAAAAAAAACTCGAGCCTGCTCTTAGCCCTGTTCTCACTCATTTTCCTCTCCGTTCCGTTCATAGCATTATTACAGTGGCTTTTCAAAGCGATATTTAAGTAGGCAGAACTTATGAGTACGTGGGGAAGAAAAAAAAATTTGAAGTAACATTTTCTCACTTTTTTTCCTATCTCCAAGTTGTGTGTTGCAGTTGCCCATCCAAAAAAACTACTTGCCTCATTCCTTTTGTAATCACATGCTCTGGACTTTCTTCAGGCCTATTTTTTGAGCGGGAGGTTTGAAATATGCAAGAAACTGTCCATTACAATATACAAGAGAGGAACACATACATACATACATACATATGTACGTATACATATGTACATATGTAGGGAAAGGATGGAGAGCGTCTAGAGATTACTGAGTCTTGAGCTTCGCCCTGGGAATGGGAGGGTTGAGGAAAATCAATGGCTCATATAAATACATGCCAGGATGGCCGTTGTTGCTCAAATGCATATAACGAGGAAGGGAACAAAAGGAATTTTCACTCTCGAGTCACGTTCCAGGGGAAAATTTCCTCCTTATAAGTGTGCACTTAGACAAACTACACTTTCATCCAGTTCCCACTTACCCCGCAATCCTTCAATATTTTCTCCTTCAGTCAATCATTTCCTCAGCTATTTCTAATCATTCCAACAAACTTCTCCTCAGCACTTTTTCAAAAACTCTCCCCTTCATACTCACAGCAGTACAGGCTCCTTAACTAACTGTAAGGTTGGGGAAAACTGCTCAAAAAATTTTTTTTGTTTAAAAAGAGAAAGGTAAAAACTGCTCAAATTTAAATTCAGCTACAGGAACTGAATGTAATTGAAATAAGGTGAAAGTGAATGACAGGAGGTGAAAGGGAAATAACGCATGGGGAAGAAAGTTTGGAGAAAACTGAGAACATTTATTTTCAGAGAATAAACTCATACGTTATGAAGATTTTGGGGCTTGGGAAGGAATTGAGAGTGTACTCACGTGATACAATGATAAATGTAACTGGTCCATGTGTAAGGTAACATTTGAATTATGGTTCATGTGTGTGGTGCTACAAGACATTTTTGAGGGGATTCCTTTCTCCTTGTCCGGGTAGCTTCACAGCACACAATATATGGGTGAGCAATGCCATAGGGATGAATGCACGTGCGTACATACGTAGATACTTTGAAGGCATAAATTTTTGTAAGGAACAAGACCCGTGTAAATACACTTGTTATTCTTCACTAGCTTCCTTTCGCTGGGCTATAAATTACACAAGTGTTTCCTCACACTTTGTCATCATGCACTCTCACAGACGATACAGTTGGGAAAATTTGACACGGCGATGTAAAGATGTGGAAACTACTTTTGGGGTCAGTTTACTTCTCATTGGAGCTTGAGTTGCACTCAAGTTAAGTTGAAGTGTGTTCATTAAAATGTTATTGGCAGTAGGTGATACAGATTTAGAGTCAAGTTTGAATGCGAGTTAAATTCAAGTTTGAATAGGAGTCAGGTAATAGTTTGAGTGTAAGTTATGTAAGTTCGAGTTTGAGAAGGAGTGAGATTTAAGTTGAAGTTCGAGTTTGAGAATGAGTGAGGTTTAAGTTGAAGTTCGAGTTTGAGAAGGAGTGAGGTTTAAGTTGAAGTTCGAGTTTGAGAAGGAGTGAGGTTTAAGTTGAAGTTCGAGTTTGAGAACGTGTGAGGTTTAAGTTGAAGTTCGAGTTTGAGAATGAGTGAGGTTTAAGTTGAAGTTCGAGTTTGAGAAGGAGTGAGGTTTAAGTTGAAGTTCGAGCTTGAGAACGTGTGAGGTTTAAGTTGAAGTTCGAGTTTGAGAAGGAGTGAGGTTTAAGTTGAAGTTCGAGTTTGAGAAGGAGTGAGGTTTAAGTTGAAGTTCGAGTTTGAGAACGTGTGAGGTTTAAGTTGAAGTTCGAGTTTGAGAACGTGTGAGGTTTAAGTTGAAGTTCGAGTTTGAGAAGGAGTGAGGTTTAAGTTGAAGTTCGAGTTTGAGAATGAGTGAGGTTTAAGTTGAAGTTCGAGTTTGAGAAGGAGTGAGGTTTAAGTTGAAGTTCGAGTTTGAGAACGTGTGAGGTTTAAGTTGAAGTTCGAGTTTGAGAAGGAGTGAGGTTTAAGTTGAAGTTCGAGTTTGAGAAGGAGTGAGGTTTAAGTTGAAGTTCGAGCTTGAGAACGTGTGAGGTTTAAGTTGAAGTTCGAGTTTGAGAAGGAGTGAGGTTTAAGTTGAAGTTCGAGTTTGAGAAGGAGTGAGGTTTAAGTTGAAGTTCGAGTTTGAGAACGTGTGAGGTTTAAGTTGAAGTTCGAGTTTGAGAACGTGTGAGGTTTAAGTTGAAGTTCGAGTTTGAGAAGGAGTGAGGTTTAAGTTGAAGTTCGAGTTTGAGAATGAGTGAGGTTTAAGTTGAAGTTCGAGTTTGAGAAGGAGTGAGGTTTAAGTTGAAGTTCGAGTTTGAGAACGTGTGAGGTTTAAGTTGAAGTTCGAGTTTGAGAAGGAGTGAGGTTTAAGTTGAAGTTCGAGCTTGAGAACGTGTGAGGTTTAAGTTGAAGTTCGAGTTTGAGAAGGAGTGAGGTTTAAGTTGAAGTTCGAGTTTGAGAAGGAGTGAGGTTTAAGTTGAAGTTCGAGTTTGAGAACGTGTGAGGTTTAAGTTGAAGTTCGAGTTTGAGAACGTGTGAGGTTTAAGTTGAAGTTCGAGTTTGAGAAGGAGTGAGGTTTAAGTTGAAGTTCGAGTTTGAGAATGAGTGAGGTTTAAGTTGAAGTTCGAGTTTGAGAAGGAGTGAGGTTTAAGTTGAAGTTCGAGTTTGAGAACGTGTGAGGTTTAAGTTGAAGTTCGAGTTTGAGAAGGAGTGAGGTTTAAGTTGAAGTTCGAGTTTGAGAAGGAGTGAGGTTTAAGTTGAAGTTCGAGCTTGAGAACGTGTGAGGTTTAAGTTGAAGTTCGAGTTTGAGAAGGAGTGAGGTTTAAGTTGAAGTTCGAGTTTGAGAAGGAGTGAGGTTTAAGTTGAAGTTCGAGTTTGAGAACGTGTGAGGTTTAAGTTGAAGTTCGAGTTTGAGAACGTGTGAGGTTTAAGTTGAAGTTCGAGTTTGAGAAGGAGTGAGGTTTAAGTTGAAGTTCGAGTTTGAGTGAAGTTTAAGATCAAGTTCAAGTTTGAGTGAGAATCCAGTTTAAGCTCAAGTTCAAATTTGAGTGAGAATCCAGTTTAAGCTCAAGTTCAAATTTGAGTGAGAATCCAGTTTAAGCTCAAGTTCAAATTTGAGCGAGAATCCAGTTTAAGCTCAAGGTCAAATTTGAGTGAGAATCCAGTTTAAGCTCAAGTTCAAATTTGAGTGACAATCCAGTTTAAGTCCAAGTTCAAGTTCGAGAGAGAATCGAGTTTAAGTTCAAGTTCAAGTTTGAGTGAGAATTGAGTTTAAGTTCAAGTTTGAGTGAGAATTGAGTTTAAGTTCAAGCATGTATTAGAGTCCAGTTTAACTTCAAGTTTGTATTAGTACAGCTTAAGTTCAAGTTTGTATTAGTACAGCTTAAGTTCAAGTTTTTATTAGTACAGCTTAAGTTCAAGTTTGTATTAGTACAGCTTAAGTTCAAGTTTGTATTAGTACAGCTTAAGTTCAAGTTTGAGTGAGAGTTCAGTTTAAGTTCAAGTTTGTATTAGTACAGCTTAAGTTCAAGTTTGAGTGAGAGTTCAGTTTAAGTTCAAGTTTGTATTAGTACAGCTTAAGTTCAAGTTTGAGTGAGAGTCCAGTTTATGGTCAACATCAAGAGTGAGATATGTTTGTAATCAAACTCAAGTGGGAGGTAGGTTGATGATCAAACTCAAGTGTGAGACAGGTTTTAGAACAAGTTCAAGTGTGGACCAACTTTAAGTTCGTTCCCTTAAAATGTAATGTATAGCTTAAATTCAAATTCAGCTCAGACTTTAATATCAAGTGAAGTCCAAGTTCGAATCAAAGTTTCATTTCATGTTCCAGCCAATTTAAATTTTGAGGTAGACAATAAGACCCTTTACCTGTGCCAAGTTAAAGCCAAACTGGAGTCAACTTGAATTTCAAGTGTGAGTCAAATTCAAGTTGAAGATAACATCACATTCGGACTCAATTTCAAGTTAATGAATTAAATTTGAACACTATAATTCTCCCGCGCTCCATTTGGATTCCCAAGTTTTTCCCATGGAAATCTGGAGTGAATGCAATTATTCACTTGGACAGGGCACTTATGCTCAAGTAACGTATGGGCTTGTATGTATTTACATACCTCTACTAATGTACAATTGAAGTTATATGGGAGACGTGGAAGAGGGAAAGTTGGTGGGTTATTTGCTCATTGGGAAAAGCTACGGGCTCATTATGCGCATCTGAACGGAGTAATTAACTCATACATTTGAGAAATCACCACGAGCCAGCCGGCAATCCTCCCACTTTCCCATTATTATTTCCATATAAACTTGTCCTTTATATATTCTCCAGCATCAATTCCAAAAGAAACTTTATTAAACTTTGCGCGAGCGCCCAACATGTTTTTATTTCATCCCGGCTATTTTCTTCCATCTCTATATATGTACATATATACATACATACGCACTCTTCCCATACATATGTAGCTTCATGTACACATATCCAAGCATAATATTCGATACCATTGAAATCAAATACAAGGGTAATTCCATGTAACAAGAGAATTTAAGTTAATATGTTCCCCAAAAGGAATAATGGCCAATAAGTTAGTTGAACAAAAGAGCTTAAAACTTACCAGGTCTGATTATCAGAGTTATAGACACCATTCAGTATTTTATTCCCATTTTGCCCCGTACAAGGTCCTCCATAAAATTTCATCCCCTCTCACCCCCAAAACAAATTGTACCATGAAAAGTCAAAAATAAAACCCCAAAATAAAATTTTTCGGGTCAAAATTCTAAAAAATGTTAATCTTTTATTTCAAACTATTTGCGCAGAAATTAAAAATTTTCCCAAAAATATTTACTGCCCCCAATTTGAAGCAAATTTTCTGAAGAAGTTTCTAAAATTTAAATTACTGACCTACATCAATATTTGCGACCTCAGGGGACCAGAATGTGACGCAAAGTCAGGCCTAACTTTAGTGATAAAAATTTACGGTTTCTTATTTCATGTTTTTTTAAATATTTATGGATTGTTTTTGCAAAAATAGGAAAAATATTTTTTGAAATTTTTGTTGCCCCTAATTTGACGCAAAGTTTCTGACAATTTTTAAAAAAAATAGTTCATTGAGCTAGGATAAAAATTGTGATTTTAAGGAAATAATAAGTGAGTGAAGGTTTGAGTTTTGTTTTTCGTAAGATTGAAAAAGTTTAGAAATTTGGGTTAAATTGTAGGACCGTGAAGTTAAGAATATTGACCTGGGTTAAATACGTAATTTTTAGAAAATATTTCAGAATTTTGGCTACAATTTGGGGGAAATGAATATTTTAAAATATTTTTTGGATTTGAGGGGGGGGGAGAGGGAAGGTAGAAGGGAAATATTTTGTGGGTGCTTGTACTTCCCGTATGTAAACTGCCTGTAAGGGTTGAAAAGCTCGATTACAAAGCATGTGTTGCTTTCTTTTTATTTTCCCAGTTTTTCTCAACCATGGAGTTTTGCCTATTTGCATTGCTAATTCAATTTCCACTCACGATCCTCCGACTGGCTCTCTCCACATATACGTTCTCACTTTTTCCCCAGATATTAAAATCCTATTTCTTGGCTCGAGTTTTTCAAAGTGGTGGAGTGGAAGACTTTTTCTTACCTTCAGCTCTACTATATAGTCATTACTTCCGGCATTTTATTTTATAACTCTCAATTTAGATTTCCCCCCCCCCAATCCATGGACCCATATTCCTTTCCCTTTGTTGTGCGTGTATTTGGGAATGAGATATTGAAAAAGGATTGGAAGCAATTTGATCCAAAATATATTCTTTTATTTCATACAGTACAGTAATACATGGACGATAGGAAAAACCTCATTAGCATGCAAAAGACTGGGGAAACCCGAGCTAGGGTTTTTAAATTCATATTTCCTTCCATGTCTGATACAGACATAACTCATGGGATCACAAATCAAATAACTGATAAGAGGAGATAAGTGATATTGAATATCACTACGGAAATAATTTAAGATAATTTACCATGAGAGGATTCATCCCTTCTTTTCATTCATATGTTTATCCATGGAGGATGCCAAAATAATGCCTGAGATAACTGATCCAATAGCTGATAAGAGGAGATAAATGATATTTTATATCATAATTTCGAAATTAATATTTCTTGAGGTGAATGTAATGTCTTTGAGTTTAAAATGTAATTAAAAATTAGGAGTTGTTTAAAAGAAAAGATAATAAAATACAAAATCAATTGATCATTTCTTAAAATTTTATCTCTTGAGATAATAGAGATAAAAATATCGCTGATAAGTAGAAACTTATTTACGAAATAACAAAAAAAAATGGGTGGAAGCAATTATAGGTAGAAGAAATTACAAGAGCAATTGATTCCTGGACAGATTATAAAATCTGATATCAAGAGATAATTGAGATAAGAATATCTCTTAAGGAATCGATGTCCACAAAAATTAGTGCATTTTAAGTGGGCGCAATTTGTGAAAGCACAAGTGGACGTTATGGTTTGTTATTTTATATCATGAGATAAAGGAGATAAGAGTATCTGATAAGAAGAAAATTGTGGATAAAATCAATTTAGTTTGGAGACAATTGGAGGGGAAAGCGGGAAAATTGGAGGTGTTTGAAAGGGGATATAAGATAAGCTTATTGGTTATAAGTTAAAGGGGAGTTTCTTTTGTGAAGATATTCATTGTTAAATGAGCCCTATTTGAGCCTAATCAAAATATCAAGTTACCTTTGCCTCACCTGAGAGTCTAGCCCTCGTCAAATGATCGCTCCTTGACAAGGCGAAACCCAAGAACGTATTCATCTTTCCCAATCCACCACCCTCAAAACACGCAACCAACTATATCTCTCTTTGGACATCATTATTCTCTCTCCGAGAGCCTTAACAAGCTCCGAAAGACGGATCGATTCACTTGTTATAAGCAATTTTTCCCACGCAAAATACACACACACACCCAGCACCTTTCATCCCCATACACAACCGCTTTTTCACATTTGTTTCATCTTCTCCTCACAAGCCATCCACATTTAACACACAATGCACACACACATCATGAGGCAAGGAACAAAAAGGATAAAGCAAAACTCCGATGAATTCGAGCATGCTATGCAGGAATGAGTGACAATGCGAAAGGACGCTTGCTTGAATTGCTAGGGATGAGTTCAAGTCACACTTGACAAATAATATATTGGCTAATTTCCGATCCGGTCAGAATTTTGGTGCCAATGATTAATCAAGTAGCGTGTGTACTGTCTGGGTGTACTCTGTTTAGAAATTAAATAGCATGTCAAGTGAAGGTCAAGTGAAGGTCAAGTGAAGGTCAAGTTCAGGTTTGGATTTCAGGAAATTGTTAATGTCGTTTACCAATTCTTTAGGGTGTTTGGGATATTGAGGACCAAACTATTTAAATGGGCTTAATTTAGGCTCAAGTTTGAATTAAGGTCAAGTTCAGCTGAAGTTCGATATGAGGTCAAGTGTAGGTCAATCTCTGGTAAGTTTGAGTTAAGGTCACATCGCATTTTACCTAATGTTCAAGTTTATTTTGAATTCAAGCTCAGGCCCAATTTAAGTTTAGGTTCAAGACAACTACGCCTTGAGATGGAGGTCAAGTTCAGGTCAAGTTGACAAATTCAGGTCAATTTCAGGTCAAGTTAACAAGTTTACGTCAATTTTAGTTGAAGTTAAATTGAAGAAAAAATTGATTCACCATCATGATTAGCACAAGTTGAAGTCCAGAGTAGTAAATGTAGGGTCAAGTCAAGGTCAATCACCAGGTCAGAGGTCACTTTTACACCCCGTAACTGTAAATATTAACCCAAGCACAGCTCTGTTAAACGTCGCCCAGAAATAGAGTTAGACTTTGAAGTCAAGATCAATGTCCTTTTAAAACATGTTTTGTGTTTGAGAAAATGGGATGAATCCATGGAATGGAAAGGAGTAGAAATGTCAAGGAAACTCCACGGGAGAAAAGTATATAAAAAAAAGTATAATTTCCAAAAGCCACTTTTGTTATGCTGATTTTCAAAGGCAGATTTTTTTTCCACATGAAAACAACCCCTATAAGAATCAATGTTCAAATATTTCCCTTTCCTAAAAAAAAAGCATTCCTTTAAAATAAAATGTCTCTGCCCCCTGGAAAAATTTGCTTATATATATATTTTAACATGGAAAAAATTTCGATGGAATTCTTTTGTACTGTCTAATAGTAATATTCTAAGGACTGAGGACATTTTGGGGTCTCTGTACATGTTTTTAAATGGGACATATATTGTACAGATAGGCAGAAGGTTATTTAAGCTGGAGGTTATCCGGGTCGGATCTAATCTAAAGTAATGTCTTTATATTCAGGCATACAGCCCTAAGTTTCCCATTTTCACTCCACACTCCATCCCTGTGTTATACTAATAGGGGGGGAAATCTCAGGCCTTAGAGCATATAGTGTGAAAAAATCTCAAAGCCCAATTCCGTCTTCAAACCACCCTCACATAATACAAAAAAAAACATATGACATGCATAAAACATGATGACCAACTTACATTTACTAGCTACTTTTACACACTCACTCACAATACATTTAACGCATCCGCAGACACAAGCTCAGCTAAGAAGCAAATTCTATTCTTTTTTTGTTCCCACAGCAAAATTATTTTTTGACACATTCCCGCTTCACCTAATGTTTCCAAAAAATAAAAAAAAAAATAAAAATTACCAGTAAGCTTGTTCCATTGAGCTTGGACTGTACAAGAGTCTTGTCTTTAATACACACGGAACATATTCCAGTAATGATCTTTAGGAAAACTAAGATCTGGGATTGTGGAAGGTGGATTTGGAAGGAAGAGCGTTCCCCTCAGATGATGGAGAGTGGAGGAGAGGGATAGAGAGAGAGAGAGAGAGAGTGACACAAGGACTCCACGTCAGTGTCCTCCTCACCGTGATCATCATCATCATCATCATCAGAATAATGATGCACATACATATAATATAACAAGAGCAAAAAAAAAAATAGATGAGAGGCACTTCACGTTTTTTTCCCTTCAATCCAAAAAACAACAAGAGCTCCCACAAAACAAGCAAGTCAGTCATGTGAGAGCGAGAGGGAATCTTGTCTTCTCCCCGAATGTGACATATGCCCGATTATGAAAATCCTAAAGAATAGGAGAGTGGAGTGAGAGAGAGAGAGAGAGAGTGAGAGGGAGTGAGAGTGAGAGAGAGAGAAATAAGAAAGAGTTGCATTTCCTTTCCTTAGAGAATACTCAGGATATTGTAGCACCTCTTAGGAAAGCATTTTCCGAGTTTTGCATCGGAACAGTTCCGATGCAGGACTAACCCTCTCACGTCAGGGGATCCGTCATAGGGAGAGGAGACTGTTCCAGGGTATTCGTGTAAGTATATGAAATCCTGGGGGGTTGCAAGACTTATACTGAGACATGGGACAGGTTCCCTGAAGGATCTGTTTCCGATTAGGCAACGCTGCGATGTGTAGTTTGAAAGCTGACGAGAGACAATTATTGGGAATACAGATGCGTTCCTTCCAGGGATGCCGCTCTACATTTTTTCATGGCTCATCTTCCAGCTGGTACTTACTTATCTCCCATAAGAACGCACTAAGCTCCCACTCCTTATTTCTACATTGACAGTGCTCACACACACACACACACACACACACACACACACACACACACACACACACACACACACACACACATGAGCATCAGCTTAGCATTTGAATACACTCACGTACATATTTAATTTTACATCGGGTTTCCCACTGTGGATGAATCTCCCTTTATTCTAATGCTAATACATACTATGCACTATATACAGTACCATACACCCATGTACTCCTCCCTAGCCTATTGTATATCTAATTATATATAAGGGATATATTAATTTAACAAATTTGGTTCCCCCAGTTTAAAGAGAATTCTTTTTTGAATTTTATGAAATTTATTTGATTGACCTGGGTCAAAAATTACGGTTACAGTGGTCCTATATTTGATCTAAAAGCTTTGATTATTTTGTATTTTGTATTTTGATACTAAACACATATCCTCAGATTTGGTTAACAATTTTTGACTGTGTAATTTTTGACGTAGGGGAATCAAATAAAAATTAGGGGATTAAAAAATTTTTGGTACATAAAATTCGGGGGGATTTACTTTAATTTTGTATCATTTGAGTTTGTAACTTTAGAAAAGTAGGTTGAGGAAAGGAGAACGGGGGAAGTTTGTGAGATCATTGACAGTCAAGTCCTGAGGGCTGCATTAGATGGCATGACGCAAATGCTCATGAGATGCTGATGAGGTTGAGGAGAGTCATTACGGGCGTAATTTACACGCTCCTTGTCTGTTGACCAAAGGACACTTGAGGGAAATCTACACGTTGAAGATGGTTATAGGAGGCTCTCCTGAAAATAAAAGCATTTGACTTTTGGTGACTACTACTGTTTAGTTTCTGGCTATATGGAGCGTCTGTATTTTTAGAATTATATTTCCTGGCAGGGATGCTCAAATAATGAGACGAGACTGTATAGGTGAATGATATGATGAAGGGATATACTTTCCCCTGGACTGAAATCTCCAATGTTGGAACTATCTACATGTATGTATCTATCTATGGCGGAGTGGGAAGAAAATGGAAAGAAGGGCGTGAGAGTGGTGAAAGGGCTCTGGGAAGAGAAATGTGAAGTTGTGGAGATGTGAGAGATTCGTGGCGTGGAGGAAAAAGATAAGCCTTTGCCACGAGAAGAACAAGTGTTGGCCAACGTGCAGATCTTAAGATTTCTTCCCAGATTTATACTCTCACATATGTATATGTTCAATGTAGTCCCAGGTCACATTTACCATTACTCTCCCATATGCATCCCATATACCTCATTTCCTATCTCAGCCCTGAAACTTATTACAATTGAAGATTCGACCTTTTTTCTTCCGGGATTATCCTCCCGACTCCATTTATTATGACCATTCCCAGCACTCCCGTCTCAAATCTTACTTTCTCCAAAAATAACGACACGGAAACAAATTCAGGGGAGGACCATAAAATCCCTGGAATTCAATTCCTAATAAAATTCCCCAAATTCTTCCAAATTTAAAAATCTGATTGGAAAGTAGCCATTTTCAATTTAAACTCCAACCATAGCTTTTCTCTTACTCAGTAAAAACTCATACGGAAAAATTTTATACCTCAAATTTTTTTTCTCCCTTTAAGCTGTTTTTAAACTCCGGATTTTAAGTATCTTTGCAGAATCAACTTGAATTCAGAATCAGAACATGAAATCCGTACAAATGAGAAAGGCCTAATCTTTATAGAATCTTGAGGAAGGAGCTAATTTTTACGCATGGTTAAAGGGCAAGTAAGGGAATTTTGTGGTAGATTTTGGGGGGAAAAAGAATTCTGAAATTTGTTACAATTTAAGAATTTATTCCGGAAAAAATTGAATAAAATTCATGGATTTTTGTTATTTAACAGGTCCTCTGTTTTGGTTCAGGAGTGGGTTCCAGTTTGGATCCTCAGAGATATACATACATAATTACATACATAATTACATATGTACATACTGTAGGTAGATAACATGTTAGGTACTATATACTTTAGGATTTTTATCTGAACGTATTACAAGCCTAAGCCAGGCTTTAGTACATCCCTCCAGGACGTGAATGCATACTTGCTAAACGTCTTAACGAAGCCTGCTCTCCGAATGTGAGCGTTTGTATTCTAAATAGTCCCCAACTATGGGTATCTATTGCTATTGTGTCTTTAGTATAGAGTTGATGCCGTAGTGTGGAGCGTGCTAAAATATAGGAAATGGGAAAGCTTATAAGGATCTTGTAATGTTACATGGACGAGGCCTCTTCACGTCAAATACAGGATCTCGTACACGTAGATACCTATATATATACAGATATTGATATAGCTTCCTAGATCCTCGAAAGTGTACAAGCTGGAGGTACCTACATTACCTATATACACTCCATGTAGAGTATGTATGTACATATGTACGTCCACGTTGAGCATATACTCCCTGTGCGTCAACCCTATATAGTAGGATAAGCATTGGATCCCAGACCTTGCAGCCTATACTTGGCACACGCTACAAACATACAGAGGTCCATAAGCGTATGTTAAATATAGGGAGTGAGTAAAAACTACGTTTAGGAAGAGGCTGGAGCTTCCAGGAGACTTAATGTAGGCAGACATTTATTTTAAGTGCAGACAGTATAGTTGTGTGTAGGTTTCGCAGTGGGGTCCAACCAACTTTACCCGACCCGAAATTCCAGTAAAACTCTGGAGAGAGATAGAGAGAGGTAGAGTTTGGAGAGAGAGAGAGAGAGATAGAGAAGGGAGAAAGAGTCTGAGTACATAGAGAGATGATGAGTGCGCAATTGCGGGATTGTGTGTGTGAGGAGCAGCTGAAAAGCTGGAAGATGGAATGAGAGGCATGTATTTAGTTTTGGGAATATTCCCCTCTCAAAAGTCCGAGCGTGAGAGAAGAAAAGCTTCGCCCTGCTCTCATCTCGATCCAATGCTCCTCCGAACCTCGGTCCTAGCTGCTCCCATCCTCCTTTCATCTCTCTCTCCTTCCATTTACAAGCCTGTATTTTATACACGACCAACTCTCCCAACCCTAGTTGGATTTTTCCCCTTCTCTCTCTTCCCATCTCTTCCCATCTCTCTCTCTCTCTTTTCCTCTCTCCCAACAATCCCTTTTCTCACTCTCTTCCATTCTCCCAAGTATACACAATCTGTCGGGTTTCCTCACATTTTTACTATATTTTTCCCCTCTAGTCATTTTTACACACACAGAAAGACACACACACACACACATACACACACAGAAAACACATACACACACACACATACTCATTTACACAGAGAGAATTCGTGTGAGCTCTGTGGTTCAGGTTTCCCCATATCATTCCTTCCTTTTAAAAAAGGGTGAGTGGAATTTATTCTCTGAGTTTTCTCTCCGCTGAAAAACCTGTTTTTTTTTGTATTTTAAAGCTTGGCGTCCGTGTCTTCCGTCCAAACTCATTTCACGTTTCGTATTCCCCGTACTTTGTCTTTTGAGTTCCTTTCGCGGAGATTTAGACGGAGACTCCATTTTTATTTGTGGGGGGTTTCGAGAAAGAAATAGTTTTGACTCTTTTTTTTTCGGCTCAGTTGGGTAATTTGAGGTAGTTTGTTTTAGTAGAGTGTTAGGGGATATATTTCAATGAGGTTTAGGAAAAGTTTGAGGAAGAATTTTAGGAAATTATTGATATCATTTTGGGGGAAATTGTAGCATTTTGAATAAGATTTTGAGAAATTTCGTGGTAAAAGTTGAAAATCGTGGTAAGCACTGTTTTGATAAAAATTGCCAATTTCAGTGGAATTTCTTACAAAATTGAAATGTCATTTTGGGTGACATTTTTGGGAGGAGTTTTCAGTTGTAAGTCAAAATAGTAATTATTTTAGTGTCGTTTGAAGTGACATTCTTGGGAGGAGTTTTCAGTTGCCAGTCAAAATAATATTTTGGTGTCATTTGACGTGACATTTTGAATAGGATTGTAGACATGAGTTTGAGTACTTTTGAAAGTAGCATTTTATTGGGATTTTAGTATTTACGGGGGAAATTTCCGCAATGGAGTAACATTTTTAGGGAAGTTTTGGTACAAATTTAGGAAAGAGCCCGATGTCTCTGTAGTTTTAGTACCACCTGAGAAATCAGCTTAAGTAACATTCTGCCATCATAAGTTTAGAGAATTTTGAGGGGGATTTCTCTCGGGTGTTGCGTCACATTTTGGGTAGGAGTTTACCAGCATGTGGTAACAATTGTATAATTTTGGGCCGGTAGTTTGAATTATGTTACATTTTGTCAGGGCGTTGGTTTTATTTAGTTTTGAGAAAAAAAAACACAGTTTGATATTGAGCCTTCTGTTGTGTAATTTCCCGACAGTTTTCCCTTGGTTTCCCCGTGCGGTGTTCCCTTGTGGATGTGCTCAGAGAGTTTTGAGAGCGTCCCTTGCAAAGGCCATAACCATGAGATGGGATAGGAGTGGCACATCCAATTTCTTACAGACTGCTCAGTTTTCACCGGCTGCACCGCTCCACTCACTGTCTGGCTCAAGCTCTTCCATACACACACACACACACACACACACACACACACACACATCTCTCTCTCCTCTCTCTCCTTTTTGCCGCAGAGGGAAATTGTCCTACAGAGAGAGAAAAGTCCTGGCTTTCACACACACACACACATACACACACACAACACACACACACACACACAAGCTCCTCATCATCATCATCATCCTCGTTGACTTTCCTATATACCCACATCTGTATATATTCAGAGCCTGTATCACTCTCTCTCTCTCTCCTCGAACAATTTTGTATCCACAGTGAGTTGCTTCTTTCTCCGTTACTTTGACTCATCATATCGTATATATGAGTCACAGTGTGTGCTCTCCTCATCGGACTTTTGCTTCCAAGGCACAAAAGGCTATATAGACTCTGGAACAAAACCACTTTTCAAGGAACGTGTGCTCAGTGAACTGAAGGCTTCTCCATTGTTCGCGACTCTTTCTCTCGCTCTCTCTCTCTCTCTCTCTTCTGTTTCTCTCCATATTTTTAGATTCTCCTCAGCGTTTGTCTCGACGAAGCCCCAAAGTCACGAGAGGTCTTTCCTTCATCACTTTATCACCAATAGAGATCATACAGTCTCAAGTAGGTACAGTTCTCCAGCTCTCATTTCCATTTAAATATCTCCTTTGCACGGAAAGTTCATCTTCCTCTTAAAATATTTACTTTTCTGCATTTCAACATTTTGGGTTTTAAAACATTTATTTTTTGGAAGGTTTCGCTCTGTGGTTGCAGAAATAGTTTTATAAAATTATGTTTTATCTCTACAACCGGTTTTTTTCAAGTTGGTCTTGCTACCGGTTTTGGGGGTCGGAAACATTTATTGGGGGGTGAAATATGGGCGTTGGGGGTAAAAATATTAGTAATTTTGAAGATTCACTGGTTTCTTTGGAATTTCTTGCAAAATGAGAGTGAATTCTTTGTTTTTACAATTTCAATTATATCTGGTTCCCAAATATTTGGATTACAAACATTTGTCTGGTTATGGTTTCCCAAAATTTGACTAGTTATAGTTTCCCAAAAATTTGACTGGTTATGGTTTCACAAAATTTGACTGGTTATGGTTTTCCAAAATTTGACTGATTATGGTTTCCCTAAATTTGACTGCTTTTGGTTTCCCAAAATTTGACTGGTTATTGTTTCCCAAAATTTGACTGCTTATCGTTTCCCAAAATTTGACTGGTTTTGGTTGCCCAAAAGCTGTATCTTTTAGTTTCAAATACTTGCGTCCCGACTGTTTTGTTTCGAAAAATTTTTACTGGTCTTTAGTGTTCCAAAATTTGACTACTTTTGGTTTTTGAAAATCTGACTGATTCTGTTTCCCAGACATTTCCCCAAAATCCAAAATCACATTTTACTTTCGTTCCAGAAGTATCTACTGAACGCAGTCTTTCCAGCGTCCAAAGTTTTCAAGCCTTTAAAGTTTTCCAATTAAAATATAAATTTGGTTGCCCAGATAACCCCCCTTTAAATTTTAAGGGGAAGGGAATTTGATAGAGCCTAAAGTAAATGTAAGCTTGATATACACCCGTTTATACAAAAAATGAGAGGCTGGCTGGAAAGCCTTTTGCGTCGCTCAGATTATGTGGACCCCTGCGGAAAGTAAACTGTAATAATTGACTTATATTGGGGCTGACGCATGCAGCCCCAGTTAGTTCTCCGTACTCTCTCATCATCAGGCCTGACGGGAAATTCTGTGTGACTGAATAGGAAAACATGGAGTTCTGGAGCTACTACTATAAAGTAGATACAGAGTGAGCGCATATGTATAGGAACGGTATAGTCTGTGGGATGTGCTGGGACTCCAATCATGAGCATACATATGTATAAATAGGGAAGGTGATTAACACCTCGGAGCTGGGAGCTTGGTCTAGAATTTGTTGAAAGCCCATTAAGAAATTAGTTAGTGGCCGGTGGGGAAAAATGACGAGGAGCGGAACTGAGAGAGAGAGCGAGAGAGAGAGAGAGAGAGAGAGAGAGGAAGGACTAAATAAACGGGAGATGAAAGAGGAATAGAGGGAAAGAGGTAGCCTGAGGAGAGGGGTGCGTGAATCCGGGTAATTCTGGCGTGAATGACATGATTTTTCATCATCTTCGGATCTCTCACATCCGCCTCCTCACACGCAACCCGAGAACACCAATAGGAAAACAATACACGGACAAGAGCCAGTCTCGAGTCCAAAACTGGGAAAACTCCTCCAGAATCCACAGAGACGAGGGAAACGCGAAAGAGGGAACGAGACAGAGAGAAAAAGAGAGAGAGAGAGAAAAAAAAGCGAGAGATAGAAGCGAAAGGGAAAAAGGGAAAGAAGAAAAAGAAGAAGAAGAGGAAAAAAGTAGGAGATGGAGAAAACGGCCTAAAACTCACTCCTCTCTCATCAACATAAAGCACGAGAGCCAAAAAGCAATCCAACAAGAAAAGTAAGATTTCTCTTTTTTTCCCCCCTTTTTAACTTTTTCCCTCTCTTCAGGCGTCTTTTTGGCCATACGGATCTCTCTCCGTAAATTGCTACCAGTCCATACCTTCAACACAGAGAAGTATCTCCCTTTTTTTTCTCATCCACTATTTTTTTCCTCTGTTGTTGACAATGCCCCGTACATACATACATATGTAACACTGGAGCTCATCCCTACATCCACAGTTTTCTTATCCTTAGTTTTCTCATCCTTTAAGTCATCAAGCTGGGCAACATTTTCTTTTTTCTTCAGGGTGTGTGTGTGTGTAAACATTACTAGAGAGACAGAGTCATTGCGCAAAAGCACTCTTTTATCCAATCGTTCCTCCTGAGGAGGTCTCCTAAAGGCTATGTTTTTACACAGCCTTAGAAAATTAGGGGAAAATTTTAAATTACTATTTGAAAGCGTTTTCCCAAAATTTATAAAATCAGGCTGTTTTTTTTAAAGTCACAAAAATAGATATCCGAGAAGTGGAAAATCTATAGATATTAGGAGTGCATTTCAAAGGGCTCATTTTAAAAAGAGAATCCTTTCATCCTGTTTCATCCAATTTAAAATTCCTTTTACAAAATATTACCTATCGATTTTCTCTGGTCTTGCATTGAAAATCCATTTTAAATATTACCTATCGATTCAGTAGACTTTGCAGGGGAATTACATGAGAATAAATATGGGAAGAGGCCTTGAGCAATGGTTTTTATTGCTGGTGTATAAAAATCATTAAAAATAGATATAGATACTTCACAGGGAATGAAAAAAATCTCTTGAAGAAAAAAAAATGTTGAAACGATCCCCAGTAGTAATAAACTATACGGAGAAATTGCTGATAAAAAAAAGTGCTGTACATACATATATATATGAGGGTCGGCTAGGAAGGAGAATCAATTTCACAGATGAGTTTTCCCACGAAAGGAAAAAAAAGAAGGGGTTTGGGTTTATGAATAGGTGAGTTTTGGAGCCCTTGAGAGTTGAGATGGGGCTTGTGTTAAAAAAAGTGAATTCTACAGGGCTCAATGAATTAATGTTATAAAACGTGGGTAATCCAGTTGACAATAAAGAAAGGCGAGGGAGAGAGAGAGAGAGAGAGAGAGAGAGAGGGAAGCAATTGATCTTGAGTTAACTTTATCTAGAAAAAGATACGGAAGGAGAGAGGGAAAGACGAGTGTAAGAAAAGGAGTGAGAGAAAAAAAAAGGAAAGAGGGATAAGGTAAGTAAACGCAGGCCATTCCCTTAGTGAATTAATGCTTTCGAATATGAGGATCGATGGGATGCAATGAGGAAGGTGCCAAAGAAGTAGAGTCTTTTTATAAACGTAGCCCAAAAAGAGCCTAAATTTCATCTTGAAATGAATCCCATGCTTTTTCGTACATTTTTATATAAAAACGTGAATTTATACCCAAAATATTTACCCACACAATTCAAGACTGATCTTGAGAGGGTCGATTATAGGAAATATTTTTCTCTTGTAACAAAATCCCTTACAGCAAGCGTTCCCAGTACTCTTAGGTGCTTTTCTAGAACGAGAAAAATTAGCATTGTGGTAAATGGGCATGTGTCCCAATATTTTTGTCCTTCGAGCTAATGCTCTCCAAATAGGGTCTCGGCACTATAGCAAGATTACAATTTATAGTAAAAGCCTATCCCGAACAGTCCACACTAAATTTACAGGCAACTCTCTGAAAAGATCAAATTTCAAGGAATCTTTCCCTTACCAAAATCCTTTCTACTGAGAGAGAATTGAAATTATAATTTAACACTTAAGGCTAAAAATTATGGGACAATAGGAAATAGGAATTTGTCCAAAGGATTTTTTTCCCCGAAAAAAAAAACGTTTTTTTTTTATAGAGAGTCTCCCACAGCAAGGGGAAACTGTATAAGGGAAAAGGAGTCAGTATCTTCTCCTTGCAGACGTCAGAGTGAAGTAAACGCACTTTTCCTGTCGCCATAAATTTCACTGACGCTTTCCTTTTCGGTCCATCGGGTCCCTCTTTTCTCCTCTCCTTCTCTCCCTCTTTTTTTTCAACTCCCTCTCCTTGCCTTTCATATGTGCTCAAGGCTTGAAATTGACCTCCGTGTCGTTCTTCACTCATCACCACACAAGCCTTTGAGCTTTAAAGATCACTTCCGTACGGGACACACTCACATAGTCTTAAATGTATACCTATACCCAATGGCATCCCAAGTAGCTCCTGAATTTTCTAATAATTAAAGCTCCCGCCCGTCACAATTTTAGTCAGGTGCTAATTTCCATTAAAATCCTCTCACATTCATTTATTCCAAGAAACATTTTTTTTCTGAGAGTGTGAAAAGAATTTCCCACAGTCAAAAGCCCCCCTACTCAGAAAAGAGTGTAAACTCTTGAAGAGCCTCCTCCTCCTCCTCCTCCTCCTCCCCCTACCTCCTTTAAAAGATCCGTAAGGAGATTCCATATAATATTTCCCCAAATGGGTTAAAATACTCAAGTTATGAGAAGAATTTTTTTTAAGGGAGAGGAGAGAAAAAAAGGTAATTTAGGAGCGGAAGGAAAACTGGAGATTTATTGGTCCAAGGTTTATGATGACAATGAAGTAAAATGTGAAAGCTTACTTTCTCTTGGAGATTGAACATTGAGCGCATTGTTTAGTACGAGAGGTATGTATGTATATATGGAGCATTGAATATACATGAGAATGATCTGGCGCCTTTTAATGCACAGGCACAAACACAGGCACACACATACACACACACACTCCCATCCTACAACACATTATTTATTTATTTACCTTGACACGGAGGATGCGGAAGAGAATATACATGGCGAATGGCTCAAGGAACGAGAGAGAGAGAGAGAGAGAGAAAAAAAAAGAGTGAGAGTGAGAGTGCGAGAGAGAGAGAGAGAGGAAAAAAAAAGGAAGCATGGAAATTGGAATCTTGTCCGTACACAAAGTACAGGGTCTTGTGTGGGCATTGTGTGTATGTAATATGAGACGTGATATATGGCAGATTACACATTTGATGGGTTCCATTTTTTATCGCTGAGCTTTGTGGATGTGGGAAATTGGACAACTGTCGCTTATGGATTTCAATTATGATTTTTTCTCTTCTGCCTTTTCCCTCTTCTCCAGCTCCATTGACCATGTAACAATGTGTAAGTTTGAGGGAAGGGAAAGGTTAGTTGTACAAATGCCTTTCCCATATCACGTGCATACGCCAGTAGGTACTTGCATGGGAATATCCCTTGTTTGAGAAACTATTGGAACTTATTCCCTATCACGAGTTACTGTATCTACAGAACTCTAGCGTTACAGAACATACTGGAAATGTCGGGTGTTCTTCCTATATAATCAAATCTATGGAGGGTATTTTCCCTATAGGTGTATAATTACAATGGACGTACATACGGATTGTCTCCCTCCTTCACCCTCACACTTACTGTACCTTTATGGGGCCCCGGC
The DNA here is from genome assembly GCA_947179485.1 of Allacma fusca. Lineage (NCBI taxonomy): Eukaryota > Metazoa > Arthropoda > Collembola > Symphypleona > Sminthuridae > Allacma > Allacma fusca. Next base: position 43,286,128 of record OX359248.1, on the reverse strand, counting down.
ACACGAGCACCCTGTAATTATAAAGTGCGTACTCTGACAGTAAGTAAGTCCCTTCTACATAGCCCGAGCCCGTGGGGTTAATTCAGAAAATAAAGTCCGTCCTGTTTATAAAAACCCCCATGAAATGAACACTCCTAAATTTTACTATCAAGACTTAAACACTAGGAAGGGAAATCCTAGTTCTAAATGTTCTTGTAGGAATCTCTCCTAAAGGGGTATTCATAATAGCATGAATCCCCTGTAAATGTAAGGGGAAAGATTTCCAAGACACCCACATCCACAGATACCCTTATGCTGTATTTATTAGCAAATAGTTATCCATCCCTGTGTGAGGAGGGTTAGAATCATCAGAGAATGACTCCTTCCAAATTTCCCAAAATTAATATCTGCCTACAGCACAGTTTTACTATCCCTGGAGCTCCAAGAGACAATTTTTCCACCAACACTAGAGTCCACAGCTGGACTAGTTTTAAAAGGACGAAGGATTTGAGACTGGAAGTACCAGCTCTGAAATTTATTTAAAACAAGGGGTTTTTGAGGATTCAAAAATTCCAAGGAATTCATTCCCTTCATGTCAAAAAAAAGCCTTGGGTTACAAGCGTGAAAATTGACTCTCTTTATAAGGAGTGTGCTCACAATAGAGCTGAACACTCTAGTCAGAGTCGACTGTACATACAAAGGGAAGGATATGAGTAGAAGGAGAAATGGACGGAGGAATGCTGAGAGGAGAGCTCCGGTTTTAAAAAAAAAATAGAAAGAGAAAAGAGAGCCCCTTTTTAAACACATAGGTTTTGGAGTTTTTCTCCCTTGGTATTAAATTCAGGAATAAAGGTTCACTTGAGTTGTGTAAGGATTAGTGCAATTGGAGTGCCATTGTCTGCTTCCACGGAGCTGGAAGACGACTGTGCAAAAGAGAGGGAGCAGATTTCGGGAGCAAGAGACCACAAAGGAAGAGACGAGTTTGTAATGGACGGGAGTTTTCGGAGTTGCCCAAGATCATCATACGAGAGGACTGGCTTCTCCATAGTTTTATATGTAGAACTCATGTACATATGAGCCTATAGCACTAAATTACATACATACGTATGTATAGCTAGCATATTGTCCTGTCTTTGAACCACCCTGCAGACTCCTGCTGCAGAGGAGTCATGTTCTTATCCCTATTGTGGGAATACATAGGCAGACGTATGTATGTACATGACTGTATTGGGGACGTGTGCAAGACAGACATGTGGCAACCCTTTCAATTATTTCGTGCCGCATCCCTCATTCATTCCCTGGCTCTTCCCATCTCTCTCTCTCTCTCTCTCTCTCTCTCTCTCTCCCTCTTCCCATCCTCCACGTCTGTGTACATACCTAAGACTTGCTCCCACATCTCCGGATTTTTACGCACACACATCTACGAACAAAGTTGATGGAAAAGTTGCTCTAGAATCTCTCCCTCCCTTTCTCTCTCTCTCTCTCTCTCTCTCTCTCTCTCTCTCTCTCTCTCATCTCTCTCTTCTCTCTCTTGCACTCTCCCCAATTTAACATTGCTGGATATGGGATGCCGGTATTTTCAGCATTGGCCATTTCTATACCCTTGTATTTATACACATATGTACATGACATGTATATAGATATCCAAATCCACACATCATCTACATATGTATGTAGATATGTATGTACGGTACAATCCTTCCCATAAGGGCACATGGCAAGTACACAAATGAATGCTCCCTGCTCGTACTAATGTATACATATTGAGAGTCCTCATGTATATATTTGTACGCATTAAGCAGGACTTACTCCCTGTATTTGCAGATATTGCAAGGCCCCAGCACATACTAAGTACATACGAATGACGTGTACTGTGTATCGTGTAACGTCTAAAGAGTAGATACCTTATGCGCAGACAGGGGATGTAAATAGAGGTCTAGACTTCGCACCGGCTCTACACTAAGCCCCATTGGCTCCCCATAAGATTTGCCAGTGGGTCCATCCATTGGGCCCTACAGCCCCGTTCCTATAATTACATACATATGTGCGTAGGTACATACGAACATCCTCCAGATCGATGAATCTATGCATGAGATGGGTGCAGGAGGGCTAGTGGAAAGATAGACCGTCTGCGGAGGGAAATACCAAAAGCTGCATTATGTATTGCAAGAAGAGAGATATCCTCCTATTTATCCCTTTTTATACGAAAGCTCTTATCCTTACACATACACTCACACACACACACACACACACACACACACACACACACAACACATTCCCTATGGAATACTAAAACTCTATACAATCATCCATGTACACGTAGCGCTTTATAGCCCTGCTTCATACACACAGGTATCTATATTTACACTCCTGTTTTTCCTGGTCGAATTCAGCCTCCTCCAAAAAGCTGGACCTTTCCCCATTCATTATTCATGGATTGAAGGAGCAAGAGCGAATAAGCCACTGCGTCAAAAATATATAAAAAAATCCCTAAATCTGTAGATACATCTTCCCTTCTTCAGACCAAAAAAAAAAACAAGTATTATTTTACATGAGACTCAGAGATGCGGAGAGAGGGAGAGTATTAGAAAAGTAACTGAGATGGAGAGTCGAGCTCAAAAGTCATAAACAGGAATTAAAAAGCTTTAAATTCATTCCCACAAGGTTGTTTTTGTTACGGGGGTCCATTGAAATGCAAATGGTGGCGCAATCGTTCTAATTAAGGTAGCTCAATTCCTCCGTCAGTTTCTGTTCCCTTCGGCCAGAAATTAGTGTCAGAGTGTAGGAAAGTCTATATGTACATATATATCCTCATCTCTTATCCTTTCCTGGGAAAAGGGTGTAAAGATATATAGACAGAGGCGAGGGATAGAAATGGATTCAATTTGGAGTAAAAAGATCCCAAAAAATAAAACCATCCGGTTTTATAACAGGAGTGATTGAAGGACTTGAAAACAGTGAAAGCCTTCAATTTGTCTTAGTATTTACTTTAAATGTAGATTTGAAATGGGACCGATCCCATTTGTTATCCTATTGACTGATAATTTTGACAAGAGAATAATACTGTCACATTCTCATGCTCGTTTGGGATGGAGCTTCCTAAATAGGTTTTTAGTGCAGACAGACAGACACACACACACACACACACACACACACATGCTCAGGATATAGCTCCTAGAAAAAGAGACGTGACCATGACGGACTCCGCTCTTAAGGCCGTTGTATTTAGTTGACAGGGAATTAAGGCCCTCATCATAGGGAGGAAATGGTGGGCTGAATTGGTTTATCGACAATAATGAATGCCAAGGAGACTGTGAGTGAATGTCAATAGGGAAAAATATTTCTCATGAAAAGAATTGACCTTTTCCGTTTCTTCGGAATAAAATGGCATTTCAAAATATATCTCACTCAGACCTCTCCCAATTAATAGTACACAGATATAGCACTATTTTTATACAAATCTGTATATTTCTCTCCATCCTCACATGATAGTTCTGGGCCCTATTACAAGCACAAGGAGTTCCTGAGGGTTCCGTGATATTGGAATAAAAATAGTACACTCTGTCTATTACGGATCTCCCTTAAAAAATATAATTACAATTTAAAACCAATCCCTGGAAATTAAATCCCAGAAAGTTTCCCTTAACTTTGGCGCCAAATTTCTGTCTAAAAATTCAAAACATTATAAAAAATTGGGAAAACGTAAAAAATTCAAAAGAATACACAAAATGTACAGAGTTGTTTGGTTAAACATTTTTTTACAGATTTTCTTGCTGTATATTAGGAATACTGTGATAGGAAGGACTGACTGTGTGAGTCTAATCTCCTCTAAAATGCTCAGCCCTAAAAGAAAAAAAGTATAGGATTTTTGTAGTGAGTAGAAAAAGTTCAGGCTGGAGGAGCAGAGCATATGTGTCTGAACGTGTGTGTGTGTGTATGGATATCGAGGCAAGTGACCTTCGCGAACCGTTGTCTGATAAGTTCAAGTCATATAAAAAGCATTATTTATAGAGCCTCTCTACTCCAGACTATATAGACAGGCCCAAGAGATAAAATTCGAGGCTTGTCAACGCAATGGGAAGGCTTATGCTAAAAATGTAATATGCGTGTTAGTTTTGTGTGTGTTTAGATGTGTATGTGTGTGTGTGTGTGTGTATGTGTGTGTGGTTATTGCCAGTGTAATAATAATTATTGAATTTTTTTTCCTACTCAGTATCTACTGATTATTCAATGTAAATTTACAATAAGGAGGGTAAATGTGACTTTGTGGAAATCCAAGTCTGAACTGATATCGTTTGTCCTCACAGATTAAATGTGGTCTTGACGTGGTTCTGCATCCTCTCTGCCCCAGTCCCTGGCAAATCATGCTGACGTCAATGGCATTCACATGGAGAATCTCATTTGACTCTATCACACATGTACATATCTGTATATATCTATACAAACACTCTATATAACAACTCTTGTCTTATTACTCATCAACACCACCCCCACAATTGAGTCATTGGAGATAGAGAGGACCGGACCGGCCAACACTGTCACAAGTAAGTTTCTAACTATGACATTTTTTCCCTCACTCTTGAAATACATAGGTCCCTTTGTAACTGGTAGTTGAAACACATTATTTAATACATATGGGATCAAAGGCATAATCACAAGTTGACGTCAGAAGGAAAGCTCCGGAGCATGAAATCCTTTAAGGGCAAATTCTCTGCATTGAGTGAACGCTCAAGAGCAGTGCTTCAGGATTTGTTAAAGGTGTAGAAAATTCCTGGTATGAATTTAAAAAAATAAAATAAAGTAACTATATCCAATATTTACTGAATCTTTGCAGGAAAAATGTTGAGATTTTAAGGTGTGAGAGCATATAAAGAGGTTATGTGGATATGAGAAGAATTAGATGCGTTTTGAATTGATAGAAATCTGTAAGAAAATAAGATCTCTTGTATTTTGCATATTGAGGCTTAAACCCTAGACCTGGACTGTGTTACTTGGGAGTATGGGAAAGAGCTATAGGACATATGGAAGCAAGTAGGAAATTCTAATTGGAAATCATGCCTTGACATGATGTGTGTTTGTATATGGAGGAGTGTGTAGTATTTTCTACATATAAGCAGGGAACGATAGGAGCTGACTCTGAGGAGGGAAAACTATCAACAAAAAGACAGAACCGCGACCCAACCATATGAAAGCATTCATTCATGTATTCCCATCTGGTTAACCTTTTGCTTTTATTACAAATGTAGAGAGTGTATGTAGGCAGACCCAGGGGTAGGCAGGCATAGCTTGGGCCCAGTCTCTATCCTCAAAGTGCTCCTTGTTACTGCTCCGACCACCGCTCATCTTCCCACAGAGTGTGCATTGGTGGATGTATGTATGTATGTACGGCCGTTAATTGTCTCTGCATATGTATATGTGGTGGTGGGGAGGCCCTAAGCAGATGCATGGGGACTCATCAAGATCCAGCTCTCTGGTCCACATATTTCCTCCCAAGCCCTATATTACTGTAACAATAATCTACGTCCTTTGAGTCTTCCCTATACTGAGCCCAACATTCGCTCAATAGAGTACAGGAGTCCTCCAAATATCCCCCTTTCTACAACCACATCTCTAATTATTATTTCAGAAAATATTAACTTTCTCAAAAAATATTTGATTCCCCTATTTTATAGAAAATTTTATAAGGATTTTATACCTATTTTCCCCCTCTGATACCTTCAAAAACTCACCCCCTTCAAACCTGTGAAAGCACGGTTCAAATCCAAATTTTTAGAAAATGATTACCCAAAACCCTGATACAGGATATTTTTTTGCAACAAAGCACTGGTTTCAAAAGTAAAACATTTCAGGCTCGTTTCCTGCAAATTTTATGGGCTTTCAAATGAGCTACTCAGTTTTAGAATCCTTCTGAAATTACGGGCGTAAGGGCTCAAAATTTGGAGAGAGATTGATTTTGTATAAAAAAAATTGGAAGGGTTCAGAAATCCCAAGAGGAGAAAACAATTTAAGTGATTATTTTTTCCTCCAGATTTTGTCACTTGAATTTTGGGAGGTTTGGGAAGAAAATTTACTATAATGGGAAAAAATTGGGTATTCTTTAAAAAGGGGTTTTGTAGAGAAACGCAGCTGTGTAGTAAGACATCCTGTACATTACGGTCTTGTGGTAGCTAAATACACATGACAATTCATTAGCTCCAGAGTAAGTAGCTAAATGTGAGTGTGCCAGAGTATGCAGGGACTGTATAAGAGTATTTGAGAGGAAATGCAAAACGGGATAAATATAGGGGGATCATATGGGGATTGGAAATTTTGCCTTGTTTTGGGATTTTGACAGATGGGTCCTTGTCACTTAAGCAGAGTACTGTATTCCTTTCCAGTGAATTGGAAATACATACGGGGTCTCTATATCTATCTATGTATGTATTTATGTGTGGGTATGAGGAGGACATTCAAAGGAAATTATAGGAATGGTAGAGGACTAGATAGGAGCCGCATGGTCTTGTATCTCTTCCAATGTGTGCACTTCTCTGAGCACACCACAAATGCTGGGTTTTCCTCCAACGATTGGGACTGACACTGAGTCCATTGAATAGTAGCTCACAGGAGCGACGTGTCTTCATACAAGGAAAAAGGTCTGGGAGACAGGAGTGTTCTCATTGATAGGATTTTAGTACAGCAAAAGCGTAATATTATTTCCAGTGGTTAAGTATTGAGAGGCCGGAGATCCCTACTATAGTTCTCATAGAGACCAGTCTCTGGAAACTTATCTCCGTGGAACGAACTCATCTCATCTCCCTCCTCTCACAAATCAAATATTATCTTTGAGCATCTCCACACATAATATTTCCTCATCAAATTTAATTCTCTGCAAACATCCCACGCATCATTTAGCTCTTTTACAAAATTCCCTACAAATAAAAAAAATACACGTCATTTAACTACCTACATATTATCAAAATTCTCTGCAAATAAACACGCTTCATTTAGCCCTTCAAAAGAATTCCCTTTGAGCAAACACTATTTTTAAATTTCCTTCATCAGGGAAAAAATTGTACAAACAAGGACGCATTATTTAACAATTATTCCTTCTTTTTAAATTCAAAATCCCCAGATCATTTTTACCTATATTGTATATAGATACAAAATCCTACAAAAGCTCTGATTTCCAACTTTTTAAACAATCCTTACTTCAAAAGCCCACGACAAATTCTTGGAGCTACAATTGTACATATTGGAATTTATAACTTGAGCCAATTAAAAAATTCATTCAGGCCTAAAGCCCAGTGTGTTTAAATCAAACAAGTTTCCTCTGGACTCGAATTTTATTCCCAGTTCAGCAAAATTCCCAGTATTTTTCAAGAGCTTCATGTGAAAGTGCCAGTGCATAATTAACAGTGTAATAGTAAAACTATTGGATATTCATATATAGCCTAAGGAGTCAATTGAGGCTTTGACAGTTAATTTTGAAAGGAATAATTACTCAAAACCCTGTAAAAATCCTTCAAGGCTCTGATTCCAAGGAACGGTTCTGAATATTTAGCCCCGGATTTTAAAATAGTGTTTAGTGCTGGACCGGATTCTTTTGGAAACTTGGTAAGAATATTTTCAATCAAATTAAATGCATTGGATAACTTGAAAAATTTCCCCAAATATTGCCCTCAAATTTGATTAAATAACTAAAACGTTTGCCCCAAAAAATCCCAATACATTTTGCTAAACAAGCTTTCAAAAATACTCAAAATTCTCTCAATGCCCCAAATATGTAGCGGAAAAATCCTTGAAATATACAGTTAAAAATGTCAGAATGCAGATGTTTTCATTGCCAAATTTGGGGGGCAAAATTTGAACATACGCTTTCAAAGGCAGGCTCTATTGTTTCCCTACTCTTTTTCCGAGCCACTATAGTATATAGAATATATACTCTGGCTTTAGAAAATATATACGGGAGACAGTGGGAAAAGATAAGTTGACTTTGAGTTAATTTCCTCATGCTCCTTTGACTCCTTTTAAAATCCAGACAATGAGGGAGCTCCTCACTGATTGAATATCACGAGACAGCTCCGCACTATCATCTCCCCACGATACATAGACTCAGCCCTTGGAATAACATATATATAGATATACGGAAGAGCCCAGCAAAGTAAAGGAAAGGAAGCATACAAAAGTGTATTGACATTAGAGAGCCGTGTGGAGTTTCAGAGATTGCTGATTCAAACACATGAGTGTTCTTATGATACAGAGAGAGAGAGAGAGAGAGAGAGAGAGAGTGAGAGTGAGAGAGATAGCGTATCTCTATTTTCTGGACCATATGTCTGTCACATATAGTAGGAGTCAAGTTCCGTTCCAAAATCCGGCAAACACACACACACGTACTGACAAAATCAGCCAATTTAGAAATCCTAGGAGGTTTTCACTTTCAATTTACAACATTTATACAGTCAGCCCTATTTGTGTGTAAGAGGCCTGTAAAATACAAAATCTGACTGTACACTAAATTTTGAATTGTACACTGTTGTTCCTGGAGTTACTGGAAGTTTTGAGAGAGAGAGAGAGAGAGAGAGAGAGAGAGAGAGAGAGAGAGAGAGAGAGAGGGAAAGAGAGAGAGACAGAGACGCAGGTAAATCAATATTTATCAGTTGGTTCACACTCCAGTGCCTTTCCTGTTTTTGTCAGCCATTCATATTGAGTTGCCTATTTAGAGAGGAGGAATCTCCAGCCTGGAAATAAATGTATGAATCCTCCATTTGAAACTACGTACGAATGCTTATTTCATATTATGTATGTACATACATGTTTTTGGAGTATACACAATTTCTATGGGCCGATGTATGTATTTGTTGAAGTTGTCAGAGAGCGATAGGAGTTATAGGGGAAAAGACATGGCACATATGATAAGGACACTTAATTAAAATATTCTCAAAGGAATCAAAATGTCAGTCGTAGCTAATAAATGTATGCAAACACTTGGATGCAGTCCGGACTCTTTATTGGAGCATCCCTCCGGAAGGAACTGAAATTAACACATGTGCTAGGAGGCTCTGTGTGGGATGGGAGGAGGGATTAAGATCCTGGGGAATTGCAAGGTTCTGCATTGCAAAAATATTGACCAGAGACGGGCCTGTTATGGAAGGGTCCGTGGGATGAGAAGTGGACTGTAGTCCAGAGATAGGAAATAACATTGACGTATTTAACCATCGCAGACAGAAACTAATTGAAAGTTCCTTGCTCTCTCTCTCTCTCTCTCGCCTCGCTTCCTTTTTCTCATCAAGTGAGACTTTATCCCAGGGCTTGGGACATTGAGCAAAAGCAGAGCAGATGGAGCTTATTAATTTATTATTATTATTATTATTGCTACTATTATTCCTATTATTACTCTCTGCTCCGCATTAGACATGGGGCCGGACTCCAAGTCCCGTTTGTCTGCAAACATTCAATTTACTTTGATTAGACAGGCCCCGCCATAACTCCTTCCCATACAAATGAGTTGGAGGCGGCTAAGAGGCAGGAATTAACATCTGTTCCCAATTTGAACAACACACGCTACAGTAATTATTATTATTAGAGCCGTGCTAAAAAACCCTCCTTTTTTTATTGGGGAAGTGACAACAGTGACTCATTGTCAGTCTTCAGAGACTATATTTGAAACGAGCATTACAAAAATTCAACAGATAGGAAATTGTTTGAAAAAATTCTGATAGGAAAATATCATTTAGAAAAATTCATGGAGGAAAAATGTCATTTAGAAAACTTCATGAAGGAAAAATGTCATTGAGAAAAATTCATATGAAAATTTGTATAAGAAATCTTCAAGTAAAAAAAAAATCCTTTAGTTCCCATTAACTGTAATTTTTCAACCCAAATTAATTTTTATTTAATAGAACACTGTAATGTTAAAAAAAATACAAGCGCGTTTTTTAAATAAAAATAAACCTTCAAAAAAAGAGAGCCAGGCATTACAGTGTGAATTCTAATTAAACAAAATATTCAAGTCCCTGCATTTGATTCACCAGCACCTGGGAAAAATTCCCCTTTGAAAGGCCTTTATTTCAGGAGGATTTGCTAAACGAATAAATGCATTTAATCAGCGTGAACCCTTATACACAGAAGTATGTATGTATAGGGAGCTCCCGCTATAGTACAAGATTCCCTTGTAAGGATAAAAATTCTCACGTTACAAAAAACATCCTTGTCAGAAAATATCCCCTTCAAAATGACTGTCCTTCAAAGTACGTAACCCTGTATTAATTTTTGGCTCCTGGAGAACCAGCAACCCCAAAAATTTTTCCCTTCCTGCGAGCCTGTTATAAAGAGACTAGGCCGTACTAATAGGCCTAAAAGTCTCCCTATCCCTTCCCCCACAGTGAAAGCACACGGAGTGAAAGTGTCTCTTCCGGAATTTGTAATCTCACATAGCTCCGCTTGATCCCCATAAGTTTTTAATGCATTCCTTGAAAGGATTTAAATTACTACAAGTAAGTTGAGAAGTGTTGGGAACAAAATTTGGAGTTGAGGAAGAGAAAGAGAGAGAGAGAGAGGGAGAGATTTGAGGAACACAGTAAGGGAAAGAGAAAGAAAGTGAAAATAGAGAAAGAGAAGAGGGAAGGTAAGCTAATTTTTTAAAATGAAAGAGTTCCTATATCTCCCTGCGGAAGGCAATTCCTTGATTCCATCAAAAGTTTTCATTGTGCTCTTCCAAGGCTTCATAGACTTTAGTTCCTATGCCGTTATATAAAACATCCCATATGTACCTCCCGTGTGTTTGAGCATGCAGAAGGGAAAGTCTGGGAAAGTTGGGGAAGAGACGAGGGAATGCACAAGTTTGGGTTCTTTGATATTTATGAGAAATGTGTCCTGAAATTACAGATTTTTATGTCCAAAAACTCTTGTGAAAATCTGAGGGACTCTTTGGCTTGCACACACAGACTATCTCTCTCTCTCTCTCTCTCTCTCTCTCTCACACACACATACACACGCACAGATACACACACATCCAACTCCCGAGGAATGTAAAAGATTTGAGAGGCGGAGAAAGTGAGAGAGTGGAAAAGAGAAAGTATTTCACCACGAAGCCTCTTCCTTCACTCTCTACCTCGACTAGAGAGAGAGAGAGAGAGAGAGAAAAAAAAAGTTTCAAATCATCTCCAAGGGAATTTCATATAGTGAAAGTAATTTTCTCCTGTGTAATTATATATAGGGGACATATTTATGTAGTTTATATGGAGAGAGAGTTATGAGCTCTCATATTTTCTCTCTCTCTCGCTCTCTCTCTCTCTCTCTCTCTCTATTCCTCTGTCGTGTTATAATCATGTAGAGCGTTTAAAATCCAAAAGGACTCTATACACTCCTCTTCCTCACATGATGACAAACGGAGGTAGTCAAGGGAACTGAGGGGTGTTGAGGCGGCAAGGGAAGATTAAATACTCCTCATGTGCTTCCCATTAATGGCAATTAAGTAATGGATAGATTTATATCGCGTCTACATTTTTCCCACTCTGCAAAGTTTCTCACGTCGAGTGAGAAACTTAGGGTTTTAAAGCGTTTTTCTCTCCCCTCAACTTATACAATTCCATCATTTTCAGACTTGTTTTTTAAATCGTACCTCTCTACACTTGGGGTCTCATTGGAACATTTTTCCTAAGTGATTTTCTCCAAAGAGACTTTTTCAAATGTGCTCTTTCCAAAGTGTCTTTTTTTCAGAAATCACTGCATAATTTCTCTGTAAATTTTTACCAGCCCTTTTCCCAGATATAAAAAAAGAAAACGATTCAACTCAAGAATATATATCTATTTTTATGCAAGTGTGGAGAGTTTTTTGAGACTGGGAAATTTTGGTATTTTTCTGTCAGTCCTGAACCAACAACTTCCGTAAGCTCATTATTATTTGGATTTTATGGAAGGAGAAAAAAGAGAATTGTATCTCAGAGGGGTTGTGTGTGTGTAGGTTCAAAAGAGGGAAAATATGGTGAGGTTCCGGTAGTTTTTGTCCGTAGGATTTATACATACATAATTACATATATAGATACATATATAATAATGTACACAAGGAAGAAAAAAAAATTCAGAAGCAAATTATACTTTATATGAGAATATGAAGGAGCTGGGGGAAAAGGACGCGTCTCAAGTTTCATTTCATTTCTTATTATGAATAGGGACTCCGGGCTGCTCGGAGACATAAAAAAAACGTGGAGTGTATTTATAAGAAACAAAATAATAATTCTCTTTTATTTCCATTCCGGTTAAGCAGTCTCATTCTCTTAGTCTTCCTTTCTTGAGGAGCTCTCTCCCGGAATCTATTCTATAGTCCGATGATAATGTTACCTGCATTGTGTTCTTTTTGTCATAAGGGGCGAAAGAAACTCCGTTGTGAATAAGACGCTTTTACAAATATGAATTCAAGTCTGAGCTCTGTCTTACCCCAAAAAAGGGTCTTGACTAACATTTTGTCCCACAAAATTCAAAGTAATTATTACAATCCGAATTTTAAAAATACAAAATGTCTTTAGAATTTTCAAAAATTTGATTTTAAACTCTTCTCAACAATTTCGGCTTTAATCCTCAAAATTTAACGGGACATTTTTGAATTTTACTGCAAAGATTTAAATTCCCTTTAAAATTTTCCACTTGACTTCAGTTTGTTCCTAATTTTAAAAATGCGGTTTAAAGTTCTATAAATTGGACGCTAAAATTTTGTAAAATTGTAAAAAGACCTGAAAAAAATTGGGTAAAATGGGGGAATTAGATATTTGAATTGGGTATACATTTTGATGAGGAATATTTTACAGGAGGTGGATTTTTCTGGTGAGCCTGTATTTATACAGGGCCCATATGTGAGACGGAATAAAATTCGAGACCGCAACATCCTTTGGGTGTTTTTCGTATATTTGTAGTTCCTCATATATGTATGAACATGCGTACATATGGAAAGGACGTATAAAAGGTCAGAGCCCTATTGTACACTTCCCGTCTGGCTCTAATATACAAGACCTCCACATTATAAATTTATGGGGCAAATTTTATGGAAATGTTCAACATATTGAATTATAAATGATAAGGTCTCAAGACCAGAAACAAGGTCTTCCCCGCCAGAACTCCTTTTCACAGACATAATAATGCGGGCATTAAATTTTCAAAACGGGGTCTATGGAAAATACATACGTACATATGTATCTAAGTATAGGGGTTGGGACGGGAGACGTCATCTGTATACTTTCTTGTTGCTGTATCAAGTCACCCAAATTGGATCCCTTGCTAATTACTAATTACTCATTCTTATTGTACTCGTTGGAGGAGGGCGAGACGCTTCTTCCTCACAAAAGGACGGAATTGTGCAAATGATATCAGCCTCCTCCTCCTCCTCCTCTCCTACTTTAGAACATCTTCCTTTCAGAACCCTTGTAGCGGAATTTCCATACGGCTCATTTTCCCTCATTTTTCTTCCCCTCAATAATTATACTGCACGAAACTAGCGGAAAAATCCACACAAATTAAAACTATTTCTCAACAAGTCCTTCCTAACAATCCGCACCCAAATTTACAGGGGCTCTTTGTCACATTCCAAAATCAAAGGGTCGAAAGGGTTATTAAAACTTACTTTGACATAAAAAAATCTCTTAAGGAGCAGAAAACAAATTCTGAGAACACGTGTGCGTAAGTATCCGAATGCAAAATATTTTGAAGGGAAATTTATGAAAAAGCGAAACTTCCTTGGAAATTATTAAAAATAAAAACAAGACAATTTTTGAGAGACAATTTTTGAGAGACAACTTTGAGAGACAATTTTTGAGAGACAATTTTTGAGAGACAATTTTTGAGAGACAATTTTTGAGAGACAATTTTTGAGAGACAAAATGTGTGAGCAAAACTTGCAAGAATCAAATTTGAAGAGTAAATATTGAAAACACGATTAAATCCTTGGACGTAGTTAAAAAAAAAATGGTACGCTATCTTTTACAATTTTGCCACAATTTATTTTCAGCAGCAGCAGTGCATCAAGGTTCTATTTATCACGAAATGATTCGTGCATAGGTATTGAGACGCGTAGTAACTGTAGAAGTGCTACAGATGGTAGGGTGCATTGTTAGTAGGGGCTGAGTATGTACGTCACATGTGTCTCCCTATGGAGAAAGTAGTACTTGAGCGTCCAATGGGAGGAGTAAGGAAAAATAGTGAGGCTAGGAAAGGCATTCCCATTCCATGGAAATAGCTCGTGCCTTTTCACTCTGTAGACAATTGTGGGCCTGTGTGAATTTGGTATTTGAATTTCCATCCACGTCCGTCCCTTCCTCCGCCAAAAGTCTCATATTGGTCTAGTGGTATTGGCCATCATATAATATATATAGGAGTGGAGTGTGATTTGTGTGTATGTGTGTGTGTGTGAGTGAGTGAGTGAGTGGAGGGTTTTTGAGGAAAGTGCTGTGAAAGCAAGAAATGGCAGGAGCGATCCCGAAGTTTTACTAATGACAATCATCAGCCTCCCGTCATTCTCCTCCACTTGCTCCGGCCCTTTGATTCAGTAAACAATGAGTGATCAAACCGTGCATTAGAATTTTCTCTCTCTCTCTCTCTCTCTTTCTCTTTCTCTCTGCTTTCACTCCATGGCTTTCCCATTTACAGTCTCCACTTTCTATCAAAGATCCCTTATAAGAGCATTTTCCCTATAAAATATTCCCAACCATTCCTTTTATTACAGTACTCATTTTTTATTATATTCCTATATAAAAGCCTTTACATTGTGAGCTAGTATATGTATATTGAATTGACACTATAACAGAATCTTTTATAAAATAAATTTTTATAAGGATAAAAAAAAACGGTCCATTCCAACTGCTAATGTTTTTATAAGTTTATGAAATCAGACCCAGGAAAATTAGGAGGAGAATCTGAAGGGATGATGTTATAGAGAGGGCTCACTGTTCTGCTCTAAAGGAAGGGACATATGGCAACTCCGAGCCTCATTTATAACCATGTAGCATAACCCAGACTGCTGAGGAAGAGAAATCCCCGTACAAGAATCAAGACTAACCGATTTATCAATTTGACGACACTCATACTCGAGCCATATGCTCCGCCTTATGGAGTTATAACGAGTCTAGTGTATACACTCAATGTGTATATAGGAACATATCAAATAGATATTCCCCTCCTCTCCAGTTTATACAGGGAATAGAGTTGAGAATATTTTATTCCCCCATTTTTGTAGAAGTGTGGAAGTTCCCCAGGAATTTTTATTTCTGTGTCAATTCTTCAACTTGGAATTACAAAAAAATTTATTCAATGACCAATAAAATTTACTATTAATGAACATCAAAGTGTATTACAAAAGCAAGGATTGTTTTACAGCAAATATGTGAGACTAAAATGTTAAAAAAGAAAGTCAAGGAAATATTGGGGAAATTTCTAGAAATTTTAGATTATTCCAGAACAAAATAAGTAGAAGTGTGGAGGATTAGGAAAACGAAGGGGGGAGAAATAAATTGAAGGGCAAGAAGAGAAAGAAACTTTCGAGAGAGAGAGAGAGGGAATCAAACGGCGCAAGATTAAGAAAGTGTGGAAGGAGTGGGAAATAGTGTTGATTGGGCAAAAGAACATGGTTCATAATTATTGCACAAGTTTTCTCTTCCATTATTTTTGCAGGACTGGGGAGAAAAAAGTAGGAGTGTATGTGTGTGTGTGTTTGTGTGTGTGTGGTTCCGTCTGGAATTTACTTGCACTTGATTTCTTTTTTAGCTTCTAACTCCTTCCACTCCGCTGCGCCCCCACATCTTAAGGAATAAGAGTGTCTCAGATCTTCCCAGGGAAATTCCCTCCATATGTGTGAGTATTAGGGGGAAATTGGAGAAAGTAACTTTCTCCAAACAAATGAGGAAAAATTAGGGAAATGATAAGAATAAATATTTGCACGTAGGATTTGATTGTTTGGGTCTCCGCATGTGTATGTACATGGAGGAGTGAGTGGGATTTGGGGAGAGGGGAAATGTGCAAAAGTAGTGTAGGAGTGAAAGCAAAAGTATGCAGTCTTGATGATTACCACTCGCATTTGTAACAACTGGAGCTTTTTCTCTTTTTTTTACTTCATTTATTTCATTTGCGAGACGCTTCCCTTCCGCTGGGAGATGCTCATTTGCTGGGAAGAAGAAAGGTTGACGTTTTTTTCTGGACTATTGTATCGATTTTTGCTAGACTTGCGTTCAGTCAGAGGACGTGCTTTTACTCCGCTTCTCGGATGAGAGGATTTTCCCCAGTGAAGTGTATTTTTGGGTAGGATTGGGGGACTCTGGCTGAATTTAGGGAAAGCTGTCTTAGTTTCCCAGGTTTTACTTTCCTTCTTCTTTTCCCTTGTTTTTCTATTTTCCCTTTTACTTTCACTTACTTTCAATTGCTTTCTCCACTTTCTCCACTTTCACCACTTTCACCAACGAAATTATTTTCTGCTCAATTATGATTTTTCTGTTCATTTGAACTGATTTTTTCCCCTTAATTTTTACTTCTGCAGAATTCATCTACTTTCACCTTCTTTCCCAATGTTTTAATTTTGTCTCAATTTCACTCTCAAATTCCTAGTCCAAGGACTTTTATTTTTTGTCTACTGGAACCATTTTCTCTCGCTTTACGTCCGAAACACTCGCTCACTAGTTTTTTCTCCTTCAAATTCCCCCTGCCATTCTAAATGTTTTCTTGGTTTTTTGTCCAGCTCCTCCTCTGGCGGCACTCCTTCCCTATTTTCTCACACAAGGAAAAGGCCTCCTTTCATGCTTCCACAGGATTAAATTGATCTCAACCATGTAGTTACTCCAGGAGTGAGAGTATCTTCCGATTTCCTTTCTCCCTCTCGCTCCAATTCAATAATCTGAGGTGTGCCGGAGTCTCAAGTTTTTTTCCCTCTCCGGATCGATTTCCTTCTCTGGAATGGTAAAGGACTTGTTAGGCTGCATTATTTTCTCCTTGTATTTATAAGCGGGTTGGTTTACAGTTCCAGGAACTGGGATTTTTATTGGTTGCTGTATAGACAACAATTTTCCCTTATTAAATTATTTTTGCGTATATTCAAGTAAGTTTAGCCTCATGTATACATTTTTCCCTCGTAAAAGGATCCCATTATGAGATTTAATTCCACCAGCCAATTTCTCTCCTTTCAGAGGTGTTGGGTTTGTTTCAAGGAGGAAGCCTCAAATCGATTGGAAATAGGCAAAAAAGGGTTTGTAAAGCTGCTCTGGAATTTATTATCTTGTCAATTTAGTCTCAGTTGGATGCTCCAATAAATTGGAGTGTAGTCCGCAAAACTAAGGCATGGGTCATGTTTTAATTTGAAGCGTACGAGTTAACATGGGAGAGGAACATTGTAGAAGGCCTGTCTTTGTGGGGTAAAGGATATGTTTGTGCACTTAGGAAGAAAAATAGGGGAAAGGGTAATAGCTTCTGGGGAAAGTGGTTGGTTTCAGGGAAGCTGGAGAAAGTCATGGGAGAGGCCGCAAGGATGAAAATATCCCGGCCCTCCTTCTAAACGCTAGTAGTCATTTGATGCTCAGTTGAGCTTCTCATCATGGCTTCTCATCTCCTCTGTCGCAATATGAGCTCAAATTGTCTTTATGTCTGGCCGGTCGTTTCCTATTGTTTCCGACTTTCGCGGCGAATTTCTGTCAGGTCTTTTTTCCCCTTGTACTTGCACTCCTCGAACTTCCTCCTCCACCACCCTCTGTACACTACTTTCTCTATCTCTCGTGTCATGCTGGATAGGAGCAGTTAGGGAAAGTGCCTATTCAACCGCATCTAAACTTACATATGAAATACAATAAATATCAGTATATAATCTCTTTCCCATATAATTCCCAAGGAGGCAGTAGTACATTATTTCCAGGAGAAAGGGCGGTATGTTCACGCTCTTACAAAAAGATACTCAGCCTATGGTTAGATACTGGGATGATACACCAAGACAAAAAAAATAGTCTATAGAGGAGACAATAAATTCCCAGGGATCTTTATATGTATGTATTTTCACTTGTATCTATATTTGTATGTACATATGTACATTGCGGGAAAAATATTTCCCAGTTGTTTTTACTACCCTGAAAATGGTGTTGCTCTTTCCAATGGATCAAGTTATAAAAGTCAGGCGGACGGAAGTCATACGAGCAAGATTATGGGCTCGTAAAAATAAATACACAATCCCACAGTCACACTTAGTAAATCATTTTTAATCGGGGTCAGCCTTTATGGCTTAGCCCTGATAATGGCGGGAGCGTCCCCAAGGAATGGATTTGAATTTTTTTGAGACCTCCTTTTAGCACCAAATTCTTCGAGAAAAAAAAAGAAAGCACTTTTTAATAAATTGTAGAATCTGCATTATAAGAATCTGCAGATCATATTTTTGTATCTTTGGAGTACTGTATTTAGAAAGGAATTAATTGTGGGGATTGGAATATTATTGGGGAAAAATTGGGAAAATTTTGGAGGGAAGTATCTCTCTTTACATTAGATTATTTTATATGGGATGGGGAGAAAAGGTTGGGATCGAGAATGTCAATGACAAACGGGAAGATTGAAGAGGATGCGGATCTTTGAACTGGGCAGTATGCGTAAGCGTGAGTGGCATTTACAGAAGCCTGGCCCAAAGTTCAGATTGTAAGAGAAAATACAAACTTTACCACAGCGGATTGACTATAGGGCTAGATATCTATTGCTATTTGAGATGTATGTAAATATAGCCGGGGTTGGGTGCTGGGGCTATAGGGGTGGTGGGGTATGTAGTAGGCGTGGGAGTGCATGTATTTACATGGAGATGTATCTGGGAGCTCTCTGACAGGGACTACTTTGCCTAAGCCTTATTACAGGAGAGGTAGGATTAAAGACGCAATTTAGCCCCTTCCACGTGTATCCCTCCTCGTTGAACTTTTCAAGAGCCAGACGTGAGTTTTGGGAAGGGCTGGACTCGGTGAGTAGCTTGGAGATAAAGTCGTAGCCCTATAGCCATCTGCCATGAGGCAATAAATCCTCTTTTATTCCTTCAATCTAAAGTCCAATGAAAAGCCTGCATTTTCATTTCTCTCTCTCTCTCACTCTCCTTCTCTTTTTTTTCTCTCTCTCTCCCTTTTGGTCGGAGTAAAATCAAATCAAATTTGCAATTCAGACGGAATATTCCCGTCCAATTTGTATTCAATTGGAATCGCCACTCTGTAATGCTTCTATCCACTACTTCTCATTCTGGTTTCTCCTCCAATCTACATGCTTTGGTCCTTCCATTGGAACTTACCTGAAAGTTATCCTCCGAATCATCTCCTTTCTCCTCTCCCATTGGTCAATTGATTTCTTCAATTCAGATGGCTTTAAAACAAATATTTTTTTGAGTAACTTTCACTGCTTTCTCTTTTTGAACTTTCACCTTTTCTACTTTCACCACTTTCCCTTTTGTAGTTTCTTTCAATTTTTTTTACACATTTTTTCATTTCAAGTTTCTCAGAATAAAAGCGATTTCCCTGTTTCTACTAGCTTTTACTTACCCACCCTTAAATTTTTCTCAGTGAAAGTTGATTTCTTATACTGCAAAGCTAAAGGTTTAAAAACAGTTTACTTACATTTTGATTTTAGAATAAAAATAATGTCCTTATATCATCACTGTTGGCCTAACTTTTGATAAAATGCTTAAATGTGAATTTACTAAAACAAACTTTAATATTTGTTGTAAAAGGATAAAATTACTACGACTAGAGTGCTCTCACTCTGGGAGTCCATCTTGTTTCAGTGTCGCATTCCTAGTTAAATCAATGGATTTTTTTAGTTGGAAGAGCATATGGTATTTGTAAGGGTCATTTTAAATACATACTTACTAAACGAAATGACTTTGTTCACTGAATGATTTTATTGGATTTTTGTAATGACACGGTTCCTTATATTTTTGATTTGTACTTTCACACTGATTGGATCCAGTAATGTCTGGGGTGAAAACCAATACATGTATTGACTCCTTTGACATTGAAATAAAGAATAATAATAATAATAATAATAATTTGGCTATCATGTGATTTAAACATTGAAATCATTTCCCAATTTCCGTATTGTTAGGACATTTAATGGAACAACTTTCACCGCTTTCACAGCTTCGCTTGGTTGACACGTTTTGTTAAAAATCTAGAATTTAAATTATTTTCCAACCTAAGAACTTCCCTTGTCTTTTTATTATTTTAAGTGCTTTCTCTACTCTCAATGCTTTCACTGCTTTCACTTGTCAGCCAAACTTTCCTCAGTAAAATAAAAGTCCATGTATACAAAACCCCAGGAAACAAAGTCATTATTATGCTTTAAATAGAGACTTTTTCATCCCAGGAGTCTGAGAGAAAGCTATAATTCAAAAACAAATGATAAAATTATCCGACCAATAATTGCTAGGATTTTTGTAAACCCCCTTAAAAATGGTATATTGAGAAAGCCATAAATTCTTTTGGAGGAGATTAAGGTAGAGATAATAAAGCAGGGAAAGTTGGATGACTTTGATTGAAGTGAGAGTTGGAGGGGCGGAGAGGGAATAGGGAGAAAGTGTGCTACCTTGAAAAGAAAGTTTTTGAAAATGGGAAAATGAAATAATAATAGCGGAACGTGGAATAACCATTTGTGTATTATTTCATTGGATTTCATTTCATTTCCTTATCCCGCTCAACCAGGCTTTTCCCCAGGATGGAGGGAAAGCTTTACAGAATAAATCCATTTATCATTCCCGTTCCCATGTAAGACAGTAATGGCAATGGCTTGTCTCTTTGTCTTTCTTGACTCTCTCTCTCTCGCTCTCGCTCTTTTAAACTGATCGGAGCAATACTTCACATTTGCATGCGTAAGCTCCGACTATATCCAATTTTATACATCCCAATTCATTCTTGCACAGGAATAAATTCCAACTATTGTTTATATACCAATTTCACCTCATCATATGTAAATACTCCAGTCGTCCCATTACACGGCCGTCGAGTGCTTTCTCCAAGGGTTGTATTTTACATGTATTTCTGAACACACACACACACACATATACATAAATAGGCCTTTCCAGTGACATCCTATTTACATACGTCTGACTTACATGTGGCTTACATTATGAGGCAATGGGCTTGGACGGTGACAAAGTATGAGAGGATATGAGAGCGTTGTGTTGTTCTTTCGAGGAATTACATATGTAGGGCTAAAAGGGTTATGGGAAGATACACAACTTACTAGAAGCTCCACAGAATTTCCACATCCGAGACTGGATTTCAATTGGCATTCGAGGAGCGTCTCTCTCTCTCTCTCTCTTTGGTAGAATTCCTATAGTTTTGACATAGCCCAGCACTGAGTCTATAGACGTCTGCTGACGTGGCCGATCCGCTCCATATTGCCCCAACACTTTCCCCAATTGAAAGTAAATGGGACAACATGCTTGGGGTCATAGTGTCTCTGTAATAGATGATATGGTGTAGTGTTTGTGTATTTTGTAGACACATGTAGTGGGGACGCTTGTATAAGCAACGGAGGATCTTCCCGGGGTAATATTTATGGAGGACGTTAAAAGCCTATAGTTGCATATATTTGGGGAATGTAAAGTGATAGTTAACACCCGGGGAATCATTCTTTCCAGACTGCTTCCTTTCACTCCTCGTCCTCATCCCTCCACTTCTCATTTATTTTCATTTGATTTGATGGGCTTCATTTGTTACAGCAAGTTATCCTTGGCTCGCTTTTTTTTCTTCTTGATAGATACATACATACTTTCCGTCCCTGGGTTTTTGTCTCTAGCGGAGAACAGGCTCTGGCAGGAAGAGAGGAAAGGATGGTGAAAGCTATTTTTGCTCTTTAAATTCAAATCCTGAGGGGGTTTATGAGCGGATAATTTTCTTAGAGTAGGGACCATTATTGGGAGATATTAATTTCTCTTTGGTATTTTGACACACTGGGTTTAGACATCCTTGGGGAGGACATTTGCAATACTTTCGGAGATCATTAATAAGAAATTCTTTCGTTTCTTTAGAAATCCTTGGCACATTTTCCTGGGATGTATTATGTGACATTCTTGGGACATGTCTCAGAAATCCTTGGTGTATTTTCCAGAAATTCTTGGTGTATTTTTCAGAAATCCTTGGCGTATTTTGTAGAAATTCTTGGTGTATTTTCCAGAAATCCTTGGCTTATTTTCTATAAATTATTGGTGTATTTTCAAGGAATTATTGGTGTATTTTCAAGAAATTATTGGTGTATTTTCAAGAAATTATTGGTGTATTTTCAAGAAATTATTGGTGTATTTTCAAGAAATTATTGGTGTATTTTCAAGAAATTATTGGTGTATTTTCCAGATATCCTTGTAAAATTTTAAAGGAGTCCTTCCCCTCTGAACCTATTGACAGCTTGTTCAAAAATCCTTGAAAATTTTTAGAAAATTCGATTGGAAAGTTAAGCACATTCAAAGGAATTAATTCCTACAGATGCCCTTGTGAGCATCAAAAATGTAGATGTGATAAATTATCAGACTGGATCTCATCTGTATTTGAAAATGTCTCTCTACAGATTTCTGTAATTAATTAAATCGATCCCAGTGTAATTTTTCCAGTACTGGAGTCTACACAATTAAATTCACAAATTCCACTCCTTCTAAGAACTGCTCTTTGTTATTTGAACCCATTTGCAATTTATGTGCTTTAGTAAACATTATCAATTGACATTCTGAAAGAATCCAGCTCACACATAAGGACACATACATTTACAAGAACCTAGAAACACACACACACACACACGTGCACAGACACAGGCACACATACTCACGTATTCCTCCAGCTCACTGTATGTTCCATGGACGTTCATAAATATGCTTGAAATTTAATTATCACATTTTACTTTCTCTTGTAGGAATTCCAAGGGAATTTGAACAAGGATTTGAAGACGAGGCCGACAGACGGAGAGAAAGAGAGGGACAGAGACGGAGGGAACTCCTAATGTATTACTTACGGAGCTTTTGGATCTTTCAGGGTCTGAATTTGAGTAAGTCTTTTGTGCTTGTGTCATGTCCGGGGTCCCGGGGTTAATGTGATATGTAAATATTACATGGGGGTACATACATCCGGGGATATGAAATGGAGAAGGATGCGGGGATTAATGTATGGTAAAATAATAGGGCCATGTTGTTCTAAAGGGGAAGTCGCCGAGTGGAGGAGGCATTTATCATAAGATTAAAGCGCTCACTTCAAAAGTTAAGGTATGCCTTGGGAATTTAAGAAATGAAGAGTATAAAGTTGCATATTTTTGTCGTCGATCTTCTCCACAGCTTCTCTTCTACGGCTCTCTCTCTCTCTCTCCCTGGGACTCTCCAGAGATACTTTTTTCTTATTTTTTTCCGGAGCTCCTCCTAGTCCCGTTGAAAGTTCAAGGGAAAGAAAAACTTTCCCAAAATCAATTATGAAAGATAAAACAAGTTTATGGGCAAGACTCTATATCTTTTGATGCCATTTTTCAGAGCTTCGTACATCTTCATTCCCATTTATCTTCAAGGATCTCCCTTCCCATCGGCTAAGATGCAAATTTGAACTGCTCCAAATCATCCTTGAAACAAATTCAATCCCTCGAACTCTTTAACCATTAAGAAGCACATGAGATCAATTTCTTTCCCTACAAAGTTTGTTTAACAATTTTTTCCTAAACAAATCAACAGAACGATTTCGAGACAAAAAACTAAACTCCCATAAATCTCCTAATTTTTACAGAGAAAATTCAACCAGCAGTTTACTCCTAAAAAAGCACAACATAATTTTATCTTCCTAACACTTTGTACAATAAAGCACTGGTTCTTTACAGTTTTGTCCTTTTATACCAGTCTAGCATACAATTTTTGTGCATGTAAAAATTATCCCATAAAATTCCTTTCTACATCTTATCCCCCACTTTTTTCGCTACGTTTTGCATCCCCCAATGTAAAACCTAAGAAATAAGATTATGCTCTTATTCATATTGAAATAAGTCGGAAATATTTTGATCTCTTGCAATATTTAAGGCTTACGCTCCCGATAATATTTTATGTGGAGAAAGTTAAATTGTAACTGTATAATTATCGATCCTTGACTTTCTCCCAATGGGAAAAATGCTCTCTCTCTCTCTCTCTCTCTCTCTCTCTCTCGATAAAAGACCCATCCACTCTTATAGAAGCAAAATGTCTAGTACTAAAAATTACATATGAGCACGTTCCTTTCCCCATAATATTAAATTAGCATGATCCCCTTGTAACAGTCAAATTTGGTTATCTTCCGAGATGCTCTTATAAAGAGAGTGTACTCCATGGGCTGAATGTGAATCCCAAGGAAAATTGTATGCACATGTGGGTGTTTTTTTCTATGGGAAGGAAGAACCGAAAGAGAAAACTATTTGAAAGGAGAAAGTCTGTTTTGTTTCGCTCCCCTAAACAAAGATTTGATCTTTGTATGTATCTTATAGGAATTTCTATGGATATAGGAAGAGAGAGAGAACTGTCTTGATAATCAATAGTTTTTGCTCACACACACACACACTCACTCACATACACACACCACACACACACACACACAAAGCTTGAATGCTCAAGACAAAAAGCCATTTAACAATGAATTCCTTTTGTTCCTTGTGCCACGAGAGAGAAAAGCTCGATATCCTCAAACAAAAATAACCCTTGGAATCATTCCTCCAGTAAGGATCCCCATCCCTAAGGGATGTACATACTAAAAAAGGATTTCATTAGAAATTTTTCAAGGCTGCTGGGTCCGGGAAATGTTCCTAGAATAATAATATTCGGCATGCAGTGACTACGAGCGTCCTTTTTCAAAGGACTACTTTTCACAATGTTAATGTTACAGGGAGCTCTGGTAGTAGCACATATGTATCTACAAGTGTTTTATACACCCGGACATATCTCCCATGAATTTTATCCTCCCAAACGTCCCTACCACACAGTGAAAGCCTACACGTATATCCTTTGAGTATTTCCAAAGTTTGAATTTCAAGACTTGAAAAGAAGACTATACGAAATGCATACTAAATAATAGGAATTTAGAGCGGGTCGGATCTCTATCATTTTTGGCTGAGATTTGAATTACATTGAATTAAATATTCCAGTAAAGAGAAGGATCCTCCGTATGTACGTACAATGTCCTCTAATGGAGTATTGGCTCAGGGAAAGAGCTTAGCGTTGTTGCTCAAGTGTGACAAGAAATGTGGACATGATAGAGTTGTCCTGGTGTGGATCCTACGTGGGACTAAACAATGTTAAATGGTTGTGTGTCGGAGGGAGAAAGTACTTTTAAAAATAGGATCCTCCATTCCCAGCCCAATCAGATGAGGCGGACAGGAAGGAGAAGGATTCAGAGAGAGAGAGAGAGAGAGAGAGAGAGGATGAGGATGGCACTCCAG
Organism: Allacma fusca; assembly: GCA_947179485.1. Classification (NCBI taxonomy): domain Eukaryota; kingdom Metazoa; phylum Arthropoda; class Collembola; order Symphypleona; family Sminthuridae; genus Allacma; species Allacma fusca. The sequence goes on along the minus strand of OX359248.1, from coordinate 43,260,772 downwards.
GACTCACTCCTTCAGCTCCAAAGCTATCGATTTCAATTAATTCGGCAAAGTTTCTTCGAGCTCAGGCTGTCTCTTTATAACATGTAGGAAAATTCGGGGAAGGAGCGGATTCCTTCATTTCCTTCTATTCCATGTAGAGATACATTTTATCTACATATGATTCTAAATAGATATGTAGACACATACAAGTTGTCTTCCTCCCAATCTCCGAACATTGTTCATTTTCAAAAGGTTCCGCTCTCATAGGGCCTTTCCCAAGCTTTTTTCTCTCCAAGCCTTTCCTACTGAACAGGGAATTTACCCACGTTTTAAAATACAGAATTCACACACAAGACCCAGCTCAAACTGTAATAAAAGTACGTCTCTAAATATCCATCCTCAAGCTTTGAATTTTCTCAAGGAATTTTTATTTTAATTTAAAATACTATGTAATTATTTTTGTAACTTCCTAGAAAATTTCGATACAACGATTCATTTATATCCACAGCGTCAGGAATTAATATTAAAGCTTCAGATTTTTCAGATATTTCCCGTTGAAACAATTCACAAGAGGAAAAGGAGTGTATGAAATTATAGGGGGGATTAAAAATGGCTGTCAAAAATTCTGTGAGAAATTGAGTGGTTGAGTGAGTTCAAATGAGTTGTGTGTTAAAAGGAGATAAAAAGGAAGGAGGTTGGTGTGGATGCGTCCATTAAAAAAAAGGGATAATGTCAGAGCTCCGATTGTTTGATGAGTGTTCCGAGGAAATTGAGGGCCATTATTCTAATATTTGTGGGTAATTTCTCATTTTGGGAGGATGGTCTTGTGGAGTCTTCAGGAGACTCGTACCTTCGTAGTGGAGGGGACAATCTCAATCTTAATAATGAGCTCCCCTCAATAACAACTGTCTTTGTAAAGGAGTTGTGGATGAGAGAGAGAGAGAGAGAGAGAGAGAGAGGAGGATAAATCCTCGTAAATGTTTTAATGGCCAAGAGATAGAGATAGACAGAGAGAGAGAGAAAGAGAGAGAATTCCAAGGAGGAGAATAACGCTCAATTAATACCATGCTAATTACTAGATAATTAAGGAATGGAGTTATTCCACTGACTCAGATCCTTTTCAAAGATTCCTTGGAATGTAAACAAGTGTCTGGGGTCTGGGAGAAGAAATTAGAAGCAACAGAGCGTTCTCAAGGAATTTTCTAATCCTTTCCTTCAACCATTCCCTCTCTACTACTTGCTCCTGCTATAATAAATGAGCAATTCTACAGGACCTTGGAAGCCTTTGATTTTAACAGCCTATCTAATATCCGGCCTTCAGAAATATTTCACATTTAAATTACACAGGTCAAAAAGTTACAACGTCAGAAACAGATATAAGAAATCTTGGATGACAAAATAAATATTAAAATTAAATATTTGAGAAACATTAACTCAATTTTTTTGTATTAAATCATACTGTAAAAATGAAAATGTCCAGAATTTTGAAAGAATTTTGAATTAAGCACAAGATAGTATAAAATAAAATAGTAGTGTGAATAAGAGATGCAATATTGGGGGAAAGTAATGGAGAAATGTGACTGGGCTTAAAAATGAAGGGAAATTGTGAGGTTGATATTAAAAAGAGCTTGCCCAGCTGGGAGGAATATGACTGGGACAAAAGTGACGGATAGACTGAGTCTTAGTAATGGTTTACAGGGATTGTAGGAAGCAAAGGCATTTTCCATGTCGTTAGAGGAAGGATTTTGAGGTAAATCCATCCCATGTAAATATATGTGGGGAGGTATATTTGTGAGTGTGTGTGTGTGTGTGTGTGTGTGTGTGTGTGTGTTAAAATAGGGAGAGAGCTCCTCACACATGACACAATGCTCCAACTCCCACAAGTTTTTCACCATGTGAGCTGAGGTTGTGACAAGGGTGGTGTTACAGTTGCGCTATGGTGGGGAACGAATTCAAAACAAATCCTTGATCCTGCTAGTTTTTCATCCTCCTATTTCCCTATACACCTATGAGCTACTATTGGGAGAGTTGCTATAGGCTTATGAGCCGAGCAGGGGGTCACCACCAACTTTTTATCGCCTCGGTTTTGTGGGAACGGATTCCATTTTGTGTCCCCGTCCTCTTTTTCTCACACTCCAGCCGTATGTACAGTGCAGGGTCTTTGGGCAGGAGTGGGACTAAATACAAGCCGGATTCGACTCTTGTAACCACATTTGTTTTTCTACGAGGGAGAAATTATGAGCATTGTGTGCAATGCGATTTCCTTCAAGTTATTTTACTCTTATGGGAAAACTACAATGGATTTTATAACAGGGGCATTTTTTCCAAGGTTACTTTTTGCGCAATGCATTTTTATTCCAAAACTTCTTAGTAATTAGTATATTTCCTCCTGCAAAATTTTTTAACAATCAATTTTGTTTCTGAAAAATTTGTAACCAATGATTTTATTTTTACAAAATTTGTTACTAATGATTTTATTTCTGCAAAATTTGTTACCAATGCATTTTGTTCCTGCAAAATTTGTTACCAATGCATTTTATTTCTGCAAAATTTGTTACCAATGATTTTATTTCTGCAAAATTTGTTCCAAATGCATTTTGTTCCCTCAAAATTTATTTCCAATGCATTTTGTTCCTGCACAATTTATTTCCAATGCATTTTGTTCCTGCACAATTTATTTCCAATGCATTTTGTTCCTGCACAATTTATTTCCAATGCATTTTGTTCCTGCAAAATTTATTTCCAATGCATTTTGTTCCTGCACAATTTATTTCCAATGCATTTTGTTCCTGCAAAATGTTAGCAGCAAATTTTGTGAAACAAAATTGTAATCAGTACACAATTGTAAAGATATTTTTTGCAGGAACAGGAAAGATGAACAGTAAATGTTTTGTAGCAAATTTTGAATCAATAAAATCATTTGCAAAATTTGTTTTCACAGATTTTGTTACAGTTCAATAAGTTTTATAGGAAGATGTACCCCTGAGATTTTATGAGCCCAAAATTGCAAAATTAATATTTTTCCAACTGATTTACCCAGAAATAACATTTTCCCTGAATTTTCCTAGAAGAAGACAAATTCCATAGAGAAGAAAATCAATGCTATTTTTAACCCTGGAAATTGTCCGTAAATCAAAGGTAAAGCCCACAAAATGCAAGTCCCTTCAATAGTTTTCGAATGGGTAGAAAAATGACTCTGATTTACCATGTATGTATGTAATTATGTATGTCTTATGGAAGGTGTAATTCCATGAAAACTAGCTCCGTCCATTGCAATTACAGATGAAAGAGACTCACCGGGTCGAAAAGGTAGAGTAAAACTTTCCCCTTTAATTTTGCCCTTGCCTCTGATTCAAGGGAATTTCCTCCTTTGAGGACACTAACATGGGAAAGAGTGGTTTTGAATGTTGTTCCTCCCAATAAAAAAAAAACATATATACGGATATGTTTTTATACTATTCGTCCCAGTCTACTATTATCATTAGGAAGGGCTGCCTTGAGAGTTCCTCCAAATATACATCCCATCATTTTCACATGTTTTACACTAAATTCCCTCCTCCAGCCCCACTACTATGAGGTTTCAATTAGACCCGAAGCTTTCCCAGTGTATTTTGAGGACGAGGAGAGAGAGAGAGAAAGATAAATGGGACTATTTATGACACAAAATGGAAGGAACCTCTAAGTTGTAACTTGTGTTTAGACATAAGGATGGATGAAACGCGGAGTTACTTTTGGATGGCTGGGCTCTCATCTACCGTCCACTCTCCTTATGAAAGTAGCCCCTTTGAGATACCAGTTCGGATTTAAGATCCCAATTACAGATTTTTTTCCCAGGGATGCCTTTATATAGGGGCTGGATTGTAGCCGTTAAATATACAGAGCACTCATCTCTCCCTCCATTTGAAATACTAGGAAGAGCGGCTCTTTTAATCAACTGACCCAGTCAGGCTTAATAAGCTTATTTATGCTGGTAATTAGATCTATTTAATTTATTTGATTTGATATGAATCATTAGAATTTTCTCTCTCTGTAATTAATCTCTTGCACTCTTTCCCTCATTACAAGGCCTTGACATCCTTCAAATTTAATATTTCCCTATTGCTCTCAAATTCTACTAGGCTCGTTATCATACTAGACTTAATTTGAACAAGTTTGGGATGCATTTGGACAGTTTTGCCTCTCAGGTTTAGTATGTACGTTCTGTATAGTAGGATTGTAGAGGAGCGTATATGTTTAAGGGGAGATCCCCCTTTTAAAATTTGACTCATTGTGAGAGAGTCGTTTGTGAGGAGAGAGAGTGAGAGAGAGAGAGTGAGAGAGAGAGAGATCTGCGAAACTGATCAATAGTAGACGTAAATGAAGCCGTTGTCTCCTCCTCCTTCGCCTCCTCCTCTCTTCCTGGTGCTTCATCGCCTCTTGGAAAATCCCAGCTCGGATTCCGGCCCTACTTCATACATACGAATGTATGGGCTTTGGAATAAATCCAACAGCCGTAAATGTAAAGAGAAGGAAATTCTTTTGGTTAGACCAAGCCCAGTGTAAATATTTACAGCATTAGCTGAATATTTTAATTTTGTTTAACAAACTTTCCACAAAACTTTTCCCATCTAATGTGTACTCAGTGGGCTGAAAACCAAGCTTGGCTTTCTCTCTCTCTCTCTCTCTCTCTCTCCCCAACCTTCAATTCCTTCCGAAGTCTCAACTTTTCCCTCACTCCGCCAAATTCCCATTTAGCTTTGTAATTCCACGTTTCCGTATACTCTCTCTCTCTCTCTCTCTCTGTACGTGTACAGTGGACAATAATATTCAAGAGGGAAGTGGAACTTCTCATCAGGATTTCCCAACCCGGGGAAAAAGTCAGGAATGGGTGGATTTTTTCAAATGGGGAAATTTAGGGCGCATCTTTTTTTTTAGGGGGACTGGATTATTTTCTTTAATTAATGGGACGGTTTGGTTTGAATTGGGGTTTTTGTGTACCATTTTGGCTGACGTTTTGAGTACTAAGGGGTAAATATTTTTAACTCATGATGGTTATTTTTTTTGCACGATTATTATATTGGATATTTTATGGGTGTTTACACTATTGTTTTGTTTTTGTTTGTGGTAGTTTTTCTTACAAAATTTTGTAATTCAGTATATTTTTACTAATAAAAATAAACTTTAAAGATAAATTTGTCCTCATTTTTTGCGATGAGTTCATAAGCATTTGGGTAATATTTTAGCTTTGTTGTTTTTTGTACGAATTTTGAAGCGCAGTCTTATATTTGTGTTATTGTTGATAATTTTTAATAATTTTCTGCTATTTGCTAATAGTTTTGTTGTTACTTGCCAATCATTTTGTTGTTATTTGCTAATAATCTGGTTGTTATTTGCCAATAATTTGGTTGGTATTTTGCTAATAATTTTGTTATTATCCGCGAATAATTTTGCTGTTATTTGTCAATAATTTTGCTGTTATTTGTCAATAATTTTGCTGTTATTTGTCAATAATTTTGCTGTTATTTGTCAATAATTTTGCTGTTATTTGTCAATAATTTTGCTGTTATTTGTTAATAATTTTGTTGTTATCTGCGAATAATTTTGCTGTTATTTGTTAATAATTTTGTTGTTATCTGCGAATAATTTTGCTGTTATTTGTTAATAATTTTGTTGTTATCTGCGAATAATTTTGTTGTTATTTGCCAATAATTTTGCTGCTATTTGTCAATAATTTTGCTGTTATTTGTTAATAATTTTGTTGTTATCTGCGAATAATTTTGCTGTGATTTGTGAATAATTTTGCTGTTATTTGTGACTAATATTGCTGTTGTTCGTGAATAATTTTGCTGTTATCTGCGAATAATTTTGCTGTTATTTGTTAATAATTTTGTTGTTATTTGTTGTCATTTTTGTTGTCAATTTTTAGAACAGGTTTTACAAATTATATTTCCTTGGAAGTTATATTTCTACATAATACTGCTAGTTCGTCATATTTGTTATAATGATTTTTTTGTTTGTGGAAAAAAGTTTTTTCAATTTCCGCCACCATTTTTTAGTGTAGGTTTTCTAGGTAACAACTAATTGCATTTTGTAATTATGTGAGACCCAATTATTTGGAGGAATGAAGGTGAGTTGTAATTCCATAATGCAGAGGATTCCGGAAAAAAATGTTTTACTCCCGAACGGAAAGTTTTGATACATACATAGTTTTGACTCGAACTAATAAGGGAATGGATATGAGCAAATTTAATAATTGGAAGCAGTTGCTATGTTACTCTTATGTACATAAGCATGGGTTATGTATTTCAAACGTCTCCGGCAATTGGATCCTAGGAAAGTCTCAACCCCGAGCAGCCCAAAAAGGAACGTTGTTTGCATCTGTATTGGTATTTGTGTTCCCGGAATTTCCACTCTTCCGTTTCTCAGCAACTTTCAACCAGGCTGAGAGAAGGTCCAGATTTTTCTCAGAATTCAATTTATTCCCATTCGGATCCATGTAGGACTTCAGAAGCCATAAACGACGTCTCACTTCATTGTCCAGTGAAGGCAATCCTGGAATAAATACAATCTTAATTGTTTTCTTTATAAACAAGAAAATTTGGGTTGACATTTACTTTTTGATCGCTATATACAAATTGATTTTATTTCTTAATGGGAATTTTACAAGGAAATTATTTTCTGTGTTAATTCAATACTCCGTGAAAATTAATGTTTTTTTCCTTCAAATCAATTTTATCCGGAAAATTTCAAAATTTTAAGGTCACGCCTTGCAATAAAAATTTTAGGATTTTGAATGATCAAATTTAAGTTGAGCAAATATTCAAAAATTTTGAAACTCAATTTGTGCTAGAACAAAAATGATTTTTATTTTACGGGAATTTAATTTGATTTTAAGGTGTACAAAGAAATTTTTAGGAAAAAGTAATTGTAAAAATTGACAATAGAATTTTAAATACTTACCACCCAAAGCTAGGCTTCGTTTCAGACGAGAATTCCAGGGTTCTAAATTTTTATCGTAAAATCTTTCACTGGAGTCCAACTCCATCCAATTTGGCTCATCATCAGTGTCTTCGAATTGGCGAAGATATCCGCATCGGACAGAATCCGCCAAGCTATTTTTCTTCCCTCTTGGAGCCCAAAATGGAGTATCTCGTTCCTTCCCCTGAAACACCCAAAATTTCGAAAATTACCCTTTAATTTTAAGGGATTTAATTTGTTTTTTTTTGGTGAGAAAAATATTTCTAGGATAAAATACCAAAAACGGGCCGACATTTTTACACCAAAATTATTTGTGGTAACAAACAGTTGAATAAGGGAACATTTTTAAACAAAATTTTTACTGTTTTTTTTTAAACGTTTCAAATTGGAATATTTACTGCCGGAAACCTTCCTTTGAAAAAATGTCTAGTAACAAAATAAATTTTCTTACCGCGTCAGTTGGAGGATTGTTATCACTTCGCCGTGTCCCGCTGCTATAAACAGTGGAAATTGTGATGGACAATGCGAGAAGCACAAGTAATTTCATGTCTAAGACCTTATTTTTCTACCCTTCTGTCACAGGACTTGGAAATCTCCTTGTCACCTCTGGCTCTGGGTTAAGACACAATGAGGACCAGTGACTGGCCACAAGTTCTTTTATACTGGAAATATTCTCAATCCCAAATCTCAGGGAAATATGTGCTGTCAAGGTGTAAATGTCATATTAGTAATTGGGAAAGAATCTTGGAAATAATTTGGTTCAATTGGGAAAATAATTTTCTCTCTTGAAAATTTAATGGCTAGCGGAAGGGGATTCCCTTTTTACGCGTCTTTCTCCTGTGCTAACGTCAGCTGGAATTTTCTCGGAGTTATACAGTGGAGATCGTTTATAATGGAATACATTGATTGCCATTGTACTTCCAAGAACATCATCTTCAGCTGTTTTACCCTAAAAAAATAATATCTTATATAGTGTGTTGTTTAAAAAATTGTGCCCCTAATATTGGTACCTTCATAAAATACTTCAAAAGTGGTAACTGCAAAAATGGTACCTTTAAAAATGGTACCTTTAAAAATGGTACCTTTAAAAATGGTACCTTTAAAAATGGTACCTTTAAAAATGGTACCTTTAAAAATGGTACCTTTAAAAATGATACCTTTAAAAATGGTACCTTTAAAAATGGTACCTTTAAAAATGGTACCTTTAAAAATGGTACCTTTAAAAATGGTACCTTTAAAAATGGTACCTTTAAAAATGATACCTTTAAAAATGATACCTTCAAAAAGGATACTTGTAAAAGTGTTACCTTAAAAATAGTACCTTCAAAACTGGTACCCTTAAAACGTATAAATGAAAAAATTGTATCTTAAAAAAGAGTACCACCAAAATTGTACCTTCAAAAATTGTACCTTCACGTTCCAATACATGTTGCATTTCATGAACAATTTTATTGTCTTAAAAAATCGTAGGTACCACAACCAAACCTGAACGTCAGTTCTAAGGATGATTAACTGTACTAAAGTTTCCCCTCCCTCCAGACAAGCTAAGTGGCGAAAATTTTGTTGGGAGAAGTTGTGCTTATTTGCTGCCTCTGACCTAAAAATGGAAAGCAATCCCAGAAATGATATTTTCGCGAGGGCTCTGAGTCTCAAAGGGATGTCAAGTTATTTCCGAATGTGAAATTCATGTGTCAGTGTGTCCAATGACAGATGATGTCCTCTCTCGCTCTCTCTCTCTCTCTCTCTCTCACTTTCTCTCTCTCTCTCTGATATTGTAATAAAAGGTTCTGGAACATTATTAATATTCTATTCAGATTCAGCCTTTAGGATTGGTTCCAGCCCAGGATTTTGTTTTATAGCAAAAAGGAAAAAAAGAGCAGCTCTCGCAAATACATCTCTCAGTTGATACAGAGGGAGAAAAAGGAGAGTGTGAGATTTGACATCGGCCTGACTCTACACAACCAAAGGGATTTTCTGTGTGTGTGTGTGTGTGTGTGTGTGGGAAGAAGAAAAAGGGACGCATATTGAGACTCACTCCGTAAATAGTATCAACAATAGAAATATTGTTCATTGGGACAGACGAAAGAACAATAGACTTGAGATTTGAGGCTAGCTCGGAAAACAGAACAATTAATTCCTTCATCAGTTCAATTCAGTCCTTAAATCTTCCGCCCGTGCATTTCAAACCCTACAAAAGATCCGGCATTGGTGAGTATTCCCTAATACTTTTGGACATTTCACAAATGCATTTCCCCGAAAACAGACTCCATACATCGGCTTTCTTTTCTAACTCCTTTTGGGACCCAAAGCAAAAATACTCATTCACATTCAATCCACAGTTAATTTATCATGAGCCAATGCCACACAGGACTACAAAAAATGACATATGGTAATAAATGGTATTTCAATCCCATGTAAATTTTACCCTCAGTTGTTTCAAAACCAAGTGAAACTGACTTTGGATTTCCTATTTGGACAGGATTTCAATTATTTTATTCCAATGTAGTAGTCTCCCTATAGCAATCCTTACCCTCCACAAATCCAATCTTTTGAGGATTCCCGGGGAATGTCAATCAATTCTAAACAGACTCTGTTTGTGTCTATCTCCAGTCCTATGTAGCTGTGGCGGAATAATCGCTTCGGATCCGTCAGTCCCATTTGTGGAAGTGTACTGGTTACAGTAAAGTCTCGCTATAAGGGTCTCGTAACCTTTTAGAAAAAATTTCCTCTGAAGCTAAAATTAATTGGATATATTCCTACTTTATCCCAGAAATTTTTTAAATTTAAAATAGAAACTGATTTGATACCAGAGCCTTGTACTGGTTCGAGGGGCCGTTATAAAGAGACCCTACTCCATAGGCTTCTATAGCTTTTTTTTGGAAGGAAGGAAGGAAGGATATGTCACTGTCATCCCGCTCCTTCCCTAAACATTATCCTCCCATCTCTCTCTCTCTCTCTCACTCTCTCAGGCCTAAATCAAAACCGAGATATATAGATTAATTGTCTGTGTCTATCGAGCGGGGTGACAACATTTCTATTAGATTTTCTAGCCAGAAGTCTCCCTATAGCGGGCCCCTTATTTAAATCCCCGTCTTTTCCCTCGCCCGTCAAAACTTTCATTAGGGCTTTGGCAAGGCTGACTATCCCAATGTGAGTGTACATAATAAATTTCACATCCTATTGTCAGGAGCTACTCTCCTGGAATTGGTTTTGAAAACCGAGCCCAGACGACTAATTAATTCCCAATGTTATTCATTTCCCTGGGTCACTCTCGGCTCAGGAGGGATGAATGGATGATTTCAATGAAATAGGCTTATTGTCCTGCGCTCAAAAATGAATTTAATATCCATCCCTGGGAAGAGCAGGTGTTCCCTACGATTTACACCCACAACCTCCAAAACTCTGGATTTATTTCGAAATTACAACTCTTTTTCTATAACGGACTCATCTAGATACTTACTAAAACTGCATGGGCTCTTGGCTCGCCAAACAATTTTGAAGCATTTGAAAATTATTTACATCGACTGTCGTTATTATCATGATGGGCAGGAAATTGTCATTTTTTAATAGACTGTGTGACAACAAGTGGCAGAAATTGGAATTCGCACCTCTACCAAGAACGACTGTAATGGAGAAGAGGAGCCAGCCGGCCAGCCAATGGGAGGGAAGGGAATTTAAACTGACTCGTTCTGTCTCGACTCCTTATCATTCACCTGTCCGGTGGTTTTGTTTCGTTTACTGGACGGAGAACTGATAAGGGCTTGAGCGGATTATGATCATTGAGTCACTTCCCTTGTCAAGTACAACTTCCCTACTACAATGGACCACGGACTCTCCGAGCTTTCCAAGGAAAGGAGAGGGAAAAAGCCAGGGCCTTAAAATAATGGAAAGGATCATTCATTTGCTGTCAGTCTCAGAGTCCTATGGTGGGGCTCACTTTCCCTCAAAATAAACGATAAGCAAGCGTAAGGCTGTTTTTATAGTCACATTTTCCATGGAGCTCAATTTAATGCACCCGCATCCCTCCTGCAGATCTTCCGCCCTGTCAGCATACATACATACATACATACATGGGGCTCTAACCAGTGGAGTCTCGCTATAACGGTCCCCTGCAAACTTCCCATTGTTTCTGTACAAGGAACAAAATTTTATTTTGCATTTCATAATTATTTTGTACAGTTTTTCTGCTCCAAAATCCTTTACACAGTAAAGTCTCCTTATAACGGCCGCCTCTTCACCCAAAACTTGCTCCATAAAAAATCAAAAGGGGTCTGAAAATTGTGGATTCCCTTGTTATTTGTATTAATTCTTTGTAATGTCATCTCCTTATAGCGGCGGCCTTCCTTGTAAGGATATTGTTTAAAAAAATTTGACATATCAACTGGGACGATCACCTTTTAACAGACAGTGTGAATTTCTAGGTTTTTAAAATAATAAAAAATAGTGTGTAAAAAGTGAGCCTGGAGGAAAGTCTCGTTATGAGGGCTGCTTTGTAATGAGCCCCGTATAAAGTGTCTAATAACCTTATTCTGGTTCTCGTCAGAAGTAATATTATAGGTGGAGGGCGGGCTCCTGTGAATTCCTCTGTTATAAGGAGGTCGCTCTTATAACGAGATTTGACTCTGCATATGCATAGATACGTATGCATAGGAATTAATTATATGTGTTGTAGAATATATTAGGAATGTACACATAAATAATGTTTGTTCAAAGCAAAAACAAGCATCCAGAGCCCCTGCCCTTTAACGAGCCCGGGCTCACGGAAGGCTTTCTCCCCCATCAATGGTAAATATGTACATATGGTAATGTAAACAGAAAATGGTATTCAATCAAGGCCCACACGTTGTAATGCTCTCAAATTTGAGAGCAGAACACTTTTAGCTGTTGGTCTTGTTGAAAACTATTATCTCCCAGAGCCAGTGCATTACTCTCGCTCCTATGAATATCATTATGAATTCTGACAGCCTCCTCATCTCCCTCTGGTCTTCCTGGTAATGTAAGCATTAGGGAGTATCAACTTTCACCAGCAGAGCACCCACCAACCAGCCCTTTCACAATCATTGATGGCACATACACACACACACACACATATATATATATATATAATTACATGCATATACATACAAACATGCAAAGACGTGCATTGCCAGCATAACCAGGAGGATCATTATAATGGACAAATATCTCCTCATGTAATAGTAATAAGGGGAACACGCCCTTATTATTTCCTGCACAAGTGCAAAAATCCATTTCTAGAAACCACTGAATTTATTTTATATTTTGTACTCATAAGGATTGACAGGGACGCGTTTCAAGAGCGGTATTTAAATTAAGTATTAACATCTTACGGGGGAAATTGTTCCTGTTAATGTGCTCCCTTGTACTGTACTGCTGGAATTTTTTTCTTGGAATGGAATCTTTCTACAAGGAACTCAGGCTATAACAGAGCCTCCCAGGAATTTTGTACAATTCTACGAAGGTCTAGTAGCATATATAATTATATATAATTATATATACAGAGAGAGAGAGAGACCATGCTATATGTCTACTGAGGAAGTTTCTTCTTTTGAAACTTAAATCTGAAGTTTTTTGAAAGAAAATTCTTTTGGGGAAGTTTGTCTTTACACATGCGGAGTTTTCATTTCCTGCTGTTTAGCTCTCCGTTGGGCTTTTGTATTGTGAAATATATTGTATAAGTATTTATGACTGTGCTGATGAAATGTGGAGCAGGCCCGGCCTTGACGTTTCCTTTCAACTTTTCTCCTCAAAGAGGATCTCTCTCTCTGTTGGGAGGCTCACATTGCTCACTGTCAGAAATATATAGTAGGTGAGAACTTGTGTATAGCGGCCCTCATCCCAGTCTTTCACATCCGCATGACGGATGATGACAATGTCTATTTACTTGTACTCTTTCATCATTCTATAATCATGTAATAGTTCTTGGAACTTCAGGATCCGAGCCAGTCTCTCGAAAAGTACAGAAACTTCCTTCGAAGCAACAGAGTCGCCTATCCTCATCACCACATATTTAAACAATGACAAGCCCCAATCAAATCTTCCTTTTCCACAAACTAACCCAACAAAAGTCCTGAATCTTCCGATGGTCTTTCGGAAATGTCCGGTAATTTTACATCAGATGCTAAGCAAATGAGAACATCCTATGAGAATCCAGATCATGGTACTTATGGACCGTAAAGACAGAGAAAAATCATTTTCGAGTGTAGGAAAAAATTAACGCATTTACAAGTAAGGAGGCGGGGGGGGGGAATATTTGTGAAAATGTCCCTGGGAATATTTTAGCTCTTTTGGGGAAAATGTTGTTGGAAATGGTTGTCTGCATTGAGAGGAGCCAGGACTGTGTGGGAGCAATGGAGAAAGTCTGTCTGGGCGCAGAGCAGGAGCTGAAATGGGAATTGTTGCGCTTGTAGATGGAGGGAGTAATTCGGATTAAAATAAAATTGGTTTAGCTTGTCCCAGCCGTTGAGATGGAGAGGGAAGAAAAATGAGGGATTTGTCAACCCCAGGAGCGGGCTTGATTGTAAAATAAATATTTGACGTAATAGTCAGAAGCATTTTGCCCAGTTTGGCACAACTCCTTGCTCCTTGCTCTAGGGTTCTCTCGTTGTGCTAGCAAAGCCTATATGCATATACATACATATGTAGGGACCTCAAATCCTTCCTTCCCCCGCCATAGTCACTAAAAGCCAAGGAAATTGTAGACAGGTTTTGACTTTCACTTTGTAGAAAATAATTTTATTCTTCCTTCAAAATATTTACTCCTCTTTCGCATTCTTTTTTAAGCGTCGTGTTCTGTAGGGATTTTTTTCTTAAAGACTCGTAAAATTTTGTATAAAATAATTTGGTTTTAAAAAATATGTATGAATTGAAATTGTATACAAAATTTGTTAAATTTAGACTTTCACTTGTCATCTTGGCCTTGATATAGTATTTGTGACTAAAATTGCGGGTGAAAAAAAAATTGAAGGAAATTTACTATAAAATGGGTTGAAATTTTATACAGTGTTGAGCAGAGGGGTGAGGGACATGTTTGGAGGGGTTTTGTATACACATGTAAGGAAATGCTGTAAAATAATCCTGGAGTGATAATAATAATAATATTATGGAGACAAGTGTATAGGGAGAGAGAAGGAAGGTTGGAATACAAAGTTTGTGTGTGTTTGTGTGTGTGTGTGTGCTTGTGACGTTTATGGAAAAGCCCCCCACGTGGCTCTCCCCTCCACCTACCACCATTTTCAAGGTACATTTTCTCATTAAGAGTCTGAATTTACGCACATAAACTTTGATTACGTATTATTATTAGATTAGAGGAAAGAAGGGACAGAGGCAGCCGGAGAGGGAGCAGGTAGGGACTCGGCAGAGCCAATTGTGTACTCAACTCGTATGTATACATAAATACACAAGTCAACATGAAATTTCAAGGTACACAAGCCTTCGGGATAGGAATCGATGCGGAGGCGGAGTCCTGTATTGAAATGGAACAGCATTTTATCCCCGTGTCCAGAGACTTGGACTATATATTTTTCTTCGGGTTTTTTTCCCATGGAGAGGGAGGAACTTTTATTGGATATTGCATGTAACGTTAGTATGTATATATATAGAGAGAGAGGGAGGTAGGGGATACATGAAGGACAGTAGGTAAATACGGACGTAGGTGTATACGAACAAGGGACTGTTGAGGGAAGACAATGCTATTGGGTATGAGCGAGTGTTTCTTTAAAGATAGGAGGGATATAACCATGAAGGAGTAAAAATGGGGGAAATTTTTCCTTGGAGTTCCGGGAGAATACGGATATGTAACCTGTACAATAATTGTACGAACTCTCTTTCATTTATTTATTGGAGAACTTTCACTACTCTGGTTTTGAAATTTGTATGTGTTTTGAGGGAACTCAGTGGCTTTATGTTTATTTGGGGTGTTGGGGCAAGTTTTAGCATTTACCTGGAACTTCCAGGCTATTGTCGTAATATTAATGACTGCAGTGATGATTTTCTCTTTGGACAAGGCTTTTACTTTGTAACTAATTTGAGCTTCTGCTTTCCATGTGGACTTCCCATTGCTTTTCATGTATTTTCTATTTATTATTTCAACATAGGCTTTCCATGTGCTATCCCTGGATTCCATTTCTAAACTTGCGGATTTTAGTTTCATAGCTTTTTCTTTATTTACTTTCTACAGGTACTTTCACCGTACTCGTTCTCTGCTGTACTTTCACCATTAACTTTCACTGTAATTTTTTATAAACTTTCTCTGTAATTTTTCATAAACTTTCACTGTACTTTCACCGTAAACTTTCACTGTACTTTCACCATAAACTTTCACTGTACTTTCACCGTGAGCTTTCACTGTACTTTCACCCTATTGTATGGCCCTTATTTTTTAGCATAGTTCCATAATGCTTTACTTTAATTCAAACATACTTTCCCCACACTAAGTACATATACTATATTTGCATATTCTTTCAGCATTTTTTGTATGTAATGATATAATAAATTCTTTCATAAATTTTCCCCATAAATTTTTGGTAATAGTTTTATCTCCTTTTGCACCCGTACATTTCCAGTGTGGTTTTTACCACAATTTCCATCCAGAAATTTATTTCTTTGCGACTTCCTTGTACACATTCTCCATAATTTTTCCCTGGGGAATTTTTCATTTAATTCTGTCATTTAAATATATGACTCTGGCTGTAATTGTACAAGACTTTGGAAGAGAGCAAGGTCTTCAATGAATCTCCAAATACATAAAAAATAATTTGAGTACTCTCCGGTCAACCCCAATGGTAATTTTTCTCCTTACTCAAAAATGACAAGCGTTTTTTAAATTTTTTACTTTTAGGATTACTCAAATTAGAATAGTGGATTCAAGTTTTTCTCAGACACATTCTCCATATGCTATATCGCTCTACTTTTTTTTCTCCACACTTGCTTTCTACATGTGTTTTGTAAATGGTGTTTGGGAACTTTCTCCATTTACTTTCTCCTTTCTCCGTGTAATTTCCCGCAATGTATCTGTAAATAAATTTCGGTTATTTTTTCCTTGTGGACTTTACCTCCCTTCACTTCCCTTAATCAAAATATTTATTAATTTGCTTTCCACTTACTCTCTCTCTCTCCCGTTGACTGGGACTTGCTGGCTGGAGAGGCTTCCCCTCATTAAAAATTCCCCAGGATTGAGTTTTTGGAGAGTCATAAAAAATAATTTGGAGTAGTAAAGGAGCCCACAAAACCATTACATTTTAGGCCTTCGACTGACCTAAAGATTTCCCGGTCCTGGGCACAGCCCCCCGGATTTATGGGACCAACACGGAGGCCCATTCGTATAAAATCCAATGTGGTCATAAGGAAGGAACAAGGTGAAAGCTACCGGAGGAAATTTGAAATTTTTCATCTCCTCCACATTTATTACTTTTACTGCCGGAGTGCACCTGCGCCATTTTATAAAAGTTTAAATTTCCAGTGCTCTCGCTTAAATATACATTCTGGGTAGAAACATGGTAGGGCTCAAGGAAAGTGTATATATTCGTACATTTCCTCTTAATGTCCATGGGCATAAGGTCTCTGTGTGTATGAAATTTACCTGGGAAAATAAATGGGTGGAGTGTGCTTCCCTGGCATTGGGAGTAATTTTATGTATGTAATGATACGGTGAATTTTCATATTTGGTTACTTTTGAAGGGAATGGACGCTATATTCGTAAACGTACCTATAGACACAGATGTAGGCATGGAGCTCCATGGATAGCTATGGGCTCATAAAGGTGAAATTACGAAGGTACACGCTAGCTCCTGGCATTACTTTAACTTTATTTGTTGTACTCCCAGTCAATCTAAATGCAGACGTAAGAGATGAAGACGTCAGAAAAATAGACCATGGAGGAGGAAAAATTGTGAAATAAATTTCCAGTAAAAGCATATTACACCGGCTATCCCTGATCCTATACATAGACACATGAAAAATATATGCAAGTTAGACAAATATCATGTACACAGGAAACCTCTTCCCCCCCTGTTCCATTTGAAATCAATTTTCTGTATACTGAATAAAATATTTATTTAAATGTAAAATGTAATTGTAAAACAATTGAGATCAAGGTTTTCACAAAATTGAGGGTTAAATTTGTACAAAATTGAAGGTTAAATTTGTACAAAAATGAGGGCAAAATTTGTACAAAATTGAGGGCAAAATTTGCATAAATTGAGGGCAAAATTTGCATAAATTGAGGGCAAAATTTGCATAAATTGAGGGCAAAATTTGCATAAAATTGAGGGTAAAACTTGTACAAAATTGAGGGCAAAATTTGTACAAAATTGAGAGCAAAATTTGAGCAAAATTGAGGGCAAAATTTGCACAAAATTGATTGACAGATTCAAACGAATGCGTATCTTGTATTGAATAAAGGGGGCGACAAGGTCTTGTGGCAACCTTCGTATACATGCATTGGAACCCAGACCTGTAATAAACTGAGGAGAAATGAGGTTCGTAAAAAAGAAAGGAAAATTGCACTATATAATAATTGAATCCTTGGATCCTGCAAATGATGGAATATTATTTGGATGCAGGAGGAAAAAAAAAGATAAAGCAGAGAATCGCTAAACAAATATAATTTAGTAGCTGGTTTCAACCCCTCAAGTACTCCCACAGCGATCTCAAGGCACGCAATTAATTTACTTTCCCAAGCAGGCTCTAACTCTTTAGTCCTCAACCGTCTCTGCCTAACTCAGTGAGGCAGACGTAGGTTTTACAAAGGTGCCCGTATCATCAGCATCCTCGTTGACATTTCTGGACTTTACAAAGCCCAGATACATTTATGCTTCGCTCACTTCACCAATGTTTCTAAAATATGCCCCAATTTTGCATGAAATTGTTTTCAAGTTTTTGTAAAAATTACTAAATTCCGTTTCTTTTTTTTGTTACGGAAGCCAAATTTTTGCCGCAATTCATTTTATGAAATTTTTGTAGAAATTTGTACAAATTGTTAGCAACTAAAATTGTGGAGAGGCTTTTTTATAGGCTTTAAATATCTTTAGAGTAATTTTTTAAATTTAGTTTGGATATTTTGTAGATGCATTTAGGCTTAGTTTGCTTCTTAGTCAATGTTGGGAATAAAATTATGGAAGATTCTGGAAAGAAATTTTGAAGGGGTACATTTTAAAGTTGTGAAGATGTGAATAATATTAGTCAAGTGGAAGTTGCTTCGTGGAACTTCTCTTTCAAGACAGGTAGTGAAAAAAAAGAATGTGAAGGAGTTGGAGAGAATTGCATGAGCTTGTGGATTTTCAATGGATTCTGGGAGCGCTTGATTTTGGTATTTATGAATTCAGCCAAGTACACTATGAAATAATGAATAGTGCTTAAGAGTACACCTAACTGCCAGGAGCGTAGACGAATTGAAGAGTGGGAGCTTCCCAAGGTTTTACTTATATCCTCGTGCATTCCATGTACATGTGGACAGGTACGAGCTATGTATATGTTTCCACACAACTCTATGTATGTTCGTAAACAATATAAAGGCTTTCCCGGAGTCTCCAATTTATCCCCTTTCCTCTTAACTACTAAAGTCCTGTAAACTCTCAATTGAGGAGAGTGTATGTTCAAGGGTTTTTACTGTCCGTTTCTATAGGACGATATACAGTAATTATACGTACCTACAGTATGTATATTACTTCATAGTCTAATACAGTCTAAAACTACGAGTAGAGTAAACATTGCTCCTGACGGGTTGGAGTTGTGTTTTATGGTTAGAATTTACCTTCAGATTTCAAGTATTTGTGGAATCTTGAAATTTCCGGTGTTTAAGTTTGGTTGGAGCACTAGGTCAAGTTAGAGTTTGAGGTCAAGTAAGAATTTCTGCTGAAATGTCAGAAAATGTGAGAGCATTGACATCAAGTACAAGTACGAGTTCAAGTAAGAATTTCTGCTGGTTAGAAAATGTGAGAGCATTGACATCAAGTACAAGTACGAGTTCAAGTAAGAATTTCTTCTGAAATGCTAGAAAATGTGAGAGCATTGACATCAAGTACAAGTACGAGTTCAAGTAAGAATTTCTTCTGAAATGCTAGAAAATGTGAGAGCATTGACATCAAGTACAAGTACGAGTTCAAGTAAGAATTTCTTCTGAAATGCTAGAAAATGTGAGAGCATTGACATCAAGTACAAGTACGAGGTCAAGTATAAGTATGAGGTCAAGTATGAGGTCAGGTGCAAGTGTGAGGTCAAGTACAAGTATGAGGTCAGGTGCAAGTATGAGGTCAAGTACAAGTATGAGGTCAGGTGCAAGCGTGAGGTCAAGTACAAGTATGAGGTCAGGTGCAAGTGTGAGGTCAAGTACAAGTGTAAGATAAAGTATAAGTGTAAGATAAAGTACAAGTGTAAGATAAAGTACAAGTGTAAGATAAAGTACAAGTGTAAGATAAAGTACAAGTGTAAGATAAAGTACAAGTGTAAGATAAAGTACAAGTATGAGGTCAAGTACAAGTATGAGGTCAAGTACAAGTATGAGGTCAAGTAAAAGTATGAGGTCTAGTACAAGAAATAATGAAGTCAAGTAATAGTTTAAAATTAAACACAAGTCCGAGGTCAATTCCAAGTGTGAAGTTAACTCCAAGTTTAAAACTCACTATGCTTCCCACCAGATTCGGAGTTCAAGTTTGTGTTACCTACTTACTATGATTTAACTCAAGTACGAATTTAAATAAATGCTAGAATTTAGTTCACGTTAAAATTTCAAGCCCGCTTTAAAAACCCTTAAATTGCAAGTTTTTTTGCCCTAGATTTAATTTAATTTAAATTCGAATAGCGTTCAAAAATATTTTTCAAAAATCAAAAAACGGTTCCCGTAAAAATCTAAATGCGGACCCTGAAAGCCCATCTCATTCGAATCCATGTAGATCCCAGACACGCATACTATACAACGCTAGGTATGGACTCTGAGCCCAGGGAGGGTTAGAGCGTCGTGAGGGAAAGAAGATTGGATTGTGAAAAATTCATAAGAAGCAAATAGGATGTGGATTGGGATGACAATGCTCTCTCTCTCTCTCTTTCTCTGCGTATACTTTTCTTTCCCTTTCATCCCTTGCAGGATTTCTATTTGGAAAGTGGGAGCTCTCCGGACATTTGTTGCTATACTAATAGTAACTGCACCTCTTGTTATAGAGACGAATGTTCGGAGTGTAATGGTCCTTTGTTGTCGACTCTTTCTGTCAGTTATATGGCTCAGTTCCATGAGACAAGTATTTCTCATCCTTCCCATATGGAGTCAAGTGAGAGGAACAACGGGAAGGAAAGGACTTTCCTCAATCTTCAACTTCAATGGCTAATAGTAAGATAATCATGTTCTTTTCCTCCTCGCTTCCTCCTCAATTCTCTCTCTCGCACTTTCTCTCTCCATCCTTACTAACTTATTTATTTCCCTTCCTATCATCAAATACATTAGTACACCCAAAAGATAGACATCTCTCCTCAAACTTTCCCTCACCTTAAGACACGCAAATAACTTGGGCTAACATTCTTAATTGTGGAATTGCTCAAAGCAGATTGAGGGATTTTCTAAAATATAATTATTAAGCTCCGCCCTACAGTAGTATTGTCCAGCAATTTTTTCCCGCTTTCACTTATTTCAAAATTTCCTTCAAATTCAAACTCATAGCTCAAAAAATACAGACACAGTTTGAAAAAGTTGTGAAATAAATTTTGGAATTTTTACTGTATGATTTCAGAATAATTTTTTAGAGTGCTACAGACATTGTCAAAATAAAATAAAATTTTATATTTGAATTGATTACAAGGACATTTTCAATAAATACAGTGATTTGAGATATGTACATATATTTCCAAAGGTAAGTATAGGATCTGACGCACAAAAATGTTTCAATCAGAAATTTTTCTTCCTTCAAGTATTTTTGCAAATACTTTTCGAGTCTAGGCTGCATTTTTATGGACACTTGATCTACCACAAAAACAACACCAGAATTTCTTCTCCTGGTGAAAAGTTTCTGGAATTTCTACAACCAGATATTTAGAACAAAAACTGGAGGGGGAGTAGCAATTGTGGTTCCTGAAATCCTCCAAACATACCAACATGAATTTATGCTGTACGCCATTGTGACCACAAATGCTGACCTGGATCAATGAAACAAATTCCACGTAAAATTTTGGAGAATTTTGTTGCCCACTTTAGGAATCACATCTTCTGTCTCAATGTGCCATGTATAATTACTTTAAAGGAAGGGAGGGGGGTTCCAAAGTTTGAAAATCCGATGACATAAAAATAATTGACCCTGATAATCCGCACCCGCTTTTCTATAGATCACATTTTAAAGCTTCTTAAACTACAACCCCTTACGGCCCGTTGTATGTAATTGGTAGTCAGGCACCAGTCTAATTGAGCTATCCCCAGGTTAAGCTACCTCATATTCTTTTCCATTCAATTTGAATATAACACTAGCAAATATAATTAGTCCCCTTTAGAATATGTTAGGGTCCCCTGCAATTAGAATATTGCTAGCTGGCCACGGCACAGTTCGCAAAAACATCCTTAATAGACGGAGATTACCATTATGTACGTTTGTTTTGTTTGTTGTGCACCTTGCAGAGAATTTAAAATCCCGCGCGCTCGGCTACTGGAACCTGCACGCAAGATTTAGTCCAACATTAAGCTGCCGCAGGGCACTACCTTAGTGGTCCTTCGTACCTGTAGGAAAATAACAGGTTAAACGCTTTGTTGTTAACTTTGGCGGGATATTTTGAATCCACATTCCTTTTTATTTTTAAAATTAAAAATATGCGCCTGATGGTTCCTTTGCTGTCTAAATTTGCAGTAAATGAACGGATCGACCTGTTAAAACAATTATCACATTTTTCAGCTTAAAATAAATTTGGTGTTAGTTTTAGTAAATTTGTCATATATTTGTCAAAATTTGATTCGGATTACAGCGATGTTTCTGTTGATCTATTTTACTTATTGGTTCTGAGTTTCTTCATGTATGAGCTAAATCTTGACCAAAATGTATAAATATAACCTTCCTTCGTGATAAATAAATGTTTAATTTTTTTAACTCATCGGCCCCAGATCACCCTTAACACCCCAAGGTAACTCTCAGTGTGAGCCTCCATATCATATTTCCATGTTCTAAAGTCATACTTTGCTAGCTGACTCTGCCGTCATCACAAAATAGGAAGGTAAGCAATGGCTTTCCAACAAGTGGTATTTTTTTTACCTTAAGTCCCAATTGACCTCTCACCTTTCCTAAGACCAAACGGAGCCTCTTATTACGCTGAGCGTCATATGAACTTGACCCCTTCTTAAGCTGAACTTTAGGTAAGCTTGACCCTTGGTTATATATACCATATTTTTCCCTGCTTAAACTGAACTTCACTTGAACTAGAAATCTGCTTAAACTGAGCTTCACTTGACCCTGACATCTGTGAGCTAAGTTTGAACTTGACCTTTTGTTTAACTAGTAGTGACCTCTAACTTGAACCTGAAACTTTTCAAACATTGCTTAAATAATAGCGTAATTGATAGCTTTCCTCTCTTAGACTTGTGTAGTTGCTCATGTTGTTGAAAAGGTGCTTGGTATAAGTGGTAAAGACTTTTGCTATCTCACTACCATTTGAGTTTATCAAGAAAGTAACGTGTGGAGGTCAATGACATTAGTTTGAATGGGAAAGTTAGGGGGGATTGGAAAAGTGAACGATAAAGAGAAAGTTGGGAGTGTTCATTTGAGGAAGGGGGGAAAGTAAAGTGGATGAGAAGGAAAGTTATGAGAAATATTCTCCAAAATTATTGCTTGCAAAGGGTGATGAAGCTGATAGGGGACACAATTTACAACAGATTGTACTTTCGACTCTGATTCTGAAACTCTGCTCGTCACTTTAGATGTAGCAGCTCCAATGCTATGTAACTACAATCAGTACAATTTCTATTGACAGGGAACACTCCCTATAACGCACTCC
Organism: Allacma fusca; assembly: GCA_947179485.1. Lineage (NCBI taxonomy): Eukaryota > Metazoa > Arthropoda > Collembola > Symphypleona > Sminthuridae > Allacma > Allacma fusca. The sequence goes on along the minus strand of OX359248.1, from coordinate 43,237,861 downwards.
TTCGAAGGTGTTTTTTATCCGCTAATAAACTATTCGCTACGTACATTTAGCCTGATTTCTTAGATGCAATCAGAGACGGATATGAGAATGTCATAACAAAGTTCACACCTTATAGCCATTCTTTAGTTCTTCCATATTGATAGATTCCTGTCCGCGTGAGTTATATTAGCGATAATTACTATTATTTCTTTAAATAATTATTCCTGTTCAAGAGGTTTCGACCGGTTCCCAATTTTATTGCGCAACTTCTGACCAACTGCAAAAACAAGCTTAAACCCAACGGGACTCAAAACATATTACAAAGTGTCAGTTAAAAATGATGTTTAAAATTCCCGCTAATTTTGACATAATATTTGACAACCACTTGAGATTGAACTCAAGCGTCACTTCCGGCTTCGTATATAAAATGCCATTCAAATTGATATTAGTTATATCTGTCTACAAATGTTAGGATAATTTAACATCTCGTTGATACGAAAACAAAACTATCTACGAGGACTTTGCGTCTGTAGCTCTCCGCGATGTCGATGATCTTTACAATGAGCGACAGAACTTGAGACACTACTTGACCCTAAGTATTCACAACATGAAACTTGACCTAACTTGAACTGCAACATTACTGGCAATGAGACCTGGACGAGACAATGATTTGCTGGCACTAAAACGTCAAATGAGAAGATAATTTAAAAAAAAAAACAACGATTATAGTAAAATGTGGAAACTGGTTTTTAGTTTCCCCGAGAGCCCGGAGCATAATATAGTAGCTAAGTTTTGTATGGATTTTTAGTGTACTGGAACTCCACTCCAGATGAGGTGCATATTTACATTAAGAAATGTAATGGCTCCCGATGACAATACAAGTGTGGTTATTGGGTAGGAGAAGACATCAATTGTGATTACGTACAAGAGCATTGAATAGGTGTAATAACCCCGGACATTAAATTTCATGGGAAGGGGCGAGCGATAAGGTTACGCCAAAAAACTTCTCTATTACAGAGCCTTCTTCTTTCAGAGTGCCAAACCTCTCTCTATCTACTTTTCAATTCACTTCACTTTCTGTACTATCTTTAGGGGCGGAGTGAGCCCAAGTCTCCTATGCAATCGACCCGATGACTGATTGTCCTCTTGTCTGGTTGGGTCAATAATCTCAACAATAATAATTGCTGTATACTTATTACACAATACATTTTAACAATTCAATGCCTACTCATATAGCCCAATGTCACACTTCGCCCCATTCTATAATGAACCGGATCATACGCTTACTGTAAGGAAATTAAACGACATCACGTTTAAATAAATGCTAACACATTGACGCCAGTAGAGGGCGCAGCAACCAGATCTAGCACTGCGTACAAAACCTACCAACAGCATATGAACGCAGCTTGCCGATATTGCATAAGGATGCGCGCGCAGTTATGTTAGGAGGAGAACACGCGAAGTTTAGAATCAACTGACTACCGCACGAATAGCGAAGCTTAATTTTTGTAGGACTTTTAAAAATGAATTCCAGTATTCTTTTACTTCGACGGCATTAAAACATTTTCGCGCTTTCAAACATTACACGTTTGTCCTTTAGCACCTTCGAGCTAATCATTTCCCATGGATAAAAATAATATAAAAATAATATAATAGTATGAACATTACGTCACTGCGCCCCTTTGTGACTTATGTACTTAGCACCTTGGGACTGATCACGGATGATTTTTATCATTTCCCGAGAAATCCCTCTAGAAACAGCACGTTCCCGTTGGCAGGGTGCTTAATTTTTACCAATCAATGTAACAAAAACTTTGCCTTCCTACAGCCATTAAAGTATGCTCTTGCTGTTCACAGATCCTCAAGCAGGAGTTTTTCCTATTGCGGGAAAAAATCCTTGGGCAGAATATATTTATTTATATATTTTATATATTATTTTTATCATTGCTTACAGTCAAACTGTTTTTCTCCGTATAATACTGTATCTTCGAAGTAAATAAATTTTGAAGGTTTCAGAGGCGCTTCTGTAGCAAAATTACACTATTAATTTCAAATAATTTCATTTATTATACAGAGGTAATTTTGTATGATCTTGTAGTTAATTGTACATTTCAAAATATTATGTGTAGGATTCAATTCTTTAAACAACTATTAACTATAATTATTGGACCGTTGACATTGAGAGTTCGCAAAATAAATTGTACTTACAGTTGAAATGTTGGGTGTTAAATATATTCAAGCGGGATGATATGGAATATAAGTAGATACATAATTTGGATCTTATCATATATCTGCATAACCTAAATGTGTATATGTATAGGAAAAAACTACAACGCAATAAGTAAATTCTGTATAATTACTAGGAATATTCTTGGTGGAAATAGAAATATTACAATTATTACATTAAATGCAAATAATTTAATTTAACTCGCCAACTCATCAATCAGCGTTAAAATGTTCTCATTTCCAGATTTTTTCAACGCAGGTAGAAGTTCCAAAACAGCCCCCTTGGATAATACAATGTCATACAAAATGTTATTTTTATCGTAATCCAAGGTTTCTTTTTTCTGAAACAAACAAAACAATATATAAATTCAAAAGATTCTGTCCATTGCTCCTTCAGATATATAAAATTGCATACAAAATCTATTCATAATTTGTTTTGAAACGTTTACTCTATAAAATTCTAGATTCTACTCCTTACCACTTTTTCATTTTGATTTTTATTCAACACTCCACATTGATAGAGTTGAAGCGCTAGCCCATCCGGATCGCTCGTGTTTTTATAAAAATTGTCTAATTTTTTTCGAAATAGTTCTTGTTGTGGGAATTCCTCCCCATTTTTCTTGAGTTCTTCAATTTTTCGGGTCACCTTGTCCTTCAGGGCAGAAATGTCTTCAGGAATTGGGGTTTCAGTCTCATCCGCATTTCTAGGCAGGGTCGGATTTATATTAATAGTATTGTTCCCTCCTTGAACTATAGTGGGTTGTTGAACATTATCGACTTTACCTTGAAATTGAAACCCTACAAAGTTATTATTCCCTGCCATATTATTATGTCAAAATTTTTAAAAATTTCGAAAATGTTCAATCAACAAAACCAGCAACAATGAGAAAAATCTAAGGGAGATTTCAGTGGACTGTCAAGTTTTAAACTTTTTTGCCTTCTGGAAAATGTAAAGCAAATGCTGGGTTAAATAAAGATTAATTTATCCTATTGTTCCGTTCAAACTTAAACTCTATCCATGTGGTGATAATTTTCTATAAACTAAGCACTCATGTTTGTTATCATTTCCTGGGAAATCTGACTTATTTCCCACAGCAGCAGCCTTCACTTGCACAGTAGTAAAAATTCACTGTACATTTATTACCTGGCTGATCACCTTTCAAATGCTAGCTGTTACTAAATATTAAAATGAAAAAAATAGAATGATAGAGTCTCGAAATAAATATTACGCCAGTAATAATTGTGAGCATCATTGTTTATTTCTACATATCACATTTACATAAGCGACACATCCGGATAAAACAACGAAACAAAATCCAAAGGTGTTGTTATATAGTAGATGATGAAATTGAATCTTAATATTTTCACGCTCTACAGATACACAATGCATTGCAACCCCAGGTTTACATTGAAGGATGGCTTGAGTACTAATTACATTACAATATCTTATATTATAATACTCCAAGATGTAACTTTTAGTTTGCCAACTCATTAATGATCTTCAAGATATTCTCATTTCCGGATTTTTTCAACGCAGGCAGAAGCTCCGCAATGGCCTCCTTTTTAATTACAATGTTATACAAAATATCGTTTTTATTGTACTCCAAGTTTTCAGTTTTCTGGAAAAATAAAACCAAAATACATTAACTATATTTTCCTTGTATCAAATTGATTTTTCTCATTCAATCCATGACCTCCGTCACTTACCACTTTCTGCCTTTGGTACTCAGTGAGGACACCACTTTGATGGAGATGATCCGCGAGACGTTCAGGATCACTTGTTTTTTCCATAAATTGTGTTAATCTTGTACGAAAAAATTCTCGGAGAGGGTCCTCCTCCCCCTCGTCCCTAAGTTTTTGGAGTTTTATTTCCACCTTGCTCTGCAATTCCGAAAGGTCCGCAGGTACTGGGGGTACTGGAGTAGCTGAATTTCCTGGGGGGCTGGTATGTAAAACAATGTTATTGACCCCTCCTTGGAAATTCATGGGTGATTGGATTGAACCAATACTGCCCTCAAAGTTATACCCGAAGTTGGTCCTATTCCCGGACATCGTATGATATAAAAACTGGAGGAATTTTGAGAATTTTTAATTTAACAAAATTTAGACTGACACTGCCTACAATTTGCAAAATCTAAAGGGAGATTTTTCGTACAGTCAAGTATTGTTCAGCAAAAATGAAATTAAGTTCTCAGATTAGATAAGACTTGTTTTTATCAGGTTCTGTCACAAGCTTCCATAACTCACAGAGCTCACAGCTCCAAAATACTTGTAAGCCCTACTGAGTGAGGTCTACTGCTGAATAATGGGATTTTATTTCTCACTAATTATGGATCGGCATTTAAGGTATGAGCTGTAAATAGATACATCATCCTTTCATATAATGCACGTAACTCTAAATGGAGGTTGATAATGTTGCAAATGTGACGCACCCTCATTTATAATTTCCCGCAGTTTTTTTAACATGCGATAAATTATCTTTTTATTTACTTCTAAATATTTAAGCTATTTGTAGGAACTTGCATATGTAATTACTGTGCATATTTTGTTAAACATTATATAATAAGCGTATATTATTATTGATAGGGATTTGATATATATGTACATACATAAGTAGAATTTAAGTAGCGTATATAATAATTATTATTATTGTAAATGCATCTTTACGGTCATAAATTCCTACACGTTTTATTTACTTAACAGATTCAATGGTTTAAATTTTAATTGTGCAGAGAGAGAGAGAGAGAGAGAGAGAGAGCTTTATTTTGATGGAAAATGTGACTGGTGGAATATTTGCGAATGTTACAAGTGAATGATTGACAGTGTTCGGGATTGACAATGAGTATGGGATAATTAAGAGGAGCAAGGTCCGTCCGACCCTCGTAAATCGTTATTGAGAGTTGAGGAAGAAGAAGGAAAGGAGAAGGGGAGATCTTCCGTGACAACAGTTAAGGAGGAATGAAAAGAAAATTCTTTTTTATGGGGTCCTTTATAGGAAGAATTGACTGTTTTTTTTTTGCAGGAAAAAAGAGCTGGGAAATTGTTAGATGAGAAAAATGGTATTGGACGATCTGGTTGGTGTGGGACTGACAACGAGTGGAATGGGAAATTGAGAGTAATCGGGCCCTCCACGTCACCTCGACAAGTCCAAGTCAAGTTAAAGTGGCCCCATTAAGAGCCAGTCGTGACTCTGGCCATTGAGGGCAGCCAATCCCAAGAGCGGAAAGTTTCCCTCTAGAGAAAGTGTGAGAGACAAAAAGAGGGAAAGGAAGTGGGCTAATTGTCCGTCTTCAAAAGGACTTTCCTCCGGTATTTTCAATGCTAAAATTATATAAATATAGGCATTGCAGCCCGGTGTGGCCACAGTGCGAACATACATACATAGATACATATGTACATGTGTGTATACCTACTATAACAACGTGTTGCTTATATAGGGTCCCAGGAAACCTTCTTCCCGCGGTCTACATAAGTGGACACGAAGGAGTTAAAGAATTCAATTTGGACTGTGTTCTTGGGAATCTTCATTTTTGAACCCTTTCAGAGTTTAGAGCTAAATTTGAGTGAACGAAAAAAAAACGTTGAGTTGAACTTGAAATTTATCTAAACTTAGACAAAAACTTTTACCATGGACATGACATTAAAATTGGTACTTGTGTAAGCTACTTGGAGCTAAGCTGTAAATAAATTTGAGTTGAATTACTACATACTTGAACTCCACTACAGAGACAAACTCAAAACTTAACAATTAATTCATACCAGTTTAAATAGAGAATTACCTCAAACTAGAAATAATGAAATAAAAAAAGAAACGGAATCAAACTCGAAACAAAGCTTGAAATCCTACATCTCATAAACTTGAACTTTACATTTCACCTCTATTCGAAACTTAATAAACGCAATAGCAAGTTGATCAGGACTTTGACTCAAACTTGACTTGAAACTTGAAAATAAAGCTTACTGAGACTTGCCCTGAAATTTTTCCAAAGTCCAACATGAATTTAACTCTAATAATTCCATCTGGAACAGAACTTTGAATCCCACTTGGCTTGATCCGAAGTTAAGTTGAGACTTGAACAAAACTCTGGACCAAACGTGGTCAGAAATCTGTACCGAATTGAAACTTGACTCAAGCTTGACTTGAAATTTGACTTGAAACTTGACTTGAAACTTAACTCGAAACTTAACTCGATTTTAACTCGGCTTAAGACTCTACCAGAACTGGACTCTGAAAGTCCAAGAAAAATTTAGTCCCATTCCTGCTCACAAAATGTTAATTTTTCTTCACAGGACACGTCTACAAAATAAATTGTGTACATAATTACTAAATGTTATTCCTTTCAAGGGTTGCTCTCACATATAGATTAGACTGTAAAGCTCCCTCCCCACGTGGAAAGGTTGAGCTTGACAAGACTGAAGAGACAGAAAATGCTTAATCAAGTTTTCAATGAGGCCCAAAGCGCCTTTAGTGAGCGGGGCTTTTGGGAGGGAATTTATTGGACATGTACATTTGATTCCCTATTTCTACCTCTTTCTCCACGGTAATTCTCAGCTTTATAGTTGTATGCTTTCAGATTTAGACTGATTGGGAGTTTCACCAGAGTTTTATGGCTTGCAACAACCAACAACCTCCGTCTCCCAATTGCAGTCCCATCTCCTTACAACGGATCCTTTTTGATGTACTCCCAGCATAGACCACGCCATTACCATCCCAACTGCCCTTCTATACCATGCTACAGAAATCCCTTATACAAGTCATGGTGTCTACAAGGGACAAATCTCCCGTCCCCAGGAGGTCCCTTATAACGAGGTTCTCCTGTTCCCAATTCACCAGCCATTCCTCACAGGCTCCGAGTCCATCCAGAAAGTCCGTACCAAAAACACACACACATACACACTCTCTCTCTCTCTCTGTACAGTCCATCTCTATATACAGTCCACTCTCTTATATTAATTCCCTAAAATTAAACAAAAAATATCCCTAAGAATAATACACATTAAAGGAACCATTATAACGAGACTCTACTTGACAGTCTCTTCCCCATACAAAAAAAACAACACTGTTGTAAACGGGAATGTGTTCAATGTTAAGTAAATGCTCTTATAAAGAGGTCCCTTATAACAAGAGTCCATTGTGCCCAATCGTCCTGTCCTGTAAATAAATTATTCGCCTGAAAATAAGAGTGAGAGGGAAAAGAGCACTAACACTTTACGATCCCTGGAATAAATGAGTGCCGGTCGGGGAAAAAAAGCTGTGCATTTGAAGGCAAGGAATTCCCCTTCCTTTTATACACACACACATACGTTCAGACCTTTTACCATCATTTATCACAATGTGTGTATCCCAAAACTGTCTATAGAAATCCAGTGTACTCACACCATAAGGGACCCCCTTAAAATAGTCTTCACCAGAGATAAAATTGAGGTGCTGTTATAAAGGATTTAAACTGTCAATGTACGTACTACATGTATGTACATATCTCCCTATGAACTCATAACAGGTAACAATGTCCTGGGAGTAAGTTCCAATGGTGGGATAATATTTAGCATGTTTTGCAATTTTAGACCCATGTATGTATCAATCCCTATATATTCATATATGTATGTACATATACATGGGCTTTATGGGAAATTGACAGAATTTGCCGTTGAGGAGAGCCTTTAAATGGGGATAATATTTCATGGACATGTCGCATAAATTGGACGGAGATAAACCACGTCTTTGTCCCCTTATGAGGTATATAATGAAGGCTTGGGCTATATCAAGTCAAGTTTTCTGAATTTCCGTCTTCACTTCCGTGAGTCCCGACTCTTGACTCGGCGCAGTATTTGACACGACTTTTAACTACCGCTCGTAATAAATGACTGGTTGGGATTTTATTTATGGCCTGGATATGGGATGTAGTTTGTGTGGATGGGAAATGTAGGTTATTGTGATTTGGGAAATATGAGAAGTGACTCTGGGATGAGATGAGCGGGTGAATAAAACTCGGAAAATTAGGACTGGTGAAAGGGGAAATTTTTGAATGAGGCAACTTTCAAGGAAGTAGTTTTTATGGCTGAGGTTCTGGGCATAATGCTATATCATGTACATATGGGCAGGCTTGACGGACAGATATAAACAGACTAGAGTGCGAGAGCGTGCCTGTTGGGGCTGGGATCAAGTGCAGGTTAATACAAGTACACTTGAAAAATTCAAGTTCAGGTTTCAAGTGAAGCTGAGTGTATATGTACATACGTATATGTGTATATGATTATTTTAGCATTGGGATTAAATTCAAGATTAAAATCCCTCAAGTGTAGTGTAAAGTTACGTTTGTCCAAGTGTAAAGACTTGGCCTAAGTATATGCTTTAGATAAGTATTAACTCAAGTTCGAGTCAAGTTCAGATGGAATCCTTGAACTTTTTACAAGCCCAATGCTTGGGAATGCTTTTTTCAAATTGTTTTCCGTGACAAATTGGAAATCTCAAAATCTCTTGCACTTGTTTCATATTCTGTTAAACTCCTCACTTGAAATTTGAACTGTACTTTATTATAAAGTTGAAGTTTCAGGTGTGGTGGGAATATCTACTTGAAATATGGGAGGAACAGTGTCAGCTTCAGCTTATGAGTGAAGACTTTTATGGGCACTGGAGAAAATGTAATATATGCATGGATCCCTCAGGCTTGTCTCATAAATCTGACATAGACGTATCTAAATACATGCATTTGTAAAAGCAATTACAAGTGTGTGCATATGCCAGGAAAAACATGGGAAGGGAGCTTGTCTAAAAGGAGGGAAAATTTTCTAAGGCGGAGGGAAGACCAAGTGCTGTTGTGTGATATGACAAGAAGCAGAGCTTAATTAGCATTATTACAAGCGCCTAATCAGAAAACTTTTAGCCTTTAATCAATCTTGTCCTGAAAGAAAATTAATAGAGCCTCTTAATTCTGTTTATTTTGTCAATTAGGAGACGGAATGAAACTTGATACGACTTTGTGGCCATATGCAAAAAATCCACTATATCCAATACTCACAGTATGTATCTGTAATAATTATATGTACGTTGAAATATACAAAGGTTAAACCTAGCACGCGCGAACTTTTTATTCACGCTCAACAGATTTTCTCTCCAACTTGAGAATCCTTCTCCCTCGTTTTGAAAACATATTATAAGGAAAGCTCTTTCAGCTCCTAATTTTATTACCCTTCCCTTTTGATTTTCCTCACAAGTCTTATTATGTATAGGTACTCTTAGTACAGTCGTTTCTTATTTATCTTACTAATCGGACCGTCGGGACGGTCGTTTCTCGTCCTTATATTTATGGAACATGTTTAGAGATTATCAAAATTTTTTGTCCGGATTTTTATAGCTAGACGCTTACTTCTCAAATTGGAATCGATTATTTTCCCGCCCACGTTAGCGGAAGACTTGGCTTCTAATCTCTACGCTATTTCTTCCCTTGTTTCCAAGAAATATTAATTTTGAACGAATTTTAAGGTGTAGGGGAGAATTTGGAAAGTAAATAATTAAGTTTTTGATTTAAAACTTTTTTGAGTTTTATTTTAGCGAAGCTCTAACCAAAAGGTGTCCGAAATTGGATGTATGGCTGAAGTCGTCTACATATAAATTTTAAAAGAGCAAATAAGTCTGAGCAAAATAGGTTCGGAACAATGATGAATGGTTCCTCGTCAACAGTTTGACTGTCCAATGAATTGTGTCACAAAATAGGGAACAAGGTTGGGTAAGATCATCACCTGCAGGAGCAAAGTTTCTGATCTTGTCAACTTGTATGGACAAACTGTCAAATCAATTTGTCAATCAGTTGTCAATTTAATTTCAAAACTCAGCGGTTGTTGCAAATTTCATTGGAATTTATTTGAGCATAACAGGATTTTTTTTTTAATCTTGTCTTTTTCTTTTTGTGTCCAACTGGAGCAATTTTGAGTAAGGAAGATTATGATAGGCTCAAATAAATCGCATTAAAATTTTATACAAATGCAGTGATTCAAAATATTTTTATGAACAACAGACATTCCAGGAAAAATGACAAGTTCAGAAATGTCGTCCGTGCTCCTGCAGATGAACTTCCCCAACCTTGCTTTCTATTTTTACGGTTCATGCTTACAGTTCGCCTCCTTGTATGGGTTCCAGAAAGTGGTGGAGGGGGATGTGAGGCTAATAGTTTCTGGGCACCCAAGTCTGTAAACATTGTAGTGTAAAGATGTAATCTGTTTGAGCTATCATGACTTTGTAAAAATACCCTTCGTTGCTGGCGCTGGAAAGCTTTTTGGGCTTTGCGATCTACCTACTCCTGTCATGTGCAGGATATAACCAATAGGCATCAGCACTAGAGCCTACATACTTGGTATAGTGGTTTAAATAAATGATTTACCAAATAAGGTAACAATGCGAATTCTTTATTTAACAGACTCGTTTATACATACCATAATACGGGATTGTACCTGTTGATCCGATTTGCTAATTTAGATATCAAGTATTTTAGGACTTCATGAAACCAATGGGCGTTTAGATGTCTTGGAGTCTACATTGCCAAAGTCGTGCCAACTAATAAAAATTCCTGGTTACCTTCTGAATATTGATTATCCTATGCAGATGTAGGACAGAATATCGCAGTAGATTCTGCAGCATTGGTAATGATCCGTACACGGCTCACCTTGCCTTAAGCAACTGCGTGACTAATAATAAGAGTATATGGCATTAAGATTGCATTGCTATTATTGTCAAAAAACAAGCCTATTTCTAATGAAAGTGTAAAAGTTGGGAACTTACACCACCCCTCCCTCCTCTAAACATGCCATACCACCCCTGCCCGGACGCCAGATCGATTGACAAAACCAGTAAGTAGCAAAGTACCATACATGTCCTCACAATCCTAGAAAAATGGAAGACAATTTTCATTAATTACAAACATTAGCTCACACTGAAACAAATCGCTTAAAAGGAACTTACTTTGGGCTCATCCTGTCTTGAGAAATCTAAAACACTGGACCGCAATAGATATTCAGTGGAGACTGGAATCGAGCTTGAGAAGTAATGACACATTCCTACAGTTCCTGGCGTTCTTATACACTGAGTACTGGCATAGATCTAAAATTATTTGTTGTGCAAATTAAGAGTAAAAATGGCGATTAGGTAACCATCTTATCATTTTCATGGTTAGATGGACTGATTGTGTTTGAGACAATAAGGTTTTTCCTTCAAAGTTTTGTAGTTTAATGTTAAAGTTAATGTTAAGTTAATCAAAGTTCTTACACATAGGCAAAACATTTGCCTCCCCACCGGCCCATAGAAGAATCAATGATAAAAATATTCCATTCCACCATTTTATAGAAAAGCTTCTTCAAAAGCATTCAAAATTTTTTCCTTGACCGTAGTTCACAAACTGAGGATATGGCGGCTAGGGAAGTGGAGTGCAAGCTCCGGATTGTGAGACTGCAATTTTTGGCTTAGGGTTATGATGTTAGGCTGAAAGTCCCCAAGACACTTTCTGAAAATCCGGCGTTCTGAAATGATTTTGAGATGTTCAGACTTCTCTCAAAAAATGACAGGGCCAGAAATCCTGTTTTTCCAAATCTTTCAGACTTTGGCACTCTTAACGTTGAATTTGCTTCCTTGCTCTCCGTTTTTATGGCCCCACTTGCAACTCTCTAAACAGTGTCTTGTGGGATAGCTCCCTGAAAAACCAAGAAATAAGCATCAAAAAATATTTTTTAAGGTTAAATAAAATTTGAGTAAAATTTTAAAAATTCAAAATTTTTCCAAAACCCTTTACTTTCCTGGCCGTCATATTCATAGTTTTTGAGCTACAAGCATGGAACAAATTTCGAAAAATCTGGAAAAACATCTAGTACCCAATTAGGGAATCGAGCAGTTTTCATATTCCCTTGGGAAAAATAGATTTTGCGACATTCTTACAATTGCTTAACAAAGTACATTATTTTTTATTCCTATACTGCCACAAGCTCACCCACGATTTATGTTTTGGTCATACGTGGCAATGAAGTAACCACTAATTTTGCCATGCATTCTTCATTTTATTACTTGTTTGCGGCAGTGAATTATCTAAATAGGTTTACGAGTAAGAAAATAAGTACAAATGCTTAACAATGCTTGCCCAGGAGAAAATATGGTTCTCCGCAAGGCAAAAATATTTTGTCATTCCTATTTACCATCGTGTTAATTTTTCCACGCAATACTGTAAAACCTACCATTACCCGAGTCAAGTTATGTGCCTTTTAGAGAGGCTATTATAGAGAAAGTGTCTCCTGACATCTGAATATGTGAAAATTATTCATCTTTAAATGAATTTAATGCTTAGCATGCACTTTCTAAGAACATATACATATATAGATACTTGCAGTAGGTTTTTTACTTCTCAATTGATAGTTAGCATGGTATCTTATAACACTGCTGTCTATACAGAACAGAGAACTGAATTTTAATATTCCTGTCTGTAGAACTGTATGGGCTTGCAAACTAAATTTTGAAGAGGCCTTTACAGAGAGACCAGAGGTGTGGAAAATACATGAAATTTACTATTGAAATACAAAATACAAATACATTTTGAGAAAAGTTAAAATACAAATACCAGGTATAACTTAGTTAAGATACAAAATACAATAGAAATATCCGGAGTCATTTTGGCAAGATACAAAATAAAATACTTTGCATCCAACAAAAAGAGAAAATATTAAATAAAAATACCGTATTTAAAATACGAAATACATGTTGAAAATACTCTCAAATTTATCTCAAAGTCCATATCTGAGATGTATCTGAAGTTTATTCTCTCAAAGTATTTTGTATAATTCGATCAAATAATACGATATTTAAAAATGAATCAGTTAACGTAAGGTAACTGCATGTTATTAGACTTTAGAGCTGTGCATTTGTGTGTAGCAAAGTAAATTAACGCGGCATTAGGTACAGAATATTTTTCCTTTAAACAAATAATCATATAACTCCTGGATAATGTATTTATATTCGCGTCACTAATTCAGCGAACTTTATAGTTCTCATATACATTAAATTTTATGTATTTATCCAGCAAGTTAGTTCTTCAAACCCGCCAAACAAGTTTCAAAAACTGGCTTGAAAATGTTTTGAATTAGTGCTTTTACCTTTAAAATATTTATTTGAACATGTTTTAGAGACGACCTTAACGATTGCGAGTCATATATTTTAAAACTATATTTTGTATTTGAAATACGGGGTGGGTAAATTTTACAAAATAAATAAACACAAAATACTACCACGTCCGTAATCTTCAAAATATGAAATACAAAATACAGTAGACATGTTGGTGCTGACAAAATATGAAATACAAAATACCTAACAATTTTTAGCTAGAAAAATATCAAATACTAAATGTATTTCAAATACTATTTCAAATACGATATTTCAAAATATTCCACACCTCTGAAAGAGACTACTGTAGTGTGGCTAGAGAGTGGCTGGCACTACGTTATTATTTGTCCAGGATATTATTCTTAACTAGATCCTGGTCTTTTGGAGAGGTGGACTCCGTGCTAGAAAATATAAATAATGACCTGTAAATTCTTAATAAGCTTGTTCCTTAAATGACCATTATATTTGTAAAGACACATTTGTTAAATATTACAAGCTCAACGTACTCCACCAACTCTAGCACCTTGAATACTCCATATTTTCATTATTATAATCGAATTTTTAAGAGGATTGTGGACATTACTTCTGTTGGTGACAGGGTTGCAAAATTTAAAGATGGCATTTTTAGCACTTTGGGCATATTCAGTCTAGTGCAGGCATTTTCACCCCGATGTTTTCGATTTGGGCTTTAGCTATGTATCTACTAGTGCGGAGCTAATGATTACTGGAGGACTGAATAGTACCTCAGGCACTGCTCTGGCCATGGGAAAGTTACTACATAATTGGCAAGATTGACACCACAGCTGGAGATGCCAGCTGATGACATCAGGGTAAGTGTGGAGAGACTGTACGAAGCATGCATCAGGAGTCGCGAGGAATGGCACAGGGATTTATCACTGGACCATCCGGAGGACATACTGGCGTACACGGACGGCTCTAAAGAAGATGGGTTTGCGGGCTATGGAGTAGCCATTAAAAATAGGCTAGAGGATGTATGGTGGGCCTCTGCACCTTTGTGGAGCGAACCCCTGTGTATCAAGGTGAGTGCTACGCGGCCCTTAAGGCTGCCTCCATAATGTTGAGAAAGAGGTAAAAGACAGGAATATTTACGTATATTTGGATTGCCTGTCTATGATCACAGCACTGCAGAGTGGGTGCATAAGATCCAGAATACTGCTGGATGGACATGACAACCTGCATAGATTAGCGTTGAACAATAAATTAGTATTGAAGTGGATTCCAGGACACGCAGGACATTCAGGGAATGAACTGGCGGATGAACTCGCTAGGAAACATACGAGGGGCAACAATGTTCCAAGGGGCCACGGCCCGGAACCAATAATACCCATTGCATACGCGGTTGTTCGAGAACATGTTAATAAGGGCCTGGTTAAAAGGCATCAGGAAATGTGGAGGAATTCAACAATAAAATACAAGCTGATACCGGGACCACTTCAAGGTACGGGACAGTGGTAAAAAAAGTAGGCTAGCCACACAAATACTAACGTATGTTCGGGGCATGCACCGTTAAATAAATATCTGTATCGTATGGGGCTATCGGACTCTCCCAGCTGCAAATGCGGACTGGACGATGAGACGGTGGTGCATTACATGTGTGAATGTCCACTGTTTATTCGGCAGATGCTAGTACACCTATATGAGGGGATTGCAAATAGCGACATGGTTGCCATAGCTCAGCAGAGTGACCTTGTTGCCTTTATCATGGATTCAGGGCGCTTTAGCAGGAGCTTAGAGTAGTGTTAAAAGAAGAGCGCAATAAGTAATCTGACTTGAGTGCCTTCAGAGCAACTCCTGTATGGAGGCTGAACTCCACCATAAACATACATACTAATATGTCACACTAAATCACAAAACAGTATCTTTAAATAAACAATTTTACGAAAAACAAATTATTTTACATTTTATATTATTAAGACCTCGTTTGCATGCATGATGATGCATGCTTATAAGATTTCGCGTGCAAACATTATTTTAAAGATGCAAAATAAAAATATTTAAAACTGACAAGAGTTTCAGTTTAAATACTGGACATCAGAAAAAAGTACTTTTTGCATGGTAAAACTCCTAAAATTAGCGTTTTACTTGGAGTAATAACATTTACTATAGCTACAAGTTTTGAAATATTTTACAACGGCAAGTTCGCATGTAATACATTTATGAAATCCCAAATTCATTACTAATGAAACATCATTTTTATAGACATTTTTGTGTTCTAGTTTTCATTTGTGTTCATTTGAATCATTCACAGGCAGTGGCCAAGTCTTTCTTTTCAAACTTGTGAAGCCTAGAGTTGAGTGTTTGCAAGTTTTGAAAGCAAATGAATATTGCAATAATTTTAAGGGTATTTGAAATCTTCTCTTGGTTCATTGAAGATGATTGAATTTCGTTTTGGAAAATGAACATTCAAACTTTCTTCAGACTGGGTGGGCTTTAATATGTCATACAAACTCCCAGGTTTACGATGGAGGACCAATAATGACCATATTTTATATGTTTTCAATGCCCATTTTCATACGTTTTTTGCCAAAGCGCCGATCATTTTCACAGTAAGGCATTTTCAAGGTATTTTCCAGAGGACAGCCATAAAACCTCGTGTATTTTCATTTTTGCAACCTTGGTTGGTAATAGTCCCCATTTCGGATAATATTGTGTACAAATTTAGAGATCCAGGGAAATTTAACAGTGTATGACAAACTTTTTAAACTTGTAATTACAGAGGAACTATAAGTTAAATTAATATAATAATAAATCAAATATTTAAAAATAATTAATATTTTTATTTTTTAATATAAATTAATATAATATTAAATTGATATAATTACTACATAATTTTACATACGGACAGCAGTTTAAGGGAAACAATAATAATGTATACAGTAATCGAAATATATTTATCATCTGATAGATTCGAAATTGAACTGGTAACTTTTTCCAATGTGCCAAGGAACATCAAAGAGTGTCTTTATTGTAGGTTGTACTACGGGTAGCAATTTTTGTTAAATAACTATAGGAATTAACTTACTTCTACTGCATAAAATGTTGCAAACAGTGAATAAGCAAATTGTATTAGTGCAGGTCAAACCTTTATGAATCTTCACCCTCCCATCGCCTTTACTCTTACAACACATTCCAGACGAATCAATACCTCAATGAAAAAATATATTTTAAATGTAAGCAAATAAAATTTGGATGAGTTGTTCACTTATGCAGGCCATGGTCGAATCGTTGAACTTCATTAAGCTGCTGGAAACAAATTATTAGGTTTGGTAAAAATTTATAAAATTGACTTTGAACTATGGTACATATTTAAGAAAATAGTTTGAAATAGGGTTTTACATGCTTTGAGACTTTCCTGTTTACGGCCAAATATATTTTCATAATTTTTTCATATAACGAAAGTTTATACACGAACACGTATTTCAGGACTTACCTCTTTGTGCCATAACTTAAATAACAGCACTAAAAATCAATTCCAACAAAAGGTGAAAGTATACAAGAATACTAGTAGTTTTGGTGTACTAGCAACTACGTACTCACCAGTGCACTCAACTTTACTACAGCATGTTCTCAAATTTGCTGCAGTACACATCATACGTTCGATTTTCTTAGAGTTCAAAGAAAGATTAAACGAAATATACTGCTGGGCCGTGATATAAAGTCCATCTATCGTCATAAACGTTTGAGCTTCAAAATTTTAGAGTACCATGATTTTAATTTGGTATGAACCTATGTAAAGCTAACTCGGACTTACATTATGAATTCATTCCTAGTTCCACAACTTTGTTTTCAGATTTGACACTTGGAACTTGGAAAATTGGAACGCAAATATACATATTTATAAAACATATCTGTGACGAAATATAAATAATGCTGACTATTTAAGATGTCTAAAAATTTGCCTTCAGATTCCATAATCAATTAATTCTACTTTCACAGATCACATCGTCACCAGCTCTTGTTCACCGATGATTTTGTCACAATTTTGTGATATCATTTTTGTGTTTAATAGTAACAATTCGCATCTTCTCACAAGAATATACAAGTTATTCAAAGGAAATGCATCCATTCAGATTTTCCATTCAATATTTAAAGTATGATTCTTCTATCCGGGTCATTCCAAATTTTGTTATTGCACATGATCTTAAATGGACTGCATGTCAATAATTTCGATAATTAGTTCCATTTACAAAAGTTCAATGCCACTATAAAACACATTCAGTTATTATGTACAATAACCTGAAAAATTATCGACCACAACGGGACGAACATTAGTAGAAATGGCACATCTGACTTTCAAATAGCTGCACACTCTGTTGTGATTCCGATACCTCTGCTTCTTTGTATAATATCCATTGGCATCAACTTATCTATTGCAATTTCTGGTTGTTGTGCAAGATCGCCCATAAAACATACGGCGTAACTTTCCTTCTTTCTTTCACTTCCTGACTCTTTCAACACGTTACTTTTGGGTACCGGGCTAGTACTGGTTTCGTTGATTGACATTGTTTTCAAAACCGAAATTGGCTGTTTAAACCTTTTCATTGAAATGCTAAATTTGCAGGAATTCCGATTCCCGTGGGTCATCTTCTACTAATTGGAACTGCCCGTTTTATTCGAAGAGTGAAACCATTGAATTACGAAATGATCGTAACAAAGGGAAGAATCAAAATATGTTATCATATGCTGGCTAATTCCCATGTGTTCCCATGGTTCTCAGATCTTTCACACAGAGGATTTCGGGGCAAGGCGTGTGAAGAGATTCATTTCATGAACGATTTACAATGGAGGCTATTATACTCGATGTTATTCTTCTGTCCATTTCTGGAAATTGTATTCATTTACGTTCCGATATATTGAGTAGCTAAGCAGCTGAACCAAGAAAATCCCAATAAAATATACTTTTTTTAATTAAATTATAATTTCTTTATACACAATTAAGCATTACAATAAATATGCATGTGTCTGGTATTATTAATGTGTTATTATGTACAGTCAAGTGTATGTTATGTTGGTGTGTGCTGATTTTAGGCATTTCTTGAGAATGAATCAAATTTCAAGGGAATTTAGACCACTGAATTTAAAGTTGGTTCCTACATCTTTGGAGCACTTCCAGTGACACTTTGGTACGCATTGTGCTATGACGGCGGTCCTTTAAATGAACATCAGGTATACCATACTACTATTACTAGGGCATGTATATATAATTGTTGTAAAACATTTTATTTATGGAGTTGTTTTTGTTGATAAAATGCTGCATATTCGGATTTTCAAATTACATTTATTTTTCAAGATCGGAAATACATTTCGAGTTGCGATAGACATCAGCTTATACTGTCTATGATATGAAGTCATATTCAAGCAAAACGATTGATTGCGACAATTTTATGAAGAAATCGGAAGACGAGAACATTATGCAATATGACGTGACAATTCGGAGTCAATGAGCAGAGTGACACATTTTCGGGAGATTCAGCTGGGCATGAGGACTTAGGAGATGAATGAATTTATTACCACATAACACAGGCTATTTTACAACATATAAGTTCAAATAAAACTGTTGTTATGATTTGGGAGTCCTAATATTTTTTGATTTGTGACCATGTGTTAATAATGAAATTCAGCCATTTGCATTTTATTTTTGCTTTTAAAATTGTTAATTGCTCGCTAATTAATTTATATTATTATATTACTTCAAGGGGAATTCACGTCCCAAAAAATAACGCTTTATTCACGTTAATATATTGTCGTGAAATTTGCGTAAATATATTCACGTTAATTTTGGTGGACATCAGCACATAGTTTCTATTTCGAATTTTACTGTGAAAACGCTCAAAATGTACATTTAATTTAAGATGGATCATATCAGTATTAACGAAATATTTACGCAGTATTTACGTCCCTGTGTTACATGGGATGTTTGCTCACCTGGTATTTCAAATACAAGATATAATTTCAAACTACATAGCTCTGACAACTGTCAAAGTTGTCTATAAACCATTTCCAAATTATTATTTGAAATTCCGAAAGCTCTAATTTGAAACAATTCGAAACCAATTCTTTAACTTTTTTTTGGTTTGATGTACTAACTTAGTACAAAAATATATAAAACGTTCAATGCACATGTGTTGAAGTTGGTTAAATTAGCTACGCCAACTGAAAATCCGTAAATAAATTACCCAGGAGATATAAGGTAAGTCGTTTAAAGAAAACATATTGTGTATCTAGGATCACGTTAATCTACTTTGATCTACACAAATTCACAACACTAATCACGTACCTGTTACATTACGTTTGCTGAATAATTTTTGAATATCCAATTATCGCCCGTTCAAGTAATTCATAACGCAGGGGTAGTGGGTGGCCTTACAAACTAACGTTATGCTTCGTTACGTTAATCGGGGGGTCGTAGTTCAACTTGGTACGTAACGCAATGTTTTGATGATCCTTCTTACCTCTGAAAATTAAATGACTCGTTTTTAAATCTTCAAAGTTTACGACGACTTGGTGGTCCTATTATAGATACACGTAACGTAAATTACATACATATACGATTTTGCACATATATCCTTGAAAACATTTGTCCAAGGAAAAGCCAAATTCGCCTTAAAGATTTCAAGTATTGCGCATCATTTATTGAATTTTGTTTATTAATTTGAAAATTTTAAATGACACAATTAATTGCATGTGGAGCATGTTTCGAACCCCTTCAGGGTACCCCGGAGGGGGATCAAGAAGTGATTATCACGCTGTAGCATTAAGCTGTGGACATTTACTTTATAAATTCTACCTGAATTCATTTTTTCAAGCAGTTGAAATTATAAACGCAGGACATTATTGAATGTGTTGTACAACTGTATGCAGGAAGTGATGATGAAGACAGTGACATTGAAGTTATTGAAAGTATTCCTGACTGGTTAAAAAGTCCATTTGTTGAATGTGAGGCTGAAGCCACAAATTGAATAAACCTAGTTTTACTGGATGAATTTGTTTTTAAGCAGGCATAAATCTATTTAATCTAATGTATTTGGTAAAGCAGCATTTAAAAAACACGTAACGCGTTATGTCGGGTAGGTGGTAGTGTTGTCAGCGTTACCCTAACGTTACATCATGTGGGTGGGGGTGAAATTTTGACCAATTTTGCCTTATGAATTACTTGAATGGCCCTTTATTTGACCAAATTCCCCAAGTTACTTCGAGAGAATAAACTGAAGATACTGATAAATCTCAGACATATTTGGAGATAAGTTTGAGAGTATTTTCAATAATGTATTTTGTATTTCAAATACTGTATTTTCATTTCGTATTTTCAGTTTTAACTCGAAGCAATGTATTTTATTTTGTATCTTAACAAAGTTACTCCTGGTATTTGTATTTTAGATTTGTATTTTCATGTTTCTGGAAATGTATTTCTATTTTGTATTTTAATAATTTTTATGTATTTTCCACACCTCTGTATAGAATTCGTACATTGCGGATATAATAATCTTTGGTAATTTCGACGAATAGTAGTTGTTTGGGCCGCAAGTTCTCATCTGGGAGCCAATGGTGTACACTCTACAATTACCTGAGCAGCATTGTTGACTGAATGTGCACCCATAATTGGGTGTTTTGCAGGGATTGATTTCTCCGCACTATTTTGTTGAAAATATGCATTATTGATTGCTCTCAACTTAGTTAAAACAATATTGTAAATGCAGTATCAGATTTCAACTTACAGGTGAAGATTGTGTAAACGGCACAACTGTCAGCGCGGTAAAAGCCCAAATGAACATCAAAATAGTTTGCTGCAAGTATTAATAACTAACGTTACTTTTCACATGTAACACAATTCCAAATAGATTACGATTTGTATAAATAATAAACATTTTCGTTGTATAACATTACCCAAAGTTCGCCAACCTAATTTTGTTCTTATGAGTCATACTCACAATTCTCAATCAAGGGACCTATTTGTTAGCTCCCTGATAAGCCTATAAAATTATATGAAAACGAGCGACAAAAGATATTTGAGAAAATATTTTACCTTGAACAAATAGACATTGATTCGCGTTTTTAACGACTGTGACAGCAATTCTTGACCTAGATCAGTGACGAAAATTTAAATTAATTGTCAAGAATTGCTTAAAAATAACATTAAAAACGCATTTGTTATGATAGATCTATTAATAATATTTGCGACTAATTGTTAGTAATTTGTCTTTGTGCGTATGATCTCTTGTGTATAACTTCAAGGAGTATCTCATAGCGGGGGATAAAGCAGCTCCAGTATTTAATTGTATATTGTGGGACAGGTATAGCAGCAAAAATAAAAACCGGAACAACGATGTCCGGATTTGTCAACGGAGATTTGTGAGCCCCCATTGGACAAGCACTTGCAAGAGCTTCTCTCTATAGATGTCAATGCAGTTGAGCAGATTTTTATTTAAGCTATTTTCAATTTTTCCACCAATAAGATAGTTATTACAGAAGTTAAATGTCGCTTGTTGGAGTTTACTTAAAGAAAGCGTGCACCGAAGTTGTGCACCGTATATCTTGCATCATTCATCAAGAGTTTGTTACTTTATAATATGTACTTCCTTGCCTTGCTTTGAATGTATAAGTTCCTGCAAAATCTAGCCATCTTCTTGTATTTTATTTTGGAAACGCATAAAAAGTCTGGACTCAGAAGTTCACATTTTTGGTTTACTTGGCTGAATTGCCCATATATGTTGGTGTTAGTACCAACATTTATAAATTTTTTAATATATTGTATACATTAATCAGCACAAACTTTGCTTTGCCTGTTTGAATGTACCATATAATATAATGCATTACAGAGTTGATGGACACTTCAGCTCATAGCAAATGCGTTATTCAATCAGTTCGTGAATTAATGTGCAAAATAATCTGATATAGAGACAGTATTCTAATAGGAACGAAATTGTGGAATTGGATTTGTAATGTATAAACTGCTAATATAAGTAATTATGTATCCAACAAAAGCAATAATTGTTCTAACCAGGGGTGGATTTACGGGGTGGCCCACCCTGACCCGGCCAGCGTAAAATATTTAGGGCTATAGGGGTAAAACAAATGACCGAAGACCTGCTGATGTCAACTGGAAAGGCCCGCAAAGCCATTTTGAGGCTTATGTTAGGAAAATGTTTTATTCTTATCCATGACCGCAATAGATTTTGACTTGATCAAATGATTGAATCCTCCCTGAATGTTGTTTCTAGTGAACGTTGTAAAATGTACTTACAACTTCCGGATTTTTGAATATAAATTGTACAATGAAATTTTTTTCCTCTTTCGCTTTTGCTCTTGGAGTTGATTTTTTCACCTCCTCCACTATTTTTACCAGTCAGCAAATAAATTGTAGAAATCGTGAAAAAAATCTACACGCTGGGCTGAATCAGATATTTTTCGAGTCATTTTCTTGAGTCGGTCAGACGTGAAAGTAAATAATTTTGGGAACACTGCACGCCATTTTCATTAACCCTGCAGAGACCAACCTATTACCACGCTGTCCAAAAACTTCCAAAACAGAATTAAATTTAATTTCCTGAGTACATAGTTCAATTTACAACCTTGAAAAAAATGGTATGTGTTCATCACTATTTTGTTAACACTCAGGTCAAGTTTCGTGTCCCCAACTTTCGTCAATTTTGAATAAAAAAATAAAATGTGGGACAACTTTAGCATCTTAGGCGCCATTTACAATGTAAAGCATACGGCAGCATTGAACACATTAGGGCCCGAAACAAATTACATACGTCAGATCACGGGGTCGCGTACAACTCGATGCAAATTATTTTGGGTCAATTTGAAGACCTACACAACTAAAAAAACCGGAGAAATACAAATTACAGACAAAATTATATATTACATATTTTATAGATATTATGTATAATATTTTGTATATATAATATATATATATATATATATTATATATAGATATTATGTATAATATTTTGTATATATAATATATATATATATATATATATTATATATAGATATTATGTATAATATTTTGTATATATAATATTTATATATATATATTATATATACAAAATATTATACATTATATCTATATATAATATTTATATATATATATATTATATACAAAATATTATACATTATATCTATATATAATATTTATATATATATATATTATATACAAAATATTATACATTATATCTATATATAATATTTATATATATATATTATATATACAAAATATTATACATTATATCTATATATAATATTTATATATATATATATATTATATACAAAATATTATACATTATATCTATATATAATATTTATATATATATATATTATATACAAAATATTATACATTATATCTATATATAATATTTATATATATATATATTATATACAAAATATTATACATTATATCTATATATAATATTTATATATATATATATTATATACAAAATATTATACATTATATATATATATAATATTTATATATATATATATATTATATACAAAATATTATACATTATATCTATATATAATATTTATATATATATATATTATATACAAAATATTATACATTATATATATATATAATATTTATATATATATATATATTATATACAAAATATTATACATTATATCTATATATAATATTTATATATATATATATTATATACAAAATATTATACATTATATATATATATAATATTTATATATATATATATATATTATATACAAAATATTATACATTATATCTATATATAATATTTATATATAGATATTATATATAAATTTATATTTTTTAGGTTTTTATATATATATAATTATAATATATTGTATATATAATATATATGTAATATGTATTTATATATATATTACATATATATTATGTATTAATTGGTACAGATGAATTTGTTGTTAAGATAATGTGTATATGATCCCTGCTAAGAAAATTAACATTGGACAGAGTGGTAATATGTTGGTCCACCCAACCAAGCACTTTTGTTGGTCACTGCAGGGTTAATGAGCATTCTGCAATTGCGAGTAAGATATTAATATCTAGTTACGTAATACAAATTGTATTCTTACAGGAACCTTCATATTGGACTTCGCACTAACCGTTGCAGCAAACACTCGGTCAGTGGGTAACAGCGTAACCGGTCCTTTAATTTCGAGAATTAAAATATGCTGGAGTACTGATCAAAATCTTTAAATTAAGAGTACGTACTATAAACATTCCAATAGGTTTAGCCTACGGCACCCATTCTTCTTTTAATGAATACACAAATTACAGCTGGAAGCTCTTGAGAATCCTGCTCTGCTTTTATTAATAATACTAATTATGTACTAAAGATTGTATGTACTTTCATTTGAAAACATTTTTCTCCATGGTGGAGACATGTCCACATTCTAACTTCATTAGTAATACCTATCATGTGATACTATGATTTGAAGACCCTTGATGTGAAGAATAGTTGTGCTAAATAAATGTAAACAAACAGTAATGTTGTTAGCTAATGTAATTCAAAAATAGGTGATAATAATAGTTTGACCGATACATCTTGTAGTTGAGCTTCAGTGCGATTTTCCTGTAAAGTTTTGTAATTTATTGGTTATAACAATCGAAGATAATTTACAATTTTTGAACAAAGCATTAATAATTTTTTATGGTTAATGGCTACACTTGCCTCAAGCTCACCCAGGATTTATGTGCACATACGTGACAATAAAGTAATCAAGTGTCGTAGAACAGTCACACATTCTTCATTTTATTGCTTGTTTGAGCCAGCAGTGAAGGATCAAAACTATTTGGAGAATTAGAAAAAAGAACGAATGTTAAACAATGTGTGCTCAACAATGCGATTCTCTGCAGGGCAAAAGTAATTTACCATTCCAACTTCCCATCATGTTAATTTTTCTCCGTACAATATTGCATCATTATCGGAGTCATAGTACTTTTTCGGGTGCCATTATACAGGAAGTGTATCCTCCTTAAATCTGAAAATTATTCATCTTTATACGAATATCAAATTTTAAGCAAATGCGAATATTGTTTCTACGAGCACTGTATGAATGAGGGTTTTACCGCCAATAATTGATAGCTAAGCAAATTCTTTTCCAGATTTTCTGAAATTTGTTTCATTCACATCGGTATAATTATTTTTGCGATCACAGTGGTCATGGCCGTAAACAAAACAGTTCGATTTATTGTAAAAAATGACCGTTATGTCCTGCCCAAAGTGCTATTGCACAGGTCTCAACGTTGAGAATAGTACACACGACTTCATTATCATTTCTTTTTTTCATAACTTTTTTTGCTTTGCGGAGTTTGAATTTAATCCTTTGGTTTTTACTAATACTAATGTAAGCGCCTTTACAGCATAAGATGACCAACTCAATAATCCTCTGATTATCGATTTTTCTGCAAAACTAGTCAATCAGCAGAAGAAGAAGAAGAGAATATGAAATCAGCAGAAGCATCACGAATTTACACGCTAGAAGAATTTCCATCGGAGTTTTATCAGGCAATTTAAACAATAAGTTCATTTGTGGACTGCATTTTTGTAGTAGAGAGTATAGCGTAGCCAGCCATATAAATATGTATGAGTGCAGAGTGAAGAGTCAGATCTACCTTTCTTTCTTAACCTATACATTACTTGATGTAATAATATTAAAACTCATCAGAAAATACGTACCGTAATAAATTCAAGCCACAATCAGTCAGCAATCTTATTGATGCTCAGACGCGCTCAATATGTATGTATTTTTTACAGACTATGATTTACGCACTGCATTTCCTACTCATATGGACATACATACATACATGCATGTGCATGTGAATATAAAACATCCGTTTTTCAACAACTGCTGTTAATTAACGTGAATGAAGAATAAACAAATGAGTTTGTGTGAATACACATATAAGTACATCCAGGTTTCCCATTTCCCACTCATTCATCGTAATTTCAATTAGGTTAGCGCACAAAACGTCGATAAAGGAGATATGGCTATAGCTATGTGAGAAAAACAATGAACGAGACACTTTTGTTAAAACTTGGGAAAGATTACAAATTTTCTGGGCTGCAATGAATGACACATTGCCAGGGTTTCCATATCACTGACCTAATACTTGATGTCATCAGCAGTTTCTCTTTCCATAGTCAACCTCGTGTCAAAGGACTAAATTGTTTTACGGTCTCTCTAAAACTTGTATTTTTAGCGCATTTTTCCTTACATACGGATATGCAAACTATGTTCATAAACATCTTATCTTACCCCAGATGACTTGCCAATTAAGTATTCCTCAATATACGTTTGAGAGACAAACTGTAGACAAGTATATGTCATCCAGATTTTAGTTTAATTTCATACAAACACTTTGGACTGATATGCTGTGGCTGTAATAATAAGTGATGAAATATAAATCTATGAAACACACGGGCAAAAGCATGAATGTCCAATTATCCTAATTGCAATTAGCTTGAACAAAATATGCCAGAAGAAGTTAGGGTGTCAACAAAGGTAAGGCTTCTTGTTGTAAGGTATAATTGTATGGGTATCACTAAGACTATTGGGAATCCTGCTTGAGATGAACCGAATTGTAAGATTAGGGGTAGATACTCATATTCAGCTTCGGATCAAAAATGATTGTATGGCATTCTCTATAAGACTTTAGTTTCCATGTGCTTTGTGTCGACATAATAATAATCTTGTGCTCACTTTTTCCGTCCGCTGTAAAATGATCGAAGGGTTTGGTACTGAAGCCTCTTAGGTCAATTTTAAGAGATGTCTTTTTGAAAATTATGACAGTCGGATTGTAGCATCCGTTCCTGGCGTTTATGTTGCCCACAAGAATTTACATGGACCAATTTTGACGCTGTGAGTCAGTCTTTTAGAATCTTTAATAATACATTTACAAAGTAAAGGAGTCTCAATTAACAGGTATTCAATTCATATTGTAAAATTACAGCAAATTATATTATTCTAATGACTCCTGGTACTTGTTGGTGATAACACTTTAGCAACTGTGAATTAAAGGAAGTTCTTTCTGAAACATTGGTTCAAGATAATAACTTACACAAGTGCAAGTTGGTATTTTCCTTCCATCATATTTCAAAAGCCGGGCTTCGTCACCTGAATTGACGGTAAGCGATAATCCTACCGACAGTACTGCGATCCAACATCTGTATTAATTACTGTAGGCATTTTCAATTGTTAATTAAGGTTCTTTTTTAATTTCACCTAAGTAGTCCAGGTTGTTCAGAAAAGTCAGGTGAGCCTTTCGGATATTTTCTCTATATTGCATGAAAACATGACTACTACATATTAGTGTGTGAACAATCTTTCAATATCTGTAAGAACACCGCTGAAAGCATCCCAATTCTACTCTAATTAGAAGAAAAATTAACATTAAAGTAAAAGGTAGATGTTCATGTGTACCCTTATCAAGAACATGCTCTTATTAGATCCTAGTTGAGTATACATTGTAAAGACCTTTAACCATACGTTGATTTCTCGGGACGCGTGCGGTAGGTATGGTCATGGATGCAATTACAAATCTCGTAACTCTCGGTCTATGGACTTACTGTTGTTTTTTGCAGAGAGGGGTAAACGATATTATACATATGTATGTATGTAAATATTTATTAGCAAACATAATTATGCCTATAGGTTATGCTACTAGGTAGGATTAATGATCGATTTTCCAACTCTATATTTTCTTACGAGTGTCCAAGTGTAAGGAGTATGCTTGTATGTGTTTACAGTGTACATAAATAATTATTACATATATCATAACGTTTCTTCCCACATAGTCCGTACAGCGTGTAAGCGACGAGAACCTTATTCAGATTTTTCCAAACTTGTTTTACTTAGATACTACTTTAAAATCATTAAAAGGGTGAAGCAAAGTCAATATTATTTGGGGTTATTAAATATTGTGTATTTTTGTTCCCGGCTAGAATTTCGTCTAAAATATCTTTTTACGCGATCTTGGAGAAGATTATATGGAATTTGAAAAGAGATTCATTTCAGTCTAGTATGACCATCCTAGGTCAAAACGTGTCTCAGGAAGATGAAAAATGAGGCAAAGTTTATAAATTGTTTAAAAGAGTCAATGAACCAAATTTTAAGATATCTGGAGAAGAATATTTCTTTAAAATGTGAGAATCACATATTTTTTGGTATTACGGTTTTCCTGAAAAAATTAATTGTAAGTAGTAAGTCCTCTTGTCCTGACGCTGTCTTAAATGTTAGGCTTATAATCAGTGAATGTGAGCTTTACTATTCAAGTGCATTCAAAATTTCCATGAGGGAGCATCTCGGGCGGGACAAAACAGTTCCCCGGGTAATTATTTGTAAGTACTGTATATTTCTGGGCACGCATACATACAATTTGTCTTAAATAAAGACAGGAACATGTGTAAGTTATTACTAAATACAGTCATTTTTTAAATTATATTTTGGAAACACATTAAAGTTCTAGAGTCAGAAGTTTGCATGTTTTGTTTTCTTACTTACAAGGGAATCAACAGTAAACTTTCAAGAGCTACGCTGTACAGATATACCTTTTTGGGGCGTTGTTTAAATTTAAAAGAAAGTGTACATACTTTCGTATGGTACTTGTGGATTCGTACGGTATTTTTTGCGTGGGTTATTAATTAAAATTTTACAAAATACTTATTGGGCATCATCTGATGAAATCGCTTGACTGAGTGGGGGATGATGACAACTCTTCATAATTAAACATGGTTGAAAAAGTGGAGGGCTATATTATAATTACACACTTTGACATAATTAGTATTTTACAAAGTAATGTCAGGACTGGACACGTTAGTATAAATACTGTTGAATTTACTCTGATTTATTCTCAAATAAATAAATAAATGAAGTCATAACATTTGAATTCTAAGAAAATAGTCATTCCGTACGACGGCTGTCATAACATTGGTCAACTTTCTGGCTGCTTCAATAAGGCCACATATAGATAATTATAATTACATATAATTATATCTATATAGTCGACAAGCTTATTAGGAATTTATTTACAGGGTTTAAGGCACACCCATTACCCTGATTTTACACATTTTCGTAGCACAAGCGAACCAACTCTCAAGAGCTACACTTTATTCCTTGTTGGGGTGGTTTTTTAAAGTTTACATACATAAATACGTGATTAGCTTAAAAGTTAGCAATTGTTTGCGACTGTAGTGCTGCTGTAGTGGGAGATGACAACTCTTCAGAATTAAACACAGGACTTGCACAGGACTGGACACCTATCAATACTGTTGAATTTACTTTGATTTATTCTCATGAAAATGAGGCTATCGATAAATGCAGAACGTCGGTGAGAAGGTCAAATTGTCTACAATTGTCAATTATGTCACTGAACATAAAACGGTCTACTTGCATGAGCTATGTACCTCCATGAATTCTTCTCTGGAAGTAAAGCTTTCTACTTTAAGTAAAGCTGTGTGCAGACCATTTTGATTTTAATTTCAAATGCATCTAGACAATTTGCCCCTTCACTGAAAAAATGTATCACATCTCATTATCAGTTTCTTTCCCCCAGAAACTTTCCGGCACGTAATACAAAATTATCTTTAAAATCTGCATTTCTCTTGTATTCCAGGAAGGGTGGTCACACAACTGGTGCAAATAATTCCGTTTGAACTCATTCAGCATTCTTGACTAGACACGCTTTCAACATGATGAACCTGAATATCAGTAACACATCCAGTTATTCAACCGACGCTGTCAATGAGATAAGTTCCATCAAAACTATTAAACTCTTCTACATAATCACCGGCGTCATTGAGATCGTAATAAGCAGTCTAGCAGTTGTTCTGAACTTCGTCTTTACCCTCTCTGGTCTATGGGCACCCGAAAATGTCAACTCCAACGTACGGATTTTGTACTCCATGGGGCTAGTTGGGATATTCCAGCCTGCAGTACATGCTACTTTCCAAATAGTACATGTACTATTGCCATTTGTCTGGAAGACAAATCCTTATGCGCACCCGATAGGAGTTATAATTATGGAGGCATTTCAGCAGATTGGATACCTCACGGTCGCTACCCATTGCTTTGCACTATGCCTGGGACACTGGTTACCAATAACATCAACTGAATACAAAAAATGGCTTAATAATGACAGAACCTTAACTTTGATTGTGTTTTGCTGGCTGTTTCCATTTATGTGGGTTCCAATATGTGTCTGTGTTGGAGGATTATTTGGAGATTTCTACTGGGACTCACAATCACAATACATCAACTTTGGAACGAGGATTGCAATCTTTGCACCAGTGGTTTTGATGTTCATTGCAATGACAGCCATGCTTGTGCATGTCCTTGTTTCAATCCGGACTTCACGTGTAAGTGGTAAATAGTGAAATTCAAAAATGTTTGTTTGTTTGCATAACCTTGCAGTCATTGTGTAATTATACATATTATTTTGATTTGGTTACATCGGGTAAAGCTTATTGGAACTTCGGATTATAGCAAAGACGTTTTTAAATTAGTTTGTGAATTAATGTAAAAAATCAACTATTCTGTATATATTTATATGTAGTGTTGCTGTTTATAGAGTCAACGTGCAACATACAAACTCAAAGTCAAGGCCGGGAGGACATTCGGTTATTTCTTCGGGACATTTACTTTCGGCTTACTGCCCGCTACCTTGTTTCAAATGTTATTGTGCTCTCATTGCTTCTGGACCTCAAACGTAAGATATTTTGTTCTTTAAGTTTGCAAGATCCAATGTCAAGTAAAATGGGGTAACTTACAAGTTGCATTGAATGTAACATTTTTGTAAATCATTTTTAAATATTAAAAAAATTTGTATTTAAATGATATTTATACAGGTCTCTCTGGAGGTGATGGTTTGGATACTCATGATAATACATTCCATCCAGCTACTAACAATGCTGAGCAATCCGGTCTTTTATTTGTGGAGGAACAACCATGTTATGGTAATGCACAATTCATTTTGGGGTTACTTTGAAAAAGCTACCATGCAGAACATAAGCAGATAGTATTAATTTTTGTTTGAAACAGACCGGCATGTGGAGTATGACCATCTCCTTTGCTATTTCCATATTCGGATGTTGCATGAGCGATCAGAGAATCATTCAACTTGAAAGTATAAACAGGTGAGTGTGGGACATTTTTTTGTGAAAGAAAAAAATACAATTTGAAGAAGTTTGCAATGCTATTAAAACCACAAGTACAAGGTTCCCAAAATAATTTCTGTCCACTAACAATTAGTGGCGCGGGGACGACTTAGCATTCTTAACAGTGGCTGCAATAATTTTTGACTTAATAAATGACTCGAGGTGAGAGTTAAATTTGCTTCAAACTCAACGTTTTGAGCATGGTTATATACATCAGATGTAAACCATTTGAAAATTCTTTTTGTCCCTGAGATTGAATTTCATCTCCCACCAATTTTATCCGTTAATTTTAATAGTAAAATTTTTTTATGAATCTTGGCACAAATGCAACTGCAAACTGGGTAGAATCATATCGTTGGCTAAATTTTAAAAGTTACAATTTTCATTTCGTAACCTATGCTTTTTAAATGGGATCTCCAATGAAAATAGCACTATTTAGAATTCTGCAAATGATATGTATGTTTTAGGAGTCATTCCCTTAGGTTTGTTAAAGAGGGAATTAGAAATTGATTTTGGAAGCTCTTTATTATACGGTTTTAAAAAACGAGTATTTTGCAAATGCCAGTAGGATACTAATATCTAATATTATTGTAAAAATTACAGGAAACCTCCTTGGATTTCGCACTAACCGTTGTGTCAAGACCTCACTTCAGTGTGTAGCCGTGTCATACGTCCTGTAATTTCATCAGCCATCATATTGTATGGGATGCAGTTTGTCATTTTACTTTCCGTATTAAAATATTCTGTAAAAAGAATGTTCTCGATGTTGAAAATATGTATGTTCACACAACCAACCGCAGCAAGAATACCTGTCGTCTGATATTATTTCATTTGGAAGCGTCAACAATAGTTATGCTAAATAAATGTAAACGTATTACTAGCTGTAAGCTACTGCATACTGTATTTAGATATTGCTTTTAGTATTAGCGCTTTTATCGAAATGTTAGTCCAACTTTCTGCAATAATTAGTAATTGGATCTGTCTAAATATAGGCCATAGGAGCATTTATCGGTGGCTAAATATTAAAAGATATCATTTGAATTAGGTTATTTTTGCTTATTGGATACAATTTCCTGTGAAAGTGGTACTTTTCGAAATTTAGACGACGATATACCGTTGTGTTATATGTCAAGTAGTGGAACAAGAGGCAAAGTGAATCTAGGTGAAGATGCAATACGAGCTTGTGAATTCAAGCTTACTGTACAATTAGAATAACTGAGCCATACTTCACAAGGATGATGCTCTCAAATAATAGGCAATGTGAATCTAGGTCCAATTGATGCAATGTTAGCTTATGCATGCACGTCCATAGAGATGATGACACTAGATACATATGTACATGTGTAATTATAGAAATGTCTGTTAAATGTAACTGTGAAAGTCTCTACGGAGCAAATGTTAAAGTCTCTACGGAGCAAATGTTAAAGTCTCTACGGAGCAAATGTTAAAGTCTCTACGGAGCAAATATTAAAGTCTCTACGGAGCAAATGTTAAAGTCTCTACGGAGCAAATGTTAAAGTCTCTACGGAGCAAATGTTAAAGCCTCTACGGAGCAAATGTTAAAGTCTCTACGGAGCAAGTTTTAACGTACTTACGTAAGATACCCCATACCGGTCATATGATTTTAGCAATTAATAAATGTGTAACGTGTCGTAATGTCGTGACGTGTCAATGTACAATACCTGCACTTATTATGATTAAGTACATGATAAAAACAGATCATCTCAGAGTGCCCCTATTCTGGTCGTAAGTCCCACTCACTATTCTTGGGTTATTTTATAAGTTCAAATCAGTCTCAGGTCTCATTCCTCATTATTTTCCATTCATTTAGTCTCAGACCCGCTCAGTCCCCATACAGTCCTATTTCATCCCAGTCATCCTGTTGAGTGAGTCCAGGAGTGGATATCACTGGTCCATTGTCCATACAATTGGATATATTATATTGTCGTACTGTTTGAATATAATGCACCAGTGTATGGATTAAAATAATATATTAATATTGTCCTTTCCCTACTGTTTAAACAACCATAAATTGTTGTTTTGTACTGATGATGGAGTCAGCAGTCAGCGTGCACAATTGTCTCTGACACATTGATATATGATCGGTGAAGTGGCAAAATGATCTAGACTCATTCTGGATTAGTAATATGATCTACATGACTTTTCGGTTAAAGGCTGCATTAGGCATGTATAATGGTTTACATAAATGATTTACCAAATGTCAAATAAGGTAACAATGCAAACTCTTTATTTAACGGACTTGCCTAAACTTTAATACGGAAGTGTACATTTCAACCTGATTCTCCTGATTGGATACAATATATTTACCAAATTATAGAATAAAAGTAATGTGATTGCAGATAGACGTTCTCGAGTTTGATAAAAATGGTTGTTCGTTCCCTGAATCCATCCTTAACGACCATTTCCTAAGCAGAATCTTCCAATAATATCGCAAAACTCGCTGCAACATTGGGGATGCATGAGACAAGGGTGTCGATGTGGGAAGCAACGGGACTGATAAAAGAGTACACAGAATTAGATATAAGAAGTATATCAATTTGGATGAAACAATGGGATTTTTTCAACTTACGCCCCAGCCACCCATGCCATACCAGCCCTGCCCGGATGCAACATCGATTGACAAAGTCAGAAAGTAGCAGAGTACCAGGCATGTCAGCACAAACCTAGAAAAATTGAAGCAAAATTGTCATGAATTGGAAACAGTTATTCACGCTGAAATAAATGAATCAATATGTTCTTACTTTGAACTCATCCTGTATTGAGAAATTTAGAGCACTGGGTCGTACTAGTTTTTGAGCAGAGTTTGGAGTCGAAACTTGGAAAATACTGACAACTTCCCAGAGTTCCTGGCGTTTTTATACATCGAGCCCTGGCACAGTTGCGTGGATATTAAAACTTGTTTATGCAATTTTAAAGCAAAATAATAGTAATTAAGTAACCAGTTTATATCATTTTAATGATCTGATCGGCACTTATGTTTGAGACGCAGTACGATTTTCCTTTCACGTATTTCAAATTCTTTGTTCAAATAGTAATCGAAGATCATTTACAATTGTTGAAAATATGATTCATGATTTTTTACGGTTCCACGTGCATCAAGCTCACCCTGAAATTGTGTTGGTCGCACATATAATGAAGTAACAGTGTTAGTAATTATAGCTATACATTCTTCGTTTTATTCATTGTTTGAACCATCAGGGAATGAACAAAACAATTTTAAGAGAGAAATAAGTACGAATGCTAAACAATGCGTCCAGAGCAGCACATGGGAATTTTTGCAAGGCAAAATAAATTATTTTGACATTCACATTTCCCAGCATGTAAATTTTACTCCGTTCAAGATTTTACGAAAATTTTCAAATGATTGCGAAAATTATATAATTGAAGTGCAGCTCTGCTCAAGCTAAATATCAGATTCCTTCTACTCTAGAACTCAACCTCATGAAGGAGATTGTCCCGGAGTTACGACCTTTTCCATCTGTCCCGTTCCAGTACTTTTAAAGTACTCTTCCGCCTCACCTCTGACAGGTTACAATCATATTAAAACTTCACTCAAATCTAGTAGCATTGAGCTTTAAGTTCAATCTTACGTGCGGTTATATTTCCCCCATTCCATACAAACAACCAAAATTACATCCTCTCCAATACACAAAAGTAGTACAGCATTAAAACTAGAAAGCACAAGTGCTACATGACAAATGTATCATTACCGGAGGCATACTGTAATATATTGACGGGAGCAAGTAATATAGAGAATAAGCTTCTTCTTTCCATTAGCACACAAAGTTCCTCCTATACCTGACCAAGATCTAACAGACATACGAATGCACATACACAAGAGACCCGCATTTTATAATAGTAAAGGTTTCGGTATTCCCGTGTCTTTAAAGTCATTTACTCACGATCGCTACAGAATTCTTTGTACTTTGCTTAGGAATGCTTCTTTCCAATAACTAACACCGCAGTCGCGAATTGGCTTAATGATGACAAAATATTAAATCTGATTGTGTACTCATGTCTCTTTCATTTAGTGTGGGTTCCATTATTTGTGATTGTTCCGATTCAATAGGAAATTCTACAGAAACTTCAAATTCATTGTTCAAATAATAATCGATTAACAGTTGAATAAAGTATCACATTGCTTGCCTCGGTCTCACCCAAGATTTTTTATGCTTGAGGAATGCATGACAAAAAAAATAATAATATGTCAGTAATGCCATACATTCTTCATTTTATTGATTGTATGAGCCAGTGAATAAAAAAACAGTTTTACGACAGGGAAAATATGCGCAAATGTTAAAAGATGTGTGCACATCATCGATATATGGCTCTGCTAAGGGTAAAAATATTTGGTCAAAATCCTATTTCTAACAATGTTAATTCTGCAACGTACAAAGAATGTAATCATAATGTGCTACATTTAAAGGTACTATGACTGCTTTTATAGAGAAAGTGTATCCTCTTTACATCTGAACATGCAAACATTTATCACTGTAAAAGCAATATCAAATTTTAAGTATTGTGAAATGTTTATACGACTTCTTTAGAACGTACTGCTAGGAATGGAGATTAGTGCCTGCGCTGATTTTGAGTTGATTTGCCAATAAAACAATTACAATTAACATTATCAGATAGTCCCCAAATACCAAGTGGAACATCTCACTCTTACAATTAGAGAATTCATTGGATTTACGGTTCAATCGTCACAGCTTCATGAGAGTATAGGATGATTCTATACATTCTTTTCTCCCCTACCCATAGCCCACTCAATGAGAGTATCTCATAAAATATTTGACTGCCCCAGTTTGAAGCGAATATTCGAATTCAGATTTTTCATTGAAATTTGTTTCTTCGACTTCGGTCAATACATGCAGTGACAGGGGTCACTGGCGTGAAAGAAAGTTGAAATTTTTGACCGATTTTGAATTCATCATTTGTTTATTTCAACCAATTTTTTTTTCTCCTACAGTTTTTATCAGTTCTGTATCGAAACATTTATGGAGAGCTATCACACGGGTATCAACGTTGAGAACTAAGGCATCACAATAATATCGTC
The DNA here is from genome assembly GCA_947179485.1 of Allacma fusca. Lineage (NCBI taxonomy): Eukaryota > Metazoa > Arthropoda > Collembola > Symphypleona > Sminthuridae > Allacma > Allacma fusca. Next base: position 43,201,269 of record OX359248.1, on the reverse strand, counting down.
TACTTTTAAGTTAAAAATTAGGGTCTCAGGATTAAATGTTAGTCAACTTTGAATCATAGTCAAAATATTTACTGTTACTGCAGTTCTTTAACAAAATTCATACACACGTACTTTGCCTAGGGTTTTTAGATTATGATACCGCAATTTTTGACCCAGGAAGTTGATATTGAACTCAAATGACCCGTACTCATATAAAATATATAAAATTTCCTATAAAGAAGCCACAAAAATTATTTCAAGACAAACATGTGTGCTGAAATAAACAACTACTGAATTCGAAACCCTTAAAAAATTCCAACTTTCAAATCAGGAAAAGAATTTTCTACAAACTGAGGTTATCAAATATTTGACAAGTTACTCGTTATATACTCGCATATGATGCCAAGGGGGAGGATACGGTTTTAATCCCATACCAATTCGTATAATTAAGAATTATGTAATTATATGCAATATTAATGTCATGAGAGTGGATCTTATTAGAGGATTTATTAAAGTTAATTACACCTATGACTGAAACAATAGTAATTACATTTGTCTTTATTTTACAATTACTATTTTATAATTCATAATTGCATCATTTAATGTCTACATCGCAAATAATTCTGTTAATTATTTATTTTAAAATTAGTGTGCTTGTTGTGACCCACTCTTAATATTATTTGTAGCTTGTCGTATGTGAGCAGAGGTGTCCATCCTTCGAAGGATTTCCTTCAAAGAAGGCTTCTTTGAACGAATTAAGCGTTAGCTTTGGCAATTATGAAGGGAAAGGAAGGAAGGCTGGAAAGGAAACGAAGGATGAACGAAGGCCTCTGCTCTTTGCAGAAATAATGGAATGTGAAGGAGCATGTTAATTTTACTGCCTTCGAACGCCGTTGGAACTTACAATCCCATCTGCTATATTTTCTGGTAAAATCCTTCCGTAACTAAAGTTCATGTACGTAAGTACACCGTTACTCAACTGAAAAACATTATTCTGGCTGGTCTGCTTAATGTTATTCTAGAAACATTTATCTCACAATGGCAGAATGATACCCGGAGCATGTAAGCATTTTATTCCCTTCACTGTACATACATATGTACTATGTACATACGGATAATCTGCAATAATTGTAATTAATTGCAAACAAATTATTAGTTTTTCAGACGTAAGCAGTTGGAAGTTTAAAGCTCTGACTCTGTGACTTGTGTTAAAAGATTTGGGATAAATACATGAACATGGAAGGAAGGTAACGCATGAAGGGCATTTAAATATTTTTTGAAGGCTGAAGGAAGGATTATAACAGTATTTGAATGAAGGGAGGGCGAAGGAAGGGTAAATATTCAGAAGGCTTCATTTTACGGAACGATGAAGGAACGGATAATTGGAAACGGTCACCCTTCTGAAGGATGAACGAAGGCGATTTCAAATGGACACCTCTGTATGTGAGGTTGTGTGCCAATTTATGTTATTAACAAATATATTGTGTATCATGAGTAACCACAACACATTTTATCACATCCTTAAAAACTTCATAAGATGTAAACCTTGTTAATAAAATGCGCTTATTGGTTACTGTATATAATTTTATTTACTTGTTCCAGGTAAAAACCATTTACGAAGCTGCATATAAATCTTTGTAAGGAAGGGAATTCTTCAGTCTCTAGTGAATCCTTTACATATGTCGAAGATTTAATGTAATTACAGGTACGGATGCCGAGAAACCATTTATATAAAATTTTAAGCAAATGCGACATCATTTTCCTACGTTAAAAATAACAGTCTCATTGTCTCATAACCTAGGAACTTGAGGCAAGATTGAAACAAAGACAAAATATTTCTTTTCACTCAGGAGATTTTCATAAATTATAAACTTTGACAAGAAGTTTTAGAATATGAGACCACGACTTTTGACCTAGGAAGATGATATTGAACTAAAATATCCTGAAAAAATATATGCACATTTATAAGTACAATATTTAATAAACATATGAAATATATCTACCTATCAATACACAAAATTTCCTACGAAGAATCGTCATAAATTATTCCGAGAAAAAAAATTATGTCGAAATAAATAACTTGTAAAGTTAAAACCCATAAAAATTCCGCACACTCTCACAATGAAAACCTTATTTTTCCTCATTTATTTGGCCCACATTTTAACAACCTTGAGGATGACCCAGTTCCTACTGTTCACTGATTCACTACCAGGGAGTACCTACATATGCCGAACATACATATGTTAAGGCTGTAATACATTATGTAGGTTAAATATTCAAATTCAAGACTCAATCTGTAAATTATCGTCCGGGTAGAACATTATTCTAATTTTTTCCCCACATTTTAACGGTTATTTATTAACCTTTTCAGATATTTGCATACAGTGCGTTGTAAATTATTAGTCGTTCTAACAGGTAAATAATAATTACATTTACATATTATTATAATTTAATTAATTAACCGATGTAAGCATAAGCTCATACAGTCATTCCCATTCATATAATCAAACTGCCTTTGATTATTAACGAATGATTATAACTCATGTTGTTTCATTAGTTAGTTAAACTCAATGCATAATGTTATGAATGTAACTGTCACTGTTTACTAATTTTAATGAAATTGCCTTTACAGCCTAAAATGACCAACTCAACAATCCTCTGATTATCGATTTTTCTGCAAAGCTAATGCGCTTCATAAATCAGGAAGAGCATCATGAACTTACACGTTAGAAGAATTTCCATCAGGGTAACATATGTACATGCAATTTAAACAATTAGCTCATTCGTGATTGTTGTCGTTGGGAGTTGAGCATAGCCCAGCCATATAATTACATATGTATGAGTGTAGAGTAAAGAGTCAGATCTACCTTTCTTTCTTAACCTATACATTACTTGATGTAATAGTATTAAAACTCATCAGAAAATATGTACTGTAATAACTTCAAGTCACAATCAGCCAGCAATCTTATTGATGCTCAGACGCAGCTTGCTATACATATGTATGTTCTACAGACTATGATTCACGTACTGCATTTCCTACTCATATGGACTGTACATACATACATACATGCATGTGAATATAAAACATCCGTTTTTCAACAACTGCTTTTGAATAACGTGAATGAAGAATAAACATACAGGAAAAACTCGATATAACGGATTTCCAGGGGACCAGTAAAATTTGTCCGCTATAAAAAATGTCCGTTGTATGCAATAATTTTAGCATTGGTTATATGGGAGCCGGACAAACTACTCTGTCCGGTGTAACTAAATTTCCGTTGTAGAGCCATCCGTTATATCGAGTTTTTCCTGTATGAGTTTGTGTGAAGACACGTATAAGTACATCCAGGTATCCCACTCATTCGTCGTAATTTCAATTAAGTTAGCTCCGAAAACGTCGATAGAGGAGCTATGGCTATAGCTTAGTGAGAAAAACAATGAACGAGACACTTTTGTTAAAACTTGGGAAAGATTACAAATTGTCTGGGCTGTAATGAATGACACATTGTCAGGGTTTCCATATTATACTGACCTAATACTCGAGTTCATCAGCAGTTTCTCTTTCCATAGCCAACCTCACTGCAAAGGATTAAATTGTTTTACGATCTCTCTAAATCTTATATTTTTAGCGCATTGTTCATTACATACATATAATTATGCAAACTATGCTCATAAACACCTTATCTTACCCCAGATGATTTGTCAATTAAGAATTCCTCGATATTATTGTAGACAATTATATGTCATCCAGATTTTAGTTTAATTCCATACAAACATTTTATACAGATATATTGCGGTTATAATATAAAGTGATGAAATATAAATCTATGAACACACGGGCAAAAGTATGAATGTCCAATTATCATAATTGCAATTAGCTTGAACAAAATATGCCAGAAGAAGTTAGGGTGTCAACAAAGTTAAGGCTTGTTGTAAGTACTTATGGGTATCACTATAACTATTGGGAATCCTGCTTGAGATGAACCGAATTGTAAGATTAAGAATAGATACATACTCATATTCATCTTTCGGATCAAAAATGATTGTATGACGAAAAAAAATTAAAAAATCCAACATCTGTATTAATTACTGTAGGCATATTCAATTGTTAATTAAGGTTCTTTTTTAATTTCACCTAAGTAGTCCAGGTTGTTCAGAAAAGACAGTTGAAACTTTAGAATATTTTCTCTATATTACATAAAAGCATGACTACTATATACAAGTGCGTAACAATCTTTCAATATCTATAATTTACACTGCTGAAAGCATCCCAATTTTACTCTAATGAGAGGATAAATTAGCATTATAGTAAACGGCAGATATATGTTCGTTCATGTGTATCTCTCCTTATCAAGAACATGCTCTTATTAGAGATTTTCCTCTTGAGTATACACTGTCAAGTCTTTTAACCATGCTTTGATTTTTCGGGACGTGTGCGGTAGGTACATATTAGATGCAATAACAAATCTCGTAACTCTCGGTCTATGGAATGAATAGTGTCTGTCGCAAAGAAGGGGTAGACGTAAATTATTATATGTGTGTAAATAATTATAAGTAAACAACATATGCCTAGGTTATGTTACTTGGTAGCGTTAAGGATCGATGTTCCAACTCAATATTTTCTTACGAGCGTCCAAGTGCAAGGAGTATGCTTGAATCTATTTACAGACTATATGCAATTATGTATCATACCGTTTATTCCCACATAGTCCATACAGCTTGTAAGGGACGAGAACGCAAAATGTGTCATTTCCCCTTTTCCAGAATCCTTATTCAGATTTTTCCAAACTTGATTGACTGATCTGGGTCAACCCTTGTGATTAAAATCATCAAAAGCGTGAAGAAAAAGTTATTTCAGGTTATTAAATATTGCGTATTTTTGTAACAATTGGTATCAAACCTCTTTTGACACAATTTGTAGGAGATTATATGGAATTTCTAAGGAGATTCATTTCAGTCTAGCATATGACCTTAGGTCAAATAAGTACCTCAGGAAGCAGAAAAATGAGTCAAAGTTTATAAATTGATTAACAGAGTCCATGAATCAAATTTTGAGAAATCTGGAAAAGAATAATTTTAGTTAGAAATTGTTTGCCACTGTAGTGCAGCTGTAGTGGGAGATGACAACTCTTCCGAATTAAACACACAGGACACGCACAGGACTGGAAACCTTAGTATAAATACTGTTGAATTTACTCTGATTTATCCTCAAGAAAATTAGACTATCAATAAATGCAAAACGTCGGTGAGAAGGTAAAAATGTCTGCAAGTTATTTTTGGTTATTTCACTGAAAAGAAAACGGTCTACTTGCATGAGCTATGTACCTCCATGAATTCTTCTCTGGAAGTAAAGCATTCTACTTTAAGTAAAGCTGAGCGCAGACCATTTTAATTTTAATTTCAAATGCATCTAGACCATTTGCCCCTTCACTGAAGAAAATGTATCACATCTCATTATAAGTTTCTTTCCCCAGAAATTCCAGCACGCAATACAAAATTGTCTTTAAAATCTGCATTTCGTACTAGTTTAAGCATTCCCTTGTATTTCAGGTTGGAAGGTCACCAAACGGATGTAAATAATTCCAGTTAGGCTCATTCAGCATTCTTGATAGACACGCTTTCAACATGATGAGCCTGAATATCAGTAACACATCCAATTACTCAACCGACGCTGTCAATGAGATAAGTTCCATCAAAACTATTAAACTCTTCTACATAATCACCGGCGTCATTGAGATCGTAATAAGCAGTCTAGCAGTTGTTCTGAACTTCGTCTTTACCCTCTCTGGTCTCTGGGCACCCGAGAATGTCAACTCCAACGTACGGATTTTGTACTCCATGGGGCTAGTTGGGATATTCCAGCCTGCAGTACATGCTACTTTCCAAATAGTACATGTACTATTGCCATTTGTCTGGAAGACAAATCCTTATGCGCACCCGATAGGAGTTATAATTATGGAGGCATTTCAGCAGATTGGATACCTCACGGTCGCTACCCATTGCTTTGCACTCTGCCTGGGACACTGGTTACCAATAACATCAACTGAATACAAAAAATGGCTTAATGATGACAGAACCTTAACTTTGATTGTGTTTTGCTGGCTGTTTCCATTTATGTGGGTTCCAATATGTGTCTGTGTTGGAGGATTCTTTGGAGATTTCTACTGGGACTCACAATCACAATACATCAACTTTGGAACGAGGATTGCAATCTTTGCACCAATGGTTTTGATGTCCCTTGCAATGACAGCCATGCTTGTGCATGTCCTTGTTTCAATCCGGACTTCACGCGTAAGTGGTGAATAGTGAAATTCGAAAATGTATGTTTGTTTTCATAACCTTGCAGTCATTGTGTAATTATACATATTATTTTGATTTGGTTACATCGGGTAAAGCTTATTGGCACTTCAGATTATAGCAAAGACGTTTTTAAATTAGTTTGTGAATTAATGTAAAAAATCAACTATTCTATATATATTTATATGTAGTGTTGCTGTTTATAGAGTCAACGTGCAACATACAAACTCAAAGTCAAGGCCGGGAGGACATTCGGTTATTTCTTCGGGACATTTACTTTCGGCTTACTGCCCGCTACCTCGGTTCAAACGTTATTGTGTTCTGATTGCTTCTGGACCTCAAACGTAAGATATTTGTTCTTTAAGTTTCCTAGATCCAATGGCAAATGAAATGGGCTAGTTTACAAGTTACATGGAGTGTAATATTTTTTTAAATCATTTATGTTTCGGTATTTACATGATATTTACACAGGTCTCCGTGGAGGTGATGGTTTGGATTCACATAATAATATATTCCATCCAGCTACTAACAATGATGAGCAATCCGGTCTTTTATTTGTGGAGGAACAACCACGTTATGGTAATGCACAATTCATTTTGGGGTTACTTTGAAAAGGCTACCATGCAGAACATAAGCAGATAGTATTAATTTTTGTTTGAAACAGACCGGCATGTGGAGTATGACCATCTCCTTTGCTATTTCCATATTCGGATGTTGCTTGAGCGATCAGAGAATCATTCAACTTGAAAGTAAAAGCAGGTGAGTGTGGGACAGGTTTATTGAAACAGAAAAATATAATTTGAATAATGAATAAGTTTGTAATACTATTAAAACCACAAGTACAAGGTTCCCAAAATAATTTATGTCCACTAATAATTAGTGGCGCGGGGACGACTTAGCATTCTTAACAGTGGCTGCATAATTTTTGACTTAATAAATGACTCGAGGTGAGAGTTAAATTTGCTTCAAACTCAACGTTTTGAGCATGGTTATATACATCAGATGTAAACCATTTGAAAATTCTTTTTGTCCCTGAGATTGAATTTCATCTCCCACCAATTTTATCCGTTAATTTTAATAGTAAAATTTTTTTATGAATCTTGGCACAAATGCAACTGCAAACTGGGTAGAATCATATCGTTGGCTAAATTTTAAAAGGTGCCATTTTTATTTCGCAACCCAAGCTTGGGATCTCCAATGGAAATGGTAATTTTGAGAATTTAGCCACGATATATGTTTTACGCAGGGGTTGGATTTTTGTAAATCTCCCTGGAAGATTTTTTCTGATTTTCCCTGCTGGTAGGTCCTCAACGATTTCAAAAATCCCTGCTGAAACCAAGGCCAACGATTTTCAAAATCCCTGTTGGCAAAAAAAAAATCCCTTACAAGACGTGAAATCCCTGCCAAATTTGGCCAATCAGAAATATTTTTTCCCTGGGAAGAATCTTCCCGTCTTCCTACAAAAATCCGACCCCTGGTTTTACGAGTCACTCCCTTAAGTGGGTTAGAGAGGGAATAAGGAATTGGCTTTTGAAACCCTTTATTATGAGGTTTGAAAAAACAAGTATTTTGCAAATGCCAGTAGGATACTAATATCATTGTAAAAATGACAGGCAACCTCCTTGGATTTCGCACTAACCATTGTATCAACAGCTCCCTTCAGTGTGTAGCAGTGTCATATGTCCTTTAATATCATCAGCTATCATATTACGGGCTGCAAATTGTCATTTTACTTTCCGTACTAAAATATTCTGTAAAAAGAATTTTCTCGATGTTGGAAATATCTATGTTCACACAACCAACCGCAGCAAGAATTCCTGTCGTCTGATATTATTTCATTTGAAAGTATCAACAAAGCTTGTGATTTCAAGCTCTAGACAATTAGAGTACGCAAGTGAGTCTAGGTGCAATAGATGCAATGTCAGATTATGAATGCACGTCCATTGAGATGATGCCAATGTATATGTAATTAATTATATATTTATGTAATTAATTTTAAGAATGTCAGTTGAAATGCTACTGTGAAAGTCTCTCCGGAGCAAATGTTAAAGTCTCTACGGAGCAAATCCCATATATGTCATATGATTTTATAAATTAATAAATGTGTACCGTGTCGCAATGTCGTGACGTGTCAATGTACAATACCTGCACTTATTATGAATAAATACGTGATAAAACCAGATCATCTCAGGGTGCCCCTATTCAGATCGTATGTAAGTCCCACTCACTTTTCTTGGGTTATTTTATAAGTCCAAATCAGTCTCAGTACTCATTATTTTCCATTCATTTAGTCTCAGACCCGCTCAGTCCTCATTGAGTCCTATTTCATCCCAGTCATTCATTTGAGTGAGTCCAAGAGTGAATCCATTGTCAATACAAAAGAAGGATGTATTATATTGTCTTTACTGTTTGAATATAGTGCATCAGTGGATTGGTTAGAATAATCAAATAATACTAATTTTGTCGTTTCCCTACTGTTTAAACTAACCAAACATAAATGATTGTTTTGTACTGACGATGGAGTCAGGTAGCACAATTGTCTCTGATACATTGATATATGATCGGTGAAGAGGCAAAATGATCTAGACTCATTCTGGATTAGTAATATGTTCTAAGTGACTTTTCGGTTAAAGGCTTCATGTATAATGGTTTACATAAATGATTTACCAAATGTCAAACAAGGTAACAATGCAAACTCTTTATTTAACGGACTTGCCTATACTTTAATACGGAAGTGTACATTTCAACCTGATTCTCCTGATTGGATACAATATATTTACCAAATTATAGAATAAAAGTAATGTGATTGCTGATGGACGTTCTCGAGTTCGATAAAAATGGTTGTTCGTTCCCTGAATCCATCCTTAACGACCATTTCCTAAGCAGAATCTTCCAATAATATCGCAAAACTCGCTGCAACATTGGGGATGCATGAGACAAGGGTGTCGATCTGGGAAGCAACGGGACTGATAAAAGAGTACACCGAATTAGATATAAAAAGTATATCAATTTGGATGAAACAATGGGATTTTTTCAACTTACGCCCCAGCCACCCATGCCATACCAGCCCTGCCCGGATGCAACATCGATTGACAAAGTCAGAAAGTAGCAGAGTACCAGGCATGTCAGCACAAACCTAGAAAAATTGAAGCAAAATTGTCATGAATTGGAAACAGTTATTCACGCTGAAATAAATGAATCAATATGTTCTTACTTTGAACTCATCCTGTATTGAGAAATTTAGAACACTGGGTCGTACTAGTTTTTGAGCAGAGTTTGGAGTCAAATCTTGTAAAATACTGATAACCTCCCAGAGTTCCTGGCGTTCTTATACATCGAGCCCTGGTACAGTTGAGTGAATATTAAAATTGTTTATTTAAATTTAAAGCAAAATAATGGCAATTAAGTACCCAGTTTATATCATTTTGATGATCTGATCGGCACTTGTGTTTGAGACGTAGTACGGTTTTCCTTTCAAGTTTTCAAATTCTTTGTTCAAATAGTAATCGAAGATCATTTACAATTGTTGAAAATATGATTCATGATTTTTTACGATTCCTCTCGCCTCAAGCTCACAAAGGAGTTGTGTTGGTCGTACATATAATGAAGTAACAGTGTTAGTAGTTAGTAAAGAGCTATACATTCTTCGTTTTATTCATTGTTTGAACAATGTGTGCAGAGCATCACATTGAATGTTTTGCAAGGCAAAATTATTTAGTCATATTCCCATTTCCTATCGTGTTAATTTTACTCCGTTCAAGAATTCACGAAAAATTTTCAAATGATTCGGGAAACTGTGTAAGGATTACACCTCTAAACGCATAAAAGCTAAACGTATAACAGCTGAACATATAAGTTCAATAAGCTTAATTGTCTAAACGTATAATCATCTAACCGTATAGGGTATCTAAACGCATAATCACTTGTACGTGTAGGGTATCTGAGCGCATAAAGTAGTAAAATGTATATTAATGCACAGGTAAATATTGGCATTCGTTTGAACCAGGTTGGTGTTTTAATTCTGGGATCAAAACAATATTTAGAGTTCTATTTAATACATTCCCTTGCAAATGCATATTCGTTAAATAGACCAAATTGTCTATTGCATACTCAACCCATATCTACATACAATTTCAATAAAAGGAAAATAGTCTACGTACAGGCAATGTGTACAGGCAAGTCCTGTAACTCTAATAGTCCCAAGTAGCATTATAGCATTCAGACAACTCAGTCGTGTAGCGTTAGTCCCCGTCGGTCTCACAAGTAAACCTTTTCTTGGTGTCCCCTCCAGATTTTCGAAATCCCACCAAAACTAGTTTGCTCATACCCTGAGTACTGCTTTAAGTCATACCTGCCGCCTAGAAAATCTTTTGTAGTTTTTTAAAAACAATTGGCGCGAAGTTAATTTGTCCCGAAATTCAAAACTGGAAATTTTAAATGGCAGTTAACATGGAGAACTAGTAAAAGCCCTGTGCTTCGCACAGGGGAATTCCTTGAGAATTGTGAGAGTATACGCAAAACCGTAAATTGCTGTAGATCCCGTATCATGGCATGTCGAGAAGGCTTAATATTAATAGACCGCTTCGCTGGCCAAAGTAATCTCATATAAGACATGTGAACTATTATTTGTAAGACTAATAATTCGTTTCAATAAGCTAGTTGGCAATTCATCATCAAAAAATTATGGTACAACGCTCCAGCCCACTAAAGTTTTCTCCCAAACTCAATATTTGGCTATACAGTACACGTGGAATTTAACTAATCGCTTGATCAACTTAATACCAACCAACATTGTTATTAAATTTTGCTGTTGAATCACTGTAGCCTTAGTGGATCAAATATGATTTTTTATGTTATTATAATTTGTATTATATAAATATGTCCAATGATATGTATATCTGTCTCAGCTGTACCGTAATAATGTAACTGAAGCCTCAGACACTGGACGCACTGATAATTTAAAATAGGAAAAGTTAAAGGAATTTATATTAGCGCAACATTTTTCAATTGCTATTATTACTAAAGTCCATGGTTCCTACAAATCAATCCTTAATTCCTAATGATATTTTTAGGGGTTATGAAGATCAAATGTATGTGTTATATGTATATAAAAACTGTTGCAATAAGTACTTTCAATTCCATTTGCTTTTTCCTAATAAGAATCCCACACTTATGTGTACAAAGTTCAGTCATTAAAATTCTCTCCTCAAATTCGTCAGTGCTGTTACCGAACGTAGTTTTTCTCACTACCAGACTTAATTTAATTCAAATTTGATGATTTATGACAAATGTTTATAATAATTATGATTAGCGCTTTTAAGTGATAATCTAAAATTGCGTAATATTTCGAGCTTCCAGTATGCTGCAAGCAGTTGGTGTATGCCGAGAAGTACAGCGAGCTGAGCGAGCTGAAAAAGCTCTCCTCTGCGAAAACGTTTCAGTCCGCTGTGCTTCTCGGCTTGCTGTATATACCACCGACTTGCTTGGCTATATAGTGAAATAAAATCGTACACATAGTGGCTTGCAATATAGTGAAATGAGCCGCGGAGCTTTGAATTGTAAATCCAAAGCCGCGAAAGTTTAAATCAACGGACAGGTCGAGACCAATAATAATAAAGATTACAAGTTTCACGTACTCCCACCTTTAAAAAGTTGAAGTTTATTGTCAAACGGTTTTCCGTATTCCAGTACTATGCTACTTCTTCTGCTAACAATATAATCAGCTAAATGAATATATTAACGAAATTAAGGTTAAGAATTGACCATTGTAGGGTTAATAGTAACCAATGCTGCAATTAGTTGGTCATTGTACGTATGTATGTAAACAGACCCGAAAAAACCGCTCGTTCAATTTTCAGCTAAAAAAATGAATACTCGAAATAAATTATTTTAACACATTTTATCAATTGCCATTTTGGAACATACTTTGTGTTGTTGCATAATGTTTGCAAAAGCTGCAACCCATTCTGCACCCATAACTTCCTTGAGCTTGGGGTTAACCGGGGCGTTACCTATCATGATATTTGCGATTTCTGCTCGGAATTGGCGAATATGGCAAAAGTAAGTTGGATAAAGTATGAAAAATTATGGGGTTTTTCGCAGAGAAACCACATTTCCTGAATTTTAAAAAATCGTGAAATTTTAAAATATTTAAATGAATTTTATTACTACTTCTAAACATGACCCAAGAAAATTCCAAATTGGCTTAATGATGACAAAATATTAAATTTAATTGTGTTGTCATGACTGTTTCCTTTAGTGTGGGTTCCATTTTTTGTGATTGTTGGAGGATTCAATAGGAAATTCTGCAGGAACTCCATATTCGTTGTTCAGAAAATAGTCGAAGCTAATTTCCAGTTGAATACATTACATAATTTTTTATCACTATGCTTGCCTCAAGCTCACCCAGGATTTTTTATACTTGGGGAATTTAAGCAAAAAAATTAATAATGTGTCAGTAATTCCATACATTCTTCATTTTATTGATTGTTTGAGCTAGAGAATCAACAAAACATTTTTACGACAGGGAAAATGTGTACAAATGTAAAACAGCGTGTGCACAGCGGAATATATGACTATGCATGGGGTAAAATATTTAGTCATTCCTATTTCTCAATGTTAATTTTTCACCGTACAAAAAATGTTTTATTAATGGAATCACAATTTACTACATTTAAGGGCACTGACTGCTTTTATAAAGAAATTACACTCTCTTTACGTCTGAACATGTAAAAGTTATCATTGTAAAAGGAATATCATATTGGGAAATCATTGTTCAAATCACTTGTAATCAGGTATAATCTTAGGCCAAATGCGATTCAAATTTTGAAAACACAAATTTTAAAATGCACGTTATTTTGACTCAACTGTTCCGTATGTTACTAGGGAGCTAAACAAATTAGATCTGATTGAACAGGATTTCATGCATATGCGGTATGAGCTTATTGTTAGTTCTTTTTGTTATATTTTACGTCAGTATTTAATTTTACAACTGTACGTCACTGCAACCTTCATGCTAGTTACCTCGATTGTATCATTTGTAAAGCTGCTAGTTGTGTGTATGCTTTGAATGGCTAATAAATAATAATAATAATTAGTGATTACACTGATTTTGAGTTGATTTTCCAATAATGCCATCACAATTACCATTACTAGTAAATGACCCAAATACCATGAAACGTCTCATTCTTACAATAGAGAATTCATTAGATTTATGGTTCAATCTTCACAGCTTCATGAGAGTACAGGATGATTCTAAACATTTTTTCTGCCCTGGAATTTTTGTAAATCCCCTTGGAAGATCATTTCTGAATTTCCTTTATGAATCAAATGTCCCTGCAGGGAGGTCCGCAACGATTTGAAAAACCTCTGCTAAAAAAAATCAACGATTTTCCAAATCCCTGTTGGCAAAAATAATTTCCCTACAAGACGCCAAATTCCCTGCCAAATCAACCTCAAAATCCCTGTTTGCATAACAAATTTCCCTAAAGCACGCCAACAAATTTGAAAATCCCTGCCAAAAAAAGATCAACGAATTTTAAAATTCCTGTTCGCAAAATAGAATCCTTTCCCTTTGAGATTTTCCCTATCAGAAATAATTTTTTCATGGAAAGAATCTTCCCGTCTTCCCACAAATATCCGACCCCTGGTGAAATCCTACGCTTGGACCAGACCAGACGAAAAATCAATGAACAGACCGAACCATTCCCAGAACTAGTTCTCAATCAGTGCAATGATTCTTCACATATCTATTTGAAATTCATAAAATTTTGCTGGAATTTAGTGTCTATATAAGAAATTTTTTATAATACCTATATAAGATCCAGGTGCTGTCTTTTTTTTGTGAAAACACAAAATTCAGTAAAAATTGGAAGCTATCCTTTGCATGCTTATATGAGCTAACAACAACAAAAAATGTGCACAAATGTTTGTATGTTACTAGCAAAGTAACTAAGCTAATTAAATGATCCACTTTTTCGGACTTTCCAGAATACCTGCATATTACCCACTCTTAAAAATATTTCTAGCTTGCTATATACATATGTGAAGTTGTGTACCAATTTATATTACTAACAAATATGTTGTACCATTAGTAACCACAACACATCTTATCACATCCTTAAAAACTCCATGAGGTGTAAAACTTGGCAATTAAATACGCTTATTGGTCACTGCATATAAATTTATTTACTTGTTCTATCTAAACAACATTTACGAAGCTGCTTATAAAAGTTTATAAGGAAGTTAATTCTGCAGTCGCTAGAGAATCCCTTATGTCGAAGATTAAATATAATTACAGATGTGGGGGTGCCGGCAAATCATTTTTATTTCTACAGCCCATGTAAGGAAGGATGGTTACAAAATTCCATTATGCCATGATTTTTAACTAATTTTTTTTTAACTTAATTTAAATTTTTAGATTTAATTTAAAGAAAATACGAAGAAGGAATTTACACCCCAAGTAAGGGCCAGCGGTTAAAAACATTCAATTCGACCATAATTTTGCAAATCCCTTTCGAGTGTTTTCAAAAGTTGAATCCAATTCTACGTTAAAATAAATTCACAGCGTCGAAAAGAGTTTATTAGAGAAAGTCAGATTTTTTTTGAACTACTCTGAAATTTTCGAAGAATAACTCTTATTCCCGCCCAAAATCTTTTTCAAAATACGTTTTGACGCTTGTGGCAGCAAACTTTGTAGGCTCTCGTAAGGGAGCCATAACACAGGGGTCTCTAAGTTGGTAATGGTAACTGTAGACAGAACATGCATGCAAAAGAAATGACAAGTTTATAAATTGTACCTATTTAGCATATTTTTCACACTTTCGCTCCTGAAGCTGAATTTCAGTGAGAATTTGCTCAAGAGTTTCAAAAATATTAGAAAATTTTACCTTTACAGTATCTACATAATATAAAATTCTCTCCCTCCCTCTCTCTTTATAAAGTGTGTATTTATATTTGTAAAATTATAATTTTAGCCAATTCTCGAATCAATATTATTTTGTTCTAAATTTGACACTACCAGTGGTTTTTACTCTAATTGTCTATAGAATACAACGGAGGCCCGTTACAACGGGGCGTTAGTATAAATATATATGTGTATGTACATATGTATATGCTCTTATAAAGAAAAAAATCCCATTGTAAAAATAAACGCTAAAGCTAGAAAATTATTTAGCTGATCAAAAATGCTCTTGTGAGGAAGGTTTCCAATATGACCAGAGTGCACTGTACAGATATTTGGACATATGATGTCTGGAGAAGTATTGGAATTTAAGGCGTTATCTGGGTCGCATTTACCGCCAGTAATGAAGGCTAAAAAGGAGATATATGAAAAGGGAAGAGAGGAAAAGGAAGTGTTGACTGACACCCGGAACATCACAGGATGAACTTCCCTTTCCCGCCACTTCTATTACCACTACTGGAACCACTGAGGAAGAAAAGGACGACGAGGGAAGGAGTAGTTGTTCATTCCAGGGATATGGGAGTCTTCATTTGGGAGGAGGGGAATGAAACCATGGAAAATACTGTACGACACGTGTCCAGGAACCTCTTTGGGTTTCGCCCCCGTCGTTTGACATTTAAATTGATCCTCCACACACATTCGAGTCCCGAGTCCGGTAGAGAGATACTCATTCCTACAGTTTCCTCTCACTGTACAGGACCTCTTCATAAGAGATATCGTGTTCTTTATAGAAGGACCAAACCTTCCCAAAACTTCCAATTTAACACAATCCCAATTTTTCTTCTCACGTAGGCATGAGATTTTAAGAGTCAAATTTGACTTCTTTCAAGGAGATCCCTTTATATTAGAGTTTTAGCCGTGTTTTTATACCTTCCGTCCCCTATCTCACTCTTCCCATACAAAACCACTTTCAATTTCTCAGATGTCGATTCTCCCCGGAATATTTGTCCTTGAGAGATTTCTTTTTTCAAACTTATTTCAATATGATGTGGAATCTTGTTATAACGGATGTCCTTATAAAAAATTCTCGTAGGAGAGACAATTTTTGCAGAAATTCCCGTTTAACACTATAATCTTTTTCTATTGGAATGTATGAAAATACTTGTAAAATATTGTCTCGCTATATGAATTTGTTTATAAGAGGCGTTTCTTTGTGCAGGGAAGAATATGTTTATGTACTGCTTCCCTCCATGTTAATTTTTACCTGCATAAGGACTGTGAGCTCTTAGTAGAACATGTCCTTGCTAGAGCAATTCTTCTGCATAAGGATACATTTGTGTGCTTAATAATTTTAGTTTAAAATTTTTAAAATTTTCAGCTTATTGGAGCAAACACAGTAGAATTTATAGTTATAAAGGATAGTGCAGTAATTGTCTCTGCTGGAGAAAATAAATTTGGAAGTATTTCAAATATGTAGATTTTTTAACTCTATCGATCAAATACAGGGATGTTGTGTTAGCAGATAATTATCATCGTATGGCAAACCAGGTGTGGTTGACCATAGGATGATAATTTATCAAAACCTATAACAATGTGCTAACATTAAAGGCGAATATTGTTGTCTCTGAAGGTGATGTTGAGAGGAGAGTATATTGTATAGTGAAAGTAAATATAAGAGTAATGAATGTACGGTGCTATATGGCTGTGATGTCGGATTTGCTTTAATCTAATGTTGTTTGAAAAATGGAGAAAAACATGTGTTTAGGTAAGGGAGAAAGAGAGAGAGAGAGAGAGAGAGAGAAACTTACTAATGTTGAGGCTGTAAAAATTTATTTTCCAGAATGACATCAAAATTGATAGCATTATGTTTTTAAGGGAAACCGCAAGGCTTGAGCAAGTACTGTCATTAGCTCTCCCTCCTACATCATCATTATTGGATGACGAAATTGATTTTTTTTCATATGCTCTACATGCATTCTCTCCCATCTGATAGGTAACTTCTGGGAGGGAAAGGCCAGGGCTCCAGTCAAGACCGAGTTAAGCTAAACTATAGGTCTAGATCTAGGGCAGGTCAATTTAATTGAAACTTATTCTTTATTTAATTAATAAGTTAAAAGGTCAGATAGGAGGTCAAGTTTAAGGGGAACATTTATCATATGGGAATTGTCGAGCGAAATAAAACTGCAGTATGAATATTGAACTGGAAATTTTATTTTTATTTAGATACACTTTAGGCTCTTGACGAAGCCAGAGATGGATACTTGACCTGGAGAAAATGTAGGTCAAGTAAGGGTCAAGGAACTTTCACTGAGTATAAATGCTCAGAAAGGGAGAATTTCCTGAATACCAAGTCTAATTGTGTAATGAATAACCAAAAACTCAAACGCAGCTCAAGTATTCCGGCACCAGTCAATTTCGAGTACAGGTCAAGGTTCGGGTCAAGTAATTACTGGTAAAGGTCAAATTCAGACTCAGAGCAAGGATTTCAACTTTAGGTCAACGTAAAATTTAAATACAATTCAAGGTAAACTTCCAGTACAGGTCAAGTACGTCAATGAGAACCTTGAGCTTAATACAAGTTCAGATTTATGAGAGGTCAAGTACAGAGGTCAAGTTCAACTCATCTTATGTAACTATAGCTCATTTTTCATTCAAACTATATATTCATTAATCACAGTGTCAATTACAGCTCAACTACAGGTCAACAAAAAAATATAATCTAGTTCGAGTACAAACCCAAGTACGAGCCGGTCAGTTAAGTGCAAGGTCAAGTAAAAACAAAAATAAACTACAAGTTCAAGTAATTAAAAAAGTATGCCTTAAGTTTGAATCCAAGCCCAGGCATTAGAACCAAATCATGACATGACCGGATCACTGGGAAAGAGACGACTAGAAAGATGAGAAAAGGAGAGAAGTGTAATTTTGTTGAAGAAACTTGACGTCGTTCTTCACTTGAACTTTCATCACATAGAGTTTTCTCCCAACTATATATACACATATGTAGATACATACATATAAAGTCCATGTTCTCCAGAAAATCTGATAATTTTTCTATCCTAGCCAAGTCTTATTTTTTTCTCATGCTTTGTTCTCTCCCAGGTTGTGTGTGTGTGTGTGTGTGTGCCTGTGTGTCCGTGTGGGTGAGCGTGTGTGAGTTGTGTACTCAAGTTTTGTAGTTTGAGTCATCCACGTGGAGTTGAGTATGTGTGTATAGACGTATGTACATGCCATGGGATGGAGGGAAAGAGATAAGAAGACGCTCCGGGTGCATTGACTTTCTTTGTCATGGGTAAGTACACATATGTGAGAATCTGAACTCTGCTCAGAGTCCCAAAAAATCGTCCTTCACTTTAACCCCCCCCCTCCCATAAAGCATAATGTTAAAAAGTGTGACAAAAAAGAAATAATTACAATTCTTCTAAAAAATACCTTACTTTGCTTCAGTTCCTTAATCCCTATATCAATGTTTTTTAGGAGAGGTTGGTTTTTTAAAAATTTAAATATTCAGAAAAAAATTAGGCATCAAATATAGGGACCTGATTTTTTTACTACTATTTGTTTTATGAACCTTGGTGAGGGAGGAAGGGAAATGTATGAGGCACCTGATACATACGTGTGTGTTTTTCAGTTGCTCTTCCACCCTTCCAAGCAGAACTCAGTGACAGGAGAGAAGGAGATTGAGAGAAGAAGAAGACGAAGAAGAAGAAGAGGAGAAGATGAAGGAACTATTGGGAAGTGGTTGAAGGGCAAGAAGAAGCGATGAAAGTCTGGAGTGCAAACAATTGTTTTGGGCATTTCACATTTCCTCCTCCTCCTCTCATCTTTACATTGCTTCATTGCTCTCTCCACTCCAGCTCCTTTGAAATTTCATCCGCAACACGTCCACACAATCTAATTAATCAAGTTCCTCCTCTTCCTCTTACTTGTCCAAATAATTATCAACCAAATTTATTGAGTCAATAGATGCAGTCCTCACAATCCTCCCACCCATTAAATATTCATTGTTCCATTTATAGCAACTACTAGGAAATGTCCTAAATGCTTGTACACACTCTCAGGGACTGTATACGTAATAGTGAGATTCCTCTGTATTAAAATATACAGTACCCGGAATTACGGCCCTACATTGAAGCTTGCTAATTACAAGTCCAAGTCTTTTACCAGTTCATAAATAAAATATTCTCAATTTAATGATGAGTTTAAATTCCAGCAAAAATTTTCAGTTAAATTTTGAAATTGAGTTGTTTTTTCCAACAAAAATGTCTCTTTCCTTATATTTTTTCCTTATTTTATTCGTTCACAAAATCTCTCCTCTAAAAACGTCCGACTTGAAACAAGATGTCCCTGAAATTGTGCCTATGAAAAAAGGAATGGACGTCGGAGGGATAAAATAAATGCTGAGGTTTTCAAGAATATAGGAAAAATTGAGGGATAAAAATAGGGAGCATAAACTATCACCTCTATCTGTATAGGAGAGAAAATTACAAGAATTGCTGTCTAAAAATTTGAGCCCCTTTTTTATCATGGAGAATTGAGGTTGGCTTGAAAAAAAAAATGGTGCATGTACATACTTCCAATATCATACATGATCCATGGATATTTTCCCCAGCTATGGAAATGGAGCTGTATAAAGGGTATGAAGAAGTGGCTAAGGGGATATATGAACATTATGGGAATTACATGTTAAGTTTGAAAATGGAGTGTAAAAAAGTACAATTTCCCAGAACAGGGCTCCGCCAAAAAAAAAACACAAGTATACATACATGGTTTGGATTGGGTGGGAAACTTATTAAGTTTAGATGTACATAGGGACGTGCTTCCATCTTATTCCTGTCCTGGCTATTTTCGCCCAACAAAACCAAAAGGTTTGATTTGGCTACGAGAAGAAAATAAAGTGGCAAGGAGTTAGTTTCTGGACTATATCTTATCCTACGCCTTTCCAAGGTAAATACATATATGCACACTTTATATGTATACGCCTTGTATAGAACGAAATAAAATATCATTTTGAGCTCTGCTCAGATCCGGTAAGTCCGGTTTTGGGTCAAAGTTAAAGTATGTTTGATATTTTGGAGTCGACAATTTTCGGTAAGAAATATATTTTTTAATGGTGGTTTTTTATTTTCAAGGGAAGAAGCTAATGAGTGATTTGCATTTAAAATAAAGGGTCTTGATAATTGTATGGGAAGTAACTGTTTTCAGCTTTCAAGTAAATTTGGAAGATTAGAGTGGGTACTTGGAATCTTCGAGAAGACTCCAAGTAGGCTACCTGGAACTATAGGACCTCACTCAAACTTAATCCTCGCTAGCACTTGAGGCTAGTCTGAACTTGAAAATCAGTCAAAATTTAAATTAAAGCTAGAGCTTAACTTGAACTGAAATCTCACTTCAATTTGAATATGACTATATACAACTTGAGACTACATAGAGCTTTATTCTTCCTAAATTTTAAACAAAACTACATTGAATCATACTAGAACGCGAAGTTCATTCCAACTCAAACCTGAACAAGGCTGGCAATACTGAGCCAATCAAGATCTTCAAGTTCGCTTCAACTTGAACCAATTCAGAGTTTTAACCTCACTCAAAATTGAGTCTCACTTCAGATTGTTTTCATTTATATTTTTTACCTTACTCGATCTTGAACTTGAATCTCATTCCTGTTTCAACCCGACTTGAACTTCAACTTAAATAGCATTTCAATTTAAACTTGAACCTCATAGCAACTTAAACTTGACTATTATTTCTACTTGAACATCAAATCTCATGGCGATTTAAACTAGAACCTCATTTCCTTGAACTTGAACTAGAATATCATTCAAGCTTGAACTTAGACCTCAATGTAACCTGAACTTAACCCTCATTCCAACTTCAACCCAAGACTCGCTCGGACTTGAACCTTTCTTAAATTTAACCTTGAAAATCCCACCCTATATTTTATGTCTTTCCAATTGCAAACCGAACTTGACCTCAACCCCGTCCCACCGAACCTGAGCTTGACCCCACCTCTAAAACCAGGAGGAAAAAAGAGAGAAAAGGAGAAAGCTGCGTGTTAAAAGAGAGTTGATCCCTGTGCTTTCTCCTTTGATAATATTGCAAAAGGAAAAAATTCGTTTTGGCAGCTCGAGCCAGCTAAATGTACAAAGGATTTTGTTGAAACTCGTTGAGAGTAGCCAAAGCCAGGGAAAACCAACATGGTCATCATTGAGACGGGGAGTTGAAGCCAAAAGTGGATTGTGTGTCTGTGTGGAGCAGGGAGAGAGAGAGAGAGAAAAAGAGAGCGAGAGAGCGAGAGAGAAAAAAGGAGAAAGGAAAGAGCGATAGTCATACACAAGTATTGTGTCTCGAGTCGGACCTGCATCTCTTCCCCTTATGCATTTACCTGTGTAACACATCCCGAAAGGCACAAAACTTCACATCTCCCAGCTCAAACTTTTACCTCCACCTTACCTTTTATTCCGCACAGTCAGAATCCTCTATACCCTCCGTGCCGCCCCATGCTACTGTATAGCCCTATGTAGTCAAAATAAGAAAGGAGATCGGGAGGCCGTAGAAAGAGCTCTCTGCGTATACCTTCCTTTCCCTCGATCTTCCTTACAATCGATCTGAGTCACTCGAATCTTCCACTTGAAAGGTGGCAACTCGTTCCCGCTCTAACTCTACTAACTTCAACCACTACTATTAACAACACCCGTCCTATAAGACTACTTCCCTTCCTTTCAGCATCCGAATATACAACAGTCATTTCTCTCTTAATAATCCCATTTTACCTTCCCTCAAACTTCACATCCCAATGCCGTTGAATGCTACACATCAAGTCCATAAATAAAATCCTTAAAGGTCCCTTCAAAAAATATTTTGACCTCCAGTCCTTTTTTAGAAATTTTAAAAATACACTGTAAAAATCTTCGTATGTACCAGCTCTTTTAAACCCACAGTCCCATGATGCTCTTTTACGAACAAAAATTATGAGTATTGATTTAAACGGGAATGTCTCCGAATATTTTTGTCTTGTAATATTTATTGTAACAAGAGAGTCCCCTCTAGAAATAGTGTACTGTATTCATAAATTCAAAGACCTTATAAAGCAAATCTCCTGTCAAGAGGCAAGCCCATCCTTTTTGCACAATCTGGAGCAAGCCGTTTTTAAGACGCAGTTCGAATGTTACAGATTTGCCGAAATTTTAATAATTTAATGGGACACTATTTATTCTGTGCTAAAAATAAATCAAAATCCTTCATCTGCAAAATTTCAGCATAATTTTTGATAACTTAGCAACTCTTTTAAGAGATCAAATGTGAGCTAAGGTGAAAGTCATTTGGAAATAATTATTCCCATTTAGTACAATGTTAAATTTGATCAAAAAGCAAAATAGGGTGCAATTATAAGAGTGAAAAAGGCTCGGAGGGCTGCTCTAATACAAAGAGTCCACTGTACATTTAGTTCCATGTATGGATGACTACGATAGTTCTGAAGCTCCACCACAGACTCCTTCTTCCCACATCATTCGCGATTTGAATCCATTGAAAATTGCAATTCCAAAGCGGACTTATTCTATTACGGAACTTTCCTATTCACCTCCAGTCAGCAATCAGCTCTCTTACAAATTTAATCGTATTCCACATTCTCATCCTTTCTATAACATTGAAAGATCTGCACCAGTGCATTCTCTCCTCTCCCTTTCTCTCTCTCTCTCTCTCTCTCTCTCTCTCTCTCTCATTCTATGTAGCTTCCTCTATACTCACTGTGGGAATGATCATATGGAGGAGCTCTTGAAGAGAACCCCCAATTCAAAAGTACCATTGCTCATTCTATTCCCGCAGTAGCTTTTTATATTCAAATCCATCCAGCAGTTTTCTCTTACATGTATTTTGAAATTCAACAAGTCATTCCTCCCAAGCCAATCCTGGACTTTGATTGATTTAGCTACTAAATCCGTATAAATAAGTGTATGCACACATGTGCATATGTATAAAAGTAGAAACAGGGCCCCTGGGAAAATTTCCCCTGCTAAAATGAGCGATCACTTTGAAAAATGTATTCTCTTATTTTGTAGTGGATTTCTTGGAGAATTTTATAAACTTTCAGTTCAGTGATCTAAGTCAAAATTTAAGATTTAAAAAATCAGGAATTAAAACGCTTATTCCACCTAGTATTAAAAAACATTCCAAAGTGTACGGACTTAAGAAATTTTACGGAGGAAAAATATTTGGAATGTTTGGAAAGTCAATGACTGAGGAAACTGAACATGTAAATGAATGGAGAGGGAATGTTTAAAAGGAAAATACTTTGGACAGGCGAAACTGTCAATGTCCAGTGAATGTTTGGAAGCCGTTGACAGTACGGCTGGGTAAGTGTATGTTAAATGGATGGTAAATGGAAGGGACCAGAGAATGAGAGTCGTCAATGTCGAAGATGTGAAGGAGACAATGACAAATGGAAGGGGAGCTCATTGTGATGCTTCTCAGGCTCATTTGTTTCTCTTGTATGGTCCTCACAGATGAAATCTTGTCCCTTGGATATATGGGCAAAGTGTAAAGGAGGGAAAGTCAGGGACAAGAGAGATGAGTTCCTGAAATTCCGCAGGTCTCACTCAGTCAGTCCGCAATGGAATCAGTCTCCTTACACGTCCTAGTTTTTTTCAATTCTTAGGCCAGTCCCGCATTTTGAACATCGCTCATATGCTTACATATATAAGTATAGATATCTAAATATATAAGAACTGCTGTGTATAGTATTATAATAATGCTTATGCTTCAGTTATGTTGTTCTGCATATAACACTATGGAATGCCTTATGTACATACATGTATGTACATATTTATAAACAGCTTTAAAAAATGACTGTGCTCAAGCCCGGATATCAGAATCTTAATACAATGAAATCTCCCTTTAATACGCAGCCTTAGGAGAGTATATTGGTAGCGAAGTCAAATATGATTTTATAAGCCCCCCTTTTAAAGGGGGAATTTAAAAGAGCAGCTTGTTTTTAATAGTAAAAAAGTTTGGGCGCAGTTAAATTAAGCAAAGCTATTTTTTCTCTTTAAAAGAGAAAAGAAAGGGGGAAATTTGTTTGTATTGGGAATAATGTTTTGTATTTAGAGTGAGTGTCCCGTAATCTTTAAATCTTCAGAAACTATTAAAGGCTTGTAACAACATATGCTAACTTTGGGATCTGAGCATTTGCAATATGTTGTTTCATGACCGTGGCTGGGTTCTATTGTGCGGGGAAACCTTTTGGAAAGTCTTTACTGTTTTACTTGTGAAAGCGTGAATACAATTTTGTCACAATGGCCTTCTATTGAAAACTCGGGGAAGACTGACAAGGAATCTGTAATAACCTTCCTTATATGTAGGAATGCACGTATGTACATATCCTTGTGCACATAAACCCGCAAGAACTTTATGGAACTTCTGAGACTGAGGCTATGAAATCCGCATGACAAAGATATTCAAATTCCTTTTGTATGCTTGTCAACCTTACTGTATTCAATCTCCCACAAATATCTACGCATAGATATAATGTATATTTTATGGTCACATTTCTCTGTGAGTTAATTGTCAACAATTTCAAACAAAAAAGTTGGGGAAAAGATCAATGTTAAAGCCCTACACTTTTTTCAATATTAAAGCCCTACACTTTATTCAATGTTAAAGCCCTACACTTTGTTCAATGTTAAAGCCCTACACTTTGTCCAATGTTAAAGCCCTATATTCGGGTAAATGCTAAAGCCTTACAGTATGTTCAATGTTAAAGCCCTATATTGGGACCAATGCTAAAGCCATGTATTAAGACTAATGTTAAATTCTCGACTCTGTGTAGGAAAATTATGATTACAAATCTTTGGGAAAAGGTATAAACAGTGATAATGCTGGGGAGATTGGAATTATGATGGGTTAGTAAATGAGGGAGATTGTGAGAGAGGGAGAGAGATGAGAAGGAGAGGTTTTGAGATTAAAAAGGACTCAGTGCGTTCACTCCACCGCGATTAACCCACGAGAGTCTAACAAAGTTCCGGCTCCTCATCCCAGCCACAACGCTAATAAATGTTTCAGGGAAGTGGAGTGCATTTGAAGGCGAGTCAGGTAGACAACTTATTTCCACCACGAAGAAGACCACCAACGACTTTTACACAGCTATCAAACCCACCACTAGAACTGTTCTTATGCACTCCACAACTCCAGTCAAAGCACACGAGAAAGAGAGAGAGAGAGAGAGAGAGAGAGAGAGAGAGAGAGAGAGCGGGAGAGAAAGTAAAAAATCCCATTCATTTGATAACTTTTCCAGTTACTTGAATACAGCTAGCCCTACTTGTACCTTTTGGTACTCACTCGTCTTAAGCCTTCCTATATTATGCTGTCAGAGTATAGATGTCCCAATTGGTTCAAATCTTACATAAGATGGAGTCACTGTTTTGAATTTTGGGTCGCAAATGTTTGTATTTCAAAGTTTAAAACTTTTAGAGTGAAAATGATTCGAGAACTTAATCTGGCTTGTACATTTTTTTCGAGGATATAATTCAGAGAAAAAAGCAAATTTAAATTCAAAATTTGACCTTTGACTGAATTTGACTAATCATACAAGCATTAATTTGAGCAAACTTGAACTTAACTTTACAGACTTGAGCTTGACCTTACAAACTTGAACATGACTTTACACATTTGAACTGGACTTTACAAACTTGAACTTGACTTCACAACTTGAACTTGATTTTACAAACTTGAACTTGACTTCACAACTTGAACTTGATTTTACAAACTTGAACTTGACTTCACAACTTGAACTTGATTTTACAAACTTGAACTTGACCTTTTTATTTAAAATAATACCAATGAATTTCAATTACTAAACTTGAACTTCAAACGTGAACTTGACCTTCATACTTAACCCACCAAACTTTAACTTGACCTTCCAAATTGAATTCACATTTGTCAACCTTACCTTCAAATAATTACATAACTACAGATATTTACCATATCCAAATTGCATACCTCAAATCCGAACTCGAACACTCCCATAAGCTCACATCCTGAAGCTACTGTCAAAGCTCAGCATATAACCCCCTCCCCCCGTATTAAAGTACATAAACAACAAATAAAAGTCGAAAACTTGACCCCAGAAACAATCGTACATTTCATTACCTAAATATTCAGATAAATGTCTGAGCATGGAGGATAAGATTGGGGAGATTGTTCTCCCGCTCGTAATATGAGGGGAAAGAAGCGTAAAAAAGTGGAAATGGAGGGGCTCCGTCTCGGTGGGAGTTAAGTAAAGGGGAAGTGAGGATACAGGAGCTTTTGGCGTAACCACAAATGTCTTGAGTAGTTCCCATCTATTTGTAACTCAAGAATCCGGGCTAACCTCACGGAAATAGCACCGAGACGGAGACGTCCACTGGGACCCACAATATGTCTTCCCAATGTCTATAAAACTTGTACAACCTTAAGGGTTCACGAACCTCCTCTCCTCACACACACATCCAGCTCCTCCAACAGCCTCTTTACGTATTCTCATCTCTCACAACTTTCACCTCCAAAAACTCCAACGTCCTCCAGCCATACTCCCTTCCTCAAGTGTCTTTTTATATCGTCCCAGCCCTCCCCATCAAAACTATTGTAACTTCCACTTCTCCATGTAGGCTCGTACTCCAACATTATCATAAGTACTTACAGTCCACTCTAGTTATAAAAACCCTCTTATATAATTACCCCCCGGCTCTATAAAAATACATGTAATAATTACCTACATACATATGTAGTACCCATTGAAAAGGATTTGACCCAGTCCCGCTAAACCCAGTGTTAATTTTCTTCCTCACTCAATTGCATAAGATACAGTAAACCCTCGCTTTCACCCACTCCTTTAAAATTTTTCTAAAAACAGATTTTTCTCTCCCATAAAAAAAATTACAGAATCTAGTTTTTCACGAATGATTTTTTAGTTTTAAATGTGAGGTCCCTTACATCAAAGCCCGACTGTATTCTCATACATCCTTAAGTGTGAGGAAGGTGTAATAAGATACTGGGACTTACTTCTGTACAGATAAAGAGATAATAATAGGAATGGAAATAGGTATTGGTAGCGAGGAGGGATGTTGAGTGAAATTTCTCTCTTCGCACTTTCTCCCAGCGCTTTCTCTCCTTTGGAAAACCTCTCCTGAAATGAAATGCGTTAGATTGGAATTGGCATTCTTTCCCCATTTCCACAATCCTCAACAGCCTTCTAAAGTGCTCTGTAATGCTATAATGTTCCTCTCTCACGCTTTCCTTTTTCCCCCGTCCAAAGGCAGAGCGTCATCTCTGCCCTTATTACAGGAGACATGCATTTATGAATCTATACCTCATCCTCCCCACGAGCTTCATATATCACATCGGAGGGAACCTTCTTCTTTCTTCCTATGTACAAGCATACATACA
Organism: Allacma fusca; assembly: GCA_947179485.1. Classification (NCBI taxonomy): domain Eukaryota; kingdom Metazoa; phylum Arthropoda; class Collembola; order Symphypleona; family Sminthuridae; genus Allacma; species Allacma fusca. The sequence continues at coordinate 43,173,674 of OX359248.1, read as the reverse complement.
TAGATACATACATATGTGGAGGAAGCAAAAGGGAAATTTCGTATCTCAAGAATTGCTGCTCAGGAACAAAATTATAAATACACTTGGTTCAATGGAGTCTCACTATAAGAGTCATTTCTTATATATACAAGAGGGTATTTTCTCTCAGGGGAAACTCATTTGGACATAATCCCATTTAAGACAATGTTAATTTACCTCCTTATACGAGCATATTTTACAGTCAAGTTTGGTTATCCCTGACTCTCTCGGAGCAAGGTGCTTTTTCTTTTTACAGGCAAAACTATATTTAAGCACATTCCCACACACTATTAGGGAAGAAAGTTACCTTAAGTCTTATACGAGTCGGGATAAAATTACAGTGTATGTTTTTTTAGGAGAACAAGCAACCCCCAGCATGTAATTCATGGGGAAGTGCCATAATAATAATAAAAATAATAATAATAATACAATGCTCAACGTTACGTAACGCCACGTAACATGCTATAAAGTAATGGGCTTCCACAACAAGTGTGAGGTTAATGGGGGAAGATGTGGCACTTTTTCGAGTCTTCTCTTCCGACACATACACACACACACATATGTACATGCATACATACACATACGTACATAGATATCTACACATACAGACATAGCCCTGCTCCCATAATAGCATATGCTACATGTATTTTTTCCTGTAAGTGTGAAACCCAGCTCTCGATTACTCTCAATGTCTAGTGTTATGGCTTTCAAGGAATATTCAGTGAATCCTGACCATAGCAGTACCCTGAATTCGACCCAGAAAAAATAGGCTCAAGTCAAATTCATCCACGTGCTCTGAGACAAAATATAAACTGAGATTTGAAATCAGATTTTTTTTCCGATTGTTCTGAATGTTTCATGTCCTATAAAAATTAAGGATCTTAGGGAGTATCCGTGGGGGTGAGATTTGACTGTAGTGTCAGTGCCCTTGCTTTGGAATAAATCTCGGCCCAAAATAACCATATCAGTATATTATGTGCATACAGTATTGCTCGTAATGTCTCTCAACCTCTCTCCCCGTCAGGGCTGAGTTACTTTCTTTATATTGGAGTGGAGAGTAATATATTTGAAAATAGCTGGAGTAAACTCTTGGTATGAAGGGATCTACCACAATAAGTACCATCGTCTCTGTAGGGACCACACATATTCAGGGTGAGCTTTAACACATTCCTTGAAATCTTGCTGGATTTTTTTTATTAAAAGTTTTTTTAAAACGTTATATTTTTAAAATTAAAGGAGCATGTGCAAGTGGGGAGGGAAATTTAGGGGAATTTTGAAGCTGCTGTTTTAGCTGGAGCTGACTGTTTACGGACAGTATAAAATATAGGACCCGGGCCTGTCAATCCATTACAAGGAAATAGGAAGATAGGGAAATCCATTGGCAGTTTCAGTACTTTAAGCTATTTTAAAGCCGGGACGGCTGGGCTAAGGTAGATACGTGTAATGTTTTGTGTGTGTTCCTTTCTATGACTTAGGGTTTGGAATAGAGTCGAATATAATTAAATGGTATGTGTACATATGTACATACATGTGTGCATATGTATAGATGCTTATATACACTGGTGAAATTTTGGCATGTAAAAACGGGTGAGTTACTTGGGCTTGAGGGTGAAAGAAGCTTTTAGAAAGGCGACTATATGAATAGGGCTGTAACATTATGTTCATACGAACTGAACAAAATTACCTGACAAGAAGAGCTCCGGTGCACCTGATAAGTTGATACCTTTGGGCATTTTTAATGAAAATACGTCCGCTCAGGGGATGTCTCCACTACAGTGAGATGTTTTTACAAAGGCGCCTTTTTGAATGTCGACCAGATCCATGCTTATAATATGCCAATATGCGTTGGTAGACAAATCCAAAAATTTGCATTATTGTACATACAAGCGGGAAATTTAAATACGTTTGTGTCTACAATGAAAAGGCTCCTGTAAGGGTGTCCCTTATAGAGAGGGTTAATTCAGAAAATCCTTCACAATAACCATCTACAGGATAGGACAATAAGCGAGGAAAATAGCCTCATGAATTTAAAATAACTTGAGACTCATAAAATTAGTGTTGGTTCTAAGGTCGTTGAAAATACTTTTCGCATGTTGAATATTAAAATTATGGTATCTGATAAGGACACAATGCTGCTAAACTGGTATGGCTGTAAATATTTTTGACACAACGAAAAATGCTGTTATAAAAATACTTTTAAAGTTAGGGCTTCCCATACTACCATGTTTCTTTTGATGTAATGCAAAAACCCTGAAGCCACGATTGGATTGGAAAGCCTGGGAAACCTGATACTAAATTGGAAGTATTTTAAGGATAGAATTTATTTTAATTTTAGTTTTCAGTTGTTCGGTAGGGAAGGTGAAGTAGTCTAGCAGGGGAGAGGAGCGGTGCGGTTGTTGTAAAGTGATTCTAAAAATAAATAGAAACTTCGGAGGAAACCAACAAGTTCGTCCCTGTCGACGTCCACTTGTAATTTATTTGAGCGTGGCTCCCCTACACTGGAACACAGTCCACATCAAGTGACCACGGAACATTCCCTTCCCAACTCAAGCCAATAAATAAAGGAATGGTTAAATGCATTCAGGAAAAACCGTTCTCCGGCTCTGCCAATCCTAGATACATCTCTTGTAATAGAGTAAATGGAAAGAGAGGGTTCCATACTGTATGTAGGAGGAAGCATGCACACACGAATTTACCATGTGGTCAAATGTAGTAGAAATAATCGTGAGAGAAAAAAATTCCAGAGTGTATAAACATACATATTTATGGACCTATGCATATATATGTAACTTTTTTGTATGTATAGTTTTTATAGAGTTTTCTGTAATATGGTCTCTTGAGTTGAGGGAAATTCCGCAACATTTGACTTGTCGACTTTCCCTTATATTTTTTCCTATTCTCTTATAAGGAATTATTATATTTAGATACATACTTGGATTTTGCATTCAGCAAGTATGCTTATATTTTTTATGTATAGAAATGCATACGGAGAGAACCATATTGTAAAAATTCTGACATTTTTTGTCTTAAAAATTCCAGTTGTAAAAAAAGACAAATGCTTTAGGGAATGTGTAGTAGCAAATGGGTAGAAGTGACTGCACAGCTTTGGATGACATATCCTGTTCACATGAGATCCGTGATCACAAATGTGGGATAATTTTGTTTCCTGGTGCTGGACTCATGTTTAGGAAGTGGAGGTGAGAACGGGTCAAGTCGTAGATCCACGCTGGAACTGAAAACTTGACATGGACAAGAATTTACAATTTATTAAGTACCTGGTTCAAATTTGTAAAAATACTTCAGTTTATGAAGCTTCGGGTTTTATGTAATTAATAATGGAGCTTTGTGTCAGTTATAACTTGACCATTTAAACTATACTTGACCTAAACTAGAACTTGGATGTCAAATGAAGTTCAGGATTTTAAACAAATATTGGAAAATAACTAAAACTAATTGTTATGGCAATTTCCGTTGAATTAAAATATAAGAGGCGTATGCTTGCCCAAAAATTGTAATTGCACTTGAACTTGACCCGGAGTTCAAGTGTAACTTTAATATGGGGATGGATAGAAGGTAAGAGAAAATTCAAGAGGCAATTCTTGCCTCCCATTAATTTTACTTGAATTTAGTAATTTCATCAAGAAAAATAATTATGCATTTGTGATGCAAATACATGACCTGAACTTGACCTACACTTGACCTTGACATGAACTTTCAAGGATTACCAGAGTACTTTAATTCTACAATGCACAAGGTTAAAAATTAAGAAAGGTACCAAGGAAATTCACTATAATTTGAATCATCTTTCCGAACCGCGATGGGCTATAACAATGACTGTACTTTTGGGTAAATCAGAATTTAATATTATTTTTGTACTTTGACAAAATAGCATAAAAGCAAAGCTTCCATGCCATTTATAGTTGTCGATTTGGATGGACGTTTCAAATAAATTGTCGCTGGACAACTTCAGCTATATGCATTACTTTGGAGCCTATTTCTATAGGATTGGGAATGTGAGGAGGAGGATGAAGTGAACAAGTGGAACAATACTCAACACCTCTTATGTGGAAACCTGGATACAGATATGGCTGGGAGCAATGAAGAGGAAAGAGAGGAAAAATATTTTTTCTGTAGTCTCGCCTCAGAATGTTTGGAAAACAAATTCCACTAAATCTGGCATCGGAAAAAGAGGGAGAGGACAAACTGACAAGCTCTATTTGCCCACAACCTCTAACATCAACTCAGTGTCTACAGGCAAAGAAACATTTGATTCGGCTGTAAGAAAAATGTCAATAGCAAAAGCTACAGCCCTTATCTATATGTACAATGAATGATAGTCCATGTAATATTTTTACATACAAGGCGCAATATATGTATTTATTTATGCTCAAGATTCCCCAAAAACAATTCCCATCTTCCAGCTTGTACAAAAAACCTTAAAAAAGTATTCGTTAACTACATTGCGATATCCAATTTCCTTAATTATTTTACATCTGGACTTTTTATAAGTTTCACCATAACCCCAAGGGCTATTTGACAGGTCGTCAGGGTTCAAATTTTTTGGATTGGAAAGAAAATAACAGGAAGAAGTTCTGTGAGTAATATAAGAAAGAGTGGGAAGATTATCTGTATTTGATTCAACCTATTTTTTAAAAACTGTTGCACAGTTTTTTTGTACAGCTCATTTGTTATTTTTTTGTTTACCTTTTTTACTAGCACGTGTAAAAAATGGTTAATACCAGAGTTAGGAATACAATGTAATAAAATAATCTGACTTATGTTAACAGTTTGCAGAAACAAAACGAAATCACAAATAATATTGACGGATGCGGTAGAATTTAGTAATCGGACTGGTTCAGTTTTTAACTTAAATTTTTAGGTTCATTATTTTGTGATTAAAAACAAACGAAGTTGAACATATTACTATTCGCAGTTACATTACGTGCATGTCGACGGCAATAGCCCTTGTAATTTGTGGATGTGCTAATAATAATCATACCTATAGATAGCCGTTATGTAATCGTGTCATTATTATTTGTGCATTCACTTATCTGTGTATACTGCAAGCATTCATCAAATTATTTTTTATTTGTATATCACAACCACTTGAGATAACGTTACAGTTTTTAGATAGGTTATTGTTTATAGATAGCAAATAGTTTGTCTGTCCTCTCTAAGTAACATGTCCTGGATGATTGGAAAGTATGAGTGCAAAGTTAATTCAACGCATTATTGAGGAGAACAAAAATATTTTTGAACTGCAATCAGTTCAAACGATACAGATATTAGATAAGCATGGACTAGTGAATTCTGAGGAAATGACTGATCTAGCACTTGTTGTAGTTATTAGGAATATTCTTGTTTACTACAAATAGTAGACGAAACTTTCGCACAATCAGCCCAACCCATAGTTTCGTGTATTTTTGTAAAAATTACATGGAGAGCTGGACAAATACTAATTGTAACTCAGCTATTGTAAAAGTGCTTGTCAATATTTTTATTTTCGTACAAAACATTCTTGAGTTTGAAACCTAAAACAAGGTAAATAAAATTAAAGCAGTGATTAGTCATTACTATAGTTCCTTTTGATTGATTAGTTTGTAATTGATATTGCTTCAATAAATTACTACTTACTTCGTGGAACAATAATTTTTAGGGCATAGAAAACTAATCAAAAATGAAAATCCTTTATAAACGGATAAAAACAAAAATATAATTTTAGAAAAATAATATTATTGTTCCTACATTAATGGTGCTTTATAAAATTCTAGATGATGAGTACGCCAACCAGTCCTTCAGAAGCGACAAGGATTGCAGGGATTAGTAATGATGGTTTAATGATCACTGAAAGACTACAGGTTAATAACCACTACCATGGGTCAACTTCCCGAAAACAAGATCTTAGAATCGAATTTAATATTCAAGAATCCCCTGACACATTCACTGAGAGGGAGGACATTTTGAAGGAACTGCACCAAACCATTGAGCACAACAAATATGCCGGAAAATTAACGGTTATCTCTCAAGCAATCATAGCCACTGGTATGGGCGGGATTGGGAAAAGCGAAACTGTGCGTAAATATGTAAACACTCATAAACACCTTTACGGACATGCACTATGGATACATGCGGACAGCTTTGGAAAAACGAAAGATTGTTTCGTTCAAGTTGCAAAATTATGCAATATCAATTTGCGCAATTTAAATGGAAGGTTGGTGTTTGTTATTGACGAAATTTACAACTTCATTTGCCAAAAACCATGCTTGGTAGTATTCGATAATGCGGAGTCTATGGGCGATATAAATAGTAAGGAAGGCATACGGGCATTTTTACCAGCAGCAATTAAAACCGACTGGGTGAGGCCCGCAATTATTGTAACATCAAGAAATCGTGTCTGGGACGAGTCTTATGTCATTGATGTCCCGAGCCTGTCTTCCAATGAATGCTTTAATTTGCTAATTTCCCAGCTCAAATTTGAAGACAACCAGGGAAATCATACTTTGGCAAATAGAATTACCAAGTTGTGTGATGGTCTTCCTCTAGTCGTACTGCAGGTCATCGCTGATATAAGAGTTGCGACCGAAGAGAGAAAAGCAATTGGCTTACCAGCATATACTATGGAAGATTATTTGTCCGAAATTAATGATGATAAAAGAACAGTGGAGACATCTAGCATCCCGGTGGATTCACCTTTTGGCGCTGGTGTCTTTAGAGTTTACAAGTCAACGTTAAAAAGACTCTGTACGAAAGAACACGGACAAGAAGCATTACGATGCCTAAGTATTATGGCCTTGCTAAATCCAGATAATATTCCAACAATGCTATTGATTTACTTGCTGGGTGAGGCAAACAAATCTACAACTGCCAAGATCCTAGTTTTATTGCACAAGCAAAACCTAATCACGAGATGCAAAGACTTCTACAAAATTCACCGAGTAATTCAGCACATCATCCTTTATGCGAATCAGACGACAGCAGTAGATGGCATTGCTCATTATACTATAGTAGAAACCTTGGGAAGCATTGTGCCACTTTTTAAAAGCTACCTCAATCAGTTTTCATCTCACGGCGAAAACTTGGTTGAAGTACTTCAAAATGGTCTTCAACTTGCCCTTCATGAGAACAAGCATTTGAAGTTGACAGAAATGATGGGTTTTCTTAAGATATATATGTTCTTAAGAGTTTGGCAGACAAGTTAAATTTCCATGGAAATCAATTGGACGCTGAGATATTTGTCGAAACTTCCCAATGATCCACGAAAGACAAACCGTTTCGATTATAATTTTGTTATTTAATTTTTAATTTTTTTTATTTACTAAATTTTTGTTAAATTTTTAAAATTGAGTAAAAATTCAAAAAACGTTTATAATTACTCGTTTTTCTAAACAAAACTTGTCTTTGCTTCACATCTCTAAACCATCCGTGTACTTCGACTACTTTTTGCTGTTTTACATCCAAAATTAACTTTCAGTATCCACTACTAGGTGGCTGCAAATAATTTATTTAACTTCTCTTCATCCAATCTCTATGTTGCATAAGCTTGGGAACCATGAAAACAATTATGCCTTGTTCCTGGTTTTAGCAGACGCTCTTAAACCAATTGTAAAATATATTCCACCAACACATTCTCCCTACATAGGTCCAACTCTCTTGGTTAAACCGGGCTTATCAGACTGATTAATTGTATGATTTTAAGACTGGACATCATCTAGGATCCAACAACTACCTTCCTTTCCGCCACCTTCACACACACGTAGACACTTGGTTTGAAAATATTTTCACCAATACTATGCAAGTCGAGCGAGTCAATTTAGTCACTTGTTAGTTCTTTCAAGATTCTTGCACCTTTCCAATTTTTACCATAAGCGAAATACTGGCTAATTTAAATTTTGTATTTTGGGTTTGAGGATGATTGTGACCTAATATTTTAGCACGAATTTTTAGAACGTCGCTGTAAAGTTTTCGCGCGTCCTCATATTTTTCCTGGTCATAAAATACTCCGGCTATGTTATTTTTAGTGTTAAGTGTGTCGGGATGTTCTGGACCAAACAATGCATTTCGTATTTGCAGAACGTCGTTGAAAAGTTCTCGGGCCTCTTCAAATTTTCTCTGAGCACTAAAAGCTAAGGCTAAATTGTTTTTCGTAGGAAGTGTATCGGGATGATTGGGACCTAATATTGTAGATTGCATTTGCAGAACGTCTTTGAATAGTTCGCTTGCCTCTTCAAATTTTCCCTGAGACTTCAAAACTGCGGCTAAGTTATTTTTTGCAGTAAGTGTTTCTGGATGATTGGGACCTAATATTTCATTTCGCATTTGTAGAACGTCGTTGAATAATTCTATCGCCTCTTCAAATTTTCTCTGGGCATGAAAAACTCCGGCAACGTTATTCTTTGTAGTAAGTGTGTCCGGATGATGTGGTCCTAATATATCATGTTGCATTTCCTGAACGTTTTTGTAAAGATTTAGCGCGTCATCAAATTTTCCCTGGGCGTAAAAAACTCCAGCTAAGTTATTTTGGGTAGCAAGTGTGTCGGGATGTTCTGGACCCAATATTCCATTTCGTTTCTGCAGAACATCGTTGTAAAGTTCTCGCGCCTCTTCAAATTTATCCTGGTTACATAAAACCAAGGCTAGCTGTAAGTTATTTTTTGTAGTTAATGTGTCCGGATGATCTGGACCTAATGATTTAATTCGCGAATGGAGAACGTCGTTGTGAAGTTCTCGTGCTTCCTCAAATTTTCCCTCTTTGCCCAAAACAAAGGCCAAGTTATTTTTAGTAGTCAATGTTTCCGGATGATCCAGGCCTATAATTCTATTTTGTATTTCCAGAACTTCGGTGTAAAGCTCACGTGCCTCCTTAAATTTTCCCTCTTTACACAATACAACGGCCAAGTTGTGTTTTGTAGTCAATGTTCCCGGATGATCCAGGCCCATAATTCTATTTTGCATTTCCAGAACGTCGGTGTAAAGCTCGCGCGCCTCCTCAAAATTTCCCTCTTTACACAAAACAAAGGCCAAGTTATTTTTAGTAGTTAATGTATCTTGATGATGGGGGCCTAAAATTGTATTTTGCATTTGTAGAACGTCGTGGAATAGTTCTCGCGCCTCTTCAAATTTTCCTTGGTTATTCAAAACTAAGGCTAAGTTATACTTCGTATTTAGTGTCTCAGAATGATTGGGTCCTAATATTTCGACTTGCTTTTCTAAAATGTCAATGTAAAGTACTATTGCTTCGGTATATTTACCCTGGGCACGCAAAACATTGGCTAATTTGGTTTTTGTAGTAAGAGTAGCTGGATGGGTGGAACCAGATAATTTCGTTCGGATTTGTATTACATCATTTAGAACGCTTTCCGCTATGCCATAGTTTCCTTGAAGTAGTGAGACCGTGCCGAAGTTTTCCTTACAGTCAATTGTTTCGGAGTGATCGATTCCAAATAGCGTCCTACTCCTTTGTAATGCTGTTAGGTATATCTCAACCGCTGTACTATAGCTGCCTACGTCTTCTAATTTGTTCGCAAAAATTACTTGAAATCTGAAGAACTGTTCTGTCCAACTGTGTGAAAATTTGTTATGAATTCGAAGCACGTTGTGTAACAATTCATGCTTGTTTTCAAAGTTTGTTGGTAGATTTTGTAAAAGTTCTTGAACTGAGTTCATGATACTATAAACGTTTTGTCTCACATAGGCGAAAGCGTCGTTGGCTTTATATGACTCATTTTGGGCAGCTTGGACCATACGGTGAATTTGGTAGTAACCACCACATCTAGTGACTACGCTGTATTTATGCAGCAAAATCAGGCTTTCTTTTAGTTCATCTCCCGCATAGCTAAAAATTGTCTTGATAAGAACGGTTGGAATATTGTCCGGGTTAAGTATCGCCATTACATCCAAACATTGAAGAGCCAACTTTCCGTTTTTCATGGACCCTATTTGTTCAAACGTCAAATCATATAAAGTATGCAAGTCTGGATATTTGACTCCTTCCGGTCTGGTCCGTATTATTTTTTTCCTTTTGTTAGCAATGTCAGCTAGAAGTTCCTTTAAATTGTACGGTTCTTCATCAAGAGCTTCACGAACTTCTCGTTTGTTCCGAACGAATGTTACTACTTGCTGCAATGCTAGCGGCAAACCTTGGCAGATTTGTATCACCTCTTGAAGCAGGGTACTGTTATCTTCACAATCTCTAAACTCTAGTGTAGAAAGGAACGACAGGCTCTCACGCAAATCAAAGACAGCTAGTTCTTGAAATTTAAAATTATCCCAGGCACGATTTCTTGTTGTGACAATTATCGATGGAACTTTCCATCCAGTTTTGACAGCTTTTGGAAGCAACCGATGGAGGCCATCTTTACCATATCCACTCTTGTATGATTCCACGTTGTCAAAAACGATTAATGCAAATTTTTGGCATACACAATCATACACGTTTTCCAGAATATATTCGTCCGATGTTGGCTTTCCATCTTGGTTTACATCTATTCGTAATTTTTCAGCTAGCTGGCGAAAGTCGCTTCTTGCTCCATTGTAGCTTTCAGCGTTGATCCATAACACATGGTCGTAGTATGCCTTGTACTCTTCAATGTATTTTCGAACAACTTGAGTTTTTCCTACACCTCCTAGGCCACAAATTACAACTGCGTTGGATCGTATGGTTGAAGGGTTAGCCGTTGGCATGTTCCAAATATATTCATGCATCTTCTTGATAAAGTCTTCTCTTCCATAAAACGAAGGAATGCTATCTTGAAGTTTGAATTCAATGCGGTCTTGAGGTGGGACGGGCGTTGGAATTGAGCTAGTAATAAAGGTATTATGACCACCTAGGAAATTCACTGGATAATGTACTTCGCGAAAAGATTCCTTAAAAATGATTCCTGCTTGGATTTCTGAAGTCAGAACCTGGGGTAACAGAAGATACATGAACTACAGTTTCCTAATTTTAAATTTCAATGAATTTAAATATGTTACTGTTATAATAAATTTGCTCGATTTCTGTTTTAGTATTTAAATTATATTCTACATAACGTTTTAAAGAACCTACCAATGCATTTCGGTCAGACTCGCCACTCGTTTCATCCTCCTGGTCCATGATGCTTTTTCTAAAAAAAATATTCGTTCACTGAAAACAGGTTTCTACTCTAATAGTTTCTCTGTGGCACTTATTTGAACATGTTAAAATTGAGATTTAAATTCACTATTTCATTTATTCCCAATAAAAATGTCAGCCGTTGGTTGTTATTAGGCATGTTCATTACGATAAGACGATACGATATTCTCGTTAATATCGTCCATTTTTGAGGAACGATCTTGGACGATAATAATCGTTCTGTTCAAACGATATATCGTAATATTACGATATCGTTCGCTATTGCCGTAGGCGCAAAAACTACACAGTTTTGGGATCTCCAAAATGCCGGAGGATGCAGAAACTCATGTTACTGTTAATAGAAAAGCAATTAGCACTCGTCATTGCAGTAGAGCATCTCCCTGTGGGATATTTTAGGACCGTGGGCCGTAAATTTTTACCCGTACCCGCCCGACCCGAAGTAGAAGTTCAACAACAAGGCCCGGCCCGGCCCACAAAATTCAAAAAAGTCCGTAGCCCATGCGTAAATATTAGTTCAGATTGTAAATTCTTAGCTAGACCCACAACAAATTGCTCTAACAATTTTGTTAGATCAATTATGTCACAATCTAGTATTTTCATAAGTTTGTATTCACAAGCTATTACTAAATAACAAAAGCAGTCATTCAATAAAACAATAATGGCTAGAAGTCCCGCACATCAAGTCGTGCTTTGTTTTAAAGTTCGAACAACAATCACTGTTCTTGCTCAACTCATGGAATTTTCGACGGCTTTTACGGGCTTTCACGGTCTTTTTTAACCGCGTTGAAATGACAGTAACCCTTCAAGCGTAATAATATTTGCCCGTATCCGCCCAAAGCACGTGCGGGTTGGACTTTTTACGGGTTTACCGGTAAATTTTAACCGCCCGAGATAGTCTACAGTGAAGTAGCGCTATCCTCGTTTTGAGTGAACTTTTATCAATAGTTCATATTTCCAAAATGTCTAAACGAATTTGTTCTTTAATGTATACTCTGAGTAGTGAAATTGGCTAAATTGAGCTTTGATTTTCAATTTGTAAATGTAGTAAGCTTCACTGAAGTGCAATTCATTTTTTATACATACGCTAATTTAATTGATTCAAAACTACCATTTATCGTTAATATCGTTCCTCAAAAACCGTATCGTGTATTTTTGAAACAACGATAACGATACGAACGATATTTTAAAAACGAACGATATGAACATGCCTAGTTGTTATGTTACAACAAAAAGCGTCATTACAGCTACAATAAATAGCGATTTTTCCATAATATTTTAACCAACATTTTAGTATTGGCTGAGATTGATAGCTACGGGAGTTCTTACTGATTTGATATCCTACAAAAAATAATTGGAAATCTATGCTTATGTAATCATATTTACGCTATTAAAGCTCAAATAAGAAAGTGATTTGAAAATAAATCAATTCACTCATTGATTGACCACTCAAATCTTTTTTCAGATTTAGAATGCCATTCATTGGTTTAAACAATGTGAGGATTCAGTAATATTTATTAATAATAGCAAAATTCGTGAGAACAAGTAAGGAATTATGTATGTGGAAAAACTTAAGCTGATGCTATTATTGCCAAAATGAACGATTGTTTTAATGTTTTGTAGTTGACAAACTTTTCACATAACGTGCAACATCAGAATGTGTGGTTACCACGAGGTATCCTCACTACTTTTGCCAAAATTATTAAGATATTCAATCACATTTACTTAGAAAATTAAGTTTCAATTTTTCCTTTAACTCAAATTAGGAACCAGATCTATCCCAGTAGGGCTAATCAACTACTTTTAAGTCAAGGAAATTGTTTTTCAGTTGCGTAAACAATTGAAGGTTCTAATGATATCCTTATGTCACCTCGTGGTTTTTGTGGGCTTGTTTCCCATTTTGCTGGATCAGGTGTTGTTGTAAAGGTGAAAATTCTATTGATTCCAATGTTTTAAGAGTTTCGATGAAGAAGCTGCTTCGTTAGATGTCACAGAAAATGCTGTTCAGGAAGAATTTAAAACCGATTGCAATAACTGTTTGTCAGTTATGTGTAAATGTAGTGTTCCGATATTCAGTGAAATGAATTTATTGCCTCAAAAGATTGGTAGCCCAAAAAAAAGGATGACTGAAAATTTTAACAAAAACTCACGGTTATTGAACTAATGGCAGGTAAGGAAGTAAATGATACATCAATTGGAATGAGCTACATTAGCTTCATACTGTAATCAATTTCGAGGTTGAAGTGTTTAACTTGTGACAGCTGATATCATATCCTACAGTTTTTAGCACACCTTTAATTCAGCCGTTATCTAGTATGTAAGTGCTTTCAAAAAACCAATAAGCAAAATTAATCAAATTAATTAAAGTAAATACGTGCCAATTCTTGAATATTTTTGTATTTGTAACGACGCTGTTCAAATTTTTCAATTCCCTCCGAAATTTGAATTCATGATTTCATAGCTTTATTAATAGGAAAACTAATATTGGGTTGAAGGGAAACCATTTGTATAATATTATACGAAAGCTCTTAAAAGAGGGTTTGTCATAGGTAGAGTGCATTGTGATGAAAATCAAACACCTCCTAGTTGAAATTATTGTTGCAAGTTACAATGTACATATGTACATATGTCGATGACGATATCCCTTTGTAATATTTGCATTTGCTGATAATCATGCTTTGATAACAATAGCGTGAAACGTTTGCTTATTTGCGCACTTGATTCTTTATTTCATAATCTGTGTAACATGCTTATCTCTATGTTTATCATAAACCAGTAAAAATACGCATTGGGTAGCGTCAAACACTTTCCCCCTCCAGCCCTCTGATGGGTAGGGCCATTTCAAAAACCTAATTAAATATTAATAACATATACTAATTATATTTTGTCGTATATAATCCTACAGTTTAAAGCTAGACCAGTTCGGAGACAACAGAAATTTTACTACAAAATGTGTCGTAAGGAAAATTATTCTCAAAAATTATACTACTCCAGACATTTGATTTTAAGTTAAAATTTGAGGGAGGATTACTCATTGTTAATAGAGCTACTTTTGAGATCGGGATACACCCGGGAATTGGGATCGGGATCGGGAACGGGTTCGAGTTTGGGTGTCTAATTAATGTTCCCAAATACTTTCTGACCAGGGTCAGGAACATGTTCAGCAGACCCTGGATTTCGGAAACGGGACCGGGTTTGGGAACGGGTTCCCCAGGTATTTGTGTTCCCGTCGGGAACCGAGAACATTCCAGAACCAGAAGTTCAAGGGATTCGGGATTGGGATCAAATTTTATCTGATTTCGGGTTCGGGATTGAGATCAACGTTTCAAACATATTTTATGTCTGGGTTTCCGTGCACCCGATCTTATCATTTCGGGAACGGGTTCGGGTGTGAGACCGAAAGTATTGATGACCTGATTTTCGGGTTCGGGAATGAGATCAAACTTTTCGTTCCCACAAGTAGCTCTAATGTATCGTTCACATTGCGCTTCTGCAAGCTAAATTTTTTCGTCAGCAAGCTAGCTTGCTGAGCAAACGGTCTGCAAGTTGATTTACTTGCACGTATGGAAGTTTTGTTCACATTGGTTTTCAGCTGCATGTGCAAGCAATTTGTCTGTTGGCAACGTACGGTTAGCGACTTCTTCTATACGTCGTAAATTTAACACGGTGCAGAATAGAAATCGACAGAAATTTAACATTGCGCGGCATAGGAGTTGGTCGAAGAAGTTAACAAGGAACTCAATGGGAAATGCAAGCATGTTCATCAGCTTGCAGAGGAAAGTAGAAGCGAGTTCTACTTCGCTTCTGCAAGTAAAATCGACCCTCTGCAAGTCGCATCTGCAAGTAAAATGCTTGCAGAGGCGACCAATGTGAACAGAACTTGCAGCGCTGCAAGTAAATACTTGCAGAGGAGCCTTTTTGCTTGCAGAAGTGGCAATGTGAACGGTACATAATTGTTAGCCAATCAGTTTGTATGATTTAAATTATATACTACAGCTAAATGCTCCGTTGACATTGCACTTCTGCAAGCTAAATTTTTTCGTCAGCAAGCTAGCTTGCTGAGCAAACGGTCTGCAAGTTAATTTACTTGCACATATGGAAGTTCTGTTCACATTTATTTTCAGTAGCAAGCGCAAGCAATTTGTCTCTTGACAACGTACGGTTAGCGACTTTTGCAATACGTCGTAAATCTAATAACACGGTGCAGAACAGCAATCGTCAGAAATTTAACATTGCGCGGCATATGAGTTGATTCAAGACGTTACAAGGAGCTCAATAGGAAATGCAAGCATGACCTTCTGCTTGCAGAGGAAAGTAGAAGCGAGTTCTACTTCGCTTCTGTAAGTAAAATCGACCCTCTGCAAGTCGCCTCTGCAAGTAAAATGCTTGCAGAGGCGACCAATGTGAGCAGAACTTGCAGCGCTGCAAGTAAATACTTGCAGAGGCGACTTTTTGCTTGCAGAAGTGGCAATGTGAACGGTACATTAAGTTTTTTTGAGCAAGTATCTCAGGTTTTAATGATATAATCTTTTATTGATTTAAGAACCGTCGCCAAAATAAAGCCGTCATTAGACAACCTGTTATTGTAAGCATGCGGAAGACCAGATACGTTGGCTCTTCCCCTTTTCTAACCCAGAAAGGAATTGGGCGAACCGACCGAATATTCGGTAAATGTTAGCTCCTTTTCTATAATTACAGGAAATTAAGGCTTTCCAAAGACATTCTTAATAGTTTCCTTTGTTAGAAATTGTGGGCTTCACGGGAAAATTCAGCAAGTAAAGTTTGAGAAATTACGGTAGGACTAGACCACGAAAATTTTGAAGCTGGCATTTTTTAAGTACCTGTAGCCCTGAAAAAGATATCCAAAAATATGTGGCTTTGAGCAAATTTCACGCGGTTTCATTTATATCTACTGGGTATTTCAAATGTCTCTCTTACCTCCTAGCCAATACATGGGACGATATGCGATCCCTCCATTTTGAATAAAATGTTTTGCAAGATTTTCAATATTTGTTTCCTTGACACTTCTCCAGAACACAATCGTCAAAGATGTGATACATGGTCGAGATTTTTTGGGGGAATGGGACATAACAAACTTTTGTTTTAATATCTTTCATAACTTTAGTGGTCGGAACGATTCAGTTCGGTCCAGGATTTGTCGATTCGATTCAGTTAGGGCACTTGACTGAACCGAAAATGGTTTTTCGGTTCGGTCCAGTGAAAAACGGTTCAGTTCGATTCGGTTACACCCAATGGACTAAATCGAATCGAAAAACGTTTGACTTCTGCGGTTATTTAAATCCTAAGTATTCGTCATTTCAAGTTTCCATTAGTGATTTGCTCCCTGCGGACTGTAGTTTCAGAGTATGTGAGTGCAAATTATTATTTATCTATTGTATCAGCACAGTACCATTTTGGATTGCCGTGACTCAGAAGTCAAAAAAGACTAAACCGTTTTTCATTTTCAAAAATGGATATCCCCAAGGCTCGTCCTTGTCCAACTCTGTATATAGTGTCAACTTCAGACAAAATTGCAATGCATACATAAAGATCTATGTATGCTTAATGAAATATATGTTCGCGGGTTTGTAGGATTTTAACAAAGAGCGATTTATCTGTAAAATAATATCGGCTTAAAAAATGAATATTTTTATGAGAATTTAGGAAAACCATTGATTTTAGCAACAATTCGCCGAATTTGATTAGAAAGTGACGACCTTTAACTTAATCCCTCAAGTTACCGGAACTTAGAACGTCCTATAAACCTTATTTCAAATTCCTAATTTTCAGTCCAAGTTGTGTCTGAACCGAATTTCACCAAAGTCGCTAGTACAATCTATTTAAGCCAAATTTGAAGTATACAGGCAATAGCTTATGCAAATTCCGAATGATTTATTAAACATAAATAATAAATTTTGAGCAATGGTCTCCCTTTAATTAGTATGGCATCAATTCTATACTTATACAAGTTGGACAATAACCTCTAGAATTAATTAAGACAGAAAGATGTTGTATAAATAAATGTTTGCAGTACACTCACTTCCTGTTTAAGTGTTGTGAATTGTGGGGCAGACTTACAAATTTTTGCTGGCACAAACCGTTTGGACTGCACTCCAGGGAAAACGATTCAATTCGGTCCAACATTCTGGATTGAATCGTTCGGTTCAGTCCAATTGAGGATTAAATCGAAAAAATCGTGAATCGAACTGAATCGAATCGAAAATTTTCGGTCCGGGACTGAATCGGTCCGACCACTACATAACTTGTTTGTAGGAAATACGTGGATTCCAGGAAGATATCTAAAAGGTCCATGCGCTGAGAATTGTAGATATGAGCCGTAAGACTGGTTAAATTGCTCCCTGCTCCCGCTCCCTTAAATCAAAGGTTCTCAACGGATCGGATATACCTGAACGGGTACGGATACGGATAGGATAAAACTGAGGATTATCCGATCCGATATTTATCCGAACGAATCGGTTACGCCATTCCCATCCGAAAAAATCACGGATAGGATCGGATACTACCACATAAACAGAGTGCCCAGATTATACGATTCTCAAATCAGGACTTCTAAGTGATTTTAAACAAAATCAAAAGTTAGATACGTTCCAGTGAAATTTAACTATTATGTATTTGGCTTGCATATGGCAAAGCAAACTTGTTGATTCTAGTACCACATTTTGAATGAGCTCCTCTGTGACAGAAAATACAGCTACCCTCGATTCTTCAGCATCTTCATAAAAATCTTAAATCTTAAAGCACATTGAATCACGTGGAAAACATTTTACAATTTTGAAAATTAGATCGGTTTTTCCTAAAGTCAATGAATCCGATATTTTATAATCTAGAATTATTTGTGTCACTAAACTAGAAAGACAGTTCTAACGATTCGTGATGCTTTACTCCATGATATGTCAGGGTTAATTCAGCAGCTGTAGTTTTGTCATTAATTTTTTTTTTGAATGCTTGAAATACAGACAAAATTGATTGACTCACTAACTTAGCTTTTGTTTTATGATTTTCAAAACATGCTTTTTAAAATCCGTGATCCGACCAGTGCTCGGCAGGGGTACGAAAAATCGGTACCCCGGTTACGGTATTTTGGCCAAAAGAATGATTTTAAAGGTTTAGTTCTTTATTGAATTTTCAAAAGTAAAATACCCTCTGCTGTATTTCTAAAATTTCACGGCCTTTCAACTACCAAACAGGTCCCAAGGATAATAAACGTGGAAATTGTAAGACAGGTGAGGAAATCAAGCGTTTTCTAAATTTAAATTATTTCGGAACAATTCTGTAAAGCAAAAGCAGCAAACCTGCCAGCAAAATAGCAACGCAAAGTTTTTGTTTTATTTTCTTGACCGCTGTATGGTTTTGAGCTGCAAGTATGGAACTAATTTTGGAAAAAACGCTAAAAAGTAGGGAAGTCAAATATTTTTATCCTTTAATTGTTTATGTGCTGATGGGCGAAGCGTTTATGGCATCCAGTTCATCAGGGCTGGAGTATTCGAAAAATATTAATACAATTCTGATTAAGATTAATCCTAACGGATTCCAATCCCAATTCAAATGTATTTCTTTCATAAAATGAAAATACCAATCCGATCTATTCAAATATTTTCTGTGAATTCCAATATAATTCAAATACTTTAGTTATTAAATATTGATACCTGGTTGTACTACTGTCCCAAAAATATCGTAACTTTATACTAAATTTAAGCCGGAAAGTGTCTAAATTCGGCAATTATAAATGCAACGAAGACAGGGGATACACAGGACCATTTTATAAAGGCATTTCTGCTTAATCTACGCAAGTACCATAACCTTATATGACTTGTTGTGTCACCTTGTTTTTCAGGGATACTCAAGTAGTCAAAAAAGTGAGCTGCATGCTTTTTTCCCTGAAGAACTTAAACCCCTTTTCCCAAGTCAGAAAATTACCTGCAAAGGAATCGATTGCTTATAGATTACAGCGAATTCATTTCCAAAAAATTAATTTGTTTGTTCATCTGCGAAATTTTGTGGAGTCAAACATAATCCCAAATTTTGTATTCCAATGAGTAGTTAAAAAAAACCATGTTATGGCTGAGAAAAAACTAGTTTGTTGCTTGAATTTACGATATAGACTTCAATATGTCACAGATTTTTCGGATATATAAGCATTGGATACAGTATTCAAATATATTTTGAATACTAATTTGAATACAGATATTTTTTTTCCGATTCAATACGGATTTAAATACTTGAAAAAATATATTTAGGAATACCAATTCCGATAAAAATACCAGAAAATAGGAATGAAATACCGATTCCAATTCTAATTCCGATTCGAATGACCAGCCCTGCAGTTCATATGTAAATGCAATTTTGTACACAGACATATGCATCTGATTTGCCGTTTGCTGTTTCTGTTTGGGACTCTCGACCCGACTTTTCACTTATTAATTTATACGGCCCTTTTCACTGGTTTTCTTATCTTAATAGATCTGTCTACATACTGTATAACTCATTAATATCTTGTTACAAATGTCCACCGCCTAATCAGCTACCAATAACACAAAATAACTTGCCATTCAACTCACCAGAACTCTAGTTTGTAGATTTTAATCATTGTGGCTAATGAAGTATTGTGCACGAATGTCTCTTTATGTAATTAGTGACTAAATACAACATTATGAAGACATTTTGTTCAAAATGTCTGTGAATCCTTTTCTCCACTTCTATTTTGTTATAATAATTCCTCTTCCGTGTTTATTTATTTATAATTTCTAAAATATGTTTCCCTTAAAGCATATATTTTCGCTACATAGTAAAAAATACACGTACTGTAGGTTGTAAGGCTAAAAAGTTAGAGTATAGTAGAAGTTTTCAACGTACGGGCATGATGGTATAAAATTCATCTTAATGTCTCAATTCTCAACGTATCCAAATACTCGAGTACACTGGTCGCGGGTACGAGTAAATGACCACATTATACCCGTACCCGGTAGGTATATACTCGTTTTCAAATCCTTGTACCCGTACCCATACCCATATCCGTACTCAAAATATTGGACCGAAAAAAGTGTACCCGGGTTGTCCCCGCAATCGTTCGAGTACACAAAATCGGTATCCGGGTAGTACCCGTACCCATAACCATACCCGTTTACCCGAGTATTACCACTACCGGTGCCGAACATTGGATCCGACCATTAGCACAATTTATTAGAATGATATCCGAGGATGTCCGCGGATAAACGAATTTTTGAAAGCCTGCAGACCACTCAAACAATTACTGTCTGCTGCAAACACCGAAAGCACATTAGTTCGGCGATTTCTCAAAACGTTTATGCTTTTTTCAGTTCATGTAGCTTTTGCAGCAAACCTAGAACCGAACCTCACTAATATAAACATGTCAGGTTTTTTTTTTGCCAGAAATTCAGGCACATTTTGAAATTCAGTTGTTTATTCTAGATACCTGTTTTTATAAGTTTCAAATTGTTAAAGCTTTCCAGTAAGTTAATTTTTGAGGATCCTGATATACGAAACAAAAGAATTCCTAAATTGTTTATTGCCAAACAAACATATGTGCACGGTTTCTTCTGTCATTACAATACGTTATAAGCTAATCGTATAGTGTTTTGAAAACTAAAAGCAAAACTCTAGGAGCAATTTCAATTTCTACAATTGATTCGCGTATCCACAGATAGGATCGGATAGCTCCTTTTTTGTACCCGACGGCTTCGTATAGGATAAACATGTCATCCGAAAATGTACTGATAAGCTTCGGATAAGGTTATTTTTAAATCCGATAGAAGCTGATAGGATCGGATACGCATCAGTTTTATCGGTTAAAATTCGGATAGGATGAGGGAATTATCCTATCCGTTGAGAACCTTACTTAAATTTCTTAACAATTCCTAGGTAAAAGCGCAAAAGAAATTGTAGAAAAACGCTTGACCTGGAAAATTTGTTGTCCATTTCTCCAAAATATCTCGACTTTGCTTCACAATTTTGATGATCGTAACCGCAATAATTCTTGATCTAGACAACTGAAACAAATTTTAAAGAATTTGCTTGAAAATGAGGAAATCAAATAATTTGGCTCAATGTTCCTTAAATGTTAAGCGGGTAAGGAATTTTGTATGGAAGATCCTGTATTAAAACTACTGTACGTCAATAAATTGCCGCATTAGCAAAAAAAAAGTGATGATTGGTTAGGAATTATTTGAAAATGTAACATCACTTGTACAAGTCATGCATTATTTATACTTTAAAGTCATATTCTAAATTATTATATTCCAATTTATTTTATAATTTTCCCCATCCGACAGAAAATATTGACACTTATACATACACTTATGAATGAAGTACATTTTTCCGGCAAAAGAGATGTAGGAAGATTGCAAAACAATAAAAACAAACAAATGCTTATTGTGAATTGTGACAACAAACGGCTAACAATAAACACATCGTTAATTTATTAAATTGGACTTGTTCCACTTCTTAATACAAATTTAACAATGTAATTTTAAAAGACACCAAAAAGTAAATGAGATACTAACAAATTAGGAACAGAATATTAACAAAATTTCATTGCAAAGCCCAGCTAGCCCTGAATAAGCTATTAGTTAAAAAGTATGTACTTTATGATATTTTGTACACCGCTTACAAATAGCAAAAAAATATGATTTTATTACTACATTTTGCATTTGCAAAACGCCGTTGTAAATTTTCAGACGTTGCCCAAAATTAAGGTACTGGTATTTTGTGTAGTTAGTGAACGTGGGTGGTCAGGACCTAATAATCGTCTTCTTCAGGTATGGTCTTTATAAAACAATCCCGTTTACAGATATTACCAACGTCAGTTAGAAAATCATTTAAATTGTACGGTTCTTCACCAATTCTAGTTTTGCGAAGTTCCTGTTTGTTCGGAACGAATCTTGCTAATTGCTGCAATGCTAGCTGCAAACCCTGAGAATTTTTACCACTTCATGGAGGATGCGGTTATATCTTCACAATCTCTGAACTCTAGTGAAGAAAGGAATGACAAGCTCTCACTCAAATCAAAGATAGTTCTTGAAATTTAAAATTCATCCAGACACGATTTCTTGTTGTGATAATTATCACCGGAACTTTCCACCCAGTTTTGACTGTTTTTGGAAGCAACCGACGGAGGTCATCTGTATCACTTTCGAATGATTCCACGTTGTCAAAAACGATTAATGCAACTTTTCGGCATACAAATTCATACACGTCGTCCAGAATATTTTCGTCCAATTTTGGGTTTCTGTCTTGGATTACATCTATTGGTATTTTTCGAGTTAGCTGGAGAACGTTGCTTATTACTCCATTGTAGCTTTCAGTGTTGATCCATAACACATGGTGATAGGATGCCTTGTACTCTTGAATGTATTTTCGGACCACTCGAGTTTTTCCAACACCTCCTATACCACAAATTACAATCGCTTTGGATCGTATGCTTGAAATGATATTTGTTGGTGAGAAGATGTCTTCATGCATCTTCTTGATAAAGTCTTCTCTCCCATAAATAGAAGGAATGCATTCTTGAACGTTGAATTCAATGCGGTCTTGACGTGGGACGGGCGTTGACATTGATTTAGCATTAACAATTAACGGTTGTAGTACCACTATGAATAATCATTGGAGTTATGACATCACGAATGTTTCCCTGGAAAATGATTCCAGCTGAGGTCTCAGAAGTTGTCAGAAGACGTGAGTAAAGAATATTTTCCTTCCTTTTAAAATACTACAAATTAAATGAAGTTTTATAATAATTTGTTTATATGCTAATAGCATTACTAAAAGAAACAAAATGTGAAGTTTGTAATTTCATGCTTTTATTACATAATAATTGGAAAATTAGTACACTGGTAAAGGGAACCAGTCCAAATACTATCATTTTACAGTCGTTTTAAAAGCAGTAAGGCAAATTGTTGGAAAAAACGCTTATGCTAAATAGTTGAAGGAAAAATTTGCAAACAGTTTAGGAAGTATTTTTGGCAAAATACAGCTTTAGGTGCTCAAGCAGATTTTGAAACTTTTGATGAAAATTTGTTCCTCTCTTTAAATATTTAATCATTACACAAAATCATAGTCATTTGAAGCTCAGGTTGAGTTTATTTAGATTTTTTGTATTCTACACGGAATTAATTATTAATTTCTTACAAAGAAATTAATTCATTAGGCAAATGTCACAACTTGTGGCAGACGAATTTCCAAAGTACATTGTTCCTTTGGATAGCTATGAAAAAGTTTTTTTTTGCACACGGATATATGGAATAGTTGGGATCAATTACTTTAACGACTTTTTTAGGAAGTTAACTTGTGTCAGATGGCCAACTGATCTGTTTTCTTCTGATAACAATAAAGTCATCCTTGTGGATAGATCCGTGGAAAAGGGTTATTGTTGTTGCTTTTGTATTGACAAACTCAATCTAATGCTTCGTTCGGCTTCCTCTATTGAAGTGGAGTTCTCAATGTCCATACCTTTCTAGTTGAGAGAGCAATAACTGTACGTATGGTAGAGAAACTGAATACCTTTTTCTGTCTAATCAGCCAATGTTGAAAGCTAATTTCAATGGAATGCGTCCACCAGAGATAGAGAGATAAAACGGTCTGACTTCAGCTAGAGCTGTGTTTGTATAGATACTGCAAGCATATACTTACCTTCACAGTATACGCTTGCTGTAAAATACACTCTAATAAGTGCACTGTCTATATAAAAGCAAAAGTATTTCCACATACATATTCCCATTTACTACCATGTTAATTTTTCTGATCTTAATTGTACGAAACTTTCAGTCTAATCTTGCATTTTTATGCTTCCACTCACAAAGAGCGTGCATTATGTTACAGGAGATATGTATATGTAAATGCTATTTTGATCTCCAAGTCTAGCTCCAAACAAGAAGGTGAACCCATAAAAAATATCTATCTGGAACTTATTGTTTCATTTCCCGTCCCGAACTCATCTATTATTTTGTATATAGTGATTGTACTGGTGGAATGAGAAAATGTTTTATGTTCAAGACCTTATTATTCCAATAAGCCTGAATCACTTATTAAATTGACTTTAAAATTGACAACAACTTTGTGACAATCTTCAATAATTAAATTTAGTGGCTCCTATTAGTATTACATTACACATTAGTACCATTTACAAGAATGTAGCAAACAAGCGGATGTTGTTGCTGCAAATAAAAATTGCAAACAGAAACGGAAGACAACAGTCCTTTTTCTCAGCATAAAATGGAACCCTCGGGGTATAATAATTATTGTAAGCTGTGAAGACTGGAATATAATAAGAATGTCCCTACAGTATGTGGGATTGTAAGTAGGGAGCAGTGACTGAAGGTAAAATTGAGTTAGTTGAGATGAGGATCATGGCCAAGGGAAACTCCGGACATTGACATACTTGCTAATAGAAATTCTATTATTTTGGTAATATATGATGAAATTCCAGACGAATTTCCTCCGCCACTGTCTCTTTTATGGCTGGAGGGGAGCGAGGTGCGGAGCACAAAAGGAAGGTGCATTCGCAACGGAAATTGGACGGAAAGAAAGCCAACAGAGGCTCCAGGTACAAATAAATACGACCATGTACATACATACATATATACGTATAATAAAATGCACATACCTAGATATATTAAACTTACATAAGGTAGGGCCTCCGCCAAGCATTTTGTGATATCTTGATAAAGGGGTGTAACATAATCTAAAGTAATAAAAGCAATGTAGTGGTCTCATATGACGTGGATGACTTAGTCTCAAGAAATACTACAACCATGAAATCTTTTCCCGAGCTTATTATTACATGTATGAAAAGGGGGTAAAAAAACTATTTGCTAACAATGGGATTACAACGTATGAAGGAGAAGAAATGAACCACTTTCTCAAGTGTCAACTTGGACAAATAGTGCAACTCTTTTGCTCTGACATAGGAATCTCCGCTGGAAATTACTACCTTCTTATATTTCTTACTGCTGTTTTATCATTCACATGTGTGTCCGCATACTATGTATATAATATTTATATAACGGGTATACACTGTCATGCAATTAGAGCAGACCAGTACATATTAGAAGGAGCAAATTTTGTCTATTACAATGTCATGGTTTGGTCAGAAGGAAAATTAGTATTGATGGGTACATTGGTAATGTGTATGTACAAATATGTAATGTGTAGAAAATAGAAAAAAAACAGACAATTTTAAATTAATTTCTAAGCAAGCTACTTTGCAGTTACTCAAGAACAATAATTTACATCCAGAGCTTGCATTTCAAGAAGATGGAAAGAGAGTTGGAAGTTCAAGATCGGATCATTAAGTGAAATACTGTATTACTTATAGTGAGCACGCGACTGCTATCTCTGTTATAAGCAAAGCATGCAGCTTGTTTTCAAGTGACATTATAATATAACGCTATGAGATAAAATAAGGTACAGAAATGCACGCAGGCATCCACATCTATGAAGTTTGCTTACAACAATTTAATACGGTGCTGAGTCGGAATCTATTCTCCCTGACCATAATTTGTTCTACACACTGATCCCTCGAACATGATAACATTTTACACTCGTTTACACACACACACACATAACCTCACATACCATATGCACACACATCTCCACTGGACCCAACTCACATGATGCAATAGGAGCATGTAGGAGCGGAGAGTTGAGGGAAGAATGGGAAAGTTATGGCAGAAAGTGAAAAATGTGGTCATAAAAATCCAATTGGAGCGGCTAGAGATGACTGAGAGAGAAAGGTTATTACCAAAGTTGACAAACGTATAGATTGGTCACGTCTTCCTACCATTTTCCAACCAGCCAGCCCAAAAATTTCGACAGTGTTTTTTACTCACCCATTACTTACGACATTTGTACACGCGAGGAGTTGTACCTACCAAAATAGACCTATTATCCCCGTATGGTCTCTTTCCAAGGAGAAAAAACCTTCAAACTTCGGCATTGTCAGTGATATATGAAAGATAACTGATAGCTTCATCATTGGAATTAGTTCGGATGAGAACATTATTCACAGCAAAAACAATGAAGGCAAATCTCGCTATCATGGAAGGCAGTAACTGTAGAACAGATATTTAGCTGCAAGGGATCAATTTTATCATGCCACTGACCATATAATTCACAAAGGTTGTAAGCATAATTCATCATACAAAGATTAAAATTACAATTTAATTATTATTAAAAAATACTTGTTATTTTTTCATAAGCAGAGTATCATAGTAATTGACCAAAATGTTGTAATTGGGACTTGAAAAGTCATTTAAACTTGAAGTTCACAACCTTTCTTATTTTATTATGAGTTGAAAGAATCTCTCCAGAATTCAAAATATTTTTATTGCTGGGAATCAACTAAACAGAAGGACTATTGGAAATGTTTTCGACAAGATTCATTCCTCATGTTGAATGGTAAAATTCATGGTGACATTTAACATTGGAACGCAGTAGCCTCTCGTTATAACTGCCCCTCAGTTACAGCTTGAAATTTTAGGATTACCATTGTATGTGTTTTTGAAGGAGGGACGTCAACATTGTGGTAAATATGACTGTGTGGAAATAATTTGGCCTAGAGTATATGTAGAGAAAAAACAGTTATGAAGGAAACATCTTGTAGCCAGAAATGGCAGTATCCATACATCTGAGGGTAAGGATTGTGGATCGCCCCAAAGATAGGATCTGTCAGTAATGGAGATAGAGAGCAGTTCAAACTCATGTCTTTGTTCCAAATAACTCTTTAAAGACCGCTCACGTCTAAGCTGCAAGTGTCAGAGGAATGAATTGTGTTCCCCGCAAAATCCTTACTTGATAATGTGTATCTTCTGTCGTTCCAGCATATTCACATGTAAGAGCCCAACGTGCGTGTAAATTATTACAGTGGCCCTGGAAGTTACTATACAGTGCACTCTTGTTAATAAAAAAGAACCTCTGTAAATACTAAAATTTGAAGTTTCATCCTCATGTTTTTGTAACAAGACAAATTAACATACTGTCACAAATAGGAACTAGTCCGAATATTTTTGATATTTTAAGGAAAGTATTTGTACAAGGGAGTACATTGTAGAGAGAGTAGACTGTATTGTATAGCACCATTGTAAGTTGCCATTGGTCCATAAAGCCTGTGTAAAATATCCATTAAAGCCTGAATCTACCAGTACAAGCTGAATGATCACCTTATAGAAAGTTAGCTTTCTCCTGAGAATCTTTTCCTATGGATGTACATATAGTTGTATATGTAACCACGCACAGTGCTACTATACTGACGAGTGGAAGAGGTTAACCCTCCAAAATCTTCACACCATGTTCTTATTTATGGAGAGGCTTGACAGGAGTTTGCTAATACTTTACGAGGTAAACTTTAATGGAAAAGTGATTTCTTCCTTCGGAACATCGCATATATATACTGGAGGAGGGAAGAGCATCCGAAAATTATCAAAATTTTCCCCCAACATTCCATTAGGGTGGTACTTCAGGAGAAACCACAATCTATAAAAATAGCTATCTCTTTAGTAAATCTCAAGTCAGCCCTTGTGAGTTACAAGGTATAACAACTTTTTACACAACCGTTTAGACTCATAAGCACCGTTCATGTATGTACACATGTACATTTGTGTGTATGTGTGTAGTGTATTGGATACACATGAGTAAGCAACATCAGAGCGTTTACCGATTGCTTACAGGGACCCGTGTATTATTTCCAAATTGCTAGCTAAACTTTGTATTTATAGGAGGAACAAAAGCCACCCTGTAATCATTTAAAAAAAATTATCACTTAATTATAAATTCTATATTTACATTTATAATATAGAACTTTAGAATTTAATTTCCCTTGTCTAAAGCTCATTGACCTAAATTCTAGTAAGAATTGCATGAACTATAACAAAATATCCATAGGAAGGAAATTTCTGAATTTTTTTGACTATTAACCGACTCTAAATAAACTGATCTATCTATGAATATACGTCTAATATGGTAACAAAATGGTCAGTGGTTAAAATACTGACTGGCATTAATCCCTGGAGCTTATAAGGGTGAAATATTCGGGACAGGTGCTGTATAAACTGTTGTACAGAACCATAGCCCTTTTGGAATGGTACTAGACTTGAAAATCCTAGTTAGCACGTTACTTACTACTTACTTACTCGGAGGTAAGAGGCTAAAAAGGTACAAGTACAAGTATGCTGAAGGGAGATCTGCTTTTGGAAACTCGTAAATCCTCACGCACGGTGATTGATTTTATCTTAACATTTTATACATAAGCTCCTGAGAAAATCCCTCATGTTTGGCGGAGTGGAAGATGGGCAATATGCAAACGTGGACGGAAATTTGAAATAAAAAATAATGCAGACCAACACCATATCTTCCTCCATATATATAGTACTGTATTGTGGAAGCTCTCCAAAAATCTTCTACTGAAGGGATATGTACATATATAAAAGTGGGAATTTTGGAGATGAACTGTTTCTCGAAAATACAAAATTGAAAAGGGTATTCTACTTCTAACTATTTTACTTATGAGTCAGTACGTTCCTCAAGAGTACCTAATCTTTGAGCAGTTTCAGCAACTGCATCACTGCTCCTTTCATGCAGCATTTCCGTTAACCTCTTGAAGATGAGAAAAAACATGGGGGCAGACAGACATACATACATGTGTACGTATGTGTGTGTATCTCCAACAAGGCTCTTTTAGTACATGATGAGGTGTCTCTGTTATAGAGTCTGCTGCAGTACATGATCTTGTTTCGCATGATCTGCAACAACAGTAGTTCTGTTGTGTTGTTTGTCCCTGGAAATTACATATGGGATAATATTACATATTGGACGTGCCATTTACTCGTGCAAGTAATCGATATTTTCAATTTTCTTTTTCTCCCTGTATTATTAAATACACTCACGCAAGTCTCCAGAAATTACATTATTATTGGGAAATAATATGGAAATTGTAAACAGACTCAGGCCTCTGGGACCTCTTATTATGATACAATGGAGGTTGTATGTAAGTAATTGTACCGAATTTGAGACTAATCATAGCTTTTGCGTTCCCTTTACGTACATGTAGCAAATTCCTGGACCTCCTTCAATTACTTACATGACTGCTGGTAGGCGAAGACATTCGTCACAACATTACCCTGTAGCAAATTGATATGGTACCATAAAAAACTGGCAATGTAAAAACTTGATTATGTACTATCAAAATTAACCTCTGTATTCAATTTGCTGTACGAAACATTTTTTTCAAAGACGGGCTGAAGCAATAAATTATTGAAAGATTAGATTTTTTTTAATTTAAAAGAATTTTTGTTATCATTCTGCCATGCTTCAAAATTTAATCCAAAGGAACCTGCATTTTTTAAATTGAATTGAATAGAACTGAAAATAAATTTATCACCGAAAAAGGTAACGTCAACAAGATTAAATATGACTTGAACCTGAAACTACTAGTCAAATATTACACGAACTTGGTTACAGATCTTGTATCTCAATTACTGCACAGGAATTGATACTGGTTCCCCGATAGTTATTGACAGATGACACTGATATTAATAGTCTGTATACATTATCTAATGTTGGTAATATGATTTAACTATTGCTGGCGGCGTACACATAAATTGCCAGGATACAATTTCAACAGCCAATCTTAGACAAACACGTTTTGAGGTTTATTCTTTGAACGAAATAACACATAATAATAATTTCGGGCAGCGTGCAACACAAACGATTAAAAGACTGGCTTGAACATATGATTACATATGAGGGTCATGGGAGCAAAAATAAAATATCGAGGGATAAAATCTCTACAATCATTAAAACATTATATACAACCATTAAAAACAATAACTAAGGTACAAGTAACTAGAACATTAGAGCATCTACATAGCTCAATGCGTAAAACAAAATGTATCAAGTATAGAATACCATATCTATATGTAGCTGTAATTATACGGCACAGTACTTAAAACGTGCACGTAAAATAATATCAAATCTTGAGCAATAGACTATAGCACACTTCATCATATTTTTCTCATCGTGGAAAACAATAATAATTACTGTGAGACACAAATAATTAATGAAAACAATAAACGTAATCAAAGAAAATACAGTATTTAAAATAGTGAATTCACAAAAAACATAATATTCCCGGCATCTGAAATTTCCTAAAGAAACTCAAGATTTTTGCAACCGAAGGTGCCTATTGCCTATCGTTGAATTAGTGAAGAGGGTGTAGAAGAGATTGCAACATATACATACACATAGATGTACATACAGTAATTGCACAATAAAACATTCCAACATAATTCAAGAGATACAACACTTTGTGAAACAATTATTGATTCTTGCAATTAAAGCTAAAGAATATACTTAAACATAATTAAGATTAGGAGACTAATGGGTACAAAAGAAAGGATTTTTTTTTGTGACAACCCCTGTTCTTGGTCTCCTTGTGAACTTACAAATGTGAAAAAGCAAATGATTTGTAATAAAGTGAAGTGTTTCTATGAAAATATTTTAGTGAGCTACGTGAAAAAAGATTTACATACTTAAAATTTAAGGTATTTGTAGGAAAACGAGTCGCATTGGTTTATAACTTTCCTAGTAAAGAAAAGTAAATACAATAATAAATTGTTGTTGCATAGGAAATATTATGGATACCGAGGAATGTTGGATAGTAAAGTATTCATACATATTTGCCTTACAAATATAGAATATAGTTCCTTTTTAAAAATCCTTATAAGTTTATAGTACAACTTTAGAGCTGAAATTTTAAAATTTCTAGATACTAGAATCATACACACATACTTTTAAAAAATAGACAGCATGATTTAAGTTTCTTTTAAAAGGGATTCCGCAGTAATACAATATTTTTGTCATACATGCAGCACGTAATAATTATAAATAGGTAAGAGTCTGAATTTTATAAATGTACCAGCGGTTAAATTTATAAAAGAGCTTCCAAATATTTCACTTCAGATTAGAAAGCTACCTGGCTCCACCACACTTTGGAATTTTTATTAAAAAGTAACTTCGAAAGTTGCTGAGGGAATATTTAATTCGTGACTATATTACTAGAATGAATAAAGGCGTGGCTTATTGTTCGCTATACAAATATTATGTTGCTTTCGTGATTTTAATATTTAGGTACTTTCAATTTAAGTTTTCGCATGTGTCTTACAACTATGGATCACACTACTCCCTTTCAGGAGGAATTTAAAATAGCTAAGGGACGTCTCGAAAGCTGACGTCTTCTATTCAGCCACCATGCAATGAGTTTGAAAATTAGATGAACGGCAATGGGCCATGTGAAAATAATTGCCCAAGTCATCCTAGAGAGTTTCATTGTTCTTCTGCTCTTTGCCCCAGCACCAGAATTTTCGTTCGCAGCAATGTTGGCGACCCCTGAAGGATTAGATGCAAAAGCAGCTTCTAAGATCCTTAGTCGAGCTAAGACATGGTCAACATCTCGATTAAGGCGATCAACAGTGCTTTGAAGAACAGTAACAGCATCAATTTTGTTCCCTTGACTGTCGAGCAGGGTCCCATGAGGAACCATTGACGAAGCCAAAGATCTTGCTTTAGTTGCTTTACGGACGGTAGCGCTCGGACCTGGCTTCGTGAGGTCATTGGAAAACGATGGCGACGAAACTGTAACCGTGGGAATTGTTCTATCAAGTTCATCCATGTCGAAATCATCCCCACTGTAGTACCTGTCAGACTCAGAGCTCTGAGAATTTACCCGGCTCCTCAACTTGGGCCCACCATTTGCATGAATTTCAATGATTTCATCCTTTTCGTCATTTTGAATTATGTCTTCAATCGAGTATCTCTTGGCATGGCCATTAGCCAGTGGCTTATGCATAGGAGAGGGAGGAGGAATGATTCCCAGAGGAGTGTTTCCGGTCACATTTAAATTGTTGTGACTTAACTTTTGGTTTGGAATGTGGCCATTCGTGTGTTCATAATTGTGGTCATGATTTATTTTTGGACCAATTGAAGCATCTGTTATCAGGGGTACCTCCACAGCAGCTTCATCCACTTCTTTCGCAGGTGTGGTTTGTGGTGTCGTTTCTGGAGAGCTCGGAAGCGAATTGGAATGAGAGAAGGACTCCGATGATGTACTTGAACAACTGGCACTGGAGGTTGCTTTTTCTACAAGTTCTTTGATATTGTCCATCTCCGGACTGTTGAGACTAATGAACTCATAAAAGGGACCAATGGAATCAAGAAAATTCTGAACATCTCCACTGAATGACATCGTTTCAACAATCTGCAAAAATAGAAAAACTTTAATGCCAAACTAAATAAGAAAACGTTAGATACAATTCGAGGTTCTCTCAGATACATCCATTAAGAATTCAAATTATTTTTGTCCCTCTACAGGAAAATATTTCCACAATTTACCTTTTTCAGTTCCTCAATATATTCTTGCATAGCATCGTCCTTTGACATATCACCAAGTCGTTTCCAGTGATCCCATTTAACCCGTCCGATCACATCCCAAAAAGCGGGTCTTGCTTGACTGCACTGTCCTTCTGTTGCTTGTTTGTACAAGCTGTAAAACTTAAGCTTTGTATCATTTGAAGGTTGGTACGGTCCTAGAATCAGATGAAATATATATTTGTAAAACGTTACACGTTACATACTTGCAGGATTCAAACTTGCCGATAATCAATACTGCTAATAATTTAAATGGGAAACGAATAGCTACGCTACGTAATTGCTGATCCGTATGAAAAATGCAGAACAACTGCTTAAAAACCGAAACCCGCAAGCTGTGGGCAGTACTCGGTTCTTTAAACGATGGTACTAACATGAAATGTAGCGTAGAGACAATAGTGAGATCACCATTATATATTCATTTGTCCCGACATGTGACTACCTAAATCGACCCGACATTCTACACAGTACTGATATCTTAGGTGCAGGCGAACTACAGAAGCTTCTAAATTTAATCCTATACAGTAATACAGTCAGTACCAAAAATATACATATTATTGTACAATTGTACTTCATTACTACAAATACACTACTGTAGAGTTCCATAAGCATAGCATATTAAATTTCATCAAACAACAAACTTTGAATTAACATTTACAATTCGATACCCTCATCCTATTCCTAATACGTAGCAACTGACCATCCCTTTTTATAAACGGAATTACTACACGCACGGTTCAGTTATAAATACCACTTGACGTTTACTAGAAACAGCATATTTGAAAAAAAGCATCAAATTGTACGGAACACTTCAATAATGATCTACATTACATTGTATTTGACTTTAAGCTATTTGCCAGTAACCCTTGCTAGTTCTTCCTTGTTCGTCTATTTCATGTGAAATATGTATTGCGAAATCATTTGTGATAATTACAACCACAGTTCAAATAATCCTGGCGAGCCCTATTAAGCAGTAATCGATGTCAGCCTGTTTCTTAATAAGTAATTCAACAGCCCTTATTGTTCACTATACAAATTATTTTGTTCAAGAACACTGGATATTTACCAAAAGGCAGAAAAACTCGTATCAAAGCCTGAGAACTACATGACAATCGCGATCTCAAACCTTCTCAGCGCAGTATTTCCCATCATTAAAATTCAACCATACTAGCGTAAATATGCAAAATATTACAATTTCCAACTACGTACATTTCATAAGTCCACAGTCACATAGACCGGTATAACATGTTTCCTACAATAATAATACATACATAAAACTAAAACAGTGTCCCAACTAGAAATAAATTCCTCATAATTTCAGCACTTCTAGAAATTCAATTCCTGACGTCATGATTTTTATACACCTCTTTTTTCCAGGTCAGTACAAAAAAACTAATCCATTCCCAGTGACACATTCGATTCAATTACAAATGAATGTTCCTCACAATATACCCAATAATTAAAAACATTTCAACTCACCATCCGATGGTAGACTCTTTATAACTTTCACAGCAGCAGTGAATTTGGCCTCGACAGACATGATGACCCAACGAAACAATTCCCCAACCTTCGACACAAATCCGTTCTTCAAGTCAAACTTGTTACTTTCGTCACCTGGAGCACTCCTGAGAAGAAACGATGTCACATACAGCACCGAGAGCATTAACCAAACTTCAAATCGTCGCCTGAAAATGACCAAAAACAATACAATCATTGACCCAAGTCACACAATAATATCACATCGTTAATTAACCTTTATTTATTAACTTAAACCCCTCTTGAAAGCTTCCTAGAAAGATCGAGATCATATATGATTTTAATTCCAAATAAAATCCTAAAATTCCAACGCATCTACAACAAAAAAGAAAACCAATCTAGCTCACAATCAACTCACTAAGAGAGCGTCGCTAACTTCAAAATTCCGACTCATTACTGAAATACATACTAAAGGTCGAGATTTCGAGATGTTGATTTGATATTGTACTAAAAACAAAAAAAGGATTCAAAAGACGTTGTCAAATGTAATTGATGAGTTTAATCAGTATCAAAACAAAAGAACAATATTATATAAATCAATGGAGTACAGGCATTAACTGTATACTTACCCTTCAGTTCCAGCAATCCATCGTATTTCGTAATATATTTATTTGGCTTGGAAATAAACCTAATCCAAATGTAATAATACAGCTCTCGGTATTGTATTTTATCTCCCCACAAACTCCTACTGATAAGAATTATCTGTCACTCTTCAACTTCTTTGATGACCTGAAACAAGAATTAAATATCATGGTATGAGTATGTAAGTTAAATTATATATACTTACACCCTTCTGATATGCTGTGCATATTTTGTAATTATATACTTAAGTATGAATTATTTGAGAAAGTAGAACAATTTTTGGTGGACCTAGTTACTTACTTACTTTTTGGGCCAATGTAGGATATTATGCGAATTTAATGATTTCCGGCTTTTGATTTTTCACCTTCCACAAAAATTAATTAAAGGATTGTATAATATGAAACGTCAGACCCGGGAGTTTGGATTTCAGGGATTTTGTTAAAAGAAATAATAAAATATTACACAAATATTCTGAATGTCATAATAACTGGTTAAAGGATATTCTGCTCATGGCAAAATAAAGTGTTATAAGCGACTGTCTTTATAGTTACTAAAGGTATGTGGAAGAGTTGACTAGAACTTAATCAACTCTTAACTGCTAAATAAATGCTGCATAGAAAAACTTATCTAGCAAGTTTTTGTCCCTTGCGTGTTTACGTCGATACTGAAGAAAAGTCATGCCACAGGGCAAGGGCAAGCCAGTGTTAAGCAAGTTTGGCGTTCCCACTGGCTGAGAATGGGGTATGTTGAGACTCGCGTTAGACTGCGCTTATGTAATTACTTGTTTAACTAATTTGAGAATGTGCGAGTAAAAAATGTAATAAAAAGATGAAGCAGTTATGAACAAGTATCAATATTTATCTCTGGCTTTGGTCAGCAACAGACACTCAATTCAGTAGCTATACAAGGCGTTTCAAATTCTTTTTATCGCGCACTCTTCGAGTAGATCTTGTGTAAGCATGTTTGGTAAAAAATTCCCCATTTTCAAGAGAATCATTTTTTAAGTCTCTGCATAATTATTTTTATTCAGCTAAGTTAACTCTTGAGGTCACAGCGCTCAAATAAGTGAGGTAAAGTTAGGATTTTTTCCAGAAAATGTAATGTTTTTCGATTTTCAAAATAAAATTGACAAAAGGGTCTGCTGTCGCTGATTACAGTATTTTTGCAAATATATGGTGGGACAGAGTTCCGAAGAGAGTGACTGGGAAGGTTGCTGACATGCCTAGGTACATCTTGGTGTGAGTTTGAAAGATGACAACCAGGTAGAAACCAGGATTGTTAAAGACCGAGTTATTCGTTACTCTGGAAATAATCTTCTATCACAGGACAACAACCCTTAAAGAAATGGAGATTGCACTAACCTTTTTGAGCCTCTGCTTTGATGCAGAGCTGTAAACGGTGGGCTATTTTTGTTTGGGCAACGGGTGGGTTCGGGCAGAACTGCAGATTTAATTACGGGCAATGAGTGGGCTGCTCGGGGTGATGTTTCACAAGCACAAGCAAGCAGGAGTCGAAAATCTTACTACTGATTCAGTCACGGGAGGTTTCGGGTTGATTCTGGCGGTTCACGGGTCTTGTAAAACCCAGTCAGTAATTTTTACCGGATAATAATGCCCCTTTTAATGTAAGTGGCACGCTCAATTAATTTTTTTCGATATTCGGGCTATAATTTTAGAATGTCTGAATTCGTAATACAAAACTAGCACTCCACGACAAATCATTGCAATGTCTCAAAGTTCGAAATCTCCAAATACAATTTATTACAAGTTATAAAATTATTACAAGTTTTAGAACACTGTTTGAGTTCGAAAGCTTGGCAAATAAATTGATTCTAAGCAATATCCACGTATTCCAATTATTTCAACATGGTTGATATTATTACAAGTTGTTTAAAAGTGTGAAAAATATACGATCGGTTCAATAATATTGCTTATGAAAGTTGGAAACATGCGTATTTATAAAAGTGTTGTAAAACTACACTGTAATGAGGATTTCGGAAGTAAATCCAATAACAATGGTCAGGTTTAAAAAAATGCATGTCTACGGTCGGGCCAGGACTGGCGATAAAAAATATTTACAGTCACCGGTTATAAATAAGATTAACGGGTCGAGTTCTGTAGCCTTCGAACCTTCGACTAACGGTCTGGGCGGGGTCAGGCTAAATCAATACTCTATTTACACAAATAATTAGTCCTCTATAAATAACTTCATATTTCTTTCATGGAAGCACGGCAATGTTGATTTTCTCCATTCAAGTTTCACATCTGCTTTTATACAGCCTTGCCGGACGTTTCGAATCCTTGTGTCCGCTATTATCAGCTCAGTTACTTAATCAGTACTAAATCTTGATAAAATTTGTGACTCATGAGACTCGACAGAATTTTGTAAATTACAAATTGGAGTAAATTCTTTCAGTAAGTAAATGAGAGAGTAAATTGAAATTGTTTAGCACATCTGTGTATGCAGGGCAGTGAAGGGATAGAGAAACGATATGAAACAACGCCCTGTACATGTTTAAATTCTGTTGAGGTTGAGGTTTACTGCAATTGGGTTTTCGATCGTTGTTTGCCACATCGTAACGTTAATAATTGCTGGATCATAAGGAAGTTGGTTTGTCTCTATTCTATTCACCTGTAAGATCATTTCGCTGCACTACAAGTTTTAAAATGATTTTTATATTTTATTAGTAATTTGTAAGCCACAGCTGTTTATTGTCGGGGTTGACACTTCGAGGGAGTTATACTAAAACTAAAATAACGCGTATAGCAAATGTGACTGCAATCATGAAAGCATAGTAAGCACTGTGATAAATCCCAGGGTAATGTGTCGTAATAAATATTGGGTATGTGCCGTATATGTGGACGTGGACTACGCTGTTTGCCCAATTGCATTCTGTTTACCTTCTGATGCAAAACATAACAAACAGTAAATCATTTGAATGCTATGTTTAACTCTACTTACACTATTAAAGTTGAAGGATCCACATTTCTGTGTAAATTTGAAACCACGCGGTATATTTATTCCAGAGCTCCAATTTTCAGGCAACTATCGATTTAACGGATTCGAAGGAGACCCTGAGCTTCTGGTCAATGATAATAAAAATGTTGTATCATTGTAATTTTATAGCCTGCTGCACACCCTTGTCAATCACCTGGCTATGAGTTTTTATGTTGTTACAAACTGACTCGAAGCCTTCGAAAAACTTTTCTGCGCACAATGAGCTGTGGAAATAAAAATGTCTTTACATGTACTTTTTACATCTCTTGAGAGTAGAACGTCGTTAGGAAATTCGTTGTTGCTTTTGAAAAAGTAATGATTCCAGGAATGCTAAATCGCTGCCACTTGCACGTTTACAAGTAGACAATTTTATGGTGAGCCACTACTGAATGTGGCATTTGTGGATTGTACAGGACGACAATTATTCAATAATAACCGGAATAGTATTTTTACTTTAGCGAATATTACTTGATAACAATGATAAATAAACAGACCTTATTAAATATTGAATTAGGATTGGTTCTAGGTTTACAATCAAAGTTTGCATGAGGTGTTGGCCTGAAAATTTATTTGCCAATCGTAATTGAACTTGCACAAGGTAGGGTTCACCCTGAGTTATTTATTTATTGTTTGTAGTTCAGGAAGGGGATACAACCTATTGAGCTGTTTAAATTAAAAGTTTATTCAGGGCTGGTCATTCGAATCGAAATTAGAATACGAATCGGCATTTCATTATTATTAATTGGTATTTTTATCGGGATTGGTATTCTTAAATGTATTTTTTAAGTGTGTAAATCCATATTGAATAGAAAAACATTCTGTATTTGAATTAGTATTCAAAACATATTTGAATAATGTATCCGATACTTATGTATCGGGAAAATTCCTTGAAATTTGCAAGTTAACCTTGTAAATTCAAAGAAGAAAATAATTTTTTTCTCAGTCATAAATTCAAACTTTTATGCTCTACAGTTGACTGTTCAGCTGTGTTCCCTTTACTAAATTTTAAAAAGGGTTATTTTCACAGGATGCCCCGCTTAAAAAACATAGGCTACCAAATGTAAATGGTACTTTTTAAAATTTGGCTCACGATATACAGGATATGCCAAGCATTTTGCTCGCCGCTGGTCCCATACTGTTTCTCGAGTTTGTAAAGTTGGTTTCGGATTTCCTAATATTATCTCAATGGCCTGGGACAATGTTCTTGAATCAGGGACGTGAAGTAATGTCGGAATTAGCTAAGGATTTAAAATTCAACAACTAATTTTTTCCAAGTAAAACGTTTCAGCAAAACGCTTTGGCCCTAATTTGCAGTGAATTCAAGGAAATGTCAAGTACTGTCACCTCCACCCCAACTATCTTGTCGAGTTGGGGGCACCACGCACAAGTTGCGGATGCTTCAATAGGGATCTCTATTTTTTGTTTTGCGAACAGGATTTTGTTTAGCGAATAGGGATTTTTAAAATCGTCGACCTTTTTTTTTTGGCAGGGATTTTCAAATTTGTTGGCGTGTTGCAGGGAAATTTGATATGCAAACAGGGATTTTTAGAATGGTTGACCTCATTTCGCAGGGATTTGACGTCTTGTAGGGAAATTATTTGTGCCAACAAGGATTTTTAAAATCGTTGACCTTTTTTTCAGCAGGGATTTTTGAAATCGTTGAGGACCTCCCTGCAGGGACATAAAACTCAGTAGGGAAATTCAGAAATGATCTTCCAGGGAGATTTACATAAATCTCCCTGGAAAGATGGTTAATTTATAAATCCTCCAAAAATTTTTTTGGCGTCACGTTTGTGACTCCACCAGATGACGAGCAACGAAACTAATTATATTTCTGGAAAAGAATTCTCGCTACAAGCTATAGGTAATCAATTAATCTGTCATTAATTTCCTGTTGTGGGATAGACGGTGTATAAGATTTTCAGGGGAAAAAGCATGCAGGATACTTCTCTAATAATTAATGTAGTATTTATTTTGAGTACTAGAGTACGTCTAAAGTCCCTAAAGATGAATCAACAAGTCATATGCGGTTACGATAGCTGTGTAGATTATACAGTAATGTCTTTCTGCAGGTCTGTCATAGCATTGAGTCCCTTTGCATTCATAATTTAGTTGTAAAGGTGTCTTTAGGGCCCTAGAGGCCTATTTTCTAGGGCTCTAGTAGCCAGGTATTAATATTTATTGCTTAAAGTATTTGAATTATATTGGAATTTACGCCGAATATTTAAATAAACTGAATTGGAATTTTTATTTTTCAAAACAAATAAATTCAAATTGGGATTGGAATCCACTACGGGTAATCTTAGTATCTTACAATTCTTACTTTTAGTCGGAATTGTATATATTTCGAATACTCCAGCCCTGAAGTTTATACACCTAAATACAGTTTTGAGTATACGTTTGTGTATTCATTTATTGACATTGATTTCTATCATTTGGCTCTTTATTTTGACAGGCATGCAAGCGATTGATCTTCTATCACTACAATTATTGGGGACAAGCCATTATATGCATGCAAAATGTATCTATTTATCTACTAGCCCGTAAAGTACGTCTGTTATGAATACCTGTCCATACCATACTACGTGTTAACTACCGGTAATCATTGTTTACATAGGGGTTTTCCCATGAAAGTATTTTATCGAGACATCCGTTATATTGGAAGATTCCTGTATAAGTATCAAATATTACTATTTTTAGTCCAGTACTGTCTTACAATTAGAATATAGGAATTACTAAACCTTAAATTTACAGTATAGCGGCACTTCGCAATGGCGGGCTTCATTACTAGTCAGTCTTAATGCTTATTTCCCCAGGTTCGCTGAACGTTATGGGAATATGGTACGTCCTGAGTCCTATCGTCCTATGAACTGAACTTAGGGAGTGTGCACATATTACGTTTCACTTTTGGGGGAGGGAGGGGGTCTTGAAGCTGATGATTTTGTGTATACCAAGGGGAGGGTGGGGGTAACGTTGTTGATGATGTTTCGCCTATTCTCAGAAAAATATGAGGAATAAACAGGGATAATTGTTAGACTCAGTGTTTTTGTTTATTGCTGAAAGACCACTGATACATTTTATATACACACGTAAGTCATACATTATTTCAAATCTCTGTCAACCATGATCGTTTCGAAAAATATTGGCTTATATAGAAATGGTTACAAAATCACGTTCGTCAATCTCAGTATGTTTTGCAAATATTTCACTCTCACGATTCCAGTTACTGTCGCCCTTGGTCCTAACATTTCTACAAGTGCTGACAGTGTCAACTGTGAACATGCTGGCAATATTACAGGAAGTGTTGAAATAAAAGAAGCCAGCATGTGTCACGTATTTTAGAATTATTCCTGTAAGCACGACAACTAGTGATGCCAATGGTCTGGTCTGAACCAGATTTTATGAAACTGGTCTGGTCCAAAGCCCAGACCAGACCGATGGGCTGATCCGGTCATTTGAACCAGACCAGACCAAAAACCATGGTCCGGACCATGGTCCAGAAAACCATTGAGAGCAATTAAATAATCACATTTTATCCAGTCAAATTCTTCTTTTATCCACAGAAATTACATTTTTAATATGTTCCATAGGATTTCGTTAACTCAAATTTTTATTTTGCGTACTTTTGGGACCATGGTCCTGTGGTCTGGTCTGGTCATGAAGCTGGACCAATTGTATCTGGTCTGGTCCAAGTGCTGAATCAGACAGGACCAGACCATACAAATCTGGGACCAGACAGGGCCAGACCAATAACGGACCATTAATAATGGTCCGGCCCAGACCATTGGCATCCCTAACCACAACCATACCAAACTTGTGATCCTGGAAATCCTCAAAACATTAGTCAAGAATGGCGTCAAAATATATTTTAGACAAACTGTTGGCCAAAATTAATTTGGTGTGCCTAAAGTACAAAATCTCAGTATGATTTGCAAATAAATCGTTGTCATCCCAGTTAGTCCCTCGCGGAGCAACTTGGTCAAAATTGTAATACCGAACTTTGTCCCAGCTGCTGTGCTCTTTAAGCAGCATGTTTCCGAAGTTCTATTTTGTAACCATTGATTCACCTGATAAATATGGCGGTTTGTGATGTTAAATGTCTGAAAACTATCCCAAGTCTACTACTGCCCGAGCATTCAAGACAACCTTGAAAGCCAAACCTACCATGTATGCAATTACTATTTTGTATTTTGTTCCATATGAATCCCACAAAATAGCTGCTCATAGAAGCTCGTTAGAAAAAATCTCGAGAAGCATTGAATATGTTGCTCAAAGTTATAAAATGTAGTTTTAGACAGCATGTGTAGCGGATTATTTGTCGGAATTACCGATGGAAATTATGGGAAATATGGCTGGCTGGAATCAGAGCGAATTTGACCATACTACTGACGTTAAAAGTTTATTTTTGAATAGTATTAGGCTCTTTGCAAAAACATCAATTGCTATTGTGCGTTTGTCCGCTAACGGGAAACCAAAATAATATGGCCACGATCTCTAGTTTCCCCTCAGTTAATCTTTTGTTGGTCTTTTTTTATTATTTCTCTTTTCTTCCTTCAAAATTTATTCTTTTAGCACGAACACGCCAACCGAATTTATTTAATAACTAACTCTTACGAGTTTTCGACACAAACAATGATAAAAAAATTTGAACGAAATCGGTCAAGTAGATTTTGTCTGCGTTTTTGCTTTGATGACGTTTACAGGGGAGGGGGTCACGGAAAAATGACTTTAGGATGACGATAGGGAGGGTAGGGTCCAAAAATCGTGAAAAAATGAAACGTAATATGTGCATACTCCCTTACAAATATTTTGACGTTTTAGCGCTTCTTCCCGTCTTGTGGGTGGATTCTTGGGCTCTAGATGGAAGCCTGTAGTATTTGGCTTAGTTCGAGGGACTTTCAGGAAAATATGGCTTTACTTCAGAAATGAACGTCATATTTAGTTCGTAGTGCAATAAAAATTTGGAACGATTTTTACGCAGAATGTTTTTCACACAAAACATAAACAAAAAAAATCATCTTCTGAAACAATTTATATGTAAGTAAATGTATCCAAATATTTCTGCTGATATCAAGAAAATGCTTTTGTAATTGGACCCCCTAAACTCTCGTTATTGGAGACACTTTTAGATGCCATGATCGTATTTTATAATTAAGACCAGTATTTCGGCTCATTCCCGTGTGCTATATGCAAGTGTATAATCAATACTATGGAATCTGAGCCAAACTTATTATTTTGTTTATTTCAGCATTTCACATTCAGAATTTTGAATTGGAAGCTACAATTTGCACATGAAATTATTTATAAATAGTTCTTTATGTTTGCTGTACAAGCACAAGTAAACGTCCTCAGTAATCATGAGACCCTGGGTTACAACTTGGAACTTGAGTATAATTATAACTAATAAATTATTTGGGGTTTTTATTAGGAAGACGCAGCCTGGTACTTTTGCTGAATCTCCTTGAATTTGACAATGTATTGAACCATAGCTTCTTCTTTGGCCATGTCTCCCAAATCATTCCAAGCATTCCATTTAGCTTTAGCTACAAGATTGTAGAATGA
Organism: Allacma fusca; assembly: GCA_947179485.1. Classification (NCBI taxonomy): domain Eukaryota; kingdom Metazoa; phylum Arthropoda; class Collembola; order Symphypleona; family Sminthuridae; genus Allacma; species Allacma fusca. The sequence continues at coordinate 43,130,419 of OX359248.1, read as the reverse complement.
GGGTTTCTCTGCCGTACATTTCCCTTCCGTTGCTTGTTTGTACCATCCGTAAAATTCAAGCTTGGCATTGTCTGAGGGCTGGTATGGGCCTGGATAAAAATAATAAATTTCAAATAAATTGTGAAACTCAGGAGCGTTACATTTTTATAAAAGTAATACTAAATTATTAGAATTAAGCCATAATGAATAATAATTGTAACAAAGATGAATTTATTGGGTAGTTCTTTGCATTGATATCATTAGTTTTTGTAACTTTAGGTAACTACATTTGTAGCTTTAAAATGACAGTAAATAAATTGAAAGCAGGGAAGGAGCTGCATTACCATCTACATTAGTTTTAGTACACTACAAAGCTTGTAATTGACTACTTATTATATGCAAGTTGTAAATATGTACGTACCTTCCTTGGGTAAATTTTGGATGAACTCCACCGCCTTGTCAAATTCTTCCTTCACACCCATTCTGAATTTATGCTATCTGTAGAAACAAAGTTTAAGTCAATGTACAATTTCAAAGTGAATGGTTCAAATAATTTTTGAAACAATATTCCTGAAAATATCATTCGAGGACTCACTGGACTCTTGGCACAATGATCACTTGAAATAAAATCTGATGATTCAGTTACTTTCGAATCACGTTTCAGACTGATAAGCCGTTGTAAATTTGGACTCTTGTGAATTATTGATTGATAGATGATTCTGGATGTTAATTTTCATAGGAGATAGCATATGCATTTATAATTCCACTCATATTCCCTACCCCGTGTAGGGAATATGTGTTACTAGTTACTACACTTGCACATCTCTGTCGCAGATGGACAAAATTGCACGCGTAAGTGACCTTCGCCCTTTTTACATTCAAGCCTACTTTTATCTTCTCATGTGCATATAGTGTTAGTGAAAACTAATGTTAAGAGTCGAGCCTTGTTAGAAAAGTATTGTCCAGTCTAGTATTTCTATGAGGTATCGAACGACACAATTATATACCCACGATTGAATGTAAGTATCAGAATGTGCAGTCCTGTTGTACTTTTAATAATGAATCAACCACTACCGCCCAAAAATTATTTCTAGCTTAGAAAATGATGGTGCTGCAATTTGTAGAATTTTATGACCCGTTCATTAATTGATCAAGTAATTTTTTCAAGCTTTATTCTGTTGGAACGTTATATATAATTATTACAGTGTAGTAAGTACAAAGTCCAACTGACTGTAATTTTTAGTATGTTTTTCAAAATATTCATTTCAAGTTGCAGTTAACCCAGCTATATACATATGTATAAGATATTGGTCATACGGAAAATGAACTGTTTTAGATCACACCAAAAAATCTAACTTATAACAGCGTGCTGTTGAAGGGTAACAATAAATTAACGCTGTCATAATGAGATTGTGCCCAAGTACTTTTGGTCCTAATAAAACTAATGAATACGTGCTCTTAATGGGGTTAGAAGAATTTTATGTACTTGATCTGATGCATATTTGTTTGTGCAGGAAATATTCAGACAGTAGCATCATCTGTAGTCTGTACATGTGCTACTAATATGTGTCAAAAATTTAGTGCTTCTGACTAGCATTTACCTTCTTCCACTACCCAGAAATAGCTTTGTTCATTGAAGGTTAAGAAATCTCATGTTATACATATATTATCAGCAGGGTTGGGAACGGTTTATTAATCCGGGATTAATTTAATCCCAGATTGAAAATGTTTTATAAATTACGAATCCTAATCCAAGACTTGAGCAAATTCGAATTTAATCCTTACTCCTGGCTGTATGAATTTATTTTAATCCATAATCCTAATCCAATTTAGTTGCATTCTATAGATCAATCCTCATCCAATAATAAATGAACATTGTGGTCAATCCTAACTCCAAAATGCACTTCATTTAGCAGTGTGGAATATGGATTGGGATTTTTGTGCTGCCCGTATGTTTATGTACATATGCTAATATAGCTCTACTATTAATTGTACCCGTTAATATTAGCTTGCATTATTTTACAGCTAAATGATTCTTCTGTTGTATGAACTGATTACACTTCATCCATCCAACAGTGCAATAAACTACTTCAGTCTGCCTACTTGAGTTTAACCTTGTAACTCAATTATTTGAAACAATTTCTGTCATTCTGTTAGCCCAAACCAAAATCTTAATTTACGTTGACCAATCCGTTAATCAAAACAAATTTTAAATAATAATAATAATTATTATTATTATATTTGGTCAGATTGAAGTTTTCAGATTATTCGTCATTCCTCTAATCCAATCCGAATTTTCAGATTTGTATTCTTTAATCAGTTAATCCAATCCAATTTTTTGGATTTTATTGTCATTCCATTACACCAAATATAAATTACCAGAACTTTATTTTCAATTCTTTAATGCAAATCCAGACTTTGGACTTTTTATTGATGAATCCCATCCAAATAATCTGAATAAATTTCTCAACCCTGATTATCAGCTGGAAAGAAGCTATCAGGAAATCCTCATTCCAGAATTTCCCAGATTTCCAGCATACTGCTTCAGTGTATTTTCAAATATGTAATTTCACTAGGGAATACAAGGACTCATGAGCTAATTAATTGAAAACAAAGTAATAATTTCTCGCTATGTTCCAAGAGCTCTAAGAATATTCTGTCATTAAAAACTGGTGATAGGTTGTGTTTAAAATATAAATATTTCCCATACTTTTAAGTTGTATAGATACTGACACCGGTTTGAGCAGAAACTTCCAATCATTGGAGCGAACCTTGTACTTTTCTATATGTAATTGAGCAAGCGTGCGTAAAACTTGTTTATATAGTATGAACAATAACAAATTAATGATGCATTCAGAAAAGAATGATATGGAGACGTAAACACTTATTTTCGGAAGCGAAAATATTCAGAAAGTTGTATCCACGGGGAAATGAGGAAAATAATGTTCTGTATGTAATTATCAATCATTTTAAAATTGGGTTTAGTGGAATCCATTTAAAATAGCAAACTTTCGAACTTGAACTTGTTCATCCTATGAATAACTACAACAACTGACTGAATTTAAAATATTGAAAATTATTCTTTTTTCATTTACATTGATAATAATTCTTCTAAAAATTAAATTTAAATTATTTTGCACGAGTTACTTGTATTTTTGGGATAATAGGTTTCCCAGCGTCACTGAGCATGTATCCCGTATTGACGTTCATTAACAGCTGAATAGATTGTCGAATTATCAAACCTTGTTTCATCTCTATAAGAAACGGTGCAGATTCTCTTAGGATGAATTTCGTATCATCCCGGTCTATTTTGTGGGTTAATTTTGTATTGGTTATCTAATATGGTTAGCTACAGCAGACTTCTTGTGATTGTTCTTTTTTGTATGAGTTCTGTGTTTATATGTTCTAACTGCCAGAGGTCTTCCTGTTTCACTAATGTATACATAATTACATGACCACACTTAATCTTGTAAATTCCTCCTATGTTCCGTTTTTCATGGTCATTGACAGCATTTAATTATTCCTTGATTTTGATGCCAGGAGTGAAGTTTGTGTTCACCAATTAAAAGTACGGCAAAGAAGATTTGAAATATTATTAGAAGCTGAACCAATGAAGGAAATACAGATTATTCATCTTTATTTTTATTTTGAAATTCTTCCATAATCACATTGTTGATTCCTAGATCAACTTGTCTGTTTTCGTCAGTAATTTCAATATCTGGAATATAGCTTGTAGAAATTTGCATTGAATCTTTAGAATAGAAATGATTGGCTCCATAAAATTTTGTATGCACTCTTTCAATTCTTTTTTCAATAAATTCTTTTGGGTTTTCATTTCTCATTAAAGCCATGCGTATATGGGTCAACTCTTCATCAATGTATTTTTCATTACATGTGTACATATATTAAATGCTCTGTAAGTGCATCAACTACTGATATTTTATTTGCTGTATGATGAAATGATTTGAAATTGCGATACATGTCGGTTTAAATGGATTTCCTATATATTGTAGTTTTTAGGATATTTTTTTTTCGAATAAATTGGAAGTTTAGGAATGAAAGCTGACATTCTTATTCCTCTTCAGTAGTGAAATTCATATTAGGGTGGTATGAGTTCAGTTGGTTAAGAAGAGATAATTTTGCATCGGTGTCAATAATTGTTGCAAATATGTCTTCCATGTATCTTAACCAAAAATGTATTGAATTATTTTCTTGTAATAATTTAACTTCTATCTTTTTAAATTTTGTAGGCAACTTTGTAACAATAAATGTATTGGCAGTTGTTTGTGCACACAAATGGGAAAATAGTATACTTACATGCATGGGATAAAAATTGCCGATTTTCAATTTTGCTTCTAGATCTGTAAAATTTGTATGCAATTCCAGTTCCAGCCAAAGCAAAGTGGGAAATTATTTTTGAGACAGTAAAACTGAACATGTGTCATACATTTTTAATAGTTTTGTTCTTCTTCAATTTTCAATTTAGCAAGAATGAAATATTTAGTCACTTCAGCTGTTAACGCTCCTTAACACATCAACCTTTCATGTTAGCCTAAATGACCAGTTCTTAATCTATGTAAATGTCACCCAGAGCACCGACCTGAGTTTTCTTATTTATCGAGCTCAGGCTATTCTTGGTTCCAGCAGGTAAAATAGTGTATTTTTAGAGAGAATGCAAATGCCTGATAAGGTCTTGTCCTCTGACACGGCCAAAGTATAAAATATACAAAAAGACCAAATGACTCTTCTCCCTGCTACTCCAGGAGCAACAGCTAGCTTTTCTTTGACTCTGATTCTGTGTGCTGGAGTTATTAAAATAAATTAAGTATTTTTTGGCATTCTCAACTTGCCCTCCAACTCGCCTTTTTACTGTTCGCATACAAACATACGTTAAGGGATTAAACCATTCTCACGGTTACTACAGCCCGCTTGCCATCTACTTGGGCATCATCATTGGTCCTTCGAGTTTTTTATTGAACTAGTGCCCGTTTGTTCGGTTTTCCCTCCCGTGTCAAGTATTCCAAAGCAGCTATGTCCGATCCTAAGAGAGTTAGAGCAGGCCTGAAGGGGAAGCTCACCATCCTTTCCAAGACTGTCGCCAACGTTGACCCAACCAAAGTAGTTCGCGCCAATATTGCATCTTACACCAAGACCCTCGAAGAGCTGAAGACCCAGATCGACGTCAATTACTCATTGCTGGAGCAGCAATGTGCAGATGACAATGAAGTCGCCAAGCTGGTATCAGAATCCGAGGTAATTTTTACGGATCTTATTGACGTAGAGACAACCATTGGCATGTTAGAAGATATTGTGCGAAGAGCCGAAACTGCGGAAGCTGCGGCAGCAGATCTCAAAAAATATGAAGAGCAGGCCAAGATAAATGCTACCCATCAAGTTGCGAATCCACCTCCTGCTTCATCCCAAGGTCAAAGGTCAAAGTTGCCCCAGCTTACACTGCCAACTTTTGCAGGAAATCTAGAAGAGTGGCTCTCATTTCGAGACCGTTTTAATCAAGTCGTCCATAAAAGAACAGAACTTTCCGGAGCGGAGAAGATGAGCTATCTTCTATCAGTATTAGAGGGTCCCGCCCTAGAGACCATCCAAGCCATTCCTGTAGAAGACAAAAATTACGATGAAGCCTACAAGAGACTCACCGACCAGTTCCAACACACCAGAGAGATTGTTTACCGTCATGTCGAGAGAATTCTGGACCAACCAGCCATGCAACAGAGGGCATCAAATGCATTGCGAACCCTTATAACAACGACGGAAAATTCACTCTCCTCCATCAAATCCCTCGGAGTATCTACAAAAGACTGGGACCCAGTGGTGGTAAGAATCGTTACCAGAAAGCTAGACCAAACTACCAATTTCCGTTTCCACCAGTCCCTCCCAGACAAGAATATGCCCACTTCAAAGGTTTTATTTGATTTTTTAAATAAAGAAGTAATGAATCTGGCAACAGCAGGAGAGACTACACCAGTCCAGTCCAGTCGAAGCCAAGATCATCAAAAGCAAGACAGGCCGTCTGCATTCAAGCCCAGGAGTGCCCCGCAAGCCACCTGTGACATATGCAGGTCCGATCACCCCAACTATCGATGCCCGAAAATAATTGACACCCCTGAAAAGGACAGAAAGAAAACTGTGGAGAAGTACAAGCTATGTACCAACTGCTTGAAGCCAGGACACTTCTGGAAGCAGTGCCCATCATTGGGAGTTTGCAAACAGTGCAAACAAAAGCACCACTCATTCCTCCATGCCTCTTTCCCAGCAAAGTCACAATCTGACAAACCTCAATCCACAGTCACTCTAACCCAAACCAACATTCCCGAGTCAACCAAGTTGAAGCCTACAGCCGTAATTCAAACTCACGACAAGCTAGGAACCGCAGTTAACTGCCGAGTGTTGGTTGACAATTGCTCCGATGACTCTTACATCGAAGAATCCCTTGTCCAGCGACTGGGGTTGCGAAGACAAAAACTGGCTCAACCCAGGTCAATTGAAGCACTCCAGTCAACCAAAGTTACAACGGTGTATGAGATTGTGGAGTTAGAGATTAGCTCCGTGTATCATCCCAGTGTCCAGCTCAATGTCTCAGCCTACATAATCAAGAGTATTGGTGGTCTTTACCCAAGCCGACAAGTCAATACAACCCAATGGTCTCACATCCCAACAATTGGCCTTGCAGACCCAAGCTACAACAACCCTAACAAGGTCAACATGCTGCTGTCTACGGACCTCTACTTCAACATCATCCGATCCGGAGTCATTCGAGGTGCTGACGGTCAGCCAGTAGCACAAGAGTCAGTCCTAGGTTGGCTCGTTGGTGGTGGAAGAGCCACTTTGAAAGCAACAACTTCACATTGCAACAACTTAACCACTTCCATTGACGACCACCTCCAGAGGTTCTGGGACGTAGAGCATTTACCCTCTATGGACGCTCTCACCAAGGACGAAGAAATGGCCGAGAAGCACTTCGTAGAGACAACAACCCGCCTTCATGATGGTTCTTACCAAGTTGAACTGCCGTTCAAAGATGACGTCATAGAACTTGGGAATTCTCGGGCCATGGCAGTCAAGAGACTTTTCCATTTGGAGAACAAGCTCCAGCGAAACCCTCAACTCCAGGCGCAGTACTATGGAGCCATTCAAGACCTCATTGACGACGGCCATCTTGAGGAAGTTCAGAGGGAACAAATCATAGTGCCCGACCAGACCAGTTACTACCTCCCGCACCATTGTGTCATCAAGGAGAGCAGTACCACAACCAAGTGTCGGATTGTATTCGACGCCAGCGCCAAAACTACGAACAAGACATCCCTGAATGACCATCTTTTAGTTGGACCGGTCCTCCAGGACGACCTACATACACTTTTAGTTAGATGGAGGTCGTGGATAGTACCATTAGTGGCCGACATCAAGCAGATGTATCTCCAGATATGGGTCCACCCCAGGCAACGCGACTTCCTTCGCATTCTCTGGAGAACCAACCCTCAGCAAAAGCCGAAGACCCTCCGCCTCAACAAGGTGACCTTTGGAACAGCGTGTGCTCCTTTCCAAGCTGTCCGCACCCTCCACAAATTGGCTCAAGACCACCAACAACAATTTCCGGAAGCTTCAAAGGTACTTACGAGGGACATGTACATGGACGATTGCCTGACTGGAGCAAACTCATCCCATGAAGCAGTGAGACTCCACCAGCAACTCATGCTACTCACAACCCAGGCAAATTTCACTCTACGTAAGTGGTCTACCTCCGACTCAACTACATTAGCAGCGATCCCCGAGGAATTAAAGGAAATGTCATCCCTCAGCCTTGACAGAGACGAGACAACCAAGACGCTAGGTTTAATTTGGAACCCAGCTCTCGACGACTTCCGATTCTCCATCCAGTCCAAACAAGAAGCCTCCTTCACCAAACGGAGCGTGCTATCCGAGATAGCTAAAGTCTTTGACCCGCTCGGATTCTTGGCTCCAGTCACAATTAGAGCCAAGATCATCATGCAACTACTGTGGAAACTGCAAACAGGTTGGGACTCGAAACCTTCATTGGAAGTATGTCAACTCTGGTCATCCTATCAGCAGGAGCTACAACAGCTTCACCACCTCCGAGTCCCACGATGCATTTCAACAATAAATTCAACCCGGAGCCAACTCCACGGTTTCTCGGACGCTTCCGATAAAGCATACGCAGCGGTAGTTTACTTACGTACTGTTACCATCTCCAACACCCAAGTTCGCCTCATAACCTGCAAGACCAGAGTGGCTCCAGCGAAGTCCTTGTCTACACCTAAACTGGAACTGTGTGCAGCCGTACTCCTAGCCCAGCTAACCAGCCAAGTCCAGAAAGCTCTTCCCATGGAAATTAGTGAAGTCAAGTTGTGGTCTGACTCCACAATTACTTTGGCCTGGATCAAGTCCGACCCGAACAGGTGGAAAACTTTTATACGAAATCGCATCATCAGCATCCATTCCCACTTCTCTCCAAGCAACTGGTCACACATTCCAGGAACAATTAACCCTGCTGATCTTCCATCCCGCGGGATTCCAGTTCCAGATTTTCTCAAGAGCAAATTATGGTGGGAGGGTCCGGAGTTTTTAAAATCCCTCGAAGCAAACCCCAATCCAGTGGGGAGTCATTTGCAGGACTTTCAGGGAGACGTCAGTGCTCCCTCCACATATCAACTTTCTCACTCCCTCCACGACGAACAACAAATGTCACTGGAAGAAAAGAAGCCCAAGTCAGTAACCCATCTAACCACCGAATCTGTTCTGGAAGACTTGTCTCAAAGATATTCAGACTGGACAAAGCTGTGTAGACACACAGTGTGGTGGTCCCGCCTGAACAAGTTCCATCAACTTCAAAAACGGCCCCCGCTACGCATCTCCCCATCGGAACTGCAACGAGCTGAAGTCAGTTGGATTACCTACATACAGGAACGAGTCTATCCCAAAGAAATGTCTGCCTTGAAGCTGAAGGAAAATCTTCACCGCAGGTCCCATCTACTTTCCCTCACACCCTTTCTTGAAAACGGAGCCATCAGGGTGGGCGGAAGACTCAGCCAGGCGGATATTCCTCACCAAAGAAAGCACCCGCTGCTCCTCCCGAGACATCACATTTCAACCCTCATCATCCGGCACTACCACTTTCGGCTCAATCACAGCGGCTACCAGCTAACAGTAGCAATGATTCAGCGTCGGTTCTGGATACCTAGGGCCCGTAGTGTGGTCAAGAAAGTATTGAGCGCTTGCAAAGTATGTGCCATTCATCGAGGAACAACAGCCCAGCAGTTGATGGCCGATCTTCCCAAAGCACGGGTAACCCCCTCCAGACCATTCTCAAACGTCGGAGTAGATTTTGCCGGCCCGGTAATACTTCGCGATTCATTCGGAAGAAGCTCAAAGACGCATAAAGCCTACATTGCCGTCTATGTTTGCTTCTCAACGAAAGCAGTCCATCTGGAACTCGTCAGTAGTCTCTCCACCTCCGCATTCCTGGCATCATTACGCAGGATGGTATCCCGTCGGGGCCTTCCTCAGTCCATCCAGAGTGACAACGGGACAAACTTTGTTGGAGCTAAGCGGGAACTGCAAGAGTTCCTCGCCTTGACCCTCACAGATGACTTCCAGAAGTCCGTCTCCAAGGAGTTAGCAAATGAGGGTATTATGTGGCACATGATTCCACCGGGAGCTCCGCATATGGGGGGACTATGGGAAGCCGCAGTTAAGTCTGCAAAGTTCCATTTGTCCCGCACACTCGGAAAAACTCCCCTATCATTTGAGGAATACATCACTCTCCTGGCCGAAGTCGAGTCCTGTCTAAATTCAAGGCCCATTTGTCCTCTTTCAGCTGATCCAAATGACCTGGAGACCCTGACTCCCGGTCACTTCTTAATCGGACAACCGCTTCAAGGCCTCCCCGAACCCGATTTAACCAGTCTAAAGGTAAATCGTCTTGACCGCTGGCAGCATGAGCAGCAGCTCAAACAACACTTTTGGAGAAGGTGGCAGGACGAATACCTACAGCAACTCCAGAGGCGGACTAAGTGGAAGGACAGCTCCGATAATCTGAAAGAAGGAGACATGGTAGTGGTGAAAGAAGAAAATCTTCCTCCTCAACGATGGAAGATGGCTCGAGTCCTCAAGGTCCATCTCAATCCGAACGACAACAAGGAGTTGGTCCGCACTGTCAGCATCAAAACCTCGGACGGCGTATACAAGCGTCCCATTGCCAAGCTTATTCTGCTACCGATGGGAGAAGACGAAGCAAAACCCGAACAACCCTCTCCCCCACGGACACGGGCAACTACAGTTAGCTCACGTAGCCTACTTCCTCAAGACGAAGCAAGGTAGTGAGAATTGCTGTAGCCAACCGGTCCATTTCAGTTATATAAGAATTGTACAAGAATAATTATTTATTTCATGACATTGCCATTGTTTGGTAACCTTTGTTTTTTAATATTTCACTAAAATATTGGTGGGCGGAATGTTAACGCTCCTTAACACATCAACCTTTCATGTTAGCCTAAATGACCAGTTCTTAATCTATGTAAATGTCACCCAGAGCACCGACCTGAGTTTTCTTATTTATCGAGCTCAGGCTATTCTTGGTTCCAGCAGGTAAAATAGTGTATTTTTAGAGAGAATGCAAATGCCTGATAAGGTCTTGTCCTCTGACACGGCCAAAGTATAAAATATACAAAAAGACCAAATGACTCTTCTCCCTGCTACTCCAGGAGCAACAGCTAGCTTTTCTTTGACTCTGATTCTGTGTGCTGGAGTTATTAAAATAAATTAAGTATTTTTTGGCATTCTCAACTTGCCCTCCAACTCGCCTTTTTACTGTTCGCATACAAACATACGTTAAGGGATTAAACCATTCTCACGGTTACTACAGCCCGCTTGCCATCTACTTGGGCATCATCATCAGCCTTCATATTATTTTATAAAATAATATGAAATTACTTGAAATTTTAGAAGAACCAGCAATATAGCTTCTGTATGTACACATATTATGCAATGTCAGTAAATAATTAAAGCGAAATCATATTTTGGTACATTCGGTATACGTGCCGGTTTATTGACAAGATTCAGGACATTTAGTAGCAATACAACTGACTTTGACTCGGAAAAATGACTTCTCAGTTATAATAACCTCAGATCAAGGAATGAAAGCTATATTGAGTAATATAACGTAAACAGGTGTAAGAATAGAAGAAAATGAGCGCACAGTATAACTGCACGGAATTTAACGCACTATAAAGATACCCCAGCAGCAAACGTACCGTGTTATAGATATTCACTAAGATTTAAAATCTAAGCAGAAATTGATTTTAACAACAAAACAATTAAAACATTTAAAGAATCTCTTGAGGGATCAAATCACCATGCTCAAAAATATACGCTTTATGACGCAGGGGCCAGACCGTCAGCAATTTTACGAACGTTTGCGTACTCGTCCAGGTACAGTCTCATGCACTCTTCTGCGGACATATCTCCAAGATCATTCCATGCGTTCCATTTGGCCCGGCCAATAACATTGTAGAATGCGGGCTTCTCCGTGGTACATTTCCCTTCCGTAGCTTGTTTAAACCACCCGTAAAATTTTAACTTCTCATCATTAGTGGCCTGGTAGGGACCTTTAAGCATAATTTTTTAAGGGATTAAAACATAAATATGTAATTATACGAAATTAATAGAATGTTTTTAACTGACCAAAAATAATTGAAAAATATGATACAATTTGTTTATTCACAATTTAACGCCCCGAGTTATATTTATATTGTCGAGAGGCGTCCAAGGTGTAAAAATATTAAAGGAAGATTTTTGATTTGACAGCAAATTGACGCTTACCATCTTTCGGTAGTGCTTGGATGGCTTTGACAGCTTCCTCAAATTCCTCTCGTAAGCCCATGTTTTTATGCTTTTGTAAATTCACAAGGTACAAAAACTTTTACTTGATATTTGACGTCAAGACAAAACCTTCGTTTTTTGTTAATAAAAATGCTCCTTCCACAAAAGTTTATTATTCTTTGCAGGAGGTTGATTCAACTACCTCTTCTTGTGACTGACTCAATAGACAGACAGTGAATGAACAAGTGGATTGTTCTTGAGCCATCCACCTTTTTGAGCTCTTACTAGATACAAGTTGATATATTATTTGATGTTATGAAACTACGTATATTTTTTCCCGCTAATATACACATTCACCGTTCAAGCAAGCAATATACATATGCTACAAGGGATTTAACTTGTGGCAAGTTATTTCCCCATCCGAGGGATCTTCCACACAAACCTACCTTTCAAGCACGTAATTTCTGGTGGGTGTAAAATATGTAACGAATCAAAATGCTTATACAGTCGCGACCAAGACATACGACAAAATTTCATTTGAACTGCTCATTTAAGAAACTAATATAATTTACTTGTATTTAATGTATTGCTTTAGTTATTACAATACACTCTCTCCATAATAAGACCCTTCAGAGGAGGAATAGAAAGGAGACAAAATTTTAGTTGACAAATTGGTACTGTCCTGAAGAGGAATGTGCCTGAGTATTTTAGCCCCTACAGATGAAATGCTTTTATAAGGGAGGTTCTATTGTAGTACGAGCCGTCTGCTATTTTCCTTAAATTATAGAGTGAGAAAATAATTATTTGAAGTAAATTTTAAAAAGTATGAACATAAAATTACGGTCTTGATTCCATTATTGACACTGAGGCATGATATGTATTTCAAAGTATCTACTTAAATATACTCCACACTTGATTTAATAAAATCCCGCAAAAGAGCGTTCACATTAATTGCACAAATCAATATTAGAATCAAGATATTCCGGTTTATCAAACTTTTAATTTCCCTCATTTTGAAAATATTTCATTGCAAGCTTTCCGTCAAATTTTGTTTCTTTTACAGGCACTCATATCTAGAGAGAGTTCACTGTACTTTTTATCTGTGATGGGGTTTCAGGGGTTGGTTTGAGTGGTAGGGTCAGTGGGGAGAAGAGGTCAGTAAAATATCCATGGGCTTTAACTTGAGCAAGTTCCTGTATTTATATTACTGTAATGTTACTACTAAGCTCTTTGTAAGTGCCTATGTAAGCACATGTGCATACAAGGCTCGTTCACATCATTAATGTGTACATAATATTGCAAATGTGCGGAAGAGCAGGGATTTCAAAGACAGCCATGTTAACCTGCATACATGTGTGTACATATGTCTTCACAAAGTTTTTTACCCTTTCGTTTCCATATAGCCATCCTGCATTTAAATTCCTCGAGACCGCGTTGAGAGTCAATGTACATAATGAAAATCTTGCACGCATTTACGATATGCAGATATGCATCCCTGGGGATTCAAAATCACATTACATATTCTTGGCTGTTGCGCGGACATGAACAATGCGCTCATTGTCAGGTAGGAGGTTTTACTAAACCGGTTTTAGTGTGTTGCTGGATAAAAAATTTCCGGACACGATATTCGTCAATTATTTTAAAGCATTTCTGTGGTAATCACACACTTTTGTTTTATATAACATGTTACCCAATATGAGGCCCAAATGTTTAAGAATCGCGCTAATCATCTAAATAATATTTAATTGATTTTCTGTCAAAATGGCATTTACATTGAAATCTCCACTGTCTTGCATTAAGTGACATTACTGTACACGTTACTTTGGGTAAGTTAAACTCGTCAGGCAACCTCTAGAGTTGCTGTACTAAATTGTTGAAGTGGAAGCATATATGTACATATGTACACAGGCACGTATGTATATCACAATCTTTATCGTAGCGACATACTGTAGAGTGTTTCATGTATAGGTTTTTCTGTTCATTTATTTTGGATTCCAGTTTAAAGTCAAATTTTAGGTAATCTTATTAAACCAACAGTACATATGTATATGTATGTATCTACGTATAGTAGCTCCAATGCATCCTTCACTACAATAATTATGTTGAACTAGATCAAGGTATATGAATGTACTCACTATACTCAGTGAACCTTGTGTAGTTAAATTTTACAGTTATTAATACAATTTTCAATCGAAAGTAGTATCCTTGACCTAAAGTAAATATAATTTATACATTTTATTCCAATTGCCGTAAAATGCTGAGCGACTGCACGAAATACGAAAGAGCACGGAATGAATTATGTCTGGCTAATTTCAAGTGATGAAGATTTAAAGGAGTGTATGGTGGATAACAAGCCTTATTGTACAGTATCTGTAATTTAACAAAATTTTATTTTGTCCAGCAAAAACTGCACCAATTAACCGACACGCATTCCAAAAGAAGAGCTTAAGACACAAGTATTGCATAAAAAACAAGAGATCAATGCAAAAATGGCATGGTATGTTTGTAATGAGCAAAACTGAAATTCTAGCACGCCCAGTGTTTTCTTACAATGGAAACACCCCTGCCTTTTAACTATTTGACACCAATTAAATGTGGTTAGTCTAAGTACCTCACGCAATGCACAAATACAACTGCATGTCACATTTTTATAGCCATGCGTTCAACAGCTCTGCAGTATGTTCAATCATATGTACAATCACATTGCAATGAATCTTCACGTGTATAAAGTTTGTTCCCCTAATATAATTTATTCAGTGTCAAAATCGTGAATGTAACAATAAACAGTATTACATTTTTTTAAACATAAAAATAAATTCAATTTCATAAAATATTTGACTTTACTCGGGAATAAAAACAGAAAATGGTCCTCCAGCTCTGAAGTTACATGCAAATGCAGGAGCTGCAGGATTGATATTAGGCTCGTTATGACCCAGAAATTCAAAAACAGTAACGTGGGACAGAAAACAGGATACATATATCACAGTACCAGATCGAGGACAACATGAGTTCTTTTTAAAACAAATAATCAAATTAATTTGAGGACAGAATGTCTTCGAAGGCATTCAAAGGGTTGAAAAATTTTGTACTTTTAAACTTCCTGAAGAGCTGCATGAAAGTATCGCCTTGAAGTTGGTGTAGAACCAATCAAGTCTCATTGTCAGCTGGAAGCATTCCAGCTCTTGGTGCAGATATTTACCTTAAATGTGAAAACTGGTCATCCATACTTCATAAAACAGCTATTTTCTGGTATTTATCAAATTTTGTTCCATGATAAAATTCTCATATCGCTTCCATAATTTGTAGCATGCCATGCTCTTACTAGTAGAAACTAGAAACCCCTAATAAGATTATTTTTTCTACCTATGCTATATTCCCATTACATACGATACATTTTCTTCTTATGGGATCGAAAAATTATTATCAGTTAGTTTCAACTCAGAATTTACTTTCATCATCGAGAGTCTACTGTATAAAAATAAGCAAAATAGAATGAATAGATTGAATCCGCACCACCTTGCTGGAGAAATAGTCGCAAGGTCTTTAAACAGCTCCGTTTACACATTGAGGTCCCTCCGATTTTTAAAATGATGGAATTAGAGGTTTTCGAAAAAGTGAACCAAATTATTGGATTTCTGGGAGGTAAAGAGGATGTAATGATGGCATCGGCGACTCCATTATAAATGGCTATGGAATTTCCGTAGTACGCTTTCCTAAGAGGCCGAGCTCAAAGGTATTCACAAAACTGTACCCACTGCCACTGAAATTTGTATCCTAATATGCAGTACATTATGTACTCTCGCTAAAAAGAGAAACCCTCATATGGGTCTTTTAATAACGTGCTTATTAAAAAAATAACACCAATTGTTAGATAAAAAAAAATTATCCCAATATTTTCTCCCCTACAGAAAAATCGGTCTTATGAAATGGGTCTCCTCATGTAGCGAGTTTATACAGCTTAAAAAATATTTTAAGGATTATATTGATAATTACACAGATGTTTATGCATTTGTTATAAGTACAAAAAGGGAACAAGAATTAAATTCTTTTACAACCCTTGTGAAGCGCTGACTCAGTGACTAGGAATCCCTACAAATTTCTCTGTGCGCCCCATCAATGCTCAGTGTTTTTATGTAAGTATGAAAATATTCTAAAGGACGGGGACGCTTGCTTTTTGTTCCAAAAAGACAAATTCTCCAACTCGGACCGCTCACAACACTGGAGATAAGTACATTCAGTGTGGCCGACGTGCTGACATTCTCAAATTCTGGGGTACAAGGGTTCGGGAGTCACATTGATCACATATTTCACTTGAAGGAAGTCATGCTGAATGAAATCAAAAGACGAGGCAAGAAATATGTATGAGTGTATCTATATGCAACTATGAGTGTACCAATATTTGCTTTTGGTACATTCCAGCTGATTGTGGGATAAGAAAACTTGACCCTGAGTCTGCAGAGTTTCGCGAGAAAATCCACAAAATGTTTCCCGTAGCGATAAAGTAAATTAATTATCTAAATTGTGTGCTGTGGATATAAGGAAAGTCCTCAATTAATCAAATTCGTGATGGAAGTCTTAAGGTATAATACAGATTAATTTTATTTTGCTAAAATAATTAGCAATTGTCTTCTTTCTCACCGTGCCCCAAGATTGAAGGAAAAAATGTTGAAAGACGGCTCTTTGAAGGTATCTTATCTCTCTCTCCGAGAATAGCCAATATCTTTTCGATCTGTTTTCCAAAGTTCATTATTGACCACGCAGATGTCAAGTAATTACTTGTTGGATTGATTTGAAATCTTAGGGGAGGAAATTGTATAGATTTAAGTAATAAATTACTGTTCCGTATCTCATGTGTAGTGTTTTGAAAACAAAGAGCGATTGTTATGTATATAATTGTAAGTAAGCCGTATCTTTATCAGGATTTTGTTCATAATGAAAAAAATCTATCTTAGTCATCTCTGGGAAATTCGGAGACGATATTTTGCCCAATGATAAAACAGAAAATGATATCATTACAAAATACAACACTGTTTTCTTACTACTATATAGATATGTACATGGTCTCGATAAGGTATGAAAATTTCCATATAAATCTAGGGAGAGAGATCATAAGTACTAAGGATAGAATCAGCTCCAGTTCAAATTTTTATTTTGATTTATGGGTTTTTTAAATTTTTATCGGGAAATTGGTTTTCCCTAATGCTATGCAATTTGTAAGAAAATTGAAAAATTCCAAGTAACCACAAAAGTATTGAACACAGAACCAAGTGCAATACCTCATTGGAACCGTCTTGGTATAACCAAGAATCAAATTTTAATTTTGTTAGACGCACTTTTAAAATTTTGTCCGCTATTTTTTGATCAACTGAAAATTTTGAAAAATTCTTAGTCAAAAATCCAATAATTATACCAAGTTAATGCTTTCATTGATTGCCCTGAGTTTTACTGAAACTTGCCATTTCCTTACATGTGCATTTTTTGTTTACATTATACTTATGTCATTATATAAGATTTGTAAAATTGTAGGCAAACAGTTGAGTGTCAGTGAAATATACTTTTTTCTTTACGGGCTTGACAAAGTCGTAAGTTCAAGTAATGAACCCCTCTATGGGATTTGCATTTCTTTAACGGAATATTTTTACTATTGGATTTGAATAGTACAACTCAGCCATGGATGGAAATTTTTGCAGCGTTTTTGTTATCTGTTTTAAAGCTTACTTGAAAATAATACTAATTTTGTTTTTTAAAATGGAAGCACCGATGGAGTTTGACACAGACACAAACTCTAAGATTCCTTAGGTTCCAGAAACTGCTGGCACATTTGTACATATAAAAGTAATCATCTAAAAAACAAAAGAAGACGATGTCAAGAAAAAAAGCTGAAGGTCAATGATAATGTGGAGACCGACGAATATAAATTGCGGGGTTGGCTAGAATAAGTCATTTCTTTTGGGAGATTTAACATTGGAATATTGTGTATTTTTCCGCTTACTTGTGTATAGCATAGTTATATTTTTTTTATGCATAATTATAAATTATGCTTGTAGTAATTATATTATGTTACATTCTGTATTGTAAATCAATATTACATTTATGACAATGTTTTGTAATTTTTCCATGTGATTTTCAATCAGGGAGTCGAAAGGTGTGAGCCGATTGAAAACTTCTTGGAAGCTGCCAAACGTTGATCTGTACAACTTCAATCAGCGTTACGTCCCATTCTGTTAGACCTCCAAGCATTGCCACTATACATATATACATATGTCTGAGGATGAAGATTATTCAGGAGTTGAGGATTTGGATCAAGATTTAGTAAGTTTAAAATACAAATTAATTACAGTGAAACCCGGTATGAGAACACACGATTTCATTCAATTTTTATTTGGTAAAATAATTTAATAATCATATTAATTTTGAATAAAAATAATTATTGCAAATATTCTGTCAATCTTTGTAAACCATGGTGATGAAATTGTCCAAGAAATAAGAGACGAGATAAAAATAATTTGAAAATATTCCCACACCTTTATTTTCAACCAATACGTTTTTGATACATGTACGGACAGAAGTTATAGCAACGAGATCTTTGCTAATATAACAATGTTACTTCATACACAAGTATTAGAAATAATTAGTTCAGTACAGTATACAATTATGTAATTCCCAACAATTAAATGACTAAAAGGGAGAAACTTCAGCTACTTGTAAAGATACGAGGTTCTACGCATAGACAATTAAGACATCAAAGGTAAAATGACTAATATATTAAAATGACTGTGTATACTCACAAAAAACAACGAAAAGGTTTGAATACCATTTTGTAAACACCTAATAAAATTTATATTACTGCTAAAATAATTACGTATTATAATGCATCTCTTGTACTTACGATTCTCATCTACTACATTTATATTCCAGTGTTCAATACACATTGTGATAATACATTCACAACGACTACGACAAATTGCTTGATCTTTTTGAACTTGTTATCATTTTGTCTGTGAGAGATGTTCTAGAATTTATGACAGTATTAAAAATACATTGTCACAATTATCTTGTTTCCACGAAGCCTCTTAATGTTTGACCGTATTTGAGTGAAATCCGCTTACTACACACAATTTTTACGGTTCGAGTGTTTTATTACACACACACATACAGGTTGAGTAAATCATAGGCCCTTGACAAAATTGAACGTGTACAAGTTTCCTTTTTTAATTAATTTAATTATTAATTATTATGTTTGTTAATAATTTTTGTTCGTTCACATTTCCAGAATTTTTTTTGTGGCAGTGATAATTATTTTTTCTCTATGAATGACTATTTTCTTTCCTACAAGTTTCCATTTATACAGTTCCTTATATTAGCTAAATTTAAAAAAGGGTTAGTTTTGTGTATCATCAGTACGATCCCAAATTTAGCCATTTTTCAAATTTAACTAACACTCTACTAGTAATATTATACTGACTACATTTTCTTTGATGTCCATATATTTTTCATATGTCCTGGAAACTGTAATATCTAAATAGGGATCTATGTAATAACTGATTGATCTCGCTTGTTATTTTCTTTCTTTGCATCTTTTTAAAATCTCAGATTGTGAGGTTCAAATCGGTCCTTAAAACAGTAGCTTAAAATTTAACAGTACTCGAGTTGTCATAGCATATATAGCCTGTGTAGATACAGTTAATTATTATTAATTATTGTAAATAGTACCATCATCAGTAGGTCCCTGGATAAGGGCCACGACTCCGGCTTATTTGTCATATCTGGAAGACTGAAATTTGAGGGTCCAAATTGAACTTTGGTCACCCGCTTATAACTACATATGTATGTATGTTATTGTCAAGAGACAATAATTAATTGTCACACGTAAATATTTACAGTGGAAGTTGATGTATGTATATATATTCCTAGTTTCTTATAATTATTACAATTATATAGATTTAATTTAAACAATAATTTCTTTGAAAACTTTCAAAAACAAGAGTACAAGCATATGTACAATATTGTAATGCTGGATATAGTATAGGGTGTCATATATGATTAATTACTACCAAAATGCTAAAACTACACTGACGCTATATTTGAGTATAGTTCCGGTGTATGTATCCGTTTCAATTTGAATGTGTTAAGGTTGATTTCTGTTTGAATGCCAGTTTTTTTTAGAAATTAATGTTAGTAATAATTATTAATATTAAATCCGGCAAAAATTTTATGCATATTGCAATTGAGAGTCTGAGGAGGAAAAAAATTAAACAAATATGCTTGTGCTAAATTTGCTCATTAGCTTAAGATTTTTAACCCACAGCCAAGGTAGCTATCACAGCCTTCAATTCTTTCTGTAAATCTATTCTTAACATTATGTTTTAATTTAAAGCTTGTATTTATATACAGCAATTACTACAACACAGAAATTATCATTTCTAGCGGTATAAATCATTTTTACTGAAAATTCAACGGAGAATAAAAGCAGCATCAAAATACGATAGAAAGGATGTGGAAAATATTGAGTGCATTAAAATATGAGAAAATTTTTGTAGAAAATATTAAGTGTTTGAAAATATCAAAACTGCAGATAACATGGAGTGCATTAAAATACTGGAAAAACGTCCCAGAAAATATTCAGTGCGGTAAAGTACAGAAAAAACTTGTGCAGAAAAATTTGAATGCATTAAAATACAAAAAACTTGTGCAGAAAAATTTGAATGCATTAAAATTCAAAAAACTTGTGCAGAAAAAATTTAGAACGTTAAAATACAAAAAACTTGTGCAGAAAAAATTTAGAACGTTAAAATACAAGGTAAATGACTTTGAAAAAAATGTGACAGAATAACGCATGAAATTGAGAAAACAAAAACATCAAAAGCATGTGTGCAAGAAATTAAATCTTGAGTAATCAAAGAGCAAATTGTAAATAGAAATTTACAACCTACCCCAATATTTGACACATGAAATAGTTATTGTCATGGTTAATACACATAATTTAGAATAGATTTGTATTAGTTAGCATTACCAATACATTAAATGTAGCTTATAATTAGTGGATTATTGTCCCGTTCACAGGCTTATTTCATTGACTTTATTGTCAATTGGTGTGAGTCTTAAGTGCTACATATAATTATATACAATAATTATTACACGAGTAAATACACGGAGACGAAGATGTGCATGCAGAATTAAGACTACTATATATCGAGTAGTGGTTTTATGTATATACGTACACAATTATAGCTTATAATTAAACTCACAACACTTATAAAATGGGATGTGTGCCACAGAAACAGCTAATAAAGCAGTTTCATAGGTATAATAACAATAATTATTATTACCCCAATGTACGGATACAAAATGAAGGGTATCTTGCCATACTTTGCCAGATACAATAAAATTACCGAGAAGCAAAACCTACGAGCAAGCTTTGGGATTTTAAATAGCTATATACGATACCTTAAATTGAGGGTCTAAAGCTACACATGCAGATTTATTTACAGCAAGGAACTGGCACGGAACTACACTTGTATTATTGTCTATGATACACAACTGATTATGATGTATCCCCATGTCACTGACTCAGTAGGTCTGTGCCTCATGGTTTATATTCATTGTTATGTGAGTTTAGTTTAAATATCACTAGATTCTTATATAACACATAGTATGTACATTACATTATTACATTTACATAGAATTGACATAGACAGAATAGTAAGATGTAGACTTACAATTAGCATAGGTAATTATATTAAATGCATTTGTTTATATACAGCATAGGTTTATCCTACACAGACTAAAAATGTACTACTACACGCACATACATAATTATACACATACCGATGCTTACTTATACCTATACATACATGGATTAGCTGCCCAGATCATATTAATAATGTATTTTACAAGGGACATCAAATTAATCTCTAGGGAATTCACATGGAAATAAAAGGATCCGGGAAATGGTAGAGGTACGAAATGGTTACTATCCGTAATGTTCTATTTACATAATATAAGAGCTTCTTGGATCGCATGGAATTACTACGTCCATATTATTATAGATTAATAGCCGCCTCACTTTTTATACAGCCTTATATACATGTTGTTATTGCCCCAAAAGCACACGTTTTCCTACTACTAAATATATAACCTATCTTAATTTTTTTACCACTCCACAAATAATCCAAACTCATTGAGATTCCTAGCTTCTTATAGTAAAATTACATCAATAAAAATATTAAAGGAAGGATGACATTTAAATTAGTATTAAAGGGAAAGACCATACAGTATCTACATTAGAATTAAGGGCTTTTTAATATTTCATGGGGTTATTTTTATGTACAGGGGAATTGAGACTAAATAACAGGTTTGACAGGAACGGAAATACAATTTATGATTATGAAAGCAAAGGATAACAAAATTCACTGTGGTTTAATCTAGTAAAATTTCGAGCTGTACAATTTTTAAAATTTGTTTTTACAGTTACATTTCTTATCTTGAATTCCAGCAAGAGAAGGAAAATAAAGGAATGTGACCAGACCTTGGAAAATACTTTTGTGGACTACTCTTTCCCCTATTCTCTTTTTGGTCTGATTAATGGGGGATCCGCTCTCTCACAGAATTACATCTCAGCAGATTAATCAACGTACCCCAAGAACCAGCTGCGCTCTGCGCTTCATTTAAATACTCTTCCACACCCGATCCAGCTATAGCCTTTTTTTTGTATACAAGAATATATAATATCCCATATCCACTCTTTCTTTGTAAACTCACCTCCACCATCTCATTCGCAGTTCACCCAGCAAACCAAATAATATTTTTAAGTATATTTTTTCTTTTTGATATGCTATAGGGTAACCATGACATGAGCCAATTTCTTCCTAAAAGTCAACACTATCACACAGTGACGTGCTTTTTAGAGTAATGTTTTTCTTAGAGAGAACACTGGAGTCAACTTTGCATGTAATCTGGGAAAAAATTGCTGTATGACAGAAATGACTGGTAATTAATATTTTGTGGGTATGGATGAAATTAATATATTTATAAAATTGAACCTGCATTAAAAATTTCATAATTTTATCCAATTAGAATTTAGATCCGGGGGCCTTGAGGATTGAATTTTTAAGCTCGTGGAATTAGATTCCTTTATCGGCATCGGAACAAAATTCCATGGGCTTGCAATATAATTTTTAAGAGATTTTTTGGGGGATTTCAAAAGCAGGAGCAGATCGCTGCACGTGTTAATTTGGTAGTAATTTTCTTTTAACAATTTCAGCTGTCAAACAAATCTCAACTGTTTGTATATAAAAATAATTTTGTTAATGGTGACATTGACATTTTAAAAATGTAAACACTGTGATTGTAGCAATGTAAACATTGTAATATTGCAATAAAGTAAACATTCCAACTGCAGCCATGTCAGTATACTTTTGAAAGGATCCTAAATCAAAAATTTCACAGCACATAAAAAATGCCAGAAACAAATAAATTAAAAATTCGTAAAAAGGAATAAAAAAAAAACCAAATCCCATGCTCAGATTCTCCAGTGAACCTCAAAACATTAAATATCACGGATAAATTACGTTCCAGTCATATTATAGTTTTACATTTAGCGTGTTTGATAAATAAAGTAATTATAATTTAAATATTGTATACACCAGTTTCAACATGATTAGATTTGATTAACTCTCGAGGTTTCCTATCCATTATAGTTTCTACTGTCTCAAAAGCTCCAGGTACTAGCAGAAGCACTCTCGTAGTAAGTGTTCCAACCTATTTTTACATAATAATTCCATTAATTTGATTACTACAGTCATAATCCCTGCAATTCAACTTGTGCTCGCACAATATACGTTTTTAAACCGAGATATAAATAGATACACATTATTAGGGAAGTTTCTTTTCAGGGGATGATACTAATATCTATATAAATCAATGAAGACAGACCGGCTGCATTTTGTAGCATTTCGCTCCCATATAGTTCTTCCCTTCGGCTCTTTATCAAATAAATGAGGAAGTCTGCAGGAATTATACAGTAGTTTATAAGGTACACAGAAGTTATGGGCTTTGTTGTTATACAGTTTAAGTAATTACATTAATTGGTATCTTGGTACTCGTATAATTAGATATGATACACGCATGGAATCAAATAAAAAAGTAATCATGTAGGGATTCGCAAAAAAAAATATAACTACATAGATAATAGTTTTTTTTTGGGCTTAGGAATAATAATTGATTAAAATATATATTTAAAGATCTTCTCCAATTCTATCAATTTCTGAAACAAGGAAATCCACATCCGCTTTCTTCACTGCTGGATTCGAGATAATATTTCTGAAGAAGTTTGGTATGTCACCTTGGGGCTGGTAACCAATCATGAGCGTACCTTTCTCCATCATCTTTTGCTTGATAATGGGCGTCACCTCCCCCAGAAGATGCTCACGCTCGGAGTTGTGACGCATGGAACGGAGCCTTTTCGGCACGTACCAAAAGCAAGCGTTCACGTACTCCGGGTCATCAACAATAATATGGAACTTTTCGGGCAATGAGCGCATTCGGGCCATCAGGTATTCATTCATCTCCATGAGATGATCCACGTGCTTTTCTAAGCCAGACGTTCCCTACAAGATTCATTTATTTTATAGGTGATTATAAATTGGATTTTTTTTTGCAGTAATACTCAGCGTCAGAATATATAAATTCCTATTCTATAATTTTTTAGCGCATAGCGTGAGTGAAGTTGGAAATTGAACTCGGAGAATTTTCTACAGAAACAAAATGATCTACGTGACTTGAGGAAAAAATGAACCATCGCCTCCCTAAATTAAGAACGAACTATACGTGCAATTTACATTAAAATTAAAAACATTTGCAATAAGTACGCATTTCAATATAAAAATACTGATGCAAGTACACCATTGTGCACGTGGCCCATTTGGCTGTGTTTTTTAAAGGATTTTGTTCATTTTTTTAAATTTATAGACAAACTTGCTCCAGATATTTTTCTTCTAAACGAATATGCATATTTTTTATTTTGCTCCTTCGTTCAACGTCCGTAACTTACTGTAAGTTAAACTGACTACTGGAGAGTTCATAACAATTTATTGCTACTATTTAATCAATAAAATTATTACAAATAAATTAAATGCTATAATTTCAAAGTAAATAGCATTGGAATCGTACCTTGGCACGCCACTGCAGCCAGAACTTGAAGACATCATTATGTCTCCCACACTGAATGACCTTATCGCCCGTGTCATACTGAACATCATAGAATTTGTCCTGCTGGAAGAGATAGTCTGCACTCATTTTGTTACAGCTGTTGAGTAAATCCTACAAAAATCCCAGCAGCACTTATTAAATTATTACATATATGTACATGTCCCTTATGCACTGAAAAGTGGAAATAGAAATCTCATCCCATCATAAAATAAACTCAAAAGAATCCACTTACGCTTTCCTTAAAATGAACCGTAGAGCATTGAAGAGAGGTAGTCAGTAGCTTGTGAGGGTTCCATGTGAGAGAGTCAGCTCTGTTTAAGCGTTTAGAAAATATACTAATTATTTCCCTTATTAGATTACTTTCTAAGTATCTGCCTTTTTAACTCTATTCGACCTTTCTAGTAAAATTATAAGAGACTATTTTAAATATGAACAGAAGCAGTCTTAGTAATAAATTGGAGATTAATCACATCCAAGGCCATGCAATCAAGGATTTTATAAAGCTATGGAAGGAGAGAATCCTGGGGAGGATTCAAAGGACTTTATAAACTTCAAAGTAAAAAATGAGGAAACATTTTTAAAACAGTGTTTCCTCTTTATGACAGAATGTGTAGCATATTGAACCTGTGGTAAATATGAGTAATGAGCTAAGATTATGCACACAGTCATTCTTTCCTTATAGGAGTAAATACTACTGCATTGCAGTATTCCCATCTCTGACAAACAAAACAGCTAGGCCAAAAACCTACATATGTTGAGTGACACCTTGTAAAGACTCAAAACTATACACACTCCAAAGTTGACATGATGAATTTGAATACAAGAACCTTTGGGGAAAGGGAAATTACTTCAATTTAATGATTGATGATGACAATTTCAATGTTGAACACTCAAACGCTATTAGGATAGAAATAAAACCCATAGATATACATTTCACATATCTTTTTTTACTTTCAGAGATGCAGCCTGACTCCGAAGAGCTCCATTAATGAATGTTTTGTCTTGTGATTACTTCCCTAAAATTCAGTGTTTGAACTCCTTGCATTACATACTATGTTGTATAAGCTTACAAGAAAACAACTACCTATAGCTGAAATTATTTCGTAAAGCAGGCACATATACAAACTCCTCCAAAAAAAAACTCCTATAAAAATTGAACAGACCAACCTTTCAACGCCAGCAAAGCGAGGGAGTCGGTATTTTTTCGACAGCAACACCGAGCCACCCCAAGCACCCTATAAATGGAGCGTTGGGAATTGGAATTAAATTGCTTATTAATTCCCTGGACGGAACCCTCAATGGGAAAGATCACTTAAATACATACAAATAATAAAATATTAATCTCACATCAATATGAAGCCATAAGTTGTATTTTTCGCAGATATCCGCAATCTCATTAATAGGATCGAATGCTCCGAAGACAGTTGTTCCGGAAGTGCAATTAACAAAGTACGGGATCTTTCCTTTGCCTTTGGCTTGCAGAACTAGCCTCTCCAGCTCTGATGGTATCATTCTGCCCCTGTTAAAAATAATTTAATTTGAATTTTCTTCTTACTTTGTACAAGAAGAATAAACAAGGGAATTTCGTTTAGAGGATTTTTGGCATTAATTTTATTGACGAATGATTTACTTTGAGTCAGCAGGCACACTAATGCAATTATCTGTTCCGAGTCCAGTGACCATGGCGGCGCTTTTGATGGAGTAATGACACTATAGTTGTACATAGATAGATAAATGAATTTAGAAGTTAATCTTTGAGTGCCCACATGAATTTGTTCTACAATTTATTGTTGTAGCATTATTTGGAATAATTATTCTTACATGCTCAGACGTGAACATGCAGATTTCCGAATCTAAAGCCCTCAGACCGTCGGTTTTGTACCGTGGGAATTTCTTGTGACGAGCAGTGATGATGGCATACAGGTTGGAAATAGTCCCACCTACAAAAATGTACCATTATTTTAAAATCTTACAATCCGTTTGTATTGTTCCAGGACATCATTCTAAAATATGCTTGGACTGTAAATATTCAAAATGTGGAAATATCCAAGGTTACTGGGAAAGATATGAAGGTACCAGGAGAGGCTTTAGAGGGGAATTTTCATGCATGGGCTAACCTGGAGCTAAAATACTATCCCCATTTGGAAACCCAATGATCTCTCTCATCTTCTTGAGGACAAAGTTCTCCATGAGAATGAAGACTGGGGCGATTTCGTAGGTGAACATGTTGGTATTTGCTGTGGCAATGAGCCACTCCCCAGCCATTGAGATTGTATCCAGCCCGCACGACAGCTGGTTGTAGAAATGTGGATGGCCTGATTTTAGAATAAAATAACAATTTCATGTATGAGATCGTTCAACGTATGTACTTACTCAAATGGCACAGTCAATATCATACATACAAACAAACATACAGAATAATTGCCACTTTAGTGCACTCTCCAAGTATGCATGAGATCTTTTTATTTAAGCATTTTTCTGTTTACAAAACCTTATTTCCAGGCACATTGTCATTTGCCAATTGTTTTTTATTACCTCTCATCTTTTTGTGTAACATTGGTTTTATGTCCAAATTTCCCAACTTTTATATTTTAATTTAGCCAATGTATTTCGTATGAAAATTACCCTTAAGCGATCCCATCTAATAATGGAACAATTCAAAATACAAACTGGAGAAGAAAAACAGAGACTTGGAATGTCTTCCTTATATTAAGCCAGTCCTTAGTTTTAATGCACGCTTGTCTCTGTGTATGTAATTACATATGTAAAGGGAGGGAAGAAGGTATAAAAACTACGAGGGGCAGATTATGCCGTGTACCATTGTGCAAGAGGACAATGCAACTGTCATTTATAGTGCAAGGTTTTTCATCAATCACAGTGAGTGAAAATTGAAAGCCGTCTGCAGATGAGTCTTTTCAAAGTTAGATGAGCATTTTTGTTTTGTGTATTTTTTTTTGCTTTGCTTTGTTCACTTGACGAACCCAGCAGCAGAGTCGAGTTGAGGGATTGGGGGTGAGGTCAGTCATGCTTGTGCAAATCAAACGGCCGGGAATGAGAATTATTTCGGGATGGGATCCTTACAGCTACAAGTTGTATTATCTGTATTCACTTGTATGTATGTACTGTGTGTATTTATATACGGATACAAAAGTATGTATATGTACGTAATTACATATGTGACAGCAGCCTGCACGTATGTATGTATTGGGAGGGAAAGATGTACACTTGCTCGGAGGTGCCTCTCAACGAATTACTCCATGTCCTTTCCCCTATTTATGTTGCCCATTTGAAAGAGAAGAGAGGATCTAGCGGAAGCTATTATATGGTTCGCTTGTAATCCATTGTTATGAAAAGTGATTGTGAGGTTCTTCAAACATCACAAATCAATGACAGGAAAAATACAGTACACTCGTGGAACACTCAGACTTTTTTTTTCCAGTACAGTGTACAGCCTCTTGGAAATTCATCTTTAAATCCGCTGTGCTCAACTTGTATTTCTCGTTTCATTTTTTAACGGAAAGGATTTCAAAAAATTCCGATTTTCAAAAATCTAATTCCTTTTAAAATTAAATAACATTAAACGCTGGGAAATATTTATTCTGAACTTAAAATGAAAAAGTAGTAAGTTCTGAAAAGGGATACGAGGAACTGAGTTATTTTTATTATGTGTTGACCGGAATTGATTTCTTTATTAAAAGTGTTTGTTTTTTTACATATTAACCCGGAATAAACCCCATTTGCAAGGTATTTTCGGCTGAATTTGTGCAAAAAAGAGTTTATGAATGAGAGTGAGATTGTGCGGTCTGGTTTTTATTTAGAATTTCTTGAATGGAATGGAACCCCCGCGTACATGGTAGGAGATTGTGGTTCGAAGATCGAGTTCCCCCTTTATTGTATAAGAAAAGGTCTAATTGGATGTCATAGAAAAAGGGAAGGTCGTATTTCATTCAATAAACCCGGGATTTAGACCGAAACCCAGGATTCCACTTGTCTCTCCAGGGACGGGAAACTATCATCCAACTTTCACATTATGCCTCACTTCATCCACAAATTCCTCCTTCACTAACTTTTTCCTCTCTCGACTACATCTATCCCGAATCATTACTTGCGGGTTCATAAAAAGGATACTTTTCTCCATTGAAATGATACACAAACATTTCCGAGATAAGCAAATATTCCATTCCTCCCAGCTTAGGTCATATTTGCCTTTTGGAACTGGAAGTATCTATTTTGTGCAGGCTGGAGCTGGTGGTCCAGAGAAAATCCTATGGTAACTCTCTTTAGAGATCTCTGTTAGCTCAAACAGACCTGTTATGCTCGCCCCATTAAAGTTTATTATTGACCATTAAGCTATGAGTTTATATGTACCTACGATTTGAGCTGGAACAATCTTATCATAAATTTTAAACTAATCTTGTAAATCCTAATTCCTCATCCTTAATCCATATCTCGAGTATGCCTCAGATTTTGAAAGCAATTATTTGTATCACTATCATTCTAAATAAACAAATGAGCACATACACATTTATATGACACTGATACAAATGTATCGTTTACACTCTAATAATTTCTGATCGTAATATTTAAGAATCTCGCCTTGCCCCAGGCAGCAATAATTCTGTCTGCTCCTACTAAAATACAAGTCTATGAATTTACAAGGAATGTATTCCTAAAAAAGCACTCCTACTCTATAAAAACAACAAATGGAATTCTTACATTGGAATATCTACTTATCATTGCTACACAGTCAATAGTCCAATACTCCATTATAAGGAGAACAGAAGGGAAAAAAGTGATCGAAAGAACGGAGATGGATTATGGACTATACTGTGAGGAGAAAAGGAGAGAAAGAGGGATCCGCTCTGAAAGCTTTGAAGCATTAAAAAATGCATTCCTAATCCAAAGCTGGGATTACTTCGATTTCAACAAGGAATTCCCATTCAATTTTACACACTACGACTGTTGCCTTAATGCTATAAACTCTTTTCACGCCTTGCATTACTAGGACGGTTCAACATACCTTCGGTTCTGGTTTGAGACGCTCAGGCAGAAATTTGTCCACATTTTAAATACTCCCTCCCCGTCAGTATAAAATAGCATCCACTGACTTGAGGAAATGCAAATCCACACACAGAGATGAGTACGAAAGCTCTCCTAGCTGTATATTAGGCTGATGGGTGAAAGGAGTGTAGTTAATTTCCAGAGCTGGCTCTTATATTCCCTAACAATTCCTGTAAACCATCCCATACAGTAATTTACCTATATATCTACTCCCAGAAGTTACCTTACATACTGTAGATCTGTACACATAAACCAAGGCCAGAGAGCTGAGGGTGTTCATTAACCGGTGGGTAATCTCCTGCCGTAACTAATGGAACGTAGGGGTTAGATGTTTAGGTTAAAGGGTGTGATGTAAATGTACGGTACTGTCACGATGACAGGGAATTCATGGGAAAAGTTACATTCAATCCAGATTGCATTCTGTCTTTACATCTTTTCACTCTTAGAAAACCCATCGTGTCTGTCAGGATGGAAGCCTTGCAAGTCCAACGTCCTGGCGGATCCAATACTGTATGTGAGAGAGAGTCCCACTTGAGGCTGTATATTTCCCCACCCATATTTACACTTAGAATTGACGTAGTACAGTAGAAGTACGAAGAAGCCTGTTATTCAGTGAAGTGGTACGATGCGTAAAAAGAACAAGGAACAAGCTCACAGTTCCGAAAAGAGTGGGAATATCAGACTTGAGGAGGAAAGGAATCCGATACATTCGAGCTCCTAAGAATTTTACTCTGAGAAACTTAACTGTTAAAATTACGGGGGTCTCAGAGAGGGAAGGATGACAAGTTTGAGTATGTACGAATAAGGGTTTGGAGGAGCTACATACACACACACACACACACACACAGCTACGGATACTCCAAGAATAAATTCTCAAACTTTCTCTAATGCAAGGTTTCCTCTCCAGGAACAAGCCCCAGACTTAAATCCAGCGGTTCCATGTTTCGGAGGAATGATCATCTTACAATTTGCAAGGGAAGGAGAGAGAGAAAGAAAGTTTACCAAAAGAGCTCCAGCTGACTCATCGGAGGACTTATCTAAATGTGCCATTCTGCCTCACTCAACTTCTTTCCTCATTACTACTTGGATTACTCGTACTTTCTTATTTTTCCAACTTCCCTCTCAATGCTCCAACTGGCCCTCTCTCTCTCTCTACCTTCCTAATCTCTTTTTTGGGGGTGTAGAGACAACAACACAAACCTATCGGAATTATATGCTGTGAAATCGGAGTTATTCCTTCCCCTGGAGCTCCCCGAGATTGTTGCCAATAAGCTTGCAATTATTTCACAATAAATCTCCAGTATAGATAATTACTTTAAACCTTATATGAAAGACTCTTACGAAAAACCTAATTAGATCAAATACCACTCCCGTTTTTCTCTTCTAATTAATTTCCGCCGGATTTTTCACAGGCTAAATTTCCAGTCAACTATTATTAAATTATATGAAATCATGCCAAAATACCCCTAGTAATTAATAGTTTCCCTACCACGTTCCTATGAAACACTCTGATAATATTTCCTCCGTGTCTTTCTTTCCCCGTGAATAATAATATTTAATGAATCTCTAAGCTCCAGCTGCCATTTCATTTCAATGGGCAATAGTTCCCTCACCGGTGGACTATGTACTATACTGTAGCTAGGAGGGAATTCGGAGCAAGAATTGAATCGCAGAAGTGTTGGCAGGAAAAGTGCGAACCTCGGAACTTTTTAATATTTCTCTGGACTATAGTACAAGCAGCACAAGTTGGAGTTATGCCGTCAGCAGTGCGTTATGTCTGAAGAGCATAAGTATCTACAGTGTTTTGGTATTATGAGAGGGAAGGCGGTAGCAGATGTAGCTGACAGGCAGGGCAGGGAGGACCATTTCCAGTATAAGTGGTGGAAGTAGGGATAGGAAGATTTCCTTTCATTTCACCCTCCCTGAGCCAGGAGCAGCATCAGGAGCAGGAGCAGGAGCAGAAGCAGAGCATAAGGAACCCGCATACGCTAAAATTTTAGCTCTTTCCCAATACTACTTGATAACATGCATGGAAGCATATACGGATGTGTATTTTAAGGGGGAATTTCTTTAGTAGCAGCGGGCTGGGGTATGCAGGGAATCTTGTCAAACTTTTGTATAAGATTCTTGTAGGGAGAAGCACACAAGTGCACACTTTCATGGAGTATGTATGTATGAGCCTATGGATACAGATATACAGATATCTGTAAGTAAGGTTCGGAAAGTACGGTAAATACATAGCACATTTCTGCATTGAAAAAGATTTGGGGATTTAGTGCCATTCGGGAAGTTGGGGCATTGTGATGCACACAATGCATAACAGACGTACATACATACACTCGCACGTAAATAAACATAAGTACATACTAGTAAGTAGGTACTGTGCGTACACAGAATGTCAATTTAAGTGTACATTTCCATGTAGTTTTTTTTTACAGTGTCGTCCCTGTGAGGGAAGAGCATTCCTGTCTCTCTGCTTGTGTTGAATTCCATATGTTTAGGATGGAATTCCATATGTACTTATACATTATGTAGTATGTACACACATAATGGACAGATAGCTATGTACATACTATTATGTAAGTACGAGTTAGGGAACAGTGAGGCTGTAGCTATAAGGACCGGAGGTTCAACTATAGAATAAGGAGAAAGACGGATGGGACGGGAAAGCTCTGGTATTTATTTGCTACTTGAATGCTCCGTCTCCACCATCCCTATTTCCTGATCTAATGTGTTTCCCGAGTGCCTTTTCGAAGCCAGTGGTCCATAGGTAATTCTCGACCCCGATTTACCATCTAATCGCCTTAAGTCCACCACTTTTTCCTCCTCTCCTCTCACATCTCACATATGATGGAGAGAGCACAAGTCTCTCTCCATAAAGGACAAATTAGAACAAAACTCCTTCCATTGTGTCAGGACGAGCCAACAAGGAAAACAACTTGTTCAGCTTATTACTGGCTCTGCCATTATTTACCTTAGTACTTACCTTTGAGTATACACTTGTAATCTCTCCCCCTTGTGGAGCAGGTGGGTGTAGGAGCTTGGATTGGACTAGTTTCTTATTTTTATCACGTCCTTTTAGAAACCAAGTATTGTAGGGCTAAGAGTCTAGAGTCCTTGAAAGATCTGATATTTATAATGTTTACATTAACTCGCCCCGTACCATTTTAAAAAAAATATTTACTGGAGAAGCTGGATATCAGCACTTCCGCTTGTTCCCACAGCCCTATAAATAACTCAAGAGTGTCAGGTCCCACAGGAACCAAGTGCTGGAAATAGCCCATTAAAAAGTGTGTCAGCATGCGCTCACACTCTGGAAATAGCCGTCATTGTGCTCATTTCGAAATGCCTTGAAACCTGGCCTCACCATGGAATGATATGGGCTGGTTTAGAAATCATGTAATGATATATAGATATCTACTATATATATATGTACATACATGTTACTTTCAGAGTCCTGGGAAGACTTCCTAGGAATGTGTTATGAATGGAGGAAGTTGGCATAAAGTAAACGTTGAATCCTATTCTTTCTCTGGAACTTCGAAGGAGATTGCGCCATTTTGATCGAATATGGATTTTACCCCTGACATTTTATTTTGAGGAAATTCCAACCAGACATTCCAAAGTCTTGATAACTACTTTTTCTATATATAAGTCATGACGCTGGGAAGGGAAAATATAGGGTTTGGTTGTGAAAGAGTGAAAGTATGGGTTCGTTTCTTCCCCGCAATACTGTATATAGTTATGGGCTCTCAAATATGAGGATCTAGTCTCAAGTCCCTACACATACACCGAGGAGGATATCACAAGGAGACTTTTATAAATTAGGGTGGAATAATAGGAGGACGGGAGTGTGTACAAGGCTTGAATCAAGAGTTCTCTCTGCAAGTGACATAAATGGATTGCTAATGGCACTTTCGCTTCACTCTCAACAATAAGCCCTTTACTTTGGGTGCGGCTTTGGCTTTTCTTTCACTCCACTTATTGTTAGCTACCCCGAGTCCTGATAGTGATATTCCAATGATTCCCGAGCCCAGGAACCAGTCGAGCCTCCTTTGGAAAGTGTAATTAATGTGATGCTGTTACTGCTACTAGCTACTGGATTTTATTATCATACAACGAACAATCCTCCACTACTCCTGCCATTTTGACGGGGAAAGTGATAAACTTTTAAAAAACAACTCCCGGCCCAACTTCTACCTCATAATAGCCTTAAATGAACTCAAGTGGCTGTTTTTGATTCGTCATTTTGTATCATTAAATGGCGAAAGTATCGAAACTAAAACTTTCCTTAGATCTGGAAGATCTGGAAGTAATTAATCTTCCAGAGCTATTTTGTAAACAGGCTCCAATATTTATGATGGAAAGGTTTTCAGAAAATTAATTTCAGAGCTTGCTATTAAAATTAAGTTATTATTATTATTATTTGAGCCGAATTTTTATAACGATGAGATCCGCTAGAAATATAATTACTTGAGACTATTTATGAGATTTTGTTTCAGGCATGACAATTTCTTAAGAAGCAAAAGATGTTGCAATTAATTTTCATGCACCATCTGCCCCCATGTAAATTTAGGACCTTCAAAATTATTTTTGAAGGTCCGAATACTAGTAGTAGACACTATGGAAAAAATGTATTAAATCTACTGAAGTAATGAGGTATGAACCGTAGATATGCTGTGTAAGTGTGGCAATTTCTACATAATTGTAAAAAAAATAAAGCAGACAATTTTTCTCATACCTGTTTTAACCTGGTACTTGAGAGCATCCTTGCAGTCCGTCAGTAACTGATCCAGATTTTGTGGATCATCAGGTAACGTCATATCCATCACTTCCAAGAGTTGGTCCGGATGGTGAAAATCCAGGACTTTCTCATTCCGATCATTCGTCTTGTCAATGAAGTCCAGCAAAATGAGGACCAAGCGCTGGAGAAATTCGTGTGTTTCCTTATTGCCCGTGTTATTCCAAGGGACGAGATCTGAAAGGAAAGGGAACAACAAACTGTGGATCAGAAAGGTACTTCAGATTATAAATACACACTTTCCTTTTACGCACTTCCAATACACACACACACACACCACTTCCTCCAAGTAAGGAGGCATTAAAAGATGCTAAAAGATACTCTTGACGTAACCTAATCCTCACTTTTCTCCTCATTTATCTTCCTCCCTGGGATACGATAGAGGAAGGAGAGTTGTGTGAAAGAAAATAGTAACCCACGCACTTCCTACATCCTCTAAACTCTTTCCCTGGAACATTTAATCCCTATAGTGGGGATCAGCTGATGGAGTAACCTTGAGTTCTTATAAACTCGAAGGCTTGGAAAATTTTGAGAGGAACTATCGATCATGCTTTTATCAGCTTTGAAACCCAGCTTCATTTCCTGTCTCAAATAGAATCTCCCGTATGTATCTTGTGATTTAATTCAATAAATAGCCACTCTTAAGCATAACACTTTATATACATATGGATACTTCATATCTCCTGAAATTTTGTCATCCCTCATCTGTGGTCGTTTCTTTTGGGCTTGTTTGTTCAGAAGAAAAAAGTCAAGATTGACTGATTGAATTAAGCATGTATCCTTTTTTATTTTTTTTGAGCCATAAAATTGTTATCTACACTCCAGCCCAGAGCGAGTGATGATGATGGTAAAGAATATATTTGGACATGCCACAAACTGTGGGGTAGTTTCCCTGTCCCTCCGTACCACACACATTTATTCAATGGAGTAATCAGTGGGGCTATTGTGGCAGCTACTTGTCTATTCCAATCAACAGGGAGAAGGGTCTGCAATGTTATACTATGCAGCCCAACTTCCCATTGTGAATTTAATATCGTCTGGTTCACTACACCCTACACATATGCCATGTACAACATATGTATCTACACATAACTATAGAGGCTTCTGTCCCCTCTTATGCACTACGAACACAAGTAATCCCATAGATTCAATATAGACTTTCTCCCTTCAATTTGAATGTGCTTTACAAACAGTTCCAAATACATAATTATGTACACACAGCAATTCCCTACTACTGGAGGGGTTAGTGTCGGAAAGCGCGGGCCCATATGCAGAAGTCATTGCAGTCAACGTATAAATTTCAGGGGAAACAACTCTTACTGTTAGACTGGAAGCATCTGGGATATTTTAATTAATATCCGATTTATCACGCATCATGTGAATGCATGAATTACCCTTGACTAAATTCCAGAGATTTAATTCTATTTGGATATGATTTCCCAAACTTCAAATACTCCTTGATTTATCAGTCCAAATACTTACTTATGATTCTTCAAGAAAAATATTCTTCAGAAAATAATAAAAATGGAATATAAAACTATTTTTTTCCTGCAGTTTTTTTATATAGGCTTGTATTTCCTAGGGATAAAATGCTGTGATAAATTTGAGGAAAGTCCCACTTCATTTACATGTTGCCTGGATGTGACTAAAAAAGAAATGGGATTTGGTTTTTAAAAAAATGATAAAAAATACTCCCTGGAGGAAGGAGATAGGCAGGGAGGAGGGAGGCCGTTCACACCATTGTTTACTTAAGGCAAGAAGGCACTGGAGGGTGTGGAGGGTTTGGAGTCTCGAGTTCCCTTTTATAACACTACAAGATATGTACGTATACATACTTGAAGGAGACCACATTTCTTCTCCGATAAAATTCAAATTAGATTGATCCAACTTCCACTCTGTTATTTATTCATCATGTCAGTTTAGCTTCCCAGATGTGCCTTCCCAAACACGGATCAGGGGAGAGTAAGCTGAATTAATTATTTAATTCTTCTACAAATGCCCACCGTTAACTCTTCCCTCACTTAATTACGGCGCGGGAATCCTACCCGCTCCAATTCCTCTACAGAATCCGGGAAGAAGCTCTAAGAGAAACAAATGATTCCCTTTTCAATAGCTTCTTATCCTTCAAATTCGAATTAATTCTCTGGAAAAATCTACAATAATAAATTCTTCTATTCAAAAGGGGTGAGATATCATAACTCAAGTGTTTTTATTTCAAACTCATGTATCTACTTAAGTACATGCTCAGTTGTCTCAATTGTTAGTTTCTAGTACGTGGTAAAAAGCATAAAAGGACGTAAGAAGACTTGCAAATGAAAGGCCTAGGACTTGTCATATATAGAGAAAGGAAGGACTATCTATCTACACTAGGAAAGACTTGAATGTAAAGCTTGAAATTAGCTGGATCAAAGAGAGACGAAGGGGTTTGTGCCAAAAGTGAGTAAGAGTGGGTCTAATATCTGTTACAACCATCCAAATGTGTGGAATCAGCTTGGGAGCCAATAATGATATAGCTCTGAGGACTGTACAGAGCTACTACCTATGTATGTATGTACGTATGTATGCTCGACCATATTTCATGGAGAAATTTAATTAAACTTTTACCCACTTCCAACAACTTCCAACAGCTTTCTCTTCTCAAGACATGACTCAGCTATGCGAGTAATGCTTTGGGAATGCGTCCCTGAAATTTGTTCCAAGTTACGCAAGGAAAATATCTAAGCAGGGTAAATACCTACTATACGTCCCTCGCATGCAAAATCATCCGAACCTGCCTCTGTGCTTCCTTAAATTTAAAACTATTGTTTTTCCAAGCACCAAGCTAAATAAACACGGTTTACTATTATTTCCAGTTGTACGGAGCTAATTTTTTAACCCGTATTTTTTTGACGTTGCGTTTTACTTTGCGGATTGCAGCACGTTTGGACTTAATTACGTTTGGAGAGAAGTTTATAAGAGGCATCCAAAGAGAGCTGTAATAATTATCGGATTTATTATTATCGGAATTATCTTTCTGTCATTGGTTCTTGTTCCTAGGATCCTGAGGACCCCAAACAGTAGTCTCGCTCAGAAGACATATGTACATATACAGGAAAACTGCATTAAAACCTGGAAAATATGGAACTGTGCCCCTTGACTTTTTGAGTAAATGTATGTATGTGAATTGAAAAGGACGGCACATTTACCATAAAAACTTTACAAGGGTTGAAGTAACAACCTACTCAGGAGTTCGGACTTAAACGATCTCATTAAAGAATGAGATAAACAAAACCCGAAGATCCAACGGACATGGGCACAAGAAATAATATACAAACGTGTAAAAATCCCATATGTTTAAAGGTACGAGTAAATCCTATCAAAATAACTGTTACACTAGGAGAGATCAATTTGTATTGCCTTGGAATCACATAATAATCGAAAGCAATGTAAATATTTCATTAATTTGATGTAAACATAGCATTGTAAGTGAAAACGTGCTGAATGAATTGGATTTTACAAGGAAGATTAAGCCTTAGTTCCCATTGTTACCAACTTTGGGTTCAGAGAAATGAAACAAGATGGATTCGGACTCTAGACTCCAGGCATACTTACACTGCGCAAGCGGAGCTTAAATTTCATAAATGACGAAGTTCACTACTGCCTAATAAATATTGTCAATGCAAACAAGTTATAGGAGCTGAAAGGACTATCACCATTAATCATAATGGGAAAAATTAAAGAACCTAATACATAATTAAAAACGATAGAACTAGTATGAGGCAATCAGCATAATAGAGTTTAATGCATAATGATTGGAAATTAATATTTGTAGCCCCCATGAGTTTCCGTCCATTTTGGCGTATGGTTTGATTGCTGGATATTTGATGGTTGAAGGGTTACGAATTTTTTCTATACAATTTTAGCAACAAACATCTGTTAAGACAATGCAAGTTTAAATCCAGAGCCTTGCCATAATTTTAATGCGACTACCGAACAAATGCCTGCAGGTTATCCTTGAGCCGTAATATATTATAACAATCCTGCGGTACAATTCTGCATAATGCAATGATATACGTAGAAGGTACAAATGCAGGGCAATATTTACAATTCTTTCAAAGCGGCAATAAAACTCACCCCGCATATGCAGAAAGTAGTACGCCAACTGATACACAGGGTGGGGTAGGATTTACTGAGGAAATTTTCCCTTACCTTGATAAAGGAGCGTCCCAACATCTTTTTCTCTCCCTCCTCCGATGCTCATTCCCATACTGAGGGCGCTCTTCATGGACTCCCGGACTGTGGTGGTGGCGTCTGATATTGTCTTCGACAGGGACATGGACATTGTGAAGTGTCTCTTTCCTGCTTAAGATCAACAATACACAAGAGATTTTATATTGACTAGAAAAGACAATCCTGTCACAGCAGTCATACGGTTACGCGTTGCCCTCAAAGTTGAGCATTTTTTTATTACGAGAAAACAAAGGACAAACCACAAATAATTGCATGCCTTCTGGTTGTCCCAGAACCTTGGAGCAAAAATCGGAATAACTGGATAGCCATTTGAGGGGAAACTTAAGCTCAGGGAGCTTAAGGATACTTACTCGAACCTCAACCTACTGGCCCAAGGGTTCCGAATTAAAACAAAAAATGTCTCCAGTATTTTTGACGTCCTCAACAACATTATTAATTTTGGAGTGTTTTATTTGTCATGTTTTCCATAAATACCTGTGTAAGCAACTTTATTTAAGTTCTGGTTAACCTATAGCTATCCAAAAGAAATTGTATATAGAAAGGTAACGAGGTATTTAACTCCTGGGATTTTAAGTATTAAATCTTCATAATGTCAAAAGATCGAAACATTATATGCAACTTTTAGGAGAATTCAGTCAGTTTCAAATTCATATTTTGTATTAAAAAATATCAAGATTTTTTTTTAGATTTAAAGAAAAATATTGTATAAACTTATTCAATCACATTTTTTCTAAACTTTTCCTGAATCAAAATAAACTAGTCAGATTTTGTTGATTTAGAAATGTTTGGATTTCTTGAAACAGAACTAACGCAATTTAACATCCTCATGATGACTGTCTCACCAAGA
This sequence comes from Allacma fusca, assembly GCA_947179485.1. NCBI lineage: Eukaryota > Metazoa > Arthropoda > Collembola > Symphypleona > Sminthuridae > Allacma > Allacma fusca. The sequence goes on along the minus strand of OX359248.1, from coordinate 43,090,439 downwards.
GCAAATAATAACTGTATAGGGGTTCTCAATTATAAATACGTAACGTTAATTTTGTGTGTTAATTAATGTGAGAGCATGACGCTGTAAAGGTCAAATTTACAAACTTTTGGAGGTATCTTAAATCCAGAGGGTAAAATAGAATTTTCCTATTGATTGCTCCTTAAGAGTCTCTGAGGAGCAGTTTTTGTGTTCGGGTATGAAGTAACGCCATGTTAATTTACGTAACTTGTCTGCTCTACTGTATTGATGGGTTGTGATCTAGAAATGTTTCTATAAATAGTTGTTGACTAGAAGAAAAATTCCAGAGAGAGAGCTAGAAGTTAATAGTGTAGATGATATTAGTAAACTACTATTTGTTGTTTATTAAATAAATTGGAGCTTACTGCCTATTGAGATCTAAATGGAGGATGGATGGACACGAATTAGAACAAAAAGGAGGACTATATCTCACCTCAGAAGTATTAATTTTTCAAATCCAAGACTCGAGAAAAAGTCAATCTAGCGTTGTCGAGCGTAACTTTCTCCGGAATAGAAGTAATTATGTGGACGCGTTGACAAGGGTAATACCTGAAACGTGTTTTTAAAGAAAAAAAATTGAAAATTTTGAATGAATTTCTGGAATTTAATGGAGGCTCCTGGTTCATCACCACACGCAGAATAATACCAAATGATTGGGAAAGGTATTTATTTATTTGGGAATCGGCATTTGATTAGTTATTCCACTCTCGCATCTCTGGTTAATTTTTTATTAGAGGAAAAATCTGAACAGCCCGCATTTTAGTTTAGATTATTATTGAAGGACATTTCCTTCACCCCAAAATGTCTTTCAAATTCATATTCCTAATTGTTCAATTATCCAAAGTTTATTGCCTTATGTTTCATTAATTCATGAAATATGCTTAGTACTTTAATAATTTTATTATACTTATTAAATTGGCTCTTCGGTCAAGTATTTGCTAACCAGGTAGGGTAAAACCAAATTTAAATGGTGTAATGTAGGGAGGAGTTTGCATTGTAAAAAATTCTGGGTATGCTATTATTTCAGTGGTACTCACATGTAATTACATATACACATTCAATGCAATTTTTCCGTTAGTCTCTTGATATCTACGCAATTTTATATGTAATTATCTCAAATGTTTTGTGGATTTTGTGGGGGGAAAATGGATACTCATGTTTTAAATTCTAGAATGCATACTGGTTAACAATGGATTTTTTCACTGAGAACTATAAAATTTTATGAAATCAAGTGTTGGAGTAAATTACCATAGATAATAATGCTTGTTGTCAACTATTCCTTCCTTTAAATTTTCATCACTTCCCAGTAACAGATGATTCTGTGCTCTTGAATAATTCGTGCAGGCATACGGTCGTTTAGTATTTTACGTCAAATGCAATAGTTATTGAATATTTACCTTAGGCCAAGGATAATGAACGTTTATACGAAAATTTTATTAATGACTGTAAAAATTAATTTGGCAAATTAATTCAGTACAGCAGCTACAGCAGTTCTATGATGAGCTTAACTTAACCTATACGTAATGTCACCTACCACATAAATGTATACACTTACAGCAGCACAGTAAAATCTATGTACAAGATATTACCCCTCCAAGAAACGTAGCTGCCAATAATGGATTCAAGACCGTAGTTTCACGTCATTAGGTACCCTTACCATGCATTTGCTCTCTAGGGACAAATAATAGTTTACATATGTAGCTATTCTCATTTACGTAACGTTAATTTTTTCCCCATATAAAAACAGGCCGTTATAACAAAAAATTACGTCACGAATTTTTGGAGGTACTCTTAAACATCGAGAGGGTATTATTGTAATGCTGTGCTATCGATTGCTCTTTTATCTTTAGAGACCGAGCAGCGCTGATATGTCCAGGTATGCAATAAAGCCAGACAAAATTACATCTGACGTGTTTATGAGTTGTGATCTGAAACTTTTTCAGTCAATAGTTATCAATGACTAGAAAAATGCCTGAGAGCCGCTCCCTATGATCAGATAAGAACCTAGGGTTAGATGATACAGATAAACTATTTACTCCTGATAATGTTTCTGGGTTGCCCAATCAAAACTAAATGAAGATTGAGCACCAAATAAAATAAATTAAAATAAAGAGGAGGAATAAAACTCACCTCAAATTCTTCAAATCCAAGACGAATCAGGACAAAGTCAATCCAGCCTGGCTCAGCGTAACTTTCTCCAAATCTGATGTATGCGGACGCGTTGAATACTAAAATATTAATTTTCTGGTTAAATATGTATCTCTCATAAAATGCGAGGGAATTTTGCGAGGATAACGCTCAGCGTTATTATAGCGGGATAAAACTCTGTAATTTAAAAACGTGTTGGCGGAACAAGAAAATATATAACTTTAAGCCTATTTTACAAGTAATCTTAATTTAAAGGAAAGGGTGAAGAGACGGACATGGGAGCGAAGAATGGAATGAAGGAATTTTCCTTCTATCACAATCCCCGAGTCAGTTTACATTTGGCCTTCCCAAAGCCTTTCCTTGAGGAGCTTGGAGGACGCAAGATCCAAATTCACCACAGGAATCTTCCAACAGACCCACCCGAATTCCTTGAAACGGTGAAAGTTCCCTCCCTCAATCCAATAGCAGAGCTGGGAAGGCGTCTTCCCAAACTTTCCCCCTCCAATCCCCTTTCAACACCCGCTGATCAATGCAAATGGAAATACCAACACACACACACACATACACACAAACACACACGTCTACCCACACACACTTACACGCTAACGTTTCCTGATGCATTTCTCTCTCCTCCGAATATAGACACTATAACATTTACTACATATATACTAGAAACCAGCAGAAGTGAAAATTCTTTTCTCTGTCTCTCCACAAAAATTCTTTTGCTCTATTGGAAAATTGATTTTCTCCGGCCAAACCTCTCTCATATATATATTTGAATCATATAGACTTTTGAGGAATAAGGAAGTACCCACTACACACAAAATATGTACATGGGCTTGATTGAACAACGTAAATTTTCAGATCCTTTTGAGCCACACAGCCCTTCAAGTCCAACTTTAGCTGACCTACTTTGTCCGTCAGAAGTTTTTGTATTCACAGACCGTACACCCAAAGACAAATTGAAGAGAGAGAGAGAGAGAGGGTATAATAGTCAAGGGAAAAAAGTATTCTCTAGCTTTCCCTCCCTCCTTCTCATCTCTATCAAAGATCTTTTCCCAAAGAATCATCAACCATCATAGAGAGGGAAAAGTTGACTCAACCTTTTTATGTTTTCATCCCCAAAGAAAGTGTGTGTGTGTGCAAGTAAATTTATGCGGACAGCTTTCTTATCTCTTGACATCAACAAAAAACTTGGAGGTTCAATCTGGAGCCTTTCTCAAGAACAGGCGTGAATGCATGTTTCCTTGAGGGTAGACAATGGCAGGGATATTTGATGACGTCGGAAGTGGCATAACTCTAAGTTTGGTCTTAAGAAGGTAAGAAGGTTGGGAATCTCATTCACAGACGTATCCTCTGGGTACTACAGATTTCGGATTCTGGGCCCATAACACAGATTATGTGTATCCTCATAATATAAGAAAGATTCAGTGTCCTATGCAGATTCAGGAACTTTAGCGTATCATGCATTCAGTATCTTGTATATACAAAAGTTACATATAGTAATAATGGTTTGAACATCGCAGGAGTATTTTTATTTACTAAAGAAACGTTTGAAATCTCTCCCTCAGATTTGTTCTAATAATTAATTATCTTTAACGTTTTTTTTCCACACTTTTTTAATCCTCAGCTTTTGGCTTGCTTCCCTTTGAATTGAAAAGAATTCCGGAGAGTGAAATGATTTGAGTCTAATACATACAGTATGTATGAAATATGTAAGGATTGAAATTGGAAAGGGAAGGGCAGACATAATGCTAAATCAAGTATAAAATATCCCAATACTGCCACTGACAATCCACACGGTTGGTTTCCCTTCCACGTAATAGCTAATATGTGTCGTGGACTTCTGGTCTGGGAGGGTGGAACCCTTGCACATTCATGCAAGATGGTCCGATTCCACGGCCGAATTCCGGAGCGGAATGTATAATTTCCTTTTGAGTCTTCTGCATCAAATTCTTATCTCTTGTTATTCCTACACGTGTAGGATTGGCATATGTTTTTTAGTGGAAGGGCTCTTTCGAGAGACAGTCTCCTGTCATATGCAAGTCTGATCGGAGGAGCTATGGATAAATAGATTTTTGTATGATTTAGACGTACCATAGGAGCAAGCACATATAAATACATTCTTGCAGACAGATGTACTACAAAGTTACAAGTAACAATCTACTATAGATACGTGCATGACGCTCATAAACTGTAGTATATTAAAATATCTGATATCAGTGCAAGTTAAGATATCTTTTCAGGAGTTGCATTAAATTACCATAGTTTAGTTGCCCAAGTATTCCACCTATGGATATTGGATAAATGTTGCAGCCCGATCAAATGGAAGAGTGATCTGAGGTTACAGGCGCTTATCTGCGCTTCTTCTGTAGCTACACAGCTATGTTTATTATAAGGTCCAGTTGCTATTACGTACACGCGTCAAAGACTAGATATGAAACACAATATTACGTTGAGGTATACAAGTAACCAGTAGTGTGTGCTTAAACCTCAGATCCCCTTTGACAGCTTTTTATTATGAAGACACATGCAATTCCAATAGAGGGGAATCCTTAACCTTCAAAGGATCCAGTTTTGGTAAAAAAGGCAGGAGTTATCAAAGGGAAAAATCAAAATTTAATTTCCTGGCGTGCATTCCATTGTAAGTCCGACTCTTTCTGAGTGTATGGACCTATTTTGATGAATTTTGAGGGAAAATTCCCTAACCTTTTTTAAAAATGAAAGGAAAGAGGAGGAAGTCAACCTCACACGCGGGACAAGGTTCTTATGGGCAAAATCAATTCAATTATAGCCACTGAAAAGTTCCCTGGTCCCAGGGAGGGTCTCATAAGGATTATTATTGCAAATGCAGTTGTTTGCAACATAATGGTTCCACAATCATAAAATCCCCCTCATAAAATACAGTGAACCTCTTTTATGAAGATACATTAAATCTCAGAGAGCTAGATTCTTCAGCCTATACACAAAGGCTCTTACATAGTAGTTCCTCCACATACCATGGAAATTCAACCCTTCTCAATGGAATTATTTGCACGAGGAAAGTCATTGGTTCCAGATGCCACCATAAAATCCTCATGTGTGGTTAAACTTGTTTTAAACGGACGAAAGAATCCGTCCCAAACTTGTTCCTTTACTTTCTCCTACACTCGTCCCAACCTAGTCAAGATTTTAGGGGAAGATCAACACGATTCTACATAGCAAGTGTCACTTCCCGAGGAAACGTCAATTGGTTCTGGGACCCAGAACTTTTTGTTTTAACGAGTGAGACTGGCACACTCGACAGTGGGCATATGTCATGTGTTTGTATTTTATATAAGTACTGGAAGAAGGACCAGAGCTAATACAAGTCTTCATTGAAGAAAGTATACATATATACGACAATAATGATAATAACTTGGAGAGGAAACAAAACTCAACGGTTGGGACTTTTTCTGAGAGTCAGACTTTCTCTCTCGTGGGTTTATGTCTAACTCGCCCCAGTTCCGTCAAAAAGTTACTGGAGTCTTTATTGGGGGAAACTTGTATTTATGTACGTCACTTTCTTTGAGAGCAATGTGATGGAGTAATGTCATATCTTTCCTTATGACATTCCACTAGAGCAGGCTTTCCCCTTTAAGAATCAAATCCTTCATAGCTTCTGACTCCCTCTATTACAGAGAATGTCTGGAGTTACGGAGGGATGTGTCACTTTTCCTAGCTGATATTACTTTTGAAAGTAATGTAAATATTGCTATAAATCTAATAACAATATAAATAGAATTGTACCAAAAGGATTTCTTTACTTGATGTGTATCTCAAGGTACTCGCGTAAATCTTCCTTGGTTCATGTGTTCTCTGATGGTTTTTGCTTGCATAAGTAATAGCTTCAGTTTTATTACTAAATTTGTATTTCTATTCGGGGAAATTTTTACTGGACATGATAACACTTTCGGACCCTTCACATTTCAATAGCTAACAATAATAAAAATCCCAAAGGGAGGATTCAATTACCAGGGACTCCGGATCAGACTCAGTATGAAATTAGTATAAGATTTTTATAATGACTGAGTGTGAGACTCTGTGACTTTTTGAACGTGACGTAGTCACAGGATTCATCTTCGTCTAGAGTACGTCCCATGTATCATTTTGACATCATGAACTTATGGGTGTCTATTTCCGTATAAAGTCATTACATAAGTTCCCTGACAACATTTGACTTTTTTTTCCTTGCATGAGGGAAATGGGAGACTTCCGTGTTCGAATTTGTGCAGTGACGTCTGCACCACTTGAGTTCCACTTGCAAAGTGTGTGAGTGTAAGTATACACAATAGTAATGGCCTGAGTACGTGGCAACATGTGTTGGACGAGTGAGTCAGTTTTGTAGTAAATTTTGTTTAAATAGTGACATGTATGTACATGTGTATGTAAGGATACAGTATATCAATTGACACTTGTGTTCAATAATAAGGAAGATGAATAGTTTTTAGAAAGGAAAGTTCAGCACACGAGAGAGCTGGGCAGAATTAGGACGCCAGCAAATTTGGTGTGTAGTATCTACAGTATACATGTATGTACATATGAAACTATGTATATATGAACATATTACTCAGAGGCCTGTTGGTCTGGAACCTTTCTCCATCACCCAGTATGTCTCTGACGCATTTACTCTCCCACGCTTCAGTTTTTACTATGGAAACAGGCGTAATTTAAAATGGCGTAAATGGTTAGTCCGAAGCACCCTTGAGAGCTTCCTTCTGAGCCTTCAAGGAAATACGCTCAGCCTGGCAAAAATTTGTATAACTACACAGATGTAAATAATCCGAGCAGTCCATCATGGTCAGATGTTAGGAAAGATAATGAAGGTTATGATAGCAAACGATGACTCGAAGGATGGTAAAAGTAGACTAATGTCATGCTGATCCATCGTCATAAGCAGTTCACTTTTAAACGTATGAATATTTGTCAGTGGGTGACAGGCGAATAGGGATGTTTGAAATACATTTGCCAAAATATAACTGACTAAAATTTAATTATTTAGAAGTTATTTTTAACCTCTTACTCTTTTACAATGTCCTTGGATATTTAGAGGCAAAGTAAGGCTCCTATGTTATTAAAGTGATATTTTCTTGTCCGGTTACCCAATCAATCCTATGCCTCGGTAAATGGCAAAACATATTCTCTCTTAATTTATCAGCACAGAAAACTCACCCACTTTTTAATGATATAATAAAGTAAAACGCTTGAGTTACAGAGCGTTTTTACACCTAATGCTCATTTCCGTTGACGGCTTTACTGGGGGGTGTCAAGTTTGCTGATAAATAATATAAACACAATATATTTACAGCATAGCTTTAGAAAGCAAGCCTTTCTGCTCTAATGGCAACCTTCAGATTTCGTGGAAGTATTTAAAGAGACGTACGTTTTGTTTATCGGGTCAAAACTACGATTTCAAAATTTACAATGTTTGTTGTACCGCAAGTTAGTTTTTTTAAAGAAAAAGTTAGGTCTTAACTTAAAAGAAAAGTCAAATTTTGATAGAAAAGTAGTAGAGCTATGTAGTTTGTGCCAAACAGGAAACCTTCCCTGTCGTTTTGCATTGGTTGAGTCAGGAAATGAGTGCTAATGTCTTTATGATGGTCCTTTTGGGACGACTAAGAGACGGCACTCCTTTTTGGCCGAACTATCCTAACCCCCACTGTCCGACACGACCACCACAACGAAACACAGCTTGAAGTAGTGTTTTCAAGTTGATTTGGTTGAGATTATGATAAGATAATACTATAAAGAATTAAATAGATTTACAGTGACATACTGCTGAGCAAGAATCACAAGTTATGGCGGTTTTTCAGAATTGGAGAGGGTTACACAAATCAGCATTTTCGAAACTTTGAACGCTAGTCAGCATTAATATGAATTGTTTTAAATTTATAAACTTTTCCATAGGACAATTTATTCCTAGGGGTAGCAAATTCTCAGATGAATACTTGTTAAAATAAATTTCTAAAATTTGGGTTGAGACGAATATTATTTAATGTACATTAACTAAATAGCTTTAAATGAGCATCTTACAACAAAGACATTACATACGTCACAGTCATTGGTTACTGCAATTTTTCGAGAAGTCTTTGAACTCCCTAAAATGGGTATTTTTGAATTTTTTAAACCTTTTCATAATTAACGTGGGAATTTAAAATCTTCATCAAAGCAGAAGTAGTCCTAGGGAGGGCGGCCAAATCTCAGATACTGTAATCCCTTCTTGGCAAAAAGATGTTCAACTTTTGATCAATTTTGGCAAATTTGAGTACCCCGCAAAAACTTCGACTAGAATTTCGAAATTTTAGCTGACATGATTTTATCCTGTAGAGAAATTAAATATCTTTCTAATGAGTAATCAGCCTCAAAACACCTACATATAAGTTATTGTAGTTTTTTGGAAGCACTTGGAGGCAAATCGGTATTTTTGAAAATTTTAACTACAATCGACATGAATTTAATTTGTTTCAAATTATTTAAAAACTCCATCAAAATATTAGTCCTGCGGGCAGGCCTGATTTCAGGTAATCCCTTCTAGAGTCAAAACAATGCCGTATAAAAAAAATCAAGATTTACGGTTTTCACAGTCAACATTTTGAAAACCTCTATAACAAAATCAAAATTTGAAACGGGGTAAAAACGACGGCTCTAGAGTTACATTGAGTTTTATGCTTCTTCTATAAATTATACAACTGTATAAAGAAAGGGTTGAATTAAGTTGCTACTATTGTCTATTGTCTTACTGGGGCAACGACACATGCTTCCAGAATGAAGGTAATGCCTTGCTTATAGACTAGCAATATTTCATTCCATTTCCTATTTTTAGGGTTTACTTAATTTTTCCAGAAATTTTAATGACAGAATTATTTCGCACATTTATAGCATGCGTCATCGTGCACGAATAATCGGGTAAGAATTTTCCTCCCAGATAACAACTACTGTATAAATTCGATCAGAAAATAATTTCCGTAATGATAAATTTAAATCAAAAGAATGTATTAATAACTGCATTGTTAAATATTTACGAGATTAATTATTTAATGCTCATTAATTCGGGGCATGACTGTAATAATTAAATTCCACTTAATTTATAGTTTCACCGTGTAATTCCATTTTCACTTTCCGAAAAGTTGAAACTGTTTCGACTTTGGGGAAAAGGGGAACTGACAATGAGTGGAAATTCTCATGTCAGTTTGGACTACAAATTCGGGTAGTTCGTGATAATGCAAGAATTATCGACTGAAGTGAAAAAAATCGCCGACTATAAACAAGGCATAAGAGGTGAAAAAATATCCATAGTATAGTAAATCGGATGTGTAGAAGTGCCCTGGAAAAGGCATTCATGTGGTGAGCATCCTGAAGACGCCTACTGTAATAATTACATTCCAGCTAATTACAAATACTAAAAAATTGGCAATTTAATTTGACTTGTGGTTGTGGACTCCTACTATTAGTAGTTACCCATGTATATATACATATTGTAGATATTTTAAGTGATTCCAATCCAATTAATTGAGCCAGTTAATTTGTCATTGTTAACTGCTACCAGGAGTAAGTTGAGGAGCAACTTTTGAGCAACGTGTCAAAGCTTAATGTTACTCTGTGCATACAATCCTTGATCCTCAGCACATGAAGTGGGAGAGGATAGGAAGCCTTGTAATCATAACAGCGCTTAGACGGGAGTCAATAAACAAGGGAAAATACGGAGGGAGGGTGATAGGTTGATCCTGGGAAAGCATCCCTGGAGACACCAGATAGTCAGTCTGTTTGACACTTTTGTTTGCCATGTGAGGACAGGAATGGAGAAAACGACCCACGTCTCATCTCCACCAGTCCTCCATGATAGTATTTACGGTATTCAAATTATTAGAGTTGAGACTGCGTCCCTCCCTATCTCAAACAAGAGGACATACTAGGAAGGCACACTTTAATGGGAACATATACACAGACCCAACGTCCTTTCTCGTAAACTTTGCCTTGAAATGCTAAAACACGGCGTCATATGCTCCGACACAGGGAAACATCCCATTAAAAATGTGTACAAGATATGCAGAAACCATATGTTGTCTCTTCCCTCTGATTAATGCCAAGTCAGACTCACTCCACATATGTATCTACAGTATATAGTTAGGATCTTGATGATGGTTCACATTTCAGGATTTCTGGCTCTACTGTATAGTAAATGTGCAGATTTGGCACTAAATGTAAACCCTGATTTATTGCACGTAGAAAAGGTTAACAGCTAAGTCAATTTGATCGAAGGGTTTTTATTAGCCACACATCCACGATAACATATTCCTATAATTACATATACACTTTGTACAAAATCCACCATAATAATGTCCCATAGGTCCCACTAACTTATTATAGGCTTCTAGAACCCGTCAGCAGTTACAGTTGACAGACTCTGAGGACCTACTTGAATTTCCAGTGACTAAGGGCTTTTAATTACGTCAATAATCGGGAGACGATAGCAAGGAAATTATCATCCGATAATGGCATTTGAACTTCGGATTAGGATTTTCCTATAATTATATGTATCTATCTAATTATATGTAACTCCCAAGCATTAAGCTTAAACCAGATTTACTCCAGCCCTATATAATCCCATTAGGATACATAATTACATAATTACGTATCTTCCTTTTAAACTTCAAATTGGCTCCAAATCTACCTCACCTAATTGTCCCTCAAGTGAACTACTTTGTTTTTGTTTCTAATGTATTTTTTATCGATAAGAGACCTCGGATGCATGTTAGCATGCAAAAATTGAATAAAAGGCACGAAAGGGAAGAAAGTCCCGTTTACTCGCTCACCCGAAACTTGAACTGGAAAACTGCTCCTGTCACCTCACAATAAGAACCTTTGTAAAAGTTGGAGATAAAAAGGGACCAGGAATAAATCTCAGAGTAACTGGAGCTGAAAATTGTAAGTATAGACTTCCTACGAAAGGACTAAAAACGATTTTAACATTAAAGTAGATATAGGATTCAGTTATTGAGGACACTTTCACAACTGAATGTGAAATGTGTATACTTTGAAATGGTACTGTTCCGGAGTGTTTTGTAATAAAACTTTGAGCTAATAATCTGGAAGTTAAAATGTCTAGAATAATTATATATACAGATAGATACATACTATGTAAGTATTGTACACTTCATATAGTGGGATCTTGAGATAGTTGGTAATTTCCATAAAATGTAAGGATATTTTAAAGTGTTTTGTCACACTTTATATGCAGATGCCCGCATCCTCCGTACACCGCTCCGTCCCATCAATGCCCAACCTTGCGGTGACCCCAACCTTAATATTGATTATTCTGGGGCCTTCAATGATTCTCCTACTTTCCGGAGCTCCTGTGAAATCTTCACCAGTTCCTACAGAGCTGAAACTAGGACATCCAGTCCTTGACATGAATCGAAATCCGATGATGAAATCTACCCGAGCATCTCTTCATGGACGTGAGCACCCTCACACAGTTCACCAGACGGGCTTGCATTCCCGGGCTCATCATCAGCTGCCTCAAGTGAGGAAACGACGTGCTGAAAATTCCATCAACCAAAAAGACATGGATGAGGAGAAAACAACTTTGCCGGAAATTATCTCGACAACAGAAGGTAAAATGTATATTGGGGCGGGGGGTGATCCCAAAACCCCGGGGATTTGCTACACACTATGTAAAGATGGGATGGGTGGGATTGCCTGTGACTGTGATCTCCTTCCCATCGGATAATCCCCACAACCATGCTATACAGTCATGAGTTGGAGATCATACCAGAACTGTAATAATTAGCTATGATTCACTGAAAATATACACGGTATCTTCCCGCAAATTTTTTACAGATGAATTAATTTACGAGTACAAGTTTCTTTTTTGCAGGAGTTACTTCAAACTTGGTTTTTTAAACGTCCAGTGTTAAATCTCATGTATAAACTTGTTGTAAGACATTTAGATATTTATCCCATATAGTTTCATATAATTATCACTCTCTACAATCTCTGTACTATATATATCTATGTATAGGATAATACCCATGATCTCTCTAAATTGTGTTTAGCTTCTAGTCACAAATTTCCTTGTTCTTTCAAGCCATCTAAATTACCTTGTTTAACGTTCCTGCATACAAGGGATTTTTATTGGGTACAACTTGTTCCTCCATTTTAATAGCCCCTCTCCTTTTTTTTTAATTGTAGAAGTTAGTCTTCAATATATGTTCGTTTGCCAAGAATTGGAAACATTTTTCGTTAATTATTGTAACTTGTTCAACCACTACGTGAGCACACCTTCCCTCATTCAGACTATCAGTCACGTTACATTAAACAAGCTCTGATTGTACAGATAATTACCAAAACTCTGAAAATGCATAATCCTATATTGACAATTTACGAGCACACACGCACGTCCTGTTTTCTACTCTTATGTAAAAAGCACTTGATTAAAATCTAAACTTTTTAGCACCCACTCCTCCATAGCAGTGTGTAATTTTACAATTAATTATAAATGAATGGTAATATTTCCGCCCGCGCTTATACATACATACGTATCAAGCCCACAAAAAATTAATCACAGAGCGTTTAATTCCCTAAAAGGAATTTCACACGCTGCAAATACTACAGTACTACTACTACTATAAGGTAGGGAGCAAAAAGTTATTACACGCAACTAAAATCACAGCCTGAGACAACTATTATTATTCCATGCGACATCGGACAATGAAAAGTGACAGAGCGTTAAAAGGAATTTGAATAGAGTGTAGATATACTTACTTAATAGATGGTTTCTATGTAATGAAAAGGTAAAATATCTGACATGGAGAGACCATCAGACCAGGATAAACAAACACAATATTCCCCTCGTCTTGTTCCAGGTGACAAAAAATCGTATCTTCAGGGAATGTTAATATCAATCATTTTTGTCCAGGATAATTATTATAAACCAAGTTTGAATTTACAAAAAACGTGTTGAAAATCTTACGTAATGGATGATCATGCATTATTTTTGCTTAGTAGTTTTAGCACAGTCTAATCAACAGTAAGCACCTAAGAGTCTCTCCACGCTGTACTTAACCCCAATTCGCAATTGAGCATTTATGATATATAACTGACCATACGAGAGCATCTCAAAGGAGGAAGAAGATTTAAAGATATTGAGTATCTACGTATATAGTAATAGCTGGGTGGTAGGATTTCCCTCATGAACTTGTCTACTGTAGTTCAGTTCCACTTAAATGCACAGACACAAGGCTACCGAATCCATGATGAATTGTTTAGTGATGCTATGTCTGAAATTCTATGAATAAAAATATCCTCTTTTGTTGCCTTTCCTGTGTATTCACCTTTGGCTGGTTTTTTCTTCTTCATGGGCTATATGATGACAATGACAATAACAACTATTGAAGTTTATTGCGAAATAAAGAAAGGAGTAAATTACATATATTATGATACTCTGTAAGAATCAATACCAACTACTGTATTATTGTGAGGTATCCATCGTACAGATAGTCGTGCCAGCAAAAAATTGTATCAAGGAAATTATAATGTAAAATCCTTTGATGCAATTACCTGGTGAATTTGAAACGACCGGCGTCATTGTCACCAAAGTACCTTTTAATTCCACACGTTTTATTAAGTTACATCTGTATAATTTATTTATGACTATTCATTGGGGGGAAAATCTGCAAGTGTACTATTGTTGGCAGGTAATAATGGTACAAGGCACTAAAAAAATCCCTGGACTGGCGTGACTGGGATATATCACAAGTTATGGTATCTACTTAAAATTTACCAATACGGCCATAAAAAGAATTCAGCTTGTCATTGCCATTTGGGCAAAAATGACCATCAACTGGAAGGAAAGGTGCATCATGCTTCCCTGCCCATTTGGACTCACTGTTTACACCGTGTCATTCTCATCATGAATGCTGTTTACTTTTTCCCCTCTCACTCTGTCCCACTATACGAACATTAGGTAATACATACATTGTCTCTCGTCTCTCCCACTCTCAAAAGTGAATACAAATGGTCATTATGAGAGATACATAAGCATTTATACATGGACGGATAAAAATGCATAAATGTCCAATGTACATACGTGAACTCATGCAAGGTGTTTTTGAGCTTAGGATCTTTCAGGATGATGAGGATAGGTATCCTGTCTAATTATCGTTTCTCAAAACCTAACCTTCACATGAAGATTAGGGAAGCCCGAGGGAATCGTAATCGAGCGCATAAAAATCTACCCTTCAAATACACCTCATTCATTTATTCAGCTTGACTCCTATGTATGTATGTACTTATGTATGTATGAGATCGTCTCTGTGTAGACGTCATATGGAATTTACACCTCAGAAATGCTCAATGTATGAAAGAGGTGATGCCCACTTGTTTCATGCATACCGTACATACCATAGGACTTTTGCTCCTTTTATTTCAAACTCTATGTATTTTCCTCCTTAGTTTTATTTTTGTTTCCAATTATCTCCTTTGTTGTACATACATATCTACATATAGATACATGAGCCTGAGAAAAATATATGACGTAAGGTCTGTATGACTATAGGGGAATAGGAGTCCATGGACACGTTACGAACAAGTGGTTCCCAGAAGAGTTACTCAGCTCAATTATGTGCTTTTACAAGGCAAGAAAAGAAACTGGATAAGGTAATTGTAGGTGCGAATGTTTTTGCCAAGAGTGTAGTCCACGGTCCATGAGCGATGACATCAACTATTTCAATCATTTTATATACGATGCAATGGTTTACAGATTTCTGTAAGATTCTTGTCTAAAGTGAGCACTCAAACAGTCGATGCTGGACCTCCGACTGTGCCTTTTATCCTCGTCCATGGAATCGTAGAAGAAGACATAAGGGAGCAAGTTTAGACGTAAAAACAACATCTTTTTGAAGTTGCCAGATTCTAAAGAAAAGGAAATTTTACCTTCAAAAAAGCAACCAAGGGCTATTATCGGAAGGCGTTTTTGTTATTAAATTAGAGATTTTTATAGGACTGTCAAGCCTTTTGTTCAAATATTTGCCACTCATGCAAACAATTGAAACAAAGTGCGAGAGTATTTGCACTACGAAAGTGATTTTAAACCTAAGAGGTTGTTAAGCCTTTTGTTCCGTAACAATCTCAAGGGATAATTGGATAGTGCTACTCATCTATTTAGTTTTTGATATATAATTATATATATACAAATCTATATATGCAGATAAACGTGATGCCTTGTAGGCGTCATTGTTGACTTAAGGATAACAAAAGTGCTGTGAGTGAGAGACCTGATTACTGTACTTCTACCTTTTCGGAAGCGTTAATAGCTGTAAGAAGACAAAGGTGACTTGCCAATGGCGGTTTCCAGGCAATGGGGAATCTTCTGTGCTGTTCTGACACTTGCACTTTTTACGAACGGCCAAGGTGAGGACATTTACTGGCATTTTCTTCTGTAAAAAATGTTACTCTAAATTACGACATTGTTGGAAATCTTCACCAAAATCTGACTTTGGAGTTGTCTCCGCATGATGTAATTAAATGAAATAAAAAAAATAAGTCAGAACTTTTTACAGTGCACTCTCTCTCTGTAAGAGCCCCCTAAACGCAGCGACACTTGGCTTTCATATTGACATGCTCTTATGGGGAGAAAAATTTGCATTTTGACAAATGGAAGTGCGTCGAAATATTTATGACTGTGGGAAAAAACTTAGGGGGTGTCTTAAATCGAGCACTATATTTACCTGAAATATGTTATTGTAATGCGAAAGTATGACCATCAAAAAAATATAGATACCTTTAGGGGAGCGGAACTAAGAAAAAATTAAAAGTAAATATGTTTCTTCTTAGTATTCTTCGAAGATAATCCGCCCCCATCTCAACCATCAAGACCACAACCCACCGCAAACCCAAACCAAGGTACTGAACAGTTTGCCAGACAACGGTTTCCATTCCAGATAAACGGCATTGACATTCCGCAACAAGTTGGATCCTTCGTTAATCAATTCTTAAATACTTTTGTACAAGGGCAAAATCGACCTCAGCCTCAGCCCCCAAGAAATAGGAATTGCCAGACTTTTCGCAATGAGCCCGGAACTTGTATCAGGCTAGCGGACTGCGGGCCACTTAATAATATCCTAGCGAATAGACCACCAAACCAGGCGAATCGAATTCTACGACGTTCTATTTGCGGCTCGAACGGGTTCGGACCGCTAGTGTGTTGCCCAGGATTTGGAAATAACGGGGGTAATTTTGGGGGAACTGGGGGTGGAAATAATGGGGGTAACTTTGGGGGAACTGGGGGTGGAAATAACGGGGGTAAT
The DNA here is from genome assembly GCA_947179485.1 of Allacma fusca. Lineage (NCBI taxonomy): Eukaryota > Metazoa > Arthropoda > Collembola > Symphypleona > Sminthuridae > Allacma > Allacma fusca. Next base: position 43,073,949 of record OX359248.1, on the reverse strand, counting down.
TTCGGCGGTGGAAATAATGGAGGAGATTTCGATAATGGATTTGGTGGATCCGGAGGAAACAATGGTGGCACCGGGGGTAGTGGGGGTGGGAACAATGGCGGGAATTTCGGGAACACTGGAACTGGAGGTTTTGGCGGAGGGAATGGAAATAGTGGAGGAGGCTTTGGCGGAGGGAATGGAAATAGTGGAGGAGGCTTTGGCGGGGGAAATGGAAACAATGGCGGAGGATTTGGAGGAGGAAATGGTGGCTTTGGTAGTGACAATCCGAACAGCGGGAAAGGAAATAATGGTGGAGGCTTTGGCGGAGGAAATAACAACAACGGCGGAGGTTTTGGCGGAGGAAGCAACAACAACGGCGGAGGTTTTGGTGGAGGAAATAAAAACAACGGAGGAGGTACCGGCGGTGGAAATAATAACAGCGGAGGTGGTTTCGGCGGAGGAAACAGTAACAACGGAGGAGGATTTGGAGGAGGAGGCAATAACAATGGAGGAGGATTCGGTGGTGGAGGGAACAACAATGGAGGCGGCTTTGGTGGTGGAGGGAACAACGGAGGAGGCGGCTTTGGTGGTGGAGGGAACAATGGAGGCGGCTTTGGTGGTGGCGGGAACAACGGAGGCGGCTTTGGTGGTGGAGGGAATAACGGAGGAGGATTTGTCGGTGGCGGAAACGGTACAGTAGCAGTCTATGTTTGTTGCACTCACGTTAGATCCGTAGAATTATGCTTGTCTTACAATTAGTTTGTTCAACTTTTAGTTACCTTTTGATACTCAACATGTATGTACATACATATGTTGCAAATATGCGAATTCCATCTCAAGGACCTTAATCCCTTGTTTAGTTTTGTTTGTATTTGCACAAGTAAACTTGTTTTTGAATCTCTGGCTGTGGTTGTCGTAAATGAACTGTATTGTCTCAGTACTGTGAAATATTCTGAATGCACCTTTTGATGTCGTCCGTACTTTGAAATCTCTCAAATTAATTGGTTTTTTAACTACAATAGCTAAAATTATATGGTCCTTGTGTAGGAGATGGTCTATACTGTAATTATAATTTTGTCTGCACATATTGTTGGTTGTTTTGAGTGTCAGCATAGCTTTTAAAGTTTGTTACCAGTCGCTGTTTTACTAGTTTATAGACTCCTTATTAGGAAAAGGTTTATTGGACTGTAGCGGTTTTAGAAAGTGTCAAAGAGAGTTTCCTCCTTCAAAAACTCCGATAATATAAAAGAAGATATGTGTTGTGGAGAATGTGAAAGTACAAATATAAAGACAAGTGAAAGCCCCTGCATGAAAAGCTCTCATCAACGCCATTCAGTTTCTATTGGGAACCCCCATAAACAGCCACAGCCTCACTTCACTCACATTTCCAGAAGATCAAATAATTTCAATTTGTCTTTCAATTCATTAAACATTTTTATTATTTGATATGATAATAGGAAACTATAGTCACTGGTTATAATCTCGACCAATATTAATACATATGTAGGTAATCCTACGGCACCAGCTGTGGTCACAACCAAGCCAACGACAACAACTACACCAGACCCTTTTGCTAATGGAGCTACCTTATTCCCACCTAGGCCTTCTGCTAAGCCTGTATCTCCAGTTGTGCCCAGTGCTCCAAATAAAAATGTTCCGACTGTCCCAGGAACTAATATTGAGTGTGGATTCAGTAATGCTACTCACAAGCGCATTGTTGGAGGACATGATGCTGACAAAGGTTACTATTTTTTTTTTTGAATTCCCTGAAACAAATGACTCCTGGTAAAAAATTATTTCCCAGAGGGAATTGCTTCTGAGGAATTAGCAATAACTTTTAAAAATTAACAAAAAATACTAAATGCAAAAATAAATCTCTTTCCAGGAGCATGGCCTTGGATGGCTGCGCTGGGCTACAAAGATGCTGACACTGGCGGTGTGAATTTTCTCTGCGGAGGAGCCCTGGTATCAGACCAGCATGTGGTTACGGCATCACATTGCGTCCATAATAGGGATGATTTGTAAGTAACTCACAGTGCTGATTCTATTGTGAGTGACGTTTTTTTTGTTCTGTATTGGGTTCTTTAAACGAGAACTTGAGATGTAATCATCGCAATTTCCATATAACTCCTTGCTGCAGGCCTGACTCTAATCAGCATGTGGCCAGAAATGATTGTTTACTTTTGTTCGATAAAGTTCGTAAACATTTTTCCCAGAAAGGAAACATCATAGGAGATGCTGCTAAAATATGACAGCTTGGTTTTTGTCGTGTACGAAAGAACTCCTTGCAATACTAATAAGTAAGAAATTAAAAATGCCAGAGGTGGACAAACAAAAAAGTTGTACAAGGCTTTTATATGTAAGCAGAACTGTCGGTCAGGGCTGTAAGGAGTGTTTTAGCATTACCAAAATAATATAACTATGGAATTACTGAGTAGGGGATTACACATATTTAAAAAATCAGCAAATAGGATTCCTGAGCTAAATGAGCTTTAGACGGACGAAGGGAAATTAATATTGTAATTATTCCAATATGGTGTTGCCAGAGAGCTGACAAATTTAACTGCCAATATGAAATATTATCTTTCTCTTGCAGGGCTATTATCAGGTTCGGCGATTTGAATCTCTTCACTGATGACGATGGGGTGACACCTGTGGATGTGCCAGTTGCGGAGGTGATTAAGAATCCAAATTACAACCCAACCACTTTCCAAAATGATATTGCGGTGATAAGACTCAAGGAAAAAGTGCCTATTTCATGTGAGTCCCCCGATTAATTTCATAATGAATGGTGCTGAATTTATTCTCAGATGATCTTTTTAAAATATTGCCTGAGGGGGAATTAATATGTGATTTGTTTTTTAGTCCTAGTTCATCCAATATGTTTGCCCACATCCGTTGAACAGAGGAGCAATCTTTTCGAAAATGATAACCCTTTTGTGGCTGGATGGGGTGCTATTCAATTTAGTAAGCCCAGAACTAAAATATCGTACATACAGACACATGCAATTATTGATTCAGTCGGGGTATACAATACTTGGAATCAATGAGAACAATATTTGCGCGTCTCCATACAACAAATAATATTAAATCGGAAAGAAGTCAGAATAAAAAAAGATGTTTTTAATTTTAAAAATTAGATGGGCCCACCAGTGTGACACTTCGCGAAGTTCAGCTGCCTGTTGTTTCCAATTCCATTTGTGAAGAAAAGTACAAGCCATTTAAAAGTTCGCAAGTAGACTCTACTAACATTTGCGCTGGATTCGCACGCGGCGGAAAGGATGCCTGTCAAGTAAGCCTAGATTCTTTGTGACAATTCAATATACGTGAATTCAATCTACTTTGTGTAGCCAGTAAATATAAAAGATCGTGTTTCTTTTTGCTACAGGGCGATTCCGGAGGGCCTTTGATGATGCCACAACCTGGACAAAGATACATTCTGATAGGGGTGGTGTCATACGGGTTCCGCTGTGCCGAACCCGGGTTTCCTGGAGTTTACTCGCGCGTGACGTCCCATGTTGACTGGATTATTGACACAATGAAGAATAAATAAATGGGCGAAATCTGGAATAGTTCATGATCCTGTTATTACATTACATATATTGATCATGGTATTAACAAACTGTCGTTGTACAGAGAAATGCACGGAATATCTAAAGTATTATATTTAATGTTAAACCCACGATTTCTCATATTTATAGTATTGGTTATAAACTGTTTGCCAATTAATGCAATACTTAGTTGTAGGATTCCAGTGAATTCAGTGTAAAAATAATTATCGTTAATAAAAGTATATTTGCATACATTAAAACACATTGAAAGAGACGTAAAAGTTAGTTATGAAACTTATGGCACTAAATTATTCAAAGATAGGATTACTCACCTTGAGTTAACCCCTCTAGACTGGGATAAGCTGAGACGAAGAACAACATGTCATTTATCATAAACAAGCATGTCCAAAAGAAGAAAAATCTTTTAAAACAATCACTAATCAAGGAAAAGTGTAGATTTTATCGGGAAGTTGCTTATGGTATAGGCAACATTTCAAGTTTTATTCTTTGTTACGTATACTTACAGCTATGATACATACCAGTTAGTATTAAGTACATAATCATTATTACACAGAATATTTTACTCGTACCATCGAATATTGGAACTAATATGTTCTTAAGCATGTTGACGGTTCCAGACTCTACAGTACAATAACAGTTTAATTTATTCGATTCATGTGAAAATTTGTAGGTAATACTTGATGAAGTAACCGTCGTATCACTGGCAACATGATAAATACTTTACTCAACTTTTCATATCAACATTCCTGCTCCATGGACTCCTCTTCATCAGGCTATATTAAACATTATACAAAATCTAATCTAATTCGCTGTAGTGAGGTTATCAATACATTAGTTTACTACTGCAAACCAGCAGCTTATTGAATATATCGTTCTAAAAAAATTTTACTGAAAATATTTGATTCCTTCTTCATGGTAAAAGTTCCATGGAAAGCAGGTGGTAGAATTACACATTATATTACTGCAATTTGTATACCCTACACGACAGGTTAGTTCTGGAAAGCATGAACGTGATAAACTTAATCATAAATAATAAAACTACATATATAGACATGCATTTATCTGCCATGTGTAATAATTATAACAGATTGAACATATTTAACATGCAGAGGAGCAAGAATGATAATTAGGAATGCATTTCGATAGATAGACGGAAATTCATTATTTAGCTTAGTACAGCACGTTCATTTCAAGAAATCCTCCTTAAGTGTAATTAATTTGCGGACGAGTTCCTTGAGTTATAGAGCAAATAGATTGTTTTCCATATTTCAGTATATCTTGCTTCATTACACAATAATGTGTAGTACAATAATGTTTTTACAAGTACTTAAAGTTGTTTGCTGCTTTTTTTGTATTCATTTAAAATAGTGAATCTAGCCATTCATGACGGCTCTCACAAATTCTTCATAATGAACATTTCCTTGGGAGTCTTCATGTCCTGCCAGCAACTGTTCTACCTCTTCATCTGTCAATTTTTCTCCTGAAATACAACAAGTTCCACCATGAGTCCACATAATAACAACAGATCATCGAGCAGGAAATGATATAATCTGTACATTTTTAAACAAACTGGCTTATATGCTTGCAAAGCAAACATAATTTTTGTGAATACAAATAGCTACACTAATTCCAAAACCTTTGACCTATGTAATCTATCATATGAAGCAAAGAATATAAATAATACACGCTAAAAACTTTAGGAGCAAGAAGCTGGATATTTGCATCATGATGAATAGCTCAAAATACCGTTGCCTGAATCTGGTATAAGTAAAGGGTCATAAGGATGAATCTTTTGAGAATCCCTGTACGTGCATATGCACAGAGGCGACACATAAGAATTCATGAAATGTTTGATGACGGTCTATTAATTCAATATAAACTGACATATGATGACAAATGACATAATAAGCAGATGTAGACACCGTGCATTTCATTTTTTCCAAATACAGACTACTTTTTTAGTTGTGCAAACAACTGATAACAGCTGCAATGACGCCTGTGACAGTCATAGAGGACATGAGGCAATCATTTTTTATAAACTTTTCCTATACCCATACCAACTCGAAGGTTTCTTTTACCATGTACTAAATACATTTCCGCTAATGCTTACTGAAGCCTAGATAAACGAAACAATCGATTTAGTAACTTATTGAGATAATGGTATGTTAAATCAAAGTCACATTGTTTCTGTTTCATACTAACGCATGTATATACATCTATTGTTTCAAAGGCTGGGAATCCAGATTGTACAAAGCCGTTTTTTACACGTAATTCAGGCATACTTTATACAACCCAAACCTTAATAATCATAATAATTATCGCCATTCGAGCAAGCAGAATACAATACTAACATGGATTGGATGAAGTTCCGGTTAAATAAACTATCCTACGCAATCCTACCATGTAAGGAAAATAAAAATATTTCCTCATAGGGATATAACGATAAAATATTCTGACAGATGCTGTATACAATTTGCTTCTATGCTCGCTACCAGCAAACTGATGTCACAAAAAAGTTAAAATACCGTTTTGAAACTCAAGCTATGCTATCGTAATTTCCATCTAAATTTGAATTTTTTACGCCTATTTTTTTGCCGCAATTATTAGGCACTAATTGCTAAATCCAAAAACGAATAATTACTTACCCAATGTGGTTAATAAATGGCGGAGTTCCGCCGACGAGATGTACCCATTACCATCTTTGTCGAAATGCCTCAATCCTTCGATAAAATCTTCTGCAGTATCATGGCTTCGGTTCTTAGAAATTGTAGAGTAAATGGGAAGGAAGGTTTCAAAGGTGATACGCTCATCTACATGTATTAATTAAATTGTTAACAACAGGCTCCAATAACAACTCACTCCAACTAAAATGAACATCACTGTTTTCAGTTGAAGCAATAAATTCTACAAAAATTCTCCATTCTCCACACCTGGCTTATGTTGATGAGTAAGTTTCTTTACATCGCCCTCCGTTGGATTCTGACCTAACGCCCTGAGGACATCTCCAACTTGATTTACTTGTATTTTGCCATCACCTCGGTTGTCAAAGAGCTGGAATGTTTCCATAAACTCGTCATCCTGGTAGCTGGAACCCATGCCTTGACCTGACTGCAAAGTTAAAGGAAAAGCAGTATTAAAATTAAATCACACTACATGGAAGCTCCCTTCAATATAACAACATTAACTACCCAAACCAATAACGTCACAAAAAATAATACATACAGTGTTATATTACTTTAGCTTCCAGCGAATCCCTAACTTTACAAGGATTACCTCACTCACCATGTGTTCTTTCGAACCAAATACAAGCCTTGGTACATACAAAACTGTTTTTTTACAGCAGACAGAAATAAAAAATAAATGCAAACATATACCACCACTTCATCCTGAACAACGCTTCGTAAATTCAGATTCTCAAATCTCTAAATTTATTATACACGAACCAACATTCTAATAAGCAATACTAAACTCTGGATACACGGCCGTTAAACCAATAAGTACAGGACTCGACTCCATAAAATCCTACAGAAGGAAGAAATAACAAATGAACGCAAATATAAACCACCACTTCATCCTGAAACACTATTCTGAACCCATCCCGAAGACCACCTTCTCAACAAACTCAAAGTTAATTAATATTCAAAAACAAACTAAACCAACCTATATATTGTAAATTCCTCTTGTAAAATCAATACCCCTCGAAAAAAAACACACTCCTCTAATATCTACTAATAGCACAGGTGGTTCATGTTTATCAAACAACTAAAATATATTTAATTATACTCCCTACCCTCTGCTCCACCAAATAAAGTACATACTTTTACGACAGATGCGCTTCCTGCTTCACGCTCTACTAAACCGTCAACAAATAGCTCCCAAATATGTAATTTCCCTACATATATCCACCAACCCAACATACTTTTTTAAATCAACATACTTTCCTCCAAACATGATGATCACCCCACATTGTAAACAAACCTTACCGCAAAATATCCATCAGTTATTAACAAACCAACTATGAGCTCATTAAAACCTTAAACTTCATATGTTCCTTCTACACACACAGACTCTATACTTCTATACAGCCTCTGAAATCAAATAAGAAACTAAAATTCCAACAACAATCGACAATAGCAAAAACTTTCAATACTATTTACACACAATATATGACCTCATCCCAAACAAGCACACTTTACAAAGTTAAACCGTGGAACAACGCTACATGACTATTATGACTCGATGACTCAAAGCTCGGCAAACCGTCGGTACCGTTCTAAAAAGTAGGACGATTGACGATGAGTGGACCGACAAAACGGAACTAATCCAATCAATCCCCTTAAACTAACTCCAAAAAATTCTTCCAACAATCCCAATCCCACACAATCCACCTATAATTTGAACAACAACACCAATAATTAAAAAAACTACACTTTAATTACAACAACCCCTCAAAATTAAGCACATGTAATAAAAAGAACCCATCGACATCAAATCATAAAATACAAGAGGTACAATAAAAGAAAATGTAAATTCCTACTAAATAGCTCTCCATGAAATCCAACTTTTTTTTATTATAATACACAATAAATCAAAATGAAGTTAAATATTTATAATCTCACTAAAGCACACACGCTCTGAAAGCTGACAACACGATATAATTCGAAGAAGACTCCTCCGCACACACTAGTCAAAATATTTCCACAAGCCTGATTCGAACAACTTTAATGTACTTGAGTCAAATTCCGTTGGAGATGTTTAATTTATGAAACTATTACCATTTGGATATTTGAAACGAGGTTTCTTGAACTTCTCTATTTGCGTGAGTCGGCTGTCACTGAGTCTGTCAGAATTTATACTGACTCGTACACTTTTTTCTTGAACGGATTTGAAATGAACAAATAATATAAGGACTAAGTCACTTCGGCTCCACACCCTCTCTGGCTCTCTAACTCTTTCTATTGTATGTATAGAGTATATACGTCCTATATATAAAAAGTAAAGTATGTATATACAGTACTTTATAATAACTTATACGAAATCTACAATGAATCAAATCCAATGCCCACTTATGTGACGAATTTCAACTTTCAGAGAGGTTCCACTTACCCTCTTGGACTCTCGAAACAAATGGCAATAAATGGCAAGCAGGAGCAAATATGGCAATGCAACGTTACGTTAAAGTATACGTTCCTCACTCACACTCACTCCGTTCACCAATGTATAGTTTTTAATGGGATGAAGACCTCTCCGTGTATGTGAACTAGCCGACTGGCCAATGTGTATGTACTTTTGGACGTGATGAGCTGTCCCTGTGTAGGGTGTACTCAGTGTACTGTGTGTGTGTGCTCTTCTGTGGAGATATAAGCCTATATGTTATTCAAAGGTAGTATTATTTTGCAGTAAATGATTTTTTTTTTCGCAAAGTTCAATGTTGTTTGCTTATGCTTCTCTATATCTATCCTTCTCTCTCTCTCTCTCTCTCCCTCTCTCGCATGGAGTGAGTGAGCAGACACATAGAAAAAAAAATACAAGGTGTATGTGTGTGTATGGTATTACCTTCTTTAGCATTTATCAGTGCAGTGGTTTGGCAGTTGGAGTGTGTACCTGTGAGGTTCTGTATGTATTAGCTGTAGATAAGGGCTGTAGCTGGGCTGATGAGTAATGTCACTAAATACATGTCAGGCCTAAAATTCCTCTACTCTTGTTGGAAATGTTGGTGAGTGTGTGTGCCTTCCCCAGTCTCGGGGTTTTAGGAGGGATGACATAAACGGCAGTGTTGAGCAGGTGGAGTTTGAGGAGGGGAATGAAGTCTGTATTTTGGGGTATGGTGAGACAGCGGATCGGACACCTGTCTGGTGCAGCTGTGAGTTAGTTGATGGGGTGTGTGAGTAACGGGATGGGTGGAAGGAAGTAAAAAAATTTGTTAACAGGATTTGGGAAAGGTAATTTATTGGTGTGTATTTCGAAAGGTGTAGGAAGAGTATATTGGGTAGGTTCAGGTTCAGACTACTCACAAGGTATGATTCTCTTAAGTGATGCTCCTGGATGTGGTTAAAACTTTACGCATGTTTTAGTACTTCGTTGGTAAGCCTCTGAAGTTCGAACTCAAGTAAATGTCTGATTGTGAGTACAACGCTGTACTGGGTGTAAAAAAAGGGTCATGAGTAACTAACTACCTGATTCCCTGGGGATTGCTTGTTAAATTCCATTTAGGCTTCTTGGAAGTCGAAGATAGTAGGACATTTAGTTATTTTTACCATTCCATACAAGAGCATTTTTGTCGGCGAGGATAAACTTTTAGGGGGGTTAATTTTCCATGTTAAAAGTAAATTGAGGCTTGTATGTGTTCGGTTATATTCTGTCTGGTACGTGTAACCAATATGGTCTTCAATCCGACACAATGTCTTGAAGAAGCCCTCCGGTCCATCGTAGAAAATGTTACATTGTTGAAATAGCAAGTTGTTTATTTGCTGGGATAATTTTTTAAATAAAATAAGACCGTTTGTGAATACTGATGAGAGTAACGAACTCACATGGTAGGATTTAAAGGATGTAATTCCAAAAATTTTACTAGGGATAGGTTTTTGGAGACAAATTGCGTTTTTAAAACGAAGTATTGATGTGGTTTCATAAATAATTATCGAGTTTTAACAATTGTGGTAATGCAACACTAACTAAAAGATTGTAAATAAATATTTGAGTGCTATAAATTGGTCCAAAAGTTCTTGCATTGTTGCATAAATCCTTGTTATGGCAAACGTAAATTATATCATCCTTTTGTTTTGTGCAGGCCATATCCAAAGTTAGACACTCTCGTCTGAGACCGTTTGGTCCTCTCCTTAAAGAACAACCGTACGGAGGAGACATGCAACTTTCCATTAGCGTACTTTTGTTAGGGTGTTTGCAATTAGTCGGATCGGTGGTACCCATGAGATAGTGGCAGAAGTAGCAAGTAAGGTTCTTGGGGTTTTCTGCAAAGTGTGAGGCCCGTTTTATGAATTCGATATGTAGATAAAAAATTGAAATGTTTATATGTGGTAATCTAGTATTTCCTTACGCGCGTATTTTACGGGTACCAAAAATAACATAACAATGGTCGTTATAAGAAATAAAGATCGAAACGGCAAAACCATGACGCTCCTTCCCAATCTGGACTTTTATTTTGAATGGAAACGACAAACACGGCAATAAGCAGGAGCAAGCAGTAGCAAGAAGTTTAGAGTTTTCACTTGGCTGAAGGATTTTTGTGTCACTATTGCATGATGGTCCACAATCAATGTATGCTGATGGAGCAACTTTCCATTTGAATTTATCATGATTTTTCTCTCTTAAAGAACATTGTTTTTGTTTCTAAAAACTAATAATTTGTTGCAAATTATATAACATTCTAAATTTTATTTATGCATCCCTCTTAAATTTCAAGTCAACTAATTTGTAGTTTGCACAGCTTCCATCACAATTTACCAATGAACTGTTCAATAAATTCGAGTAAGGGAAAAACTTGCGTTTGTGTATTTAATTTAAAAGCGTAAAAGTGAAAAGTATATAAATGATAATTATCAGGGTGAAGTAATTCACTTTGAAGGTAATGTTTGAAGAAAAAACTTGTTTTTACCAGCATAGGTTAGATTTTTCTATGAAGTCAGTGAATATTCCATGAAACGGGGTGACCCATAAAACGAAGCTTTAAAAAGGATTTTTATAAATAATGATAAAAATAGCAATAACTAGAAAAGTTACTTTCGCTGTTATTTCGAAGTCTAGCTGCAGAGTTTCTGATATTCTGTCGATTCTCTCATGTCCAACAAAAAAGTAAATGTAATACAGAGCGTATTATATCCTTTCTCTCCCGCTTAACGCAAGCAAGGTACAATGATGCAAAATATATTTTTGTTTCATTTTGATGTAAATTCTTTTCCAGATTTTCAAAATTTGTTTCATTGACCTAGGTCAAGATTTAAGGATACAATCGACAAAGACTCAAAGTCAAAATTCTTCGAGGATTTTAGATATGTACTACAAATTTTTGTTCCCACTCAAATTTTTCATCAAAAACTTTTATTGCTACTTTTTAGGAAATTTTATAGGGGCTGAGGTCCTGACAGCTATCTATGTGTGTTGAGAATTATGGGCATGACAAATCAGAAAAATAGGTTGGAACGCTGTGTTTGTTTAAAATATCATGGGAATTTATTTGAATTTAGTATCATCTCTAAGTCAAAAATTGCGGTCTCAGGATCTAAACCTGTGAGGCAAAGTTTCTTTATTTTAAATAGTTGCTTTAAAAATGAATATATTTAATTTGATTCAAGTTTACCTCACGGTACCCGTCGAGACCACAATTTTTGACTTACAAAAATGTTGTTAGAATCAAATCAATTTTTATGAAATTTAAAACAAACACAGCGTTCCAAACAATTTTTCGGATCGCCAGGCTGTCCGCGGGAAAAAAATTGAAGTTAGAGATTTCTCCTTTTCACATTTTCCTCCCTTTACATCTTAGTTGAATTTCCGCAACCTTGTTCTCTGTTTTTACGAGTAGTGTCGACAATTCGCAATACATGGACCTACATGGATAGTTCTCAGGAAATATAATGAAATTTCCGCCAATAAGCGTTAAAACGATTTTTGAGGGAAATTATAGCCGGGATGCCGGAATTGTTAAACAACTTTAAAGCTTCTCGTCTTTGACGATTGTCTACTAATGTCTACTCAATTCTGGAACTAGGCCAATGAAATAAATTTTAAAAACATGGAAAAGAATTTGCTTCAAAATGGGTGAATCAAATATTTTGCGTCGATACCCCTTACTTGCGCCAAGGAGCGGGAGAGAAAAGGAAATGATAAATCATACATGTAAATATACCAATTATTGCTACTTTATATCGAAACAACAAAACCTTCTTGCCAATTTGGTTAACCCAAGGGCCTCCGTTACATCCATACTAACCTTTGCCGATCTTGCAAAAACATTCTTTAAAATATCTTTCCATCTTGGTATAAAATACACCTAATAACATTTTCTGTGCCGGGGCAAAAATATTTTGGGCATATTTTAATTTAACATGAATTTTTTTGATTATATAATGAGAATATGACCCTTTTATTATACAAACTAACTTTTGTTCCTTTTAGGGTGCAATCATATAGAAATAGTTTTCTGTAATTATTAGATTAGGCGGTAGGCTGACACTTGTCTTTCCAGCGCCAGATCCTCTGGTATCATGAAGGAGTTTAAGACTGGCAAGCAATGAATCACATACTTGAGTGTCTAATCATGAGTACATGCATTATGTTCGAGAACTGTGAATAGGGACTTTGGAAGAGATGGGAGCCCCATATGGTATGCATTACAAACTCACATACACGTTCTTCAATCGTTCATTGTCGGTCTATAATGCGGTCGAAGAATTTTTAGGGTGAGAGTAGCATCTATGTGTGAGCATAAGGCAAACGGAATTTCATGTCCATTTATGGTCTGTTACATGCAAGAGCACGGCTTTTAAGCAAGGCATTCGGTTCACCCTTAATATCATGAAACGAGCCCTCTCAACAGTCTCGTCTCATTGAGAGACAATATCTCAACCTCCTTCATTTCATTGGAAAAACTCAAGTCGCTCGTGTAACAGTATCATTGTTGCTTTATGGCAATGGTAATAATTCTATACACCGTTGACTGTTTCAGACTTAAGCCCCTAAGCCCAGCTCTAATGTGAATGGATACTGAATTTAATTAAGGCAGCAATGAGTACAAGCACGAATTCTATTAAATCGAGTGCAATGAAAAAACATAGAATGCTTACTAATGCCTGCTAAGCGGCAAGACTGAACAGGTGCCAGCTTGATAAAAATGATAAGGAAACTGTGAAAAAGCAAAATATCACTTGTACAATACAATAATTAAAATATACCTGCTTGCTACAAGTTTTCTAGAGAGGTGCATTTTACATTCATGATTCGTAATAATTTGACAGGTTCATCTTTGCTTCTTATCGGACAATAAGGATATTATTAATTGAGGTGGCTGCTTGTTAATTTAAAATAATATTTAGGTCCGTGTAATGATGAAAGGTGAGTTGAAATGAGCATGATTATGGGTATGGTAAGTATTGAATGTGTAGTTGGAAATAGAATGGCCAAAACTGAAGACGAATGTTTATCTTGGACTTTGATTGGAGCAACCATGATGCAATGTTTCCTTTTCCTTCTATTCACCTTCACCTGTCAGATTGTCAGCTGTGGGCTGTTGACTGCAGACCATTTATGAAGTTAGAAAGCAATTCTGTTGAATTAAAAGGCTATGGGCATTGGATAAAAGATATTCTTTCAATGATTATAATTGTATACTTCAACAGTGACAGGTATATGAAGAATTCTTTGATGTGCACGATATCCGTGATGTTGTTATTACAAATGTATTCGAATATATGCAAGAATATCCATTCCCTGTTTTAGAGTTCAGGTATTTACAACAGAATGTACGAACATTTTCAGTATTTTCACTAAAATGGTAAAACAAATTTAATCAATATTTTTGGTTGATTACTCAGTTTTATTGTAAAATAGAGTAGCCAAAAGGAAACGCCGTTGTTACAGAGGAACTGATATCGGAGAGCTAAAGGACTCGTAGATGTTGGCTGCAAAAACTCTCAGAGTCTCAGCGTGGATGCTTGCTATAATAAATGGATCTAATTCGTTCAGGTTATTGGGAGAGAAAGAATTGAAGATAGGTATCAGTTTTGCTAGTGGAATGGAGACATCGCTAATTAGGTGATTATAGTTGATACTTGAACCATTACTTGCAACAGTGGAGGTACTGGCACTTGGAGAGGGAGGAGCAGAATCTCCCAGAGCGCTGTCATTGAGTGAAGTGTTGCTTTCGACCGGACCATTTGTAGCTTGTTGTGGGACGTGACTTTCGGCAATAATATCAACGAGTCTGTCCAGAAAATGACTGACTCCGTGAGTTTCAAAGGATGTTATTAAAGATGATGCATCACTAGATTGGAGGAGATCAAAAGTTTCACACATGATCTGCTTTTTCATATCTTCGGCTTCTTCAGGAATTTGAGCTGGGTCGCTAGTATGCATGAAATGATCGTAGCGCTTTGACACATCAGGGGGGAAAATGTATTTCCAATAGTTACCCAAAGGACTAGATCTTGAACTTCCTTGCTGCCTTTCAACGGTTTCATCACTTCGGATCAAATCGATTATGTGCCACAGTATTTGTTCCAGCTCTTGAATTGTGAGGCGACGTTTTAGAGAGATCGGGCCGACCACTGCCTTTGTTTTCTGATAAATGTACGCACACATCCGCTGCATTCCTTCTTTTACGAAGTAATGAGCGACAGCCAAGTAGTCATGTTGGAGTTCCGCGTCCACACCGGTATTCCCATTCACATTTCCATTTCGTGGTTGAGACGAATTCCCACTTCGTTCAGCTGGCTCTACAAGGGAGTCTTGAATCATATACCCTCCTATTACACTGAGTTGTATTCGAAGCAATATATTCAGTAGAGTGGTGCCGTACACAGACGCAAGAATCCGGCTGAATGCAATACACTTCATTTCCTCCCAAATTTCCAATTTGTTTGCTGCCTTCTCCTTCAGCGCGGTCGTCAGGATTTCCACATTCAAGCTCTTCGCTATAGTCTCCTTCAAAGTTGGCAACAATGAAATAAATGTTGTAACAGAGTTTTCGTTTGTTCGTTCAAAATGCTCTCGTTTTTTCATCTTCAGCCATACTTCCTTCGTCTGATCCTCATGATATTGCAGAACTTTATTCGTAGCATACCGAAGGCCATAAGCGGCAACTTGGATTGCTATTCCTCCGTAAACTACTTTCTTCCAATGGTTTTGAATTAAAGATTTTGCCCTTGTGAACATCTTGTAATCTAATTAAAACTACTACCTTTTATAACGTAACGTACACTAACCTACACTATTACCCTAATCCTCAACGACTACCACGCTCTACCAACACCTAATTAATTATGATGCCAAAAATTCAGTGTCCGAGCTTGGTGATCCACCCAGTCCCGGGTTCTTCTCCAGTCTATTCACGACGAAATTAGTAGTGTCAATAAATCTTTGAACGCAGTTCACAAGGCAAGTTTCCGTACGGGATTCCAATCGAGCTGATGGTTTATCCACGCAAAGATCCCAGCACTGGGAATTCAGTCCATGCACGAGTTGCTACACACACAAAAACCAAATCAAATCATAATTAAATTCCCATTACTTCCTCACTCCCATCCACCAACCACCACAAAAAAAAAACCATCTTCACAATAACCTCTCCTACAATAATCCCTACAGTCAAAGCCAATCAGCCACCTGAAATCGCTGCCTCTGTGTCTCGATTTCAATGAAACTTTGCAATTGCGGGTCTTTCGCAATATCCTCAAGGCTCATTCTGTTCTTGGGCCGGTCACAAAGGAACGGGGAGTTGGCGCAATGATCAGCACGTTTGACACCTCAATCCCAACTTTTCCCTGTCTTCTCTAACTCTCCAAGACCTTTTCAAATCCTTCTCACCTCCACCTCACTGACGTCTAAAATTTACCAAACAACAACAATATATCAACAATACAACAGATTGATCTCATCAGACTTTCCCACAAAATCAATCATACATCGTCTACAGCTACAGCCCTTCCTCCAGCTCCAGCCCTCAACCTCCCACAACCCCAAATTCCCATAAATGTCATATCCTTCTACACCCATCATTATTTCCAACGATTCAATTATGAAATTATCCAACTTCTAAATTATTTACCCCATCAACACCAACCCCCTAAAATACAAACACCATAAAATTAACACTTAATTAAATCCGTCTACTTAAGTCCATGTCTACTAATATAATTTAACTCTATTTACACTCACCTTCCTTGTCGTCCCTTAATTAAGACCAAATCTGGGAGCAATTAACTTCAATTTACCCTGAAAAAAATAACAGAATTCACACACAAGCTTCCGAATGCTTCCACTTCGACTTCCACAACCAACAAACAAACAAACCGTCGTCGTCGATTTCCTCAGCCCTTGAAAAATCAAACTTTCCTAACCCAATATTTCCTGGAGTTGTCACTAAAAACACCAGATAGCACTACAACAAGCATTTGGTTTCGAAACCGTATAAAATAATCCAATGGACCTATTCATAGGCAACATTAATTTTTAAAAGATCAATTTACCTGTTTTTAGTATCTTCTTTAAAAGCACTTTTTTCCTCCAGGATGTCAGAGGGTCAAGAACGTTGAAACTTGCGACTTTAAAAATAATATTGTATAAATTTGTGACACTATAACTTTATATTAACTTTGTGACCTGTATCCAATCAATTCTTGAGCTTACACTTTGTTGCTCATTCCTGCCTCTGTGTCTACGTGAGACGGCGGACAGATGAGGCTCGAATGACCCTTTCGTTGTGAGTAGAAACAGAGGACTGTGGGATATTCAAATACAGGAGTAAATGTCCTAAATGTCGTATTTAGTCATCTAAGTCTCTCTATCCATAGCATCTGATCGCTTGTTGTTTGTTTGGCAGTCACAGTCACAGTCACAGTCACACACTGGCTCGTAAAAGAAGTGTAATTCCAGTGTCTCCAGGAATTAATTAATTTGGGTGGAGAATAAATCCGAACCGAACTCTGGACCAGGAACATCAAGAATGGCCAGTAGTGTTTAGTTTGTTTGGAGGATTCTGAAGGAGTCTAATGATAAATCAGGATTTCATTAATTATTTTTTAATCGAGATTGTACTTTAGTATTGTTGGAGTTTAATTGAAAGGGTGGACCAGAGCTTTAAAAAATGGAGCTGCTATATGAGATGCGATATCCGGGAACTGACGGAAGTCATGTGCCGAAAAGGTAATAATTTTGACATTTAACACTGCAGGAATAACTTGATTGATGAATGGGGCAGTGGGATTTGATTTGTTTGTATTATTACTTTTGTTTTGTTTATAGTTTGACTTTAATGGTGTTTAAAGGGGTACAATTGCCGACACCAAACATGATTGGGTTTGAAGGGTGGAATTAATTTAGAGTGTGGGTCAATTTATGATGAGTGTAGATGCTGAAGATTTATTGGTAAGGGGTGGGAATGGAAGCGTTGAAATACGGAAATTGAAGGGTTGATACTATTAGTAACGAGGAGGTGTGAACGAGGAATTAATCAGAGGGGGTTATTTGTTTTTTTTTTGCAGAATATCACCGGATAGAAAAGCAACGTGCGCTGTTTCACTGAAAAACCTGATAGCCTTTACTTCCCATGCGGATCTGACTAAAAGGACAAAATTGACGAATTCGCTGGCGGTGGATACTTCGGGAACGCATGTCTATGTGGCGGATTTAAACACCCCGTGGGACTGTTATTTGTAAGGGGATGATGCTCATTTTTATCTTCGTAGAGAATTTAAGGTGGTTCAGTATTTAAATGGGGTGTTCTTTTAGGGTGAAGAACAGTTCTGTGGAAGTTTCCAATCTAAATTGGTCCATCAAGGGTCAGCTTCTTGTTGCCACTGAGGTGGGGATAGTGGAGGTATATGAAATGCACGATCATCTATTTAACAAATGGCATATGGTTTACGAAGGGGTTTTCCCTGGTGAACCGATTCTAGCGTCTTGCTGGCTACATTTTCCGAAAAAGGTATTGATTTTTGAACTTTGGTGAAACTAAGACAGTTAAGTAGGTATTCTAGTTATTATATGTATGATTTGCATTTATAGGTTTGCCTGAATCCGGAGAAGCTGGATAGTATGTTGTATAGTGAGAAGTATGATATTCGTCAAATGCCGTCAAGATCTGGTTTCGGGAACAAGTCCTTGGATGGTTGTCTGGTGGTTACAGCTACTGGCTTGTTAGGAGCTATTGTTCGATCTTCAGACGATTCATCAAAGGTGACAACTTGTGTGGAGAAAATAGTTGCTGTTCGAAATCGAATCAGTTGCACAGACATGGCATACTCAAAAGGTATCGTTTTCAGTTATTAGTGGCAAAGGATTTGACTTTTAAATTCCACAAAAATGTCCTTAATTTTGTTCTTTTATTACATAATCAAAAAATGGAAAGGGGGGGGGGGGTTTAAAAACAATTGAAATGAAAAGTAGGGGATAGGGGCACTCTGTGCTGAAATGTCATCCTCAAGTCCAAAATGGACGCTTGAATTTCAAATTAATAGTTTGAGAATGAAGTCTCGTTTTTTATGTTTTACGGGGAGTCCTTTTCCATTTGACATCTGCATAGCCTTTGTCCAAGTTTAACGCTGCTAACGATGTTTATATTTCATAGAAATTATCCCGTGATATGTGAAAAATTTTTAAATTGAATTAATTACCTCTTCTCTGTGTACAACTTCTGCAGTAACAAAACAATTTCTATTCAGCTGAAAATTCAATTCCATCTTCGGATACATGTATAAAATTTATTCTATTCCTGTTCCTGTTGTATTGAGATTGAAGAAGTTTTTATTGTAGTGATTGTAAATTATTACCATTTTTACTTTGTTACATATTTATACTTCACCAGTCAAATTCTTGGAGCTTAAAACCCTTAATAAATGTTCACGCATATTGAAATTGTTTTTTTTCAGTAGATGGAAACATAGTTATAGTAAGCAGTGGGAATAAAGTAAAACAACCCGTCCAATTAAACAGAGCTAGTGTTAGGCTAGTCGGTGGCCGTGACAAGGCTGAAATAACAGTTACAGCTTCGCAGTCATTATTTCTTCCTAATATTCCAGGTAAGGCAACCATCAATACGAATTAAATTATTCAATATGATGTAATAATCTCAAAGATTATAATTGTTAAAATTAGTTTTTCCGTTAGATCTACAACTCTCTTATTTTTTTAGATCATGATATCACTTCTGTGAGGTTTGGAAACAAGTCCAATCCTGATGTGCTCTTAATTTCGTTATACAACAAGGACAGCCACAGTAGTATTTTATGCCTTTATGAACTCATTAACCAGCCAGTAGTTCTCAAAGCCAGGTTTCACACAACAAATGAGCTGCTTCCAAATTACGTAAGTCAACGAGTTTATCATAATCATGCAATAATAAGTGCAACATTTTATTTCTCAGTTTTATTTATAGTGGTACATTCTTTGATTCTATTTGGCATATTGATTTTCCGCAAATCCTTAAACGTGAAACATTTCATGGATTGTTATTTTAGAAATTTTTTGTGTTATGATTCAATTCTATAACTGCGAGTCATTGGTGTGGTATGTTTTATAAATTGTAATGAATCTTTGTTCAGTTGCTGCATTTGTTGAATGTAATAAGATAAGTGTGTATCATTGTTGACAAAATCACGCCACTCATCATTGGCTGTAATTATTGTAAATGCTAAAAACTCTTCCTATTTCATGACCTAATGATCCATACAGGAAAATGAGTTGTCGTGGCGTGTTTTTATGTACATTTTGGTTAACCAGCAGTAATAATTCTGAGCTACATTAAATTCAATGAATTGTGAATATAATACATATAAATACATATATTCTTAAACAAACATTTACACCAATTACTTTGATGTGCATTAAAATGCACTATGATTATGTATATCTCTGTGTGGGTGGTTTATACTCTGTATTCAGATAAGATTATTGTGAAGAAAGGGTTTTCAAAAGTATTTGCAAGATTTTTACTAAGAAAAACAAAACTTTCGCCGTTCTGGCAAAATCACCACTGTTATCTGTGGCATAAAAATGCAGGTGTTAAATAATGGACTTGATTTATTATTACAGCGATGGCAGCAGTCAGCCCAAGTTCATTTCAATTCAAGTATAGAAGAGTTGTGCACTGTTGCGTTACCCATTACCACCAGTTCGTCAATTTCAGCGTCATCTCAGCAAAACCATAATCCAAGTGTAAACGCTGTGATACAGCCTTTGGTGGCAGTTTCACTTGGAAATGGTGCCATCCACCTTGTGCGATACGATAACTTACAGCAGGTAAGATCAGTTCCATCATTGTTTTCCCATACATATTTATTTACATATTCAGTACCTATTCGCTTAAGTACAACAAAAACTATCTTCCCAGCCTAGCTTTTCCTTTGCATGCCTGTTTTTATGCTGGTTCAGTATTTTTCGATACAAAAGAAGGAAAACTGCAAAACTTGTAAAGCACCAAATCCTTTTATGTAAGGTAATGAAAAAAGCATGAATAATTACGGTAAGTAGTTATATTTACATGGCATATAGAAGATAGATTTCAACAAAACCTTTAGTTGTTTCCGTATCGTATATCAGTTATAGAATCAATCTGATACCTTTTTGAATACATGGGAATACAGTTGAAGTGCTGATTGATGAAGAAGCTGCTCTTTTTTTCTACCGCTATATTATTACAAGCTCGAAACTAGTAATTTTATGTGTATACTATGTATAGAACTAGGACATAGCACCAACTGTGTATGTACCCCAAGTATGTTTGTGTTGTTTCCAATTTCTCAGTGGTAACAGTATGACAATATCCGAATGCTGCTTTTTATACAAATTACGCATTGATAGTGTGTAACTCTTGCTTTCGATAAGTTTCTCCCCAGTTTTATCTTCACTCGTTGTCCTTCATGCTTGACTGAGCTCAAGAGTGAAATGGAATCTCGTTCTTCACACTTCCATAAATCATGTCGTTGACTTCTTGTACTAATGTTGCTTGTTTCATACTGTCATTACACTGGCTGAACTATTTTGCCTGATGATGCTTTTGATGATCTGTGGTCGAGACTTGAACATTGTTTGTTTTTTTACACTTTTTACCACACTAATTGCTTCATAGGGTTGTGATGGGATTTCATAATGGATGTGGTCAATTCTAGGTTTAAGTATTTATCATTATTTCAAATTTGGCTATCCTTGTATTGCAACTGTCAACTTGAACTTGTGGTAAAACCTCAGTGAAGATGAAGACCTGAGTATGAGTGCGAATTACTGTGGCTACTTTTAGAGACTAACTTTTGAAAATGTGTAGTAATGGGTCAGATTAGTAAATTTCTTTTAATTCTAGGTTGGCATGCTCAATGCCCGTCATTTAAATTTTGGTATCAAACGGGAACGAGATGATGGACCAGAAGCTAAGCAGATGAAGCTGAGTGGCAACCATAACTTAAGTACTTTTGTTTCCATGCAGTTCACGTGGAGTGGTTCCATTTTAGTGGCCCTTAATGCCAATTCTGCCTTCAGTGTGTTCAGAATGTACTCGAACATTGATGCCAGTAAGGATATATATGTTTGAATTTTTGAGGGACTGTAGAACATTATTTATCCCTAGACCGGAATGCGGATGGATTCTAAATGGCAAGCTTTATAATAGATGACTATATTTAATCAACTATTCAACCTAGGTACGGCTACATCATTGATTGAACTAAGTATGGTGGGTGGACGGGATCCTTGGGACGTGCTAATGTGCTTGAGACAAAATCTCATCGAAAATATTGTTGACCGATTAAGTGAAACCTTTGCCAGACAGCCACCCCCAATTCAATGTTACTATAATGTTAAGATTTTGGTTACCAAAGCTGCCCTTTACAGGTAATATGGTTGCCTATGAAATGCAATTTTCATAACTACTCATTTCTTTAGAATTAATACGTTGAAAATACTTGTTAGTATGCCGGCTGTTGTAAACGAATGTGATAATTCTGTTAAATAGATTGGCCTGTGGAGGACTTGCCAGAAGTAACGATCAGCAAACACTACTCACCCTAAATTTAGTCTCGGGAGCTTTGAAGGCATTGCTGAGACCAAGTGGCCTATCGTCGTTGGATAAAGGTCCAGCAGAAGCTTTATCAGGTGTGCTATAAATTTTTAGCATCTCAGGCACATTCTACCGACAGTACAACAATTCACATTTTTTTATTTTTCTAGCTCTACTTAGCTCAAAGGGAGAGTCTTTATCTGATGTGGACCAAGTTCTAATTCATTCAGAAGCAAAGGAATATACAGTTGAGCCATCTACTCTTCAAAGTCTCCAGCAAATTCTTCAGTGGTGTGCTGATTTAGCACTAAAGCTTCTAGCAACCTTACCAGACTTGAGACATTCAAGGGCTCCAGGGGTAAGTTGACAGGATTTTCTTGGATTAGCTATAGTTTGATGTACGAATAATGGCGTGAGTATCAAAGAATCAAAACTGAAACGAGTTTCAGATCGGATTCCAAAATAATTTTTCGAGTTACTACTTTGGATTTTGCAGACTTTCTTATTTGATTTGCAGTGGGAAGTATGTCGAGATTCTAAAGCAGTTGGAGCTCTGCGGGAGCTGATCGTTCTTATGCGGATTTGGGGACTAATACGTAAGTCTTGTCTACCCTCTTTCAGAAGAACATCGGAAAATGTGGACATCCTTCCTATGCTGTTTCGCTTGTTAACGCGGCTCTCAGTGGCTCCACACGATCCGGATGAAACTCTTATCGGTGAGTAAACATTTAATATTCTTCGTTCTAAGTGCTTATCAGCTTTGCAAGTTTCCAACGCAAGTAATCAAATAGTGTAGAATTTTGTACTTCAGTCACTAGATTTAATTACGCCCAGACAGAGCTGTTCATTAGGCATCCGCTTTGGTAGTGTATGTCATTTGCCATATGTGCAGGGTAAGTGCATGTCCTTCCGCAAAAACAATTCTGGGATAGACGTTTATCATCGACGGGTACTTGAAGCTGGAAATGATATAGCCCATACTTTTAGAATAATTAATTATGATCAAAGCAGACTTATGTTTCTCGAGCTAGCGTTTAACAGTGTTGCTGACAATTTGCAGCCGTGGGAATAGACATTGAAACTTGCACGACTAAAAGCCATTTAAAATTTACGTAATTGTTTACTTCTGGAAATCAGGTCTTATGCAAGTGAGTGCATGTGGCATATATGTGCTTATGCTTATTAACTAATACATTTACTTCAAGCTTATTGACTCAGACTATAAGGCTGGACTATCTGTTTATCCGAAATCAGCCCTGATGTGGTCATTGTGGCATTCTTAATAATAGCTGTTATGATAGTATGACGGGTTGCACCAGTTTAAACTCCGTTTGAACTGCTACATATGTACATAATGTCCTGTACTTTTGTGTATGCTTTTATATCTTGGGATTTCTTACATAGAGAACTACATGATTAAACATGGAATCCTACCGCTACCCATTTACTCCTATCTTCGTGTCTATACTAATGTAGATACATTACATATAACTACTTACGCAATTGTAACTCGAGTTTCAAAGAAGGAAACAAACTCCAACTAAAGCGTATATATGAGTATCCCTGGTTATGCACATATTTATAGTTGCAAAGAAACTCTTTCAGTAGGTTTGGTTGGTAATGTCGCTGTTATGCCGAAACCGAATGCACTATGTATGGTATGTATTTTGATAGGACCCTTGTACCCATGAGTTACATCATATGGGATCGTTTTTCTCGTAAGTTTGATTCCACGACAGGAAGTCAACATGGTTATACTTGTGAGAAGGGACTGAAGAAATTGATATTAGTATGTATCTATATTTCTAAAGCACGGAGTCATGTATTATCTACGGCTATATTTCCTGTGTGAACACTCATAGACAGACCTCAATACCAGTAATTTCTGTTTTTTAATAACAGCAAGCACATTTGTCATTGAGATTCGATTCAACCCTGTCACCACTAGCTCATCTGCATTAGTGTTCGTTGGGAGGAAAGCAAGTTGTTTAATTAGCGCGTTGTTTTTTGTTGGTGTTGAATTTCATTTTAAATGCCTCAGTGATATTTTGGTACATAATTTATATGTATGTATATACCATCAAGGAGAACTTTTCTAATATTCGGTTTCAATTTCACTCCGCAATATGACTACCTTCAAGAGACTTCCATTTATTATGCTAATATAAATTCTACTCTGACCTGTTTTATTCCTTCCGATACTACTGTTGACTGTTAGTTTTAACTTCGCCCGTGATTTCGACGGATCTTTTTTTGCTGTAGTGAAATCATTCGAAACTGAATTTTCACTTAGCGTTTTTGTTATATTCACAACGTTACGTATTTGTCAATAATAATTATGTAAAAGGGGAAATTTGTGAGTCTGCACGAGAAACCTTTTTTTGAATACAACTTTTGTATTTAACCAAAGAAAGCATGGGAAATACTCAGCAACGTAAGTTTTTTAAAGTTTCGTAGATCTTAAAAATAGCTTAATAAAAATTTGAAATGTGTACATCCGGAAAACAGAGCTACGGTCAGGCTTGGGTTTATGGTTTATTATTCACTTAAATATTCATGTAACCAAAGTGAATTCCTTGTGTACATTACAAGATCTAGTCCGCCTTAACGTACTCAAAATCATGGAAAATTGTATTTTAAACGAGGAAATTGCATAAAAGGCGTATTTTAGGATCTTTACTTGGAACCGATACCCCTTATTTTCTATTTTTTCTTCATAGAGAAATTGTTGGACAAAGCGCAGTAATTATTTCTTTTTACTTACGATGGGTAACACCTTGTGGTCAACTTTTTGCCAATTAGTCAGACTGGAAATTCAAACTTTTGTTCTTAAAATGATTCCTATTGTTCGAAAGGATATACGGTTAACCGGAACTTCGCCTGACTGGAAACTTGCCAAGTTGGGCTTGAACTTGACCGCAGCTCTGGTTTTTAGCTTGGATTTCTGTTTTAGCATTTTAAGTTAGTTGGCTAAGTCAACCTCGATGTATTTAGCTCCAAGGGAGTTTTAAAATGTAAAATTCAAATTACAGGGAAGCCATCATGAAATATTTAGTTATTTATTGTGTATCATAATTATTTTTTCTGTTTAATTAACTACATAATTACACAATTGATGAAGCATTCATGGTTATTATGAATACAGATTATCTTCCAGCAAATCCAATAATTCCCCAACTTCAGGAAGTTAAAACCGAACCCAAGTCACAGCATTACATATTCTTATGGTTGGCATTAGGCTTCGCAGGATTCTTCTTAGTAGGGCTAATCGTAGGATGTTGCTGTCAGCGGAAGCCTAAGAAAGATGAGGATGAAGAATCCAAACTGACCAAAGGTTCCGTAACATCCAGACACCGAGTTCTCAGTAGTAACAGGGTATCAGTGAAGACTTCCCCTGTTCAGCCACAGCCAAAGTCCCCAACGAAGGCGGAAGAGGCGGGTAGTATGGCATTTGCCACAGCTCCATACAACGATTCTACCCTTCCCCTTCCCTATGAAGCGAAGTCTACTGGAAGACCAATGAGCTTTGGACCATACCGTTCTGTATCTCAACAAATTGCAGATTTTGAAGAGACCCTCATGATGGATGGGGGATACGAAGTGGAATTGTTAGCAAGGAAAGAGTCTCTGGCTAGGCAAGAGTCCCATACTAGAAAAGAATCCCTGGAGAGGAAAGAGTCATTGGAACAAGGTTTATTAAGCTCTAGTCAACATCCTCATCGTAGAAGTAGTGTAGGGATGGAAAGTCTCCGAAGTTTCAATGACTATTTGTTCTTGACCACAGACCTTTCACTTCACAGGGACTCCATCGACGAGTGTGATGAAAATTTAAGAAATGAGGAGGAACCAGCTGCTTCAAAATTAACTACAAGTCTTATTCCGGTTCAGGAACCTAATGATTCACCTGTGTCAGCCTCTAATATTAGTAGTCCTCAAGTAGAACCTTCCTCTCCAATATCTGCTCCTTCAAGTCATGCCCCTATCCTTGCACAGGCTAACGCTGCAACTCTGCAATTAGGGGTTAATAATCCGCCGGAGGGAAATTGACAAAAAATACTAATAAACCATAGATTAGTATAACTTCACTAACATCCTGTGGACGTGGACGGAGCCCTTGTAGAGGGTTTGTACAGATATTGTATCCTCCACACCTTTTTTGAAGTTCTTGATACTGACTCATGTAATTATGTATAAATAGATAATAGTAGGGAAATTATAAATTACAATAGTATTTTATCACATTACTAATTTTTACAAATATCAGCTTTAATAAATAATTAATAAATATAGAGGGAAGCTCTCAGCATATAATTTTACGAGTTAGCGTATGCATAACTTGATTTGTAATTTTTCTTTGCGATACGAATCCTTCTAGTTCTTTACACCTCGTTTATGCTGGGGTAAAGAATAAAGCTAATTTAATTTTAGTCAAAGTGTGTACAGCCCGGATGGCGGAAGTTTGTAGAAACTGTAAATGTAGAACCCGGAAAGCAAATAGTAACTATGTACATGTCGATTTATGTACGAAGTACGAAGGCCACATGTTTTTTTCCGTTTGAATGTAATTATGTAGATCCAATAATTTCTTATACCACCCGCACTTATTACTCTTCTTGGTTGGTCTGGGACCGTGAAGTAAAAGTAAAGACCGACGACAGTACACCGTATGTATATATACCACAAAGCCTAACCCGTAGGCAAATAAATGAGTTGTGGTTACAGGGGTAAAATCTCCGGATAGAAT
This sequence comes from Allacma fusca, assembly GCA_947179485.1. NCBI lineage: Eukaryota > Metazoa > Arthropoda > Collembola > Symphypleona > Sminthuridae > Allacma > Allacma fusca. The sequence continues at coordinate 43,046,933 of OX359248.1, read as the reverse complement.
GGGTGTTCTTTTTTGCCTCAAGTGTTTTGACAGTGTTTTAAATTAATTTTTTGAAATAGATGTAGTGAGCGCATAAATAATTACTAGATGTGCTATGTGCAACGTTTGTATGATTGTAATTATTTTACGTTTCTGTACCTATGTATAACATACATTGACCTCACGTATATTGCAATTTTTTGTAAACATTTAATTAATCAATTATAGCAACTTCATTGTAGGGGTATGTCTGTAATTATATGGGCATTATTTTACACTTGCTGCCAGGGTAGGGCTGTGAGGGCACTCGGTAGTGAAGGTCTACTTTTAAAAGTTGGAATGTTAATCAATGTAGTGGAAGAATAATATAATAATATAGTAGTTACTTGTTTCTATTTAGTATAATATACACATTTCTATGTGTATTTCCGTACCTGCTTCTGGGAAGCTAGAACTATGTATTTTGTAGGACATTGCTTTGCTTGGATACGTAACCGTTTGAATAATTAATAATTACACCCGAGCACGGATCGACACCACAGGTTTGTACGTACTTTGTACCGCTAGTTTTGCTTCCTTTGCTGGATATTAGGAGCTTGTTGTGAGTTGCTATCCCGTCTGTAAAAAAAATCCATTAACACATGCTGATATTTGACTTAGAGCATTTATATATATATGTAATTAATCATACATGCGGATATTTTATTGAAGTGAAAATTGCCCTTTGCACCATATTTCCTTCCACAATATTTTTCTGTATGAGTTACATCGGGATGCAGTGTTTGATTGCGGAAGTGACATTTACCTGGCTTCGTGTGAGAGAATTTAAGGTACAAAAATGGATCATGTGTATCAAAGCTCCACGGAACGTTCCAGAGGTTCCCTTAAATCCTAGAAATAGGTTCATTTGCCTTGCCTGAGTAAATCTGACGTAGGTGATGCTGATTTTAAGCTCCATCATTAGTTTCTAGGAGGGTTCAATTTTAGGAAATTGGAATCTTCTCGCTAATTTAATTTCTCCAAGTTGGAAATCTGATGATAAGATGACTTAAGCACTAACAGCTACTGTACACTTGCGTTAATTTACGCTTTATTAGCTGTTGATGTCTATTCTGGATTTTTTAGAACATTTCTTTGAGAGCCAGCCCTTGAAAGGACGTTGAGAGTAGCGTTAGTACGAGATAATCTAATTGCATGCCGTTTTTGCTTCAAAGTTTTGCTCGAATGTAACTTGGAGCAATATGCTGCTCCCTGCGTACGTATAGTATTTACATTTATGCTTAGAGATATTATATTACTTGAGAGTAATTATTACGTATATATATCTACATATACATTGAAAACATGAGGCGTTGACGGAAAATGAAGCCGAAAATCAATTTATCGCTCAATTTATCCTTAACGTCAGGGCAGAATGTATCTCTGCATAAACTAAATACGAACAAACCGATGAATAAAATTGGTATTGCCTTTGTGCATTGATTGAGGAGAAATCGACAAGGATTGAAAGATAAAAAATGATGTTTGAGTGTACTGAAACTGAAAGTCAATCCGTTTTAAAGTGAAATTAGAAATTATGAGATAGATGTGGCAGTTATTATCGTGTGTATACTTACTTATGTACATATATATCCATCTTATAGTTTCCTATACCAGAGTTTTTCTCGTACTATACATTTGTACGGGGGTAAATGTTCTGCGGCTAACTTAAAAAGAAGAAGCTCAGAGGAAATTTTGTTTTCAGTGGAACGTCCAAATAATTTCTGATGATAATATCAAAGGCATCATTATGCTAGGAAATTATAAGCTGTTGTTGATCTGCTCTTATTATTATTATTGTGACTATAAGTAGCTCCACTCTGCTCCGCCGAGGGCAGTCGTATGCTTTGTCGTAACTAAAGACGTATGGACGTACACAATTATTATCAGTTAATAGTCTCAAGATTATCTTAAGACTGTTAACTAATGTCGACTCCAGTATACATGTATGTATACTAATGCGTAGGTATTAAAAAAATGCAAGGCTGATTTGTCTTTGAAAAGCGAAACGTGACATTTAGCAAGAATAAGAGTATGTATGCAAATGTTGGGATGACTCTTACTCGCACTAAAATGTCTTCTTTCATCGACACCGCCTTTTAAGAAGCTGGTGTGAGGATGCTCACGATTATCCGTCCAATTGTGTCTACTCAACTGTCAGACGGTGTTTATTAAATTCCATGAAGATACATAATTAGATATGTTCCACTGCACACAGTTCTCCCGAACTTGTGTACATGGTGACTAAAAGGCACGGTGACACTACTTATTATAGCGCATCCTTCCGATTTTATAGCTCTCTGAAGTGTCATTACTAATTGTGCTTTGAACCCACTACATTGTAATGCTTTCAGTCAGTCAGACAAACAGTACGGAGTCTTGAAATTCTTTTCATTTTTCTCTCTTTGAATGCCATACTTATCTACATATAATATACATGTACTTAAGAATGTATGTACGTTCTGTGTTCAAACTACAATCCCATGTGACAGCTCCACACACACAGTCAAAGGTAAGAGCAATGGCTTGGAGATCTGCCTCTGTACATTTTATATTGTTGTGGAGTAAATTCAGGATCAAACTCAAAGTCATTATTGCATAGATTTAGATTTCTTCTCATGCTTCATTTCACACAGTTTGAGTTGGTAGCGTTGAGTATTGAATTATGTTGATTTTTTGGTTGCCTTCTCTCGTGTGATATTTAGTGTAAAAAAAATGTAGTATAAGCAGAGTCGTATGACGTCCTGATCAAACTAACTTTATAGAGCGTTGAAAAAGTGACGAATGCAAATCATGCTTCAAAGCTCACAATTTCTTAATCAAGTGACTGTTTGTGGCTTATTGGGATTGTGTGTCGTCTGTCGTCCCGTATATAGATATATATTTATCTACGTACATACATACATATATAGTACTTGCAGGTTTTCATGTGCATAAATTCAAACTTTGGCATATTATGTTTGTGGATTTTGAAACTACTTCTCGTATACGTTGGAGAGTAACATTTTAACAAGCATTATTGAATACACACAGATGTGGTATCTGCTCACCCAGTCGTGGAGCTTTGGTAGAAAATATCACATGGGAATTTCATGTATTTATGAAATTATCATGGTATACCGTGACTCTTAAAAGGATTTTTCTTTGTGGCACCTTTTCCCAGTCTGTTCCAGAGACCAAAATCAAAAAGACCACAGTTGAAAATTATTTATAGAAATTTGGTTTCTATGTCCAAAGGAAAGGTTACTAGCAAAGGCTACCAGTTATCGGTTAATTAATTCGTAGAAATTGTAGAATGGCTCACTTTGTCTGCCAGGTTTTTGACTCTCTTGCACGAATGTAGTGGATGTTACTTTATGTAATAAATTTTACCCTGCACTTTGATTAACATTGCAGCCTCCGATCACGGACTACAGAACACTCTGTGTACTCGGAATTCTTCCATTTTCTTTGCTTTTTGTTTATCCACGGGGCTTCTATTGCTAATTATTAGAATAATTATTATTGATTTGTATGCTTGCATTTGCATATATGTACTTTTTTTTAAAATATGTATACATACATGTGATGTACATATGTATGTATATTGGGACCTATTCTACGGACCATTTTTTTGGACCATTTTTTTACCAATGTATTTTTTGTATAATACTAAATTCAATAGATGATTGCTGTCTCCTGCCAAGTGAAGTTCAAATACCGTCGTACAATTCCTTCTCCCCTGCGAAATACCATGGACTGGCTTCCAATTCCTTTTTGTCTAGGAATTTACCGTTGCAGGTTAAAAAAAGAATTTGTTTGGCTTAAGTGAGAATATATGGGAATTGTATGGAACTTAGTTTAGAATTTTTTGACGTATGGGTTTAGTTCGTGCATAAAAACCCTATGGAATGGAGTTAAATGAAACATAAGAGTTATGTTTGTTAATATGTATGTATGTATGTGTATATAATTTAGATTGAATTCGGTGCGAACCCTGTGAAATGGCACAGCAGCACGGAGGAAAATAATGGGGTGATGATGGACGGTCTGAGACTACTATGGCTTGGAAAAAATCCCTCGGGAGTGAAAATTTGCAACAGGTACGAGAGGAGTTTGTATTTAAATTCATCCCTGAGCATATTAACCTATGTGAAGGTTTAGTTTGGACGTGAGAATTACGTAGCCACACTTTTGTCATAAATTAGTTTTGAGGTTTAGTGAGGACTGAGCACGCTTTTGGTCGTGTGTTGTTTCAACGTATCTATTTAAATTCTGTGGTATTTTTTTTTGTTGATTTTGTAAACTGCACCAAGGACTTCCTTATAACTTTTGTGGCGGGCTGACAAACTTTTTTTCTTAAATTTTTGTATGGCTGAATTTCTACTGGAAGGCAGAGAGAAAATCAACCATGTAGATTTGTTATATGTAATTATATGTATGTATATATCCCTACTTTTACTAAATTATAATGTTGTAGGTATGTGTTTGAGGAGGGCTGGGAAACCTGAAAATAATAATGATTGTTCCTGTCTCTGTAGTGGTTGATGTCCCGAGGGATAAACAAGTTAGGGTTGAAGATGGAGAAAGTTTTTTCATCATTCATGTAAATTGTGTTTGTTTGTATTACTTTACATTATAGATGTGGCTGCGTAACATTGATTCATATGCCTCCACGGTCCGCAGCAAACAAGGCATGGGACAACCGCTGGATCTGCAATTGTCCTTGTGGGGGCCATTGGAAAATATCCGCGTATCTTCCACAACCCAAAGCCATCGATCCTGATGTTTTCCTTAATTTATAATTTGTAATTTACACTGTCATGGCCAATGCCACTTTCACACCTTTTCACATACCTATGCATATAAGTACTATCAGACTGAAACCGATTATCCAATTATTCTATACCTGTCGCAGAGGAATTTTATTGGGGACTGAACGGCATTTTTATTGCATCAGACTCCTTTCAAGCTCCATTAATAGATTCTTGCAATATTAAAACTGTAGTCTCCGCCTACTCAAACTTTCCTACTATGTTATTTGCTTCCCCCGTACAGTTATCGTACTCAGTCATGCCACAGCTTTTTTGTCTAATCATGCAATTATTAAATACTACAGATAGTGCATAGATATTTCTTTTTTCGAATTTATGGATTTATATGCAGTATATTGCATTAGATTCAACGTTATTATGATTGCAGGTTCAATCTTTTTGTTTCTCGTTATTACACACTTATTCACTCATTATTCTTTCTGAGTTATTTTAACAAAAATTTCGTGTCTTGTATATTTAGAAATGAATATACACGGAGGCATTTGGTATTTATGTGTTACTGATTGGTACGAATGGAAGAGTGGGGGTTAGACCGGAAGCAAAACGAAAATTGTTCCTTGAAATAGATATTATTAGGAACCAAAGAGAATAAAAGTTAAGCTTTTGATCTCTGTTTTCTTGGAATTAAGGTTTTCATATTTTACTATCGGTCTAACTTTGTGGGTATTACATCCCACGCTTCCCAGTAGTACAAGTGAGTTGCAAACTGCTAAAATGCCCTCCAGCTAGTTGCCAGTGTAACAACAAGCCCCTGAAGCTTATGGTCTTTGAAATGTTCAATCGTGTGAATGATATCTATAAAAGCTATCGACAACCTTAGCTATACTTAATCATGGTGCTGTTATTGATACAAAATGCAACCGTTACAACTGCGTGAACATTGACGAGACTGCATTTTCTTTCAATTTCTGTTCTACTACAACCAATCTGTAGCAGTAATTACTTATTACTTCCTTGTAGTGACCCTTTTGTAAAATTAAGACTACATTTAGGAATGTTTTGTAAAATAGAAAATAGTTTTTTTTTGGAATATCTATATAGTAATTACATGTATTGTCTGGATCAGACTCGAGACATAAGAGTCTGATCTGTGCACAGTCATACTAGGCTGGACAAGAAAATACTGTAATGTTTGTAAGCATAAAATAAATAAAATTTATGAATACACAATTTTTGTGTAGATATGTGTGTGTCGCTCTTGATTAAATTTTTTGGTAAAATCTTGAACCACACGCTCCATATGTACATATGTGATGGACGTCTTTTCGTGCATACATGGGAAAAAAGTATCCTGCAAAATCTTTCCTTCGTATTCATTGTACTGAAGCAAGTTTTGAAATACGTCACATCTGAATAAAAATGGAATTCAATGTTATTACAAAACGTGTAACTTTTCTTAACACAGGGGGATAAAAGTTGGCCAAAGAAAGAACCTCGCAGAAAGTTTAGGTTGTCGTGCTGCTGTTTAGAATTTAAAAACAATTCTATGCATAAACCCTCAATCCTTCATTGATAAGATAAAAGCAAGGCCAAGATGGGAGACAAAACATTTTACATTTAAGTCCCATATTCATAATAATTATTTTGTTTTATGAAATTCATTCAACGTTTTACTTTTTCTAAGAATTAGTAAAAGTCAGTTTCATTCATACTTTCTTCGAGCCAAGATTCCACAGTGAAACGAGCGCTGGTGTTAAAACATTTTTACGGACTTGGACGGATGTCCCTAGTAAATACATAGTTTTAATAGAATTGTCTTTGTTTAAGTATCTACAGAAAAGTAGTAGGCGCCAAAGAAAAATAGCTGGGATGCAATTCTACCAGATTTGAAAATCTCTCTTATTTTTAGTAGTACATATATGCATGGCTTTGAATTCAGACCCATCCGTTTGAAAAATCAAGCTCGTATGGCATTGTTCAAAGTCCCGTCCACATCCTTTAAGGTTTTACTATACTCTGTAATGTTTTTAGACTGCCCCTTGAATCTCTTTAGCCTGTGAGGAAAATCTTCCTTTTTGTTTTAATGGCATAAGGAGCAAAAGAAGTTGGGCTTGAAAGTTTCCAAAGGATATTTCACGTATGGCACGAACTCGGACGAGTTCTCTTCTCTCAATGTTCTTGTGTAGTAACCTAACGAAGCCTGAAGCCAAGTTTATTTGTCCTGTGGTAAGAATATCTACCCACTCACTCCCTACGATTTTACCCAGTATCTTTCAACCTGATCTCCCCGAAGGGTACAAATGTGGTGACGCTAGTGGAGCTTCTTCCTATAACAATAAGACTGGACTGCAACTTTTGTAGCTATTAAGGATTAGAAGCACACACTCAAACAAACTAAAGCTCTACTTTTCTCACATGGGATTGTTACACATTTACTAACGGGCATGTAGAATTGGACACTTTATATATGTATGTCATTTGACTAATACAAGCCCCAAGTCATACAGCTCCTACTCCTCCACTTGCTAAATAATTCTGTACCTTTAGTTTACTTTGGACCATAATATACCCACACTGTATATACAAGCATATGTTCTGCCTGATGAGTGTATACGTACAGGACTATATTGGTGAGAGATACTAAAAAGTACAAATAGCCACGAAATTGCAGTCCATTTCCTTTACATTCTTCTTCTTGGGTGAAATTGTGGGATAACATCCATGCCGAACTTGTTGAGCCCACTCGGCCGAATTGTCGTTGTCACTTTTCACTGGAGCTGAAATTAGGAGCTAGGAGTCATTAAAACTTTGCCCCCACTTGACGTCATAATTGCTATTGTTCTTGAATAGACGGCTAATTTTGATAAGGCAAGCTCCCTTTTATCTTTTACAGGCATGTTTGCTCTCACCCAACCTTTCGTAACAATATGGTAGTTACACAATAATATGTTTTGACTCATTATGTAGTGTAACTGTACTCACACCTTACATAATTAACAGAATAGAATATACCTATACATATGTACGTACATACTTAAAGCCCTACATACTTCCCTGTGATTCTGAATTCTTCCATCTTTTGGTTCAGGCCAAAATTCCTCCCTATAGTTTCTTATATATGTATGCTACCATCAATAACTACCTTCACTAGCAATCATGCGGAAGTAGGTACTAACATGTGGGCTTGACAGTGTCAAGTTGTCAAAGCACCTTTATCACATGCTCTTGAAAATTCTATCGATGGTCCAGCAGGATTTGAATACGGATGTAAAATCCAATATGAGTAGTAATTCTTGTGGGAAACTGTTCCGTCTGTCGCCGTTAGGAAGCTGAGCTGTTTTGCCCACCCTGGATTTTTATGGAGCAAAGCAGAGTACTACTATGTGCGTATATAAAGTGCAGAAAATTTGCACGTAAATTGTAACTCAGAGATAGTTGGGTCAAAGGGGAAAGGAAATTTTGATAGTTTGAGCTTTGAGCTTCATTTGAATTTCAATAGCCTCATCCAAAATAATAAAGTTCCGGATACTCACTGCTCTTTTGAAGAGTGAGCTGGAAACATTCTAATTTCCCCTTGTTCTGTAAAACTTGGAGGACCACAATGTTATAACTGTAACTCAATGCTTTCCTGAAACCCGATGAAATTTTGTGAGTGGTTTCAATCGGGGCAATTAAGTCCTGGAGCAAACAATGCATATGTGTATTTACAATATGCGTACATTACGTCATGTGTCATAATTTAGTTGCCACAGCTGAGAGGAAGGAGACTAGACGCAATATTTTAAGTACGAAATTATTACGAAGAAGGAAATTATTTCTCTCATTTCTGGTCAGATGAATGAACCATGTGAGAATAAATTACCTCAGAAGTAGAGATAATCTACAATAACTTTAATGTTCGAATTTCACCCACTAACTCATAATTGCATTGGAATAATGAAACCCGTACACAAGTTCCATAGCCCTCCTAATTGGCCCGCTTTCTCTATTTCCCATCCGAAAATCGTCATTTGAGATGTATTTGTCTCCACGTTTGTTGGACCACACAGGCCATCAAAAGCAATAATTTGGTCACTTGAGAATGGACAGAAGACTTGATATAATTTCAGCTAGATTGAGAACATTTAAACCATACAGACCCAGTATGTACAGAATTCACGTGGCATTACACACGGAAATGATCACTAAAAAGATTTTTCCTTCAGTAGTTATGAAACTTTAATTCCTAACTAGTGTAGCAATTATTATTGTAGCCCAAAGGCAAGACTGATACATCTTGACCGCATTAAAGGACAGACCAAGAACATGATCATTAGGGAGATGAAGCAAATTCGAAGAACAGCCTCTGACTCTTTATCTGTATCTATCTGTGGCCAAAGGGCTTCCACAAGTCTCTACATTTCTCAGCATCAGCGTCCCTACACTGAATTCAATCTGACCAATGTATCGTAAATTAGCTCCAATTCCAGCTCCGATTTTGAGAAAAAATCGATCCACTCAAAAACTGATCACGTGTTTCTGCCTCATATGAGTAAATTCTACGCTCTCATTGATTTGGTTTTGTACAAGTCTTATTCTGTCCAGACTCAGATGAACTAGTACAGTAAAGTCATAAAGGGTAACTGTGGGCTACATTCAGCTTGCTAGAAAATAATTTTAGAATTGACCAAAATTGTGGAGCTTCTGGAAAAGAATGGAGGATAAAATTTGAGAATTATCCTTCAAAAGAAATTTCTATAAATTCTGAAACTCTGTGCAAACTTGGAATTATTACAGTATTGTACGGGAAAGGGCTCTCTGGACGTCACACGTTTATTACACCTTATTGGAACCTTTTGTACATGGAGATTGTAAACTGGTAATCCTTTGCAAGCGGAACAGGATAAAATTTGCTTTTGGATGGTTGTTGATCCAGAACCCTAAGGGATTATAAGCATGGAGCATAAAATGACACCGGGTATGTACTACCGTGGATACAAACTCAATTAAAGAGAGTGAGGCTAAAGATGTGCATATACATATGGCAATCAGAAACAAAATGAAGCTATTTACACAGAGGACTTGGGTGAAACCCACTCGGCTAAGACAAGTTTGTGTGTGAATGATGGGAATTGAGAGAAATTCTAGGCATGAGGGTAGCTCATTGCGATTAACTCATCCAGAGATCAAAATGCTCAGGTTGTCATCCCCATATGTGAGCATATGTCTACAAACTCCCCACATCCTGGTCCTATTGGAGTCATTTGTCCAGGATTAGACTCAGGGGCTATTGAAAGTTGTCTATTCGGTTTTGGATTTACTACTTTTGGTCCTAATCTGGATTTTGGGATGACACTCGTGTAAATATAAGCTTTTTCAGAGAATGGAGACAGCCAGACCCAGGGGCAATTAATCCTGAACGAGTGAGTACGGATGAGTGTGAGAAAGTTACACATGGCAAAAGATGGTGAAGATGTTCCAATTGGCTCTTCACTCTGACTGTTGTCTGGAGGGTCATAATGCTCCGTAAATGTTGACTTTGATTAGATACCTTTATCTATAGGTATGGATTAACTTTTTAATTCTGTGCAATCATACGTGCAGCTGTCCGATTGAGCTTATAATTCAGAGTCTCACGTCTCACATCACCAACTCCACAGATACTGAGATCGCTTCATCGGTATAATTATACGTGTGGTCTTCAATGCGTCTCCTTCGCACCAGCAGCAGCAGCAGCATTTCTCCCCCACATCAGTCCATGTAACACTTGTATAATTATCGACGTACATATGTACATACACACCTGCAGCAGTCCTGTAATAGTAAAAAGTCCGGGGCCACACGCAAACACTGATTTTTGCTTCCTTTCGTCAGAAAGGTCAGAGCTTAGTATAGCGTAGGATTGGAGGAAAATGCACTATTTCTTCACACTCAGTCCTGGGTGTACATACATACGTCAGATACTGTACGTGTAATTATCTATACTTGTGTAAACAAATCTGTTCCTGTGGGAAACCCGTGGACTGCTGCACTTGTAAATGTTGAAGAGCAGCCTCAGTACTCTCTGGAATCATATGTCAGGTCTCTGATTGCATAAATTTGTCACCTTTGATCTCCGGACCATCTTCCTCGTTAGGAGTTTTCCTTGAGGTGAAAGGACACAGAGCTGAGTGCTCTGATGGACATTGTAACTCCACTGAAGTTACATATTCTATTTCAAGTGTACATAATAATTATGTTAAAAGATGAAAACCTCTTATTTCCTTTACTTCCCTTGATTTCTGGACCTCAAGGCTTCTAAATAAGGGGGATCTTCAAGTTATATTTCCGTCATTCCATCATCAAATAAAATGAATATGGGATCCGTAAGAGTCACAGTGCAGATAAATTATGACATGCACGTCTGCCCGTGTAACAGAAGGAGCAAGTTTAGAGGGAGTCTTCAAGCTAAGGGGAATTTTCTGGGTCTTGGCAATTTTAATTGCTATGCATGCAAATGCAAGAGTGGGGAAATATCTACTACAGTGAGAAGTTTTTGCGTTCGCAGATTCACCCGATGCCACTAGTAGTACTGCTGTTGCCGTTAATGACAGTCTCTATTGTCTTGTCAGGGCTTGGCATTTGTCACCTCATTCATGAAAATTAAATGCTAATCTCTTAAATAGCTCGTTGGACAAATTACTTTTGCTAATTTAAGCCGCGTGTCATCTCCCAAGTTCAATGGTGGGAGTTAAGTAACCTCAAACCTCCGTCAGTATCGCCCATGAACAGAACAACAGAATGGAAATATAATGATACTGGGGTACCTTATGGGAGGAATGTAGTCATTTGTTTTTGAATAAACATTTTTAATCTTTCGATTTCCAAATATTTCTTGAATTATTATGAATATGTGCATAAAAAATCTCTAAAAATATTTTGAACCGTGGCTTTACATTGAAGGCCACACGTAACCTTTTTTATGACTTTTACCCACAGCATGTAGCACAGTGTACGATAATATGCTTCATATGTAGATACGTATATAGTAGAAATATTTAAGGGCTAATTTTTGCAATGTTACAACAATAATAATATTCACATCATTCATGGCATTCAGAAGAAATTGAGATTCTGCTGATGTTTTGGAATCCCATTGAGGAGGACAATGTTCACGGGAAATCTTTGTTTGGTCACCTACTTCTGTTCTGAGAACGTGATGTGACACAACTACTGATATTTGATACGCAATGAGATCCAAGGATACTATACAAACACACTTATTTGACACACTACCTTACACTCTATCAAAATAATGTAAAATTCTAACTCCCATCTTGTAACTACTCACATTTACTTTTTCCCTGGAAGCTACTGACTATAATTTTGACTAATTTAAGCATATTTTAAGGATAGTAGATTACGTTCGGGTTGGGATATAATTATAATTACCCGAGTGTTTGCCATTTGTAAGAAATGAATGCTGGAGATATGGAAGTGCTTCAATTTAACTCTTCTTCATGGTTCGGAGATCAACAAGTAGCTCCAGAATATTTACATGACGGGTTGTAAATAATTAATGTACAGAGAGTCCTACCTTGTTTATTCGTGCTTTCAAAAGGGATCTTTTGGATGTAACAGAGCGAAGTGCCTCTGCCAATTTCTTCTCGATCAGAACCAACAGAAATCAAACATCCCTGGATTTAGTTGCGTCACATTTCTCTAAATTGCATGTCACCCAACATTTGTATATATTTTTATAGTACACAAATGCATACAATACACAAATACATTTGCGTGAATAAATTTGCAAAATTTTACACGTCTGAACAAAAGCAATGACAAACGCATCAAATTCTATTATAGCAATATGTAATTTATTACGTATGGCAGCTTGATTGAATCATATTTCCACACATCTTCATTGTTAACCTCCTTATATTCCCAGCCTATTCATATTAGGTACATGGCATAGTACAACATATGTATGTATATGCTTGCTCTTCTAATATAGTAAGCCTGCTTGGAGACGACGAAAAAAATCTCTGACGTAGAAACAAGTCCCAGAGTGGGAATATAATAATTAGAATAAAATTTCCTTCCAGACTGTAAGACATGGGAAGAGCGTAATTATTGGAGAATGTGCCTTTTCTCACTCGTTGTTGACTCAAATAAGCAATTTGACAGCATGCCTGGGGTTAGTTCCACACTGTAGTGTTTGATTTGTGGCATACAAAGCACAGTCATCATCATGAGGTGTACCTAGGAGGGAATCGGTGGATTCACTGTATTGAGCCATCCATTCTTTGAGGGGACTTGTTAAGAGTAAGCATATGTATCTATAGATATAGGATCAAACAATCATAAGCTGGATTTCCGTGGCTAATGAACAAGTCTCCTGAAATTGAGAATATGTAGATACACGGTGAACTATGTACATACATACATATACATATCCATGTACAACATATAATTTACAATTCATTTAACCATATACAATTTCCCTCAATCAGGTCAGCTGGAAATCAGAATTTGATCAATTGAGGATTGTCGAAATGAATGTGAGATTTTTTCCATTGGATCCCTACTCCCAGGCTTCGAACGACTTTCCCTCCCACCCACGTAAACAAACCTCATTTTTAATTGGCAATGCCCCGTTTACAATAAGCACCAGAAATAATCCCTTGCTCACGTAAGAGCAGCGTAAGGAAAAAATTCCAAAGATACCAAATTTTGCATCCCCTCCATACAGAATTTGTTCCATTTGGGATATACATACATATTCTCTGTAGTGTCGTCAAGGAAATCAAGTTATACGTAAATATTGGTTGGTCCAAGGAAATCATTTTGAGTAGGTCTCGGGCATGTATACGTCGTTTTGTGTCACCATACCACAGAAATACATACGGTGTCCAAGAGATCCAAGTGGGACTGGAATATGGACCGGTGCGCAAATCATCATAACCCACCCTGCTTTCTACCCGGGTATAAAGTCCCGGACAAAACTCCCTTCTCTCCACTTATAAAGGGAAGGCAAGCGGAGACACGAATAAATTCTCAGTTCCCATCACACTTCCTCACCGTCATTGTGTGAAGGCAGACAGACCCTTGGAGAACTTCCCTGTGACTTTTCAAACCATATCATCTTTCCATATCTACTCTCTCATCCCCAGACCGAATTTCTCTCAACTTCCCATCACTCTATAAACCTCCACTCCTTTAGTTCCACTCATCCACTGTTCGCTGCCAGAGACCACAGTTGATCATAAATTGTCAACCCTTTTTCCAGCGAGAGTTTCTCTGTAAAACTTTTTTCACGGTAAGTTTAATTTTTTATCACAATTTCTCAAATAATTCTTGTTACCCCGTCAAGTTATCATTGTGACAGCTCAGACTCCATCATGATAAGGCTTTGCTGGAAACGTTAGCATATAAAATATTTCCCAGATACTTTAAGTAGATAGATATAGAATAATTATGCACATCCACCTGGTAATTCTCTCCTTTTCTTGTAATATTACAAGAACTACACCAGAACCAGCAGTTCTTCTTCCACTATAAATAACTAGCATGCAGAAGTTAGTCTTGACAAAAATGTGTATTACAGTAAAGGGACGTTCATCATTTCTCGGGACAGTCTCCAGCCCAACGGGTCATTTTTTACATCCTAATACGACATTTTTGAGTTGTTATCTCTCCGAAACTTCTTTTACTCATTTAGTAATTGGAAAGGGGAGTACATACTCTGGACAGTTTGCAAAACTAAAGAATTATTAAAGTTAGGGAATATCTATGTATATGGAGGAAGGAAGGGCCGTAGAACGTTTTGTAAAAGTCAAGAGAAACCTTCCAAGGAAGTAATCTCCGTCAATAGGAACAGATCTTTTGACTTCCACAGGAAATACAAAGTAGCATATTACTATTCACTCTGATTCAATTCCCGACGCTCAACTCACTCATCATATGGGGCATAGGCTCCAATGAGGACCTGTGAAGTCTAGTGAGATGAAGTAAGTGTAAAGGGAGTGAATGGCAGTGACAGAAATTATCGAGATTTACCAGAAGTAGAGGGTTTTGCATGAGGCAGTGGAATTACTGGAATGTAGTCCCTGTCACAGGCATTTATGAGCCCCTCATGTTCTATCAATAGAGAGCGACAAGGCTGTCTCAAGATTGAGGTTAATTTACAGTACTACTACTCCGGCTGTGACCGCTCTACTAGTAGTAATCATCTAGTTACTCGACCTATTTACTTACTTAGCACAGTCATCAACCCAGACGGAATTGTTCTAGTCCCTATCATTTTGAGGTAAAAGATCTGAGGCAATTTTTCAAGATGTGGGCAGGAGTCTTGACATGGTACGGAACTGGCGTAAAAATAACTACTAGGACCAAATCCATACTATCTTTAGTAGGGTCAGGAGTGGAGGAAGGATTTTTAATTACTAGGGTTTCCTCCTCTTAACGCGCCCAGAGAGTCCCAATGACAGAGTGGTAGTGTGTCCTTATAGAGATTTTAATTATGTCTATACAAGGGACACTCTGTCTAGGCCTCGTGTGTCTAGGCACGTATAGTGCATACGTAATTACAGGGATGCAGACACACACACAACGCGGACATACATAAATAGGAAGGAACACTTCTTATCTCCCTTCCTCAACTCCCTCCATGCATGAGGAGTGTGGAGCCGGAACAATTGACAAAAATGGTATGAAATCAAGTTAGAAATAAGTTATACATAAAGGACATGCAAATCCTACCTCAGGTACTCCCAATGAGCAAATAGTATGAAAAGACATAATAAAGCAACATGTGATGCAATTACGATTAGGGGAGAGGAAACATCGTAATGTTCTCGACTGTTGAATTCCCTTCGTTTCCTTGTTTTCTCCTTATACTTCTAGCTCAAAATTGTACACTATATCCTTCAGCGTCCAAAGCTACTGAGAGTGAGAGCATATATACACATCCGTCAGGATACACTCACTCAGTGAGACACACTACTTACTTAATCATTTGGGGCTAATTGAAGGCTTTGAGATTTTCTGAAATAATCATGCACGCTGGTTAATTGTTCCTGGACGGAGTTTAACTTTGCCCCCAATACACACCAGTCATTTAGGAAGGTGGTAGGGAAATGTGCGGTAGGTTGGAGGAATGTGTTGGGTAATAATTTAAAAATAGTGCATGTGTAGGTGTAGAGGAGCTCACTGTGAAAGCCCCTGTAATAAGATTATATAGGGGGAATCAACGAGCTAATAAATTATAATTGTTCCCCCCGTAAATTATGATGGCGTGTGATTTTGAGAACAATGTTTTAGTACATATTTGCTCTACGATCTGCAACCCTTAGAGTTTAGCATACATGATGTTTCCCCCCCCCCTCCCTCCCTTGTTATCCTTTTTATTTTTGAATCCACCTTCCATTACTCTATATGCTAAATCCCTTGAACTGCATGCGGAGATATACATACAATGAGCATTATTTCAATAAAGTTTCACATTGTTGAATAAAAAAGATTATTTAATCTGCAATGACTAACGAGACGGCGTCTTAATTTATACACTTAACGATATACCTTTTTTTTTACAGTCAGTTGAGTGATTTTCTACACGCAGTGTTGTTCACCCTCCTAATCACTGAGTTCCATCTCAGAGTCCTTTTCCTTCATACATACGTCCCTGTAATTTGTTTTTACTCCTTCATTTCCCTTCACACTTACTAAACACTTTCTTTTTCATGTTAGGTAGTCTTGTATTTGTTTTACACAATTATTCTGTGTTTAAACATGTTTTTTAGAAACGCACCTCATAAGCTGCCTCTTTTGGTGCCTTTTGAGTCATTTGTCATTATTTACTACTTTAGTGTGCAGACGCACAGTTTTAAAATTCTGGATGCACTTGTACTATTCCCATACCTTTCTTCAATAATCTCAACCTGCCCCGAACTCAACCTTGGATACACACTGCGAGACTTGATGCTTGACAGTTTCATCAGCAATTTATTATTGTTTAACTAATTATTTTGAAATCCTGTAGTAATTACACTTGAACATACATTTCTGAATTTGTGCTCAAGGATATTGAGCACATTGAGTGTGGGATATTGTATTTAGAGGGCTATATTATTTGCAGAGGCGGGTTTTGAGAAAGCAATTGCAACATTTTTGCAGGGACATGTCAATAGAAATTGTATTATATGATCTTTGTTCGAACCGTCCCGAAATTATTTGCATTACCTTCATTTCCTTTCACCAGGGTCGACTGTCGACTCTCATTTGCATGTGAGCAAACTGATGCCAACAGGTAGGAATTTTTCAGGTGCATACATACATACAGGCACTCACACACTTCCATGCACTCTCCTCAACTGCCTCACTCACAAGTACACATAACATTTGTAGGGATGTACAGTAGACCAGTATGTGTAGACTATCAAACTGAATCTCACACCTTTCTTCAAACAAATTGCATAATGCAGGATAATATCTTTCCCCTGCGTGTCGAGGCCTTTGACGGCAAGTGCTCACGGTATCTCATACAAGGTAAGCACACACATACACACAAGTTTATGCACTTAGGTGACAGTTATAGATACTTTTAACAATATATGAGTTTTCTATTGGGCAAATATAGTACATGGATAATATTGAAGGGTAGGATATACATATACAGTATGGTCCGAAAAATAATTGAGTATGTAGTAAGCATCAAATGATGGCAATGTACAAAAGAGGGTTTTGTTTACTCTCACATTTTCACGTGAAACAACTTTAATTTTCATATGTTCCTTTGACGTTATGGATTTGAAAGGGTAACATATATATGTAACATTGGTAAGACAACTTTTGAGCTACATATGAATGATTCGTCGAGAAGCCTTTTATTTCCTCTCGTAGATATCTGTACGGATTTCGAGGAAGAGTTTTTTTTTGTTACAATTTTTCTGCTCAAGGATGACATCCGTCCTCTCATATACATATTTGTACAATCAAAAAAATTGTACGGGGCTGTATAGTGAGGCTGAGGCGTTGTGAACGTGAGAAACTATTTACTGGCTCATAAATGCCAGCACCATTATTCAATGCCTCATTTGCCCCAGTACAGTGTGTTAAGAGCTTCCACCAAAAATTGACACGATGTCTGTAGAATTTGGTAGTGCATAAAGGAAACTGTGTCGTGTCTTCATAGGTACATGGACACATGATGCCTATATACATGATGATTCCATACACTAGAGGTATAGAGAGTCTGTGTGTGTGTCAGCACTCTCTACAGTAATAATATCATTAATAAGTAATTATGCGAAAATGTTGGCAAAAGTGTTTTTTACAATTATTACAGAGGCAACATGAACTACTTAAGAAACTTTTTCCCATTGAAACTGGCAATGGTTACTCTTATTGCGCTGTACCTTATTTTGGCCATTAGTAGTTCATCCGCATCTTATTATGGTCCTCGTTATGGGAAACGGGAGTCCGGTGAGTGACCTTTTTCAATATTTGTACAATTTTTTTTTTCGGTGTTCGAAATTGTCCATTGGACCTGTCTGAGTCCGTATGGAGGCCGATCTCTGACTTCTTCCTCCCAAGTCATAAAATATTTAACGGGGCTGAATATTAAATTTACATTTGCTCTCCCCCCATGACTTTCCCAATTTGACATATTTCTTCCCTCAAGGAGTCGCACACACATTCTTCCCACCTCACTTTCCTTTTTCCCTTCCAGGGTTAACTTGTTCCTTTTTGTGAACCTCCATTTACTCCTTCCAAATCTCAAATCCCGTCCGAGTGTTGAGGCTGGCTAGTAATTGAGGGGATTGTGGGCGGGAGAGTATGTAATGTAGATACATACATATGTATGTGTGTGGGTGAGTATGGAAATTGGATTTTTGCTGGTGGAATTCCCAAATAGTTTTGGTTTTGAGTGGGGAGGCCAGGTAAAATAAGTCTGTACTTTTTGATTGCTCTATAAATCCAACTATGCATCATTTTGAGAGGGTAAATATTCGACTGTCTTTACAGACTTGAGTCGATATCAAGCACGGTCGATTGGTCAGCGAAATAACCGGGGGGCTAGATTCTACCCAGGAAGTCGTTATGGTGGAAAAAGAAGTTACTGGCAACCAACTTCTTTCATGCCCTCAGGTATGGCAAAAATTCCTATTATTTAAAATGTCATCTCAGTATGACCCCAGAAGACCCAGAGCACAATCCTATGACGACTGGCTCAATCCTATTACCCGACTCATCTTCCTAAAGAAAAATTGACCTTAGAAAAAAGTAATGCATAAAGATCCGTTTCAGTCTAAAATTGAGTCTCTATTTATGCACGCTATATCACAATTTGGACTAAGGCTTGGGCCTGTTGATAGAAACTAAAAAAAAACGAAGATTGTCTTTTGCAAGGGTCTTTCTCGCAAATAAATTGTTTTTGACATTTCTTTGACTCTTGAACCCAATAACTTGGGAGCCTGGTCCAAGCTACCAGGTTAGTTTTTTTAGAAATAGGAATCCAACTGCCACTCAGGAATGTAGAATCGTCTCTAGGGCGTAGGTTTATGTGTCATTGGATGGGCGAAAAGTGAGTTACAAAGAGAGAGAGGGGGAGAGAGAGAGAGAGAGAGAGAGAGAGAGAGACAAAGAGGGAGAGTGAAAGGGAGTTGAGTCAACAAACGGATATTATAATAGGATCTTGTTCCTGGGATTTCTCTAGATGCTGATATCGGATCCGTGGACAGTCTAAACGTACCCAACGTTCCTTTTGACTGCATCCTCATTCCCAACTTGGGCGTCCGATGCTCGAGGTAAGGGAATCAATCTGAATGCTATTAAATCCCTATGTTCAGGGCCCCTGTACATACTAATTCCCAAGGATTCCGTGACAACCGACGTGTTTTATGCTCAAAAACAATTTTCAAGGAATCGTAAACCTAAGAAGAAGAGATCATAAAAGGGCTCTTAACTGACGTCACACACATTGTTTTTCCAAGGAATGTGTGTGTGTGTGTGTGGACTAAAAATATGTGTAAAACTCTCTGTAAAAATTGTTAGTTTGAGCATACTTGGGGGATTTTTTTGCAGACCTGAAGCAGTAAGTGACTGGAACAATGACGATGAGATATCAGCTGGGAATGGAGGGTCTGCGGCATCAACTTCTGGAGGTAGTTCTTCAGCCTCTGCCGATCAACCCTGAGGATGAAGGAATGGACATGAGCAAAATTTTTGCGGAGTGTTGCTGAAGATTTTTTTTTCTTCCCACGACAGCTACAAAAAAAAAAATCTACTACTACAACACACAGTCATAATTATAATTATTTAGTATTAGGTTACGATGAGTGAGCCCTGTTAGCCAATTAAGTGATTCAGGTTAACAAACATGTGCATATAAAAAAATTAGTTCGCCTCCTTCCACTTCCACTGCGGATCGTTTTTCAGCTCGTCGAGGATCTGCTCTCGCTGACAAAATTATAAGGATTCCACATTTTGATAGTGTATATATGTTACCGTGTTATCTTATATGTGAATTCAATAAAAATGTAATTACTACTTGCAACTTACCCAAAATACCTGACAGTAGAACTTTATCATAGATGTTTAGCATATATATATGGAAATATGTGTGTGAATCTATGCATATTAGAATGAGTACGTCTTACAATACCCCAATTCCTTAATCTTTCAACTTTTCCTCCTTCTTTGCATTTTCGCATGCCACCCACACACCAGCTACTAGTTCTGTATTAGTAATTAATTAAGGACACGTGCGTAAATAAAAAGTGGATTTTCTCTTATGCAAGATTTTCCTTCATTTTATTTTCACATCACAATAATTTATTTTATAATAATTATTAGATAAATGAGCCCAAACTTTCCCCAGGCAGTTTTCAATCCATTGACATATATTTATATCTCAAGAGTTTATTTCCATGAAGTCCATGGACGATACAGTATTCATAGTGTAGGAACAAAATTTCATTAGGTTGAATAGCTACAGGTCCTGATCTCTTGAATTAAATTGAGCTGTACTAGTAGATACCAGTTTTGATGCTTTTCTTTAAAAAAAAAAAGGTAGGGAATACATTTTTACGAGGATATAATTATATGGAGATACATAATTATATATGTACATAGCTAACAGAAACAATTCACTTCATACCGCAGAGTCATTAATGTACATCAAATGTTTATAGCCCCTTGAAAAAAATATGCTTGTAAAAAGCTACAAAGAAGTTTTAATTATGGATTTTTAGGTATCTAGCTAAATTTATATCCTCATGAGTTTGCCACTTTAATTCAAATGATATGGAGCTTACGAGTCCAAAAGGGAAATCCGGAGTTGATTTTGATTCACAATTGGAGAAATATTGTAGCTGGAGAAGAAACCCCACACAAAAGCCCCCCCTCAAATAATTATATGTAATTACATATATGATAATCATACAGATTATAATTATTTGTACTCTATAACTTACGAAAGCTTAAGGATGTGTGGAAGTTCTAGACTTCCCGTATGAATCCATAGAAACACACATATACATAGATATATGTAGATAATATTGTGTGCATAGGAAATCAAAGTGGTTAAGTTTTCTTGGGGCCGGATGTAATTACTGTAGCTAAAATCCCGTTAATAATTATTATTTATAAATCTCGCTATTCATACATAAACTTACTACTACCGCAGCGGCTGGCTGTTGGATTACACGGAAAGTTGTGTGTAAAGAAAGAGTTGGAGATTTGTAAAAAGAGATATATTTATTCGGTTACCCTCTCTCTCACTCCACAGTCCCTAAACTCCCACAAGAGTAGTGTCTAAATTATTATGTACACGGTTGGATATCTGTTATAGGGAAAGGAATTAAAGTTTTGTTAGAATAAGCAAACCCCTGGTAAAATTGTGCTAGAACTTTGTTAGATCTTTGTAGATTAGAGAGGATCTTTTGGGTGAGAGAGAGACTCGGTGCAATAATTGGAATAGAGAATTATTCTTTGGGCATGATCTACGTCATAGTACTTCATCTTCATTGTTTTTACTTCTAAAAGTGAGCGCCGAATGGTACTGGGGAAAAAGCGGACTGTAAAAAAACAAGCTTGTGTAACTTCTGTGAGGGAAGGATTAAATAATTAGTTTTAAGTTTCTATATAATTAGGAACTTCACAATTAAATGTTTTACTTGCCAGCAGATGAGCGTCGCTTGGAAATTTAATATAAATACTATAGCTCATGCATATGGTAGCACATGTATAATTATAGTTATAATTACTTATAGGTATACTGCACACGATGAGTTATTTTTATTATGAGGAGGAAATAATAAATATATGTAGCTTTCGGGGAGTGAGAAATGTTTCTCTGTACATGTCTATACAGAATACTGTATAATGTAACGTAATGTGTAGGAGTGTTAATTGATTGTAAATTCTCTATCCTAGAGTTCAATTCAAAAAGTCAACTGTTTCTAAGTTGTGAGTAGAGCTCTTTGGTAAATCCAGATTTAGTACTAATTATTAAATGTCCTTGAGAATAATTAGGGGATGTGGTGAAAGTATTTTAAAATGTGCTTTGAAACTGTGTAGCAACTTGACATACCTAGTCATATTTTGGGGGAAAGTGATTTGTTTTAGATTACAAGATGCTTCCTAGCACTCGGACAACTACTGTGTTACATTGGGGAAATAAATGTTACAAATAAGTATGACTTAAGCTTGCGTTTTATTCGAATAAATTCTGTCATTAGCAGCATGTTCCGTTGGAAATCCTCGGACAGTCCTCATATCTCATGTGATGAGAGAAGTACTCATTTACTAAGGCAGTAGCCTATAGTTTACTATTAGCTCTGGGTTTACACATAGCACACATAGCCATTTGACTATACCCTAGTGGCAGTGGCCCATGGATCAATTCCTGTCACTCTCATCATCTCAATTTGCATCCCTGTGCTGTATGATGTGCTCCTCTGAAATACATACATATACAGCTACAACCTGACTTAATATATCAGTCAAGGATTGTTTTCGTGCTAAATGACTAATAAAGCAGCCCTGAACATTATTTGCATGGTAAGGGTGTTGTAAAAACCTTGTGCAAATAAAACACTTGGCTATACAAATATCATAGCCCATATTACTTGTCATTCCCATTCCCATCGTCAATATCAGCCCTTAACATAGCACGTACCATTACTACACGACACTACTAGCAATAAGCTCAATTCATCAGCGTATAAGTCTAATGTCAACAAATACTTGCTTATACAGGATTACCCATCTTTGGGACTGCACTAAATAATAGCATTGGACGTAAATTGAAGCATTTAGTGTCCTTTTCTCGGAGAGACTCTCCCCTCCATTTAATTACACATACCTATAGATACACCTTACAATGTTACAACACAAACCCCGCAATTATTAACCCGAATGAGTCAAAAAATTCGGACAGCCTGTGAATCATCCTTTCTTGTAATCCTGAATATTTTTGTTGAAGTTACAGACCCTCTTTAACCTATATCTCATTTATGAGGTTAATGTGAACTTCAGAAATAATATTGGCTTCATTTCTTCGAACTCCTCTAATCACACAAACAGTAGCACTTACTTCGAACTATTAAATTGGATACTTCTCCTCCACTGTAGGATCAGAATCTGTATTGAGATGGTACGAACTAATGCTATGCTTTGTAAGTGTAAGTACCATGTGATCTTGTAATGCTTTGTGTACATACTGTACAGTGCGAGCATAAGAGCACCCCTGAATGAAAACAAAAATTGTTAAATACTAGGGACTCCTAACAAGTAAAATAGAATTGGGGTAAGTAGGAATGTTACTAAATATGTTTGACCCTGTGAGGAAAATGCTTTTAAAAGGGGGTCCATTATAGAAAGAGTCCACTCGTGGTTTCTAAGGTCCCATGCATATTCAACGTCAAATTACTATTAGTTTTTACTATACGAACACACTGAATCAACAACTCACTGTTGCAGGCAGTGTCGTAAGAATTGACTCAAGTGCTGTCCGTATATACAGGTGGTTGTTGTTGAATCTTAATAAGTGTGATGCTGTAGACAGGCTGACGAGTGAAATGTTAATGGGGAAAATGGACTGATTTTATCCCAATAGATTTCTTTGAAAATAACATCCTATTATGTTTAATAAAGTACGTAATGATTATTTTGATAACAACAATACAGTATGAACATCCAGAATACAAAAGTATGAGGCTTTCCTTGTGTATAGATCTTGTCCAAAAAGTAGGTACAATATTTTTTTTTTTAAATTGTCTCCAAGGGAAAAAGATTCCCAACATTTTAGACACAAGGTCTGAGTAAGGATCTATTAAAATGCGCCCCACAAATGTAACGGAATGAAATAAGCCTCAGACTCACGTACGTCCAACAGTTTAAAAAATGGGAGCCAAGGAAATGTTTGCAATTGAGATGTTGGAGTGACATTGGTGAAACGGAAGGAAGTGAAAGAAAAGGCTTGTTCAGAGCTTGAACAAGAGAAACGGAGAGGAATGTGTACATAAAAAAGATGAATGAACCAAGCCAAGTTGGGATAATCAGAAGAACGTGAAGCTACTCCACAGTGCACTACTGCCACTGTTCTCCTCCCAACCTGCTCAGCCGTAATATCCGAACTGTATTATTATAATTTAGGTAGAGTGATGTAAAAAATAGTGGGGCAATAAAATCTGGCTTGAATTGCAAGGGAGGTACATATACGGCATAAATGCCAACATTTTGATAACTGTATCCACATCCTACCTTATACACCATACATTTACAGAAACTACTACGTACACGCTGCAAGGCACAAGTCATGAGTAGTACTACATTCCCTGAAGAAGGACATTAATTTACTTGGGTTTTAGTACATATGTATGTACGTCCGTGCCAGCATCCCAAGACATGTTTCACTCTGTATAGTTACTCTATATTGTATGTACATAAATGGATGGTTTGAAAAAAAATCAGACCAAACTCTTCCCAGAGATTATACGAAGAGCACAAAAGTACATACAAGAAAATCACCGTCAACCTTCACTTTTCATTTCATTCACGGAGAGATGCGAATTTGTATTTACCTGTAATTGCATACATATGTATGGAAGAGCACGGAGATTTTTATTGATAATTATATTAGATGAGGACTGTCCGTAAAGACAGGAGTGACTGATGAGATGACGGGATTTTCGGCAAAGGAAAAGTAATAAATTAGCTTAAGATACTCCCATGTAGATTTTGCATCCCCTCTTAAGATCGTACAAGACTTGTCACAATTTCCTACTAAATGCTATATATATATGTACGTAATAATTTTTGTGTACGTATGAGATTGCTGTATGTAATACTTTTGAAAAGTTCCTTTGTAGAAAAAAAAAGGTCCCTTCAAAAATTAACGGGCTTATTAAAATTTATACAGCTACTGTGTGTGTGCGACTGAGGGATGTAATGAAATTAGTATTCATTTGTTATTATTGTTCATTAGTGTCTGCAATTATTATTTGTGGGCTCGGTGAAAACGTAATATTTTCATGTTAGATAACGTAAATGTTAATAAGATATTAAGATATCTTGTAATGACATGTAATGTCCGCAGCTCATACAATCTCATATCATTGTTTTAATGCAGGAGGAAAAGAATGAATTAACTTTCTCTTGCTAATTTCCTGTGTATGTATTACTATCCCCAGTAAATACAGGGGTACTTCATCTACAGTAGTCTATAGTGTGCCTTAATCATTTGTCCTCTTTGAAACACTATCCCTCCCATTAGTGAAGCAATTTGCACTACAAAATTAGTAATAATTGAAAAACAAAATACCATAATTAAATTATTGGGTCGTTCAATATAAAACTCCAAAAGTAGTACCAAAAATAATTGATCCGGTGAGACTCCTTTGATCCTACCAGGCATATATAAAAATGTAGGAATTGAATGGGAATCACATTTAAAACCATATATCCTTTTGATTAGAATCAGAGCTGCTTTCAGGTAGCAAAAAATCAAGATCCGCACCTGAACCCGACCCGCACCTGAAATATCAGGTTAATTTTTTTCGTCGACCCGAACTTGGCCCTCCGGATCCGAGTTAACATCCGCACCTGTCAGGTATTTTTGGATCAGGTACTTCATGGTTACCCGCACCTGAAAAAATACCTGAGGTGCGGATCTCACAACAAACCCGACCCGAACTTGAACCCGAACCTGAACCCGAACCCGACTTTCAAGTATTTTGTCAGAGCAAACTGACAATCACAAGTTCTATCTTATTACTTTATCAAAGTAAATACCACTTACTCACTGACGCTAAATCCCAAATACGTAAATCTGTAATAATGTTAAGTGACAAGCATCACAAAAAGACTGAAAACAGCCAATTTAACCTACCCAAAGCATTTTCTGAGCAATAGCTTCAGCACGAGATCGGAGATCATCTAGCTTTTTTAATTGTAACCAAGCCTTAAATTAATTAATTTTAAAAATAGTAACCAAGCCTGAAGGCACAAGTATACACCAAATTGATTCCAATTTGTTGATGTGTACTACAATGTTGCTAAAGGCAATGTGCTACAAGGCTATATCATGAAATCAATTAGCAAAGTTTGGCTTAGTGCATCGCATGGGTTCAGGTCGCACCCAGGTATTTGGGTTCAGGTCGCACCCAGGTATTTGGGTTCAGGTCCAGGTTCAGGTTCAGTATGGGTGCATGTATTTTGGACCCAATAATTTTGGGTCCTTTCTGGGTGCAGTATTTTATACCAGTGAAATTGGGTAAAGCTTCTGGTTCAGGTTCAGGTACACAGAAAAACCCGTTTTGCTTTTACCTGTCAGGACCAGGTGTAACAAATGAAAGACCTGAACCTGATCGCAAAAGACCTGAAATGTTTGGATTTACTGATTGAAAGTTAAAAGCCGGAGAATTTCAAGCTTGCAAGATGATTTCCATCGAAAAAGCAATGGCAGGGTGTCCCAGGAACCAGTGAACAGGCATTCTTTTTCATTTTAAATATATTTTGCACTGCAAACACCCAATTGTACTTTTAACACAAGATAAAATAGTAAAAAAGTTCTGATTCTCAAGTACCCAAAACATGCTCAGGTCCGGTCCAAAAATACCCAGGTTCAGGTCGTCTTTTGGGTACTTTTTCGGGTTCAGGTACTAATCAGGTGCGGGTACTACAAAAACGCAATTGGGTCAGGTTCAGGATCGAAAAATTTGAACCTGTAAAATCGGTACATTTTCAGGGACAGGTTCACACTTTTGAGGTACCCAAAGTTTGGGTCCAGGTACAGGTTCGACTGTTTTGAACCCATGCGATGCACTAAGTTTGGCTGCTTGTTAATTTAATTGGTATGGCAGCTCTCATGCATCACTAACTACCACGTGTTCTTCAGCCATGTGAAGCTACATTAACGTTCATTTCTGCTTTTGAGTTTCATTCACGTGAACTTAAAGTTAAATTATTGCGGTAAAAAAATACTTGCTCAATACCTGAAATTGCAAGTTCGGGTTCAGGTATTTTAAATTCGTCGTACCGAACTTGTACCTGACATTGAGCTCAGGTATATTTTTTAAACCCGAACTTGATCGTAACCCGACCTGTAATATCAGGTGCGGATCCTGGATGTACCCTCACTTGACCCGAATCTCAGGTACTTTTTTTTATAGCTGACCCGAACTTGACCCGAACCCGACCCGACGGGTATTTTTCAGGTACTACCTGATACCTGCAAGCAGCTCTGATTAGAATCCTTGTCTAATCAGGAGTTCCGAACCAGTAACCTAGGAAACAACAACCGGAAATGAGTTTTTTGAACTCATAACTATTCATTTATTTTACAGAGTAGAAACGTCTCTTTTAATTTTTCCTTGACTAAAATACTATCTACACTAATGTATTGTGTCCAGGCCAAAGAGAATCTATTCTAATCTAATATCTGTATTTGCATATGAATCCCCATGTGACAATACAGTTTCAAATGAAACAGGATATTTTCCCCTTGCTGTAGAATATATAAATAACCTCCCTGTAATGTAATCATAAATTATTACATAATAAAAATTTACAAAAAGCATAAAATTATGAAAGCTCCCCCCTTACAATGGATACTTTAGCAATGACTGTAAATGTCGGACTTACTCAACACAATATTATTACAGGATGGATGCGGCGACGTTGAGAGGGCTGAGATCCAGAATTCTCTAATATTCTTTTATGCTCGGCCGTAATACTATTGGGAAATGTTGAGAGCATCTATAGATTAAGTTCAGACAGAGGCAGTGCATCTTGGATTCTTAGGAAAGGGCAGTGCTAATCATAAAATGATTATCATTTTTTTCAACACATGACAAATATTCCCTCGAGCCGTTCCCGACATCTAGGAATTCACACTAATGCATAAAATATTATAATCATACTGAATCATTTTGAATGGTTGAAGCCTCAAACTATTCTTAGATAAGTAGGAGCAAGTTTCGTGTTATAAAAATAAATACGCATGTATGTATATCTATGTATATAATAATTATATCTATATCTATAGGTATTCATTGCAACTATAAAGCTATAGTATAATATTTGATGGACGAACGACAAAACCAAATCAACCGAAAGTTAAGGCATTAAAATTGAATCAGTTAACCAAGAACCTGATGCAAGAGCAGATGCATCATAAACCCTGTAGTCCCCCTATATATAGATATAGATACATACTATTAGTTCATACCAGAGATGGAATAAGATTAGATACTCAAGAAAATAACTGGGAAGAGATGTAACAGCGTCAAAATAGCAATAAGGTGGGAGCGAGTCAACGTACCTTGATACATTTTTACGCTCAGGATAGAAAACACCATAGCACGTCCTCCGCTCGTCTATATGTATGTATCTATAGCTATAAGTATAGATATAATTAGATATATCTACACAAACCTGGCCACAGTTGACAGCCTTTTCCAACTCGAGCTATCCTCAACTACAAACTTTTAAATGTACAAGTAATAACTTTATAATCAGGAGTGTATGCTCCTCCTAGGCATGTACAGGAATCTAAGACATATCTACATTTGCAGGGATATAAGATATGGAGTATCCGTCCCCACGTTATATACATATCCTCTCAGGAGTCTCCTCCACTGATTCTCCACCAGCCATATTTGTGTAAACTTGAGCAAGTAAACCAGAAAATCATGTTTGGTTAGCTTATAAAAGTACTAAAAAAAATTATGTACTCCCCGTATTTTTAAAAGGAACTATTCGTACCAATGTAGTGCAGTAGTTTCTAACGCTGCTGTAACGCACGGCTACTAAAAAAACCAGCAATGTATCTCTCTACTGTTGTCGTTCTGTCAAGTCTCGTCTAACTATTTATTGCTAGTTAGAGAGAGAGAGAGTACTGTGAGCGTAAGGACACATAAGAATTTCCATATGAAGTGTACAAAAGCACATGAACATTATTGGGCTACTGTACAAACATAGAAGAAAATGGAAATTGAAGTTTGCTACAGTTTTTTTTTCCTCTGCCTACATAATGTACTACCTTTTTTTTCAGATTTGAACTTGAATGAGCATCTCGAAAACTTTTACTTGGGAAATGTGCGGAGCTTTAAAAATTATTTCCCATTGCTGTCACTACTACTAGATACTCCTACGACTACTACATACTACTACTACTACTACTGAAAGACAAGCACAGATTTTCTGGATATTTTTTTTGAAAAGTTGAGGGATTTTTATTTAAATTGAATCTCTTAACGGATTCAGTCCAGGAATGGAAAAGTTACGGAGGGAACTACCTATTGAGCGTGAGGAATACTTTGGGGAAGGTCTAAGCTCCTGGAGACTGGAGAGACTGACAATGTCTTGGAAATTAGGAATTCGCCAATATTCTCCATTGACTTCATCTCCAATTTATTATTTGATTTCTATCTGTTGCCTTTTGAAGGGATTGGGATTGCCTGGCCTTATAGTGACAATGGGAATGGTACATATGAAAACTTTTCAGGAAAAGTTTCAGTGTCGCTACAAACACATATGTGCATACATATGTATTTACATGTATGTATCTACGCACACTCATATATGTAGGCACATTTGTTATGAAACTGTGACTTTTTTTTTTGTTTCGTTACCTTTCTTTTCCTAGGGAATGAATGGTACCATGATCAACGGATCTATAAGTATGACTGTGTAAATGACATGCAAACTTAGAAAATGCATTTACTACTCCAGTTTCAAAGAGTGACTTTGTGTGGCAAAAGGTGCTGGTACATTATTGGAGATAATGGCATGCTTCGGATGAAGATAGGATGATGATGGACTTTTTTTTTCTTCAGTGGGACTTTATACATATATACATATCCATTGTAACTACAAGTGTACAGTACAGAAATGTATGTGCATGTGGGTGTGTACATACGGGTATTTATGCACACTTTTCTTTTCCATTTGACTGAGAGAGCCGAGGGATGCATTAAGGTACTCTGTCTGAGTGTGCCCCTTCCATTGTGGTTGGAGTTGGTTTATTTACACACCCTTCTATGGTTAAAGATTAAGTTGGGTTGTTTGGCTTGTATTTAACTCTGACTTAAACTCTCATCTGTGTCTGTGGGTCTGTAGTGGAAGGAACTGTATATATGTAAAATACATATGTATAAGTATCTACATATATAATTATATATAGATATAGGCATACACACACACACACACAGTGATACTACCATACAGTCTCTAGTAGCTTTTGAGCATTGCGAATCGGAAAGTCTCAAGTTTAAACTGTAGAGCACATAGTGTACATAGGACTCTGAAGGGATATGATATGAGGTTGTATGTAGATACTTATACGGTCTGCCAAAAAGAGAATTGTTGTACAGTTAGTTGTATCTCTGGGATGATGTGTACAACTGTGTGGATGCATTGTAGCTACCTAAACCCAAAACCACGTTGGAGATTAGCTGATTGTTACTACTACTATAAGTCAGTCAGTGGAGAACCCCTGACTTGATGAAAAAGCTTCAACAACTATTTTGATTTTCATCTTAAAGTCACTTTCAGTCTCACAGCAACGCTCTTCTTGTCCACCTGCCCCATGATTTTGTCATGTTATTTCCCCTCTTGCTCTCCTCTGATTATTTCGTGTGTGTAAGGAACAGCTTTGATCCTAGATATATCTTCTAAAATAGCACAAGTGTATTACACACTCTTGTGATTTCTCACGACAACCTGTGCCCAACCACTTGATAACGTAATAGTTTCAAATGTGTCATAATTAGACAGTGACAAAAAAATAAATAAGTAGTAAGTAATCTGCGACATTATTTTTAGTAACCGGCAGAACACAATCCTCTGTCAGTCGGACTTCAACCCTCGTCTGTCTCTGTTTAGTGTTTTCCTTCCATTTAACTTTCCTCTCCTATTCAAAGAATTATCATAACTTGAGTAACAACAATAAGAAACAAATAAGACCAACAATAATTATGACTAGAGTCAAACAACAAGTTAACTTCAACTCTGTCAGTACAGACAGTAGGAGCAAAAAAACAGTACTAGTTTCAATGAATTAACTTGAGATCCTTCCCTTTTGATCTGTTCAGTCTCAAAAAGCGATCCTTCTTCTTTCTATGACAAAATCCGTGAAATTCAAGACTAAGCTCAAACTTAGACTACGGCAGTGATACAGAGAGAGACACTACCATTGGGGAATGTTTACCACCGGAGTCTAATCCAATGTGCTGAGAAGGTTCCGTGCTAAAAACATTTGACAGTTCCAATAGGACCTCGTAAACAGTTATACGGAAAGTTCATCATATATGTAGATATACATACATAGATTGTTCTTCATTGCAAAGCCTTTTCTCCGTCGGGATAGACAATCTACATATGCCAAGTCACTAGAATGGGCTGGATATGGGAATCAGTAATTACTATTACTCTGTACGGAAAATATTCTCATGGCTCAGTAGCCCAAGTTCGAGGGGAATTGATGGTTGAGTCTCAAAATGTGGGATTATATTGAAGTCCTCCTATTTTTGTAATAATAATTATTTTTGTAGGGGAATGCAAAAAGCTGTGACATTTTAATTAGACCCTTACTCTTGATTTGAATGTGCAGAAGGATATTTTGAGTGGAAGCTCCTGTAGTTTTTGTATGAAGCAAGTGTGGAGAGCAACTTTGGTTATTGGGAAAGACAAAATCTTTGTTTACAAGTAAACAGAGGATTTTTTCAGTACTTCTTCCCTCTTGGCTGTCCCTGTCTTTCCGTTCCTCATTTTAATTTTGTAGGGTTTAGCTTGAGAGCCCTTTGGTAGGAAATAGTACAATGAGATTTTTATCCCCATATCAATTCAACTTACGAAGATGGACGTGGAAAACGTACTTATTCATCTGGACATGGCTCTCCTTATTGATCATTTGCTCGGATGGAGTTCATGGACAAGGTAATATTTATTTGTGTTTTGTATCTATCTTCACTTTTTATTAAGGATTATGGAATTTTTATTTATTACAAACTCCAAGGATCTAAATACCATTCAATATAGGTTATAAGTAATTACAGGGAAGAATCCAACTAGATAAAAAATTGCAATAATTTTAGATATAAAAATATGCACAGTCCCTACATTGTATGTATGTTGAGGGGCTAGATATAGATCCCCTTATTGGAAATCACTGGACGTTCTGCACAAGTTGACACTCGAATAATTCAAATAAATGTATAATTGGAAGTAGAGAGTGTAAAGGAGAGTGCTTTAGACACAAAGCGGGTTCGTACTAATAATAGGCAGCGTTGCATTATTTTTGCTAATAAAAATAATGAAGTTCAGGATTTCCTTGTGGTGCAAATACTGTAAATAAGTCCTCATTGTCAGTCGTTTGTAACTAACAGTAATAAAAAAAAGAACAATCGTACATACATAAGTACGTATGTATGTATGTGCATACACCCAGCCGCTGGAGTATAACAGATCTAATTTGAGGATTTAGGTAATTGACTTGAAATTTTTTAAAAAGTTGCTGTTTATTTAACTTGATTTTATGTGCTTTGTCATTGTTATTTTGCTCGCTCGTGACAAAAATTTCTCTTGTTAAACTCGAGTTTAGTCGTGTGTACTTTGACAATACGGAGATAAAGTGTGGTAAAGTGCGGAATGTTACCTTCGTCCTCTAATTGTACCGTATGAGCTTCCCCCCTTTTTTCTTACAATATATGCATTCAATGAATGGTTAGATATACATATTTCGCTGAGATTATTCATCCTCGTCTTTTACATATGTCGGTGACGGTGAAGGGGCAAAATGAACTAACCCATCCAATAACCACTTCCAATCTTGAAACACACACATCAACAAAAATCCCAGATGTCAAATGAAGAATTGTTTATATTTTTCTTTAAAACTAATTGTTAAATTATTTTTAGACATCTACGGGAAACTCCCAAAGATTGTCTTTGATTTCCTTTTTAAAAGATACTAAAATCCGTCCGCATCTTCACCGACACTTTTCCTTATTTTCATTCTTTCCTCTGCTCAAAGCAGTAACTTCACAATCCCATGCACAATAAATTCTATGTAGTTGGTTTCCTTGAGTTAATATCCAGTGCGTATACTTTTAGACTTGATAATCGAGAATGACTCTCTATATATGTATGTATCTATAGATACGCTTTGCCTATCTATGTATACACACATAAAAAAATCCTAACCAAAAACATAGCTTGAAATTGAGAGGTATTCTATTGGGATTGAATTATTTCTATAAGCATTTGTGCCAGCAAAAAGGAAATTCAAATTGTGAAATTCGGGACTTTAGGGGTTAAAGTTATATGCACATGATAATTCAGGCCCTGCCTTATATGTATCACAGAGGACAGGATACTAAATGTAGAGAGGGATTGCAAAACCCAGCAATTAAAAGCTTCCCATAGGGAAAGGAAACAATAGATACTGAGAATTGGAAACAATAGAAGTAAAATCTGTGGTTGTTGTTCCGGGGAAGATTTACAGGCTTTTTGTGGGAAGACATTGATAATCTCAAATATTCATCAAGGTATTACTCTCTTTCCGAATGGTTGGACTTTGAACTGTACGAGGGAAGGGAATTAAGTGACTTTATTCGTTGATACTTTGTCAAATTATGTTTGTGCAAGCGCTCTCTTTTATTGAACAACTCCACATCTAAATAGGGCCAAAGCCGAGTCTGAAGTTTCAATTTAACATGAAGCTCTCTAATGTTCTACCTGAATTCACGCTGAGATTTAGAAACTTCCGAGGAAGTTTCGTGTGGAACTTGAAGGGTGATTTAGTCTTCTTTGAAGTTCTGGGGTAATGTAAATGGTGATGTCATTCCTCAAAAATAAAACTTATATAGCTTATGTCTCCGGATCCATATATAATTATAGTCAAGTCAGAATTTGAGCATGTACAAAGGGTTTTGGTTCTTTTGACAGGGATTTAGGAAAGTTTCGAGGGATTCAGTCATCCTGTAGATATAAATGTATAAGGTGGTAGGAAATTTTTTCAAATCAATTATTTCAAATAAAAATTCCTAGTCACATTGGAATTACAAATGTATTAAGTATGTCTGGGTCCCGTTTGCTTATACATTTGTGGACGTTCTCGTGCAAATGATTCGGATTGTCACACGTACTTTGTACTCCATTTCCGAACAATATTTTGACTACAGGAGCAACTATGAGTGTACTGTCTCAGGTAATATTTTGTGCGTTGAAGTAGGAGCTATTGCAATAAAAATGGGGTTTTAAAAAAACCGAAACGAAGATGCTTTCGCGGCTCTAAAATGTGAAAAACTAGCATTTGATATGAGAAAATTAGAGCAATAATGAACGAAACAAAGCATCTCGGGTGCTACCGAGTAATATATTGTTTATGTATGTGTTTGCACCCGAGATGCTTTGTTTCGTTCATTATTGCTCTAATTTTCTCATATCAAATGCTAGTTTTTCACATTTTAGAGCCGCGAAAGCATCTTCGTTTCGGTTTTTTTAAAACCCCATTTTTATTCAATTGTTTTCAAAACTTTCTTGATAATAATATTATGAGACCATTATAATAATAATAAATTATTAAAATTTTCATGAAGTTCAAATAATTTAATTAGTTGTTAATATTGGAAAAACTTCAAGTCACGTCTAGAATATTGAAGGTTATGATTATGACAACCGTAATTCGTATTTTTAAACAATTAATTTTTAAGGGCCCAAGCCCTTGGTCGCACATCATAAGATTTTGCACACTAGCTTGCAA
Organism: Allacma fusca; assembly: GCA_947179485.1. Lineage (NCBI taxonomy): Eukaryota > Metazoa > Arthropoda > Collembola > Symphypleona > Sminthuridae > Allacma > Allacma fusca. Next base: position 43,011,932 of record OX359248.1, on the reverse strand, counting down.
TAATTAGACAGTCATGTGTGCAAATTTTTATCAAAGTTGTTGTGGGGGAAGACCTTTAAAAAAACTGCAATGTATTAGGATAGGCAATTCCGTAGACTCACGGGAAAAGTTAGGTATAAATAGCTTCAGATCTCGTTAACTATACATGCTGAAGATGTACGTTAAGCATTGGACGTTGTACAAATTCTGTCATTGACTTTAAGCCCTTAATATTCGGATTTGGTCAAAGGGTGCAGAAGTTATCCTTAAATCTTTTTTTTTCAAAGGGGGGTAAGTGCATATCTACGCTTTGCGTTTTTACGAAAACGAATTTTTTCAAAAGTTGAAAATTCTAATTTTTGCGAGTCAGTAAAAAAGCATCTTCGTAAAAAATGCAACGTCGGGATCAAAGAAATCAAAGACGATTTTCGGAATGTTGCAATAAATTGTCGGAGATAATGAATTTCTAAACAATTCAAGGTTATGAACCTTTCCACTACAGAGGTAATAAATAATAAAATACTTGTGACTACAATACACACTTCAGTAGCAAAAGGTGCTTTGCATATCTATTGACTTGAAATGTTATGTGTATCTAATTGCGAGCTCTCTGTGTGCATAGAGGATGTAGCAAGTATATGCCTATGTGGGATTTGAAATAGGACTTTTAATGCCCTAGTATAGAGAATTGATGAATGATTTAGGATTAGATGAGGAAATCCAATGCTAATTCCTGTGCAGATAGAGCTGGAATTGGCATTGTTTACTTGTGTGTGTCTCTGTGACTATATGTTCGTGTGTGTGTGTGTGTGTATGTGTGTGAGTGTAGCCCTAATCCTATGTTTACTCTTGTAAATACACCTTCACTCGTCCGGTCAGTTGTAATGAGTTGGGACTCGTAAGAGGTAATGGAATGCTGATAGATGATGGTATTTGGAAAAATGTTTACATGGTACTATTTTGACTTTCAGTCATGCTGCTCCAACTGTGTACAATAGTAACTTTTCACAGTACATTGAAACCATGAGTAGATACATACAGGCTCATAACCAAGTCATGAATGTAGAAATGAAACGTGAGGATGGACTTTTGGTTAATTTACTCTTTAGTGATGGTAACTCCGCTCTGTGTCCCGCAGAATCTCAGAATGTACCGTACACAGTCCCAGAGTCTCATCTGAGAGACGAACTTAAAAGTCAAATAATGAATGTGCATAAAAATAGTCTGAAGGATGCTCCACTTGATTTAGCAGAGAGTAAAGGACGTCAAGTCGTTGGATATTACCTAATGACTGGCATTTGCATTTGCAATATTATGAGTCCATTATCTTTTATTTCTTAGGGTCTCGCCACTATGTATGTATGCACATCTAGATATACACAGATATACGCAAGAGCCAGTAACGGTCTGTCTCTAATCCACACGACAAGTCCGACAAGCTCTCGTATCAAGTACAAGCATACTTATGGCTATTGTGCCTCTTGAAATACTGGCAACGGCAAGTGCATCTGGACTGCATAAGTATACATACAAAATTATATGGTTGTCTATGCAATGGGAATTCATCATGCACCTTATGACTACGACACTAGTACCTCTTGAACTGGGCCCACACTTGCAGGGACAATCTTTTTAGCATCAGATGTAAACAAAATATTTTGTCTTTTTTTACCCTTTCAAGTTTCATCAACATTTTTTTCATTGACCATTGACACAGGGAGTGCTCCATTGTATAATTTTCATTCCCAGCAACAATAAATTATTTTATCTTCCTCAAACCAGTTAGTTAGGTAAAAGTCAAGGAATAAAATTGTGATTGTAATAATTTCGGTAAATCTTTTCTCACATAAAGAGTTGCTTTTTATTTACACATTTTTGGTCCGATGCGTAATTACTCTATGGATGGAGGTAGATACTTGATTTCATGGGTATAATGACTTTTGTTTTAGCATTACTGGGCGCGCTATTTGTGACCATCCTATCCAAATGACAGATTTACACAGTAAGTTAGAAATACTAGCTGAAGATTTACGATGGAGTTATAAATAGGTCTCTACTTTGTAATTCCATCTTACTTTGAAGTGACTCCCATCAACAAGGAAGTTTCATGGTAGAGAGTATCAACAGGAAATTAATCTGAAAATGTTGACAAACAAGGGTACATTATTTCAGTACAGGTATGTACATATGACTGAAAGCCTGGTCGTAGAGACTTCCATGGAGACATGGTGGGAGAGAGGTTCTGAGATGATGACAGCGACAGGGCAGAATAACATGATTAATCATTTACCCTTGATCACCTCCGAATGCTAATTTTCAATCCTTTATAATACAGCTCCAATTTTGTCCTTTTCCACCCAATCTGTCAAAACAAGTGAGTTCCAGCTCAACTGTTTTCCTATAGTTATCTACTTGGACACACCATGTTTATGATTGTTTTTGATGTTGGAGCCCAGCTTCCCTTTATACTACATTTCAAACCACAACTATCATGTCAATAGTAGTGTGTAAGTACGGGATGAAGAAGTTGCTCGGAAAGAGGGGCAGTTTGAGGCTCCTCTATACACGGCGTGATACTAATTAATGCAATATCAAAGATCCAAAATAAGGGAATAAATGCTCAAGTTTGTATCTGTAGGTATATTGAACCGAACCTCTGTGTAATTACTCAGGAAATAGAATTTGAAACAAACACTTAGTCCTTCCGACCTCCTGGCCTTCGGGAATTAGTAAACATGCCGAAAGTTACCTTTGAAATCTGTATAAACTTGGCTTAGTGAAGGCCTTCCTGGATATTTCTAATTATTATTGTATCCGAAATAACTGGAAAATTGAGAGGACGAGTCCTTTTCATGGAACTTTACCCCGAAGTTCCCAGTGCCTTGATACTGGATATGCTCGAAGAGTGGGTGGCTCGTGGTAGAGAGAGGCTGAGGAGGAGATCTTGCATAATGCAGGTATTCAATTGCAATGGGACTGACACTAATGTGTCCATGCTTTAGAAATTTTTTCTCACATTGTAAATCTTCCTGGGTATCATCAAGGGTATACTTATTATCAGAGTCTGTTGGAGACTTTTCCATATATTTACTTTCACATCATTGTCGTCATTCATGTCATTATAAATCTTGGAGGAGTATCCTATATAGTGGTGCTTTACATGTAAAACTGTGGGAGAGCCAATGCTGAGGCATGCCCTATATAAACGGATGCAGAGATCTCTTCCCAATGGTTTTCTAAAGATAAGCTGAAGATGAGTAGGAGCAACGCTGCTGGACAGGGGTGACGTGACGGGTCGATACTTTCTCTTACATAATGAAAGCTCACAATGCAATAAAACTCAGAAACTTTGTTGTCTGATGTGTGTAACCCTTTAAAAAAAATACTTGGAGGGAAAGTCACTCCTGAGGAATTTTTAGAAAAGAACTTGGTCCAAGTATCTATCTTTACAAATTACCTCCAATTGTTTTCATCTTTGAAGAACCAACTTTCCAGAAATGTCACTCGTGAGCACTATTTTCCCTTAAACACTGAGTCAACTCTTACAATTAATCATTCATTATGTAGCGAGCGGGGAAGTTAAGGCTCGGTTTATTTTACGTTCAGTTACTGCTGTGACATAGCATTTAAGGCATGATCCCTGCAGTAGTTTAGAATTTCGGGCTGTAAGTGGATTCCTTGCATGACATTATTTAAATTCGTAAATGGTTGCTTTAGAGTGGCTTCTCTCTAGATTGTTTCTGCTCTGTGACCATTTGACTTTGTGGATCCTTTGGCTAGTACGAGGTTAAACGTTCTACGGAAGATACTCTGTCAGGCTAGGTAAGATGATTGTATTAATCTACCGGGTAAGTTCAAAGGTAAAAGATAGCTCGTTGCGTGAGTTTCCCTCAATTGTCATCCATTTAGAATCGAACATTTGATTGCAATTATTGTCATAATTGTAATTTTCTCTGCGTATCAATAAGTCCACGGGGCTAGAGCTTCCAATGTGTTCAATATTTCTGTTCCGTAGGAAATTCCGTTCCGTTCCGAAACCTACAAATAATATTGGTCCCGGTTCCGTTCCGGCTGTCGGGACATCGGGACATTTAAACTGACACCGTTCGGAACACAGGAGTAAAGTATTTTTTCCGTTACAGGTTGTGTTCCGTTCCGTATTATGCTAGTTTTTCCGTTCCGAACCCGTTCCGTTCCGAAATATCCCGGAATTGTTTACAACATATACGTGAAATGCGTGTACAAATTACTGGCAACTTAATATACATAATATACTTTTAATATATTGGATGCTAGTGAATGCTATTATTTAATTATATAAAATAATATTTAATAATAATTAGGCCATATAAAAAGAACTACTGTGCAGTATTATATAATTATTATTAATTATTTTTTAGTAATAAATATTTGTAGCGTGTATATTTCAATATTTCGATTTCGGAATTTTTATTTCGAGAAAAATCGCCCATGCCCATGTTTATTAAACAAAATTAGTTATTCTGTTGATTTTCATGGAAAACGATACTCGCATTACATATAAGCATTTGCGTAAATTAAATCTGTGGCCATCCAATTTCGTTATTTTGGCAAAAAACTGCTCACAAGCCAGTGCGATAAGAAATGTGTTTCCATTCTAGTTGAACGATGGCGCGACACTTCAGAAATTGTACCGGGATCGGTTCGGAACGGAACAGAACAATTCCGCTTTCCGATGACATAAATTATATGGGACATTTTTCGTACCGATGCTCTGAACCGTCCCGGTCCCAATATTATCGGTACAAGTGCTCATGTTCCGGTTTTGTCCCGATTCAATGACGGAACCAAAGAGAATGTTCCGAAATTGTTCCGTTCCGTTTCCGAACACGGAACTTCGGGATTTCGGAAACCCGAAGGAAGCTCTACACGGGGCACTTCCGCAACGTCTCATACTCACTGCAAAAACACACGTAGTCGGAATCATGGAGCCTGCATTTTTTATTCTAACTCAAGGCCCAGCACACATATCCGTAGAAGAATTTGTACTTACTAACATGAGGACACGGCGTAATTTTGTATGTCCATCCATGTATTTACAAATTCTAGAAGGTAAAGACAGCGTTTAGTAAGAAAGTGAAACAACTACATCAACCATGTTGAAATAATTGGAATACGTGGATATAATACTTAGAATCAATTTATTTGCCAAGCTTTCGATCCCAAATAGTGATCTTCAGGGTTTAATAATGGAAACTACATCTTTTATTCCTACCAAGTTGAAATTTCTTCCAACCATGCCATATCCCTTTCAAAGAGTCAACAACTTTAAGAATTACGCTCCTACAACGCAATACAAAGTTTGTATTTTAGGGAAATCCCTAGTCTGGAAATGCTTACCTAGGTGCGTGTGAGGCTTTGGCACAATAATGAGTAAGCACCAACTACTGTACTGTACTTACTCTAGAAAAATGTGCACAAAGTCTCGATGGAGGGAATTTATCTTCATTTTTGTTGTTGTTACATGTAAACTATATGAGCAACCGCATGACAGAGTATTTTTCAAGATTAGCCATCGGTTCTATTTATGCATACCATACCTATATGGAAATTGTGTGTATACCTATTTATAGTAAATACCTGTGACTCTCTTCTTATCCCATAGTGTTAGCCCATGGAAGCTCACGGTGTTTATGTTTGGTTTTTTTTATAAATAAATTAATATACATACCCTTTGAGGTTTTAACAAGACTCATTTGGGAAGTTATGATGATACTGAATTATTGTTGCCTTGCTTGAAATCCCGCGTGCAATGACTTTCGCACATTGTCAAGTTCAATATGATGGATTCTTCCTTCATTGTATACTCATCTCACTCAAGAAGGCAGGGTTGTGGTAATGTAATACCATGTTCTCTCATTTCTCTGCAACCGTAATATAAGGGCTGCTCAACCGTGAATGTCTATTTCAAGGAGCAGAGGAAACTTAGTGGCTGCAGTAGTAGTAGTAGTCCTGTGTAAAAATACACGGATATACCTAAAGATATTTAGCTTATATTGTTACTATTTAATTCCATGCGTTAGTACAAACTCAGTTCACAGGGAGTAGTGAACGTGCAAAGGGAAACCTGAGTTATGCATAATTTCACGTCCTAACTTTGTTTTTTTTTGACACCTTGTAATTGAGGTTTACAAACGAATTTGAAAGTCTTTTTATGTAAGTATATACTTTTTTTTACTTGGTTAAAAAACATTAGTGTTAATTCCATGTGGAGCTATCTACAGGTAGGGATTTTCATTTGAGCTCCCAGCTTATCTGAATTCCTTCATGTTCATAGCCTGACTATATCCCTTGGAACTATCCACATTTGGGGTCTTATTAGTACGGACTTATGTACGTGTATAGAAAATATTATATGATTATAGACCTGGATTTTGTAATTTCTTAATAAAATAAAACCACTGCTGCTTTCTAGGCTACTAGTCCCACATACTCATTTCGTCCACTTTCTTCCTCTTTTCCCAACATTTTTAAAGGTTATTAATTTTGGGTTTTCAATCATTTTTCTTCCCTCCCCAGCAATGCAAATGCATTTGTGGGATGCAGACTGGAACATCGATTTTTTACCTAGAATTTATACATCCACACATTTTTCCACACGTGGAACCCTCAGGACTGTCTATTTCAAAACTAGGCTAAGGCGAAACCAGTGAGAAATGTTGTTTCTCCAGGAATACTACATAACGATGGAGAAGAGTTTGTGGTATCTTTATCAATTTTCATGAGAACACGTCAGGTAAAACCAGGGACCCTGAAACTGCTCTCAGCAATAATGTAATGGTGACAATCAAAGCTATATACTTGAAATTCCAAACAGGGAATATGAGATTTTTGCATGTTTACTTTTAATTTCGTCCCCTTGATATTCTCAACAACTACATTACAAGTAATAAACTTGGGGGCTAGAATAAACTACCAGAGATCCTGTATGAGTTTCAGTGAGGGAAAAGAAGAGGCAATTCCTGGTAAATCTGTTGAAATCCACCTACGGTTACCTCTCAAGTGAGTTTGCCCAAAATTCATGGGAACGGAATGACGATGATGGAGTTAGGATTTTCAAAGGACTTATTATTTGTAATGCATCTAGCACATACTTATGCATGAGTGTATTTAATTAATATGCAAACTCTGAGTGAAATAACTGTCAATTTAAAACCTGTTTTGTTTAACTTCAACGTGATCATTATGTAGTTGGGGAGGCTTTCCTTGTTAAAAGGTGTTTGGGAATGGTCAGTTCCCCTTCGGGCAAGTGGTTCTTGGGAAATGAAAGGATTGCAATAGAAAAAAAGATGCTTTAGAATCGTTCAAGCTCCGACAGTTTCGACCAAGTCCGTAACATTCGAATTCAATGAAAACGTTGTCTACAACGTTGTAAACATTTTTCATGAAGTGATCTAAATTTTTTCTGGTAGTTTAACAGTTTAAGTTTAAAAAAGCTGTTGGGGATTTTTAAATGGTATGAACTGCTGTAAAACCTTGGGTTTTTAACGCATATGTACATACATATGTCAATAATTGCATGTTATAGGACTTGTTGCTCCGGTTTGTCTAAGTCACATTCACATATGTACATACATATGCCACGCACATGTTTCCGCAATTCTGTCTTGGCCTGACCAACGATAACTTTCACTTGTAAGTACAGCGCAGGGAAATATTTCAAGGCTTATGTAAATAAAGAGGAAAACACTCATTTTTCTGGAGTTTCAAGCAATGTAGTAATGAGAAGCATTAGGGATGGCTGTCAAGCCAGATTTTTTTCTGGCCATACTTCTCACTCTCATTTTATATTACTACCAAAAGCTCATATAGTTAGGCTACATCAATTGAAAATTCGTAACTACTTTATACTCAGTGTACAGATCCCTGTGGTGCTCCCTGTAATGCGTGCAATTATAGATATGTATCTATGGGAAAAATAAAAATCCATATAACTGTGGCGCCTAGGAAATGAGATTTTATGAACTGTAGTAAATTCAATTATCAATTCATACTTGATTGCAAATGGACTTTATGATGCTAATCTCTGACTTGAATTGAGACTCGGGCTTCTTTCCAGCAGATGTGTACCTACGTTGGTCCTATTCCTGTTTGACTCTTAAGCCTTCTCCCATGAGCTGGTGTTATAACAATGTAGTAATTACAGGTATGACTTCCAAGCACTCAGGAGGAGCGATCAAACAGATCCTTGTGGGAGTAAGTGGTAACCGTAATAAAAGTCAATAGGATGAGAAAAATGAGTTGGAAAACACAAAGTGAAGGATGACGGCGTGAAAATGCTATTAATTGGTCGGTTGAGATATACAAACTGATATAATTTTTAGAGAGTATCAGTGACTGGCTCGGCTCTCGGAAGCAACTGCCACAATGCCCAAAAGTACATAATCAAGATGCATGCTGAACATGGCGGTGAAACTAAAAGCTCTCTGTATATAGTTATTAGCTATATAGCTCCATACTACCATGATATAATGATCTCATCCACGGCTGAACACATGAATTTGTAGCAGCACAGCATCTTGACTCTGATCTCACAACAGCAAAGAGCTCACATAGCTCTCCATTTGTCTTAATTTATCCACGGTGCAATAATGCCAACAAAGGAGCCGAGAGTCAACTCTCACACGAAAATCGACCAAAAACAACTAGATAAAATTCAATGTAAAACCCCCTATTATACTCTGACTGTGTGTGATGTACTCTTCTGTTTTTTTTATTACACTCAATAGTAAATATGTAGCTCCAGCCTAAGTATTTGTTTTATGTCCACTCCTCACGGCTCTTATTCATTTACACACCCGTGAGAAGAAAATCTTTTCTACTTGACTATCTTACTACTTGTGTCTATGCGTAAATGTACCTACTACCTGTATAGGTAATTACATTCTTAAGGTGTAAGTTATAATTATATCCCCTCCATATAGCTTCCTCCTATAACGAACCACAGTCACAAGTGCAGACAAGCAAGGAATAGCTATGTATTTTGATACTGTAGCCCTGTAACAATTTGGACGATAATGACTTTTTCTGAAGACAGTAAAATTGTACATTGAGGATGCAGAAAACAAGTACGATATTCAGAAATAAATTTGAGTCTAACAAAACCATACAGTTCACAATTCTTGTAGCATATCATATAGCCGTGAAATGTGCACATTATCATGGAAGACTTACGGACTGAAGAAAAGAAAATCTATGGCTTTTAACAACTTGTTCATGTGTTGCTTTCCACGCAAATAATATATGAGCTTATTACAGTCGGATACATACATACGTACATACATACATACATATACATACTTACATGTATTCTTGAACCTGTGAATGTCCGTAGAATGTAAACAGCCTAAAAAACTTCATCTCCTCACGTGTTGATCGATCCGCTTATAAAAAAAAAAGAGATTTTTAGAGGAGCCGAAACAGTTTCATGCATCTTGATCTTGTTTCGATGCGTAAATGGTAGTATTTTCAATTATTTCAGGAACGTAACATTTTTTATTACCACTTGTATCTTCACAGTCCATCATAGTAACATTCAAGATACAAACAATGCTGTTACAATTTTTTTTAAGAGAAAAACATTTTTACTAGTGTTTTTATAATATCCACAAGGATAAGAAAATCACATTCATTTACATACATTTTTATGCGTAACGTATTACATGCATACAGGATTCGTTACGCATGGGATTACCAGCACATTTGTATGCATTACTGAGTGAAGCACTACACTTACATGTACTGTACTAAAATTAATTATCGTAATTACATATTAGAGGGCTGTATCTCACGGTCTGCGGATTCCAGATGATGATATGTAAATATTATGCTTAGGATTTGAAGTAGTAACTTTTACAATAAGATAAACTGGGCTTGAGCATTCTCATTTCCTGTATTTTCCCCCTCCGTATAGTATACATATACATATGAGGAATGAAGCGAGCCATGAAGAGAGCAAATATGCACTGACCTGACTATGCGTAGGGCTAAAATCTTGTTATGAATCTCTGTGTGAGGTAAATGGTAATGGGTAATTTTTCAAAAAGATAAAAGTAGAAAATTCTGGCGAGACAAATAAACAATTCATGCATCATGACTCCTGTTCTTGGACTCAGTCTGAACAGTAGGCTTCCTGTGAGAGTAGAAATTCTTTATGTAACAAACATTTTATCGTTCATCATATGGTACCTGAACCTTTACATGAGAGACGGACTGTATGTACATACAAATGTAGTCCTGAGATTTCCAAAAGTTTGCATTCCAAGTCCGTAATATTTTCTATTAGCGTTAATAATGATCCTTTAAAAATAAAGAGACTTCATATAGGACTACAGGTATTTTTGCAGGTACATGCTTAGCAGTTTGCACAATTGGGTAAGCACAGACGCACAATACATATAGATTGTAGATATATACATAATTACTTGTATGAGTTGTTCTTCATCAAAATTATTTTTCTGACCGGTGGAGATTTATAGCTTGCAAACTCTTGACACTATATTAATAATTATTTGCCGTGCGTCTCTTTGTACTTCGTTGGTTAACTAACTGAGTGCATACTGACCAGTAATTATTTTTATAGTGCACTTAAGAATTGCTGTAGCGTCAAATTAAAAACACAGAAGTTCAAGCTTGGTGAGGTTAATGCAAACGGTGTGTATAGTTGAAGTTCTGTGCAGTCATTAAGTATCTAGCAATGCATGAGTGTCAACAAGTAATCATAATTTGTAGTTCGTATTCTTGAAAAATTTAAAGATCATGGGGATATATGGGAGAGATGCTCAAAATTTCCCATCAGAAATATAATTATTTCAGTAAACCTACTGTTTTTGCGAAGGTCTGTGCGACCCGAAATAGTATCTCTGTCGATGTGTACCATTTGAAATTATTTTACAAACATTTCAAACATCCCGAATAAATTACTACAATTATGCATGGATGCTTTGAATAAAAATGTTTTGTCATAAATTGGAACCCACAGCTCTAATATGAAATAATTTATTACAATTTTCAGATAAGCAGCTAATGCTCCTAAGCCGGGATTCCTTAAATCCCAGCTTAACTTCCTCCTCTGATCTGAGTGACTCCCTCGGCACCAGTAACGACATCCTGAGACTCCACTCGGAAGAATATTTCCCCAAGAAATTAGAAAAATCATTTCAGAAGCACCGCTGGAAAATAAACAAAGATTTTAGCATCAGTCCCCTCCATGATGGTGAAACCACTCAAAGACCATTAGTGACTGTGCCAAATCCTCTCTCCGGGAATGTAACTCACACTCCGTCCCCATCATTACAGGGAGGAGAGTCGGGAGACGACGACGACGACGAGCATAACATGGGGCAAGAAGAGACGGAAGAGAATGACCCCGAGATCATGCATTTAATGACTACAGCCATTGTCGAAGACATACCTCGAATTACCAATAAATTACCATTTGAGAATAATATCACCACGACGGAGATGCCGTTGGAGCTTAGCCGTCCGGACTTGCTCAATATCCCGGAGGAAGAAGGCCCTCCTCCCAAGTCCAGTAAAGATAGAAGGCACAGTCCGAGACAATCCCCAGATGACGAGAGAGTCAACCAAGTTGACATTGAACTTTTGAAGCTAAATGAGAGCAGTGCTAATAAAAGTATTGTCAGTAGTAAAAAGCTTCAGTTCCGTCCGGACCATGCTGATGAGGAGGGGGCTGACCCTGAGAATGAACGACTTATTCCTCAAATGGTAAACGTGACCACAGAAAATGTCTACGTCTCAATGGAGAGTGATGAGACTCTTGAAGACTCTCTGATGAATGGGAATGGTGAGGACCTCCCGTCCACAACAAATGATCCACCTGTAATTACTGTCAATGCGAGTGGAATATTCCCTCAAACAAATCTCTCGAGCATTTGGGACCGACCCCACAAATCCCACAAGCACAGTCTTCTCAGTAGCTTTCCTGACACTAGGCAGGAGCAACTCGATGAGGATCAAAATAATGCGAGTGAGGTAGATGATGAGGAGTCGGAGGAGGAGGGGGAGGAGAAACAGGAAAAAACTATGATGATGAAGAGACGGCCCCGGAGAAGTGTCGTACATCTTTATGATATGGTCGTTTGTGCGACGGGATGCAATCCTTTGATTTACAAAGGCTATGGATGCTTCTGCGGTTTCATGGGTAGATATATACACTTACATGCCAAAACTTATTTCCTTATAATGTAGTAATTAGTGGCTTTGAACTTACCCCGGAGTAATTAGTAACGGGATATTTCAAGGGATTTTAATTGATTAAACTTAACTGTTGATCTCCTTTATATACAGGCTCGGGTATCACCGTCGATGGGATTGACAAGTAAGTGTTTTCATGTTTTTGATTATTTACTTTGTAACATTACTATTCCTCTACCTCTCTCTCTCTCTCCCCTATGTATTTAATTACATATGACCACCGTCACAACAAAAGATTCGGTTTGGGAAATGGTCCACACTTTTCCATTATTTTCTTCCAACTCCACGCACTCCCTGGCATGTTTTCGTTCGTTGAACTTTTATGGTTCCGGATTTTGTTAATTGATATTTCTGTATTTGATCCCAATATTTTTCAACGACTTTGATGACACACATGCAGCAGTCACGTGTACTAGAATGTTTACATACATATACATATTTTTTTATCTGATGTAATGAAATGCAGATGTAATTATCCCAATACCTGGATTTTTAAATTGCATTATTTTTCTGGAAGGCATATTTGCCTGGTACAATTTGAGAAGTTACGTCAAAAAAATAATGTCAAAATCCAAAGAGGAATGATATGTGGATAGGGAATTAATATAGGGAGGTACAACATGGTTGATTTAAAATTTTGTAATAATTTAAGTCAATTTTATAATGTGTTCTACAGATGCTGCTACAAACATGACTGGTGCTATCATCACGCCAAATGCCCTCCTTTGCTTACCTACTTTGTGCCATATTACTGGACCTGCAATGGCGGGCATCCAAAGTGTGGTAAGTTTTTCCGGTGTTCTCAAACTTTATCCTCAAATCTTCAAGCTTTTCAAAAAAAATTGTCGAATACTATTTTTAGTCTTGCATTTTTTCCCCCCATTGAAAAACTGCCCTTTGGAAGGAATTCATTCAAGAGGTTTATTAAAGATTTATTATGCATTGTTTAATTGCTGACGCTTTTGTTTCATTATCAATGGAAGCCACTCGTGACTCAAATAATAGGAAAAGATAAATATAGCGGATGTAACCAATGTTCCAATTATTATTCCCATCCATGTTTTGAGTAATTGACAATTCGGAAGTTTCTGATGCTGTAAGACGTCAGTAATAAATTGTGGGAGGATTTCCATTCATGTATTCATAGAAATGAACATGATGACTATTTTTGGATTACAGTGTCGGACTTCCGAGGCTGGAAAGGAATCTGTGGGGCTCATTTGTGTGAATGTGATCGTCAGTTTGCAGAGTGCTTGAGGAAGTATCCCTGTCCCAGGACACGAGCCATGTGCATGACGTCTCCTTGGAGGTTCTGGCAAAATATTGTTATGCCCCCACCTTATTATGGATAGCAGGGATCTTGTCCTAATAATTATTACAAATCTAGAGATATGTATAAATAGCTCATACGAAATTGCACTATTGCTATTTTTGTTATTACTGCCTTGAATTTTTTTTTTGACAAACAAATTGATAACTGCTCCGAATAACACCCGATACTCTTTGGAATTATCGGGTGGATTCTAATGTTCTATTAAGGGATTTCTGGTTTGTTCCAATTTGTTGTACTTCCTTAATTCATCTTTCAAGTAATAGTTATTTTGAGACCTATTTTGAGACCTATTTCTAAAAAGAATCTTGGGAGTCTTGGTAGAGACGTAGGATTTCGTATAAGGTTAAATGGTATTAGGACAGGATAGAGGAACTTATGTGAATCAATCATATAGGAGAGGCTATTTTCCTCCATATAAGTACACCCCCCCAGTATTACATAACAAACTCCTACCCAAAGAATACTAAACCTAAAAAAAATCAAAACCATGATTTTTTTCTAGTAAGTGTCGATAATTTACTTAATTACGTGTAACTATGGAGAAATAAGTTTATTATGAATTCGTACTCACTTTGTCTGAAAATTGTGAATATCTTTTGCTGTGCATTATCATAACATAACCGTATATATATAATTACATAGAGAGCAGAGCCAGGTTGGGGATCTTGCTCTTGTCCTCTACAGTGCTCAAAATTAAATGTTATTTCTGAACTAGTCAACATATATATGAATAACCTTTGTTTAATTACAAAATATATACTTGGTTTCATTTTTTTTTTTTGGAGGAATTATCAACTATAAATATATGTATGTCCCAATAGTAAATAATTATTGGAATTACTGTGATTGTTGATTGAGTGATGACAGATAAAAATTTCCTAGGGGTTTTTGTCGTGAATGTACAAAGTGACAAAACTTCCGTAGTAAGTATGTATATATATTACCATATATGTATGTGTAAACTCAGGATATTTTTCTTAGTATGATAACGAGAGTACGTTAAGTAGGATGTAATTACTGTATTGTATTGCTACTTATGAAATATGTTTGATCTTGATTGTTACAGGCGTATTTTTTTTTCTATTTTATTTTTAGAGCCATATTAACCGACTACCATCCCTACCATCCTGAGCTACCCATTCTTCCAGTAGAAGTTGTGGAAGCGTAGCTGTAGAAGTACACTCACAATTAGTGCACTGAAATCCAGTAGAACCGCTTTATTTGTATTGTCATATAATTATTTTAAATCCCACTTCGCCCCAGATCTATGTATCTGTTGTAGTAAACTTTACGCAATTAGGTAACTGTATTGATTAGTGACGACATTTCCTATCGTAGTAGATTTTATATACGTTACTGCATAAGATTGCCAAAGTACATCACAAAAATTTCTAGAAAAAAAATAGAAACGCTATATTTTCCTATAAAAGCTTGTCTGGCTATTTTAATCCTGCAGATACAATACCTTTTACTTATTGTTGTAAAAGTGGTTTTAATTTTTTTTTAAAGTTTTTTTTATACGTGTATATATAAACGACAGAATCATTTTTTATTGCGACAAAAAGTACAAGTTTCTTTTTTATTTGAGTGCTTGGGTGAATGAATGTATGTAGTTTGTACAAGATAGCTCTAACAATGAGTGTACATATATATCTTCACTTTTCTCTTGTAAAACGCTTAAAATATTCAAGGCTACAAATTTTAGTTACAAACTTGATTTCTCCTCACAAAGCTTGCATTTACAAACTGTTGGATTTTTTCCTCCATATATTACAGTAGTGCTTTTGTAGTTCCAAAATTACCTGAAAATATTTGCGTTTCTCACGAACAGTTTAATAATAATTATAATTTATTAATTATTATGGGTGGTCTGAGTACTCATTTAGTAAGCAAATAATTTCCTGGCCTAGTCATTGAAATACCTGTTTTTATAAATTTCAGAAATAATTAATGCAACTTTATTCATTGCAATAATTATTCCGACCGGTAAGAATGAATGTAAAATGTATGGTTACCAACAAATCGTTTGAAAGCTTAACAGTGAGTTTTGTTGTATTCACAAAATATATGTTGACATTTGAAATGTTGCACACTTGAATCCCTTTTTGAATAAATGCAAATAAAAGAAATTTATTTTTTTAAAACGTACTCCTCAAGTATCAACACACACACGATGATTGTTCTAAATGTAGATGTACGAAAACACATATTATGTGACTAATGCATAATGTCATATTGTTAAAATTATTTAATAGAGTGAAAGTAGTAGTCGATGGTATATAATAATTGTATTATGTAAGACGTAAGTCAGCAGCAACAGTAAGAAGGAGCCCATTGAAAAGGCAATAGCACTTGTCGTGATGACATAAGAACATTGGCCATGGCATGACAAATTAAGCTACATATATTTACATCGCAAAGTACTCCTGGCTTAAAGAACGCCTATTGTTAGTAGAAATGAGTTGTAGCAGTGTTTAAGCAAGTCATTACTCGGTTGTCCACTGTAGTGTATAAGTAACCAAGATGAACTAAATCAGTATCATTGTCAAGCACCTCGCAATATGTAGCCTTGATTTGACTCCAAATCAAAGCTAGCACCTTGTTCGATTGAGCATCTTTCAGTTTCCGTCACTCTCAGGACTCTGACGGTAGGAAATAATAGTAGCAATTAATTAGCTGTCAGTAACGGCATCAATAGGGCTTACCATTGAATCAACTATGATGTAAGAGTACCAGTTGACTACACTTGTGGCAAAGATTTGACTCACTTGCATACATGGACAATATTAACGCAGCAGGAATTCGTGTAACAAATGCAGTCCTTTCGAAACTCTGTATGTACACGTAAAAGGAGCCTTTTTTATAATACATGCTAATAATTGTAACAGGGGTGCCATAATGGCTGCATAATTACATAAAGTGCAAGGTGACTAGTAAACGAAATAAGAGTTACTCTTTTCTCTTGATTAGATCTTAGTCTATTGAAAAAGGTGCACTTGCAAGCCCACTAAGGTTGTTTGGATATTAATAGCTTGATTAGGAATCCCCGTGTTTTCTTTCAGCTTGAAATAAATGACTTGGCCTAAATTTGGGACTGACTGAGAAACAAATATACAACAAGTACACGTCCTTGCCGATAGCTCCACGTCTTTCTTTTGTTTAGCCAGACACTTACATACAGAAAAGTATATGTGGTTGCCTTGAGGGATGAAATGTCTGCTACATGTAACTAACTCTCAGACAAAAATACACATATCAAATACAGCATTTCAATAGACCAAAATTAATTTCTGAAGTTGTACAAATTATAAACACCAAAGCTGGTTGCCGTAAAAATTGATAGCGCAACTAATTAAAAGTCGAAACTGATGGCTAAAGATTCAGACTCACCTTTAGAACTCAACCCACGAAAACATCATTCAATACAAATTGAATACAGATTGTTTTTATTTCAACGGAAAAAACTAAAGTAGTCATTTACATATGTTCCAAATATTATTAAAAACTTATTTGAAGTAGATACCAGAGAATCAATTATTTAGTAAACTCCAGAGTCACAGTTAGGTTAGGAAAAATTTCTGCTCAACTTCATTCAACATTTTCCATGTTTGAATTCAAAATTAAACACCTGCAGTGACAAGTCTTCAGCTGCATCATGACGTAAATATACGTATACACTCAAGTTATATTTATACCAAAAATTACTTATTTCAGAATTTAGAAATAAAACAGTTTTAAATATAACTACGAAATAAGTAGGTTACTATGAAATTATATAGGTAATCATTACAAAAATAATTACTCATAAACCGATCGTCGAATCCCTTTGAATATTCCACATACTGCCGACAGATGCATATCTTTTCTATTATGCTTTTTTGAACAAATTCACCGAAAATTCTGAACCCTATTAAAATAAAATTACTCGCACCAGTAACGATTCTCTAATTCCATGGTTCCTCGGGAGGCAGCTCTGGTTCCTCGGTATTGCTCTTATCAGGAACTAATGAAACTGAATTATTAGACTGTACATCCTTAAGTTGGGATTCCTCCAACTCAAGATTTTTCAACTCCTTTTCAATACGATCCTTTTCTTGTAACAGCCTCAATTTTGCCGCAGTAATTTCCTCCAGACGTAGGTCCTTATTTGTACTAGATTTTGTATTGTCAGATTTAGGAAGATCTTTTGACATCGACACTGGAGAACCAGTAGTGCCGGCGGAGGGTCCAGTACTTTCAACCCTCGGCACCGGTACAACTTTCTCAACCTTGCTAGTTCCATTGGTTTTATCAGAGCTCTTGACCCCAAAATTTAAGCCACCAAAAGGTGAAGCCGTCGGAGGTGTTAAATTCAATCCTCCACCTCCCGACCCAGACAAGTTGAAGGAGAAAGATCCAAAAAGTGATGGTTTTTCTGCCGAATCCGAGCTCTGTAATAAATTTCAAATTTTAAAGCAATCACTCAAAATTAATCCCGAACCGTCAGTCCAAAAATCCCTTGTCATAAAACAAGCATGAACCGACTCCATCCTCTATCACACAGAATCATCAGAAAATTCATCAAGAACCCCTTACATTCGCTAAAGACCTTCTCGCTTTTAATTTCGGCCGGTTTTTCAGCACTGTTTCCTCAGCAGGTTTCCACTGACCCGCTTCTTCCTCAGGCAGGTCATCGTCATAATTATCATGATTCAGCTCGTACGTCGCTTGTCGTTTTCCAGCCATGTCACCTTCCCTGTAAAAACAAGAATTAAATTCGTCATTGTCATTTGCATTAAAGATATTACGATAAAATAATACAAACTTCTCCATTATGCTCAAATACTTGCCAGTTACACTCAATATTAAAATACCCAAATAATATTAACCGTTATAAGTACAAAACAATTTCTAGGACTAAATAGATGAGTACAAAGAATTTTATTACGTAGACTAAAATGCAAGTTTCCACAAAAATTAGTTCCCAAAACAGTGTGAAAAATGTTTGAAAATATATGGTTTTTGTGATCCCTTTTTATCATTCTGTGAAAAGATTAAGCCGAACTTACTTGAAATAAAATAATCACTGGTAATTAACTAAGTTCAGAAAAAACTAGTATTCAGATAATTTATTTATTTACTCAGAGTCAGAATATATTTCAAAATATTTTAGAACTGTGTAAACAAACACCGGTTAATGAACGTGTTGTAACTTGTGTGTAATGTGTTGAGACAACATTCGGTACGCACATACAGTTTGTTTGAAGAGCTTCGAATTCAGGCAAAAGGCGCCAGTGCCTATACACAGCGTATACTGGGATGTTGAGAAGTGCACCGGGGAGGGTTTATTTCCAGTGCTCAGCAGATTTAGACGGATGTGGAACGAGAGAGTGGGAGAGATTCGCAAGTCCCATCACAGAAGCCGGCATTTTGCCTGGACTGATTTTCTGAGATTGAGGGAATCCCTTGAAAGAGTATTTTTAATCATGAGGTCTAAAAAATTAGCGATTCGAAATTAAAATCGATTGTCTAACTATAAGTTTACAAATTTTGCGATACTATAGTGTATAAAATGGGAAGTGCCAAGAATTTCAAAGTTACGTTAGCTTCAGGATTATGCAAAATACTTGGTCTGTGTTGTCAAAATACAAAATAAAATACAATCTGAAAAAAAAATCGGAATACTAAATACCAATGAAAATACTTCTGTAAGCAAAAGGCAAAATACAAATTACAGAGTAAAATGCATCGGAGTTTTATGAAAAAAAATGTATTAGGCAAATAAATTGATTCTAAGCAATATCCACGTATTCCAATTATTTCAACATGGTTGATTTTATGAAAAATACAATACATTTTGAGAAATCCAAAATACCAAGATTCAAATACAAAATACAGGATTTTAAATGGAAAATACGTTTGCTTAAATCACTCTCTCTGAATTTTGCTCCATTTTTGTAAGGACAGATGGCACAACACGTACACTATTAGAGCTGCGATGAGTAGGTGAAAAACGATTTTGAGGAAAATAGGTACTAAACAGTTCGTATGTCGTGTATAAATAATAAAATAAAAAAATAAATACAAAATACTTTTTGCATTTTCAGTCTTACAAAATACTTACAGTAAGTACAAAATACTTTTGTACTTGAAATATTTAAAAATACTTAATACAAAATACTTTTGTACCTCAAGTATTATAAAATACTAACAAGAATCATTCCACAACTGTTCCAGAGACATTTTTCTGAAACTTTCCTCGATTTGTTCCTACATACAGGTAGTTGTCTTCAGTGGCACATTCCGTTGCTGCTACCTTTTGGTTAGAGCTGCACCACAGTGCGTGCATATATTTGCGCCCTAAAATTTCGACAGGAGGATACGCTGGAGCTGAATTTTCCAATATTAGTTCCCATAAGAAATTCCGAGTTTTTCATTTCGAGCCACGTTTCAAATCCAAAATTCAACATTATTAATTGAGGCATTCATTTTTAAATGAAAATACATTACGGGAACTTTACCTTGTGCCCTAAATAAATTATCCAATTCCTAAATACAAAATAAAGCTCTAACCTCTTTTAAGGCTCATCTGTCAATTTTTTGAGTAAGAGTGGGGGCTTGCTGTAACCAAATGTATAGCAAAAGGCCTGAAGTCAACTACTTGTAGGTACTAATCGAGCAAAGTTTCAGAAAAATATCCCTGAGACAGTTGCGGAACGTTCCTTGTAAGTACCAAGTACTTTTGTACCTGCATTTTTTATAACTACTAACAAGGAAAGCTCGCGGTGTGTAAAATTGATAAAACAAATTTTGGGAGCTGCAAGCCCAATGACCAAACCCGCACTAAAGTTCATGCCAGATCGACCTGGTTCTGGAAAAGAGACCCTTCACTCTATCTCATCGGAAATTTTGCATGTGAATTTCCATTTAGAAAAGAAAATTTGCGGATTTTGACGAACAAATGAATTTTCATAGTGAGTCAATGACATGACTTCAGGAAGGTATTCTTGCTACATACTATAGTATGTAGGAGATTTTACGTTGTCCTTCGCGTACGATGAGCAGATTTTTGTCTACGCTGATTGCTGCGTACGGGCGTAAGGGTCGAAGCACTGTACGCAAAATTCAGCGTAAATACATTGAACAAAACCATGCGCTACCCTCAACGTACCCCAATGAGTTTCGTACGCGAGATCCTGCTTGTATATGTATTCATATGTACTTTTTTGATACTTTTCGAATCACGGCGACAGTGTTTTTATAAGCCCGACGGTAGATGTTTCAATATCGAACGAAAGCCCGCTAAAAATTGACCAAATTCACCGTGGCGATTTTGTTTTCACCGTGGCGTTCGTGTACAGTATGAAATTGTATATACTTAAACAACTCTAGGGATTAGCAATTCAAAAGGTGCCTAAGAAAGTTTTCACAGTATTAAGCAGGGGAATTATTAGGTTTAAAACACTGGAATTTGAACGGTGGTTCATTAACAACTTAACTTCAAATAATTTATTTATAAAATTGAAAATGTACTTCAATTTTCAAGTTTAACTCAATTTCTAAAATCACTAGTATTGTACAATATTAACAAATATCCTGCAATTTTCCTGCACCCGTTGTTTTATATCATGGAAATAAAATGAAGTTTGATCGAGTCCGCATAAAATTGGGTAAAACCCAGAGATGTTCAAATGATTTTCCCTTCCTTCAGTCCTTCGAATGCAAAAAAATAGATTCATTTCCTTCCTTCAGACCTCTTCAGATTGAAGGCTTGGAAACAAAATTCCTTCCTTCACCCTTCCTTCGAAGTTGTTTTATTGAGATCCTTCCTTAAGCCTTCAGTAATATTCTTCCCTCACCAAATTCCGTCTTCCGTAATATTTTATTTTCATATATGATGCAACAAAGTCAAGATACGAAAATTACAGTACCCGCCAGAAATCGACCTTCCATCGTATTATATGTATCCTGGTACGTTACATGTGAATGAAAGCGCGTATTGACAGCAATAGAGTTAGTTATAATGAAAGGTACATTCGGCGCGCGAAGGGTGATTGGGAAGCACCCTTCCGTCAACTTCAATTTTTTCATTAATTCGCTGAAGCCTTACTTGTTCCTTCGTAATTTTTTTCACCCTTCCTTCTCTTCCCTTTATTTCTTTCGAATCGCATCCTTCCCTGAAGGAAGGCTTCTTTGAAGGTTACCCGTCGACGGGTGAACATCTCTGGTAAAACCTAAACATTTTGAAAGATTTGAATAATTGGCAGGTTCTGCATGGAAAGTTTTGCCTGTACATTTTCCTCAATGTTTCTCATAAAGGTGAACTTTTTCAACGTTAGGCCTTATTTTGCATGTTCATGGTCGAATGTTTATGCCACTGACATGGTTGATTGTTCTCAATAAGGCCAATATATTCATTAATTTTAGAAAGAATAAACTGAGGTTCAAGCATCGCTAAAACTACCATAGTCAGGTTTAAGTTTCTCGGAATACTGTTCCTCTAGTCTTGCTAACACAATTTAGTGGTGTTTTCTATCTCATCTGCTGGAAACAACTTTCCAGCTAACACATGCCTAGTCGTGTAAAGCATCCTGCGCACGTACGTTATCTTCCACGTATAAGTAATAATAACCTTGTACGCGTTTGACAGCGTATAGTACGTCTGATATTGCGCTCATACGTAGAATTCAGCGTAGACAAAATTCTGCGTATCGTACGCGAAGAACAGCATAAAATCTCCTACCGGGTGGCGGATAATTGCATTTTGAGTAGGTTTTAGTCTTATGAACTCAAATATAAGCTCTCGACATAAAATATTCAATAAACCTGCCTTCAAGCCAACAGCCAGTTATGTCAATCAAAACGGTTCTATTTTTCTCCCTCAATCATTGGACAGAACGGTTTGGATCGCCGGATCTTCTTTTATTTTTATTTTTTGCAATTGCAGGAGTTGTCCGGTGCCATTTTTGCTTCCCCTCCACAATATTAGTCCTTTTGCTTTTTATTTAAATTATCAATGTAACAAACTATGTTCTTGTAAATTGTAAGTGCAATCGGTCACAATAGTTCAGTTAACATAAAAACATACGTCAGTTGCATTTCAGGATCTAGATCAATATCTTTTAGGGGTAACAGTAAAAATTATTTGATTCCCCAGTTTGTAGAAAATTTGCTGCCAGATATTTAAAAATATCTTCCATCCTTGTAGCTCAAATAGTGTAGATACCGCGTTGAAGTAACTAGAGCAAAGCCTGGATCTTTTTGGAAAAACTGAAATTTTTCAATTTGTAAATTGTTTCCCCAAATGATGTACTATTTCCAAATAGTTTTTAACATTCGATTTTACGAAATTTTATTGGTACATATAGGCTTTCACGTTGAGAATTGGGGGCATGCCCCGTTATTGATACCCGAGACAGAGGTGATGGTTCGGATAATTCATCTTCCCGACCAAAGATGCGTTTCTGATCTTAAAACTTTTCATTGTGGTGAATTGTATAGTGGTTCATTTGAGAACGATTTCATTCTTCTAAGTCAAGATTTACGCCAAGGAAATGTAAGGCAAAGTTTATGAATTGGTTTAAATGGTTTTAAATAAACATACATATGCTTTCCTTTTCTCCATATATTTTCAATTTATACTATAAAACCCAGTGCTCTCAGTTAGACATCCTTACTTACTCTTTACTCATAATTTTGTCTCTCATGATGTCCAGTACTTACTTTTTACTTACTCAGGGGCTTCATGGTGGCTATCTTACTTACTCATTACTCCCTCAAAATTTCGGGTCGCAGTGTAATACTTACTCTTTACTTACTTATTCGCAAAAATAAGCTGATATTACTTACTCTTTACTTACTTTTGCCTGCATAGTACTCAAGTAATATTTACTCATTTTCAAATATAATTCACATCACTGCCATCTTTGGTAGTGTAGTCAACGACTCAAGTTTAACGAGTTGCATCGTCGCAAGTATTTAAAGGCATTGTTTGCCTATGGCCTATGTTATCTGACTCCATAAGCCATATATAAGTCATGGACATTGTCGGAGAACATTTTTTCTATGGTAGTTACTCCAGTAAAGAAGAGTTTACTTACTCAGTACTTACTTTTTGATAGTTTGCATTTCGTCTTACTTACTCATTACTTACATTACACTGGGGAATGAGTGTTCGTACTTACTCTTTACTTACTTAAACATCAACCTTTTTAAAATTACTTACTCATTACTTACTCATACTCGCAGATGTAAGTACGAGTAAGTACAATACTCACTTACTCACTTTATGAAAAATTCGAGTAATGAGTAAAATTGAGAGCACTGATAAAACCTACATAATTTTAGTTTTTTCGAAAAGAACCCCGAATTTGCTCCACTTCTAATTATAGAAATCTGGAAGAAAATGTGCAAACTAGGGGAATAGAATAATTTTTACAGTTGCCTCTTATACCAGCTGATGGGCGAAAGGTATTATACGGCACCCTGTACTGTACCAGATTAATCACTTGGGTTTATTATTTAATACATTTTAGTTAATCCGTTGAATCATTTGTCATTTCTTGTGCTTGTCGAAATTTCTGCAATTTCTTAATAAATTCTTTCTCAATAATCTAGGCACGATTTTTTAATTTGAATTTTGAGTACAATACAGTTCAATTAAGTGAGAAAATTACAATTATTTAACAATTCTAAAGGTTTCTTCGAAATAATTCTGAAATTAAGGAAAATATGAATGCAAAATCGAATGAATTATTAAGATAGTAGTACCATTAATATTTATTTGCAGATATTACACTAATGATGTCACAAAGGATTAAGTACGGAATAGCCACAATTTATAGGGATTTTCATTCAGAATACGTAGAAATAGTATTTATAGAACAAATATTTTAATTATTTTTCTTTCCTTCCTTTTTTAGGTTACTTTGGAAAGTGGTGGAATCATATATCAACCTCCTGAACATTAATGTCGAAACTGGTGGATGACTCTTTTCCAATTACCAGGATGTATAGATACCTGATATTTTCAAGCACAGGTGGCGCATTGTTAGGGCCATCTCCGCTGTAGTAATCATCTGGGACGTCGTAGAAGGTCGTGAATGGTCCCGAAATGTTTTTGCTCCTAAATTCCGCATTTACCTTCGGTTTATTTTTCGGATTGTGAAAATAATTTTTCCCCTCAATGAAATCTCCATAAGTCCATGCTGAATTGATTCCTCTCTTGTGACCACAGTACGTTTCTAAATGTCCAGACTTTACCTTCAAATGGATGAGGAAGTTTTTGTTACCCCAGGTATACCGTTACCTTCGATGCTCTTGATTTTCCAATATTTCATTCGTAATTAGCCCCCGCGGAAGATTCATAGGCTCGGAATTAAATTTTCTGCGGAGGGTGCTGAATAATTGGGGCGCTTTTTCGAAACTGCTGCCATGTTGAAGAATAATCACGTGGTATTTTTTGCCTTGGGTGATTTCCAATAATCCCGATAGTACAGGATGCGCAGTAAATCCCAATGCGTAGATTATCACACCCTCCCCGCGTGCCCTTAATGG
The DNA here is from genome assembly GCA_947179485.1 of Allacma fusca. Lineage (NCBI taxonomy): Eukaryota > Metazoa > Arthropoda > Collembola > Symphypleona > Sminthuridae > Allacma > Allacma fusca. The sequence continues at coordinate 42,986,830 of OX359248.1, read as the reverse complement.
GGCTGGTACATCATCTTCATGACTACTGTGACCACCTCGATTGGAATGCCCATTTGTGATAACAACCATGATTTTGCGCGCTTCCGGTCTAGGGGTCGCTGCGCGGAATACTTCGTATGCAGCTTGAATTCCCGTGTTAGCATTTGAGCTACCACACCTCTTGGGACGACTAGTGTCGATTCCGCGCAGGTTGTTTCTGATCTTATCAGCCGTCGCAGTGTCATCAATACTGAGGCGTACTTCAGCATGGTCGCTGAAAACAATGAATCCGAGTCTGGTTGCTCCAAGATCCTGAGGGAACAGCTCATATAGTTGAGATATGCCTTTTAACGCAAGATTGTAAAAATAATCCCCAATACCAGGCGATGCTTGGAGTACACCAACCAAATCCACCTTCGCGTTGCTGCTTTGCTTTGCCTTGTCCCATTCAAATTGCTTTACCAAGCTGATAAATTCATGATCGCTCGTAAATTTTGCATCACTTTGAATCAGATACATATGTTGAACGAAACTTCGCTTGCTGTTCTATTGATTTCGGGAAGCCTTTGCGCAGGACCGATTTATGCTTAATATAAAGGTATAAATGACGAGCCAACTTGGAAAACAGAGGTTTTCTTAAGTCCGACCAAAAGGTATATTTCCGCCAGTGAATTCCAAATTTAGTGTTGATATGCAAATACAGGTCTTCAAGACCCGTTCTGACTTTGGTAGACTTAAAATCCTCCTCAGTTACGGTCCAAATACCACCAGTAAAATTATCCACATACATATGTGTTTCCAAATTGGGTGTCAACCGAAGCTAGTCTTTTGAGAAAGTGATGATCGTTTCCAAACAAATGTCCAACTTTGAAAAGTGTCGCGTCCACTACGTCCTCGCCTATTGCATTGTTCTCCAGGGTTCTGTCAATTTCCCTGTAGGCAGCTGACTGAATGCAAGCCAAACGAAACAGGAATACTTTCACGGAAATGACTCGCTTGATACTCATTTTTCTTCAATCTAGAAATGGTACCTTTAACAATTAAGCTGAAAATTGTACTGTAGAATGGCAACATATGAGTCAAGAGTAGAAATTTATTCTTTTATTTGTACTCAACTAGTGCCCCGCATGGGTACAAAAATGTTGTACCTGGACCTGAACCTGTACCTGAATCATGGGTACATGGATTTTTTGAACCTGTACCCGTACCTGTACCTGAATACCTGGGTTCAATTTTCCTGAACCTGTACCTGTAGTTAAACTAAATCAGGAGTACCTGTACCTGAAAAGTACCTGAACCCAAAAAGTACCCAAAAAAGTACCTGTACCCGGGTATATTTTAAAAGTACCTGAACCTACCCGGGTATTTTTGGTTGTACTAATTTAAAGGATTACCAAAGATATTACAGAAAAAACAAATTAAAATATCTGTGACCATGACGTTTTGACTTTATAAATGTATTTATCATATTAGATTTATTTTTATTGTTTATTCTTCGAAAGTATGACGAAGTACTGGAATTATCAACAGTTATAAATGATTAAAAAAGGTTGAAAAGGTAACAGATAGCAAGATCTACGATATGATAACTAAGTTCATTGCAACAATACAACTGCAATAAAATTATTTCTAAACGTTTAATAATGCCGAGAAATTAAATAATGAAGGATTTGTTTTGCAATCTGCTTTCGCAATGGAAAACATTTTTTCAGATTCAGACTCCCCAGATTTTAACTTCAGCCAAGCTTTGAGACAAATATATTTCCTAACGTATCCCCACTCTTGTATAAGCGTTTAAGCGTCAGAAGATCTGGGCCATAGGAGAAGCCTATCTGTACTCCAGTTCCAGGAAGTGCTAAAAGATCTCTGGTCATTCCAACTAATGCTAGGTAACTAGCCACGTGTTCCTATATGGTGGAATTAGTTTTCATGACTGAGTTTATACATATAAATTTTAATGCAACATGTTTCAAAGTCAAAAATTCGAAATGAGTTTTTAAAGCTCAACAACATCTTTACAGGTGTAACTTGGAAAATTATTATTGGCTGAGAAATACCTGAAAGTTCAGGTATTTTACATTCAGGTTCAGGTATTTACCCAGTGCGTACCCGTACCTGATGGGTTTATACCCAAAAGAGTAGTTTTTGTACCTGTACCCATACCTGAACCTGAACCTGAATTTTCAGGTATCTAACAACTGAACCTGAACTTGTACCCAAATTGGATGGGTACAAAAAGTATGTACCTGATACGTACCTGTACCTGAACCTGTACCCAAATACCCGGGTAAAACCTGTACCCATGAGGGGCACTCTACTCAACGGTTTACCTTTGATTTTTAGGAATTTCATTGGAAACGTTTTTTATATCTCGGTTACTTCGAGAGATAAATCTCGACCACTCGAGCATTCAGAAAAACTGTGGTTAAGTTCTAGAGAAAGTAATAGTGTGAATGTCTGCTTAACATACATACTTAGTATTTATTTCAGTAATTACTTTTCATTTGATTTAGCATTCAAACTCACTTTATTATGCCAGTGAATGCTCAAATAGCTCAGCACTCTAAATATACAAGATGCTATGAAAAATTCTCTTCTCCAAATTTTTAATCTTTGTGTAAACAAATGTTAAATCGTCTAATCCCCACGTTTCGTACAAATACGTATGGCAGAATGTTTACTTGAGATTGACCACGTTACGTCAAATTTAGTTACAGTAGTGAGATATTTTTGTTTCAATTTAAAGACATTTTTATTCCTAGGTGAACTTGCATAAAAGGGAATGCATGTATTGCCATTATTATAATAAAATATTGTAAGTTTTCCAGGAAGTCAATAGGTTTATTGTATTGAGGAGAATTTCCCGTGCTAGCAAGAATGAAAGAAGTAATTACAATAATATAAACAATTAATATTCAAAAGCGTTTCTGGTGTTGCATTCATTTCTAATTTCTAGATTTACCATACACAAGGTGCAGGTAAACCTCGCCCATGAGAAAGCATCAAAATTTATTTGATTCCTCCATTTTCTAGGAAACTTTCTTCCAGATCTTTTAAACGTTTTTCCATTCTTGTAGTTCAAAAACTCTGGATACAGCGATCAAAGAAGTGGAGCAAAGTCATGATTGTTTTTGAAACACTGAAATTTCAAGAGTTTTCAATTGTTTCTCAAATTTCCATTTGTTTTTTAAACTGATTTTAAAATTTCCTTGGCTTTCCAGAGAGGCTTTACACAGGTTGAAATTTATGCAGTGCTACCGTGAGAATCAGGAATTGGAGACCAAAAAAATAAGGATTTCCAACAACTGAGTGTCAAAAAATATTTGCAAAAAGTATTTGAAATTTCGGCAAAAGTTGTAAGTGTTTCTCTGGATGTTTCAAAATGTATTTCATTCGGTTGGCTCAAAAACTAGATGTTTCACAACAGATGTAAAACGCATTAAGTTCATTTTCTCCAAATTAGTTTTGTTTCATTGAATTACTCTAAGCAAAGGTCATTAATTATAGTTATGGGTATTATAGTACCCATAAAATTTTCTATAAATTTGATTTTCTATATCAAAACAACTTTTCGAGAAAATTCTGTGCTGAACTCAAATTCCTTGAAAAATTCCAACTTTGGTTCAGGTCCGTGACCCCTGTGATTTCAAAAATTGACGAAGGTCAATGAAGCAAATCTTAGAAAATCTGCAAAACAAATTACCACAAACGGGGGAATCAAATATTTTATCAGTTTCTCTCTTATGAGGATTATAGAGGGTGAAAAAGAATATCAAACACCCTCTATATTACAACTTAAAACCAAACTAATGAATATAAACTAGCCTAGCTTAATTAAATACAAGGCCAAAGGCTCCGCGTCAGTGGGGCCCTGGGACATCTTAATAAAATATGGAATATTTCTTATCACTATTTAAACGCTCCATGAATAGATACAACGTTACAGGTACATAGGTATTTTACAAATGGGTCAAGTGCCAGTACACGGGAGTCTTATCACTGCAGGTCAAGAAGTCCTGGTAGGTCCTTGTAAATAGAAATTATAATGTTGCATTAACAGTGAGGTCAATGTTGATAGTAAAAAAATTTTCTATTCGAAAAGGGTAAATTGACATTTTTAACACACCTGTCTATGTGACATAGAGGAGAGATAAAGGATCTGAAACACTCATTCATGTACGCTACATTTTCATTGACAGTAATTAAGCGCTGTGAACATTCGGCTAATAACATGAAACCATTCTGTTTGTACTTAACACATGGCTCAAAAATGAGGCAATATCATACCCAGTAACGGAGTAGTAAAAGGCAGTATGGTTCTACAAAAATTAAGATAGTTCCCAAAACCATTGTCTTCAAAATATCGAGTCCTTGTCAGCATGAATTAGAAAATTCTCTCAAATTTCAAAACTTTCCCCAAGAACGATTAGAGATTATCTGATTGTGAGACGGGTTGGTCTCATAGGATTCCTTGTTTGAGAAAAACATCTTCAAATTTAGCTCAAAGGAATAGATTTTTCCGAGTATCCCGCCAAAATTTGACTATAATCCCAAAATTTCAAACGAGAAGGTACATTTATTCAGAACAATACAAACAACTTTTAAATGAACTCTTAACTTAAAAAAATGACACATCACAGTCAAGTTATTTATCTTTTTCCCGTCTCTGGCCCCAATTCGAGTTTGAGACCAGGTATCGGTTTTAAAAGAATAAAAATTATGCTCCCAAAGTCTTGTATATATTATTTTACTTACTATAAATTCCGTACATCTATGGACGATATACGGACATCTATTTTTCTCCACGAGGTACGCTAGATTTTCCTATTTTTCAAAACATCGCCTTTAAAATTTTGAAAACCAGTATAACAAAATCAAAATTTGATTCGAGGTCAAAGCCCCAGTTCGAATGAGCTATTAGTCATGAGTTACATCAAGCTTATCTTTTAACCCACAAATCATATAAATACTGACAGGGGAATACTATGTGAACGAAAAGAACAGTTTTTTTTGTTTTTAATTATTACATGAGATTACAATATGAGAACCAGTTTTAAAAGGTTATCCACTTCAAAACGTAAAATCGTTGTTGTCGATATTAAGTCTGAAATTATTCATGCGAATTGTATCTCAAATTCCTTTGACAATGAAATTCATTTTTAACAATAATGTTACAGCGCAGCGGTTTGATCTCTAATTATTATTATTTTCTTTCCACCTCTCTGTTGTTCAGATTTTAGTATTTTTTGGGGTAAAGGGAGTTTAACTTAGTTGTAGACAGGCGTGGATTTACGGGGGGCCTACCCGGCCCGGTCATTGTAAAAGATTTTAGGGCCCGGGTAAAAATTAAGACTATCAAGGCCTTCAGATTGCAATAATTATTGGAGCCCTGGTAAATATTATTTTATTAATCCACCGCTGGTTTTAGATGGGACTATTGTTGACTGTTTTGATTTTAAATCTGTTAATGTAGAACCTAACTGTGAGACTTATAAAATTAAGTCGTTCTAAATACTGGCTGATTGAGAAACTGCAGTGTATTATACACTACGGATTCCAGTTCCAGCGGGAAAGCTCTCATCTTGCATTGTAATGGTCAAGGATTGAGATATGAATTTAACACGCTGCGAAACTATTTCCTGAGCTGGAGGAATCATTGAGTATGTGTTTAAAGCCCTTCGTAATTTAACATACGCGAGTCCATATGGTCATGGAAGATGCAAAATGGTCGAAGTGCTGTACAAAAGCAATAGCACGTAGACCGTTTTGCTTCTTCCTCGACGATATGTTCTTAAGGGCAAATAAGATAAGCCGGGAATTTGAAATAAAGTCTTGTTTTTGTAATTGTTTTAAAGCTTTAGTGCCATGTCGTAATATAATGATGGCTTGTGAAATTTTAGTTTAAGATTTCATAATCTGTTCAGTCTAGCTTCGTAAATTGGATAAAATAAAAACTTAACGCTGATGTTAGCAAAAAGTTATTGGTAATTAATAGCCATGCAATCTGTGCAAAATCAGGTAAATTTATTCTGATCCCTTCAATTTTGTCATAGCACATTTTTTGCGGGATTGTGAAATGTACTTACATTGATCACATGTTTATAAATTCCTTGATAACGTCATTTAAAAAAAATATTTATACTGCATATCTAATTAGTGTTTCCTTGAAGATGGTTTTAATTTGGAATGTGATTTCGTTGAACAGGCTGTGTTGCTGACGTTATCCCCAAACCTACCGGTCTCATCATGGACAAAAATAGTGTTGAATCTTCATACCAAATTAAAAATCACTATTGCTGAACTTTCCCCCACAGCTACTGGAAATAGTCCGGTTAGACAGTCGCAACCACATCACCATAAATTAGAAGACAATTCCTCTCAATCGACCCCTTCGTTGTTAAATAATGGCTTTACTTATTATAAATCTAATGGATCATTCGACTTGGATAAAAGGGCTGGAGATTTCCAGCGGTCATTCCTCGGAACTAGTGCTAATATACGAGGTATTTGTTTTTGCTATTTCTCTAGGGGGATACTTGTTTTTGTAATTTTTGGTAATGATTACTGTTATTTAAAGCATTTAGTTTGAATTGGATACAGTAGGTTTTAATTTGACGGAATCATTAATGTGTATTGCTGTTTTGCAGTGTCAGCTAGGACTTTTAAAACGATGCGGAGCAAGAAGGCAGAAGAAGCTCGTAATCCGAGTTTGTTTGCCAGGTTAAAGAATATATTTTTACCTCGTGCTACCGAGAGTGCTGGAACTTCTCCAGATAAATTAAGTGGTAATTGTTTGAACACTATAAAAACTGCTGAGATAGCTGTTCCGAGTAATAAGTGATTTGTGAGAGAGATTTTACTTTAGATGCAATTGGTATTCTTAATCCGTGTTTGTATCTGTAGCACTACTGAAAGACCTCCCGCCGACTGAAGCCAATAAATTGAAAATTGCCTTTGCGGAAGGATATACAGCAGCGAATCCTTCAACAGCGGGTAAAACTGAGGGAAGAGGTGCCAAGTATCTCCGTCATTTTCAGCAGATCCTGTCGGTGGCATTTTTAACGGCTCTTCTGTATTCAATTATGTGTATGTGAAATCTAATTGATTGCAGCTTCATTTATGGAGGGCTAAGTAAATATTGCTTGGGTAGGTATAATTCGTTGTGCATGTCATTGTTTCATATATTCATATGTGTTTCAGAGCAGCATCGTTCACAGGAAGAGGAGTGTTCAGAGTTAGTGTCGGTAATGATAATCAGGTTCTACCGGAGGATATCAATGTGACTTTCGATGACGTGAGAGGTGTAAGTAGTTCATTCTGATAAATGACCTGAGAGTGGAGTATCTGTATATTATGTTGGCTAATTTCGTTAAATAATGTAAATAGGTCGATGAAGCCAAGAATGAGCTCCAGGAAGTTGTGGAATTTTTACGGAATCCCGATAAATTTGCCACACTTGGTGGAAAATTACCTAAGGGAGTTTTGCTGGTTGGGCCGCCGGGAACGGGTAAAACGTTGCTGGCTCGAGCCGTCGCTGGCGAGGCAAGTGTTCCTTTCTTTCATGCAGCTGGTCCAGAATTCGACGAGGTTTTAGTAGGCCAAGGAGCCAGGCGTGTTCGAGATTTATTCAGTAAGTTCGTTTCGAATACAGTTTTGATGAGCTTTTAGTATATGTGAGTCAATATATATATAATATATGTGACAATTATTCGACAATATTCGCTTTGAAATCGGACTTTGTTGGCGTAGAGCAGTCAAATAGGCAACTGGTAAGAGCTCTTGTGTCGTTGCGAACAAATTTGCTGCTTGGATGTAATGGGATTACTTGTTCGATTTAAAAACTCAGATTTTCTAAACTGCCGTCAGAAATGTTCCAGAATTGACTAAATTTGGTCGGGCAAGTGTATACAACCATAAAGAACATTCTGGCGAAATATTTTTGTCCTCACCCCAGAGGGATCGGTTATGGGTGCGGTTAAGCAGGTGATCTTTGCCCCAAGATTGTAACCATATTTACCGACCGATGTTGCTCTTTGATCAGAATATAGTACATATTATTGTACAAGGGGGTTTTAAAGTACGGATGCCGGATGGTATGGCCTCCACAGGACAATATGGTGCTTTCCTGTGCTGACCATGGTTAAACCATTTTAACCTTTGTGGTGGTCACACCATGGGTCATGGGCTTCCGCGCTTTAAAACCCCGTGAATCAGATTTACTCAACCATGACCAAAGAGCAAAATCGGACGATAAATACTGACCAACTCCACCGCACCTATAACCGAACCCTCTGGGGTAAGGGCAAAACAAATCTACCAGACTGTTCTTTATCGTTGTAAAGATTTATTCCATCAATTTTAGCCGATTCGGAAATATTTCTGACATGAGTTTAGAAAACGTGAGGGAGTTCCTCATTACTGCCTAGTTACGAATGTTTGATATTGGTTTTAATTTTAGAGGCTGCAAAGGCTAAAGCTCCATGTGTTATTTTCATTGATGAAATCGACTCCATCGGATCTGCAAGAACCAATTCAGCGCTACACCCTTACGCTAACCAGACCATCAATCAATTACTGTCAGAAATGGACGGGTATGAACATAACACACTTGGCAAATGTGCATGTGTTCTTCCTCTCCTCCTTGATAATGTTAGTAATGCTGATCTTTAAACAGGTTTCATCAAAATGAAGGGGTAATAGTTCTTGGGGCCACTAACAGAAAAGATGATTTAGACAAAGCATTATTGCGTCCTGGAAGATTTGATATTGAAGTACATGTACTTCCTCCAGATGTTAGAGGGCGAAAAGAAATCATAGAGTATTATTTGGGTAAAGTCAAGCGATCAGGTGACGTTGACATCGATGCCATAGCCCGAGGCACAATTGGTTTTACTGGAGCGGATCTGGAAAACATGATCAATCAAGCAGCACTTCGAGCTGCTATTGAAGGCGCTGATTCTGTGGGGGAGAAACATTTGGAGTTCGCTCGAGACAAGTCTATAACAGGTAAATTTAAAGTTTGTGGTTTATTACCACAATAATTCCAATCTGCTGTGTCCTCCTTCAACGATATGAATAATGTTTACGACATTCATATCGTTCATCACGACGAAGATACATTTAAAATAATTTAAAACGAATGTAGGTGTAGAGAGAAAATCTATGGTGATTGACGATGAAACGAAATTGGCCACGGCCTACCACGAGGGTGGTCATGCTCTTGTGGCAATATTCACTAAAGACGCCATGCCGTTACACAAGGTAATACGTTCCCATGAATTCATATTTTCTGAAGCCTTAAGCACATAATATCAGAGAAAAATAATTAAAATTGTAACATCTCGTAATTATTTTTAAAAGGTTACAATAATTCCCCGAGCAAATAGCCTTGGTCATACTTCGTATCTTCCCGAAAAGGAAATGTATGGAGAGACACGAGCTCAGTTGATGGCAAAAATGGATATAGCTATGGGGGGAAGAGCTGCGGAAGAACTTTTGTATGGCATTGATAAAATCAGAACTGGTGCAGCTCAAGATTTAAACGTAAGATATGATTTTATATTGTGTTTTGTTTGTCATTTTATATATGAATATACGTTGATTGTTATTTAAATTTACTGTCAGTTAATAATTCATGGATGCACATTCTGCATATTGTCAATGAAGAGGCAAAATGAAATAGATTCATTTTCGACTAAAAGCAAACTGATGTATTCAGAGATTTACAACTAATTTACGGGGCATCTACGATAACTGTCCCAAAAGTGCAATGTTCCGGTATACGATAACTGTCCCAAAAGTCCAAAGTTCCGGTTTACGATAACTGTCCCCGAATTACGATAACTGTCCCAACTCAAGGACAAACATAAGGGCCGGGGGAAAGGAAGGCCCTTTGGTGGAAGGGTAAGGATTCAGGGGAAGGAAAGGCGACTTTCCGGTTTACGATAACTGTCCCAAAAGTCCAATGTCCCTTCGGGGCCATCATAGTCACGGCACCCCTTTCCAGCCTAAACTAACCTAACCCTCACTGTCCTCAACGACTACCACACAGAATCCACACCTGGGGGTACGAGATGGTTGAGAAGGAGTAGAAATAGCAAAATAATTGAGTCCGTATTGCTGTGATAAGTTGTTGTGGGAAAGTTTATTGAAATAAATGTAATTGGGAATGCAAATAAGAGTTTCAGCCATTAACTTGGCACTACGTGCCAAGTACGCCGAATTGCTCATTCGGAACTTGACACAGTTATCGTAAACCGGAACTTGGGACAGTTATCGTAATTCGGGGACAGTTATCGTAATTCGGGGACAGTTATCGTAAACCGGAACTTTCGAGTTTTGGGACAGTTATCGTAGTATAACCTAATTTACTAGGTAGAATAATCTTGCAACCAATATTGAATATTTGCTTCATATCTTTTTTTTATACAGTATACACTTCTTGCTATTTCTTATGCTTTATGAAAACTGATTGAAACCCAATTTGCATTTAGGGTGTTTTCACTTTTTCGGTTTTGCTTTAAATTAAAAAAATACATCTAATTCCTGTAGCCTTTTCACTGACTAAACGTTCTTTGTGATTTATTGACAGCATATTGTACCCTTTTACACTTATAGAAAGCAACACAAATCGCAACTCATATGGTGAAAACCTATGGAATGTCTGAGAAAGCAGGGCTACGGATCATACGAGAGAACCCGAGAGCTCTAGTAGCCACAAATGATTTGGGTCCTGGTACGAGTGAAATGATTGATAACGAAATCAAGCGTCTTCTTCAAGAGTCTTACGACCGAGCCAAGAAAATTTTGTTTCAGCATTCAAAAGAACACAAGGCATTGGCAGAAGCACTCATGAAGTATGAAACCCTAGATGCTGAAGATGTTAAAGGCCTGCTAATAGACGGACTTCCAACCAGACTCCTTAATAGCCAGGGTGGAGGTTCCCTCCCCTCACCAAAAGTTAACAGCAGTAAAAGCAGCCCTAGCGCTAAATGTACTCCCACTCCCAGTAGACAACCAGAGACTCTCAAATCACCAAAATGACACATAGAACTGTCGTAATTGAACGAATTTTTAATATTAAGGATATTAACGTTTATAATTAATTTACCGCCAGTAGCTCCTTTCAAAGGTAAGATTTCGTTAATAGTGGTTACTTTAATCAGCAGTCAGTGGAAGATGGGAAGAGATTCAGTGCCTGTGTTTGAAATAAAGCCCTGGCGGCAAATTCAAGTTTTTATGATTTTGAACAGGAATTTGGTGTTGTAGCCGGGACTTTGAATGTTGGAGATAGTTTGAGAAGCGATGCTGATTTCTCCAGTCATGTTACTTATTTTGTACTAGCAGTATTTATATTATTACCAGAGCAGAGTCAATTAAATTCGTTAATGAAGTCTAACGTAACTTTCCACACTTTTTCACGGTAGTTTCCTTTGCTGAAGCTGTCAAATGCCCATGGAACAACTGCATTTATTGGTCGTCTCTCTGAACGGTTGTATAGATAATTTTTGGTAAACTAAAACTTAAGACAACTTATGTGATGTAGCTCGCATTATTCGGGTCATTTTGTACAGGCTGAAGTCACATTCATATGCGATTGCAATGAGTCGCCACAGAGACTGTTTATTACAGCCCACGTATTGAAAATATTGTGGATGTGGAAACGATTTCAGGCAATGATGCCTGAAAGTTGTTTAGTAAGTCTTAACAACTACCTTTTCACATATGTTTACTTAAATATTTATTTGAGACTTATGTATGTGTATCAAACACGAAGACATCACAGTTGCAATGCTACCTGTTGCACGATTTATTCGCTATGCATTTTCAGCTTGAGATTTAAGCAATCCAATAAATATCATGGAGTAGTTTCAATTTCAGTGGATTTCGCAGCATTTTAGCCATTATACCCAGTATTAAAGGTCTTCACGGATCGGATTCTGGTCTCATCCGTATCCGATCCTATCCGATCCGGTAAATTCCGGATTTCAAAAACACCCATCCTATCCGATCCGATAGAGTCGGATACCATTTTATAAGTATCCGTATCCGATCCGGAATGTTCGGATCGGATAAAAGTTTCGGTCCGGTCCGTCGGATACATTTACGGATGCATCCGATTCGATCCGCGGATATCCGCGGATATCCGAACCTTACTTCAAGAGACCGTAAAACAGATATATCTTATATATTGGGCATGTTTCTAATTTTATCACATTCAAATCAATATGAAAATTTTTAAATTCCGGTGTATCGATAATTACCTCGTTAGATACAAAACCAATTTTGCTTCCAAAAAACTGAAAACAAATAGATTATGCATTCAATATAATAGACACGGCTTTTCCTTGATTCTTTTGTCTTGAATATTTTTCCACCAACTCTTTCAGTTCATGTTGGAAATAAGTACTGAGAAAAATAATTAAAAATGTAACAACAAATTCACGAAGAATTTGAACAATTGATGCCGGGAACGTTGCATGCGTGTATGGAGGACGAGAATTCTCATGAATGCATTAAAGTTTCAAATTAGAGGTGGGATTCGGGCTTGACTTCAGGCCCGAACCCGGAAGAAACCCGAGCAAATACTCAATTAGCCCGACCCCGCCCGCCAACGGGCTAAATATTCGATATTCAACCCGGCCCGTTTTATGCACTTCACATTTTGTGAAACCCGAACCCGTTAAAAACCCGGTCTCCAAAATATTTTACAACCCGAACCCGCTAAAAACCTGATCTTTAAATAGTTTTAAAACCCGATGAAAATCCGGTTTTTTACTAACAATTGAATCCGCTGTGTAACCTTTATTTACATATTCTATTTTATTTGCATATACTGTCCATCCCAATAAACGTGCACACACGGAGCAAAACAGCTCTGAAGTTTTTTGAAGATTATGAACTGAAAAATAAATGCAGGCCCAAGCCCGATCTTAACCCGGTTTCATTGTTTTAGTGCAGCCCGAACCCGGTCGGAGCCCGACGTAAGTTCGTATTTGCAGCCCGAACCCGGCCGGGTCGGGTTCGGGCCGGCCCGAATCTAATAGCCCGCTTCCTGGCCTCACCTCTATTTCAAATCCAAGAATCTCTCTACTATAAAATGCGTGACAATATGATAGCATTATTCCTCACGAGAGGGCTCGTCTAAAAGACGGATATCCGCCGGATCATCCGAAAACACAGAACATGCTCATCCTATCCGGTCGGATGCATTCATTACTGCATCAAATCCTATCCGAAATAAATACACGGATTCAAATGATGCATCCGGTCCGCCATATGTTTGACGGATAGGATTAATTGTGTTTTCAATCCTATCCGAATCCGATCCGATCCGAATCCGTCCGGATCAATCCGATCCGATGAAGACCTTTACCCAGTATCTTCCATAAAATTACTTCCGCGGGTAGTAAACGGCATCTCTATCTGTTACGGAGACCTGAGATAAAACGATGCTGGAGCAAACATTCTGGAAATACCATTTGTACTGGAAAGGTAAATTCACTTTTTTTCCATTTTGCAGCCAGCCATATATGTGTACGTGTTTAACATTCCAAATACAACTGAAGCTAACCTCCAACTTTTAATGCGACTTAATTTATAGTTTAAATATGCAAATTAAATTTGTGGCAAAAAATTAGTTAATTTTTACAAAAATGAGTCTTTAAAAACCCAAAACGAAGTTGCTTTTATGGCAAGTAAAAAACAGTAAAAAAAACTAGCACTTGATATGGGAGAAATTAGAAGTATAAGTAGAAATTAGTGCCATCAAGGGCCCAAACCTTGGTCTCGCATCATATGATTTTGCAATTTGCACACTAGCTTGCAATAATTAGGCTGACGTACTTATACGTCTGTAAACGTACAGTGAGCACAATATATTTATCCTCCCCTGGGTAGCTCTATCATTAGCAACTAATAAGTTTCAACCTATGCGCCCACGAACATCGACAGTTGTCTTAAATTGTAGGTAATAATATTACCAATTTATTTCTGTATAGTAATTAATAATAATAATGTCCCCGCCAAATTTAAACCCACCAAAGCGTCGCATCTCGCATCATATAAAAACTAATAAAAGCCCTGTGGTTTACAGGGGCAAGTACTTGGGAATTGTGAGAACACAAAATTAAGATCTACCGTAAATGGCTAAAGATCCCGTATCAAGACCTGTCGAGAAGGATTAATGTTAAGAGCCCGCTTCGCCTTGAAAAGTAATCTCATATACGACATATGAACCAGTGCTCGGACTGGGTACGGGTAATACTCGGGTAAATGGGTACGGGTACGGGTACCCGGGTATAGAAGTTGCGTACTCGCAAGTACGCGGGTACTACTCGAGTACTCTGAATTTTAGACAATAAAGTGGGTACAGGTGCGGGTACGGGTACTCACTCAGTGACAATCGGGTAGTACCCAACAGATACGGGTATCACTATGTAAAATACCTGTACCCGTGGGTGCTGTACCCGAGTATTTATGTGTACTTCAAGGATTCCTGCTGGGATGGATTACTAGAGCTAACAATAAGATCTGCCAACCGTTGAGATGCTTGTTTCTTTGTATATAGATACTTGCGTTAGTGACAGAACCAACCCGAGTAGAAATGACTGGTCAGATTTACGTCTGAAAATGGGAATTGTCGTTAGTTGACGTTAAACTGACTAAGCTCAAATTTTTGGTCACAGATGCGATGTCCCATGAACGTCAATGAGACTATCACAAATATTATCGCAATTCTGAACAAAAATACAACGTTCTTTTAACATCAGGACCTAACGTTAATCAATAGAACATTCACGACGTGTAGTTAACGCCAAATCCCGGCCAAATAACGACAGCAACTATACCAATGGTTATATTTACGTAAACTTGACGTAAATAATAGTGCCTCCTAGCAATTTCCTTCTATAGAACCATTACATACATACGTCAAGCCCGGTCGTTAATGCAACGTCAAATTTTGGTCAAACATAGTAAACTCGGCACATGCGTATTTACAAACTGGCCGAGAGCGCTGTATAGTCCGAACTTTAAATGATTTGGCTCTGATCTGTTACTTTCCTGTAACTTCTAACAGCCAAAGATTACTTCTTTTCGTCAATTATTTCAGGTAAGCAAAACAAATTATTATTTTATATCAAAGTGTAAGTCGTGTGTATTGTTTGAAGCAACGAGTTTTATGATAACAGTTATTATTAGAATGTAAATACTAAATATCGTCGCTGAAGAGGCAAAATGGACTAAGTGCAATTTCGACTAGAAGCAAAATGGTCTACATGCCTTTTTCATAAAGGCAAAATGGAATAGTTGCAAGCTTTCCTGAAAGCAAAATGGACTACATGCAGTTTTCACTAAAAGCAAAATGGTCTACATGCGTGTATACTTTCATAATGTATGTAGACCATTTTGCTTTTAGACGAAATTGTACTTATTCCATTTTGCTTTTAAAACTTGATGCATCTATTCCATTTTGCATTTAGTAAAACTGCATGTAGACCATTTTGATTTTAATCGAAATTGCACTTAGTCCATTTTGCCTCTTCAGCGACGATATGTTCTGTTTATCAAAGGTAAGTAATTTTTAAATGATTATGGTTAAGGAAGTATGTACTTGTAAGGCAACGCTTAATGTTAGCTATTATTAATGTTGAAAGGTAGGAAACCCTAATATTTATTTGGAATAATTATAGGGTTTCAATTTGTGACAATTTTCAACATTTTTAATATCTGATAGTGTGTCGCCAACACTATCAAGTATATCCCTACCATATATATTCTTTCCAGCAAATAGTTTCTAATGCAGAAGGACAAATAAACAATACATAATTTAATTGTGAATTCAAAGCAAATAATGTCCTCAAATGTTATAATTAGTTGTAAGTTTTTAAAAGATACAGATAATTAATTGTTGTACCTTTCTTAAAGTTGCAACTAAATCTAAAAGCGAAATATTTCTTATTTTCAGGTTTCATTTTGGCGATCGGTGGGCAAAAATTGAGATTTGGAATCAGGAATAAGGACAGAAGAATGCTGCGGACAACTTTGAATGATGACTTTTTAACTATTTAATTATTTTTTTGGGATGGAATTTAATCAGTAAATTATATTTCAACCCACGTGAACAGGGAGGTTAAATCGCGTTGCATTAACGATAGTATTTGGCGTAAACCAGACGTTATTTCTATAGTTATCTTTTCGCAAGGTGGTGACGTTCAGCTGTCGTTGTCAAAGCGGACATATTGTATTCAGCTGGACGCCACAACTGGACTTTGTTCTGACCAATTGACGTTAATTTTTAACGCACTAATAACCGTGTACTGACCAAAATTTCTACTCGGGAAGTGGCTTTGTCTCATTTATGATTGCGTGGTAGTTGCAATTTAACGCTTCTAATAATTCTTCCCAGGAATCTAATAAAGAAATAGAGCGTAGAGTCAGTAAAATCACTTGTTTATCGACTTAAACAGTCAAACTCATCACACAAGAATTTCAATGGGCAGGTTCTTGAGATTCAATTTAAGTAGCTCCATTGGGAACGTAACATTACAACTTTTAAAGACATGACGAGATAAGTTCGGCATAAATATACATTTATTCGCAGATCCGTTTCTTAATGCTACAAGTATCCAGGGTTGCCCATTTGAAAATGCTAAGGCATTTTGTGCAGGCAATTTGAGCGTTTTAAATCCTGGACATTTATGACACTTTGAATTTGGCAATATTTATATTTCAGTCCCTTGATTATTGTTGATAATTTTGATGTTAAAAGAGGATGCATCTGAAATTGGCTTTCAAAACTTTCATGGGGCTGCATCTGAGTCTTATTTCGCCTGCATTGTTCAAAACTTTTCGTCTATGAAAAAACTCCGTAAATGTGAGAGACAGTTTACGAATGTTTGTTTTGTAAAGCTGTAATATAAAATGAACATTCGATCTTGCCTCCCACATTTATTTCCTGAAACCGCAATATTTGACTTGAAAAAATTATGATCAACTTAAATTTTTCCGTATAACATTTTCTATACAGTGTTCAAATATATTGTTTTGTAAATACGCTATATCGTTGATGGAAAACTGGCATGATCAGGAAATTCTACTTTATTAAAAATAAATCCCCAAAAGCCTCAAATGATTTTTTTTTAAATTGAAATAGGATACTCTTAACGCCTAGGAAAAATTCCCAAAATCCCGGGCATTTTTAATGGAGGTTAAATCAAAAATTTTCAGCTGGGCAGGCAAATGTCGTTGGGGATTTTAAATCGGCCAAACTTCCAGTACCCGAGTAATACCCGGGTACGAACAATAGGTACTCGCGTACGGGTACAGATTTTGGGTACATTACGGGTACGGGTAAATTGTGGGTACAGGTACTACATTGTAGTTTCAGGTACGGTTACGGGTACTGAAATAATTTACCCGGGTACTCGGATATGGGTACGGGTATAGGTACAGCATTTTATTGTACCCGGTATTTGGGTACGGGTATGGGTACGGGTACTCGATTTCTGTACCCAGTCCGAGCACTGATATGAACTACTAATTGTAAGAATAACAATTTGTTTCATATAGCTAGTTGACATTACATCATCAAAAAATATGGTACAACGCTCCGGCCCACCAATGTTCTCTCCCAAACTCAATATTTGGCGTTAATAAACGTTGATGATATTAACGTCTGCGAGCTGCTGGATTTTCAGATTTAGGAAGTGTTAATGGAGCTTGCATCGTCAATTGAAGTTAGTTTTCGCATCAATTTGAGATATTCAGTGCTAATTACAAAATGTAAACAGTAACAAAATATTATCAAGAAGCTTCGGGGCATCCGATTTCAAATTACTATTACGGATATATCTTCAAGTTCATCTAAACTCAAAGTTTATGAAAATATATTGCAGCGAAGGATTATTCGTAAGGAATCGAAAATTCATCTTTTCAGAGTACAAAATATGCACTTGCGGAGCATGAAGAAGAAGCTTACTTTACTAAAAGTCGAAGATATAAGTCCAACTCTAAAGAAAAGTGGTTTATCAGATAACTTAGTAATGGGTCTTTCATGAGCACTCTATATATCAAAACCTAAATCATTAAATGGGAATAGGTACGAACCAGAATGGTTCAAGTCACCGAAATCATACTACTACTTTCGAGTAAACCAAATGTTTTCACTGCCACATCATTCGACACTACAAAGGTTGACTCAGGACGTACGGCATGATTAAGGGTTCTAGGGCAGCATTTTTGAATCAATGAAATCAACTCTGCAAGGGAAGTCATTTAAAGACAGACGGGGGTTTCTGCGTTTTGGCGACATACAAGTGAAAGAAAATAGTGAGTTTCCAAACTCAGCGCTGAGATTTTCAGTTCTAAGGTTTCATTGACTATGCGGAGTATACCTCGGAATATACGTGACCCAAAAAATGAAACGTTGGGTACTAAACATTCGGCTGTGCTGATTGCAAGAATTGTCTGGTCGAATATTTAATTCCTTCTTATTTCCAATGTAAGGTTCATAACAATCAAATTCGATTGAACAAAAAACAACCAAACAAGATGAAAAAAGGTGAAGTTACATTAACCGTTGTGGACTAAATAGAAGCTGGAGAATAAATGTTTGGAATTAGTTGATATTTTTATTAATTCATAGTGACACGTTTCTGCGAGTCCTTATGAATGTAAATTTGTACACATGTATGGTGAATATTTTCAATATTTCAATATTTTCGTGAGCAAGTTTTATATTTCACAGTCACACGTGAGAAAAATAAAGAATAACATTCTACAATTTCATTAATATTTGATGACATCTGTATGTTTTCGTAGCTTTCAAATGTGTCATCACTGTGAAGCTGGCGAAAAACGGTCGCAGCGTCACTCTTAGAAAGTTAAGTGGCGAGTCCCACAATTGAATATGCTTGTGACTTCACTAATAAAATCTTTACACTAAGCTGAAAAACGCGACGTTCTGGATTTAATTGAGGAAATATCGCTTGTGAAGTCTATTGGAAGCTCAATAGAGCGTACAATATTAAGCAATTCACACAAACGTATTATTCTAGGTTCATTGGTATTTCATCTAGTTGTAAAAAAACTGGTTGCTAGTTGTAGTATTTCATTCACATCTATGATCACAATTTTTTAAATAAATTCTTCTTCATACTTGAATCATAGATATTTGGATTTTTTCGTTCGTGTTATGACGGTAGATTATTAATTATTTACCTATTTCAAAATCTGATGGTGATGGCTTATTTCATTCACTCGGAAGTATTTATATGAGCAACAGGGCAACTGGTTCATATACGAACGGGAAGTTTAACAGCGAGATAAATTATTGTTGAACAAAGTAGAGCAGGGTTCAGCCCGTCCGGTCTTTCCCAGTGTTTACACTAATAACCCCGTAAATTTGAGAATTACGGTACATTCCAAATGTTTTACGATGTCCATTGTTATTAGTTATGTTTTAGATATGATTTAACTTGTGCAACTTTCCACATTCAGAAAAGATTATCTGATAGATCCATTCAACCTCCACAACAAGGTTAGAAATCAGCTAAAGATGAAACTGGAAGATCCTAGCACTTTACTGATATATAGTTCATGGTGGGGATAACGATTTGTTGACTGAACGACTGAAGAGAGAATTGAAAATTTTCCCAGTCAGTATTCGATACTCAGCTTTATGAGATGGTCCGAACTGGCAATAAGCAAGGTATATCATTTGATACTTTCAAAGACATTTATCTGGGGAGCTACATAGGAAATAAACCTTCATACGACAAATCAATTTGTCAACTGGCGACCTTTGCCAGACAAATTGAAAGTTTACAGTAGCGAGGATAGCTATTTAGTTCACCAAGGGTAAAATAAAATTTTGAAGCACGTAGGCAGAACAAATTTTTCAATATGTTTTTATTGTATTGTCCAATTTAATAAACGTATGTTGACAAATGACAATTTTGGGGTCAAATTTGTATGTACTAACCCTACAGTACCTACGCAATTTCACTACCATCAGGGCCTAATCTATGGTCATCCTTGCCAAAGCCTTTAACGTAGGGGCCATTAACATATTATATTGCAACTCAATTCAAACGTTGCAAAAATAGTAGGAGGCTTTGTATCAATGTATGTGGTCTGTTGATCTATTATTAGCGATGAGGTCAGGTCAAACATATGGGTTACCTCTAACCTCACAACTCTAGATAATGCAAAGGCGTTCACGTAAATATGCACGACCAAAAATGGAATAGAGGTTGTGCATACAAGAACGCTTTCCTCCGGGTGGTTGGAATCGGGAAAATCGAAATTCGGAATTTTGAAGCAATCAAAATCCGAAATTCGGGTTCATAGAAAATGTTGTCTGGAACACAGTTACTAGTACAAAAAATCAAATCCACAGTATTTGCTCAATCATTACGGGGCGGAGCGCAAGTACAGGATGTAAGAACAGCTAGTAACAACGCGTTCTCTTATTAATAATCTAGTCATTACTCAAGCCACCGGAAAAATTTGTCCATAATAAACATCCCGTGGAAAGTTATACATTGTGTAAATAGGAATCGGGAATGCAAATCCCAATCCCGTATGTCGAAATACCCTTCATGATGCATCCATTACATCTAGATTTGACAGTAAAAGGTTAATGTAATCCCATAAGGGTATTACATTAAACTAAAAACTACTTGAAAATTCCAAATTCATGCGACATCTACTGATTCCTGGAAAACATTAGTTATTGTTAAGTAAAGCCATAAAGGCTGGTTTTGGTTTGCATACAATTAACAATTATTTGCATGCACCAAAAAAACTGAGTGTAAATCATAGTAATAACGTTTCTGCATTGAGTAAAAACGCCCATTTGCAATTTTACATATAATGCAAAAGTTCCGTCTTACTGCGCCACATGCCTATCTAGGACAGCAGTCGGTAACGCGAAACTCTATTTCCGTTCAGTTCCCACATGTAATGCACTGCGAGTCAACGTTTGTCCAGTAAGTACGTATTCAGTTCATATCCAGTCAACCGTAATCAATATAGACGAATCTGGTGAGGCCAAGTCAAGTGAGTTCAAGTCAAGTGAGAGCAGGTAAGCCATGGCAACTTCCTCCAAACATGCAAGAATTCCAGAACCACCGCGGGGACTTTCATGGGCACAGGGAGATTCGGACACATCACGGACGAAGAACTTGTTTTCAGAGAGAAAACAATGATGAACCACTAGAATATGTCTCATCCATCGCCCAGAACATATATTTCCCCAGATGGGACTCAGTGGTCCAACATTATACCTCCCAGTGGTAGACGCAAAACAATAAATAAATGGTCAACTCGACAAGGAGGAAAAGGATTGCGACAAGTAGTTCCAACTTTCCAAAGCGCCAAGACCAAGCTTGACGTGTTCAAGCTCATGGTAGACAATTCTATGATTTCCGACATCATAAAATGGACAAACAAGAAAGCATTGAAAATAATCAATGATTGGAATCAAGAGAGTCCTGTGAGAAAACCCAAGGAGTGGAAGGATACAGACAATTTGGAAGTACAGGCACTCATGAGGCTGTTGTTGTTAGCAGAAACCCATGGAATGAGAAAACTGTCGACGAAAAAGATTTGGCGATCGGATCCAAAATATCGCAATCACCCATTCGTCGCTACAATAGGGCGAGACAGATTCCGCGATCTCATGCGATTTATTCGTTTCGACGACTTTGAAACCAGAGCAGAGCGTCGAGAAACTGACAAGCTTGCCCCAAATCAGCGACTTCATGACGAAGCTTCGTGAAAATATACATTTAAGTATCGAACCGTCCGAATACCTCGTGGTTGACGAAATGCTGATTCCGTTCCGTGGGAGAAGTTTCTGCCGGGTGTACATCAAGAGTAAGCCAGATAGGTACGGCCTTGAATCTAATTTCGTCCTTAATTTCCAGGTATGACTCATTTATACCTGTATGTTTTTATATGCAATTATTTGTATAATTAGGTGTGCATTTGTGTTGATATTGTACCAAAGCTGGGCGCATACCCTACATGTATGCCTTGTGCCTAAATTGTAGGTTATGCTCAAATTTTTAAGTACTTTGTAGACATTTGCGATTAGGCAGGGGTCGGATTTTTGTAGGAAGACAGGAAGTTTCTTCCCAGGGAAAAATATTTCTGGCAGGGAAAATCACAATGGGTAGGATTTCTATTTTACAAACAGGGATTTTCAAATTTGTAGGCGTGTTTCAGGGAAATTTGTTAGGTAACCAGGGAGTTTTTAATTGGCTAACCTTATTTGACAGGGATTTGATGTCTTGTAGGGAATACTATTTTGCCAACATGAATTCTGAAAATCATTGGCCTTTTTTCGTCAGGGATTTTTGAAATCTTTGAGGACCTCCCAGCAGGGACATTTGATTAAGCAAGAATATTCTGTAATGATCTTTCCGGGAGATTTACAAAATTCCGACCCGTGTATATGGGCTGCCAATTTAGAGGACAAAATTCTGCAATGTATGTATAATGAAATAATAACTATAAAGATACATCAACGGTATAGGATAAGCATGTATGTTCGAACCTTTGATATTTCGGTCCCTAGACTTTCTTTTGCATGTTTTAGGGAAGCGTCAGCCCACTAGTTAAATAGCCTTGTCCGTCCATCCGTGAGTCCTTCCGCACGATATCTCAAAAACTACTGGACCGATTTCAATGATATTTTAGTCATCACGTGTGTCAAAATAAATTCGTATTTGAACTAGTTGAAAAAGTAAGGCTTTTAGAGGATTCAAACTTTTGGCGGGAACCAGTACCCGCTGAAAAAGAGCGCGCAACAAATTCAATTTTTTTGCGCAAACCACGCCCCCTAATGCAAATATAAAATTTCATTCGTAAATTTCATTCGCAAAAAATGGGAATATAAAAACAAATTGAAAGAAATAGTAACAGCCATATCTTTACACGCAACTGTCGACAAGGAGTAAATAATCAATCATACGATGTATGATAAGTGCAAATGCAAAACAAACCGGTTTTTAATAAACGCAACTGACGCCTGTGATGTACAAAGATCTGTTTTTTGGACCCTCTCTTAGAGTTTAGCTTAATAAAAAAACATGGATATGCAGTGAAGGGAAGCTTTATGTGTCGTATTGTCTCCGTATACAGTGTGAAAAGTTCAAGCATCAAAAATATGCTTTTAAAAGTACAAACTTTAACAAATTTTGAAATCATGGTTTAAACAAAGCTTATTTATCATTATGAAACCAAGGAAAACATGCAATATAAGTTTTTTTAAATATGCATTTGATATATTCTATGATGCTACTTTATATTTAAAATTATCATGAAAAATAAGTGCAGTAATAAGGACAGTAAATAATTTAAAAAATAATAAATAAAAATGTTATATGCAAAATTAGTATGAACAAATTAAAAACCCAGAATTTTTTGTAACGCAAAATTTTATTTCAAACAAAACCCAATTATTAATTTACATACATAAAACCAATTTTTAATTTACACACTTTGGCGGGAATCAGTGCCACGAAAAATTAGGCGCGCTTTTAAATTTGAATTGTTTTGGCGCAAACCAAGCCCCTGAAGTAATCGCAAAAATATCATCACAAAAATCCGGCAAAAACACCAGTCATTAAAGTATGCCGAAATCTTTTAAGCACATCCACTGCTGCAATTCTGTGCTAATTAGTTAATAAATAACAAAATACTGGATTAATTTGAATTTTTAAATGCTTCATTTGTTACTTCCAATTATTTCAAATTGTTACATAGTTGTAAAACTTATAAATACATTTTATTCATTAGCATCATTTTTCCATATACATCTCAGGCTGATCGATTGCTTTATCATGAGGCAGTGTAGTCCCGATTGTTTCCACGTCCAGGAAATCGAAAATATATTGGACAGTGAGCTATAACACTTGAGATCGATGAGAATCTCCCTATTAATGATGTTACAAAGGATTATATTAGCTTCACCTAAAAATAAACATTAAATTTTTATAGAACTTCTATTAATAATTTATCCCAAAAGAAGTTCGTGCATTTCCTTGGTAATTGTCTTGGTAATCTCTGTTGTTGCACGAAACAGATGGACATATGCATACATGGTGGCCTGTGTTGTTTACCTTGAAAATGCTGAAACGTTGTTTTCACTGCCGCCTTATAGACTATTTTTAAAAAAGCAAAATTATACGCTGAACTCATTATACACAAAGGCTCACTATTTAAAGTAAAAAGTATTCAATGACAATAAATTCTGAAATAATGAAATCACTTACGTTTTTCAAAAGTTATTCCAGCTTTTGAAGTTCTTCTTCATAAAAGTTTCCTTGTAGAATTTCCTTATTTGCATCTCTAAGCTGGTAATGTACTAGATCAGTGTATTTTATATCATTAATTTCAAATACTTCAGAATTATAGTTATGGTCATATTCTTTGCTTCCAAGTTTACCAAATTTCCATGTGGATATTAGAGCTTGGTCACCAATTCGGTATTTAGGAATCGGCTTGTTCTTAAAAAAAACTGTCACCAAATTGGTTGTACCAAGCTACATGTTCATTTTCTGAGTTGATACTATCCGGGGCTATTTTAGTAGCTGAATGAATTTAGGAATTATAGGCTGATACAATTTTTGTGGGACATCAATAAAGCGATAAGAATTTGTTAATGTAAAATAGCGAACTATCTTACTCATTATGGTTCGAATATCACGTTCACACAATGCCTTTTTGTCAGCTGATAACGACGGGTACCACAAAATACTTTTTTCCTTTTAAAAACACTTGGAATTTGGATTTAAACTCAGATTCAGAATCCGTCGTCAATCTTTTGGGAAGTCTGCCACTTCGTTTTAATATTTTCTGTTTTTTTTAAGTTTCGGCTGATGACTTGTCTTTAATTTCTTGAACAAAAAGATATCTCGACAATCCATCTATACATACTAGTAAATGCTGAAATCCTTTATTGTATTTTGAAAATTTTGATAATATTACTAGATCTGCAAACCAAATGGCGTCCGCAAATCCAAACATGACTCTACGCTTTGGAAATTTACGTTTTGATGGCTTGTGTAACCTATAAGCAGCAATTTTATTAAGAGATTTAGTTATTAAATTTTTTTGACTTAGAATATTTTGAAAATCTTTTTAAACCTGAGAATGAACCAGGGGGACCAGGGATGAGATATTCTTGTTCAATGGAGATTATTGAACTGCTACTTAAAGGTTTTTGTCAATTGTTATTATGTCCGTATTGAAAAAATAAATAATTAGCCGTAACAGCTTCCTGAAGGGCTGAACGGAATCGAAGAATCAAATTGATTGTTCCTGTTCTTCTACCAGCAAATCCATCTACGACTGGAGATGTTTGAATTGGAAACAGGTATAGCTTGTGTCCAGTCTTCTGAAACTCATTCTGTGATACTATATTGGGTACACTTACAAGCAAAGTCTTCCGATGTAAACTTCAGAACAAAATGAAAATTGGTGGAATTGTAGATACTACTAATAGTGTTCACACAAATCACAAACTTCGTGCCATCTCCTCTGGGTTCGGGCAGTATGACATCTGAAAATTTGATTTTTTTTGAAAGTTTGACAGGGGGACCCTTCCTCGCTTGAATTTGTTCATGTTAAATGGCTTAAGAAAAATCCATTTTCGCAACTCGAATAAAATCCAAATTAATGTTCAGACATGTCACTATACATAAGTATATGTACAATCAGCGCTGCACGTGCTTTAGCGCGTATGTACATGTTAATATATTTACATTATTAATGCGAAGCGCTTTAGTAAAAAATTGTCGTTTTTGATTTTGCGACTGAACCAGCGGCAAACGACCTGTTGGGTCCTACACTGTGGTAAACGCCGTTACTTTTTCAATTTTTTGAATTTTATGAAATTTCTTGAAATTTCCTAAAATTATAAAAAACCACGCGATTTTTATTTGTTAAATAAACAGCAAATATGCAAATATTTTGATCGCAAAAAATAGGGCGTTTTCAGTTATTATATAAACTACCAGTATGCAAATATTTTGATCGCAAAAAATGGGGCGTTTCCAGTTATTATATAAACAACGAGTATGAAAATATTTTGATAGAAAAAATTATGAAGTTTTCAGTTATTATATAAACTACCATTATGTACATATTTTGTTCGCAAAATGGGGCATTTCCAGTTATTATATAAACAACGAGTATGCAAATATTTTGATACAAAAAATTATGACGTCTTCAGTTATTACATAAACTACCATTATGTACTGTAAAGGCTAAATATATGGCTCCTTAACCTTCACAATAATTCATTGAACAACATCATTTTATTAATTCATAATTACACAGTAATGTATGTACATTGTTTTATTCCGGCTGGGCACCCCAGCCGCTACTTAGTCTTCAGGTCTGAGTTCCTCAAACCACCAAACTAGTCTGACTTTGATCCACAGACATCGACCCTTTTATATTATAGCTAGTACGAACTGATTGGTCGTGTGATTTCTTAGCCAATACAATATTATATATAAATCAACGGGCAAGAATACATATTACGAACAAATATAATAATTATTGTAACACAAACAACAACAGTAGTAGCTATAGAAATAAAGAAGAATTCTTTACACAGTTCCCTCTTAACAATGGGAAAGTGATTATCCTCTTGGTTCAAATATGGGTTTGTAGGCGAAGTTCAATACAAGAATGTTATCTATCAACCAAATAATCCTACTGGATAATACTTTAGTGCCGCAAGCCCTGGACAGTATTTCTGAATTACGGCTACTACAGCATAGTCGGTATTCTTTTACCTCAACTCCATGTTTCTTCGCTTTCAGCGTCAGCTTATAACTAAGCGCAGAAGTTTTAACTGAGTAAGTCACATCAGGGTGGTTCATAATCGTCCATAATTTCGAATTGTGTAAACGAAAACGACTCCATTAGGCCCAGGCTTTGATACAGCCAAAGTTTCGGAAGCTACTTCCTCGTTTATCGGGACGATTTTGCTTTTAGGTTGCACGGGTAAATA
Organism: Allacma fusca; assembly: GCA_947179485.1. Taxonomy (NCBI): domain Eukaryota; kingdom Metazoa; phylum Arthropoda; class Collembola; order Symphypleona; family Sminthuridae; genus Allacma; species Allacma fusca. The sequence goes on along the minus strand of OX359248.1, from coordinate 42,959,817 downwards.
CTTCGAAGTACTCTTTTGAGGGGCCTGAATTCGTTTTCGAGGAACATTATTTTTGATCTCCATAACCTTCTCGTCAATTTCCAGCTTACTAAAATCCACAAACGTCTTTGCAGCTGCCTTCCTTTCTCTTTCTCGCTTTTCATCGGCTTCGTTTCTAATTTCTAACAAATGAAGCTTCATAGCTCGTTCGCGTACAGATACATGATTAGCAATGGACCTACAAAACGGACGCTTAAGTTTAGATGGTTTCACCCGTCTTCCCCCAACCTTTCTCACAGTTGCCATAGGAATCGGGCATCCACTCTTCAATAGAATCTTTGCCCTCTCTTTCACATCAGCCCTCACTATAATAAAATAATGATGTTATATTTTGACATCTATACAATAATTTTATCATGTCTACATCAAAATATAGTTCTAATTGAATTAGTGACAGTCAACTTTCCCCGTAAGCGATTCTCGAATAACCGACCGAATTTAACCCCTACAAACATTATTTATATAGACATATCGTAATTTGTGTAAATATGAATAAGAGCTACGGACTGCACTCCACTATATTAAAACTTTTTTATGAGTTTTCACTACAGCAACAGTTTATTATTCTTACCCTTGTCTGTCTAGGGCCATAGTGGGTGATTTATTACCGAAAACGGTTTCATAATGAGGAAAACGATGGAAAATTGCTATCGTAACCAAAGAGAACTGAAGTACACACATGAGGAAAGTCAATCAAAGATTGGCGATGCAAGAATAAGTTTGAGCTGCATCTATTCGGTTACTGAATTGCATCGGAAGTAATAACAAATCATTTTACATTTTCCCGATCATCTGTTTTGACAATAATGAATTCGATGGCAACATTTTAGGTAGTCCTAAACTAATTTGTTTACTTTGAATAGTGGTAATCAAATATACGGCTATTTGTAACTTAGCCAAAACCGGATTTCGGCCATGACATTCTTCGGCTCCAAAACTATATGATAAATCACACTACTACCTCCTTTTGAAAAGTAAAACATTAACAATCCGATGATTATAGCTAGCACATTGCAAGAAATTTCTCCTCAAACAATCGCTCTATAAAAATTTAAATCTTCTGCAATAATAATTAATTAAATTGTCACATAAAATTCCATGAATATCATGTCATTAATTTAGACCATATATAATATATCATATAATTTTGATCATACATCTCAGGATAAATTCGAATTTTCTGTCGTTTATCGGCTACCATGCATACAACTCAATTATGCAACACAATTATTCTCATAAACTCTCTCTGCTCCTTGCACTCTTGCATTTTCTTTATACGCCGCCTACTTCTGAGCAGCATTCACACTGGAATTTAAACTGAGTTCTGTTTAATGTTGAATATATGCTGGTTTTAGTCGAGATACATGAACTCGGCCAATGTTTTTCAAGATTTTGGACACTTCAATTCACAGATATTATTATTAATCTTTTTAGAAATTATAAACGGCCCAGAGAATTTCTTGCAAAGTGAACTAGTTATCCCCTTTGCAGCATTTGAAATATTCAAAGCAATGGAATATACTTGATCTCCAACTTTATAACTGGACTCGGTCTTACGCTTGTTATAAACAGCTATATATTTTCTCTGGCTTTCATACGTATTTGTTTTAGCCAGATTCAGCAGAAGTTGCATTGGATCAAAATGAATCATCATTATCAATACGAGATATATCAATTTTCAATATATTATCTAGTGGAGTTTTTATTTCCCTCCCGAAATTGAAATATACTCCTGAAAATCCCGTAGTACTATTTACAATAGTATTTACCGCAAAGCTTATTTCTTCCAATTTGCAGTCCCAACTGATGCATTCCTCTATTTGTGTCACTATACGATCCTTTACTGTTCTATTATAACGTTCACATGGATTACTTTGGGGGTTATATGCAGCAATTTTCCAACGTTTGATATTCAATGAGCTGCACCATTGTAAGATTTTTTGACTATTGAATTGGGTAGCATTATCACTAGTTATCTTCAATGGGAATACCCACTTTAGGAAAACTATCCAAATATATATATATATATACATATATATTTAATAATAGTTTTGGCAGTCGCAGCTCTTAACGAGAAAAGTTCAACGTATTTCGTTGCATTGCATAAAATAACTAGAAGATAACGATTACCTTTCCTAGTTTTAACGTATGGCCCACAAAGATCAACACAAATATTATCCCATGGTTCGCCTACAATAGGTGAAGAACCTATTCCAATATTATATGATCTAGCTGATTTAGTCTTTTGACAAATTGTGCAAATTTTAATGAACTTTATAATATCTTGACGCATTTTTGTCCAATAAAATCTTTCTTCAATACGTTTAAATTTTTTAGAAATTCCCATGTGCCCAGCTAAATCATTAGCATGGAAATATTGCAAAATAAATTCAATTTTATCTTGAGGTATCCATGTCTTCCAAAATCTAGACTCATTTTCCCACAATTTGGACATACATCCCACATATTTATATAGACATCCATGATCAGAAATATCAGCATCACGAGCCAATTTTACTATCTGCTCAGGATATTCCAATGACGGAATTTTGCAATAATAGGAAAAATAGGATCTTTTAATTGACTAGCTATTAATGACTTACGGTTTAAAAGTACAATAGTATCGATAGAACTAACTTCGTAAATCCTTGATAAAGCGTCCGCAGCTTCGTTATGAATACCTTTTCTATACCTTACCTCCATTTCATATCCTTGTAATTCCAGCATCCATCTCGCTAATATACCTGTAGGGTCTTTAATAGTTTTTAAATATGTTAATGCTTTATGATCTGTTTCCACCACAAACTTCGTAAGTTCAATAAACCCACGAAACTTTCGCATAGAATATATAATAGCTAAAGCTTCCTTCTCAGTCGTAGAATAATTTAGCTCTGCAGGTGTTAGTCCTCTACTCGCAAACCAAATAGGATACATATTACCATCCCGTGCTTGTCCCAAAATTCCAGATATACCGGTACTACTAGCATCTGTGATGATAATAAAAGGTTGACTAAGATCTGGCATATATAAACATGAAACATCGTTCAAGCCTTTCCTAAAATTATCAAATGCTTCCTGGCAATCTTTAGTCCAAAGAAACGTCGTATCCTTTCTTAACAGTCTATATAATGGCCTTGCTATATTCTCAAATTTATCAAAGAAATATCTTTAAAATCCGATAAATCCCAGAAAACTCTGGACACCCTTTACATTTGTTGGGATTGGATATTCTTCTAAAGATTTTAATTTCTCTGCCAATGGTCTATATTTCCCTTCACCAATCAAATACCCTAAAAACACTACACTTTTCGGAGCTACCTGAACCTTTTTAGGATTTATATGGAAACCATGCATACTAAGTGACGTCAATACCAATTCCAAATGTAGTAGATGATCATCTTAATTATTACTCAAAGATATTGCGTCATCCACATATACTATAACATACAACCATAGTCCATCACTCAAAGCCATTTCTACTGCATCTTGAAAAGTCGCTCCAGAGTTCTTTACTCCGAATGGTAACACTTTAAAACGAAATAATCCTTTAGGCTCTCTAAAAGCAGTCTTATTTCGATCCCCATCAACAACCTCCACATGGAAATAGATAGATGGTTCGTCCAAAAATATATAATACATTCCTGTAGTTAAGGCAACAATAACATCTAGTAACATGGGCGCGAAGATTTTATTAGGCACCGTCACATCATTCAATTTTCTGTAATCAAACGTAACTCGATACCCAGTTGTGCCATCACCGTTCTTCTTGGGAACTATAACTAGCTCTGAACACTATGGACTTTCACACCTTTCAATTAAATCTAAATCCAAAAGTTCTTCAATTGCATTCTGATATACTGCACGTTTTGCTGGCGTCATGGCCCTAGGTTTTAAAGCTATTGGTCTTGTATTTCCTGTATCCATTCGATGTTTTATAAGGTTACATCTACCTGGGTATTTAGATAACATTGACGCAAATTTACTGAATAAATCTTTAAATTTTGTCTTGTATTCCAAATCCAAATTAGAATTAGTATCTATTTTATCGTTAATTATATTTATGCTATCACTAATTTCCATATTTAAACACTCTTTATATATAAATAACTCACTTGTATCAATAAAATTATTGTCTAAATTCACATCATCTATTAAACTCGAGGACCAAGACCCCTCACTCACATGTACAGAAATCTGATATTTTCCTAAGAAATCTCTGCCTAATATACAATCTCTAGTAGACGATAAAATAACAATAAATCTGTTTAATTACACCAAAAGGGCTATCTACATTTAAATCCACATACCTATCAGTTTTTCCTAAACAACTCACTGTCCAAACCTCTCGAGTATCAAACTTTACTTGAATATCATTACTATTTATAAGACTAACAAAACTCGGACCTAAAATAGACATAGTTGCACCTGGATCTAAAAGAGTATGAACATCTAATCCTAATATTTTAATATTCATTATAACGGGAGGGAATTGTAATTTAGAAAGATGAACATTCTCATCCAATTATATGTGAGGATTTGATGAAACCACCGGTGTCTGCTCACTGTCTGCTCGGTGGGCGGCTGTTTTCCTGCCTATGATTGTTTCGTCCTTGGGATGAATCTCTAGTTCTATTACCCTCAGCAATTTCACCATTTAGACGTCCTCTATCTTGATTAACATTTATCCCAGGACCTGGACTGTTAGATCTACTTTGTGGTGTATCTGGATTACTTGGCCCATTCCACATACTCCGATTATTTTGACTCCCTTGATTGTTATTCCAAAATTTATTATGGTTCCCTTGGTTATTATTCCCGAACTTATTTTGACTATTCCATTTTCTGGGATGAGGACTATTACTCCTTTGGAACTGAACTTTCGGTTCCCTTCTGCAATTGTTAGAATCTGAACTAGTACCCTGTCTATTGTGGAAAGCCCCATAATGATCGATTGAACTTTGCTGTAAATTCGGAATAAATTTCAATTGTTCAATAACTACCACATTTTGGGATTCTGTGGCACTTGAGTTGTCCTCTACAGCCATGCTCCCAGTTGTAAGTACCGTTTTGACACGCCCTGAATGATAGGCCAATGATGGTTCTAACCCTTGGTTAGGAACTGGAGATTTATAGTCTCTATCTAATGCCACACTAAATTGAGCATCATGCGCAACATCCATCATATCTTTCAAACTATTGAATTCTCTCCTGAATGACAATATTTTAGCTCTATATTCTGGATGCATCCACTCTAGTACCTTATCACAGTATATCCTTTCACTAGTAGTAGGATCAATTGGTTCATAAAAATCATCAACTACACAAATGGACTTTGTTAATGGTTCTTCAAAACCCTGATACCGATTATCCAAATCTCTAAGCACGATTCTGACATAATTTCCACTCTGAAATTCACTTCGGAAATATTTCCTAAAATCATTAAAACTTTCAAACGAAAACATTCGTATAACCCTCCTATACCACAAGAAAGTATCCTCAATTAATGCATACGAGATCACCAACTTCAGCATCTCATCGTCAGAATAACCCGCAGCAATTTGGTATTTCTCCAGTTCTAGTAGAAAATCGCAGGGTGTTTTGGCTTCATGAGAACCTGCATACTTGGGAATATTTACGTCCTTGGCTTTCAGCCTTTCTGTCTCATTGGATCAACATCGCCATGCTCCCTCCTACTCCGAACACTTTGTGCATCTTGTTCAATCCATACCCTATTTCCATCATTATTGTAGTCACCTGAAACATGTTCATTAAATTGTCCACCAAAATCATAGCTATTATTAGGCTGTTGGAATTGTCCATAATAGTTGAGACGTCCATAATAGTCGTTGTCATGTCTACCAAACTGATTATTTTCCCTAATATTTCGTCGGGTTTCCTGTATAATAAGTCGCTTCTCAATATTAATCATGCGTTCATCAATTTTAGTTAAATGTATGGTCATTACATTCGTCAACTTCTGCATTAATTCGTTGCACAGTGAATTATTATCTGACACAATTGGTCTCTCAAGTGGTGGAGGTATCTCCTCGCTCCTAGTATTATTCAACATACTCTCAGTCATAGTACTTGAAAATCTATTAGCCACTCTATCATTCCTATTATTCCTACAATTACGCTTGGGCACCTTGTAATGTAATTAATAGACACTCGATTAAAATTGTCAATACAAATAATTGTTTCAAATTTCTGAATCAATTCCCAATAATCATTTGACTTCCCAAACAACTCTAACTGAATAATAATATTTATTTTAATTCCCACTCTAAATGTTGATTTAATTTCACATTCAAATTATAACCCCTGGTTTAAACGTCATCCTGTATGATCAATATTTCATTTATTTAAAATAAAACCCAAATTCCCAATTCTAAGTCACACTGTACGTTTTACAACGTGCAACTAAATCAAAACGTCATTTGACAATCAATGGCTAAGCACCTTAACCAATAAATTATTCTTTGATCTGAGAACCTCAGATCGTGAAATGTAATCCCGGTTGAGCTTTTGTAAAGGCTAAATATATGGCTCCTTAACCTTCACAATAATTCATTGAACAACATCATTTTATTAATTCATAATTACACAGTAATGTATGTACATTGTTTTATTCCGGCTGGGCACCCCAGCCGCTACTTAGTCTTCAGGTCTGAGTTCCTCAAACCACCAAACTAGTCTGACTTTGATCCACAGACATCGACCCTTTTATATTATAGCTAGTACGAACTGATTGGTTGTGTGATTTCTTAGCCAATACAATATTATTTATAAATCAACGGGTAAGAATACATATTACGAACAAATATAATCGTTATTGTAACACAAACAACAACAGTAGTAGCTGAAGAAATAAATATAGAAGAATTCTTTACAGTACATATTTTGTTCGCAAAAAATGGGGCGTTTCCAGTTATTATTTAAACTACCACTATTCAAATATCTTGTTTGCAAAAAAATTGGGATTTTGCAGTTAGTATAAAAACTACCATTATTCACATATTTTGTTGTACAAATCCTTTCTAACACGTTTTTTTAGACTCAAGACTTGTATAAAAGATCCGAATAAAATCAACCTCAGCATCATTTCTCAATGGCTTCTACTTAGTGTTGCTAATGTGGATGACGGTTACTCATTATAGCCCAAAATTCCAAAAATGCAAGTTGATGAATATAGTGAAAATTTACAAACCTGCTACGCAATGCAATTATTCTTAGATTTTGAAAATTTTGGTAACTGCAGTGTGGGTTTACTAATACAAATTAGATCAACTTTTTCATTAATTTTGAAAAAACCGCTTTTAGATTTCGTTTTGCACATCTGGTTGAAACTGCATGAAACTAATTCGCACAGAACTGCAGTAGTGGATTATAAAAGATTTCGGCATACTTTAATGACTGGTGTTTTTGCCGGATTTTTGTGATAGTATTTTTGCGATTACTTCAGGGGCTTGGTTTGCGCCAAAACAATTCAAATTTAAAAGCGCGCCTAATTTTTGGTGGTACTGGTTCCCGCCAAAGTGTGTTAATTAAAAATTGGTTTTATGTATATAAATTAATAATTGGGTTTCGTTTTAAATAAAATTTTGCGTTACAAAACATTCTGGGTTTTTAAATTGTTCATACTAATTTTGCATATAATATTTTTATTCATTATTTTTTAAATTACTTACTGTCCTTATTACTGCACTTATTTTTCATGATAATTTTAAATATAAAGTAGCATCATAGAATATATCAAATGTATATTTTAAAAATATTTATATTGCATGTTTTCTTGGGTTTCATAATAATAAATAAGATTTGTTTAAACCATGATTTCAAAATTTGCTAAAATTTGTATTTTTAAAAGCATATTTTTGATGCTTGAACTTTTCACACTGTATATGGAGACAATACGACACATAAAGCTTCCCTTCACTGCATATCAATGTTTTTTTATTAAGCTAAACTCTAAGAGAGAGGGTGCAAAAAACAGATATTTGCACATTACACTCGTCAGTTGCGTTTATTAAAAACCGGTTTGTTTTGCATTTGCACTTATTATACATCGCATGCTTGATTATTTACTCCGTTTCGACAGTTGTGTGTGAAGATATGGCTTTTACTATTTTTTTGCAAATTAAATTTACGAATGAAATTTTATAAATGCATTAGGGGGCGTGGTTTTCCCCCAAAAACATGGAATTTTTTCAGCGGGTACGGGTTCCCGCCAAAAATTTGAATACCCCTAAAGCCTTACTTTTTCAACTACTTTTGATTGAAATCTTCGAGCAACAAGTTCTTGAAATTTTAGACTTCAAGTCAAATGAGTTATATCCAAAACTACGGAATCGATCTTGATGATTTTTTGCGAATATCTCTTATGCAAATCGTAATGTTATTGCCTATCTGCTTGAAATTGTTCCTCCAGCTCTCCCGGATTCAGCATTCTGAGGAACGTTTACTTCCCCATTTCAAACGCCGAAGCTGGAGCGGCTTATCCCGGGGCGTCCAAAATTCCATTACGATAATGGGCTGTACACAACCTCCGCGACAATCGCAACAACTGGGAACCGCACAACGGGGGTCATCTAACTAGAAACGAACTGATGAGCAAGGTAAAATATTGACCCACGGTGGAAAACAGTCCCGGGGCAAATTTGATGCATGCGGGAATTGGAACTGTGAGGATCATGGAAAAAACTCTTCAAATGTTAAGATTGTTGCCTGGTAAGCTGAAGATTTGTAAGGTTTTTTTCAGCAGAAGAATAGTTATTTTTAAACATTTTTTGTTGAGTTTTGAAATTTTTGTACTTCGGCTAGATTTTTAGACGCTGGGGACGGACTTTTATGGGAAGATTCTTCTCATGGAAAACACATTTCATGAACAAAAATGGCAAAAGGGAGCGAGGTTTTGCAAACCTAGGGATTTTCAAATTCGTTGATCGTTTTTTGATAGGGATTTTCAAATATTTTGTGTTTCCACGAAATTTTGTGTAAAAAAGTGTATTTAGATTTTGTTTTTTTTATTGAACAGAGATTTGAGCCATCTCAAGGAATTTGTTTTGCCAGCAGGGATTTTGAAAATTGTATTTTTCATCAGGCTCTTTTGAAATCGTTGAGGACTTCGCTGGAGTGACATAAAATTCAGCAGAAATTTATCAATAATGTCAGGAAGGTTTTCAAAAAACCGACCCCTGGGTTATGGTACATATAATCCATCTTGTAATAATAATCTTGTACTTTTGGTAATTCAAGCAACGAAAGAAATTATTTTGTGGAGAAAGCTGACTGAGCACATGCTCGACCTCCACAGTTCAATAGTTGGAATAAATATTGATTGATTCGACCAATAAAACACCCACATAACGACCCACAGAAGCCAAATTTGATCCCATGCAGCCAAACTCTTTACCTAAATTCTAACCACATTACTAACCTAATCTTTCACGATAGAACGAAGGTTTGACTCATGCATCGTCAAGTTTATCCTGAGTAACCTAAATTGCGACTGCTGCAACCAATAGTTTGACCATTGAAGTCTCTGCTGCAACCACTGCAGCTAAGCTTTTGGTCGATGCAACCGAAAAAAGATGTTACGATCTCGTAGAAAGCCAAACTTTTGACCTATGTAACTACAATTTTGACTGGAGTAATCTAATTTTCGATCAAAAACCCGCTTCCGGGCCCCAACCCTAGTCCAAAGGATCAAATGTACATTCACCTCTAATTCCGAAGTGTCATTTACGTTTCTGCAAAGGTGGCAATGGTTATCATTAGTTCGCAAAGCAACATTGGAATTTGAGGGGGTAAAGTAAGGGTATCTTTCTCTATGAATGCAGTACCCACAACTGTATTTAGCATTAAATTGCTTCATACCTTTCACCTGAGGACGAGCAATTATATCACACAATACGGATGTTAATAAACAAGAGAGGTTCTTATTTCTCCTGTTTCTGTTTTTCAATTTACTTCATTAATTTTTAGATCGAAAATATTTTCAACTACATATAGGGGTTGGGAAACCTCGGACGTTCAATTTGCCGACCTGTTTGCCTACCCATACTCCGAAAAAAGAATGTTTCTTCATCTTAAGGTTAAAGTTGTCAAAGTAGGCACGGAATGGGAACTTGTGCAACGAGGAACACCGTCAATATGTACACTGAATAACACAGCATCCTCAGTTAGTTGAAAGAAATCTTTCAGATGCTGCAACCGTTTTGTTGAAAAATTAGGTTCAAGTTGAGACAGCAATACGAAGTTTCTTCTGAAAAATATCGTTTAGGTTCAAAATTACAAAATGTTTATCTGTTTGGGATACACGGTCTCCACAACAAGTCTTTTGAAAGGTATTATGTTCTAATGGTTTTACATTTTGGATACTGCAACGCTCAAACGTCCAATAAAACTTGTCTGAAAAATTTCAGTAGATCTGAAACCGTCTTCCCAAGATTTTACGTTTTTAGGTTGAGATTCGGGAACGTTACAGTAGGCTACATGTTTACACAGGAAGTGGATTGGGAAGCGTCTTGACTTTTAGGATATTAGACTTGTTAAAAATAGTAGTAATGTTTTAAATATTAGAGGACTGATTTGAGGAATCAATGAAAACTTAAAAATACAAGACGAGAAGGACGAGAAAAAGGACAAGAGTTGGGACGTGTGTTTTAATTATAGATTTACTTAAATTAGTAATAATTAATCAACATTGAATGAAGTTTTATTTCCCCACCCGTAGGACTCGTAACAGTCAACCTCTCATAGGCGAGGGTGAGTACTTACCCCAGAAAAATTATTATTATTATTATTATTAGAGATTAAAAGGCACCATTTAATAAGAAAAATTAAGTGACAAAATCCAGTTCGTTTCAAAACTATTATCTTTTAATTCATCAATTAGTTTTTGCGACCTAAGACTTATGAGAAAACGCGACTGCCTCCATGGGACGTCAAATTTGGGGAAAGGGTTGCTTTACGTTTTTGTTATATAGATTTAGAGATTTGTGGAAATTATTATTGGCGAAAGTCGTCGTTGTATTATTGCTTTGTTTGTTTTTCATCTGCTGTTCTAAAACTCTTTGAGCCCAAAAAACTCTGAAAGCTATCACAACCAATGATGGTACGACAAAGTATGACGAGAAAATAAAACCTCTGAAAGCTGAGGTGCGGTCGTTGATTACATCCATTCTCGAATATTATTTTAAACATTACAACGCCGATGGATGCAAGATAACTGAGAAAAAGACAAGCAGTCGAAAAAGGAAGTTTCCAGAAGAGGACTGTAATGTATTTAATTTTTGCATACAACATACATCTGTGAAGTTACGCGAGTTATTTTTACACAAAATATATCCTGTATGCGACACACATGTATGTTGCATACAGGTTTTAAAATCAATTGAAGGTAGTTGCATTTGTGTAAGTGCAAATTAGATACCCGTCATGTCTTGAGTTCTTTCTCGTCGTTTTCTACATATTTTAACCGGTTGATGATATGCGTATTCATCTTATGTACTTTGTGGAATTAATTGTAACCATTAGAGCCATTTGAGTGTAATTAAAGCCATTTGAAAGTACACGAACTTAGAATTCAAAATCCAAATTATTCAAACCTAAATTTTTCAATGGTTTTTGTAACCGCATGATCTCATTACCAATTAAACAAAGGGTTGTTAAACGCACGTTGGGTAGGGTATGGTAGTATGGTAGGGTGATTGGATATGGTGGTAGGTTTTGGTGATAACGTATGTTGGTAGATAATGGTGGTGGATTATGGTTGTAGGTTTGTTGGTAGGTTGGTGATAGGTTATGGTGGTAGGTTGGTATTAGGTTGGTGTAAGGTTGGTGATAGGTTATGGTGGTAAGTAGTTTTGTGCTTGGGAAAGTAAAACTCAGCCTTCATCATTCATTAATATTATCGTGCTACCGAAAATCGCACAATGTTCTTCTTTACAGCATTAAGACCCACGCTCCTGTTTCCACTTGAAAAACGCTATATTGACCTCACATTTTAGATTGATGTAACGGGTTCTAGAACAATTTTATGAATATCCTTTTACTGCTAACGTTGACAGCATGTGAAAATGCAAACTGGAAACAAAACGTGATGCTAATAACAGCTAACAGCTTGTAGAATTAAATATACGGGTCTAGAACAATGTCTTGACTATTTGTGTACTACTAATTTTGAATTTTGCTGATAAAGATACCCATCTTAAGCCTTTCCGGGGTAAACGCATAAATTGTGTAGTCAATTGAAATATATTGATATTTCACCATGCTTTTTGTAACAGCATAACCTCATGTGGAAGTAAACAAAGGGTTCCTCGGCGTAAGTACTATCACCCCTCATATATTAATGTGATTGTGCTTGTACCGAGAAAAGTGCCTTTTATTCCTCCTTAACATATTCAGTTTCAAACTTCTATATTCTAACAGAACGTTATAAACATGATCATCTTGAGACATTGTGTTATTAAATAACGAATTATTCTAGTGAATTAGAATTACGCAAACTGCAAATAAACCGTCATTCTTGTAATACCTTAACAGTTTGTAGAATCAAGGAAACAGTGCAAGAGCAATGTATGAACTATTGGTGATCTAGTAGTGTTGATATTCTGCTGATAAATATACTCATCTTAAGCCTTTCAGGGATTAAATAAAAACATTTTGTAGTCATTTTAAATTTTTCAAATTTCAAATTTCACCAAGGTTCATACAGCAAAATAACCTCATATGGAATTTAAAAAGGGTTCCTCAGTATTATTAATGTGAACGTCATCTACTGATATGATTTGCTACCTAAAAACTACCCTTCATTCGTCCTTCAGATTCCCGCATTCGGATTCACACATCTACATTCATTTAAAAATTAATTTCGAATTTATCTTCTCACGATGGGTCTTGCATCTGCATGATCAATTGTACAATCAAAGAACGGGTTCCAGAGCCGTTTCACAAATATTTTTCATCTACTGACGTCAACAGATTGCTAATAAAAATACTCATCGTATGAATTTGTGGTAATAAATACCGAAACATTTTAGCCATTTATAAATTTACACACTGTAAATAAATCGTCATTCCTGAAACAGCTAACAGTTTGTAGATCAAAGAATCATTGTACTAGAACAATGTCTGGGCAATTCAACTAATGTTAATGTTTTGCTGATAAACACACTTATCTTAATCCTTTCTGCAAATAAACGACAATCAGCTGTAGTCAATTGGAATTATTCAAACTTGAAATTTTACCATGGTTCTTGCAACAGCGTTACCTCATGTGGAATTAAACGAACGGTTCTTAGGATAAGCATTGTCATCCATTATTTATTAGTGATATTTCGCCAACGAAAATCATACCTATCATTTGTCTTTAGCGCACTCAGTTTCACAATTCTGTATGCATTTGAAAAATTTCATATTTACGTTATAACTACTTTTTTGCATCTGCATGACCAAATTAGAATGAATGAACAGGTTCTAGAGCAATTTTTGTGTAAAACAAATCTACCTTTTCCCTCCAGAACAGTTACAATCCGAAATCCCGTCATTTTAAAAGAGCACCATTTAAATTGATAACACTAAAATATGATATTATAGTGAGCGTTGTCTACAATTGCTTAAAAGGAATGGTCCGACTGTTGAAAAATTTTTAGCTGCTGTAAAATATTACACTGCACCCTTGTATTCCCATCAAAAATTTAGTTGGCGCCTTCAGCTTTACTCCATCATTAAGGACTATGTACCTGAACACCTGTGGAAAAGTAACTCACATGATAAGATCATATGAGTCGTACCTCAAATTGTTGCCAACTATGAGAAATCAATGTTTGAGAAGGATATAGTCAGGATGAAGCAATCGTTACACTTCCCTGTATACAACAGAATAAAAACTGTGGATGTTGTTGAAGAATATACACAAAATGTAACACCTGTAAAAGTCGCGGCTGTCATAGCAAGAATCCGGATGGGATCCTCACTCATGCCCTTCAACAACACCACTTTAAATAGATATTTCTGTAAATTCTGCTCACAGTCAACCCGAGGTTGGAGCCAAATCTTCCTGGAGTGTCACATACTATCAAAATACAGGCCACCCAATCTATTTAACATGAACTTGTCGCATTTACCAGACATTAACTTGCCATGGGAAAGACTAATCAAACACTCAAGCAAAGATTTTTGGAATGACATTTATGGTTTTTTCGGAAAAAATTCCGTATATAACCTTATAAAGTATCGCACTTGTAACACACAAATTGAAGGATCGTCGGCTCAGATCAATAAAATTATACATACATACATACTTTGCTTCCAACAAAAAGAGAAAATATGAAATAAAAATACCGTATTAAAAAAACGAAATACATGATGAAAATACTCTCAAATTTATCTCAAAGTGCATAAGTTTATTCCTCAAAGTGTTTTGTATAATTCGACCAAATAATACGATATTTAAATATGAATCAGCTAACGTAAGATAACTGCATGTCATTAGACTTTAGAGCTGTGCATTTGTGTGTATCAAAGCAAATTAACATGGCCCTAGGTACTGAATAGTTTTCCTTTAAACAAATAATCTTATAACTCCTGGGTAATGTATTTATATTCGCGTCACTAATTTAGCTAACTTTATAGTTCTCAGATACATTGAATTTTATGTATTTATCCAGTAAGTTAGTTCTTCAAACCCGCAAACAAGTTTCAATAACTGGTTTCAAAATGTTTTACATTAGTGCTTTTACCTTTAAAATATGTATTTGAACATGTTTTAGAGACGACCTTAACAATTGCGAGTCATATATTTTAAAACTTTATTTTGTATTTGAAATACGAGGTGGGTAAATTTTACAAGATAAATAAATACAAAATACTATCGCATTCGTAATCTTCAAAATATGAAATACAAAATACAGTAGACATGTTGGTGCTTACAATATATGAAATACAAAATACCTTAAACAATTTACAGCTAGAAAAATACCAAATACTAAATACTAAATGTGTTTCAAATACTATTTCAAATATGATATTTCAAAATATTCCACACCTCTGGTGGCGACGAATGATCATCCAGCCAGTCAGTCGTAATTTGCCAGATTTTTGGATGACGTCATTTGTGGCACAACCCCAATAGCCTTTATATAGGCCTGGAGTTCCCTGCTTGTAAGCGTGGGATGTTCATCTGGCGGGTCTGTTAGACTCTGCCTGGATAGATAGTCCTCTTGTCCCAGTAAACTGGATATCTGTACATCCCATGGCTCAACTTCTCAACGCCTCTAGTTCTATTAGGGCTCCTCACAACTCAACTTTCTGTGTTAGTTGAAATTGAAATTGTAATTGAAATTGAATTTTCAATTCAACTTGTAGGGGTGAATTGCAATTGCTTATTTGTAAATCAAATACTAGACAAATAATCAATTTGCAAGAATCAAGTAGCTGCGTTAATAGTTGAAGTTGTCAATTACAACTGTTAAAACTTTCGCAAATTGAAGTTGACTTGAAATTGATACTAAATTGAATTGAAATTGAATTGAAATTGATTTTTTAGTTTCACCTATCAGCGTATAATATAAAGAAAAAATAGTTATGAAAATAAACTCGATGACAATTGTTTCGACAACTGGCAAATCTATTTACTGTGAAATTAAGCCAAAACCAATTAGGTTGTAAAATTAGAGGTAGTAATTTTAAGAATCCCCAAGAAGCATTTTGCTGATATGTACCATAAGGTTTTTGCTTTACAAATTCTAAGTGATTTTCAAACTTGAGCCAACCTTTAAGGCAAACACAAATTTTAATATTCACAGCAGCAAGCTTGTTCACATCCGATGAGATTCGATGAGATCGATGGCTCTTTTTTAAACATTTTAATAATATGTAATATGTATGTGTAAATAGGTTTCAATTGCTTTGCTTTCCACGCAGCAAGGCGCAGTGCAGGTAGGACTTGCTGTAGGAAGTTTTTTTATTTCCGCAATTTGAATGCACATTCCTGCCTTTTCGCGCATGCTTACTTTAACATTCACTAGTTGTCAACTATCAACCTCAACTATCAATTTTTGACAACTCAGCTAATTGAAATTGAGTTGGTGGAAGTTCTCAATTACAATGCGTGAATTGATAGTTGATTTGTAATTGAAATTGAATCAACAACTAAAATGCCATTAGACTTTGACCACTTGAAATTGGATTTGAAATTGACAGTTGCAATTACTACTTGAAATTGTGAGGAGCCCTAAGTTCTATACAGGTGTGGATTTATAGGGTGGCCAACCCAGCCGGGCGTATAGACCTAAATTTTAGGTCCCGAGTAAAAATGATTAACAAATGTCCTCGGATTGCATTTGGAAAGGTCCACCCGTCTACTTTGAGGCGTAGAGTAATAAAAATTATTTTATCAATCCGCTGCTGGTTGTGCATAGGTAAGCCAGATGTTCTGATTTTCTCTGCTTAATTTTATCAGGACCCTCCCGATTTGGGATGTTCATTCCCGACACCTAACGAGACCCCATCAAGCCCTGTTATCATACAATTCAACAGAATGCTCAAAATAGTTCTCCAATTTTGGCAAAAATTGAATGTTTAGACAAATATCTCAAAATCTCATGCTAGTTCTAGTTACACGCAGTATATAAAATTAGGAATAATTTCAACCTTTGATACAATTCGCTCTACCTCACCCTGCCCAATACAAGACTGCTCATGTATTTTTACTTCTTGAAAAAACTTATACACATGAATTGAAAAGTTGACGTATTGTCAAATACTAGCTGAATTTTTTGCATTCAAACGCGAAGTTGTTAAAATATTTAGTGGTATTAATGAAAACTGAACAAATGCTATATAGAGAGTTAAACTGGTCAACTTGTACATGACCAGCATCATTGGCTGTGAACTTCTTCACGGAATCAAAGCTGTGATAAATGCAGGATCTCTATTAGCAGCATGTCTGATAGTATTTCGGCTTAACCATGTAGAAATATTTGTTTAATGATTTTTTTTACGCTTTTGTGGGGAAATAGGAGCAAAAATCTAAAATAATAAAATTGTCCAGAAATGTTTGGAAATCTGACATGTCTATACTTACACAGTCAAATCTCGATTTAACGTGTGGCTATGTAATGAATATTAAACACCTAAAATACAGTTTTGGCTGTCGAAAGGCCCAATAAGTTATACGTAAGAAGGCTTGCTTGATTTTAAAACTAAATGCAGAGCAAAGATGCTAAACTGATTTTGCCTATCCTACATCCTACCTATACATTCAGTTTAGGAGGGGCCTTCCTTCTTCCCTATTTGTGCAATTGCTAAAGGCCTATATCCTTGCCTACAAGTAGGCATTTTCCGCTGCCTACATTTCTGCCTATATAGGGTAACGGAAAGTGTTAGCCCCTTCATACATGGGACCCTATACTGTAGAATTAAATTATATTTTTATTAAAATTCATAATTACATTTTGCTGTCTTTATTTTAGCAAATTTATTATGGACATATAGCATTAGTTTAAAAAACAATTAGGCTATCCCTCATATGCAACAATTATTCAGCAAACAATGACAATTTTTTGTTACTTTCTTGTGTATCATATTTTTAAACAAACTGATTGTGAGTACTTCTTCAAAATTAATGTTACTCATGCATTATGTGAAAACTCCTATTGATGGTTCGTATTGCACGTAACAGTAAGTATATAAGCATCGAGCAATCACATACAATATATGTATATGTACTTATTGTTAGTTATGTATGGATATTATTTTGAATGGGAAATCTCACATGTCCCTACAGTACCCTGATATTCCAACGTAGCCAACGTTCAAAAATCGTTTTGGTTAGCATTGAGATAACTTATTCCATAATGAGAAAATAGTTGTGTATATATGTACATCCTACATATTTGCCTTCATAAAAGCGTGTTTTCGTGCTGCCTACATATATGTCTATATGACTGCGTGTATGCAGGCGTGCATTCCTATTTTATAGGCATTTTTTCTGCGAAAACCAGTGCACCCTATTTTGCCTATAATTTTTTCTGCAAATAGCTCGCACCCTATAAATAGGCCTACATGTAGGATAGGCTAGCATCTTTGATGCAGAGACTAATTGTAATAAAGTGTGAGACCGATTACATGAAGTCTATCAAACACTGACTAAATGAGAAACTGCAGCGTATTATACTCAAGTATTACGTTTTAGGGGAAAGCTCTCAACAAATTGCATTGTAATGGGCAAGGATTGAGATATGAAGTTAACACACTACGAAACTATTTCCTGAGCTGGAGGAGTCATTGAGTCTGTGTTTGAAGCTCTACGTAAGTTAACACACGTGAGTGCATATGTTGTTAAGGGAAGTCAGGAGTTGCCAGGAATTTTAAAAACTTATGTCTTCTAGTTGTAATTGTTTTAAAGTTTTGGTGTCGTGTCGTGAGACAATAATGGCTTGTGAAATTTTAGTTTAAGATTTCATAGTTTGTTCTGTCTAGCTTGGTAAATTGGAAAAAAAATAAAAACTCACCGTTACTGCTATTAAAAAGTTATTGGTAATAATTAATAGCCATGCAAACTATACAAAATCAGGTAATTTATTTTGATCCCTTCACTTTTGTCAATCAACTTTCATCACTTTTTCCGGGTTACGAAGTGTACTTACATTAAGCACATGTCCATAAATTATTTTATTGTGTAATTTAAAAATGTATTCGTACAATATATCCAATTTGTTTTACCTTGTAAATTGTTTTATAATATGGGAATGTGATTTTGTTGAACAGGCTGTGCTGCTGACATTATCCCCAAACACAGCAGTTTCATCATGGACGAAAATAGTGTTGAATCTTCATAACAAATTAAAAATCACTATTGCTGAAGTTTCTCCCACATCTTCTGGAAATAGTTCGGTTAGACAGTCGCAACCACATCACCATAAATTAGAAGACAATTCCTCTCAATCGACCCCTTCATTGTTAAATAATGGCTTTACGTATTATAAATCTAATGGATCATTCGACTTGGATAAAAGGGCTGGAGCTATCCAGCGGTCATTCCTCGGAACTAGTGCTAATATACGAGGTATTTACTTTTGCTATTTCTCTAGGGGGATACTTGTTTCGTAATTTTTGGTAAGGGTTATTGTT
The DNA here is from genome assembly GCA_947179485.1 of Allacma fusca. NCBI lineage: Eukaryota > Metazoa > Arthropoda > Collembola > Symphypleona > Sminthuridae > Allacma > Allacma fusca. Next base: position 42,940,638 of record OX359248.1, on the reverse strand, counting down.
AGCTTAAGCATTTAGTTTGTATTTAATAGGTGTTCATTTGATGGAATCATTAATGTGTATTACTTTTTTACAGTTTCAGCTAGGACTTTTAGAACGATGCGGGATAAGAAGGCAGAACAAGCTCGAAATCCGAGTTTGTTTGCCCGTTTAAAGAATAGATTTTTACCTCCTGCTGCCGCGAGTGCTAGTCCTGGAACATCCCCAGATAAATTAAGTGGTAATTGTTTAAATACTTTAGAAATCGCTCCGAGTAATAAATGATTTGTGAGAGAGATTTTACGTTAGATGCAGTTGGTGCTATCAATAAGGCTCTTTATACGTACTTTCTGTAGCACTACTGAAAGACCTCCCGCCGACTGAAGCCAATAAGTTGAAAATTGCCTTTGCGGAAGGATATACAGCAGCGAATCCTTCAACAGCGGGTAAAACTGAGGGAAGAGCTGCCAAATATCTCCGTCATTTTCAGCAGATCCTGTCGGTGGCAGTTTTAACGGCTCTTCTGTATTCGATTCTGTGTACGTGAGATCTAATTGATTGCAGCTTCATAAATGGAGGGCTTGCTGGGGTAGGTATAATTTGTTGTTATGCATTTCATATTGTTTTTCAAAGCAGCATCATTCACAGGAGGAGGAGTGTTCAGAGTTAGTGTCGGCAATGGTAATCAGGTTCTACCGGAGGACATCAATGTGACTTTCGATGACGTGAAAGGTGTAAGTAGTTCATTCTAATAAATGACATAAGAGTAGAGTATATTATGCTGGCTAATTTCATTCAATAATGTAAATAGGTCGATGAAGCCAAGAATGAGCTCCAGGAAGTTGTGGAATTTTTACGGAATCCCGATAAATTTGCCACGCTTGGTGGGAAATTACCTAAGGGAGTTTTACTGGTTGGGCCGCCGGGAACGGGTAAAACGTTGCTGGCTCGAGCCGTCGCTGGCGAGGCAAGTGTTCCTTTCTTTCATGCAGCTGGTCCAGAATTCGACGAAATTTTAGTGGGCCAAGGAGCCAGGCGTGTTCGAGATTTATTCAGTAAGTTTTGAATACAGTTTTGATGAACTTTTAGTCTATGTGACAATTATTCGACAATATTCGCTTTAAAATCTAGCTTCGTAGGTATACATCAGTTAAATAGTCATCTGGTTAAAGCTCTTGTGTCGTTGGGGACAAAATTGCTGCCAGAAATTTAAAGGATGTTTAATTACTGTCTAGTTACGGATGTTTTGTTTGAATTTTAGAGGCTGCAAAGGCTAAAGCTCCATGTGTAATTTTTATTGATGAAATCGACTCCATCGGATCTGCAAGAACCAATTCAGTGCTACATCCTTACGCAAATCAGACCATCAATCAATTGCTGTCAGAAATGGACGGGTATGAGCATAACACACTTGAATGTGCATGTGCTCTTCTTCTCCTTAATAATGTTAAAAATGCTGTTCTGTAAACAGATTTCGCCAAAATGAAGGGGTAATAGTTCTTGGGGCCACCAATAGAAGAGATGATTTAGACAAAGCATTACTGCGACCTGGAAGATTTGATGTTGAAGTACAAGTACCACCCCCAGATGTTAAAGGGCGTACAGAAATAATAGAGTATTATTTAGGTAAAGTCAAGCGATCAGGTGACGTTGACGTCGATGCCATAGCCCGAGGCACGACTGGATTTACTGGAGCAGATCTGGAAAACATGATCAATCAAGCAGCACTTCGAGCTGCTATTGAAGGCGCTGATTCTGTAGGGAAGAAACATTTGGAGTTCGCTCGTGACAAGGCTATAATGGGTAAACTAACATTTATTTGTGGATTATTACCTTAAATTCCCATCAGTTGTGTCCTCCTATGTTTCTCCGATGCATTTAATATAAATTAAAATGAATGCAGGTGTGGAGAGAAAATCTATGGTGATGGACGATGAAACGAAATGGATCACGGCCTACCACGAGGGCGGTCATGCTCTTGTGGCAATGTTCACTAAAGAAGCCACGCCCTTACACAAAGTATTGTATTCTCATGATTTCATATTTTATTAAGCCTTCATTGCCTAATGTCAGAGAAAAATAGTTAAACATGAAACGTCTCGTAATAATTCTTAAAAGGTTACAATAATTCCCCGAGGACATAGTCTTGGTCATACTTCGTTTCTTCCCGACAAGGAAAGATATGGACAGACACGTGCTCAGTTGCTGGCAACTATGGATACAGCTATGGGTGGAAGAGCTGCGGAGGAACTTTTGTATGGCATTGACAAAGTCACTACTGGTGCATCTCAGGATTTAGACGTAAGATAGGGTTTTTAATACAAATACAATACATTGGATTGTTGTTTAAATATATTATTAGCTAATAATAATTCATGGATGAACGTACTGCCCGTCGAACGAGGGGTAAAATGAGTTAGATGCATTTTTTATTAAAGTCAAACTGATCTAGTCAAAGATTTACTAGCAGCACAGGTTATATGCAATTTTTCGGGTAAACAAATTTACTAGATGCAATATACCTTCAAAATAGAATTGAATGCTTGTTTCAGATTTTTTGGTATGCTCTTGTGCTTCTATTTCTGCTTATACTTTATAAAAACTGCGAGACACCCATTTTGCTTTTAGGGTGTTTGCACTTCTTCTTAGTTCTTATAAATTTCCTTTAGCCGGAAAATTATGTAGATCGGTTTTACTTTTAATTAAAAAAATGCATCTAATTCCTTTGGCCTTTTCACCGACGATACGTTGATTTGGGAATTATTGACAGCATGCTGTACCATTGTAGCTTAAATATTGTTTTATAGACAGCAACGCAAATCGCAACAAATATGGTAAAAACCTATGGAATGTCTGAGAAAGCAGGGCTACGGACCATAGGAGATAACCCGAGAGCTCTAGTAGCCACAAATGATTTGGGTCCTAGTACGAATGAAATGATTGATAACGAAATCAAGCGTCTTCTTCAAGAGTCTTACGACCGAGCCAAGAAAATTCTATCTCAACATTCAAAAGAACACAAGGCATTGGCAGAAGCACTCATGAAGTACGAAACTCTAGATGCTGAAGATGTGAAAGGCCTGCTGTTAGATGGACTTCCAACCAGACTACTAAATAGCCAGGGTGGAGGTTCCTTCCCCTCACCAAAAGTTAACACTAGTAAAAGTAACCCTAGCGCTAACTGTACTCCCACTCCCAGTAGACAACCAGAGACCCACCAATCATCAAAATGACATACAGAACTTTCGTAAATGAATAAAATTTTAATATTAACGTTTATGTTTAATTTACCGCCAGTCGCTCAGTTAAGTAGTAAGATTTCGTTAATAATGATTACTTTAATCAGCAGTCGTGGGAAGATGGTGCCCGTGTGTGAAATAAAGCCCTGGCGGCAAATTAAAGTTTTTTGAGCAGGAATTTGGTGTTGTAGCTGGGACTTTGTATATGGGAGATAATTTGAGAAGCGATGCTGATTTCTCCAGTCATGTTACTTATTTTGTACTAGCAGTATCTATATTATTATCAAAGCGGAGTCAATTAAATTCTTTAATGAAGTCGTATCGTAACTTTCCACACTTTTTTGCTTTAGTTCCTTCGCTGAAGCTATCAAATGTTCATGGAACAACTGCATTTATTGATCGTTATCACTCTCTGTACTCTGTACGGAGGTATGGATGACCTTATGGTAAACTAAAACTTAAGACAATTCATGTGATGTAGCTCGCAATATCGCACGCTAACAGTCATTTTGTACAGGCTGAAGTCTGACATTCATATGCGATTGCAATGAGTCGCCACAGAGACCGTTTATTACAGACCACCTATTGAAATAAATGTGCGTTTTGCAACGATTTTGGGCCCACCATTAGGGGGTGGCAATCCGAAGTGAAGGTTTTGTGTATGTACATATAAGTGCATTGTAGGTTAAAGTAAGTATAGTTTCGTGCACGGTCTTTATTTGAATTATTTATTGTCGACATTGATCGTTGTTCACAAGATAATTCCTGAAATCTAATGTACGGAGGTGAGAAGTATCAGTTGAGTAATTCAGTGTAAGCTTTATGGTTGCGCAATTTGTGGAACTACGTGAATCTGACAAACCGTCTGGAAGTTCATAAAGTAGCGGAATGGATTTGCTTAGGGGTGTGCCACAAATGATGTCATGTTTTTTCAGTCTTTTTGTCACCCATCCACTGCTTTGTCATTCCTTGTCATCATTTACGTATACGATGGACTCACCCTTGAGGGTGACGTCATGATTACATTCATTGTATTCAAAAGCAAACGCGATAATAAGAAATCCCTCAGAAAGGAAGGGTCTTTACCGAATCGGAATCCACCAGTCTCAAATTCATGGAGTGAAACATTGAAGTTCCTTCTCATGTCCAGAGTATCGTCTAGGCATGATATTATCGGTCATTTTTAAACTCTCGTTAATATCATTATCGTTTATTCAAAAATTCCTGATATGGATTTTGAAGAACGATATGAACGATAAACTTTTATACCGTAAAAACATGGTGGGTACTGCAAAAAACAATGCAAGTGGATTTCTTAAAGTGGTCCTACGTACCTGTTATATGTACAATTGACGCGAAATTCATTTTTTGGTGTATATTTAAAAAATATTATTCGGAAACCAAAATTTACTATTATGGTAAAAATACCTAAAATCAATTGATATTAACAGTTGTCATTTAAATATAAAAAATCCATCCCGTCACTGTACCCTCGTTTACAATTTTCTCAGCAATTTATAAGTTTTTTTTTAAATGTGTCAGGAGTATAGCTCCTCACGAGTACGAGTAGATACTCGAGTTTCGAGTTCGAGTACGAGTACGGGTCGAGTACGGTATCAACTTAAATTGGTACTTGTACTCGTCGGTCGAGTATCCGCTTTCGTACTCGAACTTGAGTATATTTCTAACGAGTATCAGAGCGAGTACGAGTACGTTCAAAGTACTTGAACCAAAGCACGAGTACGAGTTCGGGACATAAATGCAAAAGTACTTGAACCCGTACTTGGATTTACATTTGATACTCGAGTAATTTCCTCCAGCACAAAGTCCACATCCATATTTCCTTGATTACAAAAAATGTTGTTGTTATTCCGAAGTAAAAACGGAAAAGCGGTTAAATTCAAAATTACTCCGAATAGCATGAAACGTTACACCTACAGCGTAAGTTATTGCTACAGCTCCGAATTGAGTATTACTGTAGTTACTAATTGTAAGTATTTACCTATCCCCGTAAAATATAATGGAACAGGAGAGGGGCAGAATTAGTGGAGGTTAGGTGAGATTGGCCTGACTGAGGAGAATCCAGTCGATATGACTGGCAGAATCAAACCTTGATCTATTGTTCATCGGCATTTTAATCTCGTTGGAGAACATTTTCATTGCAAATACTTCGTAAGTTGCAGTTACAAATTCTTGTTAGTTGAATCTACTATTTGTTTTCTATGTCAATATCTGTTTAACAAAAAATAACATCTAAAAACATTTTTTTCGGTGTACTTGATACTCGAGTACGGTTCGAGTACGAGTTCAAGTACGGGTCGGTCGGTATAAACGTTTTATACTCGTAAGTACGGTCCAAGTTCGGTAAAAAATTTAGAAATATAATACCGTCCTCCGAGTACAGGATTTTTTACTCGTACTTGAAGACACAAGTCCGGGTCAAGCGGGAATTTGACCCGACAATTCGAGTACGGTTCCAAGTACGAGTACGGTATGGATAACTACTCGACCCGTGAGGAGCTATAGTCAGGAGTAATGCAGATTTGCCATGCAAATTTCCAGCTCTGCAAATTTGGTAAAATCGTAAATTTGATCAATAAAAAAGATGGGTTGATGGCGGCTTACAGTTTGCTAATTATTGTTGCTGTTCTTAAATAAACTACCGAGCAACGAAATAATGTAATAGTGAGTTTTTAGGGGTTCCAGTGCTATGATTCAGGGCATTTTGGCTGTGAGCATACAGTTTCAGCGATTATCACTAGTTTGTGCGATACCATATTGTGACGATATATCATTTGAAAAAAACGAGATTTATCGTTCAATATCGTTCGTCAAAAATGTACGATATTAACGAGAATATCGTTCGTTATATCGTTAATATCATGCCTAGTATCGTCACACTATATAAAATATAGTGGTTTTTGTATTCGACATTTAAACTTCGCTCCGCGCTCCACGGAATTTTAAGAAATATGTATACTTTATTTTCTCCACTTTCAACGCATGACGTCAGGACTAGTGCTGCGCTCGGGTCAAGTATTTATAAAGATCCGACCACGAACTTGACTTGACCCCGACTTCTCAAGTACGTATTTCAAGATTACCCGAACTTGACATTTTCAGTTCAAGTAATACTTGAATGAAACAAGTTCGGGTTTTCAAGTAATTCTCATATTACTTGACCATGATTTTATACGCGCGTTTCGGGTCCAACTTCAACTTGACTTGACCATGACCCGAACTTGACCATGAACTTGAACTTTCAAGTACTTTCAAGTAATCCATTGGACATCAAAATACTTAAGTTTTATTGAATTTATATTTCTAATGAAAGCGAACCTGGGTTTCTAACACACTAGGTTTCACCCAGCATTTTGCTAGCAACCGCCTCTAAAAATAATAGTTGTTTTTTTGGTTCCTTTCGATGAATGTAGAACGATTGTACACTGCAGATCTACTCTGATTTCGTGTACCGGGTGGGTCTGGTGACTCAGTTGACATTTTCGGGGACACAGAACTTCTTTTAGGTTTTGTTGTCACATACTATTATAAACATGGGTGCTAACATTTTTAAATCAATTTCCACGGAGCCATATGAATGTTGAGCTTTCTTTTGTATTTGTGTACACGAACAAATTAACAAATGCCGCTTAAAGTGATGTATTAAATGCCGTTTTAAGTTTCATTTAGTACAGTGAATCGTAAGTGAATTGAAAACTCCCTCAGCCATGAAGAATTGCACAAACAAAATTACTTGAACTTGTACACGAAAAACTCAAGTTCGTGGTCAAGTACTTTTTAATATTTACTTGAACATGACCAGGTACTATGGTTCAAGTAAAATAATTATACTTGACCACGAACTTGACTTGAGGTAAGAAATCATGGTCAAGTCGATGAAATACCTGAACACGACCCGAACCGTTCATGGTTTTAAATTTATTTACTTGACCACGACCCGAACGCGAACTTGACTTGAAATACTCGTGTACTACTTGTACTTGTGCGCAGCTCTGGTCAGGACTCAACGCAGGGATCCATCCACTATGTCATTGGCGTCATTCGTTGCTATATCCATGCACCCACATTTTGCATGACATCATTTGTGGCACACCCCTTAGGCATAACAATTCCAAATTAACGTTAACAGTAGAGTTAACATAGCACCCTCTTTCATTGTTGGTTCATGTAATTCCTGTCCTAAGGTGCCACTGCGGACATGCGTATTGCTGTACGAAGTGACGATACCTGAATTGCTCTCAAAATATATAATTCCTCTATTTTAAAGCCTCTTTTCCAGATGTTCTAATATTGTGAGACAATATTAAAAGAATATTAAATTAAATTTAGTATGTATTATTAAGATTTTTTTTCTGCCATCTCTCTGAAATACGTCATCACCATGTCTTACTTTTCGGTTCGTGAGCCGCAATTTGTAGTTAGGGATAATCAAATGAAGGGCTAATGAATCTCCCTGCACAGCATTTTGAAATATTTGTAAAGCGGTCGCATCGTTCAAGATTTAAGGGAGTGCGCACATATTACGTTTCATTTTTTCACGATTTTTGGACCCCACCTTCTTATATCTAATACTTATATACCAAATCTTTAATAAATTCCGACTTAGCGTCACTTTTTTGACCACCGCGAATATTGACCTGGGTTAGGGTGTACTCACATAAAGCATGTTTTGTCCGTACACGTAAAATTTTTCTCCGTTACGGAGAGGCCTCTCACATAAGTTCAGACCGTATGTAATTACTTGCGGAACTGTGAATGCGAGATGTCTGTTCTTAAGCGGTTGGAATGTTGTTTCCGTTTAGTTCCTTCCGTAATGCCGGCAAATATATTTACGGTTACGGAAGGAACATGTTTTATGTGAGTACACCCTTAATAAAAATAATTCAGAAAATCTGGAAAAGAATTTGCTTGAAACTCCTTGATTCGCTTGCTTTGTGTCTTTGTCTTAATGGACTAGAGAAAGCGAGAAAATGTTTTGGCATCCCCCTGCACCCCACGTACACACACGTACGTCCTCTTGTAAATTGTAAATATACAATGCTATTTGTGTTTGGGATGTCTGAGATTTTGAAGTCTTAACAACTACCTCTCACATGTGTAAGTATGTGTACTTAAATATTTATTTTAGACTTGTGCATACCGAGCAAGAAGACGTCACAGTTGCAATGCTACCTGTCGCACGCTAGATATGCTTTGCATTGTCGGAGTGAGATTTAAGCGATCCAATAAATAGCATGGAGTAAGTTGACGTTTAGTGGGTTACACAGAATCTAACAGTAAGTCAGTATACCCAGTATCTTGCATAAAATTTCTTGCACGGTTAGTAAATGGCATCTCTATCTGTTATGAACGCAGGAGATAAAACGATACTGTAGCAATCACCCTGGAAATATCGTTTGTATTGGAACGGTAATCTCACTTTTTTCCATTTTGCAAAAAGCCGAGTGTATGTATATGTATAACATTCTAAATAAAACTGATGCTAATCTCCATCTTTTATTGTGACTTAACCTAAAATTCGAGTTCCTTTCATAAGTTCATCGAAATACTTTCCAATTTTCATTCGTATTCATATTAATTTAGTGTTGCGTAATTTTTTCATCCCCCAGACTTTACTCTACTCTTGACCGTCATATTAAAACATTTTTAAACCAGCGGATGAAACAAATTTTGAAAACTCTGGAAGAATATTTGATAGAAAAGTGGAGTTTAGTGTACACCAAATAAAAGTGTTAGCTTACTTAGTTGAAATTTTTAAGTCTTGCAGAATTTTCCTTCAGACACAGCAAAAATCAACACCTGGCAGTTCATGGTTGACTGGCTAAAATCTTAACTTGACGGTTCATAAATTATAAAACATAAATATGCATTGATTATTTTTTTAACCTTGTATCTTCACAATATGTATACCATGCATGTACATGCATTTAGATCATCTTACATTTGATACCGTGTCTACTAACAATAAGTCACTAGGCCTTTACATGCCGTGCGCCTTTGGTGGTAATATTTGTGGGTTTTATAAAACATTTATTGAATTAAATATGCACAATATCATTTTTCTGGACGTTTATCTTGTGATGTTACTGTTCATTTGAAAAAAAACAATTCGTGTGTAAGTTAAAGTCTTGGTTACACCTCTACATACTTTTTTATAAATATTTTTTAAATTATAAGCTATCTTCGGTATTTTCGTCGTCTTCTTCTCCTTCATTATTCTCAGATACATCATCCGTACCTTCCGCCTCAGGAGTATCATCAATCTGTATTATTTTCACCAGATCATCGGCAAAAGTAATACGATTGTAGTCCACCTTCGGCTCAACGACGGGCACTGGTTCTACTTTCGGAACTGCGGCATCTATTTTATAATAGTATTAAAATCTTAGGATTAGTCACACTGCACAATAACCATTTTAATCATTTTAAGTATTTCACAAGCATTACGTAATTACCTTGAATGCTTTTATCTTTAATGCTACTCTTCCGTCCAGTCTCAGAGGCAGGTTGAGCTACGTTAAAAAATCAGAAAATATGAGTTCCATAATACTTCCGCAGTATCATGAAATCATGAAGTTGGTAATCATGTTTCAAAATATTTTGTAACTCACCATAAAGACTTTCTACCACACTCGCTGTATCCTGACTTTTACCTGCAAGAATGATAGCCTCTCAGAATTAGTCAGAACATAGTTTCAATTTAAAAATTAATCTCATGAAGAGTAGGGAGGTCATATCATTTGCCCCAATCTATATCTCTCTATCTGTACCACATTTTCGAAAATTTGTTTCAATGAGATATGTATATATATATGTATATATATATATATACTCAACCGTGAAGCAGAGTCGAAACTTTTTAAATATATCAAAATTAGCAATTTTTTAATTACAGCACAATTATTTCATCAAAAGTTTCGCTCAATATAAGATTTTATGGGAATTTTCAATTTTCTAATGATCTATCCGTAACCGTAAAATTTACTGCAGCCCTTGGAGCTACAAAAAAAATGTCTAATGGCTCTCTATATCTATTTTTATACATATCTACATATATATATTTCAGGGCTGGAGTATTCAAAAAATATGAATACAATTCTGATTAAGATTATTCCTAACGGATTCCAATCCCAATTCAAATGTATTTCTTTCATAAAATGAAAATTCCAATCCGATTTATTCAAATATTTTCTGTGAATTCCAATTTAATTCAAAAACTTTAGTTATTAAATATTGATACCTGGTTGTACTAGAGTCCCAAAAATAACGTAACTTTATACTAAACTTAAGCCAGAAAGTGTCTAAATTCGGCAATTATAAATACAACGAAGCCAGGGGATACGCAAGACCATTTTATAAAGGCATTTCTGCTTAATCTACGCAAGTACCATAACCTTATATGACTTGTTGTGTCACCTTGTTTCTGAGGGATACTCAAGTAGTCAAAAAAGTGAGCTGCATGCTTTTTCCCCTGAAACACTTAAACCCGTTTTCCCAAATCAGAAAATTAATGGCAAATGAATCGATTGCTAATAGATTACAGCGAATTCATTTCCAGAAAATAAATTTGTTCGTTCATTTGCGAAATTTTGTGGAGTCAAACATAATCCCAAATTTTGTATTCCAACGAGTATAGTTAAAAAAAACCATGTTATGGCTGAGAAAAAACTACTTCTGTTCTTGAATTTACGATATAAACTTCAATATGATATATAACCATTGGATATAGTATTCAAATATATTTTGAATACTAATTCGAATACAGATATTTTTTTCCGATTCAATACGGATTTAAATACTTGAAAAAATATATTTAGGAATACCAATTCCGATAAAAATACCAGAAAATAGGAATGAAATACCGATTCCAATTCTAATTCCGATTCGAATGACCAGCCCTGATATATTTACATAAACGTTTTTTCATACTTTTTAAGAATGTATAAAGGTGAATACAAAACAAGCCGTGTTTCACGAAAAAAAACAATGAACATCCTTTTTCAATGGCCCCCTTAGGAATTGTGTAATAACTAATATTAATTAAACAGCATAATTAATTTCCCAATAGTTCCTTCTAATATTTTTCCGTGAAACTTGACGAGGTTCGTTTTTATCTTTATATCTTGATAAAAAAAATTGTAAGAACATTTGGTTTCTGATGTTGTTACTGTCCATCAAAAATCGTTCAAGCTTCACAATTCCTCTGCTACAAACAGAGGGAATCTAATGGCGGACGAGTCACTCTATTATGCAAAGACAAATGGTGGTAAGACCCTCCCTGTACATTATTTGGGCAACATCAAATTAAAGAATTTTGCAATTACCAGTTCCAATATCAGAAGCATTGCTGACGTAACTGTATTCTGGTGCACCTAAAGAGGTAGAAAAGAGTCTTAAAATTAAGTAAGCATTCGAGTAAACGATCTTCAAATATGACAATAATAATTATTACATAAATATAAAAACGACGAATAATTATTATTGAATTCATAACCTGTAAGTGGCAAAGAATTATTATCAAAACTAAAAATAAGTTCAGTTAAGAATATGCTCACCAGTAGGAATAACAGATTTGGGAGCGGCTGGTCCTTCCGAAAATCCTGAAGCCAACGGAGACAGAGGTACAGGAGCTACTATCGCTGGAGAAGCTCCAATTGCACCGAAGGGCTCAAACCCACTCTTAGGAATACTGGTTCGATGAAGAGAAGGAACTGATGATGTACCGATACTTCCATTTACTCGGTAATCACCGTTGCCAAAATTCGCAGAATTTGATGTACCTTTCCCGTTCCCAAAGTCTACATATGAATTAATCCGATTATGATCCTTTATTACAAAGTGTACAAAAAGCTGAACCAAAAATGATTGCATATTCACAGAGTTCGACTAATGACGAGATACAACTAACCTCCAAATTGATTTCCATTGACTGAGTTCTTTCCAACGCCCATTTCAGGATCAACTGCAAGTCAGCCAGAGAATAAATGTAATATCTATTCACATTCTAATTTAAATTCAATACTTCCCATTGGATAACACCCACTTTATTATCAAATCCAAGTCTAAAGAATCTTACTAGTTCTGGGAACAAACTCTGTTCCAGATGGGATAATAGCTTGACCGGCTTTGTATATGTACGTGTACCAAAGATATACAGCTGCAACACCGGAAATCACTGACACAGCGGCAAGTACGGCGACACCTGCCACAAGTCCTGCAGTACTGCAATCGTCATCAACTGAGAATTTAAATTCAAAAGGTTAGTTAAATGCATTTAATGTTTCCGTCCATGAATTCTATGCTGCACTTAATTCTAAAAATTATATGATTTTACGCAGACAACTAATTGCTGTTCACTTAATATAAAAATTATTCATTAGGCATTAAACAGCCATGTTCAAAAATCTTAATTATAATATAATTACCTGGTGGAACGGGAGGACATTCTGGAGGCGTCTTTGTTGATGTACTACAGTCACAAGGTGCGGACGTTGGACATTCTGGAGGTTCGGAAGTTGCTGGACATTCTGGTGGCTTGGAAGTTGGACCTGTACAATCACATTGTTCGGAGGTTACTGGACATTCTGGAGGTGTGGAAGTGACTGGACATTCTGGAGGTGTGGAAGTGACTGGACATTCTGGAGGTGTTGAAGTTGCTGGACATTCTGGTGGCGTGGATGTTGGACCTGTACAAACACAAGGTTCAGAAGTTGATGGACTTTCTGGAGGGTCAGAAGTTACAGGACAATCTGGAGGTTCGGAAGTTGGACCTGTACAGACACAAGGATCGCAAGTTACTGGACATTCTGGAGGTTCGGGAGATGTTGGACATACTGGAGGTTCAGATGTAGGATCAGTAGACTCACATGGCTCTGATGTTGCTGGCGAATCAGTGGGACATGTAGAACAATCACATTGCTCAGATGTTGTTCCGTCTATTGGTGCTTGTGTGGTAGGACAAGCCTCAGGTGGACCTGTTGGACAAGTACATTCCACTGGTGTAGATGTGGGGCAATCAATTGGTGTAGATGTGGGGCAATCAATTGGTGTAGATGTGGGGCAATCAATTGGTGTAGATGTGGGACAATCAATTGGTGTAGATGTGGGGCAATCAATTGGTGTAGATGTAGGGCACTCAAACGGTGTTGATGCGGGGCATTCAATTGGTGTTGACGTAGAACAGTCACACGTTGTTGATGTGGGACATTCTGTAGTCTCTGTCGATGTCTGTGCTACTGTAGTGCATTCTGCAGGTGTGGCTGTTTTTGTGGTGGCAAAATTATGTAAAAGGGAATGAGATGCATGTTTTATTGTCATTTAAATAGTGTCTTGGTTTTGTATCAGTCATTAAAAAGTACGAATATTTAACAAATTGTATTATCAGCACGTACAGGCTTGTCCATATAGTCGGTGAAGAGGCAAAATGATCTGTATACGATTATCACTACAAGCCAAATAAGCTACATGGCATACAATACAACCTCCTACAGATTATTTTGCTTCTAGATTAAAATCAGATCATTTTGCACCTCACCGATAAGGAATTGCCGTGCAAAAACAGTTACAAGGAAAACCATGTATTTCAGAATCGTTCATTTTCTTGTCCTGATCCTGATTAATGATACATTTCATTGTACACTCAACTAATGTAGATATTGGACATTTAAGGGATAGAGCTGATGTATTTAGTATCTCTTGAGCAATTCCAGTTCGTTCACACCCCAACAACAAACAATTTTAAAATTACCAGCTTCTGCTTTTAATTTGCAATTTACCCTTAAATTGTTAGTCATAATGCCCTTTAACACATACTTACTTTTAGATGGTGAGAGGCAATAAGGTATACTTACCAGTTGTTGTCTCGGGTGCTGTGGAAGATTATTAAAATTAGTATTTAAGAATAGGCAACAAAAAACAATCAAGTATTTTTAAAAATGGCTGACAATGAGAGGCTTACTTGTTGGGTTCCTGTGGATAATTACAACGGTCTTCGATTCACCTCCATCTGAACGTCTGGTCACTTTGACGGTAAATACGTCCACCCCTGGCGTTATTTCATCACTGTTACCAAGTGTAATGATTCCCCGACTGTTGTCAAGTTCAATGTAATCAGGGAGGGGATCTTCTGGTAGAAACTCAAACTCTTCCTCTGGCTCCGATGGATCAATCATGACCAAAATATCTCCAGAATTTTCTTCCCCCGTTAACTCCACTTTGTTAAAGGAGGGAATCGTGATTGACTTGGGTCCCGCTACCACAATTACTACTGGAACCGAAGCCTCAGCCTTAATTTCTGGATCATCGTACTTTGCAATCACATTCAGCCTCACTACATTATTTTCCACATCTTGTGGCAAAAATTCTTTTATCAATTTTAGCGTAACTTCAGCTTCCTTATCATCAATTGGTTTTACGGCAACTTCAAAGTATTCCGATTTTGAGTCAGTATATGCTTTCAGCAAGAATTGCTCAGAGTTTGGATCCGTTCCATCACCGATTCGGGCAATTGTCACTTCTTCATTAACTTTATTTTCCAATGGGGGTGGATTGTAGCCTTCGGTTTTAATATAGGGATTGAGCTGCTCTATGCTGATGTGTACAGGTACGGTCGTCGCCGGGTTTTTACCATCAGAGGCAGAGAGTGTAAAATCGAGGGACTGTCCATTGAAATCTTCAGTGAGAATTATGTAAACATTATAGTGATCTAAACTTGAGGTTGATTCTATTCTATCCGCGTTCAATTTAACGTATGTTGAATCCAGGACTGAAAATACTAAATTATTGTTTTCCGGCAAGAAGTCTTTATCAAATACTTCAATTGGATTTTTCCAATTTATTGGAGCGCCTTTCACGGGATTCGTTAGAGTGTAGGAAATATCTGTCTCTTTAAATTCAGGTGCTTTGTTGTTTTTGTCCAGTACATCAAAATTAAACATTAGGTAAGTTTGCCCCACAACACTTCCACACTGGACCTTATAATGAACTTCTACAGTTGGTGGTGTGTAATCGCAACCTTAAAATCAACACATACTATGCGGTTATTGTTCAAACCTTTAAACTGATCTTCCAATTTTATGTTAGATGGCCAGATACTGTATACCTCTGCCAATGACATGTACGTGCAAATAATTGTCTGTAGATACTTACCTTCACAACCATTCATAAAATAGTCTGCTAAAGCTTCTGTAGGGAATATCTCTATCGCAGAATTGTCGGCGTTCAAATCAGCTGTAAAAAACTTATTTTCGGTTCCATTCGGGTACAAAACAGTAACACTAGTAACTCCTACCGCAGGTCTTGTTCTAATAAAATGGGGAAAAGACGTACAGATTAAAAACAGTTAACTGTAGGTTTTTCAATAGTAGCATACATCAGTACTTGCACAATACCGAAGTTCCAATGAAGCTTCTAAAAATGAATAATATGACTACAAATATCTACTTACGCTTCAGCGATCGGTACTCCCGTGGGAATATCCTCATCAATATTGATACGGCGTATAGGCAAATTAGAAACACTACATTCTAAAGACACAATAATGCATGATGAACTTCAACGTAAGGACTTACGCTTTAATAATGAATGTCCATTAATAATGAATGTCTACATTGTCTACTAATAAAGTTTGTACATTTAATATTTGTGCAGTCTTTAATTTGACTTAAAATTTTTAATTTACCTTGACCACGACTTGTTTTGACAAACACAGCTACGATCAAGAAGAATCCGGGTAAAAATAACATTTTCATTTTGACAATGAAATGTAAGCCAGTGAAGATGCAATAAGTTGGATCATTTAAATTAGAGTAAGCCAATACCTTAATCGATCTGATGGAATGGAACAGAAACAACCGTTGTATGCTTTCTGTAGCCGTATATATTAAAATAATTATTATATTTAATCATGACTGCGCTCTCGACCCAGCTATTCAATGTCATCATCCCGCTTTGTTTAAACTCGACTGATTAGATAATGTCCCCAGTAAGTATGAGCCCGTGGAACGGACCTATGTATTTGTTTGGTACAAAGGCCTGCTAACCGAATGTGATCTAACATTCTAGGATTGATGAATTGGAAAGTTGATAAAATCGAACTTGCGACATGCAGGATTAGTCGTTTCTTTGATATCAGTTGATAAAAACGGGATACTGTTAACTTCCATGTGATGATGAAATGTTGCATTGCATTATTCTGAGTTGTGTACAGAAACCTGTACGAGTATCCTATTATTTACTCGAAAATCATTATTTAATGTTTTATCACTGCAAGCCCTGCTTGCATTTAAAAGTATGTACCGTAATCATTTGATAACTAATTATTATGCACCTATAATAAAATATGTAAATATGTACAACTGATGACCAGGATCATTTCAAACACCTCTCTAGCCCATACAAGAGAGTGGCTCATAACACTATTCTCCCATAGTATGTTGACAGTTTTGTTCCAGATTTTCTGTCAGTTGTTTCAGTGACCAGGGTTATGAGTTGGGGGCGCAGGGGCCACGAAAGTTAAGTAATATTGAAGTTTTGCAAGAAATTCAAAATTAACATAGTTATTTTAATTCCCGTAAATATTGTTTAGAATATTTTTGTATGCTCGTTTGTATGTAGGAAATTTTAGGGATATTTTCAGACATTAACTGGAAAGATCTCTGCGTTGACAAATGGGGATGGCACCATAAAAAGAGAGATCGAGATTTAGAGTAATTCAGCTTCTAAGGGAAATGCGTGAGGAATGTGCCTCACAGGCGACAAAATTATGTTACTATTTTTCTATAAAAATACGGATATTATAAAAAAATTCAAGAACCTACGCTTGCAGGAAACTTCATGGGGATTTATTGAAATCTAATATCATCCCACTAAGTTCAAAATTTCAGTAGCAGAATTCAAAGCGTGACAAAATGTTATTAAATATTTAAAAAATTTGTCATCACGAAACAAAATGTTTTGCTTTGTTTAAACCTCTCGTTATATTGGTTCCTGCAACCGTAACATTTGATTGCTCTTGTACTGATGATTTTTATTCGAATGAATCTCCATGAAATTCATTACAAGATTAATCTTCAAATCATTTTCAAAACAACGGTAACATCTGCAGTGATAAAATGGCAAAAGCATAATTTTGTTCTCCTTATTCCTCTATTTCCTTTTGAAGCTGAATTATTTCCAACTCGCATCACAGCTCCCTCTTTTAACCCATCACGTTCACACTTCTTATAACTGATCGGGAGAGAACAAGCAATCTCCGAAAACCCATAAATTCCTTGCAAATGAGCATTATATTCTTAGAAATATTTGCATGGGTATCAGAACACTGTAATTGTTGTAAAATCCTCGACAAATTCCGACTTTGTCTCAGGCATTACCCATATGACTAAAATAACGTCATGGACCAATAAAAACTTAGCCAAATCAAACTAATTTTAGAAAATCTGGCAGGATACTACATAGGAACTATATTTTATGAGTGCTCCCATAATGTGGGCTAGAGGGAGGGCAAAATGATCCTGGTCGCTCTGTACTATGGAAACATGGGCCGAATTAGCGTCTTATCATATCATTAATGTTGGAATACAGTTTTAAATGTTAGGGTGGGCTAGAAATGTATTCGAGGGGTTTCAACGGAGTCACACTTGCTACCAAATCCCCAGAGCAGGTGCTATTATGGAGGTTCCGAGATAAAACGCTTCCTAAATTCTGTACAAATTTGTGGTTGCATATAATTCTACATTCTATATGGAGATACCCAGCTCGTGGATTGTCTTTCTATTGACCGACCCTTGACTTTACAGCAAAGTATGCAAAAATGTGACTAATTTGTTTCCGTGAAAATCAAGAGGTTACCGCTACTCATTATGAAGGGATAAACATGATATTAAAATTAATATGACTTCAATCCTGCCTATTCGTTGAAGCACGACCAGTACACAGGAAAAACTAAGTAAAGAAATTTGATTGCCTTATCATTACTTACTCAGTACAATGCGCACAATCATACTGATATAACGATATGATTGAATGATTTATTAAGGGATCTAAAGAATTATTTTCACCATATCAATGGTGAAAAGGCAGACCAATCTTGGTGCATTTTTGATTAGTATCAAAATGATCTGCATGCAGTTCTACTAAAATCAAAATGAATTGACAATCAGTGCATTAAATTTTAAAAACAATGTAATTTATCTAAGAACCAAAATAATCTAGAAACAATTTTTGCCCATTACAAGTAACATATTTCCTGGGGCATAAAAGTTGTGTTAAAAGTCTTTGCAAGAGTTCCGTGGAATTAATGAGAGGGTGATGGCTTTCGTTGAAATGGTCACTCTATAGGCATCAGATACTTGAAAATTTATGTTATAAATATCTGCATCATGGAGCTGCAAATGAGCATCGCATTAAATACAGGAGAACAAAAAATACATTAGCTTTTGTTGCCAAGAATCTTTTGAAATCCATTAATCCTGTCTATTGTCCTAAAGAAAATCCTTTCAGCGACAATTGTTCACCCGCTTTGCATTACGTACGTAATACACTATGTAGCAAGGGTACAAATGAGTGCATTTGTATGTATGGAGTCTGAGTACCGCGATAAAACTGCTGGCATTTCCAGATCTCTACCTTTTCAGTCGTAAAGATATTTTTCATTTTTTTCATTTCATGACTTCTTGCGTTGGAATAATGTTGATCGCACATCAGTAACAATGACGAAGAATACTGTAGGAATAATAAACTTCGTAAAAATTGTGCACAACCTTCAAATCATAGATATGATTGGGCAGGCGCGTAGCCAAGGGGGGGGGCAAAGGGGGCAATTGCCCCCCCATTCGAAATAAAATACTCTCAAATCACTCGAAAAGTTAAAAATTAATCAGTCCATACCGAGACATGCAAACCTTTTTAGTGATTTGACAGTACAATTTTTTTTATTTGTAAAAACAATCACTTCGAAACTCAACATATGCAGTATTCCATGTAAATATCTGTGTATAAACAGCATAACTCTAGAATCACCCATGAAATTTGCATGTTTCGTTTGAATGACCCACGGCTCCTCCCGTCATTAATTGACCCATCCATACGCGCGAAAATCGTATCGCAATGTTTGTCCATTGCGAGAGCAAAGAATTTCTAGATCAATAAATTTCTATCGAAATGGAAAAGCATTTCGATACGAGAGTATGGATGGATCAACTTTTGACGGGAAGAAGCCGTGGGTAATAAACCATTCAATAAAGAGACGTTTTGGGTGATTCTAGAGTATATTTTTATTGTGTTCATCCTTGCTTGCTTGATTTGAATGCATTGGGAAATCCCGATTTCACTTTGACCTTTGCCTCGTCGATTTGACTTCACCCTTCAACGGCAACAAAAGTATGGTAACAGCGGCTTTAAATATTTTCATATTAAAAGCTTTTAGCTTCTGTAACTTACACGCATCGCTTCGAGGGAATTTTTAAGCTGGATAGAATTATTAAATTAGTGAATTGTATTTAATTCTTCATTATGAAAAGGTCAAGCACGCCTGATATCCGCAGTTTCTTTTCGAAGCAAAGACGTGTGTCACAGGAACAGTAGGTTAAGCACCAGCTGAAACGATAGAAGCGAACCCAGGTCTCGAAATTCTCCGAAATCGGATCAAGCCCAATTAAAAATCTGGTCCAAAATTATTCAAATTTGATGGAATTGTAAAACGTGGAGAATTTTAAAATCTGAAAATCAGTTTGCAAAATTTGATGCGTTTTACAATCGTGAATTGGATTTCCCATAGAATGTGTCAGTTTACATATGTACGTTCTAATTAATGTTGCCCCCCCTTGGCCAATTCCTGGCTACGCGCCTGTGATTGGGGCATTAAGCGATTGGAGAATGTGCTCATGATTTCCAAAAGGACTTTGATATTTCAAAAAAGAAAAGATCCTTGTATATGTACTATTGCCATTTACAGCGGTTGACGGCATTTTCAATGACCACCAGTGTGTAGAGTAAGTACAGTTTAAATTGAGTCATAATAGGAAATGCATTACATCATTATTGAGTCTTTGATTATTTGTTAATTAGAGGATCCTTAGATGAGTTTAGTGAATGTATAAACAATTACCGTGCATTTGACGCGTAAAATTCCCAACTACATTTGTTCCATGAGTCCTTTTCAATGTACTATGCTTCATAATTATAGGGCAAATTTTGTGTTTTACAAACATTCCAACCAACTCCTTTGAAATAGCAACAAAAAACATTGGACCAATTGTCCAGGGAATGGCAAACAATTTCGATCAACTGCGTAAGAATAGTATAACGTTTTTGGTCAACTTCTTGAAAGCTAAATTCAGAAATTGCTCCGTTGGTCCACTTGACCAACGTTCCTGGATCGAGAGTTTCTTCCTCACACTTGAGTCAAATGTGTGTATAGATGCAAAATATTTAACGACTAACTATAATAAATAAAATTTTGCCTACAAAAACAGATAAATTTTGATAAATTTGTGGTCCAATTTTTTATCAACCCGTTTGTAAAATATGGGTTTACTTTACCCAATATATCACTAAATTCTGGGGAGTAAGTAGATAAATTTGAGGGATTAAATGTGTGAATTTTGGGACGAAAATTAGTAATTTTTGGTTCAATATTTGGTCAAGTTTTAAGTCTTTGGTAAAGACAGATAATTTGTAGTTAAAAAATTGTAATACAAAATGGGGTACATCCTAGATAGAATGTGTAGCTAAATTTTGGTTAACATGGATAAAACTAAGGTTCAAAATCAGTACATTTTCGATTGATTACACCAAATTGTGTTGAACCTATTGATAAATTTCAGCTCAAAAGCTTCTAAATTTGGATTGAAGTGAAGGTGAAAATTGAGGAAAACAGTTCAAAATATTGGTTAAATGTAGAAACTAGGGATGTGACAAACTATATAACCAGACGGTATTATCGTCCATATCGTACATTTTGGAGCAAAAGTATCGTACGATATTTCTCGTAATTTTTAGGGTGGCTTCAGCCCCATAGTAAAATAGCCATGTCCGTACGTCCGTGTGTCCTTCCGCACGAGTACGCAAAAACCGCTGGTCCGATTTCAATGAAATTTTTGTGGACATTACTTGTGTCAAAAGTAAGGCTAAGTTCGTAGTTGGCTGAAATCGGCCGGATAGTTTTTGAGAAAAAAATTATTGAAATTTTGGACTTCAAGTCAAATGACAGTTATCTCCAAAACTGCTGAATGTATTTCAATGAAATTTTTTGTGAATGTTGCTTATGTAAATAGTAATAGCTGTTGTACATGTTGTTGAAATCGGCTTTCTAGTTTTTTCGAAAACAATTATTGAAATTTTGAACTTCAAGTGCAACGACAGCTATCTCTAAAACTACTGAATCGATTTCAACGGAATTTGTTGTGAATATTCTTTATGTAAATCGAAATGGTTACTGCTTATGTGGTTGAAATCGGCTCTATAGTTTTTTTGAAAAAAAATCTGAAATTTTGAAAAAAGCTCAAAATTCATGCTACTTTGACGGCGGTGGCTGACGCCACCCTACGCGAAGCATCAAATTATCGCGTAGCGATGATTTTTAAGCGATATATCGTATTGTTAAGATCATTTTTACAGTTTTTATTCCAGAAATGTCATACTGCAGACCTCTAACGTTTTTTGTTGAAAATAGTTGGCTGCAAATGACGGAAATTTTTTCCCCAAACGAAAAGTCGGCAAAACTAACAATAAGCGTCATGCGTGTCAGAGCTTCTGTTGGGGACAAAATTCCTGTCCCGTCCCCGTCCCGTCCCGATATTTTTTCAAAACCTTTGTCCCCAGTCCCGTCCCGACAATCGGGACACGGTGACAAAAACAGTGTCCCCGTCCCGTCCCCAAAATTTAAAAAAACGTTGTCCCCGGTCCCGTCCCGATAGTCAGGACATGGGGACAAAAAAGTTGTCCCCGTCCCGTCCCCAAAATTTTTTAAAAAACGTTGTCCCCGATCACGAAAATTGGGGCATGTGAACAAAATTCCTGTCCCGGTTACTAAAAACAGTAGTCGACATTCTCATACCGAAAATCGGAACATAAGGAAAAATTCGTACAAGAAACATTTGTACCAAAACCATTAAAAAACACATTTATAGAATTGTATTTCCAAGATTTCTCCTTAAGGCAGCTTAAATTACGGTTATATTTCAACAGTAGGAAAGTAGGAGTAGTAGTAACTATAACTGTTCTATTTCAGTCACCAAAATTATTCTGGCATTCAAGTTCCAAAACCGTTTTAAATAATGTGTATGATTACTTACTTCAATTATGATTGTAAATATATGTAGCTTGTCTTTATTCGCTCTAATTCCAAAATCTAATAATCCTAATTATAAAACCATGATGAAGTACCAGTCATTTTTTGAGCAATACGCTTCATTTTCACTGAAATAGAACTCACAGAATAGTTTAATCACGAGCATTAAAAGCTGAAACGTTATCCTTGTTCTGCTTTGCTTGCTCGTCCCGTCCCGTTACACTAGAGCTTCCAATGTGTTCAACATTTCTGTTCCGTAGGAAATTCCGTTCCGTTCCGAAACCTACAAATAATATTGGTCCCGGTTCCGTTCCGGCTGTCGGGACATCGGAACATTTGAACTGACACCGTTCGGAACACAGGAGTAAAGTATTTTTTCCGTTACAGGTTGTGTTCCGTTCCGTAATATGCTAGTTTTTCCGTTCCGAACCCGTTCCGTTCCGAAATATCCCGGAATTGTTCACAACATATACGTGAAATGCGTGTACAAATTACTGGCAACTTAATACATATACATGATATACTTTTAATAGATTGGATGCTAGGGAATGCTATTATTTAATTATATAAAATAATATTTAATAATAATTAGGCCATATAAAAAGAACTGCTGTGCAGTATTATATAATTATTATTAATTATTTTTTAGTAATAAATATTTGTAGCGTGTATATTTCAATGGCCTAACAGTGTTAATTTCCTGCAAGCTTGCTTCGTTACTGCTAATAATTTCGATTTCAGAATTTTCATTTCGAGAAAAATCGCCCATGCCCATGTTTATTAAACAAAATTAGTTATTCTGTTGATTTTCATGGAAAACGATACTCGCATTACATATAAGCATTTGCGTAAATTGAATCTGTGTTCATCCAATTTCGTTATTTTGGCAAAAAACTGCCTACAAGCCAGTGCGATAAGAAATATATTTCCATTCTAGTTGAACGATGGCGCGACACTTCAGAAATTGTACCGGGATCGGTTCGGAACGGAACAGAACAATTCCGCTTTCCGATGACATAAATTATATGGGACATTTTTCGTACCGATGATCTGAACCGTCCTGGTTCCAATATTATCGGTACAAGTGCTCATGTTCCGGTTTTGTCCCGATTCAATGACGGAACCAAATAGAATGTTCCGAAAGTGTTCCGTTCCGTTTCCGAACACGGAACTTCGGGATTTCGGAAACCCGAAGGAAGCTCTACGTTACACACACGGCCAAAAAGCATATCCCGTTCCGAATACAATGGGGACAATTGTTTTGTCCCAGTCCCACCCCAAAAATAATGGGGAAAATTTTTTCTGTCCCCGTCCCGTCCCGAATATTATGGGGAAAATTTTTTCTGTCCCCGTCCCGTCCCGAATATTATGGGGAAAATTTTTTCTGTCCCCGTCCCGTCCCGAATATTATGGGGAAATTTTTTTCTGTCCCCGTCCCGTCCCGAATATTATGGGGAAAATTTTTTCTGTCCCCGTCCCGTCCCGAATATTATGGGGAAAATTTTTTCTGTCCCCGTCCCGTCCCGAATATTATGGGGAAAATTTTTTCTGTCCCCGTCCCGTCCCGAATATTATGGGGAAAATTTTTTCTGTCCCCGTCCCGTCCCGAATATTATGGGGAAAATTTTTTCTGTCCCCGTCCCGTCCCGAATATTATGGGGAAAATTTTTTCTGTCCCCGTCCCGTCCCGAATATAACGGGATATTTTTTTTGTCCCCGTCCCGTCCCGAATATAATAGGGAATATTTTTTTGTCCCCGTCCCGTCCCGAATATGACATGGGGACAATTATTTTGTCCCCGGGGACGTTCCGTCCCGGTCCGTCCAGTGTCCCGACGTCCCGTCCCCGTCCCCGGCAGAAGCTCTGATGCGTGTGTTCAATTTCAACTTGCGAGCAAGCCAACATTTAAAATATTGGTGTTTCCGAATTGCATACAGTATCGTTATATCGTTTTCTTTCGTGTATATCGCTATCGTGTATTTTAAAGTCAAATATCGGTAATATCGGTATCGCTCAAAAATGAACGATACGCACATACCAAGTAGAAGTTCAAGTTCATACCATTGAATGGATTAATTGTTCACTGATACTCTCGAACCCATTTAATATGTACATGGTATAGCTACTGGACGATATGCTCTGATTTAGTGAAGAAAGAAGTTTATAGAACAGTTACAATAATAGCAGGCTGGAGAAGGCCGTGCTCATGTTGTTACTCTCTTGATATTCTTGCTTAAGTATTCATCATCATATATTGCTATTCAGCATCTTTCGTACATACGTAATTTGTATGATTAAATTTAAGGAAATGTAATTAGTCGAAGTTGGAAGTATCAATTCTCTGTATTGTACACAGCTGATAACTATACACGTACATATAAAAACATAAGCGAGACCGTTCAGACCACCGTTATACTCACAATATTGTTGCTTTGTTTGGTTTTTCTACAAACACCTGGGCCCTATTTCATAAATAATACAACCCGACAATGACAATTTTACAAGTACAATTGTATTATTGACAATTTACAAGTACAGGGCCCTATTTCATAAACATTACAATCCGACAATTACAAGTGAAAAGTGACAAATTGTCAATTGTCAATTGAAATATGATTTCATAAACCGTAGTGTGACAATGACCAGTGACAGGAAAAATCGGCTGACAATGACAGGAAATTGTAAATGATTTACAATTATTAAGTTTCATATACCAGCGTAATTACAAGTGACTTACAATTGTCGCTCAAAAGTGACAGTACCTTAAACCACTGTCAAACTGTAAATAGAGTTTATAAAATTGTTTTGATATAGATATAAAGATATATTATATAAATATTATTGATTTTTACAGATGTTAAACAGTAAACTGTATAAAGTAAACGCCTGTACTTGTAAATTGTCAATAATACAGTTGTACTTGTAAAATTGTCATTGTCGGGTTGTATTATTTATGAAATAGGGCCCAGGCGTTTCATAAACAATTCTCAAACCAACCGTAATTACTGGTGCATATATACAAGTTGTCATTGAGGAGTAATATCCAAAACCCGGGAATTGTCATACAGTAAGCCAATTCAAGTACTCAGTTTGATAAACCGTGCTGACGTCCAATCCCATTGTACTATGACCCGTTTCTAAACCATGTCATTGCTGTCAAGAGCTGTTGCTCGGGTGCTAAATAAATTGCTATGCTTTTGCATAAACTTGCGTTTTATGCAAAAGCTTTCCACCCAGTTTACCCACAATATATTTAAATGTGCATTTGGATATTCTGAATTGTTCGATAAAGTAGAATGAAATGTGATTTTCAAAACTGATTGGGGGTTTAAATTTTCTCCTTGCTCTTTCACGAGAAATTTCATCATTTTCGTCACTTTCACTACTTGTATCGAGTAAAAAAATTCATAGTGTATTGTTTAACATCTGTCTAAATCAATATTATTTATATAATATATCTTTATATCTATATCAAAACAATTTTATAAACTCTATTTACAATTTGACAGTGGTTTAAGGTACTGCCACTTTTGAGTGACAATTGTAAGTCACTTGTAATTACGCTGGTATATGAAACGTAATAATTGTAAATCATTTACAATTTCCTGTCATTGTCAGTCGATTTTTCCTGTCACTGGTCATTGTCACACTACGGTTTATGAAATCATATTTCAATTGACAATTGACAATTTGTCACTTTTCACTTATAATTGTCGGATTGTAATGTTTATGAAATAGGGCCCTGGTGTCAGTGCTCTCAATTTTACTCATTACTCGAATTTTTCATAAAGTGAGTAAGTGAGTATTGTACTTACTCGTACTTACATCTGCGAGTATGAGTAAGTAATGAGTAAGTAATTTTAAAAAGGTTGATGTTTAAGTAAGTAAAGAGTAAGTACGAACACTCATTCCCCAGTGTAATGTAAGTAATGAGTAAGTAAGACGAAATGCAAACTATCAAAAAGTAAGTACTGAGTAAGTAAACTCTTCTTTACTGGAGTAACTACCATAGAAAAAATGTTCTCCGACAATGTCCATGACTTATATATGGCTTATGGAGTCAGATAACATAGGCCATAGGCAAACAATGCCTTTAAATACTTGCGACGATGCAACTCGTTAAACTTGAGTCGTTGACTACACTACCAAAGATGGCAGTGATGTGAATTATATTTGAAAATGAGTAAATATTACTTGAGTACTATGCAGGCAAAAGTAAGTAAAGAGTAAGTAATATCAGCTTATTTTTGCGAATAAGTAAGTAAAGAGTAAGTATTACACTGCGACCCGAAATTTTGAGGGAGTAATGAGTAAGTAAGATAGCCACCATGAAGCCCCTGAGTAAGTAAAAAGTAAGTACTGGACATCATGAGAGACAAAATTATGAGTAAAGAGTAAGTAAGGATGTCTAACTGAGAGCACTGCCTGGTGTCATATGTGTGTGACAAAATGCATGACTTCTCCCGTTACATGTTATTTACAAGCAAGCACGTACTCGTGCTTAACAATCGATGCTTGACTTTTGGGTGGCAGGGGGGGTGATTATGGCCCGTAAAAACAGAGCTAGGATGGCGAGATTCAGCTTTATTAACGAAGTTGTCATAGTGACATCTAGAATGTGTATGTAGAGGGTGGTCATAATCATTTATTCACCCTCTAACTCACATAAGGGAGCCACTTGATGACTTGTATATTTTAGCTCGAAGGGCCAAAAAATAAGCAAAATTGTTTTTTCACAATGTCAATTTCTTAATTTCTTTATTCCCACAGAAACTTATTTTCAGACAATGTTTTGACACTAATTTGTAGGCAATTTTAAGGGCTTTACAAGGAGTTATAAACTTCTTAACAATGATGAAATAACGCCTGGTGTGGACGCATTTACCGTCAAAGTGACCAGACGTTCAGATGGAGGTGAATCGAAGACAGTTGTAATTAACCACAGGAACCCAACAAGTAAGCCTCTCATTGTCGGCCATTTTTATATACATAATTTGTTTTTTGTTCTCTGTTCTTGAATACTAATGTTAATAATCTTCCACAGCACTCGAGCCACCAACTGGTAAGTACATCTTATTCTATCATCTATCTATTATCTAGAAGCAAGTATGTGTTAAAGGGTGGTAAATTGCAAATGAAAAAGCAGAAGCTGGTAATTTTAAAATTGGTATAAAATGTAATTTATTATGTACATTCATTATTAAAGCGTAAGTTCTTACGTTGAAGTTCATCATGCATTCTTGTGTCTTTAGAATGTAGTGTCTCTAATTTGCCTATACGCCGTATCAATATTGAAGAGGCTATAACCCTGGGAGTACCGATCGTTGAAGCGTAAGTAGATATTTGTAGCAACATTATTTATTTTTAGAGACTTCATAGGAACCTCGGTATTGTGCAAGTATTAATCAAGGCTACCCAGTCACTCGAAATGTATAGGATCCTACATGTAAAATCTATAGGATAAAAGTATCAGATCTGCGGACGATATCTCAAACGATTTTCTTACAGGATCCTATACTATCCCATAGTTACTAATCCCAACCTCGCATGGGATTTTCTCTAGCTTGCCCTATAGTTGAAAATTTATTATTATCTTATGCGCTTCTCTACTTCTACTCCATTTTCCTCCAAAATTAAAACTACATAACCATCTTTACTACAGTTAGCTTAATTTTTAGACAATTGTAAATATTCTAAATATTTACAATTGTCTAAACAATTAAGCTAACTGCCATTAACGTTTTCATACATATACATCTCCTCAAATTGTCAATAGTAATACACCCTACACTGCAGTTCTATGTAGAAATAACATGTAACACTACAAAATAAAATTGCAGCCACAAGTAAATAATTTCACGTATAAATTGAAAAAAAGAACAATAACAATCACACACTGGTTATATTTTCCGCTTGTCTTACTATTACTAATTGTAAGTTAAAATTGAAACAATCTAAAGAACAGGTAAGTCGATTTGGTGTTCATAACAACCAAAGAACACGTGAATGACAACTGCTGTTGATTAAGTATGGCGAATTTGGCGGTTATAATATATGTCTTGTACAAACGATGAGGAGCGCAGAATCCTTGTCAAAGCAAGTACAGGATTTTTCTAAAAATGTCCTATGGTACCCGAAACCATAGGATTTTTCTGAAAATGTCCTATAGAACTCGAACTTGCTGGATATGCGGCACCCAACTTATAGGATTTCTTTAAAAACTTCCTATGGTACCCTCAGCTTATGGGATTTTTCTGAAAACTTCCTATGGTACTATATCTTATAAGAATCGCGTGCCAGTTTCTGACGAGCTGAATGATTTCTATAAGATCCTATATGGCTTGTGGGATTTCTGGTACATTTTCTCACAGAAATTGCATCCTATAGGAATCCCATACAGTTTGAAGTGACTGGGTACAATTGGAAAATCTAGGGTTAACTGTTTTTAATCTTTATTTCTTTCCGCCCATTTACGTAGAACAAGACCTGCGATAGGAGTTACTGGTGTTACAGTTTTGTACCCCAACGGAACCGTAAATAATTTTTTTAAAGCTAAATTGAACGCCGACAAATCTGCGATAGAGATATCTCCTACAGAAGCTTTAGCAGACTGTTTCATGAATGGTTGTGACGGTAAGTATCTACAAACAATTATTTGTACGTACATGTCATTGGCAGTGGCATGCAATATCTGACCAACTAACACGAAAATGGATTATCAATTTTAAGATTTGAATAATAATCGCATGGTATGTGTTGATTTTAAGGTTGCGATTACACACCACCAACTGTAGAAGTTCATTATAAGGTCCAGTGTGGAAGTTTTGGGGGACAAACCTACCTAATGTTTTATTTCAAGTGCACAAATATTGATGTATGCTACTATTGAAAAATCTAGAGTTAACTGTATTTAATCTTCATGTCTTTCCCCCCATTTAATTAGAACAAGAACTGCGGTAGGAGTTACTGCTGTTACAGTTTTGTACCCGAATGGAACCGAAAATAAGTTTTTTACAGCTATTTTGAACGCCGACAATTCTGCGATAGAGATGTTCCCTACAGAAGCTTTAGCAGACTATTTTATGAATGGTTGTGAAGGTAAGTATCTACAGACAATTATTTGTACGTACATGTCATTGGCAGAGGTATACAGTATCTGGCCATCTAACATAAAATTGGAAGATCAGTTTAAAGGTTTGAACAATAACCGCATAATAATGTGTTGATTTTAAGGTTGCGATTACACACCACCAACTGTAGAAGTTCATTATAAGGTCCAGTGGAAGTGTTGTGGGGCAAACTTACCTAATGTTTTCTTTTGATGTTACGGACAAAAACAACAAAGCACCTGAATTTGAAGAGACAGATATTTCCTACACGCTAAAGAATCCCGTGAAAGGCGAGCCAATAAATGGGGATAATCCAAT
Organism: Allacma fusca; assembly: GCA_947179485.1. NCBI lineage: Eukaryota > Metazoa > Arthropoda > Collembola > Symphypleona > Sminthuridae > Allacma > Allacma fusca. The sequence goes on along the minus strand of OX359248.1, from coordinate 42,910,684 downwards.
TAAAGTATTTGATAAAGACTTCTTGCCGGAAAACAATAATTTAGAATTTTCAGTCTCAGATTCAACAACAATTGAGTTTACACCCTTAATAATAGAATCAGGCTGGCGTTTAGATTACTATGATGTTTATATTTTTCTCGCTAGAGATTTCAATGGTCAGTCTCTCAGTTTTATACTCTCTGCCCATGATGGTGAAAGCGCAACGAACGTATCTATACACATCAATATAGAACAGCTCAGTCCACATTAAAGCCAAAGGCTACAATCTATTCCCATTGTAATCCCACCTGTTATGATTCCATGACTGATGTCAGGATCAATGTAATCAGGGAGAGGATCTTCTGGTTGAAACTCAAACTCTTCTTCTGGCTCCGATGGATCAATCGTGACCAAAGGATCTCCCGAATTTTCTTCCCCCATTAACTCCACTTTGTAAAAGGAGGGAATCGTGATTGGTGCAGGTCGCGCTACCACGACTACTATTGGAACTAAGACCTCAGCCTTAATTGTTGGATCATCGTACTTTGCAATCACATTCAGCCTCACTACATTATTTTCCACATCTTGTGGCAAAAATTCTTTTATCAATTTTAGTGTAACTTCAGCTTCCTTATCATCAATTGGTTTTACGGCAACTTCAAAGTACTCCGATTCTGAGTCAGTATATGCTTTAAGCAAGAATTGTTCAGAGTTTGGATCCGTTCCATCACCGATTCGGGCAATTGTCACTTCTTCATTAACTTTATTTTTCAATGGGGGTGGATTGTAGCCTTCGGTTTTAATATAGGGTCTGAGCTGGTCTACACTGATGTGTACGCGTAGGTTCGTTATCCATTCACCATCAGACGCAAAGAGTGTAAAATCGAGATCCTTTCCATTGAAATCTTCAGCGAGAATTATGTAAACATCATAGTGATCTAAAAGTGTACCTGATACTATTCTTTCCGCTCTCCGTTCTACGTTTATTGTATCTGAGGATGAAAATGTTAATTGATTGTTTTCCACCGAGAAGTCTTTATCAAATAATTACTTTAAAAAGGATAGTACCAATTCATTGGAGCGCCCTTCACGGGATACTTTTGAGTGAAGTAAACATCTGTATCTTCAAATTCAGGTGCTTTGTTGTTTTTGTCCGTAACTTCGAAAGAAAAAATTAGGTAAGTTGGCCCCGCACAACGTCCACACTGGATATTATAATGAATTTCTATACTTGGTGGTGTGTAATGGCAACCTTAAAATCAACACATACCATGCGGTTATTGTTCAAACCTTTAAACTGATCTTCCAATTTTATGTTATATGGCCAGATACTGTATACCTTGCTGATTGCTTTGGCCAACAAAATGTCATGAGCTTTGTAAACAATATTTAAACTAGTAATAACTTATTAATAATGAATTAGTCTTAATTACATTTTAACGTAATTGTAGGTATACTTTCATAAATTGGGTTGTCCGCTCTTCATTAATTGTTATGGCTAGTTCTAGTTCTTGTAAAAGAAGTAGCGATGAATATGAAGGAAATTCAAGTTAATATTTTGATTTGATGTGTTATTGGATTATCACAAAGTTCCTTCAAAATTAATTAACAATTAAATCAGTTTTGAACATGATGCATTTTTAGAAAATGTCAAAATGTATCCTTCCCGCCCGGAAATCCGCTATAGGAATCTATAACGCTGACTTATAGGATTTCACAATAGGAATTTCGGACGTTATCCGACACCGCTCTCCCATGGTGAAAACTATATTTTCCTATAGTTGAGGCTATGCAGGACCCATAGGAATCCCACACAATCTTCCCATGTTAGGATGCAGGTTTTGTTACTTACATGCGGTTGAATTCATGTAGATACTTACAATATGAATTGAGAACCGAAATTAAAGTAATAAAAAAAGTACAATAATAAATTCAATTTTAAAATATTTTTATTACATACATGTAATTAGTATAATCCAAAAATTATAATTATAGAATAAATTTCATTAATCAGTACGAAACAACCAAATTACTCCACAATCGATTAAAGTAATACTCAAACAGAAGTTGGTAGCAGAGCTTCTGTTGGGGACAAAATTCTTGTCCCGTCCCCGTCCCGTCCCGATATTTTTTAAAAACCTTTGTCCCCAGTCCCGTCCCGACAATCGGGACACGGTGTCGAAAACCGTGTCCCCGTCCCGTCCCCAAAAATTTATAAAAACGTTGTCCCCGGTCCCGAAAGTCGGGACATAAGGACAAAAACCTTGTCCCCGTCCCGTCCCCAAAATTTTTAAAAAACGTTGTCCCCGGTCCCGTCCCGAAAGTCGGGACATGGGGACAAAAAGCTTGTCGCCGTCCCGTCCCCAGAATGTTTAAAAAACATTGTCCCGGTCCCGAAAATTGGGGCATGTGAATACAATTCATGTACCGTCCCGATAATTACTAAAAACAGTCATACCGAAAATCGGAACATGAGGAAAATTTCGTACCAAAAATATTTTTACTAAAGACACATTTATAGAATCGTGGCTCCAAGATTCTTCCTTAACTTTTTGAGCAACAAGCTTCATTTTCTACAACCTAAAATCGAATGTCTTACATTCGGTGAAATAGTGTTCACAGAATAGTTTACTCATGAGCATTAAAGCTGAATCGTTATCCTTGTTCTGCTATGCTTGCTCGTCCCGTCCCGTTATATACATTACCAAAAGGCATCTCCCGTCCCGAATATAGCGGGGACAATTTTTTTCGTCCCCGTCCCGTACCAAATATAGCGGGGACAATTTTTTTTGTCCCCGTCCCGTCCCGAATATAATGGGGTCAATTTTTTTTTGTCCCAGTCCCGTCCCGAATACGACATGGGGACAATTTTTTTGTCCCCGGGGACGTCCCGTCCCGGTCCGTCCAGTGTCCCGACGGGACGTCCCTGTCCCCGGCAGAAGCTCTGGTTGGTAGGACTTGCAGCAGTTCAACCATCCAGTCAAACAGAAAGTACCTGAAAGACGAAAAACATAATTTAAGGTGTAAAAATGATACGTTTAATCAAATATCTACAAGCAGCTGCATTGGTTGACATATGAGTATAGAATAAAAGCAGTAATATATTGTAGGACTAATATAAAGCCAATACTATAGACAAATTGGACCAAGTCATTTACGATTAGAAACAAAGTGGTGGCTTGTAATTGTGAATGCACTTGGTTCCTTTTAGTTTTATCCCGACGACTTATTATAATTATTTATAAATGCGAAAACCAGAAACATACTTAAGTTTCATTGAACATTTTGTTTCCGTATACGCTTCCGGGCATCCGTACAAATGTTTACCATGCTCTTCTTATATTGCATCATCCGAATAGAATCCTCCTTCACTTTGCACTTCCTAATGGTGAAATCTGGAAACATTCACGCGATTATTTTATTTTTAAATCTTGCGTTCGTAAGTTACTTGAGTACTCGATGTAGTAACTACTAAGCAAAAATTTATGATTACCTTTGCAGGCGTTAAATTTACGAGTATTTAATTCTGGACGTTGAAGTCCTCCACGATGCTTTTGACCAGTTAGCGCGGATCCTGCAATTTCCTCAAGCGTGAACATGTCGGATTTCTCCATCAATTTTCGTAGAAACATTCCCGGATTATGTTTGTAATTCAGTTTTAAATCTCGAACAAGTTCGGCCTTTACATAAAAACCATCACCAATGTCCACAGTCTCTTCCGAATCTGCGTTCTCAAGCGCTGTCAATTTTTCTGAAAATTAAATATTGTAATTACATTTTCTAGTTTTTTTATATCTACTGATAACAACCGTACAAAAATTTGTAAACGTACGTTGAAGCTTTGAAATTGTCCGGTCCTTTGATTTTAGCTTTAAACGAAGATCCTGAACCACGCTCTCACTTTGTATTAGCTGAGTCTTGAGAGCATCCAAATCAGTTGAGAAGGAACCATAGCATTGACTCGTGTCATCTGGGTGATTAACTTCAAACAAGACAGCACCATCCTCTGCTTGAACCTCTGGGGTGTCTCTCTGGGTAGAATACAGTATGGGAAAAAGAATTGTTAAAGATAGATACAAAAAAGAAAACTAAATACAAAAACTCTTGAAGTTTTAAATAGTTTGTATAAATCGCATCTTAGAATATTTTCAAACTTACAATAGGACCATCACCATCAGTCACCCCGACCTCGATAAATAAATAAATAAATTATAAATAAATATTCGCATAAGTAATAGCAACGTCAAAAGATCGTATTAAAAGTATAATCGAACAGTTTCCAGCATTTATGAATACCTTTTTCGGAACTTTCTGCTTTGTCTGATGTTTTCGCTTCCGTAAACGATCAGTTGAGTCGACCTCCAACAATGATACATTACTGGCTTCCTCAGCTAAATCTGCAGCAAGCTTGCTCATTTTTGTCCGCGATCCTGAAACATTAAGGCAAAATCAATCTTCAGAAATTCTTTTCTTATCCATCATCAATAAATAGAGTTTAAAAAAAAGTTAACTTACCAACTTGAATTACCTTGCCAACACTGATCTCATCGCTTTTTTTATCCAACTTTATATCAAAAATCTGGTCAATCAATTCGGATTCACTTGTCACCTCACTTTGGTACCTAATTTTAGCAAGTTTTACTGCAGAATAATTGGTAGGTTCATCGGACCACAGGACGACAGCAAATTTCTTATTCATATTTACGTAATACTCACAAAAAATAATTTGTTTTTTTAAATTTAATTTTTAATCATGAACTGAAGATGCAACCGCCAATGCTCACAAATTTAACAAAGCCGCCCGCTAATTTTGGTACTTGGAGCTAAAAAGTTTTTTGCGCATGCTTGTGAAATGACACCGTTGTTGTTTCACTTGGAACTATATTTGTTTCGTAATGTTTTGAACCATATAGTGAAAACATTAAATAATGACGCTGTTATAATGTAAATATTATAAACTTCGGGAGGTTTTATAAAAAGGTTTTACCGTACGTATTTGCAATTGGTTTTCTTTGAGTGAGTGATGTGACTACGTGAGTATGTGATGTGTGAGAGCTAATACTTATTCTTAGAATGTTTGCATAATTTTTTGGGTAATAACGTATGACTTAATTATTTTAAAATACTAGAGTATCAAAATGGTTAAACGAAAATATGGTTCGCATATTGGAATATCCCGACCACCAAGGCAGACAGTGTGGTGCAGAAAGAAAAAGGTAATTTGACGTAACCTCTGGCAAGACCAAGTTTCAAATCAATGCTTTTGTGAAGGCTAAAACATTTAATACTGGTGTAATATTAGCAGAAACAGTTGGAGGATGTGACTGATCCTGTAGTCCAAGAACCCGCAGATCAACCAATTAATGAATATGCCGATTGTTGTGACCAGCTTTCAGAGACAGGTAATACTGTGAGTCAGATTTTGGATTTTTTCCTGGAAACTCTGAAACTTCTGAATAGGGCTTACAATTAGTACAAACAACTTAAAGGGATTTTGGAAAATATTTGTTTACAAAACCAAGAATTTTGGGAACATCCACAATCTATTTGTCTGAATCAAACACAAATACCTAGGAACCAAAAATTCTCAAAATTTAAGCAGGAATTATTTGCTGTTTTTTAAAAAAAACAAGCTTCTACAAATACGTACATACTTATCATAGCAAGTAGGCAAAATATCCAGGGATTTTCAATAGCAACATCATTTTTCATAGCTAATAAGTTTCGTTTTTGTCAGGTTTGCTGAAATAACAATAGATTCTAAAAAAATAATTCATTAAGCTATGCAAAAACCTTGCCCCTTTATGAACGGTGTAATACACAAATGGATGCGTATGTATATACACATATATATCATACGCACAAAAAATTAGTAATTGAAAACAGCAACTGCTTATTTATATTAAACTTTTTATTAAATTTGTAGGAAATGTACTGCGTGACGACGATTGGGACGTGTCAAGCGTTTCCAGTGTTGGCGAGATGTCAATACAGGTCTCCAATGATAGCAGCTTTTTACAAACAGAAGACGAAGACTCGGATTGCGAAGACTCTCAACCCTTAAGTGATGAAGTAAATACTATGTTTATTATAATCTACTGTCTGCGCCTATGATCTTAAATGCAATGTTTAAATTATTTTTATTTAGGAACCATTGTGTAGTGGTTTGCAAATTACAAGACGGGAAAGCTTGCTTTTGGTTTCTGCCTTTACTAATAAAGCCAAGCTTACTAGAGATGCAGTTGATGAGCTTCTAAAGCTAATAAAGCTACACCTTCCTCCAGATGTAAATTATCCTACTACAAGCTATAGACTTCACAAATGTTTAAACATTCAGCTCGTACCAAGCAAGCAGTACCATTTGTGTGAAACATGTGAAATTGTTTTAAATAATATGGTGTCTTAAATGTAAAAAACGTTTGCAAGAAAAACAAGTTGTGGGCGCAAAAAATTTGTTCGTGTTGTATGATTTACGTGCACAACTAAAAATAATGTTTGAAAATTCCAATATTAACCAAAATCTGACCAATGAAATTCACTCACGATCAACACTGACGGCTGAAGAAAAGAAGCAACTGTATGGAGAGAAGTATTGCAAGATTATTCAAGACTGGAATCTCTCGGCCACTTCAAATACCGATGGCGTTCCTGTTTTTAAATCATCAAAATATTCCATTTGGCCAGTTTTATTTGCCATAAATGAATTGCCTTATAAAGTGCGAAAAAGTTCTATTTTAATTGGAGGATTATGGTTTCGCCCTTCCAAAATAAATGTGCACATGGTATTTGGACATCTTGTGCCACAGTTAAATGACCTTCAAGAAAATGGAATTAGTTGGAAAAATTCGTATCGGGCCAATATTTCCAGGAAAGTATTTTTTCAAAAAGTTAGCGTTGACTCTGTTGCAAGATGCATTGTGCAAGGAATAACGCCGTTTAACGGAGCTTTCGGATGTAATTACTGCAAGGACGAAGGAATAATTGTTCCTAAAGGCAGAGGACGATGTCGAGTTTACACGTCTTCTAAACATCTTAACCTTCGTACGGACACAAACCATCGAGAATTAGTTTTAGCCGGAAAATTGGAAAGTGAAATTAAATATTCAACGCCATTTTTAAATCTTAAACATTTCGACATGATTTCAGGATTCCCTGTGGAGCCTATGCATAATGTATTTTTAGGAGTTACTAAAATGATGTTTAACCTTTGGTTTACGCTTAAACGGAGTGATTGCTATTTAGGAAATACAGAATCACGCGAAATAATTAACAACAGGTTGACCAGTTCCCAAGTTACGACCGAAATCGTGCGCACCGTGAGACCATTGGACTCAATGAAACATTGGAAAGCGTCAGAATATCGAACCCTCCTGTTCATAATGCCGCTTATTACGGCCGACTTGCTTCCTAAAGCTTACCACAAGCACTTTTGCAAATTAGCAAATTCAATATATTTCTTATCAAAGCCAAAGTTGGATTCAGAAACGCTGAGTTATTGCAAGAAGAATCTTCAGCAGTTTGTGACGAATATACCTAATTTATATGGTGAAGAATATATGAGTTACAATATCCATCTGCTACTGCATCTCGCCCAGTCCTGCATCGATTTTGGTCCATTGTGGCAATTTTCGGCCTTCATGTTCGAATCTTTCAACGCTGTTCTGCTAAAATATATTAATAGCGCTAATGGAGTGGCGGTGCAAATATCCAAAAAATTTAGCCACGACTTTCGAACAAAATTTCATTGCCAGTCTATTTTTAAGCATGAAGTATCATGTATTCGCATTTAGCACGAACACCAAAATGTTTACCAGTAATGTACCATTTGAGGAAACCGTATTCACTATTTACACCGGATGATACTGTACTAACACAATGCAGAGCCCAAAGTTGTCTGTCTCTTCAGATCACGAAAGGCGGTGATAAATGGTTATTTGTTCAAATCATATGAAACTGATAGACGAGCGGATTGTTATGTTAGGGTAGATGAAAGCCATATTGGAAAAGTGCAGGAATTTTTAAAAGTTAATTGCAGTTGTCAGACACCTTGTGATTGCCAAACGGAATTGGCTTTGTTAAAAGTTTTCCGAGTTTCCAAGTTGCCCTTTATTGACTATGGTTTCAAATGTGGTATTACCGTTCGCAAAATTTTAAGGGTGATACCGATTTCCGGACTTACAAGCAACAAATTCATCAAACTTGAATACGATGATCACCTTTACTTTCTTCATATATATAATCTATTCGAGATTGACTAATCATGTTTGTAATAAAATTGCTGAAATTGTGACACTGATTGGTTAGTAACATGATTTTTGAATGAACATATATGACATTTGTAATGAATTGATCGTATTATACATATGTAATTATGTATGCCTCAACTACAGATTCCTATAATGAACCTTTCTACGACATAGTCTTTTGTCCCATAGAAATTTTCTATAGGAAACTATATTATTCTACAGTAACTTTCGACACAAATCCTATACACACGCAAATCCTATAGATTCCTAGGATGGATTTCCGTGCGGGTTATATGTGGTCCAGTACTTTGATAAAGTTAACGGAATATCTTATGTTCTCCTAGATTTTTACGAAGACGCAAATTAATCAAACAATTTCTACCAGAATGTTGCATATATTTTGTGTATAATATTTTACTTAGGAATTCTGAAACATTTACCCCCGGAACATCAAGCGCTTTGAACAGGAAGCTTTAAATTTTTTGAAGTCGCTAGAGAGGTATTTACGCCGAAATTTTGATTTCAGTGACAATAATATTTTTTTAAAATGGAACTACTAAATTAAAAATCAAAGGAATTCTCAGTATACATGGCTTATTTACTAAATCTGGCCGATATACTAGGTATTAAATTTACTTCTGACCAGCTGTACAACGAATTTTGCTTACTTCGTTAAAGTTATGAGTTTTTGGTTGGGATGGTCTGTGCAAAGTGGGTTAAGGTTTTTAAGAATAACAATGTCCTGAAATATTCAAGCTTGTATCGTTCGTGGTGTCAATTCCTGTGGCCAACTGTTTTACAAAAATGATTTTCAGCCGGAAGAAACTTAATGTCAGCGGAACTTGTAAAGGCAGAACTTCAAGTAAGGATTAATATTCCCTTTTCATGTTGTGAATTTTTCTGTTATTTGAACAAACCGGAAAACAAGAAAACGTTATTAGATGCTAAAAAGGCTGAAAATACAATTAGGAATCATGTATGTATTAAATTTAAAAAAAATATTTTTGTCCCGGAATGACGTTTCAAAAAACTGGGAACCCTAACTAATAATTGTGGACGAAATTTCTAGTATTGTTTATTCATTTACGAAAACAATGCTTCAATAATCAAGTTCAAGTTCACGTTCAAGTCAAGTTATATGTCCAACTTGAAAGTCAAGTTTTTATCAAGTTCAAGTTCTATAAAATGAACTTGAAAATCGTGTACTTGAATACTCAAGTTGTTTGAGAAACTTGATTCATCAAGTGCAAGTACGGATACCTTGTTTAGACAATTTTTTCAAGTTCAAGTCAAGTTGTCTAAAATAACTTGACTTGCACGCAGCTCTGGACAGGAGTAGAATTTAAATCTTACTCTAGGGGAATAAAGAAATGCATAAAAAATATTTACCGTGATCTCATTACTTATGTATCTAAATTATGTATAATCACAACATTTGAATGAAAATCTCCACACATTGGTAGTATACAGTGAGCACAGTATATTTATCCTCCCCTGAGTGCCTCCATCTGTAACAATGAATAAGTTTTTACCTATGAGCCAGGGAACATCGGCAATTATCTTAAATTGTAGGTAATAATATTACCAATATATTTCTGTATTGTTTTTTATTATAATATAATCCCCGCCAAATTTAAATTCGCCAAAGCGTCACAACATAAAAATGACTCACAAATACAGGGCCGTTTAAAACTTCCTTGGACGGGGACGGATTGCACCTTAACTTTTAGCGCGCTTTATTTACAGTTACATAATTTTGTAATTATGTTGATAATAGTACTAGCAATAAGTGTACTGAATATCAACGTGCTACTCCCACCGATGCCTTCACAAATAGCTCCGGAAGTTGAAGGTATCAGATTAAACGTTTCCAAGGTCCCGACATGGAAGATACTTTTGTTTTTCCAAGGGTCTGTATTAAAGCAACGAGTCCAAAAAAAGTTCATAGGGCTGGTGTCCGGTGACTTTACTGGTATTTCCTTATTCTAAATTAAGGTTATACCAGTTTTCCGGTGGAGGTCTTCTGAATATGCCCGTGTAATTCTGGCCGTGTGGGAGCTTGCCGCGTCGTTACGTACGAAGACCTTTGACGTGCCCTCTCCATAAATTGGTGGCACTTCCTTTTTGAGTAAGGGCCTCAAAACGCGGTAAACATAGTGGGCAGTACTGACTTTAACTTTTGGAGCCACTTTAATTAAAGGCAGTACTCCCCTTCCAGTTATCGCTTACGACGATGATCTTCGAGTCCAACCTCTCCTTCCTCTCGATCACGGGTGTCTCAGTGACCGTACCTGCCTTAGAATAATAAATTCGGCGATCGACATTGCAGTCACTGAGAAAGAAGTATGTTTCGTCAAGATTTACCACAAATTACTGACAAATTCAAAACGTGACACAAAGTTATTTAATATTTTTAAAATATGCCAAGACGAACACAATTTTTTAATGAATTTAAATCTCTAATCATATTTTTGCTCCAGCACCCGCAGCATTTGATCGCTCTTGTGCTGATTATTTTTACATGCAGGTGATTATGGAGTTCCGAGATAAAACACTTATTCCTACATTCTGTATAAATTTGTTGATGCATATAATTTTACATTCGATGGAGATACCCAGCTCTTGGATTATCTTTCTGTTGACCAACCCTTGACTTTACAGTAATGTATGAAGAAATGCGTTTAAAATATTTGCAATCAATTGGTTTCCGAGAAAAAAAATAGTTGACCAATAAACATTGCAAAGTGGTAAACATGATAGTGAAGTTAACATAACTTAAATCATGCCTATTCTTTGAAGCACGGCCAGTACACAGGAAAAAACTAGGTAAAGAAATTTGATTGCCTTATCATTACTTACTCAGTACGATATGTAATTATGTACAATCATACAGATATAACAACTTGATTGAATGATTTATTAATGGATTTAAAAAATCATCTACTGCTTATCATCGTTGAAGAGGAATACCAATCTAGTCTCAATTTCTTAACGTTAACAACAGAGGATTTGCAGAACACGTCTAACTCCTGCAAGTCATGGACATTTTTTGCTGGTAACTCAGGGCAAGAGCTTAAATCATCTGGCTGGAGATCCTGCACTGGAGTCAGAGCTTGAATGTGAAAGTCCAAATTGTCAATTTTTCGGGACAGAGCTTCGAGCTTTTCTAATATGAGCTTCTCGACGTCTGAAGTGAGAAATAAAAATAAACACATTAATAACTTAATCTCTCAACATCAAGATATTCTCGCCCTAAGATATTACTTTACAAGACATTCGACCGATCCGGATACGTAATTCTAATTATGTACAGGTTTTGTTTTTCTACTTACTCTCTTGATACGACACACCCACAATTTACACAAGTTTCCACCGTTACTGAGTAATCATGAAAATCATAATATATCATTTACGGATAAACCAAAGAGTTGCTCAAGTAATACTACATGAGCCATTGCTCAGGGAACGTAAAACTTGAAGAGTACGACATCCGAAATCTCGAGCATTTATCATCCGATTTTGATTAAAATTGATTAAAATTATTTTATTTTTACTATTTAAATTAAAATAATCCTGACGAAAAATCTGTCAGGGCCGTTTTTTTTTCGAATAGTTAAATTTCGAAAAATATGGGTATTCGGATTGGCGATAATGAGATATTTCAGGGAATTTTCACGAGAATTTGGAATTCCTGGAATACTAATAATGTTCCACAAGCAATGAAGAAATTGTAATTTTTTTAGTATTCTTCCAGAAGCTCTTTCGTTGGTGAATATTACAGATACAGTGCAAAGTTGTAGTCCAATGTATGTATTTGTAGAGACCCACTTACGTATGGTTTTTAGTTAAACTTTAAACATTGTACAGAAATATCCACAAGTGGATGTTTGTCATTTCTAAAAATATATTTTCAAAACTACGACGGCAAAAAAAATTGAATGGTGGAAAAATCTAAATCGGTACATGCGGTTTCAGTAAGACCAAAGATATATATTTTACGAATTGTTTCATAAGTGAAACCGTAAGCAACAACGTTAGCCGTAAATGCATCTATATAATGCGACTTTGTCATCATAATTTAAAATATATGCAGTCATCATGTACTTGTTTTATTATTTTTATGTAATTACCACATACCAGAAACTACTGCAGTCTTAGCCTGACCGAGTGTTTCCTGTACAACTTCGATAGTATCTCCAGCTTGTGAGTGAACCTCCAGGAGAACCGTACTGATATTCTGGATATGATCTTCGTCGCTTTTTAATTCTTGCTGGCCCGAAGGGTTGCATGTGACTTCAGTCGCTAGAGTTGATAAGTATGGAGCCGATGGTAAAGTACCCGAATCGTTGTCAGAGGATGGAACTGCCTTTAAGTGGTGGCCTTGTGTAACCTTACGACTAGATTTGCGAATAGCGCTTTCTATGCTGTCATCCGACTCGAGATTTGAAGTTTCCAGGAACACATCCTGTTGTGCTTTAACAAGCGTCAAATCGTCTGGAATTTACAAAAAATAACAGATTTGACTAAATAATATTATTTCACGAGTAAGCGGACTTGATATTAGTATTTATAGTCCTGGATGTTAGTAAGTGATACCTTAGAGTGTAATAATTTATGCTAATCGAGTACCCTCAAATAACTAACTTCAATTTTAATGACCGTTTTATTATTTTACCTGAGGATAATTTTATAATTTAATTTAATTTAAGTGTTTTAATTATTGAGAATGAACTAGCGGAACTAACACAAATTGGTCTTTATAACTGAGTGACAAGCACTTCGCAACAACTTCATTTGATGGAATAAAGCATTTTTCACTTTCGCAACGGTTTTTACAAACTACTATATTCAGTGAGCTGACATTGAGTGGATATGTAAAAAGTACCAAATTGATCGACTATAGTTTTTCGCATTCCTGTGTAACAGATTGTACAGCTGTGTGAGCGTAATGTATTTTTATACATTTAAAGAATCCATTTGGTCCAATAAAGTAGCAGTCTGGTTCTGCTGTCTTCAAATAAAAATTTCGAATTTGAACCTTTTTGGAATTATTAATTTCCTTTAAATTTTCTTGAGATGATTGATTAAAAATATTTTGGAATTCAAGATCAATAGCCACCACACGCTCGGAAATTCGTCGATGCACCTGCTGTAATGGATGGTGCTTACACCGAATCATACGTTTGACAGTGCCTAAGTAATTTTCCATTGGAAATGCACTGAAGTTGTCCAGGGATCCGTGTATCTTGCAATACGGAGTTAAATGTATTAGATTATGGAAATTGTAAACCTGTCCTTCTGGACCGTACAATTTCTGACAGTGTCCAACAAACGCAATGAGTAACTCGTTTGCAATGTCATATTTTTCTCTATCATTTGATATTAAAATTCGGATAGCCACACTTAGAAGCAAAAAATTATCATAAACGGATCTTTGAAGCACATTTTTCAACACAACGGGTCCAGTATATAGCAGAAATTGTCTAGCTTCTGTGGCCTTCCAGCGCTCACAGAGTTCAATATCTCTAGGAGTCCGGTTAAAATCACTCGTAATTTTAGGGATACAATTTTTAAGCATAGTAGAAATAACCTTAACATCTTTGTTGGGTAGTCGTATTTTCAGCGGCCCTTTAATCCACATCAAAATTAGCTTTCTAACGACACCCAGACACACTAGGTGCATATAGTCTAACGGAAATTGTGACACCATTCCAACTCCAATTGATTCTAATGGACTGGGTTCAGTAATAAATGGGCTTACATGATGTTCCTCTTGCTCTCGAAGTCGGAAGTTTAAATTAGTCCTCAATTTTAAATTTACATCTGGGAAGCACATACGATGCAATCTATAATCACCTTCAGTCATACACTTTTCACAAGCAAAATAACCACTGTGAGATTTTATTCCCTTCACGAATGCCCTCGCAGGGGCGTCCAAAATAAAGATTGTATTATGTACTTCCAGATGATAAATCTGGGTTTCGAAAGTAATACCGGAAATTGAAATATCTTCGAGTTCGGAGGGAAAATCAGAAAGATACTCAATTAGTTTTTTTGGTTTCGAATGGCCGGCAAAAATTGCAACTGGAAATGGTTGAGAACGGGTTGATTCATTCAAAATGCATAAAATCGGCCAAAAACATACAGTTGAATTATGAAATAGTGGAACCCCGTCGATACTAAAGCGGCATGTCAAATTAGTTCCGTTAATCTTCAACCCGGACCGTAACTGCTGAAGTATTCCTTTTTCAATCCCAAAGTAATACATCTCTCCTCCAGAAATGGGTTTTACGTTTGTACTTCTTTCAGTTCTTAGAAGAGTTCTTGCAGATTTTGGTAGGTCCGGAATTATCTTCTGCAAAATTGTTAGTAGACTGTCAAGAGCATGGTGTGTAACATTTTCCATTATAGCCCAGATTTGCAGTTCTTCTCTAATTCCTTCTAGTATACCAGTGCCTGTCATGGGAACAGAAAAGTCGTCCCCGTTCCCATTCCCGTTCCCACAGTTCGGGTTTGGGTACAAGGCAGAACCCAATTCCCAAATTGCACCCGAAATCTTGTGAACAAAAGTACCGCACCCAGACTCGAAATTTTTAAAATTATATCACCCAAACCCGTTCCCGTTCCTGTTCCCAAAAATTAATTTGGGGTGCACCCAAACCCGTACCCAAAACCCTGGAACCCGTTCCCGTACCCGAAACGGAAGTTCAAATATTCAAGGATAAAAGTTATACATTATACATATATACTTATTGTTTAAATTTTTGCAATGGATACACACAATGCCACTCATTCTATTTGTTATATTTCATTTTACTTAGGTAATTAATTTTGTAATTTTTAAGTCACCTTACAACTGCTAAGCACAACATACGCATATAATTAATTTTTATTTTCACATTTCATCATTCGACGTGGGATGATCTGTTCAAACAAAGAGCGTTTGCCTCTAAACTACAACAACGACACAAAAATCACACACACCAGGTCACACCACACCAAAACAAATCAATCATGTAATTGTCGTTACGCTCGCAAGATTGCTCTGTACACGGGTACGCATGAACAGAAACGGGTTTTTGAGCATACCGTTCCCGTTCCTGTTGGGTACAGATCCCATTCAGCCTGTATTGCACCCGTTCCCATATGGGTTCCTGTTCCCACATAGTATAATGGGAAAGGTTGGTTCCCAAACCTGTACCCACACTTTTGGGTGAAAACATTTTGCACCCATATGATACCCGTTCCCGTTCCTGCACCCAAACACCCGGGTGTGACCCGTTCCCATGACAGGCACTGTAGTATACCACTATCAATGTCGGTCCTCTTTTGTGGAAAATTAATCTCATCAAACTGATTTTGTGTAAATGGAGGTATTGACAATGGCTCGAACAGATCTTGGTTCAGCATTTCATTTGAATTGGTACTTTTGGAAACTGTAATTTGTGGTTTGCTTAAGTCCTGTGCTGGTAAAACTGGAGCAATTCTAGACTCACCCGTTTGTAATTGCTTGGCCTCGAATTGCTCTAAAAATCTCTGACCATGTCTTAGCCGTTTCAAGTCTCTGGAAACGGCCAATTTTATTTGCCTTCGTAATTGACGTTTGCACACACTTTTATACATTTTTCCAATGTTAAATTAACACTTCGCCGTCAATGAATCTATCAACGACACTTATTATAAAAAATATAAATTGTATTTAATTTCACAAAAATGATCACTTACCTTTACCAACTTCCTTCTACACAGGCAAGATACTGTCATGTGACGATAGCAGCCTGGTGGAGAGAGCCGGAAATAATTACGGCAAAGTCTACCAATAAGTGGGGTTATGGAGACGTTACATATACGTTACAACGTAGCGTGATAATAACGATCGTTAGAGATGCTGACAGACGTCGACACGACGATTCACAAAGTCATAAAATAATAAGGCAATAAAATAAGGTTTTCTTTCGTTTTGTAACGTCTGTGACCAAATCTCGACGTTGCTTCAACGAATAGTATTCATTGGGATATAGGTATATGATTGGGGAATTAAGCAATTGGAAAATCTGCTCCTGATTTTTAAAAGAACTTTGATGTTTCAGAAGATAAGAGTCTTGGAATACTTACGGTGTCCTTATGAGGACATAGTGAAACAAATAATATGTTTAACCGGTTACCCTGAATCGCCCTCGGTCAATAGCCCGAAAAGGATCAAGTATTTTACTAAATCGTATTCGACAAAATTTCCTACTGCTATTTATATCAGTCGACGACATTTTCAATGACCACCGTGTGCAGAGAAAGTTCAATTTAAATTGAGATTTAAAAGGACATGCCACGACATCATCGCGTTTTTGATTTTTTGTTGATTGGAAGATCCGTAGATGAGTTTATTGAATGCATAAACAATTAACGTGTATTTAATGGATAAAATTCCCAACTACCTTTGTTCCATGCGTACTTTTCAATCTACTATGCTTCACAATTATAGAAAATATTTTATAACTAACTCCTTTGAAATAGTAAAAAACATTGAACTAACTGTCCATGGAAAGGCAAACAATATTGACCAACTTCCCAGGAATAGGGTAAAGTATTTGACGAATTACCCAGAAATCGACAAATATTTATGGTCAGCTTCTTGCAAGCTAACTTTACGAATGACCAAGTACTTCGTTGGGCCAACTTGCCCAGCGTTACTGGATCGGGGGTTTTTTCCTCACCCTTGAGACAGTATGTATATGTATGTATAAATACACAATACTTAATGAGTAACATATAAGTGACATTTTGGGTATGAAATTTTGATAAATTTGTGGTCCAATATTGGCAACCTGTTTGTAAAATTTGGGTTCACTTGAACTAATATATCAGTATATTTAGGGCAGTAGGTAAATTTTAGAGTGTCTATATGAGTCAATTTTGAAGGGGAAAGTGGCAAATTTTGTCGAAAAAAATGTCAAATTGTATTTTTATAAAGTTTTGGTAACGATAAATAATTTGTAGTTTAAATATGGTAATACAAACTGGGGCACACACGTACAAATATGGACTTTTGGAAAAAATGGTGTGCGTGTTAGATGAAAAATGATTATACTTTGAATAAAATGAGCAAAATTTAGATTAACGTTTTGGTAAGCACATTTTAGCTAAATAAGCAAAACATTTGGACATAATATGGCTAAAACAACGGGTAAAAATCAGCACATCTTGGATCGATTACACAGAATTTTGTCAATTTCAAAACGTTGGTTAAAAGAAACATTTGGGTACCCAATGGGGAATTTTAAATTCACGCAAATATCATTGAATGGTGAATACCCTCGAACAAATTTAATGTGTACATACATACATGGCATAGCTAATGGACGATATGCTGTGAATTAGTGAAGAAAGAAGTTTATAGAACACTTTATTACAATACGCAGGCAGGAAAAGGCCGTGCTTATATGCTGATGCTCTCTTGATATTCTTTCTTAAGTATTCATCATCATATCTTGCTATCCAGTATCTTTCGTACATAAGTAATTTGTATGATTAAATTTAAGGAAATGTACCTAGTCGAAGTTATCAATTCTCTGTATTGTACTAAGTTGATAACTACACACGTACACATAACAACATAAGCCAAACCTTTTCAGTCCACCGTTACTTTCTTTGGTTTTCTACAAACACCTGCGGTCTCGAATTACATAACTTCCCGTTGTTTTGTTACGTTACATGTTATTCATAATCAAGCACGGGCTCGTCCTTAACAATCGCGCCTTTAATGTTTTTATGGAAAAATGTTCCTCGTGAATTAATGCGGGAAATTTTCTCCCTAGCATTATAAGCGATAGTGAAAACAGTATAAGAAAAAGGAAATTTCTGATCTTTCCCGTTTTTAATAGATAATTTGCCGTTTTATCAGGTCCCAGCTATCATATTTGCGAACTCAAAAAAAAATAAAACTTGTTGTCATGGTCACGTCTAGAATGTGTATGCCCATCATCATTTATCCTCCCTCTAACAAGCACAAGGGAATCACTCATAAAATATTTGTTTATCACATTATATTATATTCTTCATTTTGTAATAAATTTAGTTCCGGATTCAAAAAAAATTGTTTCATTGACCTGGGTCAACATTTGTGGTCAATAAAAATGTTTTTTTCAGAATGTGAATTTCTTCATTTTTATTCTCACAAAATTATTTTCAGACAATGTTTTGATGCTCTTTTGTAGGCAATATTATGGGATTTACAAGGAGTTATAACAGGTGGGATTATGATGGGAATAGATTGTATCCTTCGGCTTTAATGTATGGGCTGAGCTGTTCTATACTGATGTGTACACGTAGGTTCGTTATCCATTCATCATCAGAGGCAGAGAGTGTAAAATCGAGAGACTGTCCATTGAAATCTTCAGTGAGAATTATGTAAACATTATAGTGATCTAAACTTGAGGTTGATTCTATTCTATCCACGTTCAATTTAGCGTATGTTGAATCCAGGACTGAAAATACTAAATTATTGTTTTCCGGCAAGAAGTCTTTATCAAGTACTTTAATTGGATCATCCCCATTTATTGGCTCGCCTTTCACGGGATTCTTTAGCGTGTAGGAAATATCTGTCTCTTCAAATTCAGGTGCTTTGTTGTTTTTGTCCGTAACATCAAATAAAAACATAAGGTAGGTTTGCCCCCCCAACACTTCCACACTGGACCTTATAATGAATTTCTATATTTGGTGGTGTGTAATCGCAACCTTAAAATCAACACATATCATGCGGTTATTGTTCAAACCTTTAAACTGATCTTCCAATTTTATGTTAGATGGCCAGGTACTGCATGCCACTGCCAATGTTATGTATGTACACTAGAGCATCTCGGGCGGTTAAAATTTACGGGTAAGCCCGCAAAAAGCCCGGCCCGCACGGGCTTCGAGCGGGTACGGGTAAAAATTATTACGCTTGACGGGTTACGGGCGGGTACGGTCTTTTCATCGCGGTTAAAAAGGCCGTGAAAGCCCGTAAAAGCCCGTGAGAAATTCCATTAGTTGTGAATACAGGCGCAGCGGTTGTGAATGTACATAGACTCGAATGACTTGAACGAATTTCAGACTTTCGCAATTTTAGCTTTCAAACAAACTAAGGCTTGGTGTACGATAGACCATCACCCCGTGGGATATTTTAGGCCCGTGCCCGTCTGTACGACTGTTACTAAATAACAAAGGCAGGTATGCAAGAAAAGTTTTCTTGCATACCTGCCTTTGCTATTTACTAAGCTCTTCGTTACTGTGGAAAATTCCATTTAGTCTGAAAGATGAATCCTGCTTGTAGTTCAAGTAATTATTTGTAATAAGAATCCAGAAGTTAACATTGTAATAAATTCAAGAACGCAACCAGAAGTGATTACCAAATCCGAAATAGCAGCATAAGCTTTTGTATTGCCTTCTTAATAAACAAGGTAGTTTAACGACTGTATGGAACAGTCAAGAACACCAATATTTTAAAATACAGTTTTTCTGTATTTAAGATGTATGGCATTTGCGGGCGGGCTACGGGCTTTTTTTAATTTTGCGGGCCGGGCCGGGCTTTTTCGATAAACATTAATTTCGGGCCGGGCGGGTACGGGTAAAACGTTACGAGCCACGGGCGGGCACGGGCCTAAAATATCCCACGGGGTGATGCTCTAACATACACATATCTGTCTGTAGATACTTACCGTCGCAACCATTCATGAAATAGTCTGCTAAAGCTTGTGTAGGAGATATCTCTATCGCAGATTTGTCGGCGTTCAAAAATTGTTTACGGCTCCATTCGGGTACAAAACTGTAACACCAGTAACTCCTACCGCTGCTCTTGTTCTAATTAAATGGGCGGAAAGAAATACAGATTAAAAACAGTTAACCCTAGATTATCCAATGGTAGCATAGATTAATACTTGCACAATACAGAGGTTCCAATGAAGCCTCTAAGAATAAGTAACATCACTACAAATATCTACTTACGCTTCAACGATCGGTTTTCCCGTGGGTATATCCTCATCAATACTGATACGGCGTATAGGCAAATTAGAAACACTACATTCTAAAGACAGACAATAATGGATGATGAACTTCAACGTAAGGACTTACGCTTTAATAATGAATGTCTACTAATAAAGTACATTTATTCTTGGGCAGTCTTTAATTTGACTTAAAAGTTTTAATTTACCTTGACCACGACTAGTTTTGACAAACACAGCTACGATCATGAAGAATCCGGGTAAAAGTAACAGTTTCATGTTGACACGAAATATAAGCTACTGAAGATCCAAGAAGTGGGATCTAAAATTAGAGTAAGCTAGTAGCCTATAATTGATGCAATGGAATGGAACTGGAACCACCGTTCTGCTTTGTGTAGTCTTAAATATTAAAATAATTATTATATTTGATCATGACTTCGCTCTCGACCCAGCTGTTTAACGTCGTAGTCCCGCATTGTTTAATCTCGGCTGATTAGATACTTTTCCTAGTAAATATGTTTCCGTGGAACGGACGTATGTATTGTTACGTAAATTCAAAATTTCGGTGACAAATTCAAAACGTGACACAAAGTTAATAAATATTTTTGAAATATGTCATGACGAACAAAATATGTTGTTGAGTTTTTAAATCTCACGTCGTATTTCTGATTCCTGCACCCGAAACATTTGATCACTCTTGTGCTGGTGATTTCTGCACATGCATTTAATACATGTGATTATGGAGGTTCCCAGATAAAACATTTCCAATATTCTGTATAAATTTGTGGATGCATATAAATCTATATTTTATGGAGATACCCAGCTCTTGGATTATCTTTCTGTTGACCAACCCTTGACTTAACAGTAAAGTATGAAAAAATACGATTATAGTTATTTCGAGTTAATGGCTTTCCCAGAAATTCGAGGGGTAATCAATATCCATTATGAAGTGATAATAGGTTTGACTTCAATCATGTCTATCCTTTGAAGCAGAAAATAAATACTCTGGAAAAAACAAAGTAAGGAAATTTGATTGCCTTGTCATTACTTACAGAGTTTATTCAGTGTTGCGACCAAATGCAAATAATATTTGAAAATTCAATTTCAAATGTGAATCAAACCAAATACAAATAAACATTTTCTAATAAATTGGTTTATCGAATCAAATTCGGTTGTGTTTGTAATTTGAAATTGGTTTTAAAATACGGATGAACTTCAAATCAAATATGATTTTATCATTTGAAAACCAAATCAATTTCGAATCCAGATTGACTTAATGCAAAATTTGAATTTGAAATTGGTTTTGAACTTGGTTTTTAATTGTATCACATAGTCTAAAACATTGAAATCTTCTGGACTATTGAACGATCGATTTGGGGATTACTTACAAGCATTGCATTACTTGCATTTACTGACAATTACTTGCCACGTGTTTCTTACGATTAAAGTTGCGATCACGATTTCACTTGATTTCTAATACCACTTTTGCAGCACATCGTACCAGGTACCAAAATTATTATAAAATAAAATTCAAATTGAACAGGAAGATACTCAAGATCCAGCAGTTGACGAAACTCAACTAATTCATGCTCAAAATACACATCCATCGTCCACGACCATTTCAAAATCAAACATTAAGTTAACATACACAAGCAATTACTTACTAGTGTACAAACAATATGTTAAACAATCAACATACTTTTACTTGCACAACCAGTAATATGTTGGCACACCTAATTTAATAAAGTGCTTTTTTGTCCTTTCCTTTTTGATTCATGCTTTGTACATGGTAATTCAGGACTATTAAAACATAGTGGACATCCCCGAAGAAATGCCCACTAATGTTGAACCTGGACACAATGTTCTGTATAAAAGTGAAATGAACCGGCGTAATCTTGATTCAATGAATGAATTGGAAGCGTATTTAGCTTCGTCCAGTGCCGCTTCCTCAGGGTGCTTTGGTGGTGGAAGTTTATTATTTGAATTAGAATTAATACACAATAAATAAGTTAAACTACTATTTTGGCAGCTTTTAACTTGTTTTACGACAATGAACACTCATTCCATAATGTGTCAAAAATATTTAGATTTGCTTAGGAGCTTCAACAACTGGTGTGCTTATTCGCATCAGGAACCGACTTATTGACTGAGAAAAGAATGGTAATGCATGCTGTTACTACTTAAACTTGTAAAAAGGCTTTACGCAGTTGTTAGCAAAATTCTCAGTGAGTTTAGTGAGTAGAATTGTTTGGCTGACTTATACTTAACCATATTCGCCTGTTTGGGCTAGCTGAAACTTGAAAAACCAAGTTCAAATCCAATTTCAAATCAAATTCAATTTCGGATAATTTGTTGATTTGAAATGCAAATAAAATTCGGATTCAAATGAAACTGCATTTGGTTTTTTCAAACCGGTTATTTACTCAATTGATTTGGTTTTTCAAATTCAAATCAATTTAAGAGGCGTGAATAAATTGCATTTGAAAACCGGATTCAAATTCAATTTCGGATTTGAAAATATTTGATTTGGTTGCAACACTGTTACTTACTCAGTACAATATGTAATTATGCACTGTCATAAAGATATTACAGTATGTTTGAATGATTTATTAAGAGATTTAAAATATCATCTATCTATAGCCTTGATCATCTACCGCATACCGTCGGTGAGGAGGCAAATCAATCTAGATTCATTTTCGATTAGTATCAAATGATATGCATGCAGTTCTACTAATTGTAAAAGCAAAATGAACTCACAATCGATGTATTAAATTTTAGAAACCCTGTAATCCTTATATTTGATTGTATTTTGATCAAATATATATTATGTTATGATTTGATATATCCCCTGCAATCAGCTGCTAAACCCAAAAATCTATGGGTGGTTCTTCAGTATGTAACATCTTGATACCATACTCGGATTCTTAATCCGTTACATTTAACTAGCAGTCCCGTATAATTGATGTAATGTCCAGAATCTTGTGTAGTGTTTGTAGATCCCGAAAAACAGAATACTTAGAATGTTTGTCAAATTTCATTTGGGTGCCTTAAGACTCGAAAAATCGTAATCACTTTTGACTGAGAGCCTGTATTGTCACCTCTCGCTTGTTTGGAACCTCTTTTAAAAGCTACGTATTATATTTATTACGTGTTATATATGTACATACGTACAATATGTGTTAAATATATTTATTATTTATTATATCTATATGTGTTTTGGTCTAAATAATTGATTTTACTTTTCTTACAGAATAAAGCTATACACATAAACATACCAAATTTCCCAATGAATTTCCAACAACGCAGGAAGGCACGATTGCACAATTAGAAAAGCGTTTGCAGCATATGTGTGTATGTATGTAGAAACACTGAAAAACTGTAATGGCTACACTCAAAGCGAATGTGCCATTTTGGCTTTACCTATACACATTTCCTGTACATAGACTATTTTGCTTTTATTAGACCTGCATGTAGACGTGGGCTGATGCAATATACAATTTATTGGTATATTTAACGACGATATGCTCTTGTAAGGGAATGTATTTAAGATAACGCCAAATATTGTTTTGATCCCTGAATTAAAACACCAGCCATTTTCAAACGAATGTCAATATTTACCTGTACATTATTATAAATTTTGCTACCTTATGCGCTTAAATGCCCTATACATTTGGTAGATTATGCGTTTAGATACCTGTTTTGCAATTGGTGCAATAAGTGTAATTGCAAATGAAATTTGTAATTGGAAGTTAACTGGTATACAGTATAATCGTATTTTTAACCGGCTACCCTGAATTGCCCTCGGTCAATAGCCCGAAAAGATCCAAGCATTTTACTAAATCTTATTCTACAAAATTTGCTACTGCCATTTATATCAGTCGACTTCATTTTCAATGACCACCAGTGTGTAGAGGAAGTTCAATTAAAATTGAGATATAAAAGGGCATGCCACGGCATCATCGAGCTTTTGATTGTTTGTTGATTGGAGGATCCGTAGATAAGTTCAGTGTTCGGACTGGGTACAGAAGCCGTGTACCCGTACCCAATTATCGGATACTACGAAATGCTGTACCTATACCCATACCCGAGTACCCGGGTTAATTTTTTTAGTACCCGTACCCATACGTGAAACTAAAATGTAGTACCTGTAACCACAATTTATCCGTACCCGTAATGTACCCAAAACCTGTACCCGAGTACTTATTGTTTGTAACCGGGTATTACTTGGGTACTGCAGGGTTTGCTGATTGAAAATGCTCGACGATATTTACCTGTCCTTTCGAAAATACCAAAAATTTCCAATTTGTTAAAATTTTGCCCACCATTAAAAAATGTCCGAGATTTTCGTCATTTTCCCTATGAATTAAGTGCATCCTATTTCAAGTTGTTTAAAAAAATCATTTAAAGTCATTCATGTTTTATATTTAATAAACGATGAAGAAATTCAAATGGTAATAATAGTCAGATGAATGCAATTGAATACATTTTCGTGAATCGGTTGCTGAACAATTATTGTATGGTGTAAGGATAACCAGTTTGGACGAATTATTTAATACCAAACTGTCCATAATCAAAAAAAAATTTTTTTTTAAATTTTTTTAAATGGCTTAACTAATTCATATTTTTAAAAATAACAGTAATGATTATTTTAAATAATCGAAAAATCAATAATTTCAATTTTTCAATTTTTATTGATTGTAATATGCAATATATTGAATGTTACTACTAGTATATCATTTGCCTGACGAAGAGTAAAAGCTCGAAACGTTGCTGCGAATAAAATATAAGCCTTGTGTTAAAAAGTGAACCTCTACCTTTATTTAATATATTATATATATTTCACTTCGCGTCTTTAACTAATTATCTCCATAATCAAAAACTTTCTTTAAGACTTCGACAGCGTCTAAAACAATAGCTCCTGACTATATGATTTTCTCAAAAATTCTTTAAAACAAGTTCAATTATTACAAAATAATATATTTGAACCGTGTTTAGAAAATATTATATGGATAATTTTAGTTGACCATCATTTTTCCAGGTCAAATATTGTGGTTTCAGAGCGTAAACATAGGAGCAAGATTGAATATTTATTTTGTATAGGTTTACAAAACAAAAATTCCTAAGAGATTTCTCACATTTGTGGTGCCTGAGAGGGCAATTTTTGGCCAAGTTAGACTAAATTAGA
Source organism: Allacma fusca (assembly GCA_947179485.1). Classification (NCBI taxonomy): domain Eukaryota; kingdom Metazoa; phylum Arthropoda; class Collembola; order Symphypleona; family Sminthuridae; genus Allacma; species Allacma fusca. The sequence continues at coordinate 42,885,302 of OX359248.1, read as the reverse complement.
CTCAAATTGATTGAAATCTAAATATTACCTACAAGGAATAATACTGTCCAAAATTGTATGGATTTCTAAAATTTCTTAAATATTTAATTCAATAAATGACCGAAATGACCAAAGTGCCATTAATGCCCTTGGCATTTTCAAATGGCCAACACTGGATATTTGTATCAATAAGAAACGGATCTGGTTCGAAGCTAACAAATGCATATTTATTCACAACTTATCTCATAATAAGTTCTAAAATAATTTTAATGTTAGGCTTTCAATGAAGCTAATTAAATTTGATATGATGAACTTGTCCGTTGAAATTCTTCTTTGATGAGCTACACCATACTGGTAGAAAAATAGACTATCTGCCTGATTCTTTACGTTTTATTTCCGTTACGTCCGTATTACGTTAGATTCCCAGGAGGAATCATTAGATGCGTTAAAATGCAATAACCACCAGTAATCAGAAATGCAAAGAAGCCTCGTGGGCCTTTTACTGATACTAGCAAAGCAGGTTTACGCCCAATTCCACGTCTTAGCCATATCTATCCATCCCAGTAGGAATCCTAGAAGTACCCAAAAATACCCGGGTACAGCATGCACGGATACAGATATTTACATAATGATACCAGTATCTACTGGGTACTACCCGATTGCCCTTGAGTGAGTACCCATACACATACCCGTAACTTTACCCACTTTATTATCTAAAATCCAGAGCACCCGGGGTAGTACCCGCGTATTTTTGAGTACGCAACTTCTGTACCCGGGAAGTACCCATACTTGTACCCGTACCCATTTACCCGAGTATTACCCGTACCCAGTCTGAGCACTGGATGAGTTTATTGAATGAATCTACTATGCTTCAAATTATAGAAAATATTTTGTTTTGTACAAAAGTGTTTAACTCTTTTGAAATAGTAAAAACATTGGACCAACTGCCCATGGAAGGGCAAACAATAGTGACCAACTGCCCATGGAAGGGCAAACAATAGTGACCAACTGCGTAGAAATAGGGTAAAGCTTTGGCGAATTACCCAGAAATCGACAAATATTTGCGGTCAGCAACTTTACGAATGACCAAATACTCCGTTGGGTCAGCTTGCCCAGCGTCCCTGGATCGAGGGTTTTTTCCTCACCCTTGAGACAGATGTACATCGGGTCTGGAAAAAGTTCCCTAACCTGCGAACTCGGTTAGACGGGGAAGTGACACGTCATAGTCGGGGATTTTAGATACCGGGGAAGTCGGAAAATTTTTGGTTTGGCTGGCGGGGTGTTCGGGAAAACTCGATCAAGTCGTAAATTTTTTGGAAATTTGGCTGGCGGGGCCGTCGGGAAAAATCGACGCAGTCGGAAATTTTTTGAAAATTTAGCTGTCGAGGTCGTCGGAAAAACTCGACGCAGTCGGAAATTTTTTGGTTTGGCTGGCGGGATCTTCGGCAAAACTCGATGAAGTCGGAATTTTTTAAAAAATTTAGCTGGTGGGGTCGCCGGGAAAACTCGACGCAGTCGGAAATTGTTTGGAAATGTTTTGTGGCGGGGTCGGCGGGAAAACTCGACGCAGTCGGAAAAATTTGGAAAATGGAAGTCGGAAAATTTCGTGTTTGAGGCGGGGAAGTCCCAATTTTGGTTAGTCGGGTGTTTGGAACTTTTTCCAGACCCGATGTACATATGTATAAATACACAATACTTAATGAGTAACATATAAGTGACATTTTGGGTATCAAATTTTGATAAATTTGTGGTCGAATATTGGCAACCTGTTTGTAAAATTTGGGTTCACTTGAACTAATATATCAGTAGGTAAATTTTAGTGTCCATATGAGTCGATTTTGAAGGGAAAAGTGGCAAATTTTGTTGAAAACAATTTCAAATTGTATTTGTAATTTTTTGGTAAAGATAAATAATGTATAGTTAAAATATGGTAATACAAAATGGGGTACGTACTTGGTCAAATATGGGTTTTTGGTTTAAACATGATGTGCGTGTTAGATGAAAAATGTATATATGTATTTTGAATAAAAATGAGCAAAGTTTAGATTAATATCAGACAAGCACATTTTGGCTAAAACAAATATTGTAAATTTTGGATATAATACGGATAATATAATGGGGAAGAATTAGTACATTTTCGATCAAAACATTGGTTAAATTTAGAAACATTTGGGTACCCCAAGTGAATTTTAAATTCAGGTTAATATCATTGAATGGTTTAATTTTCCATTTAAACCCTAGAACAAATTTAATATGTACATACATGGCATATATGTACGTACTGGACAATATGCTCTGAATTAGCGAAGAAATAAGTTTATAGAACACAACTATACACGAGACCTTTCAGTCCACCGTTGCTTACCATTACCACAATATCGGTACTTTCTTTGGTTTTCTACAAACACCTAGCATAGGAAATGCGCGCCGAATTGCGTAACACCCCCTAGTAAACACTGAAAACTGGCCCTGGGTTGGGCCTTCAATGTTTTTCGCGGCTACATACTGGCAAAGGGTGACCACTGGCTACCCATTAGCAAGGCAAGAAATTTTATTTAAATGATTCTGGCAAAGTTCGGTTAGACTTATGGCTCTAGTGGCAAATTTTTTCATGGCACAAAATTGGTGAGATTTACACGGCCCTTTGCCGGAATAGTAAAGAAAAAGTTCTGGCATAATTTAAGTTCATATTTTGCAATACAAAATAATATTTATCATTGCCATCACGTAACCGGACCTGGACCGATACTCTTTAGCCGCGTTTCCAACGCGTACGTGCAACAGCGCATTAGGAAGAAATAATCGAGTGAGTGATCAAAGTGTTCGTTAGAAGTATTGTAAAGACATGCTGAAAGCTTCATCGTAAATTTCACTGCATTCCGCTACAATGAAGACTTGTTATTTCATTGTTGATTTTCAGAAAGAAAAAAGTGTTGAGGCGGTGCCATCTAATTGGCTTTTCAATAATAGGACTAGGTGTCATTGGCCATTAATTAATGATGAAATCGAAGTTACAAACTTGATACAAAAGTGTGAAGAACCATCAGCGTGCCCCACTATCTCCTGGAAAGTGTATAATTACAAGTACAATTTGTTATCATTTATAAATATTCGGATACTATCATTCATTAATATTTGCTAATTGTTTCTTCGTGCCAACGTAAATATAGGAATGATTGTTTAAAACTAACTTAATTATGTTCAATGATTATGAAAAATAAATGCGATCGATAGGTCATTTTTACAATTACGAGGAGGCTCAAAAGGCGGCGGACAAGACAGTAAATAATCTAAGTTACAGAGTCGGAAGGACTGTCCAACGACATTTCAAAGCGAAGACTTCGGAAACGAATAACTGCTAATTCTTTGTGGGCAGCTGGAGTTCCGCGTCAAGAAATATCGGAAAGTGGTCAGAGTTCATCCAGCGTAGATTTGGGTCCACAGGTCATTTCTGGTGAGGAGCAAGTAATCAACTACCCAGAAAAATTTTGCAGTGGTGTTGCATCACAGTTGCCAGAAAATATTTTTATGTATTCCGGTTCTCAAGATTTGCCAAGAAATCGTAAGTTAAAACTCATATCGCTGGTACTGTTTTAAATGGAACAGTGAGTGGACCGTATCACGTATGTGTTAAGTGTGTCAAGATAACTACTGTATGTAGCGTGCTCTCTATAAATCATAAGTATTACAATTTTCAGAACCTTTATTGCTGAATGTAGAAGATGAGGTAGATTTTTCGAATCAACCTGAGCAACGGGTAATTACAGAGTGGGCAGTTCAAAACAATTCCTGGAAGTAATTTCCAAGATAGACAGCTTAACACTACAATTTTAAAGTTAAGTTACCGGACAATTTTTTCAAATTAAATATTTATCCCAATTAAAACAAATGATCTGTGATTAGTGTTTAAAGTTAAATGATATACAAGAAATAGTTAAACAAAAAAGGTTTGGTTAATTTTGAGAAGCTGGTTTTTCCTTATTATTATAGAATTTCAGGGAGTTTTTGCAAAGGAGATTATTAAGCTCCAGCAAGAGGTTGCATATGTTTCCAGAATCGTCACTCAAGGGTCTACATCGATCTTCACAGACAAGACTGAACTTGGCCTTTCGTTGCCATTGAACGAAACAGAAGTATTCAGCGATTTGAATCAGTGGCTCGATTACAAATAAAATAAATTAAAATTTTTAATGAAGCTTGCCTATTTTAAAATAGCAAATAATAATTAGCATCGTAACAATTGTCCATTGCAAATGTTTTAATTCAGCTGGTAATGGGAAAGTGACTAATATGTTCAATAAATTTGCAGGTTAATTTTCTCAAAGGAATTGGAGGTGAGGACCTGAAAATACAAGTCCGGCGTATAGTTGAACGAGTAGTAGGGGCCAATTTAGCCAATTCCATGACATTTGGTGGAATCAAAGACAAAATTGCATCCAAACACTGGATAGTTGCTAGCAAACTTCGTATAATTACTTTTTGTTCAGGTTTTGGCAGTTTTCGGTTAGGTAATATCAAATCTCACATCGATATATTTACATCTGCTGTTCGAAAAATCCCTGAAGACTCTAATCCGTCAGAGGCTGCCGTTGAAAAAATAATACAACTTTGGCTTCTAGGATCAGGTGACCGAAATGGCGGAAGGACACAGCGTAGTAAGAAAGCACAGCAATAATGATGGTTCAAATTACTTTCAAGGCACTTCGAAACGTACCAAGCAGAGAATAGAACTCTTCAGTTTCCAAACTTCTTTCAAGAATTCGAGAAACCCGCACCGAAGCAGATTCGTACCTCTATTGCCCCCATTAAAAATAATTATTGTAGTGTATCGTATAATTCTAGTGTACCGGATGTTGCGGTAGCAACTTTTTATGATACTTCTGGAAGTGGAAGATGTAGTTCGGATTCAGATATTGAAGAATATAGTAGTAAGTATAGTTTTAAGGAGGATTTAGTTCACTGGGCGTGTATTAACGATATCACTCAACTATATGCAAACGCTGAAAAAAATGATAAGATCTAAAAATCATTTTGTTAAACATATTGTTCATTGGGTAATTGAAAAAGAATCTCAAGTTTTTAAGCAGTCCAGTGAATCAGAGTTAAGAAACGGGTTCGTAAGTAGCTCGAAGTAGTCCAAGTTTTATATCAACGATATCTTATTATCTTTATCTGAAAGTAATAATTGTTTTATTACTAATGACTTTAAAATTGTTAAACTGACAAATCTCAGTAATGCAGCAAATGGTTTTGTTAATTGCAAATATTTTGTTAATTTAGAGTTACTCAGTAATTTCCCTGTTAGAAGTAGCTTACTGTGTGTTTTTTGTCACAAAGCAAAAATGTGTTTGCTTACCGCAGTTAGGGAAGCAGAACAAATTCATTTGTATTCCAATGACAACTGATATTAACCACGATTTGTAATTTTTAAATTAAATACATTATTTGCTTGAATAAAATGTCATAAAGAAAAGTTAACGTATCATGTAAATATTAATTGGATGATATAGTGGGACTGTCAAAATCAACAAAATATTTCCATAGTGGCTCCATCGGGATAACTAAATGGCTAGCGGTATCATAATAACGTCATGCAGCCGTCACTGTACCATTATGTGCCCATTAGAGCTTCCAATGTGTTCAACATTTTTGTTCCGTACGAAATTCCGTTCCGTTCCGAAACCTACAAATAATATTGTTCCCGGTTCCGTTCCGGCTGTCGGGATATCGGAACATTTGAACTGACACCGTTCGGAACAAAGGAGTAAAGTATTTTTTCCGTTACAGATTGTGTTCCGTTCCGTATTATGCAAGTTTTTCCGTTCCGAACCCGTTCCGTTCCGAAATATCCCAGAATTTTTCACAACATATACGTGAAATGCGTGTACAAATTACTGGCAACTTAATATATGTACATGATATACTTTTAATAGATTGGATGCTAGGGAATGCTATTATTTAATTATATAAAATAATATTTAATAATAATTAGGCCACATAAAAAGAACTACTGTGCAGTATTATAAAATTATTGTTAATTATTTTTTAGCAATAAATATTTGTAGCGTGTGGACTTCAATGGCCTAACAGTGTTAATTTCCTGCAAGCTTGCTTCATTGCTGCTAATAATTTCGATTTCAGAATTTTCATTTCAAGAAAAATCGTCCATGCCCATGTTTATTAAACAAAATTAGTTATTCTGTTGATTTTCATGGAAAAGGATACTCGCATTACATATAAGCATTTGCGTAAATTAAATCTGTGTTCATTCAATTTCGTTATTTTGGCAAAAAACTGCTTACAAGCCAGAGCGATAAGAAATGTGTTTCCATTCTAGTTGAACGATGGCGCGACACTTCAGAAATTGTACCGGGATCGGTTCGGAACGGAACAGAACAATTCCGCTTTCCGGTGAAATAAATTATATGGGACATTTTTCGTACCGATGCTCTGAACCGTCCCGGTCCCGATATTATCGGTACAAGTGCTCATGTTCCGGTTTTGTCCCGATTCAATGACGGAATCAAAAAGAATGTTCCGAAATTGTTCCGTTCCGTTTCCGAACACGGAACTTCGGGATTTCGGAAACCCGAAGGAAGCTCTAGTGCCCATTTTATCATACAATTCGCCACCATTACGTTGCCATTGCCAAACAAATGTTCTTCGCCAACACAGGGCCAGAATTTCGCCGCGCGACAAAGTCGGTAAATGACCAGCAGAGGTTTCATTTAATGGCCCATTCCTGGCCCTCATAATGTTGGTTTACTGGGCCTTTATATGTTATTCATAAGCAAGCACGAGCTCGAATTAACAATCGAGGCTTTAATTTTTTTTATGGAAAAATTTTTCTCGGGAATTAATGTAAGAAGTCTTCTTCCTAGCATCATAAGCAAAAGCGAAAAAAGTTTAAGCAAACAAAAATCTGATCTTGACCGTTTTTCATAGATAGTGTGGTGTTTTATCAGGTCCCAGGTTTTATATTTCCGAACTCAAGAAAAATAAAACTAGTTGTCATAGTCACATCTATAATACCATAATCATTTATCCTCCCTCTAACTAGCACAAGGGAATCAGTCATAAAATATTTGTTTATCATATTATAATATACTCTTCATTTTGTCACAAATTTAGTTCCGGAATTAAAACAAATTACATCACTGACTTGGGTCAACATTTATTGTCACCTGACCAAGAAATAAGCAAATTCGTTTTATTCAGAATGTCAATATCTTAATTTTTTATTCCCACAAGTTATTTTCAGACAATGTTTTGATGCTAATTTGTAGTCAATTTTATGGGCTTTGCAAGGAGTTTTAACAGGTGGAATTCTAATGGGAATAGATTGTAGCCTTCGACACTTTAATCTATGCGCTGAGCTGTTCTATATTGATGTGTACAGATACGTTCGTTGTGCTTTCACCATCATTGGCAGAGAGTATAAAATTGAGAGGCTGCCCATTGAAATCTCCAGCGAGAAAAATATAAACATCATAGTGATCTAAACGTGAGCCTGATTCTATTCTTACGGGTGCAAACTCAATGGTGGTTGAATCTGAGACTGAAAATACTAAATTATTGTTTTCCGGCAAGAAGTCTTTATCAAATACTTTTATTGGATTATCCCCATTTATTGGCTCGCCTTTCACGGGATTCTTTAGCGTGTAGGAAATATCTGTCTCTTCAAATTCAGGTGCTTTGTTGTTTTTGTCCAGTACATCAAACAAAAACATTAGGTAAGTTTGTCCCACGACACTTCCACACTGTACCTTATAATAAATTTCTATATTTGGTGGTGTGTAATCGCAACCTTAAAATCAACACATTACAAGCGGTTATTGTTCAAACCATTAAACTAATCTTCCAATATTATCTTCGATGACCAGATACTGCCAATGATATGTATGTACGTACAAATAATTGTTTGTAGATACTTACCGTGACAACCATTCATGAAATAGTCTGCTAAAGCTTGTGTAGGGGATATCTCTATCGCAGATTTGTCGGCGTTCAAATTAGCTGTAAAAAAATTGTTTACGGCTCCATTCGGGTACAAAACTGTAACACCAGTAACTCCTACCGCTGCTCTTGTTCTAATTAAATGGGCGGAAAGAAATACAGATTAAAAACAGTTAACCCTAGATTATCCAATGGTAGCATAGATTAATACTTGCACAATACAGAGGTTCCAATGAAGCCTCTAAGAATAAGTAACATCACTACAAATATCTACTTACGCTTCAACGATCGGTTTTCCCGTGGGTATATCCTCATCAATACTGATACGGCGTATAGGCAAATTAGAAACACTACATTCTAAAGACAGACAATAATGGATGATGAACTTCAACGTAAGGACTTACGCTTTAATAATGAATGTCTACTAATAAAGTACATTTATTCTTGGGCAGTCTTTAATTTGACTTAAAAGTTTTAATTTACCTTGACCACGACTAGTTTTGACAAACACAGCTACGATCATGAAGAATCCGGGTAAAAGTAACAGTTTCATGTTGACACGAAATATAAGCTACTGAAGATCCAAGAAGTGGTATCTAAAATTAGAGTAAGCTAGTAGCCTATAATTGATGCAATGGAATGGAACTGGAACCACCGTTCTGCTTTGTGTAGTCTTAAATATTAAAATAATTATTATATTTGATCATGACTTCGCTCTCGACCCAGCTGTTTAACGTCGTAGTCCCGCATTGTTTAATCTCGGCTGATTAGATACTTTTCCTAGTAAATATGTTTCCGTGGAACGGACGTATGTATTGTTACGTAAATTCAAAATTTCGGTGACAAATTCAAAACGTGACACAAAGTTAATAAATATTTTTGAAATATGTCATGACGAACAAAATATGTTGTTGAGTTTTTAAATCTCACGTCGTATTTCTGATTCCTGCACCCGAAACATTTGATCACTCTTGTGCTGGTGATTTCTGCACATGCATTTAATACATGTGATTATGGAGGTTCCCAGATAAAACATTTCCAATATTCTGTATAAATTTGTGGATGCATATAAATCTATATTTTATGGAGATACCCAGCTCTTGGATTATCTTTCTGTTGACCAACCCTTGACTTAACAGTAAAGTATGAAAAAATACGATTATAGTTATTTCGAGTTAATGGCTTTCCCAGAAATTCGAGGGGTAATCAATATCCATTATGAAGTGATAATAGGTTTGACTTCAATCATGTCTATCCTTTGAAGCAGAAAATAAATACTCTGGAAAAAACAAAGTAAGGAAATTTGATTGCCTTGTCATTACTTACAGAGTTTATTCAGTGTTGCGACCAAATGCAAATAATATTTGAAAATTCAATTTCAAATGTGAATCAAACCAAATACAAATAAACATTTTCTAATAAATTGGTTCATCGAATCAAATTCGGTTGTGTTTGTAATTTGAAATTGGTTTTAAAATACGGATGAACTTCAAATCAAATATGATTTTATCATTTGAAAACCAAATCAATTTCGAATCCAGATTGACTTAATGCAAAATTTGAATTTGAAATTGGTTTTGAACTTGGTTTTTAATTGTATCACATAGTCTAAAACATTGAAATCTTCTGGACTATTGAACGATCGATTTGGGGATTACTTACAAGCATTGCATTACTTGCATTTACTGACAATTACTTGCCACGTGTTTCTTACGATTAAAGTTGCGATCACGATTTCACTTGATTTCTAATACCACTTTTGCAGCACATCGTACCAGGTACCAAAATTATTATAAAATAAAATTCAAATTGAACAGGAAGATACTCAAGATCCAGCAGTTGACGAAACTCAACTAATTCATGCTCAAAATACACATCCATCGTCCACGACCATTTCAAAATCAAACATTAAGTTAACATACACAAGCAATTACTTACTAGTGTACAAACAATATGTTAAACAATCCACATACTTTTACTTGCACAACCAGTAATATGTTGGCACACCTAATTTAATAAAGTGCTTTTTTGTCCTTTCCTTTTTGATTCATGCTTTGTACATGGTAATTCAGGACTATTAAAACATAGTGGACATCCCCGAAGAAATGCCCACTAATGTTGAACCTGGACACAATGTTCTGTATAAAAGTGAAATGGACCGGCGTAATCTTGATTCAATGAATGAATTGGAAGCGTATTTAGCTTCGTCCAGTGCCGCTTCCTCATCTCTGAAAAATGGGGTGCTTTGGTGGTGGAAGTTTATTATTTGAATTAGAATTAATACACAATAAATAAGTTAAACTACTATTTTGGCAGCTTTTAACTTGTTTTACGACAATGAACACTCATTCCATAATGTGTCAAAAATATTTAGATTTGCTTAGGAGCTTCAACAACTGGTGTGCTTATTCGCATCAGGAACCGACTTATTGACTGAGAAAAGAATGGTAATGCATGCTGTTACTACTTAAACTTGTAAAAAGGCTTTACGCAGTTGTTAGCAAAATTCTCAGTGAGTTTAGTGAGTAGAATTGTTTGGCTGACTTATACTTAACCATATTCGCCTGTTTGGGCTAGCTGAAACTTGAAAAACCAAGTTTAAATCCAATTTCAAATCAAATTCAATTTCGGATAATTTGTTGATTTGAAATGCAAATAAAATTCGGATTCAAATGAAACTGCATTTGGTTTTTTCAAACCGGTTATTTACTCAATTGATTTGGTTTTTCAAATTCAAATCAATTTAAGAGGCGTGAATAAATTGCATTTGAAAACCGGATTCAAAATCAATTTCGGATTTGAAAATATTTGATTTGGTCGCAACACTGGTCTCGACCCAGCTATTTAACGTCGTAGTCCCGCATTGTTTAATCTCGGCTGATTAGATACTTTTCCTAGTAAATATGTTGCCGTGGAACGGACGTATGTATTGTTACGTAAGTTCAAAATTTCGGTGACAAATTCAAAACGTGACATACAGTTAATAAATATTTTTAAAATATGCCATGACGAACAAAACATGTTGTTGTGTTTAAATCTTTCGTCATATTTCTGATTCCTGCACCCGCAACATTTGATTGCTATTGTGCTGGTAATTTTTGCATGCATGTGGTTATGAAGATTCCGAGATAAAACATTTCCCACATTCTGTATAAGTTTGTGGATTTGTGCATATAATTCTACATTCTATGGAGATACCCAGTAGAGCATCTCGGGCGGTTAAAATTTACGGGTAAGCCCGCAAAAAGCCCTGCCCGCACGGGCTTCGAGCGGGTACGGGTAAAAATTATTACGTTTGACGGGTTACGGGCGGGTACGGTCTTTTCATCACGGTTAAAAAAGACCGTGAAAGCCCGTAAAAGCCCGTGAGAAATTCCATTAGTTGTGAACGCAGGAGCAGCGGTTGTGAATGTACATAGACTTGAATGACTTGAACGAATTTCAGACGTTTGCAATTTTAGCTTTCAAACAAACTAAGGCTTGGTGTACGATAAAGCATCACCCCGTGGGATATTTTAGGCCCGTGCTCGTCTGTACGACTGTTACTAAATAACAAAGCAGGTATGCAAGAAAAGTTTTCTTGCATACCTGCCTTTGTTATTTAGTAAGTTTCATTTCGCTCTTCATTACTGTGGAAAATTCCAATTAGTCTAGAAGATGAATCCTGCTAGTAGTTCAAGTATTTGTAATAAGAATCCAGAAGTTAACATTGTAATAAATTCAAGAACGCCACCAGAAGTGCTTACTAAAACCGAAATAGCAGCATAAGCTTTTGTATTGCCTTCTTAATAAACAAGGTAGTTTAACGACTGTATGTAACAGCCAAGAACACCAATATTTTAAAATACAGTTTTTCAGTATTTAAGATGTATGGTATTTGCGGGCGGGCTACGGGCTTTTTTTAATTTTGCGGGCCGGGCCGGTCTTTTTCGATAAACATTAATTTCGGACCGGGCGGGTACGGGTAAAACGTTACGAGCCACGGGCGGGCACGGGCCTAAAATATCCCACGGGGTGATGCTCTAATACCTTGCTCTTGGATTATCTTTCTGTTGACCAACCCTTGACTTTACAGTAAAGCATTAAAAAATACGATTATATTTAATTGCTTTCCTAGAAAATCAAGGGGTAATCAATATCCATTATGAAGTGATAATGGGTTTGACTTTGATCATGCCTGTCCTTTGAAGCAGAACCAATACAAAGGAAAAAATTAAGTAAGGAAATTTGATTGCCTTATCATTACTTACACAGTACAATATGAAATTATGTACAGTAATACAGATATAACAGCATGTTTAAATGATTTATTAAGCGATTTAAAAAATCATCTACAGCATACCATCGGTGAGGAGGCAAACCAATCTAGATGCATTTTCGATTAGTATCAAAAATGATTTACATGCAGTTCTACTAAAAGCAAAGTGAACTCAGAATCGAAGTATTAAATTTTAGAAGCAGTAATTTATTCTAAAAGAGAAATGAACTACAACAGCAATTATAACATTTTGGATTAATCAATTCTAACCCATTGCTAATAGCTTTTTCCTGCGGCATAAAATCCGTGTTAAAAGTCTTTAGAAGATTACCGTGGAATTGATTAGCGGGTGATTCGGCTTTCGTTGAAAAGGTCGCTCAATAGGGAGCAGGTACTTGAAAATCTGTGCTATTAAGACCTGCATCATGGAGCATTGCATTAAGGGAGAACAAAATATGCATTATGTCCCCTGCAATCAGATGCTAAACCAAAAAATCTATGGGTGGGCCTCCAGTATGTAACACCTTGATTAATACCACTACTTGGATTCTTAATCCGTTACATTTAACTATGTAGTAGTCCCGCATAATTGCTTTAATATCTGGAATCTCGTGTAGTGTTTATAGATCCCGAAAAACAGATTACTTAGAATGTTTGTCAAATTTCGTTGCCCATGGGACGACGAATTTCCAAAGCTTTTAAATAATTATTACATTTTTTAAAATTCCTGTCCACTGCGATTGAAAATTTGTTAAAATCGATTTTGAGGCACCGATGAAGTACTTTAAAAAACACTGGGTTGACTTCGATCTCGCACGGCACATATCACAATCAGTCAATATCAACTCATTGAAATTATTTTAATTGATCTACAATTTGAATAAGTCATTCCAACCAAAATTTCGAAATCCTAGTCAAAGTTTTATTAAACTTTTTAAATCCACCAAATCTTCGACCAAAATTTAACATTTGTTTGCACCAAGGAGTCATCTGAGATTTGACAGAGCTGCTTCCAGGTAGGAAAAAATCAAGATCCCGAACCTGTCCCTTAGAATCCGAGTTAATATCCGCACCTGTCATGTAGTTTTGGGTCAGGTATTGCTTGGCTACCCGTACCTGAAAAAATACCTGACGTGCGGATCTCAAAACCGACCCGAACTTGAACCCGAACCCGACTTTCACGTATTTCAGCGGAACAATCTTATAAACAAAAGTTCTATTACAATACTTTATTAAAGTAAATATAACTTATTCACAAATGGCGTTAAGTTGCAAATTCGTAAATCTGTATTAATTTAAAGTGACGAGCAGCACAAAAGGAATGGAAATAGCCAATATAAGCTTCCCGAAGCGTGCTCTGAGCGATGACATCAGTACGAGACCGAAGAAAATCATCACGCCTTTCAAATTGTAACCAAGTCTTATGGCACAAGCATACACGAAATAGATTCCAATTTAATGATGTTTGCTACAACTTTAAGGCTATATCATAGAATTAATTAGCATATGTGGTTGTTTGTTAATTTAATTGATATGGAAGCTCTCATGCATCACTAACCCCTACATGTCCTTCAGCCATGTGAGCAGGGTTGGGGGGTTTTTTGGTTTAAACCGGTTTTTTTTGTTTAAACCGTTTTTTTGTTTAAACCGGTTTTTTTGGTTTAAACCGGTTTTTTTTGTTTAAACCGTTTTTTTGTTTAAACCGGTTTTTTTGGTTTAAACCGGTTTTTTTTGTTTAAACCGGTTTTTTTTGTTTTAAACCAGGTTTTTTTGGTTTAAACAAATTTTCAATCCAAAACATTCTTTAATTTGCAAAAACATGTGAATTTGAACAAATTTACTTATTTCCCAAACTCAGTATCACAAAGCATTAAATATTCAATAATTTAGATATAATTTTAACGAAAAATTTGCAGCATAAACATAAGTTTGGCATTTTTCATTTTACAAACGATTCCGAATTTCTAAATGTACAAGACTAAAAGCTAATAGTATTATTTACTTCACTAAAGTTTAACTACACAATATCACAGTAACTGCACAAGTTTTGTGCACGACGAAATATAAGCATTTTGGATTGAAAATATTAAAATTTTAGGTGTTTGGTTTAAACCATTGGTTTTTATAAAAAACGTTTGGTTTAAACCAAACCAACCCTGCATGTGAACCTACATTAACGTTCAGTACAGCTTGAGAATTTCATTCACATGAACTTAAATGTATTTTGAATTCGGCGTACCAAACTTGTACTTGATATTGACCTCAGGTATGTTTTTTAAACCGAACTTGATCGTAACCCGACCAGTACATTCAGGTGCGGATCCTTGATCTACCCGCACTCGACCCGAATCTCCGGTGTGTTTTTGGAGCTGACCCGAACACGATCCGACGGGTATTTTTCAGGTACTACCTGATACCTGCAAGCAGATCTGCTTGGCACCTCTTGAGGACAAATTATCTTTTGGTGAAGTTTTTGAATGAAATAATAAAATTCAAATTCGTTCTCACCGGTGTTCAAAATTTTTTTTTTGAACTATCTCTTCTTTATTCTACCTATCTTTTGTTCAAACATACATACCAATTGTACTAACACAATATGAATTTTAGATACAAATTATTAAATTTTGGGGACAAAATTTTCCCCGACCGACCGGGATGTTAGGTATGTATATAGAAATTACATAAATTAGTTAAGTCTCACATGAATAATTAATTAAGTTGTGCAATACACAACCTTAGGTTAAGTCAGTTCAAAGTTACTTCAACACTTATTGTAAAGGTGCAATGTAAGCACTTCCCATCGGCTAAAGCCGACGAGTGTCAACGTCCCGTTACATCCGTTATGATGTAACGTCTAGACTTAAGATTGTAAAAATAGGCTCAAGTAGCCACTTGTTAAGTTTAAGATTCTTCCAGACTCTTCAGTGAATAACTGAGAGTCATTCCAGTAACACCTATTTTTAGTTGTTAATCTTCATTTCCTTTTTCTTTTGATTTCAATTATAAATAAAAGCAATTAGTCTTCGGATTAATGTAAAATCACACTCAATCGTTTATTCATAATCATTCCTTTCATCAGCACGATTTCCAATTATTTACAATTTCTCGACAGTTACATAAGTAAATAATCCAGGAGTTAGGATTTCATGGTATGACCATAACCTACTCTTTCACTACAAATTTAGAGCTTCTAATGGGGACGGAATTTCCCTTTCAACACCATATTTAAAAATTTCTGTCTCCAGGACAGTCTCGAAAATCTGGACACTGGGTTAAATTTATGTCCCGTACCGAAATAAATCTGGCTGACCATTACCCAATTCCCTTTGTCAGTGTCATTGACATCACACATACTGGCGGCCATATGTACATCCCGGCGAAGCGCGTTGTTTTCCGCGCGCCAAGGGGGTGATGTCCACATGGTTGGTAATATTATGTAAGAGGATGATGACGACTAGTTGAAGGTTGCCAGGACCTGTCATGAATTACAATATAGGAAGGTTTAGCAAAGGTAAACACAAACTTGTTGTCATTCGCCAAATTTTGGTGCAGCATCTGTAAATATCATGCAAGTTGTGCTATTTGTGGGATTACGAATTTTAAAAGGCATATTTCGACGGAAAATCATGAAAAAACGTTATGTGCCTGAGTCAAGCTAATTTGAAACTAGAATTTAACGAAAGATTCTACGGCACTAAAATGACACGTCTTCTTCGGCATATGTGCGACACAGAAAAATGTGAAAAAGTGGTAAGTTTCAGACTCTAACTTTCCCAAACTTTAAAGTTCCTGTGCTTAGTGATTTTTTGTTTCTCGATATTATATATCAATTTTATTGGAAGCAGCAGTGAAAGCCATGAGCATTGAACTAGACGCAGATAAGCTGATTGACGAATATGCAATTCTTACGAAGTTTGCTAATTCACTGACTACGTAAGAAAAACAGTCCTTGACTATTGTGGAAAAATATGGAAATTTTTTACAACTATTGACGGCAAAAGTCCACAACTTTTAAACTGATATCATTTTTATTCAGTATGAACTGTGCAACTGTGAGGCTGAAAGAATTTTTTGAATGCAGCAAATTTGGACCCCACAAAGAATGAGACCATTATTTGTAGTTAACATAGATACTTATTTAACCCAGTTCCAAACCCTGTTCATATTTTTATATTAGTTAGTTACAAGGTACTCTATTACCACCTTGTAGCCCCATCTAAATAAAGCCACATTTAAATATTGATTGAAATCCCTTTTGAATCTAGCACCCTCCAATTGTGCTGAAATATCTGAAAATTAGCTACTTTAATTTCAAGTATTAAAATATTAAAGAACAGTGCACGTCCTCACATTCATATGGTACCATACTGTTGATTAAAACTACTTGTATGTATATGCGATAATCATTTCTCTGTTAGTGATTGATTAACTATCCGCATTCAAAACTATTAGTTTACAGGTTTCAAATTCTATAAATTCATTATATTGTAATTTCACAGTGCTTGCTGTGCGAAGTTGTAAGTTCCGTTGTAAAATACCATGCTAGTTGTAGGTTTCGTTGTACAATATTACTCTAATAGTAGGTTTCGTTGTATAATGTTACTCTAATAGTCGGTTTTGTTGTACAATGTTATGTATATTGTAATTTTATAGCAAAATGCTATGCTAACTGTAAGTTCCGTAGTAAAATGATATGTTAATTAAAAGTTTAGTAGTTAGATGCGACACTAATTCTCGTTCGCGCCACTGTCGAGTACGGACGTGCTTTTGCTCCTCTCTGAAGGATAATTTCGGAAAAGTCTTTTTCGCATATTAAAGGAAGTGTTGAAAGGATCTGCAACCCACCAGGATCATGGAAAACCAAAAGGATGGTGCCAAGGCCCAAGGTAGGTGCAGATCTCTCAACACTTCCCTCTTATTGTTGTTTAATTGTTGAGAGTTGTGTATGTGTGTGCGTGTTGGAGTGGACGGCATGGTTTTTTCTGTGCTGCTGTATAGGAGACCCTGCACATTCGACACGAGGGCGACATCTATGGAGACTCGCCCAAGTCAGCGAATGTGCGGTGACTCACTACAGCCGCACAGATGCCTCAGCGTTCACTCAAATTGACACAGGCACCAGTCTAGCAGTCCGCTGCTATGTTGTGATTTCTCACATATGTTGGCACAGATGGGCATTTAATTGTAGGATGCACTCTGTACCCCTAATACTCTACTGCAATAATAATCTCAAATATTTGTTATTACTTACTGTAGATATGGAATTCAACCCCCTCTCGCCACTGACCTCAGAGGAAATGGAGGTGGTTGTTCCGGATGAGGCTGTTGCCTCACTGTTAGCTGACTCTGGTGTTCCAGATCCGGCTCAAACCAATGTTGAGCAGGGAACGGTTTCGGAAGCTATTGGTCAGGAGACATCAACTCCTGGTACTAGTTTCACCCGTGTTCCTAGTTCAGAGGTCAGGAAGATGACCAGCAAGGATAGGAGGAGATATCTGAAACAACTCAGTATCGAGAAGAAGAAATCTACTCCCACACCGTCAACTCCTACCGTGACGGACAAGCGCCCTCATCCGAGTGGCTCTGGTTCTAGCGCTGAGGAGTGTGGCAGGAAAAGTAGGAAGTTCGGTAGAACTGACCTGCCAACACCACCATCTGCGCATTCTTCTGGAGTCGGCTGTAAAGTACCTCCGAAGGATGCAGCCAAAACAACTGAGGTTAATGTTGAGACGCCTCTGCTCCCTGATTCCACCATAATTACCTTTGCGGGTGATCATGAAGGGAAGAAGATAAGTGCAAAGGCTTGCCAACACTTTACCTTGGAGCTTTATAAGCGGTATGATGATGGAGTTAGTCAGGGGGTCATTCTTCAAATGAGGGAGCCCACACTAACTCCAAACGGTCGTATTAGAGTTGATTGTTTCAACTCACATACCTATGATTGGGTGACCAATCAATGCCCCAACGTAAAGTGGGTGAGTCATTATGGGACTCATACCTTTACGGCTTGGAAGCCTACGGAAGCTCCCTCTGAGCAATCAGAGAAGCTTACAACCTTCTTCACCCGTGCTAATGGTCCAGCGCTATCGTTTCCTGAGTTTCTGAAAAGACTCAGGACTCAGAATCCTGGTCTTAACACGGTGAGATGGAGGGAAATGTGGGTTGCGAACTCTCTTCCTGGGGCACCACTGCTAGGTTGCAGTAGGATCATTGGTGTTGATCCTTCCTCAGTGGAGTTTTTGCGTATCAAAGACTTCACGCTTTTCTACAGCGTAGGTACAATACGCTTTGAGGAAAGAATGAAGAAAAAGGAGCGCAAAAAGGCTGATGTGTAACTGCGGTGCAACCATCCTTTATCCTCCAAAATAATAAATGTGTGTATCTTCTAGGTCAACTCCTGGGTCAAGTAACATGGGTGTATCTATTATAAATACTCCCCATGTCTACACGACCCAAATTAACTTGCATCACTGTCGTGATGCGTCAACTTCACTAATGAATTGGCGCGACAGTCTATTGATGCAACAAAAGAATGCATTGCATTTGCACAGTAACAGCAATATCTCTGCTCATTCATTAATTTTTCTCATTCAAGAACCGTATTTGGTCAAATGCAAAATCTCTGGCCTTGGCAAAAGAGATCAAATTTTTGTTGGTACAATAAATGAGGCTCCTAGAGCCTGCATTGTAGTGACAAAAAATATAACCGCCACTCCTCTAACTCAATTTAATGATAGAGATCTGGTGGCTATATCAACTGTATGGAGAGGTGGGCTGATCATTTTTGCATCAGCGTATTGTCCTGGTGACTCACCCACCACTCCGAGTAACCCAATCACCGAGCTGGTGGAATACTGTAATGAGCTTAACATCCCTCTGATTTTGGGTGCCGATGCCAATGCACATCATACAGTATGGGGCAGCTCTAACATAAATTCTAGGGGGGAACAACTCCTGGACTTCCTATTAACCAACCATCTACAGACCTGCAATGTAGGTAATAAACCTACATTTGTAGTTGCCAATAGAGAGGAGGTTTTGGACGTTACTATAACTAACACATGGGCACACAATCTGATTCGACAATGGAATGTACTAGATCGGGAATCTATGTCTGACCATTTGTACATTGGATTCTTGGTATCCGCAGCAAAGCCACCCCCAGTAAAAGTCAGGAATATTAGGAAGGCTGATTGGGATATTTTTAACGTCAACTTAGCGGATAGATTAGAAGGCATTGAGTTGGAGGCTCCTCTTAGCAGTCGTGTGCTAGAGAATCAGGCCCAACTTATTACTTCATCTATCCAGTATAGTTTTGACCAGGCCTGTCCTCTGAAAGCAGTACATTGGAGGCAAAAAACAGTCCCCTGGTGGACAAATGAGCTTTCCGCACTCCGCAAAAGATCTCGCGGTCTCTACAGAAAGGCTGGTATCCCGGAAAACAGGGATCCAACTTCCTGGCAGAACTATAAAAAGTGCAGGAATAAATTCAAACAAGTTCTTAGAACGGAAAAACGGAAGTCCTGGCAAAGCTACTGTGCGAGTATAACAACTCTACCAGTGGCGGCCAGGATACACAAAATACTAAGCTCCGATACTCATAAGCTTCCTACTCGCTTGAAAGTCTCTAATGATGATTTCACGAAAGATGATAGCGAAGTATTAGATGAACTACTAGCTCACCACTTCCCCAGCTGTCCCATCCCTGCTACAACTGCATGGGATCATGACAAGTTGGATGTGTTGGAGCTGGATAATATAGTTAATCCAGATAGGGTGAAGTGGGCTATTCGCACCTTTGGCCCCTATAAAGCAGCTGGGGCTGACAACATCGCCCCGATAGTACTACTAAAGGGATTGGATGTTCTAAATCCGTACCTTTGTGCAATTTACAAAGGTTGCTTGTCGCTCGGATATGTTCCTCTTGAATGGAGGAAAGCTAGAGTGATATTTATACCAAAAGCAGGAAAAGGCAGCTATGAAAATGCTGCTGCATGGAGACCTATCTCACTTTCCTCGTTTTTACTGAAGACGCTGGAGAGACTAGTTGATCGTCACATAAGAACGCCACAACTACAACACTCTTTGCGTTTACATAAACAATTTGCTTATCTTAGAGGGACGTCCACTGAAGCTGCTCTCCATCGGCTGGTCAGCTATGTGGAAAAGGCCCTACAAAATAAGGAAATTGTCATTGCAATTTTTGCTGACATTGAGGGTGCCTTCAATAACTTGTTATTTCAAGCAATGCATAATGCCTTGAACAGAGCTGGAATTGACCATGCAATCTGTCGATGGATAGATCACATGCTGCAATCCAGAATTGTCTGTTCCACGTTGAGAAGCTCTTACAAGGAGAGACGGGTAGAGCGGGGAACACCACAAGGTGGTGTACTTTCACCTCTAATCTGGAATCTCGTCATGGACGAACTTCTCTATTTGCTGCAGACCAGATTGCCATCCGTCTTGTCACAAGGATTTGCTGACGATGCAGTTCTTGCTCAAGCGGGGAAAGACTTTGCCATATGTGCGGAAAGAACCATAAAGGGTCTAGGCATCATTGACTCATGGTGTTCACGCACTGGCCTCAAATTAAATCCCAATAAAACGGGAGCTGTAATTTTCACCAGGAACACACGGTTGAGGATAAGGAGCTTAGTCTACCGTGGGAACCAAATATCTATTCTACCTAGCATTAGATATCTAGGAGTAATGCTAGACAGTCATCTCACATGGAGAGCGCACTGTCTCTCCATTGCAAGTAAGGCGAGCTCATCATTACTCACAATCAGACGCTTGGTGGGCAAGAGATGGGGCATTAGCCCAAAGATTGCCAGATGGATGTACACAGCAATAGTAAGACCCATTCTGGAATATGCTGTTGTTGTTTGGCACCCTGGTCTACTTGCCAAGTACACGTACACTAAATTAAATAGTGTACAAAGACGGGCATGTCTCAGTATCACAGGTGCTTGTGGAAGTACCCCTACCTCTACACTTGAGGTTATTATAGGCTTTATTCCACTAGACTTACATCTACAGGGAATTGCAGTGCGCACAATGCACAGATTACGAGCCAGAGGAAATTGGCTGGGAGAATCTATGGCTTGTACTGCACGTAGCCACACCAGACTGTGGGACACTTGGTCTGCAAGGGACACTACTCTCTTGAGGAAAAGTGACTATATTTTTCCCTCCTTTACTGACACTAGTGAAATCAAAATCACTATTGGTCACAAGTCTCTTTGGACAAGAGATCTCTCTCTTGAGATGACTGGCCTAATCTGTTTTACTGACGGCTCAAAAACTGATCAGCTATCAGGTAGCGGTTTTCTCATAAGCAAAAGGGAGGTGGGATCCTATACAATACTGCATAGCGAATCCATCCCCCTTGATATGTACGCCACAATATTCCAGTGCGAATTGTACGCAATCTTCTGCTGTGCTAAATGGCTAGCAGAAGCTGACACAAGATCGGAGCATATCACTTTTTATAGTGACAGTCAAAGCTCTCTCCTTGCGCTTAAGGGCGCCTATACCTCATCCAGACTTGTACTTGATTGTCAGGAGGTATTGTACAGACTATCAAGAGATAATGCTGTACAATTACAATGGATACCAAGTCACAATAACTTTGCTGGTAATGAAGAAGCAGATAGGCTAGCAAAAGCTGCCTACTCTGTGGACTCTGAGTCAAACAGGGAATACCCTCTCCTTCCTATTGCTACCTCAGTGATTAAACGTATTGTTCGCAACAAGTTGCGGACGTTGCACACTAAGCGTTGGCAAAACCTCAAAATCGGAGCTCACTCTCGGGCACTGATCTGTAAACCGCTGTATGGTAACGAATCTGTGGTCCGATTCTCTAGGGTACATATTAAATGGCTCACGGAGGTAATCTCTGGTCATGGTAGATTCCAAAAACATCTCTATAGAATAGGAATTGCATCCTGCCCTCTATGTCTACAGTGTGGACTGGAGGATGAGGATGCATTTCACTTCTTAGCAACTTGCCCAGCTTTTAGTATAATTAGAAATATTTATTTGAAAGCATGTCTTCTAGACTTAAGTCTTCTCAAGCAGGCGAAAGCAAGTGACCTGTTGTATTACTCTATTGCAACAGGTCGCTTTGCAAATCGCCCACAGTAAATTGTAAAGGGAAATTTGCAATGGGCCCATTGGTGGCCTGAGCAGTCTCATCTTATTAAGTCAATAAGAGCGAATCCCTAAAATACATACATACATAGATGCGACACTAATTGTAAGTTTATCTGTAATAGCAAACTGCTATGCTAATTGTAGGTTTCGTAGCAAAATGCCATGCTAATTGTAAGTTTCGAAGTAAAATGATACGTCAATTGAAAGTTTCGTTGGTTAATGGTATGTCAGTTTTAACATTCATAGTAAACATTAAAGACCATGCTCTATGGAACGTCCAAGAAAGTGAGGGAAAAAAGTGTGGGGACAGTTATATTGCCTGCCTCTCCTTGACTTTTTGTGGGGGACAATGTCCCTCTTGTCCCCCCTTATTCCAGAGTGCTTGGAACTAATAATAGTAACTACCACACAGTTACTTTGTAGGCTTAAAAACCATAAAATACCGTAGGTGAGTCAATTTTGATGTCAAATGTTAGCACAATTATTTTAAATTAAAACATGAACTCGAAAATAGTATTAACACATTACATATGTGTGTATGATTTACGATTTACGTGCAGCAAAGCACTGCCGTTATACCTAAATGTGATTTATTGTTAGTATGACCAGATCCGTAGCTACAAGCAAACGATTTAATCTCTTCTTTCACCTTTATTACATACAATATTTTTTAAAAATCATTAAACATGATGAGTAAGAAGTTTAGTGTCACCACTTGAATTAATTGCAAGACATTTGTAGGTAAAAGTAAATGTTCGGGACATGATAGCTAGGAACAAATCTAGTTTACACTAGCCATTTTTGAATTTTAATAAAATTGAGCATAATAATTGATAAATTTAGTGCGTAGATCCCGAATCTGAAAGAATTTTAGTAGAGAAACGTAAACTGTTGGAGACATGAGGGGGCAAAGTACTTTATTCTGATAAAGGTCTAAATATTTTCCTTTATACAGTTGTACACTGGAAACTCTATTTGCTTCTCACATGAAAAATTAGTGTGTAGACCCCGAATTTAAGAACCAAAATTCTAACAAGTAAAACTTTTTGGTGCCTCATCCGGAATTTCGAAATTCCATGAAGTTTAGTTTGCAGATCACGAATTTGAAAGAATTTAAATGGAGAAAAAATACTTTCGGAGACATGAACGGGCAGACGTCACTATCAGCACGAATGTAATTTCACTGAGGACTGCCCCCTCCAAATTTTCATAGTTCCACCAAAACTAGTTTGCTCGTACCCTGAGTACAACTTTGAGTCACACCTGGCACCTGAAAAATCCTGTGCAGTTTTAAAAAAATTGGCTCGATGTGAATTAGGCCGGAATTTGAAACTGGAAATACACGCCATTTAACTTTAACATGGAGAATTGCAACATTGCAAGTTTCACTTACATCCATCTACAAAAAGGTTTTTAGGAACGGGTTTCAGTTTCCCAGTACTGTGGAACATCTTCTGCCAACACTATAATCAGCTAAATGTGTATATTAAGGACATCAAGGTTAACAATTGACAATTTTAGTGTTAGCAGTAATCAACATACAGTGCAATTATTTGGCCACTGTAAGTAAATTTCAGCTAAAAT
Source organism: Allacma fusca (assembly GCA_947179485.1). Lineage (NCBI taxonomy): Eukaryota > Metazoa > Arthropoda > Collembola > Symphypleona > Sminthuridae > Allacma > Allacma fusca. Next base: position 42,861,367 of record OX359248.1, on the reverse strand, counting down.
AAATATTCATTTAATCAAATGCATAATTTTATGCATGTGGTATTGCTGTTCGGAATCGTAAAAGTAAAAATCGGATTGAGTATAAAAAACAACAGGCTTTTTAGCAGGGGTACAAACGTTGGAACCACATTGTGGGAAATTTAAGAAATCGTGAAATTTGATGTTGTAATTTCTAAATATTTCCCCCAAAAATCTTGACATTTGCCTTTTGCCGTTTATTTTCAACAAAATTCGTAGTTTTGAATGTAGCAAAGAACTTTTAATACTGCTGAAGTACTTGTAGAAATCATAAAGTTAGAAATTTCGAACAGTTTACTGATAACATAACTTCAAGAATTACCTCTTCTAGAATTTTAGGTTTGATACTCACTTGTTATTCGTTATTTGTTATTTAATAGACAGATTTTTTGTTCTTATTGGTTAGGTTTAGGCTCGTCCGATATTTGGTAGAAAGGTAGTAGATGAAATCTGGAACAAAAATAATACTCAGACGTTAAAGCCTACTAGTCCTTTATTCCGTCCACCCATCAAGGTAAACGTTATTCGCTTTTCTGAATTCTGAAAATTCTACGAAAACCTGAATAATAGTTTCCGCATTGTATTAAAAAACAGCAGAAAAATCGGAGCAAATCAAAACAGAGTAGATACTAATATGGCATAGGAAGAAATCAGTTCTTAATAACATTCAAATAGGTTGACAAACTACTGGTGTACTCATTAAGGTTGGAAGTATTCTGCCAATATTCGACCATTTTAGTTTTATATACAAGCGAAGATTTCATTATTACTACACGAATATGTACGCATGTATGTATATAATTAATTATTATTCATCTCAATCGTGTTAAATGAATTGGAACACTAGTGGTTAAAATCGCAGCTAGTTTATTTTGCGAAACTTTTGATCACCCTGCCAGGGTTAAAATAAGACAATTTTAAAATACTAAAATTAAAATTGGAAACTTCGACTTATGTTCGATAAATAAATCTATAAAACAGTTTAATTACATCGCTGTCAAATAAGAATACTAGATACATAAAATCAGTACTCATCTTCAATCAAGATGTTGACAAAACAGGAAGCAGTGTTGAATTTGTATAACCTAAAATTCCTGTCAAGCGTGGGATTGTTCCCATTTAGAGTGGATGTGGACAGTAAAGGAGCGAGAATCCAGCCGCAAAACAAACTTGGGCTGCGGGTTATTTTTCTCATTTTTTTCAGTTTTGCACTGATAGTTGAGCTCTTTTATATCGTCACCTTTGCATTTTCGATCAACAATCATGAAAACACAAGTTTCGCAAACTCCGCACTTCCGATTCACATCGTTGGGTTGCTTGTGCATTACCTGGGAATCTGGACTCAGATATGTGTGTATATCCTTCAGCCAGGGACTTGTATGACTGTTTTCAATGAACTGTTTCAGTCTTGTAAGAACAAATAATCGAATTAATTAATTACTAGAATAATTATTTATTTTTAAACTTACTTTGTCCGAATGTGAAATGACCGCGATATATAGTATTGATCATTACATAAACAAATTGTGCGTTATTTCTAGGTGACCAGAACTGTGGCAAACGTTTGTCGTACTCCCTGCAAGAGCTGTTTACGATATTCATACCGGTAATCATTTATGGTGTCATTCCATTCTTGACAGTTGCCTTCATAGCTATGCCCGACAAGATATTTTCTGTCTACATCTTCATTCCGAAAGAAAACAAAACTTTTGAAATCTTCCTCATATGCTCTGCAATTGATGGTGTTTATCAGATGTTTCCAATTACACTGGTTTCTGTCAAATTATTTTTTCAGACCACATTCTTTCTCAAAATTGCACAACTGGTGTCTCAAGTGAATATTTCATTAGAGTAAGGAACATAGTGAAACTGTATAATTTTAAATTATGCAATTCATGCATGCTTTTCTATTCACTAATATAATTATATATAAAGGTATATATTTTGTGGAAATATTATTGACGTGTGAAGCGTCAATGGTGATGACTTACTTTATATATCATTTTAATATAGTAACAATTTAATTATGTTATTTAACTACGCAGGGAGCGTCAAAGCGATGGTCATTATGTCTGTTTGCTGGCAGCAATTAAGGAATGTCGTAGACTCCAGCTCATCGTGCAGCTGTTTAATAACCTCTTCAGTAGCAGTATTTTTTACTCCAAATTCTGCTTCATCAACATAGCCATCTTGATGTGTTACAGTGCCATTGTATTACGGAACACTTCACCCATAAAATCCGTCATTTATTTCACATTTAGCATGCAAGCAATCATTGCATTTGTGATCACATTCAGCAAAGCGTTCCAAGTACCAGGGGATTTTGTTAAAATGAAACGGAATATCCTGATATTGTCCCGCAAGTTAACCGCAGCAGAAGAGAAACGTACTATTGAACGTTTGTTGAAGTCTATCCCGGAGGTTGGAATAAAAATTGGACGATTTCATACATTTGAGCGTACTTCAACACCAACATTCTTTGACTTTATTGTGAATAACGTCGTTAGTCTGCTGGTGGCCTATCCAGCATAAAACAAGGATTGCCTTGACGTGTTATTCCTTAACTAATTATAAAATGTATTTACTTCTCTTTAGACATATGTGTGTCATGAGTGAGAAGGTTCGCTGGTCGTTACTCCAAATAATTACTCCTGTGATTAGAAAGAATGGGAAAAACAATTTGCATCTAATTGGGAAATATGGTGGCAAGATTATGAAAATAAGATCAGTCTTATGTCAGGGCACACATAGACTTCATTTAAATCTAAACTTGTTGTGAAATTTTAAGATTTTTGTGACCACAGATATTTACTGTTAATTGTGATTGAAAAATTAGGGGATAGGTCATTACCAGATCTGTACAACAAGGCCTGGACGTTTCTCAACTCACGAAGGTGATGGTGGTCTACCAGATTGCTATCAGGTTGGTGAGGAACCCGAAAATGCGCTCTAGGACGAATCACATGGACGTCCGAAAACACTACGTACGGAAAATTGTTGAGAAAGGAGGAAATAAGGGTGCAGTACATCCAGGCACTCCGGAATAAGGGGGGACAGGAGGGTCATTGTCCCTCCCAAAAAACGTCAGGGAGGGACAGACTATACTGCTGTCCCCCCCACTTTTAAGAATCAAATTAACGTTTTCTTATTTTTTTGATGTCAAAACTTCTATGAAGCTTCATTTTTTTTAAATCCTCCACAAACTCTTCTAAACAAAAATTTTTACTCAAATGATAAATATCTTTTTCATCCTGGTATAAGCATGCATGTTAAGATCGGCTCAGGTAACTACCAAAATTGAGTAGTGAAAGTAGTGGGTCATACTGCAGTCCGAATTAGATTTTTTAAAGCTACCGTTTTCATCCTTGACTTCCCCTTGCCAGATTTATCCAGGCTAAAATCTTGACTTGGATCAAAATTGCGAACAATTTGAAACTTTGCTTTGGATTTCGTTCCGAATTAATGCCAGACCAATAAATCTGTTCGTCATAAAAATGTCGTACCAGACAGATAATACCATTCCTATTTTAGGAGCTTAACGGAAAATTTGCTAGGAGCAATTTTTAAACTCAATATGTTTTAGCGCGCCAATATTATGGAAAATAATGCTACTGAGTAGTAAAACGTCACCCAAGGAGTTTATTTCAGGATATTAATAATTAACAGGAAATATTGTTGTTTGGTGAAACATTTACAACAAAAAATTCGCCGACACAAAATTTGGTATGTTCCAACGGATGGAAAGGCCATGCACTTCTAAACCAGTAAATCTACTGGAGAATGTTCGTTGGACGAAATTTGTGGAACAGATCTAGAGGAATGGTTCTACACTTGGACCATGGAAGACCAAAATTGAAATAACAGATTGAACCATTCCTGGAAATAGATCGCCAATCAGTTCAATGATTCTTTGATATCTCTTTTTGAAATCAGTAAAATTTTGATAGTACTTAGTGCGTGTAAGAAAATGTTTCTAATATATGAGATTTAGTTCGTGTCTTCTATGAAAACTTGTTCTTTTAAAAAAAATTGGAACAAAAATTATAAGTTCTATATTTTGCATGCTTATATGAGCTAACTAACGAAAAATAATGTATAACCCTATGAATATGTACAAACATACGTTTGCATGTGTCCAATAGCAAAGTAACGAAAACTAATTTTAACTTGTTGTCCCCCCCCACTTTCTTGGACGTTCCGGAGTGCCTGAGTACATCCATACAACCCAGCGGCTTTCTGGTCATTACGACTTGTCAGCTAGAAAGAACCAAGCAGGAGCATTCTGAGTGTTACCACGTTACCAGTGTTACCACGTGGAATTTATTCAGGTGGTATGGCGGATTCATTCATACTGTAAGACTGGCCTCTCATCAGTAAGACTTTTAGAGCGAAGCGGTATTATAAAATCTGACAAAATTTTTGAACGATTTGAGTTAAAAATGTGACATAAACGCCGGTAGTCTAGGTTTAGGTCCTAGACGTGGAACTCAAGCTTGGGTTTCGAAAGCTTGCAATATTTCGGAAAAAATTTAAAACAACCTTAACAAAGCGTTTGAACTGCTTGGTTTCTAACAAATTTATGGTGAATCATTTGAGTCTAATAATATTCAATTTGTTTTCTGTTCCTGAATTACTTTGAAGAGTTGCTTTAACAACAAACGTTTTTTCTTCATTTCAAACTTATTTCAATTTTCTGATTCCTGTAACCAACGTTTTTATCCTATGAAAGGGAAATTCAGCTCAAATGAATCCCCATGAAATTTGCTGCGAGTTTGCCTGACACACAGCTTTTCCCTTGAACATGAATATTTTCAATTGTGTTCCAGGTCTTTTTGATAACTCATTGGAAATCACTTTTATATAGCATAAAATTTATTACAAATGAGAGTCAAAACATCTTATGAGAAAATGTTTTGCGACCATTAAAAAATTAAGATATTGACATTCTTAAAAAATCCGACTTTGCTTGACATTCCTTAATCCTGTGACCTCACATATTGACCTAGGTCAATGAAGTAAATTTTGGTTACCCCCTTATGTGGGCTAGAGGGAAGCAAATGATTAGGATCACCTGTCACCCTGCTTGCACAGTTGCACATATTCTCTGGCCTGGTTTCCCGCTTCGCGACCCTAGCTATCGGGTGTTCACTATTCACTTGAAGGCACTTTCAGATTTTTCATGTAATAATATTGTGACTTCATAGATTTAAGGCCCGTGTTATTCTAATGTTCTACTAAATGAGTTGCTTAAAATAGTAGCTTGCCATAAAGTAACCTATTTTAGTAATATTTGTTAGTTTCTTGAAGTTTTAACTTCATAATCAAAGTGGAAATTATCATTCTCTCATACAGAGATCGCTCTCATACAAACATTATGGAAGTGATATTGCATTCCTAAATGTATCATCAATATTATTCGTTTGTTTGATCTTCGGTAAAAGAGTGCCACTGACAAAAGTTTGAAACAAAAATTCTAGATTTATATTTATTTCAAATACAAAAATGCTATGCCTTTTCTATAAACTTTTAATTTCATGAAAATGCTTTACAGCAGCCGTGATTTTGGAGGTGTTTTCAATACTGCGTCTAGTAATACAACAATTGTGTTATAAAATGCGGAAATGAAAAAGAGCAAAATTTTCCCATGCCGGGAATCGAACCCGGGCCTGCTGGGTGAAAGCCAGCTATCCTAGCCACTAGACCACATGGGAGTGCTTGAGATGAGGTACTTTGAAGCTACCTCTCATTTGGAGTATGAATCACGTTTCCAACTCCTGAACTTATGCACATGCAATTGGGTATGTGCATTACAATGATTCAGCTGTCCCTTTTAAATAGGTACACTAAAATTCAAGTCCATTTATAAATGAAAGCTGCCAAATAATTCCATTAACCATTACCACCTTTATCATAATCTTCCCTACGTGTCAATCAGGATTTATGTTGCCATGCAAAATCAAAAAAAAATTCGATGGTTCAGTATGCGCTCACAATTCACAATATACCTACAGCAATATTTTGAAAACAACTGAATAATGTGCAAAGAATGTGAAAGAAACAATTTATATGAAGATTCATTAGGTTGGATTACATTACACAGGGCACGAGCTTTAGCCCTTGGGTCATTTCCAATAAATCAGTTTTTATTTCCAATAACTGAATTTTTATAGAAACTGCACTAAAATACATTACTAAGAGTACATTACATGCTTTATACATTTGTTACATAATCAATCGCCGACGTTCTTCTTGTCCCCCACGTACTTCGCTATATCAGCCGGGGTGAGTAATCTGTCGGACTCCACGTCTGGGATTTCAAAACCGAACTCGTCCTCAATAGCCATAATGATTTCAATGTGATCCAAAGAGTCCAGACCGAGGTCATTAAGAAAGTGAGAGTTAAGAGTTAACCTCCCCGCATCTACCTTTTCATGCTGCTTGCAAACTCCCAGAACTTGTTCTCTAATGGTTTCCAATGTCAGCTGAGCGGCCTTTGCAAAGGATCTAACCTGCTGGACATTAGATTCAACGGGTAGTAAATTTTTTTTGGGAAATAAAGATCTGCAATCCTTGCTGACGACTGGGTTTCCCATAACGAACAGGCTACTCGCGGACCTTGCTTGACTCTGTAAAATATTTTTACTCAGGAATTCCATTCTATGAGTAGCTCGACGACCCATGGCTGGAACACTGACGGTCAGCCGGGAGAAGGCTTTGCTCCAAATCATTGACATTTTTTAGTACTCTGCAAAAGAAAAACAATCCCTCTTAATTCCATCACCATTTAGAAATCCTCCCCAAAATAACAACTGCAATCTGACATTTCCTAAATATTCATAAACGCCTGACTTCACATGTTCCGCATTCCCATTATGTACCAATATTATTAGTTACACCATTAATACATGCCTATTTATTTTATTGTTCGTACTGCATATTACCATTAATATTCCTGAATTATATAAATGCATAAAATACAATTTACTCATCAATACTTGCACGTCCTTGCAATATACAAAACTGCACTACAATTCACTTAAAGCAAGGAATTGATAGCAGAAATTTTTCCATTATTTTTCAAACCCAAAATCAAAGAAATAATAATAATTAGTCTAATCAATAAAAAAAAACAAGCAGGATAGGAGCTTTCAAATTTTCCGACAAAACTTAAATATACAATTTCAAATTACTTCAAAAAATTATTTCCCTTGAAATAAATGTTCAAGTAATTTACACATAAACAAATAATTTCAAAAATGCTCACCAAATAAGTTGTAGAAGCTGCAAATTTTTAAGTTTATTGGCGTGACTCAGCCCGGCCCAAAATTCCTTCAAAAGATTATGCGTATGTACATATGTATTCTCGTTGAGCCAAATTGAGATATTGATATTGAGCCGTTTTATTCCAACTTCCAACAAATGTGTGATCTCCGAACTTTAAACTGCGAGGTAAAGTCGAGCTGTGCAGAAAGAACTCTATGCTATGAATATTTGAGCTAGCAGCTAGTGCACGTGTATTTTATCACGAGTATGTATACACTGTGTGTTGTTATGGGCCATTGAGTTTAAGGAAGTTGAATTATTAAAGCCTCCCTCAGTTCTGGGACCTCTACTCTACTGAAAGTAGAGGTAGAGGTAGAAATAGAGTAGAGGCGTTAAAATCGGCAAATCATTAGTAGAGATGCTGTAGTGGTATACAAAAATACTAGCATAATAGAGGTAGACGAAAATAGTAGGCTGGCATAAAATTAAGTGAGTAGAGGAGCGCTAGTTAGGGTCCCAATTTAGATACCAGTAGTAGGAGTAGAGGTAGAACAGTACATCGTATTCTAATGATAGAGTAGAGGTAGCAGCTTATAGAAATAAGGAATAATTCATAGATATATTGTTTCGCTGAACATCGAAAATAATACCAGGAATGACATCTGGTGTCCGTACACAAAACGCCACTTCACTTCACCATTAAACTCATGAATGTGCGTTGTAGCTGCAAATGATAGAAAAGGGAATTGGAAATACACCCAAACGTCATAACCAGTCGTATTTACCAATCCCATTGTCAAACGTTCCGACTTACTTATAAACTTATTTCTACTGTTTTAATTTGTGCAAGCAAAATATTCTTTATTTTTGAGTCTGACGAAAGCTTTAGGCTTTTTTATTTTTATGTATAGCTGCTATGTATATCAGTTCTTCAATCATCGTTAAAATGTATAATAATATAATAATAATGTGTATAATAATAATGTACGTACGAAACCAAAGGAACCGGACAGTCCGGAGCTTTAAATAAATGTACATACATATAAATATATGAATTTTTTTGGTAGAGATAGTGGTAGCTGGCAGTGTCAACAAAAATTGAGTGAGTAGAGTAGAGGTAGAGTAGCGCCAATACCTTTAACATATGATAGAATAGAATAATAGCTAGCAAGTCAGTTAAACATAAAAGCAGTAGAGGTCCTCTATTCTATCCTATACCGCTAGTAGAGTAGAGTGTCATAGAGGCTGCAACTGTGGAAAAATACAATAGAGTAGAATAGAATAGCGCTTGCTGAAACGCCCATCACTGTCCCATATCAATACATTCCGTACATCCGTACCTTTAATAACGTCCCTTATGAAGACGGACGAACTCGGGGATTAGCAATTAGCAATGTTCTAATTCGCTAAGGGGTTATTTTTTTATATTTTTTATCGCAAAAATTAAGCCCGGACCATCCCCAAAAGCTCGAAATGCCAGGTTAACGCCTCCTTTGAATCACTTCCCAAACTACATTAACGTAATGACGTCCCCATTTTTATATATTTCCCAAAATACATTAGAAATTCCTCCGTCGCTTTCATAAAGTTGACGGAAAAAATCCATTGAATCTAAAGCTCAATTGAACGTTGGCTAAGACCAGTACCCGTCGAGTCAGCAAGTCAAACAAGTTATTTATATTAGAATCAAATGAATCCCAATAAAATCCGTTACAAGATAGTCAATCTGAAATATTTGTACAGGTCCCAGGTCATCTGTGGTGATTTTTCCACATATTTTTAACTTTCGCTACTAGAATTTGAAGATAAAAGAATAGAATTGAATTTCCCTGAATTGTGTTCTTTAAGAGTCATGAGCCATGAATGAGATTCCCAACAGGGAAACTTGTTTCATATATTAACAATTAACCCCTGGAGAGTCCGCCAGTGTCTAGCTAAAGGTCTTCATCGGATCGGATCGGATTCGGATAGGATTGAAAACACAATTAATCCTATCCGTCAAACACATGGCGGACCGGATGCATCATTTGAATCCGTGTATTTTTTTCGGATAGGATTTGATGCAGTAATGAATGAATCCGACCGGATAGGATGAGCATGTTCTGTGTTTTCGGATGATCCGGCGGATATCCGTCTTTTAGACGAGCCCTCTCGTGAGGAATAATGCTATCATATTGTCATTTTATAGTAGAGAAATTCTTGGATTTGAAATAGAGGTGAGGCCAGGAAGCGGGCTATTAGATTCGGGCCGGCCCGAACCCGACCGGCCGGGTTTTTAGCCGGGTTTGGGCTGCAAGTACGAACTTACGCCGGGCTCCGACCGGGTTCGGGCTGCACTAAAACAATGAAACCGGGTTAAGATCGGGCTTGGGCCTGCATTTATTTTTCAGTTCGGGTTTCGGGCGGGTCACAAATTACAAATGACCCGACAATTCTACTAGAATATGATTTAGGACAGATAGGTGGCATGCATATTTGACGTTGCGCAGAGTTCATGCATTGCTTTCATGTACATTCATGCACTATGCTTAAACATTTTGAAACGATCCCTTAAGTTTGATAGTTTATCTTCAAAAAATTTCAGATCTAAGTTTTGCTCCGTGTGTGCACGTTTATTGGGATGGACAGTATGTACATGCAAATAAAATAGAATATGTAAATAAAGGTTTTAGAGCGGATTCAATTGTAAGTAAAAAGCCGGATTTTCATCGGGTTTTAAAACTATTTAAAGATCAGGTTTTTAGCGGGTTCGGGTTGTAAAATATTTTGGAGACCGGGTTTTTAACGGGTTCGGGTTTCACAAAATGTGAAGTGCATAAAACGGGCCGGGTTGAATGTCGAATATTTAGCCCGTTGACGGGCGGGGTCGGGCTAATTGAGTATTTGTTCGGGTTTCTTCCCGGTTCGGGCCTGAAGTCAGGCCCGAATCCCACCTCTAATTTGAAACTTTAATGCATTCATGAGAATTCTCGTCCTCCATACACGCATGCAACGTGCCCGGCATCAATTGTTCAAATTCTTCGTGAATTTGTTGTTACATTTTTAATTATTTTTCTCAGTACTTATTTCCAACATGAACTTAAAGAGTGGAAAAATATTCAAGACAAAAGAATCAAGGAAAGCCGTGTCAATTATATTGAATGCATAATCTATTTGTTTTCAGTTTTTTGGAAGCAAAATTGGTTTTGCATCTAACGAGGTAATTATCGATACACCGGAATTTAAAAATTTTCATATTGATTTGAATGTGATAAAATTAGAAACATGCCCAATATATAAGGTATATCTCTTTTACGGTTTCTTGAAGTAAGGTTCGGATATCCGCGGATCGAATCGGATGCATCCGTAAATGTATCCGACGGACCGGACCGAAAATTTTATCCGATCCGAACATTCCGGATCGGATACGGATACTTATAAAATGGTATCCGACTCTATCGGATCGGATAGGATGGGTGTTTTTGAAATCCGGAATTTACCGGATCGGATAGGATCGGATACGGATGAGACCAGAATCCGATCCGTGAAGACCTTTATGTCTAGCCAAGTGTAAGAACTAGCGTCAAAAGATAATTTTTTTAAACTGAAAGAGTAAAGTTTTTAAACTCAAAAGCTTTATCCCCCTATCGTGATTACATACAGTTGCTTAATTACCTAATGCTTATAAGTTTTCAAATACTCATTGTTGTTTTTTAGCCTTTTTCTTTGTTCCTGAATCTGAATAATTACCAGGGACGGGAATTCGAATTCGAATCGGAATTCGAATCGGAATTATATTCAAAAAGTTCGGGTATCCGAATCGATATTGGAATCGGAAAAATAGTCTCAGAGGTATTTGTATTCAAAATCGGATTCGAATAAAAACAAGGGTATTCGAATCGGTATTCGAATATTTTTTATGAATTCCGATTGCAATAAAGTATCGATTTCATTGTGTTTTATATTGCCACGTGCGAGAAAAAGTTCATAGGAAGCGCTTTTTGAAAGCGAAGTTCCGAACGGTTGGTAAACGAAAAGTGTATGCATGTTAATGGACAAGAGAGTTGAAGCCCGTTTTTGTAAAAAATCCTGCAAATAGGATGAGATAGCTGCATAGTTTCGGTCTTACAGGACTGTTAACCACTATTAACAATAAGTTAATCAAGTTTCTCACTTCTTAAATCTTGCTCTCAAGTACATTCTAATTACGATGTGTTATCAAACAAATCGATTTACAAATACTGTTAGAAAGAACTTATCCGAAAAGTAGTTAGACAGGTTAACAAATTACTCCAATTTTTTAGAATTGTTATGGGATCACTCCTTCCTTTTCGAGTTTCTCAAATTTCAGCTGAGTGTGTGTTTTCTGTGCTCAAGTTTATAATAAATAATTTGCTTGGTAATTTTGCCTTGAAAAAACTTAATGTGTTATGTATTGCTTATATTTTGCGATTAAATTATTCTTTTGAATAAATTCCCATTTTTTGTAAGAATATCCGAAAAGTATTTGAATCGGTATCCAAATTCAGGAAGTATTCAAATATATTGGAATCCGTATCGGAATTCAAATTTGTAAGTATTTAAAAAAATAATTGAAATTGAAATCGAAATTAGAAAGTATTCGAATCCACATTTAAATCCGTATTTTTCCGATATCCCGTCCCTGATAATTACATTCGTAATTTTTTAAAAACCTTGTAGCTCTATAAACTGTATGCGGATGTAGTGGCTGAAATTGTCAAAATCTTTGTCCAAGCGTCCAAGGTGGATTCCTAATGAAAGTTTCCACGTCAAGCAGTACAAGCCAAATCATAGGATTCATACAATTACTGTAGCAAGTAGTTTATTTGTACACAACATATTCAGTTATATCGCACTGAAACTGCGTGTCTAGTCTTAATAGTGGACAGCAATATTTGTATGCAACTAGACTACGTCGATTTTCATAGAAAATCTACTGGATCTACACATTTGCTTGTATAAAGTCATATTCGGTTACCCTCTTCAACAGTTGTTTAGTTAGTAGTCTTTAGCTTTACATGGTCACAAGTATTCCAATAATCTTTCTAATACCAGGGGTCGGATTTTTGTTGGAAGACGGGAAGATTCTTCCCAGGGAGAAAATATTTCTGGCAGGGAAAATCTCAAAGGGAAGGGATTTATTTTTACGAGCAGGGATTTTAAAAATCGCTGACCATTTTTTTGGTAGGGATTTTCAAATTTGTTGACGTGTTTCAGGAAAATTTGTTAAGCAAACAGGGATTTTTGGCTTGATTGGCCTAATTTGGCAGGGATTTCACGTCTTGTAAGGGATTTGTTCTGCCAACAGGGATTTTGAAAATCGTTGACCTTTTTTCAGCAGGGATTTTGAAAATCGTTGACCTTTTTCAGCAGGGATTTTGAAAATCGTTGACCTTTTTTCAGCAGGGATTTTGAAAATCGTTGACCTTTTTCAGCAGGGATTTTGAAAATCGTTGACCTTTTTTCAGCAGGGATTTTTGAAATCGTTGAGGACCTACCAGCAGGGAGATAATAGTCAGCAGGGAAATTCAGAAATGATCTTCCAGGGAGATTTACAAAAATCCGACCCCTGGCTAATACTTTCCGGCTTGGAATTTCTTTCAATTACAATGCTTCAAATTGAAAATTGTACTATATCGACACTCAATACAGACCTTCCGAAGTTGTTTTTTAAATTTAAAAACCTGGTCAACAAGCCAAACATGAGCTCTCTTTATTCAAAATTCTTGAGACTGGACGCCAAAGAGTAAAGCATGATTTAGCCACAGAATCGTAAAACAGCTTTGTAAATCAGAAAACCAAAAAATTAATTAATTAAATTAAATTGGATCATCGGAAGGCTCAAATGTTAGTTTTAATTGAACCTTTGGTCACCTCTTGACCTCATTTAAACTCAATGACGTGACCCCATCAAACTGATCGAGTATAACCCTCTCCGTCACGTATCATGAGCTGAAAACGTTACATTCGTATATTTATTTCTTTATTTATTAATTTATTATTGCAGCCGGATAAGATATATAAGACGGATAATCGTTTCTTCCCTGGTTACTTGTTCCTACTCTTTACCCTCAGAATTAGGGGTCGGAACGGTTCAGTTCAGTTTTTTCCAATGCAGTTCAATTCACATGCTGAACTGAATTGAAACTACATATATAGATTTTCAATTTAGTTCAGTAAAAACCAATTCAATTCAGTTTGGTCCAAATTTTTTAACTGAATTGAACTGAAATGAATCAAAAACCAGCGGTTTCTACAGATATACGTACAAATACGCTTTCTAGAAATGTCGGCAGTGTTTTCCAAGCACACAACAAAAGGGCTAAATTAAGGGTACAAATCGCTAGTTAAAGTATCTGGAGAGTTTGCAAACGGTGAATTTTTTACTGAAGTGTTTGGGGCAGAATGAATTGTTTGAACTTCAATAATTTATTCAAGGAAAACGATTCAGTTTAATTCAAAGTTATGAACTGAATCAATCGGTTCAATTTCAACTTAAATTGAATCGAAAAAGTAGTGAATTGAATTGAACTGAACTGAATTGGTCCGAGCACTACGACTCAGAATTACTTGTTCTTTTTAATAATTCGTCACAAAGTTAGAATAAGCTGAATTATAGTTTCATTAAACATTACACGGGAATCGCCCCTTTAATAAAGCATTGACAATGTTAACTTTTTGACTTTAATAAAACGAAAATGCTTTCAAGGTTTATTTTTTTTTGTAAAAACTTGAGTAACTTTCGAAATTTCAGTTCTAATTATAAATCCAGATCTTGATCCTTTTTCTTCAATGCTATATCCAAAGGTTTTGTGCTAGGAGCAAAGCTGCGCTCAAGTTCAAGTAGTACTTGACAAGTATCAAGTCAGGTCAAGTTTGGAGCAAGTTTGGGATCATGAGCGTTTTTATTTGGTTGAATCGGGTCAAGTTCAAGGATTTGCTGTACCGAACTTGGAACTTCAAGTCGGTTCTGGTCCAAGTGCAAGCCCACAGAATTGAGTTGAACTAAGGATCAAGTTCGGGTCTGGGCACGGATTTTACTTGAAACCGGCCTTGCACTTTCAAGTACCGATTCAAGTATCCTAGTTCCAACGTTTGCTTCCTTTGTGCGTTCTTCTCCCTCGGTTGTTCGCACTTCTGCAACACGCATTCTAGAAACAAGTGATGCCAATGGTCTGGTCTGATCCAGATTTTATGAAACTGGTCTGATCCAGATTTTATGAAACTGGTCTGATCCAGATGTTATGAAACTGGTCTGATCCAGATTTTATGAAACTGGTCTCATCCATTTTGCGTTTTTTGAGACCATGGTCCTGTGGTCAGGTCTGATCTGGTCCTGAAGCTGGACCAATTGTATCTGGTCTGGTCCAAGTGTTGAATCAGACCGGACCAGACCATACAAATCTGGGACCAGACCGGATCAAACCAATAGCGGACCATTATAAATGGTCCGGATCAGACCATTGGCATTCCTACTCAAAACCATGCCTGCAGAGATATGCACAGAAGCTAGAGCTCACTTTCATTTGGAGTGACTGTTGTTGTGTATTCTGTAAATCGTCGTGCTTAAAACTATTCTTCTAATTTTTTGAAAAACTGTTGGAAGCAGGGGTGGATTAATAAAATAATTTTTACCCTGACCCTAACCCTCAAAATAGATTTGTGGGACTTTACACATGCAATATGAGGGCCTTGGTCAACATTGTTTTTACCCTGGCCCTAAATTTTTTACCCTGGCCGGGCCAGGGTGGGCCACCCCGTAAATCCTCCCCTGGTTGGAAGTAAATTGTCCGGTTAGACTGCAACACAAGGAAAAAACCATGAGTGAACCCGAATCTAAATTTAATAAAGACGACGGAAATTGAAAATCTAAGCTCCACCCGTTGGAGTGTTTTTGCGACTTCATACTACAAAGGTGTAAGGTTCAAGTACTTGAAATCCAAGTTCGGGTTCAAGTCAATTCCAAGTTCGGTTCGCAACATTTATGGACCCTACATTCAAGTAACAGATCAATTTCGGGTTTAGGAAAGATTACGTGCAAGATATGACTTGGTATGACAAGTAATTCCTGCGACCCGAAACGCCAAGTTCGGGTACTGACAAATATCTACTTGAAAGTTCAAGTGCATATCAAGTTCAAGTTCGGATCCTCAAAACACTTGACCCGAACGCTGGTTGTAGTATGCAAAATTAGTATAATTATATGTACCTAAAGCTCATATTGAAAAAATCGGTGAGAAAATGGCCAAAATGCCTGCCCTAGGCTGAATATGCCCAAAATGCCATGGCATTTTCAATTGTGCAAACCTGTTTGTGATGCACATCTGAATTTTTAATTTCGGTAACCATTTTTGTACATCGCCTTTTGCCATGCCGATTCTGTTTTCGTTCCTTCCATTTTTTTTGGTTCCTCGAGGTATTATCTCGAAGTGGAAATAATTAATATGGTGGAGCAGCTTAGGAGCATTTAGGATTCTCTTTACTACTATAGACTGAGCAAATCACTTCTCATATCTCGTACAATTCGGTCTCTAAAATAATAATTGAGCATGTTGGCTGTAAAAGTTGACAGGATCTTTTCTTTAGCACTTCGTTAGCTTCACTTTTGAAAGTTCGACATGACTTTTCGTTTCTACGGGAATGTTTTCGTTAGGCCATAACACAAGTGGACATTCTATTTCAGCATTTTAAATTAACACTTTAAAGTTTTGGTAATTTTGGATACTGTAAAGCTACACTCAGGGGTGGATTTACGGGGTGGTCCACCCTGGCCCGGCCAGGGTAAAAAATTTAGGGTCAGGGTAAAAAAAATGTTGACTAAGGCCCTCAGATTGCAGATATCATGTGTAAAGGCCCACAAATTCATTTTGAGGGTTAGGGCGAGGGTAAAAATTATTTTATTAATCCACCCCTGGCTACACTCAAGATTGATTGACTAACATCACTGGGACCTCGAATGTGTATACCACTGACGTCACACCCCTTGCCTGACACGGCACCCTCGGTAACGGTACCGCTCAGAGCTTCTGCCGGGGACGGGGACGGGACGTCGGGACACTGGACAGACCGGGACGGGACGTCCCCGGGGACAAAATAATTGTCCCCATGTCGTAATCGGGACGGGACGGGGACAAAAAAATTGTCCCAATTATATTCGGGACGGGACGGGGACAAAAAAAATTGTCCCCATTATATCAGGGACGGGACGGGGACAAAAACAATTGTTCCCATTATATTCGCGACATGCTTTTTGGTCGTGTATATAACGTGACGGGACGAGCAAGCATAGCAGAACAAAGATAACGTTTCAGCTTTAATGCTCATGAGTAAACTATTCTGTGAACACTATTTCACCGAATGTAAGACATTCGATTTTAGGTTGTAGAAAATGAGGCTTGTTGCTCAAAAAATTCAGGAAGAATCTTGAAGCCACGATTCTATAAATGTGTTTTTATGTGTTTGGTATAAATATTGTTTGTACGAAATTTTCCTCATGTTCGGATTTTCGGTATGAGAATGTCGACAACTGTTTTCAGTAATTATCGGGACGGTACAGGAATTTTGTTCACATGCCACGATTTTCAGGACCGGGGACAATATTTTTTTTTAATTTTAGGGACGGGACGGGGACAAGATTTTTGTCCCCATGTCCCGACTTTCGGGACGGGACCGGGGACAAGGTTTTTAAAAAATTTTGGGGACGGGACGGGGACATGGTTTTTGTCCCCGTGTCCCGATTGACGGGACGGGACTGGGGACAAACGTTTTTAAAAAATATCGGGACGGGACGGGGACGGGACAATAATTTTGTCCCCAATAGAAGCTCTGGTACCGCTTATATGTATCTATTTTACTTGCACTGTCCTAAACTCCTGCCACTATTAGAAAAATCAATCACATCCTGACCCATCAAAAAACATGCCGAAATTTTGGTTGAAAATAGATGCGATTATTACATCGTAGTTTTCACTAGGATTTCGAAAATTCAATAGAGATGACTACTTATGTAGGGTAATTAAGCAGCCTTTAAACACGTATTAATGACCAAGATAGGGTATCCCTGATAAGTCAGTTCATTCTTCCGGCGTTCCGTGTCGTCCAAAATTATAACCCGGTTCCAGGGATGTCAATTTCCAATTTTGTGATTACAATTAACGATTACTTCGAAAACAAAATGAATTTATAATTACAATTAATGATTAATGGGCTTATAACTAATAATTAATAATTACGATTAACGATTACTTTAAAAATATTATTCACTGATGATTACAATTAACGATTACTTTAGAAATAATTTTCACTGATGATTACAAATTACAATTAACGATTACTTTAGAAATAATTTTCACTGATGATTACAATTAACGATTACTTTGAAAATATTATTCACTGATGATTACAATTAACGATTACTTTAAAAATAATTTTCATTGTTGATTACAATTAACGATTACTTTAGAAAAAATTTTCACTGATGATTACAATTAACGATTACTTCGAAAATAATTTTCATTGATGATTACAATTAACGATTACTTTAAAAATAATTTTCATTGATGATTGCAATTAACGATTACTTTAAAAATAATTTTCATTGATGATTGCAATTAACGATTAATGATTATTTTGAAAATTAATTAATTGAGGATTGCAATTAACGATTATCTTTTAACAAAATATTTAATTGTCGATTACAATTATTAATGTTTATTTTTTTAAACATTTAATTGTCGATTACAATTATTGTTTATTTTTTTAACATTTGTTTGTCGATTACAATTATTATTGTTTATTTTTTTAAACATTTATTTGTCGATTACAATTATTGTTTATTTTTTTAACATTTATTTGTCGATTACAATTATTAATGTTTATTTTTTTAAACATTTAATTGTCGATTACAATTATTGTTATTTTTTTTTAACATTTAATTGTCGATTACAATTATTGTTCAATCAATCAAGGCCTGTTCGGCCAGTTTATTGCATTTACTCGGGCTTACCCATAATGCATTACATAGATACCAATTTTTGAATGCATGAAATTAGGAAGAAGGCTAGTTGTTTACATAGATTCACGTCGGCGTTACAAATATTACGAAGGACTAGTCTCTTGAGATGTGTGAAAAGTACTTAGTTCTAATATCACATAAGTACTTGCAGTCATACAGAATGTGCTCAATGTCATAAAGTGTAGGTGGGCCACACAGCTAACAAAATTCTTCATTAAATATAATACAGTTCATTCGATAGATTAGCGTACTGCTGTTGAGTCGAAACTGGCACAGTAGGGCTTTGAGTGACAATGGAATGTGGGTATTTAGATACTGCTTGCATTTATCATTTTAATAAGCTAACTTGTACAAAGGGTGAGACGAGGAGTTCAGGATTCTGTTCATGTCGTGTAAACTGCTCTGATCGTAAACAGAGTGTACTATATCCTTTATATTATCAGCCAGATACACCGGACACTGCTTAGTAAAAACTTCTTCGAACCCTAGACTGCTTAGAATTTTGGAGACGAGGCCAGCCCGATAATTGATGATTACAATTGATAATTGATTTTTGAAAACGGCTAATTGATGATTACAATTGATAATTGATTTTTGAAAACGGTTAATTGATGATTACAATTGATAATTGATTTTTGAAAACGGTAAATTGATGATTACAATTGATGATTGATTTTTGAAAAAGGTTAATTGATGATTACAATTGATGATTGATTTTTGAAAAAGGTTAATTGATGATTACAATTGATGATTGATTTTTGCAAAAAGGTTAATTGATGATTACAATTGATGATTATTTCAAAAAATCCAAGCTTACTAAATTAACGATTGATGATTAATAATTAGTAATCATTAATCGTTAATCATTAATCGTGATTATTAATCGTTGACATCCCTGCCCGGTTCCACATGATTGAAATTTGTTTATAATTTTGAAAACTTGTTCAGCGGGTGATTATCTTTTAGATGGAACCAAGATCTCAGATGATTCCTTCTGGAGAAAATTATGGTAAACAAAAGATATTTTCAATTATCCCACCAAAACCTTGCCTACGATATCCGTTTGTAAAGCAATTAAATTTCAAATACAATACGTCAAGGGAACCAAGTTTCTCATGCCTTGTTCTCGGAAAGAAAACAAATGCTGATATTTTCATAAAGATATTGATATAGTTAGGTATAAATTCATAGTTTTCGAGTAAATAGTGAATTAAAAATTGACGGATCTATTCTGGAAATGGATTCCCGAACTTTTAGTGCAAATTTCTCACCAGAGCTGCGTTCAAGTTCAAGTACAACTTGAATAGTTCAAGTGCGTATCAAGTTCAAATCACGTCAAGTACAGACAATTTTGTAACTTGAAACTTAAACATCAAGTTCAAGTGAAATTATAACTTTAACTTGAATTTTCAAGTTCGTTCAATCAAGTTCAAGTTAATAATTCATTACTTGATTGCAAAATCAAGTCAAGTTCAAGTACACTGAATGGAAGTACTAGAATAAAACTTGAGTGTAACTTGAGTTTTTGTCACTGAAAAGCAATGTAAGCAATGCCTAATTAGTGGCATCATTGCATCCCACTAAAAATAATATTGGGCGTCAATCATCACAGTCAGTGGTCGTCATGGTTACAAAAAGTTTGTTCCCGTTCCTGTTCCCACTCAATGGGTACTCCCCTTAAGTGTTCCCGTACCCGGACCCGTGATAGTGGGAACAGTATTTTAGGTACCCGTTCCCATGAATTTAATACAAATTCGCACCCGGACCTGTTCCTGTTCCCGTACCCAGAAATTGAAAATGCTCTGGACATCACTTAAAAGCGCTAATCATAATTATTATAAACATTAGACATAAATCATCTTTGGATTAAATTAAGACTGGTAGTGAGAAAAACTACGTTCGGTTACAATACTGAATAATTTGATAAGAGGAGAATTTTAATGGCTGAACTTAGTTCACATTCGTGTGGGATTCTTATTAGGAAGAATAATTACAAGCCTTAGCAACCAGAGGTTTGATCTTTATATCCCTAAAAATATCATTATAAAGTAAGGATTGATTTGTAGGAACCATGGACTTTAGTAACTATAGCAAGTTAAATGTGTTGCGCTAATATGAAATCCTTTCATTTTCTCTATTTTAAATAATCAGTGCGTCCAGTGTCTTCAGTGGCTTCAGTTACAATATAGCGGTACAACGGATCTATATACAAATTATAATAACATAAAAAATCATACTTGATCAGCACGTTGTGCTGATCCACTAAGGGATGTGCCACAAATGACGTCATCCAACAATCTGACAAATTACGACTAACTGACTGGATGATCATTCGTCGTCACAACGAAGTCTGACTGACTGTATATGACGTCATGTGTATTTGTACATAGCGTAATGCCACAGGGTGCTTTATTATTCGGAACTGTGCTCGTTTGCAAAAACTTATTAATTGACATCAATTAATCGTCTTTGTTTATCTCGTTTTTATCGTCGAGATTTTGCTATATTAGCCATCGGTAATAAACATAATAAAAATGAAAGATTAATAACGACTAGTGGTCCCGATCTTTCAATTCTGAATCAAAAAAACTCGATTCGATTCGTTTCAATTCAATTCTGATTCATCATTTTTCGATTCAATTCAAAACATGAATTGAATCATTTCATTCAATTCACTTCATGAATGAAATCACGTAACATGCCTTGAATCGCGATTCAAGTGACTTACGTGCATCGAATTTGTTTGCATATCCCGCTAAAAAATGCAGCTAGAAACGCATATTTAAAAAACTCGCACGTGTTTCCGAGAGACATTTTTGTTGGAAAACCGATTTATAAATTATTTCGTAAATAATAATTTGTATACATTAAATACATCAATTATTATTAATCATTATTACAGCATTTACTAACGATAGAATTTAGGTCATAATGGGACAGTTAATTAGCAGGATATGTAACTCGAATTTGTGAATGTTACAATCCACTCTCGTTATTAAGGGATGCTCATGGGACCTGCAAAATTTGTCCCTTATAAACATTACTCTATATAAGCAGTGTTATACATTGTGTAAATGGGAATCGGGACTGTAAATCGCAATCCCTTATATCAAAAAATCCCCCCGGGGAAAAAAGGGTATCCCTTATAGGGAAGGTTACTGTAATGACAATTTTATAAAATATTCTTCCGCTGTTTTATGTAGTCATTATAAAATCCTTAAATAAAATGTTTATGTTACCACCTTTTACGTTATGAATGATTTGAATCATCATTCGATTCAATTCATCGCGCAGAATTGAATCAAATTGAATCCTGTGAATCGTGAATTGAATCGAATCATTGTATGTCATTCAATTCATACGTTGAATTGAATCAAAACGAAATTTTTGAATTGAATTGAAAGATTGGGACCACTAATAACGACTTCTACTGTGAACAAGCGAAAAGCAAAAATCATCAGGTACTTGTACTAATTCATGAGTAAAATTCTATAGGTCAAAGGTAATTTGAGGTGGGTCACTCTCAATAATTTTATAATGTAGCACATATATTTTACAATAAAAGAAAACCCACCTTCAAACTTTTGGAAATCAACTTACGACTGTTTACACCTTACCTCTTCGTATAAACAAAATCACAAAGGGGCGAAGTAAGGTATTTGGGTAAACATGTGGGACGGAAAACGTAACTTGCCAGGCAGAAGGGCGTATACGTAGGTTTTATTTAAAAGCATTTTTAATCAGAAAATTCACTCAAATCGCATGAACTAGCTGTTTACAACATCCAGTCAATGGTATTAATTACAGCTGCAAAAGAAAGTTTAAATAAATTATGAAGTCACCATAGATGGCGAGATTATTACATTACACTGCTGTAAGAATGTCTAAAGATGTGCGTTTATATGCGACATATACCTTTCCAAGGTTAGATGGTTGACACCAACTCCTTTAAAATCAATACTTCTGACATTTTAGATAACGTGTCCACGTGTAAATGTCGAATTATTTAGTGACACTGATTCGGTAGTTATCCTGTTTATAGGCAATTAGCACGTGTTTGTATGTGACCATTTTGATCTCCTTATGTAAAAAATCTATTCAACAGACGATTTGTTAGAAGATCGGTTCAGCCGCATGAAGTGAGTAAACTTAAACAGAACGTATGTACACAAATGCCTGTATCCGACAGGTGACGCAGTCGATGTGTTTTGTATCCTTTAGTTTTCTAGATGCATCAATTAATCTGCAAACATTTCAAACTAAAATTGCTATAGCACAATTGTAATTCACTGTTACTTAAATTGTGCTGGAATTGTCTGCTTTAAAAAACTAGCATCAGTTACTCCGTCCCGTATATTACTTATGCAACTCTGCGACTTTGTGAATTAGGGATAGTACTAATGATTTTGGAAATATTTATGCACGGGATTTTATGTAAGAGTAACAAAGGGCCTGGGTTAAATACGCGCAGGAAAATGGCGTCATGTTATGAAGGAGGTACTGACTGAGTATGCCATGTTAAATCATGCACGAACAATATGACTGACTGACTAAATGCATGACGTCATTTGTGGCATACCCCTAAGGGGTGAAGCACCATACAGTGATGCAACAGCAAGGTTTAATAACGACGTTGGTATTAAATTGATCAAGCGATTAGTTAAATTCCATGTGTATAGCCAATTATTGAGTTTGAGAGAAAACTTTAGTGGGCCGGAAGCTGTTGTCCCAAAATATTTTGATGATGAAATGCCAACTACCTGTATAAAAACGAATTGTTAGTCTTACAGTTAATAGTTCCCGTCTTATATGAGATTACTGTACCTGGCGAAGCGGGATATTAATATTAAGCCTTCTCGACAGGCCTTGATACGAGATCTATTGCAATTTACACTTTTATTATTTACACTATTTATTTACACAAGTAATTGCTCCTGTGCGAAGCCTTCTCGGCAGGCCTTGATACGAGATCTATTGCAATTTACACTTTTATTATTTACACTTATTTATTTACACAAGTAATTGCTCCTGTGCGAAGCACGGGGCTTTTACTAGTTCAGAAGAACTCTTAAAAATCATCTGTGATCAGCACTACGTGCTAAGTCACCAGGGGGCGAAGCGCCAGCGGAATGTGGCAACAAGGGCTATTAACAGCAATGTGGTATATGTGGTGTGTACAACGAAACGTAGGTTTAAATTCCCCCCGAACTGATAATGTTAGGGAAATCCCTCTTCTTACAATCCCAATCCCTATTCAATCTCGATACCTTATTTCACACTCCGTCCCAATCACTCTATGTACCATAGAGAAAACTCCCAATCCCTCTGATGCACACACACACTCCTGATAGTCAATCCCACTCAATCTCACGCGCTGCGCGCGCATGGTCACATACCGCGCCAATTTTAAAAAGCGCCTCTAATTAATTCAATTAAATTAAATTAACTAAATTAATTAAGTTAATGTGGAATAATTTCTGATCATCAATCCCACTCAGTTTTCTACATATTTGCGTCAATCCCATCCCGTCTCAATCCCTCTGTAAATTCAAATAGTCAATCCCAATCCCAGTCCCAATCCGTCCGGACTGATGTTTTTGTCAGTCCGTCCTGTGAGCTGCTCGGGATTTCCCTAACATTACCGTACTGGACACAGTTACATATATCTACTGGGCAAAGATGTTAATTGATGCAAAAGAAAAAAATGGTTTATACATATATACTAGAAAGGTAGCCCGCTTCGCAGGGCAATGTATTTTAGTATAACAGGATTGCATTTGAGTAAAATAACTTATTTCAAATAGTTTACAATACATTACATTAGATCAAAAAATCATGGTTGAGGGCTCTTGGCAAACTTTCCACCAAGGCCCTGTACATGCACTACGCTTGACCCATTGATAGTGGCTAGGAGTTAGTCCCTCATGAAGCGAATTCATTGAACTTAACCATTAGAAACCTTAAAAAACTTTGGTAGTATATATTGAGTTACTCCCCTCAATTAATATTCTTTGCTGGTCGGTAGCACCAATTTTCACTTTTACTTTACTCCCCGACGTAGCTCTAGAAAATGCCACATATAAATCACATTTTGGAGTGTTTTTGTGGGTACTGGGTATCTGTTCGGGACGGGATAATTCGATGGCACAAATATCGTCCCCGTGGTATTTCGGTATTCGGAGCAGCTTTGTTTTTTATACAAAATGTTTTTGGGTTTCTACTTCTCCAGCCGAAAATTCCGTCCCAACCCGAAATCCTTGAAATAACAAATTTTATCCCGCAGAAAATTCCTCCAAGTCCCGAAATCCTTTGAATACAATATTTATGCCAATCCTAACCTGCAATGAGTCGGGGCAAAAATATTTGTACCGATTTCGCCCCGAAATATTATGGGATCAATATTAGTGATCCAAAATTGTCCCGAAATAATATGGGACCAATATTTATGTTTCGAAATTGTCCCGTCCCGATCAGAAGACCTACGTATTGTCAATTAAGCAAATGAAGATGACTTAGTTTTCGAACCTTTACACAAAAACATTCATACTTGACTACACGCAATAACATGCAAGCTCCTAAGGAGCCATTCATCAGTTCGAACACGATGTTCCGAAGTATGGGTTTCGCAAATAACAAATTGTGTTTTGCCCCACTTGCAGAAAAATTCGTGTACGTTGTTTGCTGAACAGGAAGTAATAGATCCATATTAGATTGAAAGACGAAGTATGTGAACAGTCGAAGAGTCCTCCGAAGAGTACATAAATAGATTGCAATTGGAATGCATGGAGATAGAATTGAATTCCTTAGCAGACAGCATTCGTTGCAGATATGAGCACAGAGAGAGATGTCGGTCTGGAATTATTAGAGATTATACTGTGGAAGTTTCTGAAGTACGTTGAAAGCCCAATCGAGTAGTAGCGCATAAACTCTATGATACCTGGGCTATGCCGCGTAGTTTAAATTGTTTACACGCACCACGATCTGGATCCTGGAATTGAGTTTGATTATTCAGGATGCAGACAGCGATGAGGAAGTGAACGGTGTAGAAAAGTAAGACTATTTCATGCGAGCGTAGCGCGGCATAATTTGAATGCACACAGAGATGTGGAAGTGAACGATATAGAAGAGTGATGCTTCCTTGTATGTAGTATTATATTCAGTACGCATATAGTAAATTGTGCAAAATGTTTCCTATTCGATTATAAAACCCGACTACGTACTCCCGACCTCTACCGGTCGTTACAGCAGACAATTCAGTGTTACAACAATTCTACAATAGATGGAGCAAGCTGAACTCCCCAATGTGCACCCATATGCATTACAATAAGTTTATACGTGACCTCATTTATTTTTCTGACGTCAAACGGATGACACGATATCCTTCAAAAACAATAGGGTTCTTCCCTTTTGCATGATCTGTCCCGGTAAAAAAATTGTAGTGTGTAATAGCAATGCTTCTGCAGATATCGTGCGGACAAGACAGGCAGACAGGTAGACAACCAGACCTTCGCAATAGGGACTCTCGCTTTGCTTCGCCCCTAAAAAGTGAGTTCGAACTTGTAGCAATGATAAAATAATATAGGACGCAAAACTGATAGTCAGCTATCAATCCTTTCGGTTTTATCAATTTCAAGCAATTTTCTCTGGTAATTACAGGTAACTCACAGCTAAATATCAGTTATATGTAATTATATATTACGGTCAACCGCGGTAACGATATATGCTTGTATTTTTTTCTTGTGAGTAATGGTTTCACCCGAACTAATTCCAGTGATGAATTTATCAGCTATCTTTCATATACTACTTACTGTCAGTGCCGAGGATTCAAGGGCTTTTTCCTTGGAAAATGAAAGAATATGTGACTAGTTTTGAATAATGTTTTCATGTGAACTAATTCCAATGATGAAGGTATCTTTCATATATTACTGACAATGTCTAGGTTTCGAGGACTTTTCCTTGCAAAGTGATCATACGGGAATATTAGTTTGAGTTTGGTAGGTGTAACTGCTCGCGTGTAAAAATGTCGGAAGTAATATGTAGTAAAACACTTACTTCGCATTTTGCCCTGGCTAGTTGGAAGATAGTACGCAACCAACCTGCACTTTTGTAAACTTTTGTAATAACCTTTCCCTTGTCTGTATCCTCTATCATTGTGCATGTGAACTTGTAACAATCTAATCGTGTGGTTCTTCTAATAATTTAATAATAACAATCATGGCAGATTATTAGTGTACCAGTTATACACAAATACAGTTCCATACATTCACCTCCCGGCAACGGGGAAAACCGGAACCTGTAATTACACATCCAATCTCATAAGTCACACATTTTCGTACTTGCAACCTTTCAGTCACTAATAATAATTTTATGGAACAAGTGCAACCCCACTTTTGGGCTTGGATGATTAAACTGCCTAAAAAATTCTCATTAAATTTGTTACGAGCCCAGCGTTCTGAACATTTGAACAATGACAGCCAATTTTATTACCTACATGCTCACGACAAGAATTTTAAAACAATATTCTCTCCCAAGATTTCGCACAATTTTCATTTTGTGACCTATGATACATATGTGGCGCTATTGAAAGTACAATTTCCTAAAGCCAAACGCCACAATTAGTATTTAAAAAGAAATTATATGGGAATAATAAAATATTTATTCAATTAAGTTACTGGTGCAAATATCAGGAAATCTGAAACTAAATTTAACTTAAGGGGTAACTTTATTATTATGTTTAAAGTATGTATTTTATATTATGTTTCAAGAATCATGCCCCTATGTAGAGCTAGAAGCGAGAAAATTATAAACTAACCAGTACATGTTGAGTTTCAGGCTGCCGTAAAGACACAATAGCTGATTCGATTGTGAAACAATACATCAAATGCACTAATAATCAAAGCCTTACCTTATATACCAAGCATCATTGTCGCAAATCAACATAATTTTTCATTCAAATGTAATTTAACTAAACAAGCAAACCTTCGATGAGCTTTTGTAACAGCGTTTAGACTCGTTTCCCATCAACACTGTCAATAGTACTCTTTTTCCTTTTAATAAAAGCGTAGTTTGATATCCACTTATACTGCAATTGAATTTTCCTGTTTGGTATTATATCAGTAAACATAGGCGCCAGCCTAGATTCTAGGCCCTATAATAGGCTAAGGCTCTTGGATGGTGCAAGTTGGGATATAAATCTAGGTGAGGTTCTAGGCTGGGCAACCAAAGTAGGCGTAGGGAAAATCTAGGATATTCAGATGTTTCCGAACAAGGGCCTCGGGACTGGGCTATTCAGTCAGGCTACAAGTTCGTTCAAGTAAAGGCTAGGCAATAGTGGTGAGCGGAACATTCTCAAAGCACGAATTGCTTAGGACAGGATTACAAGATCTTTGGTAAAACGTTTGCAGAGACGGACTGACAATGAGGCGGGAATTACTTGATACCAGTAATTACCACAGTACATGCATAATCGTCCCATATTTATTTATTCCCACTGGATACTGTGTAGTTTACTACAGGATTAATTAAAAGATTAAACGAGACTTACCTTGAAGTTTAATCTTAATTATATGAACAGACTCGTCCGAATATATTACATATATGTAGTAGCTCCATCTATGCAACTGTCCACAACTTTTAAAGCTTTCTTGCTCACACCACCATGCACTCCCTGGTCCATGAACCAACTCATTCGTTTTTAAAGTACTTAAACGGTTTGCAATCTTGGGCCAAAAACAATTTTTTGTTTTGTTGGGTAGGGTGGGTGTAATATATTCGGACGAGTCTGTTCATATAATTAAGATTAAACTTCAAGGTAAGTCTCGTTTAATCTTTTAATTATATTTCACGACTCGTCCTCTATATTACATATATGTAGTTGTTTGTAGTTTGCAAACCGGATATTTTTCACCCGCAAGTAACACTTGTCTAATTTTGTATTTTATTTTTATTTTATTTATTTATTATTATTATTATTTTTTTATTTAGTGACCCCAATATTACTTAAGCTACATGCAAGAATTTAACAATGTTTCTGCAAATAGTGATGGGTTTGTTAATGGCCTTTGATAAAATTTGGCGAAAATAGACGATGCTTCCGTCCATCCAGCAGTCTTTCTGATAATTTCAATATTAATACCCTTTCTAGCAGCAGCGGATGTTGACGCATGTCTTGTGCTGTGTGCAGAAAAAACGGAAGTATCAATCCCACTATTTTTAAGAACTGTCTTTATCCATCGTCCCACAGTCTGGGATGTCACACCTCTAAATGGCTTTTTTAGAGAAATCAACAAGCTATCACAGTTACCTCTCAAGGGACCTGTACGCTTTATGTACTCGGCAAGTACTGTACTAATACATATATCCGGGTCCTGAACAAACCGTGGCAGACGCAGGCAAGGTTGAGGGCGATAGATTCGAGACGTTTTTATCCGTGCAGAGATAAAAATATTGGTACCAGCAGTGTCTGTCTTAATGTCTCCGATTTTAATGCTGGCAAATGTCTGGACCCTATGGGCAGTGGTTATTGCCAGTAACCCAACCACTTTTAAGGTTAAAGTCTCAAGACTTAACGTTGAAGAAGGGGAGAGAGATTTTAAATAATTTAAGACCTCCTGAGGGTCCCAAGTATAATTATATTTAGGTCGCGGTGGGCGAAGGTTGCTAATTCCTTTAAGAAAACGCGATATGTTCTGGTTATCACCAATCAAACCTCCCGATAGTAGAGAAACTGCTGATCTGGCTGAGTTTAAAGTTGAATATGAGGCCCCACTCTGATACTGAATCTGTAGGAACTCTAAGACGTTATGACTGGTCGGCTCTAGAGGATTTTTGCGATTTTTCTGACAATATGTATGCCAATTTTTTAAAGCAGAAGAATATTGTCTTAAGGTAGATTCTGACAGTGAAGACAACAAGGTTTGTACACAGTTTTCAGGGACTCCCTGATTCAAAAAGGCTTGCTTGATAGTTTCCCTGCCAGAAGGGAAAACCGCTTCCACAACGGATGGACTTGCCTAGATTCAGAAAATAATAATGTTTTTGCCGGTTTAATTTCAAAGGCTGGTTCAACTAATAATTTCATAAACATCGGAAACCAAGGCTGAGCAGGCCAATTTGGAACTATTAAAATGCCTGCACCGTGGTCTGCCTGGACCTTTTGCAAAACTCTCGGAATCAATGCAGTAGGTGGAAATGCGTAAAAGAAACTTCCAGCCCAATCAAGCGTAAACGCATCCACGTAAGTGGATTCTGGATCTGGAAGCCAACTTGCAAAGATACGACATTTTGCATTTATGTGACTAGCAAATAAGTCAAATTTCGGTTTTCCTAATTTCGAACATATATTCAGGAAGACTTTGTGGTTCAGACTCCATTCGTAGTCATCATTTACAGCCCTAGATTCTTGATCAGCAATAACGTTATCTACCGAGGCTATGTAAGATGCAAATAGGAAGATATTTCTTAATTCGTACCATTGCCATATTTTCCTGGAAAGAGCATTTAGCTTGCTATACTGAATGCTTCCCATTTTGATTATATAGGCAATAGCAGTGGGGTTGTCCACCCTGAGAAGGATATTACAATCTCCAGCATCTCTTATTAATGATTTTAGACTATAATATATAGCCAACAGTTCGAGATAGTTGATATGGTGTTTTTTCTCCTCCCGACTCCAGAACCCGTGTGTTCTAGTTTCATTCATGCATGCTCCCCATCCGTTGAGAGATGCATCCGTAAAAATAGTATATCTATACTTCACACATTCTATTGATTGTGAGCTAGTTGGAATATTTTTCAACCACCACCTCAAGTCCTGCTGTACGGATGTGGTGATTTCAATAGAGTCTTCATAGCATCCGTGTGATTTACGCAATGCTTTATACTTAAGTCGTTCCAATGCTTTTGTGTACAGTAATCCATATTTTACTGCCCGGCAAATTGAATTTAGGTGCCCGATTAGTTTTGCAAATGCCCTTATCTTACATCTTCTCTTCTCAATGAAATACTTAATTCGTTGTATTAAATCCTTGCGCTTTTGCAAAGGTATCTCAATTGTCATACTAACCGAATTTATTAAAAAACCTAAATATTGACACCGCTTTGTCGGAGTTAGTTCAGATTTCTCAAGATTTATGAGAAAACCGAGAAAATTCAACAAGGCTACAACCTCTGCTGTTTGCTGTTGGCAAGATGAAAAGGACTCAGAGATGATAATTATGTCATCAATATAAATCACTAGAAGGAATCCTCGAGCCCTTAACATGGCAACAATAGGTTTCAATAACTTTGTGAAAAGCCACGGCGCTACCGATAATCCAAACGGGAGGCAACTGAATTCATATAAATCCTTTCCCCAGATAAATCTAAGGTATTTGCGGTGATCTGAATTT
Organism: Allacma fusca; assembly: GCA_947179485.1. Classification (NCBI taxonomy): domain Eukaryota; kingdom Metazoa; phylum Arthropoda; class Collembola; order Symphypleona; family Sminthuridae; genus Allacma; species Allacma fusca. The sequence continues at coordinate 42,830,683 of OX359248.1, read as the reverse complement.
ATTGGAATAAGAAAATAAGCGTCCTTTAAATCGAGCTTGCACATAAAACAATTTTTGAATACAAGTCGAGAAACAACGCGTATATCTTCCATCTTGAAGTGCTTCTTCTCCAGAAAGACATTTAGACGCTTCAAATTTAGTATAAACCGCTTTGAGCCATTTGATTTTGGCAGTAAAAAGATTTTGGAAAGAAATTGCCCTTCTTGTTCTGAACAGTTTTGGATTGCTCCAATTTTAATAAGTTTCCCGATTTCAGCTTGCATTTGAACTTGCTCAGCTTTTGACAAGTGCATACTACGTGGAGCATGGTCTTGGGAGGGTATTTTTACAAATGGTAATTTAAACCCCTCAACCCATTGTAGTATGCACTTATCGTTAGTTATCGTCTTCCAATTTTTTATAAATGATCGCAAACGCCCTGCATATCTACTTACTGTCAACGGTGATAATGACGGCGGGGACTCCGTTTCGGGCTCTGTTTGGGACTCTTGCGATCCTCCCGGTAATTTCGCCCGCCCTTCCCCTGATATTTCTTGTAGGAGTAGCGCGGGCCCCGGTAGTTTAAAGGAGCCGAATTTTGTTTTGGCGGATTTTGCTGATTTTTGTTCTGTGGAACAATTTTGGGTGCTTGCGGTTTCTCTCGCCGAAGCTCATTACCCACTTTTGTAATTGACTTTGCAGCCTCTATTTTTTCTTTAAAATCTTTACCATAAAGGTATGTGTCGGTGGGAGTCTCGTCTGCAATAGTCTTCATAAGAAAGTTTAATGTAGGCGTGATGTGTGCTCTACGGGCTGCTGAAAGTTTGTACAGTCCGAGAGTAGCCTCCCCGCATCATTTAGAGACCTTACCGCGTCCCGTTTTGCCTCGAGGCTTCGTTGGTCAGCCGTATTTATCCGAAGCATGTGAGTTATGGCTGAACCTACAGCTGCCAGGCTGGAACCCACCTGCTTTTGCTGAGCAATCATGTACCCCTCTTTCTTAATTAGTTTACTATTCTTGCCAATGCTTGCCTGAACCTCAGGGTTAAGAATTGGTGCCGAAATTCCGGGGCAGTTCCGAGGGATCAAATTTAATTCAGTGAGCTTTTCATGACTTTGTGCCTGAAGGCCGAACTTTACAATATCCGTCCAAACTTGCACAAGAGGCTCATGAATTTCCATGCCCACAGTTTCTTTGGGAACATCGCGGGCCCCAAGTATTTCATTAATTTCTGGGTCAGCCGGGGCATGTATGGATATCTCATCCACGGACGGAGATCTCGGAGCGTCTTTTGAAACCGACGCTCTTGCATCGGAACCCGGTGTGCTATTCTTACCAATGCTCCTCACAGAAGGTGGAGGACTCGTAGAAATTGATCTAGTAGGGCTCTTCCGGCCCGAAGTGGTAAGACGCTTTGAATAGACACTTGGAGTAATTGACTTTTTTCCCTCGAAAGAACTCGCGGAGTCATCTCGCCGTGGTCTATGTTTACCACGGCTTTTATGCCACTTTTGACCTTTTGACCTACCGGTCTTTGTCGAGCCTCGCGGGCTACGATCACAATGGCCAGAAGACGTTGATCGCTTCTTGTGTCTTTTAACCTTTTTTGCCAAAAACTCGATTTGCCTCTTTAAACTCCTAATGGAGACTTCACTGGATGAGCTGGACGACGAACGCGATCTCTTTCCCATTGCTAAAAGGCAAGGATAAAAATTGCAATAAAAAACAATAAATAACCTCCAACACCTGGTATCATAATATACAGATTTGGTAAGGTTAATACCAGGGACGGGAATTCGAATTCGAATCGGAATTAGAATCGGAATTATATTCAAAAAATTCGGGTATCCGAATCGATATTAGAATCGGAAAACAATTCACCATGGTATTTGTATCCGAAATTGGATTAGAATAAAAACAAGGTTATTCGAATCGGTATTCGAATATTTTTTAAGAATTCCGATTCCAATAAAGTATCGATTTCATTGGGTTTTATACTGTCACGTGCGAGAAAATGTTCATAGGAATTTTTTGAAAGCCGCACACATGCAATTATAAAACCCAAAGGGCAAGTAACGAACGTTTGGTAAACGAAAAGTGTATGGTTGGTAATGGGCAGTGATTTATAGCCCGTTTTGTAAAAATTCCTACAAATACGATGAGATAGCCGTAGATTAAGTGAATCAAGTTTTTCTTTCTTAAATTTTGTTCTCATCATGGGGATGCGTAAAACTAATTCCGTTGAAGTGCATTTTAGTTACCATGTGTTATCAAACAAATCGATTTGCAAAATATATACTGTCAGAAAAATCTAACCGGAAAAGTAGTTAGACAGGTTAACAGATTACTCCGAATTTTTTAAAAATGTTATTGGATCAATCCTTGCTTTTCTAGTTACTGAAATTTCAGTTGAGCGTGTGTTTTCTGCGCTTAAATTTATATTAAATGATTGCGTGGTAATGTATAGATGCAAAAACGCTTAATGTGTTATGTATCGCTTATTTTTTGCGATTAAATTGTTCTTTTGAATAAATTCCCATTTTTTATACGAATATCCGAAAAGTATTTGAATCGGAATTCAAATTCAGCAAGTATTCAAATATATTGGAATTCGTATCGGAATTCTAATTTTTAAGTATGATTAAAAATAATTAAAATTGAAATCGAAACAAGAAAGTATTCGAATCCGAATTTAAATCCGTATTTTTCCGATATCCCGTCCCTGGTTAATACTCAAATCTTACCACCCTTGGGTGTTTAATTTGGAGAAAAGTTAATAAACACTTGAGGAGACCAAAATGGTTACGTGTGGACACGACGCACAAAATGAAGAGAATGAGTTGGTTCATGGACCAGGGAGTGCATGGTGGTGTGAGCAAGAAAGCTTTGAAAGTTGTGGACAGTTGCATAGATGGAGCTACTACATATATGTAATATAGAGGACGAGTCGTGAAATATAATCAAACCCGTAAAAACATTGATATTCCAATTGCATGTGATCATTGCATACGGCGTGTCGTGTACTATCTATAACTCACAATTACATCGCCTATGTAGGCTGGCAAAGCGCAGTCAGAAGCTATACAGAAAATATAGGGAGGCAAGCAATACACACTAGGACAGATCTATAGGCTAATATGCAGGCAGTTTTTTACCCTTGGTAATAAGAGTACTTTACCCTTGGTAATAAGGCACTTCTTTTCCTTGAAACTCCTATTGACCTATACAGGGTGGCGGTATTTTTTTTAAAGAAAATAGGCAGGCTTTCGGCTTAGCGGCACTTCATTTGCCCATCTTTGATATCAGTAGATAATTACAAACTTCATGATCATTGAAGATAACCCATTTATGCTGAATTCAGTAGCTTGTTATCCACTTCAATTTCGACGTTTATTAGGTGTTCAGCTAGTTTAATTCGATTCAATTTGTGGCTGCTTCATTAATTACATATGTAACAATTTCAAGTTGGTGATTTGTTGATAAACCTCATTTTAGAGCCCCTAAACTTTTGAGGAAAAACACATCCTTTCCCGGAATCTCTGAACATTTAACAAATTCAGTCTTATTAAATAGCATTTACTGTTACTGTAAACTAAAGATGCTCCTTTACTAAAACTCTTGGAACAGTGAAATCAATTGAATTTTCGTCTTCACAACACCAGTAATCCACCTTGGGTAATATCCGGCAAAATGGGAAATGTGTGCACCAAACTATGGAGGTAATTATTGTAAAAAAGAAATATTGTAAACATTCCAAAGTTATTGAAATTTCATTGTACAGAAGCGGTTTATCATTTGACTATCTCACTTCGCCCCGAAGTAATATTGGATAAGATATAAACAATGAAGTTAAAACGAGTTCGTTTCATATGGCTAACAATAAGTGATAATATATAAAAATCATCGCTCCGCGATTATTTAATGCAGTCGCGTAGGGCGGCGCCAGATACGGGCATCTCTCCTTACTTACAATTAGTTATTGTAGTATGTTGAGCTTATTTATAAAATTATCTTTACAAATTTTCAAAAAAATTAAAATTAAATTTCGAAATATTTTTTTAAAATAGTGTTAATAGTACTGACTGGTACGTGCAAAAACATTTCATTGAAATCAGTGCAACAGAATTGGAATTAGTTTTTGCTAATCAGCGTTACAATTGCATTTTTGTATTACATTTCTGTTTTTACATTTCATTATTCACATATCTTATCTTTGAACATCGTTTCCTTATCTTGTGGAGGAGAGGAAACAAGGTAACATGGATGGGGAGTTTAAACCCATGACGCTTCGCTGGAGTACTTTTCTGTCGGTTTGATATAAACAGCTCTCCCATTGTATGTACCTATAGGTACTCCCACTCTCCTGGCGGCCAGGATTTTCAGAGTGATGTGTGTAATACAGAGGGTGATTACAGATAAATGAAAGCAACTTCATTATTAATTTTTGGGAACTAAAACACGCTTGTGAATATATTAAGTATTTTTAGCGTGTTCCCCATGAAGTGTAGATATAGTTCGAAATCTTCGTTTTCACAAATCCAAGATGTCGGAGCATTTTTCGGGGGTTACATTGTTCCATTCTTCCCTTATGCGTTTCCAAAGCCGCTTCGGGATTGATACCTTGGTTTTCCAAAGCGCTTGTTTGAGGTGACCAAACCCAAAAATGTCCATGGAAATGGCGTTAGGGGACTTCACAGGGATGTCAGCATTGACAATAAAAGTTATACTCGTTTTGGTATTTAGATCTCCCGCATATGGCTTCCTGTACCGGGTAGTGCGCAAAATTGCAGAATCGTGGCACAAAAAAACTTTCAATGCAATTTCGCCATATAGTTTCGCCCCGCCGTCTTCGTGAATATGCTTAAGAACGTTGTCCACATAGTAGGCTGTTATAATTTTCGCATTATGAGGGACTTTTATAAGCGGGAGGACATCACGACCAGTCATTGCACTAACCACCATGACCTTGTCACTAAACCTTTCATTGCGCTCCACCACCAGGTTCTCCACCACAAAATGCTCCTTAAAGTAATAAGTTCCACACTTTCCGCTGAAGCCATTCACGAACATGACTGATCCGTCCAATTCAACAGCAAATTCGGACCGATGGCCCCAAAGTGTTGCTTGTACAGCTTCCGGAAGTTGGTCTTCCGGTTTTGTTTGTGAGCCTCAGTTAGGTGATGAACCCGGGTCTTTTTCCTCTTCTTTGCATCGATGTAGTTCTTTATAATTGTGTTCACCAAAGCCTGGGATATCTGACGTCTTCGGGCGACATCACTCCGTGTCCATGGATTGGCTTCTGACGTCACCCGGTTGGCCGATCGGATAATACCCGCATTTTGCAGTTTTCGTGGGTATTTCTGTTTTGGCAGAGGCAATCTTTCTGAAGCAGTTAGGTTGCCAATTCCATTGTTTTTGATCACCTGGCACACTGTCTGTAATGGGACATTTGTCCCTTAGTCATGCAAAATTTGTGTGACCTTTGCAGGTGACCTTTAGTCTTTGGAAATGGTTAATATCACAGCTCGAAGTTCTTTCGTGACCTTCGCACACAGTCTGATCAGTATGAAACTTGGCACACTCATGACGAAGGTCATTGTTTACAAGTGTGTTAAGTTTCATACACCTGCAATTATCCCGCGCTTAGTTATGGCGCGCAAGGACTTCTTTCATTTATCTGTAATCACCCTCTGTATTTCAGGCTCAGGACATCCAGCGGCACCCAGAATCCATTTCTCTCTGTTCCCTCTTCTCCGCGACAGCAGGGTCGACTGGGCTTCGAAGCCATTCCCCAACGATAGTAATTGAGTACGTTCAGTGCTGGGCTACTCCTGCTGCCGTGTGGGAATTTTAATTAATACAATATAATACAAAAAATCGTAAATTGCAATCGGTTGACCGACAGCTCAATGAGCGAAGCGATAGGCGTCGTACGCATTTCACATGCGTATAAATGACAATTAATTTCGTAGCTTGTTGTGGTAGCATAATTTGTTTTTTATGCGCAAAATTTTTCCGAAGTTCTCAGAAACTGAAATATTTGAGCTGGTTTGCATACACTCAATTGAAATGTTGAAATGAAGTTTAAAACTCAATCCCAGTTAGTATGATGTCTATTTTTTCGAAAATTGGAAAAGTTGAAGTGGTCGACTACATGTTCAGGGAAATGTGCAAAGGAAAGGTAAAGCGTAAATTATGTTTTTGAAATTTTTCAAAATATCGAAAAATGGTATCGGAGTCTTTGTGTCGAGAATTTCAAAACCAAGATAGCTCCAAGATTCCGCTGTTGAAAGGTTTCCAATAATTTTTGAATTTATCGGAATTCAAAAAAATCGAAAAAAATTTGGATACATCGGAATCGGAATCTAAATCGAAATTAAATTTAAACAGATATTGTAATTGGAATCGGAATTTTTATTTTTCCGATATTTCATCCCTGCTTAAAAGAAAAGACTTGAATTGATTACGCTATTACAAGCTATTACAAAACTTGACTAGAATAGACTACTTGCGAAAATACAGGATTTGACTTGCATGACTTCATGTAAAAGATAGTCAAGTTACAACGACTTCAGCGACTTTAGTCTCCCTCGTGTAGATAAAAATCAAAGCTAGGATGCCAGGGTGGTGGAATTCAGTCGTCAGTACTGTTTAGTGTTCTTATGTACAATGGGTTCGTTTCGAAGGATTAAAACATGAAATTGTCTGCTGAGCCAGGGGTGAATTTACGGGGTGGCCCACCCTGGCCCAGCCAGGGTAAAAAATTTATGGCCAGGGTAAAAAAATTTGACTTTTAAGGCCCTCAGATTGCATGCGTAAAGGCCCAAAAATCTATTTTGAGGGTTAGGGCCAGGGTAAAAATTATTTTCTTAATCCACTCCTGTGCTGAGCCATGTAGAAATGTTTAGGAAAATCTAGTTTTTAGTAATAATTTATTCTTTAACAATGCAATGGATTAAAACAAAAGCTAGGATACATTTCCCACATTATTTTCTATATTTAAAAGTCTTATTTTTTGCAAAACAGTTTTTCAGTCATTCTATTTAAATTGCAACTAATATTAAAAATAACTCGTTGTAAAGCCCTTTTTCTTGAAAAAATTTGATTCAACACTAACAATAAATGTTGACTACAATTGCTCTTTCTTAAATGTGTAAAAACTAACAATAGACCGTCAATTGTTACTTGCTCAAAAATCTTGCTGAACATCATTTATGTATTGATTATAATTACACGTATTATTTCTCATTTGCACATCGTTTGATGCAAATAAACATGAGCCAGGAGACGATTTTTTGTAAATCTCCCAGAAAAATCATTTCTAAATTCTGAATCTTGTGTCCCTCCAAATTTCTTTCGATTTTTTTTAGAAATTTCAAAAATTGGAAATTTTGAACGACTTTTACATCTATATGTTCAGGAAAATGTGCAAGCAAAAAAGCATTAAAGCATTGAATTTTTTCAAAATTTACCGTAAAATTCGAAGTGGTTTTCACATCTACAGGGTCAGGGGTTTGTGATGGGCAAGTTTGTTTTCATCTGAGCTTAATGGTAAAGAAGCCTTTGTGTCCACAAGGTGAAAACTGAGATCGCTCCAGGATTCAGTTTGTTGAGAAGTATTTTTTGAATTTTGGAAAACTGAGAAATTCGAAATGTTTGTTTGATCATTCACGAGGTCAGAGGAACGTGTAAACCAAATTTAAAGCATAAATAGCGATTTTGAATTTTTTCAAAATTTTACAAAATTTTTCGAAATTGACAAAATTTGAAGTGGTTTGCACATCAACAGGGTCAGGAGTTTGTGTTGTGCAAGTTTGTTTTCATCTGAGCTTAATGGTATAGAAGCCTTTGTGTCCACAAGGTCAGAACCGAGATCAATCCATTATATCGCTTCGCTCATAAAAATGCAAACGAATGTTTATGTTTGTATTGACTTATATGAGATCATCCACAGACGTTTTAACGAGCACCTGTGTTCATAAGCGTTTTAGTGACTAATATTATAGTCAACGCTCACTGGTATATTCATGAACATTATCCCGTTGTACATTAACAGGGCAAAGGTGTCCAAAAGGTTCAGCCTACCTAAAATACTACATATTTTTTGCAGCTTTGCCTTCCCTACATATTAACCTATATTATTTATCAAAAATAAATTGCCTACCTATTTGCCTACCTATATACTACTGTAATGTTTCTGCCTATATTTTAGCCTATAAAGGTCTATTTTTAGCCTTTAAAGGCCTATTTTTTAGCCTATAAAGTCTTATTTTTTAGCCTATAAAGGCCTATTTTTTAGCCTATAAACACCTATTTTTAACCTAGAAAGGCTTATTTTTTAAACTAAAAATCATCTATGTATGTACGTGCAATCGTAACACATGAAAAAAATCGAACTACTAAAATGTCACAAGAATACTTTTGAGATTTATTTTAAGGTTAAATCAAATAATTGCTTGACAAATTTGTCAATAATTATTAAATATGCCTATTTTTACCTTCGCAAACTGCCTACCTTGTTCCTAAATAAAAAGTGAACTCTTGCAGCTCCTACATATAATATAGGATTAATTTTAGCGGTAATTACTGCACCCTATTTTACTACCTATAATTACTTGGATTTTGCATCCTGCCTATTTTTATCCTATATATAGGCCTATAAATAGGATAGGTGGACACCATTGTAACAGGGTATTTACAGGGAAACGCATAGTCACCAACTTATGTTGTTACATCCTATAGTCGCGCTTCGCCCCTTACAATTAGTGACTTAGCATTAACACGTAGTGCTGATCACCTAAGATCTTTTTATTTAGAGAAGTGTGATTTACCCCCTCCTCCCAGTCCATGGCAAAAGTGGACAATATAGTTTGCCTATATCCTACATATATTTTTAATACCCGATCATGTCTACAATGTGCCTACGCCTACACTGATGTTCAGCTAAAAACATTATACCAACATGTATTGACTGATTATTCGCAAGCCTAACTAGATGCCTACTTTTTAAAAAGAAAACCATAGCCTACATATACGCCTACATACTCTTAAAGAAAACCATAGCCTACATATACGCCTACATACTCTTAAAAAAATCCAGTCTACATTTACACCTACATAATTTTAGCCTATATGCCTATGAGTAATATGTAACATAATATGTGGAATTTATGCTAATATAGGAACGCCTGAGTTCTCTCACTACACAAGCATTTCCCCTATGTCAAATTGAGATTCTCCCAGCGTTAATGTTTTAATAATTCATCACAAACTTAGGTGTATCATACAAAATTAAAGTAGCCCCACTGATAATACGAAAATTATGTATACTATGTACGAAAGCGCCAATAGAGGTGTTCGTAGCTCCCCCTCCACCCTTGACATCACCTGGAAGAACTTTATTTTAAACAAACACGATAACATTATTTATCACTATTACGGAACTTACTACAGTGCTTTTGGAGTGTTCTTTTCCTTATAACGTGTACACAATTTCATGCACACACCCTCAGGATAACTAATTTGAATACTACATGAAAAGTAATCATTTTTAGCTCGTTAGTGAAAAACGTTAATTTCTTGAACTAATTGTGCTTGTCCGTACGTTTGTACGTTAATGGACAGTATTGAGGAAAACGACTACAGCGGTTTTGTGCAATTGTTTTGCAACTGTAAACCTTCGATGAGTTCCGTTTTTGCTGAAATCGGTGCAGTGGTTCCCGATAAACAATTTTTTTATTTGCAAAGATACTATGAAAAATAAACGTCCGAGGTGATTGACACACATGTTACTCTTATGCCCTCTTGCGGGGCCCCAGAAATAATGGCAGCATAGAGGATAACTATTTCAAAAAACTACCAAATATATGATATTATTATACACATGTTTTTGCTTTGAAGCATATAAAAGCCATAGCTTCTCTTCGTCTTATTATTTTTCCCATTAATAAAATGTTCCAAAATATATTTAAAATTATTTTGAACATTCTAAAAATGACGAGCATAAACAGCCATCGGCTTCGCCAATGGGGAATAAAAGAAAGGCGATGAGCTTCGGCCCAAAGCTAAAAATACTAATCATTATTTAATTTAATATTTTTATATTTTTTAATCTTTATTAAGCTTCGCGCGAAATTCAAAAAGTTTATGACACGGCCAAATAAATATTGTTTCAAGGATGTTGTGTGCTTTTTTAGTAATACGCTCTTTTACTTTTTGTACTAATTTTTAAATTAGATGTAGCTTTCTTATTGGCTCGTAGATTTGGCGCGAAAATTCAAAAAGTTTATGACATGACCAAATTATTGTATAAATGACTAGCACTGCACAGCCAGCTATTGCTGGCTTTGAAAGGCTTCATAGCTTGTTGGTTCAGTCGAATAGCACATGATTCAGAAATACACCCCAGTTGTAAATACATTCATATTACATACTACAAATAAGCCGGGTAGTTAGCCTTTAAGGTAATTTGTAATCACATCACAATCGCAAACCAATAGGAGATGTTATCCGATAGCGGATCAAGCCACCACAGGACGGCAGGTGGTGGATAACCCCCATTTCCCAAGTGCAACACCGACGAAGTCTAGTGGTTTGATCCGCCAGTATTAAAATTCCATTGCCGAAATAGTTTTTTTCTAATAGAATATTTTTTAAATGACCTTTGCTCCTGAAATACAACTCCGTATGATTATAATCTAACATTACAGAACTTTTTTAAATATCCAATTTGCAATTTGTACTCGCAAAACTATAAAGCGTCTCTAGGAGAGAGAGTGAAGATTTATAAATGTCCCCTCATCGTCAAATCCTAGTATTAAGAAAGCCAGTAGCCTTATTAAAGCCTTTTTAATTGCAACAATTTACAAAACTTCTTTAAAACACAATTACTTTTGTATGTACCTTTACCGACCTTGATATTTTCTTTAGACTTATCCCTCGAAAAGCAACATACAGTTGTCTATGTGAAAATTAACGGCAACTTTACCAAAACTTTGTCCCCGACATTTATTAAGTTACTGTCTTTGCAAAGCGTACTCTAAAATGTCTCTTCTCTTTGATATAAATGGGTAGCCACCGTTTATGGCACTATAAATGTAGCCCGTGACAGTATCACTGCCCTTGCTACTACTTGCTAAGCCATAAGTATAACCTTTATGGTCATTTGTATCCGCGAACCTATAAAGCGCGTTTAGGAGAGGGAGGGAAGTTTTAAAATAGTCGCTTCATCACGCGCGTTTTATATTTTAGAGATTAGTATTTTGAAAAACATTTCATTTCCAACGGGTACAACGGGAAAATTAAAAACAATAATTCAGATGATACTACAAGCTGAACCAACTACGCGGTCAAAAACAATCTTAGCTAATCCATCCCCTCAGGTTGCCACCCCGCAGGGGCAGAGCTAATTCTTTGCGAAGTGAAGATTGTTGTATTAAACAATAACATATAAAACGAATATGAAATGAGTCTTCACGTCTGATTGTGAATTAGGAAACCTGAATTTATCTAAATCATGTTGTCAAAATTCTATGACATCATGCTGTTTTGACTTACTTACTGTAATGACCTAGGTGTTCGACATGAAAAGAACATGTGTACATAATACAGTCAACTCTCGCTATAAGGGATGCTCAAGGGACCGGCAAAATCTGTCCATTATAAACACTAATCCCTTATAAGCATAGTGTTATACATAGCTGTTCTAGTCTAGTCGGAATAGACTAGAAATGACTAGATTTGACTAGACTTTTGACATTATTTTACGAAAATGATTAGACTAGACTGGACTCCAAATACACGTACGAATTTAGACTAGGAGTAGACTAGACTTGAACCGCTAAAAATTCGTACGAATGGACTTGGACTTGACTGTAAAAAAATAAATCTATTCAAGTCCTCTTTTCAAAACCTTGAGCAAAACCATTTCCCGAATACTAAACCCTGCAACGACAGCACAACGTTCATGTTTCTCGCTCAGATCAATCACACACTCTCATGTGGCTTCAACGAGGAAGCATGCAGATGATGGAAATGCTATAAAGAAAATGAAACCTAGTCCTGTAAATGGTAAAAGTGGCAATAACCGTGATGACGAATTTTATGATTCAGAAAATAATTTAGAAAAGTCCTCAAACATAATTGTAAAAGTCGGCTATAAAATTACATGCAGGAGAAGTAAACATACTTTTACATATGTTGGACATAAATGATACAAAAATCAAAATGGAATTGTTGCACTGTGCTTATTGTGTAACAGGCACTACGTTTATAGTAGCAGCGCTACAGGAGGTTCTTCTAGTCTGGTTCGACATTTTAAGGTAATTACTTTAAAAAGTAAATTGTATTTGCCCAATTTGGTCTAACTCGGTCTTAAATTTCGGTATTTACCAAAAATTTGCCAAGGAACCCTGAAAATCACTGGACATTTGGAATCTACGATAGAATTGATTGAAAAAATACATTAGAGTGTGTGAAGCCTCCCTTGTAACTACTTTTGTTTATTAAGCATTTGACATGAATTTCCAAGTATTTAACTTAGTTAATCCGATCTAGAAATATCAGTAATAAATTCAAGATCAGTACGTGAATTTTAAGTAGCACCTCTAATATCACAAATATTGCGGACTAGACTTGAGACTAGACTAGACTTGAATAGTGAGTCATGTAAAACTTTGGACTATGAATAGACTTGACTTGAACCGCTAAAAGTGATCTGGAATAGAATAGGACTTGAATAGAGTTTTCCTTGTTTTATTAAGAATAGACTAGACTGGACTTGGAGAGCTCGTGAACAGCTATGGTGTTATACATTGTTTAAATAGGAATCGGGACTGTAAATCCTGATCCCTTATATCGAGAAATCCCTTATAAAGGTATCCCTTATAGCGAGAGTTGACTGTACTGTTATGCTTCAACACGTTAATAAATATGAATTGAATGGAAGTTGTAACAAAATATAACGTTTACAATGTTTAATGTCTGATAGATAGATACGATAATATATGTTCGCATATATATGATGATATATATTCAATAAAGTGGCAAACAGTTAGTACTGCAGTACAATTGTGCTTAAAAATAAACGATTATTTTTTCAGGAATCCCGACAAGTACGAGGCTATTGCAGGTTGGGACCAGGGAGACAAGGATTCTACCCTAATTGTAAGTCGGGAGCGCATTGAATTCAATGTACATGAATGCATCCCTTCGTTTTTTGGGAGAGAAGATTTTATCAAGAAGATACATGAATACATTTGGCACAGTCAAACGGAAAATAATGAACGATCTATACTATCCCAAACCATAGTGATTTGCGGGCAAGGAGGGGTGGGAAAAACTCAAGTGGTCCGAAAATATATTCAGAAGTACAAGGCGTTCTACAACCATGTAATATGGATCAACGGAGAAAACTACACTGAAGCAACAAGCAACTACCTCCAATTAGCTGGAAAAATACTTACAGATGTAAATAAAAATGAAAAACCAAAATCCGAAGATGTTATCGTGGAAGAGATTTATGACTATGTGTGCAGAAAATCTGCATTACTCGTTTTTGATAACGTGGAGTCATATATGACTGAAGATGGTAAGGATGGCCTCCATCGTTTGCTTCCAAAAGCTGTCAAAACTGGGTGGAAATGTCCAGCTATAATTGTTACGACAAGAAATCGGCTCTGGGAAGATTTTGAAATAGTTGAAAAACTACCAGTCTTTGATTTGAAAGAGAGCTTGTCATTCCTGGAGTTAAGGGATTGTAACAAAGATGATCGAATCACACTTGAAGAGGTGGCAAAAATCTGTCACGGTTTGCCGTTAGCGTTACAGCAAATAGTAACATGCTTCAGGAGTAAGCAGGAAGCACGCGGAATTCTTAATAAACCGTACAGTTTAAAAGAATTTCTAAATGACTTTGCTAATGAAAAAATCATTAAGACAAAACTAATGGGAGAAGAATATCCGGACCTGTTTATGCTATGCGATACGACGTTTAAACAAATTGGCACTATGCAACATGGCGAGTTGAGTCTTCAATGCTTGGACGTAATGGCTATACTTAACCCGGACAATATTCCAATTGTGCTTATCGAGACAATTTTCCCACATGAAAAATCGAAATTGGAAGAAGCGCTGGTATTGCTGCACAAATACAATATAATTAATCAGTGTAAAGATTGCTATCAAATGCACCCTATGGTTCAAGCCGCCAAAATGGAATCAAGTAAAATTAATGGCACAAAATTGGATTACGTAAAGCAGAACCTTGTTAAAATCATATATAATGTTCAGAAACTTGTGCAAAATATACCTACTAATTGTGAGAATGTGCATGAATTACTACAAAACGTTGTCCGTATTCATGACCACAGTTCTGAAACTTTAACACAGCAATTCCTCAGTTTTAAAATAGTTCTCGCAAACAAACTGGAGGACGTAAGAAGCTATCGCACTGCGGTCAGGTTATACCGAACAGCCTTACAATCGAGCGAGAAGCTTTATGAAGCCGATCAGATCCAAGCCATTGACCGTATAGAAAGGCTCTTCTTGACCTTACAATTTCAAGGAACCTACGGTGAAGCAGAGAATCATATGAACGACGTAATACAAAAGAGAATTAAATTGCAAGGTCCAGAACACCCGGGCACCCTAAGTTCTGAAAATAACTTGGCAACAGTATTGGAGAATCAGGGGAATTTAGAGAAGGCCCGAGAGCTTTACGACGATGTTCTACAAAAGCGCACTGAAATTTTAGGACCCCATCACCCCGACACACTGAATACTAAAAATAACTTAGCCGGCGTTTTGGATAAACAGGGAAAGTTAGAAGAGGCACGAGAACATTACAACGTCATTCTACACATACAAAACAAGCAACTAGGTCCGGATCATGCCGACACACTAAATGCAAAAAATAACTTAGCCCGAGTTTTGGATAAGCAGGGGAAATTTCAAGAGGCAGGAGATTTTTATGAAGACGTTCTTGAAATACAAAATAAAATATTAGGTCCGGCTCATCCCGAGACACTAAATACAAAAAATAGCATAGCCCAAGTTTTGGTTAAGCAGGGAAAATTTCAAAAGGCAACAGGTCTTTACATATACGTTCATGACATGCAAAATAGCATATTAGGTCCGGAACATCCCGACACACTACGAACAAAAATGAACCTTAACCGCGTTTTGGATTTCCAGGAAAACTTTAAAAAAGCGGGAGAATAGTGAAATGCTATTACTTACTACAAATACCATTCGGGTCTCACTGCTAACATTATACGGGATTGCGACTCTATAGCTTATTGTATACACTTCCCCGAAAATAAAAATGTCTGCATTTGCCAAATCTATGAAACAAAATCGTTTATTTCATTTTTGTTATATAATTTACAAATACAATTTTAATGTAACTTATTTTATTTATAAGTTGCGCAATTATTGGTCGTTTGGTGTGCATAATGACGAAACATCTTGTGTAAGTTAGTGGTCCCGATCTTTCAATTCTGAATCAAAAAAACTCGATTCGATTCGTTTCAATTCAATTCTGATTCATCATTTTTCGATTCAATTCAAAACATGAATTGAATCATTTCATTCAATTCACTTCATGAATGAAATCACGTAACATGCCTTGAATCGCGATTCAAGTGACTTACGTGCATCGAATTTGTTTGCATATCCCGCTAAAAAATGCAGCTAGAAACGCATATTTAAAAAACTCGCACGTGTTTCCGAGAGACATTTTTGTTGGAAAACCGATTTATAAATTATTTCGTAAATAATAATTTGTATACATTAAATACATCAATTATTATTAATCATTATTACAGCATTTACTAACGATAGAATTTAGGTCATAATGGGACAGTTAATTAGCAGGATATGTAACTCGAATTTGTGAATGTTACAATCCACTCTCGTTATTAAGGGATGCTCATGGGACCTGCAAAATTTGTCCCTTATAAACATTACTCTATATAAGCAGTGTTATACATTGTGTAAATGGGAATCGGGACTGTAAATCGCAATCCCTTATATCAAAAAATCCCCCCGGGGAAAAAAGGGTATCCCTTATAGGGAAGGTTACTGTAATGACAATTTTATAAAATATTCTTCCGCTGTTTTATGTAGTCATTATAAAATCCTTAAATAAAATGTTTATGTTACCACCTTTTACGTTATGAATGATTTGAATCATCATTCGATTCAATTCATCGCGCAGAATTGAATCAAATTGAATCCTGTGAATCGTGAATTGAATCGAATCATTGTATGTCATTCAATTCATACGTTGAATTGAATCAAAACGAAATTTTTGAATTGAATTGAAAGATTGGGACCACTAGTGTAAGTGTTCAAGTAGTTTCTATTCGTATGAGTAGTAGAATAAACGCGCATCCGCCTGTTGTCCTGCAATAACTTGAGGTTTAAGATATAAGCAAACCATCTTACCGTGTGGTAACATTTCAAATCTCATCCATATTTTATATACGTATTAAGTGAAGGAGTGTTAGTTAAATATATGAACTTTTGAGTTGATTTATCCCCGTGCTGCTCCATCTCAGTACCTTGCGTACAGTAGTTGTGTCCATCAGTCCTGATGAAATCTCCTGAATTGAGATATGCACACCTGCTTACCTGATGAGTCCTGATTTTTCGGATGCATGTACGAATATTGTTTTTAAATTGATATAATGTAATTTGTTCTTGTAGTGTTTCAACTAGACTAAAAATCTTCGTGAGCTTACCTGTTCACAGTAAACGATATTTTTTACAGTTAAAACAATAAGGAACATCAAAACGATGGAAGTGGCGAGACCGGGAGAAATGCAGTGGTAGTACGGGCTTTAAAAATTTCAAGTAGGATATCAAATAAAATACTAAAGTAGAAAATCATTAAACTAATCATTGAACTTAAATCTGGGACTGATATACGTAATATCAAAATGCTTAACATCATCGATCATCCTCTAATGATATAAGGAAATACCTGTAGTACCTGCTACTATATACATTTCGGAGTCAAGCAATGCCCATTTTTCCATACAGGATGGGACGAGACAGGAAAAAAATATTTGGCGTCAAAAGTTGGCGAATAAAGTTTCAAAAATTATATTACTATCTGACAAGTAGTCACCATGAAATCGTAAGTACAAGATTGCCGAAATTTGAGAAATAAATTCTGGAAAATTACTGCACTGATTTTTATCAAAACCGTATTTGTCGGTGATTTTATACATTCGAAGAAGGAGTAAGAATGTTCTGGAATACTTTCATTCAGGGGTGGATTCATCAAATATTTTTTTACCCTGGCCCTATAGGACTCAAAACTGATATGGGGGCCTTTCCGGAGGTAATCTGAGTGCCTTTATTTTACCTTGGCCCGGTCAAGGGGGTGGGTTAATCCACCCATGCTTTCAGTGATATCGTCCCAAAAATGTGAAAATTTGTTTTCTCGAAAACTATTATACATAAAATATGTGATAGAGATTAATTTTTACCTGTGTGGGAGAATCCAATGAGGTGACTTGCGATGACAGCAGTAATTGATAGAACAAGGTATTTACACCTGAAACGTTTTCTCGTTGAAGAGTACAGTAGAAAAAGACTGGGGCTACTGGAGACCACTATAATAGCATGTTCTTCAAAGGGGCAAAAATTATGCAAACACAATTCCACTTGCCGTCAGCTTAATTTTATACGGTTAAAAGAGCATGCCAATGCAAGAATTTGTCTGACTATTGGTAGTTTGGTATAGCTCTCAGAAAGAGAGATTTACTGTATTCCGCTACAAAAGCCAAGTTTGGTATACGTCATCCCGTCATCCACCATATGACTTTGCCTTTTCAATAAGATTACTCATGAAATGGAAGGTCTTACATTTACAGAGAATAGCTAATGTAAATAATAAAATGGAGATTATGAGGTATCAATATAGAGATACAATTTAAAATCATACTAACAGCTTGGAGGTAGTTTACTGGAGGATATATGACTTTAATTTACTGAATGTTTCCATTTTCTGTAGGTACAGTATAATGTCAATTTGAATGTCATGTCGTAATTTTTATCATAAACACGTACATAAATTATAACAGATTTTAACATTTTATAATAATAGTCTATTCTAGTTCTATCAGCCATATAGAATATAGTATATCCATATGCGGTTATATTTTCAATTGCCAATACTCGATTATCAGTTTTAAATTATTGTTGGCGAGGGTTTACTTAGGAAATTGAAGTCTATGCACATTGTTTGTGAGCTGTAATAAATAATAATAGGACAAGTTTGAAATCTTTCAAACTTCTTTCTTTGTATTAATGCAAGAATAAATCCGAATGAATTTCAGTAAATTTTAATCGCAAACCGTATCTCGTTTTTGAACTTATTTTTAGTCTACTAACAATAAACAAAACTAACCAAATGAGAAAACGCCTGGGCACTGTCTAGAAAATCTAAACGAAAGAAACAAAGGCGATAAAACGTCTTGTACCCATAACGAATTACACTACCGTAACCGCATATCCTAAGTTTTCTGAACTATAAATTTTTGTAAATTTTTGTTGTTTTTAATTTGCTTGTATTTCTTACCCGCAGGTAGATGAATTAGTACCTACGTAATCTATTCTACAGTATTTAAACAAACTGTAATGGTTTATGCAGACGGTTTGAAACGCAAATTAAACGTTTACTTTGACATAATACATTCAGACATAATATTCTGACAACTGTACTTTATCATCCAAAGATCTAGTACTTTCTTCGGGAGAGCTGACATTTTGATAAATATGAGACTTTTTCCGGCACACCAGCTGACTAGGGTAATAATCAACGCAATACATTCTCAAATTTGTCATTGAGTGACGCGAGTACATAGCGGCTCCTGGTTTGGAAAGATAATATCAATATCAAGTCAATGACACAATAACACCATGTTCAACATTGTAGGTTTGGGATTACCATTTCTAAACCAAACTTACCATCTCCGATGGAACTACTCGGTGGAAACGAAGAAGGTCTGCGACAGTTTCTCTTATTGGAGGAGTATTCGGAAAAACTGACAACGGATTGTTCACTAATTTCGTACATTGGATTTGTCACGAAATTGATACTCATCAAAACCTGCCCAGCAGATCCTCTCAGGTCAAGCAGCAACTCCAGCAGATAACACTCACACTCTCGGAATGTTGGACGTGAGGAAGACTCTTCTTTCCAGCATTTCCTCATTAACGAGTACCTATACAATGTATAGAATTACATTATAAGAAACCAGGTTTGATGTCTTAGGCATTTTAATATATATAATAATATATACAAAATGTTTTGGTATCACGCAAGTTGGCAGTGCCCGCAAAAACACACACAATGTCACATTTTTAACCCCCTTTATCTCATACAACAATTGATATAGGTTTAAAAAATAATTCCAGGATTTGCAAACAATGAAGAGTAAACGCATTTTATCTCACATTGCTGCATGAGTTATGGAGGGAAATAGTGTTTAAGTTTGGGAATGCAAGACAGGTATGTTATATCTAGTCAACTTGTATAATTGTACAATTGTGTAGGACAGTCCGTCGGCTCGGGCATTCTGTAACCGGTTTTAAGGAGAGAGTATATTTGCTTGGGGGGAACTCCTGGGTACGGATTCAGTCCTAGACTACTAATCTCCCACATGAGAACACCAAAAGACCACACGTCAGATCCTACGGTGTATACTCCAGATTTTAATGATTCCAAAGATATCCATTTAATAGGGACTGGAAATAAGTAATATAATCAAGGAATGTTTGAACAAAATATTTTCCAGGCTACACAATTTGCAAACACTGCATACCTTTTCCTTCACTTTGCTTCACATACTTATCATCCAAATACACGTCTCTGGACAAGCCGAAATCAGAAATCTTGCAAACCTTTCCAGCAGTTAGTAAGATGTTCCGGGCAGCGAGGTCTCTGTGGATGATCTTGTGAAAACGATGGGAAATTCAACAAAATATCAGGCAATATAATTACGCCGAATGATTATATTTTGCTTGCATAGCTTATACTTCGATTCTAGGCGTACTGCCACCTTCACAACTGCCAAAATCACAACTGCCACCCGGCGAACTGCCCCAGGCACAACTGCCACAAATAACTGGCACCTGCACAACTGCCACAACAACTCATTGCCACTTGCACATCTGCCCCTTACATATAAATAGCTTTATGAATGTTTCTGTGCTAAGTCTCATAGCTAAACTATGCTAAGTCTCATAGCTAAATACTATGCTAAGTCTCATAGCTAAATACTATGCTTAGTTTCATAGCTAAACTATGGTAAGTCTCATAGCTAAATACTATGCTAAGTCTCATAGCTAAATACTATGCTAAGTCTCATAGCTAAATACTATGCTAAGTCTCATAGCTAAATACTATGCTAAGTCTCATAGCTAAATACTATGCTTAGTTTCATAGCTAAACTATGGTAAGTCTCATAGCTAAATACTATGCTTAGTTTCATAGCTAAACTATGGTAAGTCTCATAGCTGAATATATATTATGCTAATTGTAAGTCTAATAGCCAATAATATTTGCCAATTAAATTAAGTGTTAATGCGTTGTTTGTTTTAAAAAAAATAAAACAAGTATATTGAGTACTAGATAGTGCGAAAGTATGAGACGGCATTGGTTTTCCAATGGGACTTAGCATTGGTTTTACCATGGGACTTAGCATTGGTTTTACCATGGGACTTAGCATTGGTTTTACCATGGGTCTTAGCATTGGTTTTACCATGGGACTTAGCATTGGTTTTCCAATGGGACTTAGCATTGGTTTTCCAATGGGACTTAGCATTGGTTTTCCAATGGGACTTAGCATTGGTTTTACCATGGGACTTAGCATTGGTTTTACCATGGGACTTAGCATTGGTTTTACCATGGGACTTAGCATTGGTTTTCCAATGGGACTTAGCATTGGTTTTACCATGGGACTTAGCAATAGTTTTTCCATGGGACTTAGCATTGGTTTTACCATGGGACTTAGCATTGGTTTTACCATGGGACACCATGGCATATTATCATGACGTCCGGTGGCAGTTCGTTATGTGGCAGTTGGCATTGTGGCAGTTGTTACCAGCCAAGTATTTATGGACGGGGCAAAAAATAATTGTGGCAGTTGTGCTTGTGGCAGTTCGCCGGGTGGCAGTTGCGATTTTGGCAGTTGTGAAGGTGGCAGTACGCCGGACACGTTATACTTCCTATTATAGAAATGTTTTTAAAACTAGGTTCAAACTGACCTTCATTCTACTTAAATACGCCATGCCGTTGGCTATTTGCAAAGAAAAAAGAAGGACATCCTCTGAGGTGACCATATAAAGTTTAGCTGGATCTTCATTAAGACTGCAACAACTTTGTTCGGAGTTCTTATTGGCATCTTTATACTTCCGGCACTTCTTTAGATAACTCCTAAGGATTTAATAAATAAGCTTTAATTAGTTATCCATATCTATATCTCTGGGTGACATGAAAAATAAGTTAAACCAGTTTTATTAATTTTGGAACTTTAATACACAATTAATAGTCTATTATTGTCAGAAACTGAAGTTACGTAAGAAGCATTCAAGAATTCGTAAAAATCTTCTAATAATAAGTAATCTAGGGATAAAACTAACTTTAGAGAGCTCAGTTCGGCATATTCCATCACCAAGTAATAAGGGTCTGAAGTGGTACACACTCCATACAACTTAATAATATTAGGATGATTCGTCTCTTTCAGGGATAAGAACTCCGCCATGAACTCATGATGCGGGCTACTACCACTGTCCCTGTTATTGTTTTTCAGGATTTTTATCGCAGCCTGCCTTGTAGCAATTCCTGAAAGGTAAAATTGCACTAGCATAAATCATAAAAACCATTAAGTCATAACAGCAAATGCCAATGTAATTAAGAATAGGTAAAATCTTATAAATTCAAGATTTCAATTTCAATATCTAACAATATTCTTTGTGATATGGACTTGGAACTTTGTTGAGATTGTTTTTTTCCCATTAAATACACATTACCTACCAGAATCCGTAGAATACTTCAGCTGACCCTTCAAAACACGTCCGAACTCACCCTCCCCAAGAAGTTGCTCCAGCCGTATTGACAAACGAGGTAGTTCCCATAATGGATCAATCTACAAATATTTCAATTCCGAATACCTCAAACTTTCAAAAATGCAATGTTTTTTGAATTTAAATGAAAACAATCTTTTGCACAGAAATATTCTTACTGGTCTTCTTCCTTTAAGAGATGCGGATTCTAAAGAAAATGTTACAGCGTCGTCACACTTCAAAATATCCTCGCATCTTCCTCTGTACGATATTACTATTGGTTCCAATGTCGACGGATCTTTCAGTGTTTCAATAACGTCGTTCCGACCGTTGTTGAAGCTTACGCAAGGAGCTTTTGAAGCTAAGCTGAAACACAACCAGGGTGAAAACTCGACTGCCGGTTAAATATGACACTTGCCGTACCATTTGCTCAGACGAATGGCTTCGAAAAAGCAAATGGAACCTTGTGAAATGTTTTCAGAATATTTTATTCATATCTGTACACAATCTACCTTAATAAGCGAAAACTGGAAGAAAGAACTAATCGACTCACAATCAGTTAAATACTAACTACGCTAGATAACCCATCTTACACCAAATAAGAATCATAAGACATAAAAGGACAAGTAACCTGCACCATTGTCAATACTGCAAGTACCTCATTTTATACACAGCCCCGAAGACAGCAACGCAAATTGCCAGTACGAACAAAATAAACACAGCTAGGTAGCAGTCTTGATCACAGTATGATTTCGAAGTAATCAAAGGAGCCGAGATTTCAGTAGTTGTCTCAATCTCAACCTCTGTGCGTGTCCTCCACGTATTTTTAATTGCATTATCAGATGATTTCACTGATGTTCCCACAGTTGTCTGCGTCCCTTCGAAATATAAGCAGACATTGATGCGAATCTAAAAATGGAATACATTTTGCATGAAACATATTATATTGTTTTGTAAGATACCATTCTAAAATTATTTACTTTTGAATCTTCATGTCTGAGGGTGGAAGCGACAACTGCAACATCATTGACTATCACCAGAACACAATACACACCGTCAAACACCACTAGTCCTGAACTCCGCCAAACTGCACATATACACAACACATACAACACCTTAAACTTCTCCAGACGTGATTTTAATAATTTAGTATGCATTTTATGAAAAACATAAAGTATTAAATACCTGTTTTTAGTAGTACATACGACACAGGAGGAGTGTTCTGAAAAAGAACCAAATTTAACTGCGACGAGATGCGAACATCAATTAGGCGCTTAGTATCATTTACAACATTGACATAGAAGTCATTGACACGAAGAGAATCCTTGTCCCAGAAGCTGAGCTCAACATGTCCATCATCAGGCTTCAGACGCTCATCCTATATGAGTTTAAACTTCAGCTGGATTTGAAGAAAGCAATTATGCAATATATGGCACATTCCGAATGAATTCAGATCCGTGAAATACTATTTACAATCTACCGGAAGCAGTTTCCTCTGATCCAACTTATAAAATATGGTTGCTTCGGAGCTGTTTGTTCGCGTTAAAGGGACATTATCATTTTCATCCAAAATGTTCATCAGAAGTGGAATATGATACGAGACTTTAGTCACATTATTAAGCATCACTGAGCAACTTAGATAGAGACTGTAGTCTGAAAAGGTTTCTCTGTCCAGCTCTGCTCGTGTCCATATGTCCACCAGATGAGATTTTTGTTTACTTTTCTTCAGCACAATCACCTCTGCAAATTATCGGCATACACAACGATACCAAATTACTACATAATAATCCACCAACATAGGGTATATACAAGGCCAAACAAGGTGTAAACATGAAAATTAAAAAACAAGTTTAAATATTTTAATTATAGCAGTATAGGCCAAAATTTAGCCTGTATTCTAAAAAAGTAGCACCAACTTTTTTGGCTCCCATTTAAGTTTGTAGCTGTAAAGGTAGCGCTAAATGAGCAGTCATTATTTCCAATTCCGAGTGAGGCTACATCAGTTCGATCCGAATTTTCAAGAACTTGTACAACCAGCTGGGACACTCCACCGAAGCACATGTACTCCTGTGGTCGTCAAAAATTAACATGCTTTTTTTTTAAATGACGTAACTTTTTGAACCGATTGTAATTAAAAAATGTACACAATTAAAGAACTAAGATATGAAATTCCATGCAAACTGGAGTAATTAATTTTAACTGTAAAGTTTAATTCATAAAGCATCACCTGGACGTGACTGCTGTTACAATCCAATTCTTGAAGACCAGTGACGGGCCATCCCGAAATATTAAACGTGATGTAACTTTCAGCTTGAAACTGTCTCGGTTTCTTCGACACATCGTTTAGCATTGCAATCAGAACCGCTTCAATGGAGTACGAACAACAAAAGCCTATGTAAGGGTTCCGTCAACAACAAAAAAAAAACAATTCTTCAAAATCTAATTTCATTTGATCAAATACACGCAAACTAATCACTCTATTACATTAAATCATAAGTCTC
Source organism: Allacma fusca (assembly GCA_947179485.1). Taxonomy (NCBI): domain Eukaryota; kingdom Metazoa; phylum Arthropoda; class Collembola; order Symphypleona; family Sminthuridae; genus Allacma; species Allacma fusca. The sequence goes on along the minus strand of OX359248.1, from coordinate 42,806,125 downwards.
TAGCAATAATCCCATTCTTACAATGATTATACTAAATTAGTTACTTAACTATTGAAAGTGTAAAATTTGATGATACCAGTCTAAAATTAATTTAAGCATTTGTTCATTACTTCCTTGAGCATCCGGGAAAACCGGGGATTTCTGGACGACAATTAATGCAAAATAATCTTCTTTCCTGATCTCAACAGTTGGACAGCTACTTTTCCGTCCATGTTTAAGATGCGCAGAAAATTTTATTTCCCCGGATTCCTGTGCTCCCAAATGCGCCCGTAGAGTTCCCAAAACTCCGTCAAATTCTTTCCCTGGATGGAGGTTTATCGTCAAATTTGAGGGTGTGAGGTAAATTCCAACACCTATATAGAACAAGTATTAAAAATGGGAAATTAAAATCAAAATTTGTTTCGGGCGACCACGTCGCCCTCGAAAGACATATTACACTGGATTATATCCTTGATTATAGTAAGTACTTTAGAGATTTATATCCAGTTTTAATCTTATACAAAACAGACAGCAGTAGGGACATATATGAGTCTCCATCTGAAACAATTAACCCTTTACAGGCCAAGAAAATGTAGCCGCACGATAGGTCAACCCCTGGCCAGAGTGGCCAGGCTCCTTACATAGCATATATATAGGCAAAGGTCTCGTCACATATTACATACATTTGGTCTGTTTCGACAAAGGCGCAGATTTGTAACACCCATGTGTGGCGAGTAGAATAAACCTCTATGTACTTCAAGTATTACATTGCTTATCTAGCATAGTAGCTATGATAGTAGTAATAATAGTACATTTCTAATAAGCAAGAAGTGTGTACATGGCCCCTGTGTTTAATATACGGCCATATACACGGCATTGAAAATGGCCGTCACTTTCTTTTTCTCTAAAATATAAAAAGTTCCAGCAGACACAGTAATTAAGTTTTTTAGCTACAATTTTTAGGGTTCATTCATAAAATCATGGGGAACGATTAAAAAAATTCCTAAGATTCTAGTTAATAGTTTTACTGTCATTTTGTTAACTTTACTCTGAAAAATGTATGCTTTGGTCAGCGTGGCCGGGGGTTGGCCTGTATAGGGTTAAAATATTATATTGTTCTTTATAATATTAACTTACCGGCGGAAATAAAGTTGCACAAAACAGAGATAGTAACAGTGAAGTGAACCATTTCAAAATATCGTAAAGTTTTAAACTTGCATCAGCTGCATCTTCTCTTCTTCACTCTATTGAAAAAAATTTAAATTATTACAGCAAGCAAAAGTATTAGTTTTATTTTGACACTTATGGATTCACAAGAATTGTTTTTCTCTGACTGCTCTGGCCTGTGTAATTAATATAAATTAATTAACTCACCACTATTTTATTAGCAGGGATGCTCACTCCCGATAAGCACGGCGGATGTTCAGGTCAATGAATGGAGCCTCGTGACCTTTTGTCATGTTATTGTTGAAGTACAAGAATTGTGAATATGATCAATCGGTCCGGGTCCGGAAGTGCTTCCTGGTTTCTGAATAGAAACAACTAGACATATAAGTACTCTAATTACAATCCATTCAACTCCTTGGAAGCTAAATTATTTTTGTGACTTGCTTCGAAAAGGCATGAATCAATGTTTTGTCTCAAATTTGTTGTCACATGACTTGTTCCTGGGTTCGGTTTCCTCTTAGGCAATGGACACGTATCTATTGACTTACTGGGATATTTCATTTATCAATTTTATAAGTGCGTAAATGTAGAGAAATAATCATTTGCATATTTTTTAGAAATATATTTGGGTACGCATGCAAATAGCTCGAATCTTCTTCTTCCCCAGCAGCTCTGACTTTCTTACACAAAACGAGAAGGTAAGTCAAAATAAGACCTTCGTAACTTTTAACCTCTGGTATGGCAGACCAGATTAGTTATGTACACTAATTTATTGTACTTGTAAATTAAAGTTAAACTGCTGTATTCATACGATATGAAAAATAACACCATGTGTAATTAGTAATTAGTACTGAAAGGGACACAAGACACAGCGGAAAACAAAAGGTCTATCAAGGGGCAAGGTGATACAATTTCCACCTTGAACACATTTCCCGTTTGGTAATTACACGTACTTTTAAGTACTGACTGACAAAAATAGTGCAGGAGGGAGCTTGCAATTTGTAATCGGTATAGGGATGACAAACCAATTAAAGGCTGAGGAATGGGGCATTGAGAGAAACCTTTATTTAAGTAAGTACTTACTCACTAATTAAAAGCTATAAGTACTTTTAGAGTAAATATTAAAATAAGGAACATACATACTTCGATGGAGATCTTGGAAATCCCTACATCCAAGAATAGCTTGTTGTAAACAAAGATGATGGCGCTTTTGTATGTTCTTGTAGTACAAATGAAGACTGAAGTGAAGATGAAGTTATTGAAATAACAAATGTCCGTCTCGGTGTCTATTAGAATAATACACTGGACAAACCCGTCCAATCAAATTCTAACTACTACGATCATGATATAGTTCATGTACATATATGTATGTGTGTGTAATAGATGACTTTTCAGCTCCAGTTTCCTTCCATTTGCTCATTATGTCGGGTCATTTTTCACTCTCGTGGAAACTTTTATTAATCTCACAGAACCGCTTGATCTGCAGGGTGCATATATGTATGTATTTTAGGGAAAAAACGTTAATGACTCTTAATGCTTTCATTTTTCAGTTTTGTCGGAAAAGTAAAAGTAATATCGTAAACAGTAAAATCGATGATGGATTGATTAGAAGGATTGCCAGCTTAGGCTTGGGAACCAGCTAAATTGGTTTTGATGAAAGTAAATTCCTAGCGTGGTTAATAGTTTTAAGTGGTTTTAGACGAGTGAAGGTGGACGACACTCATTAGCACTTTCAACGAGCTCTCTATTTTTATTCAGGGGATAGTCAAAAGTTTGACAGCTTAGTTCTCACACGAGCCCTGTACTTTGTATTCTGCGGTACGTACAGTGGAAATCAACGACCGATCATACATGCTCTTCATAATTAAGAGTGAGGTTTTAGCATTTACTGGACATTAACTTTCTAAATATAGTGAAGAACTGCAAACTTTGAAAGATTTTGTGACTTTAGTATCCATTCCACTAAATGAAATTGTAGTGGACAAAAAGGTAGACCATTTTCGTCAGGGAAAACGACATTTGTTATTTTGTCATGGCCATCATGCACTGTAAAGCTTTGGTGACATTTCTTGTGTTTGTATTTTATCAACCCCAAAATTCCCGTGCTGACGTTGCTGAAATCGTAAGTGGTGTTTGGAATAAACTGTGGTCAGTGTCATGTGAATTGTCAACGTCTGTGTCAAGGTCTAAAAGATCAATTGAGTTCCCCAATACAAATAATGCGGATGAGTTTTTCCAGTATTTGTACCCTTCATTAAATCTCAACGCTGAGGATTTGTTGACTGAAGGAGCACGCTCTTTGTCACTCAAGTCTTGGATGGACGACTTGGTAGAATACTGGGAAACTGAGTGTAGTAAAGTCAAGCGGAAAGCAATGAGAACAAATACAACCAGAGGTAAAATTATGTGCCCAAATTTGTTTTTTGTATTTTGAATACTGTTTGCTGGCAAATTTCGCCCGTCATTTTTATAAACGAAAAGGTTACTTATTTCATATAATTATATATCCAACATGTATTCTTATTACGAACGTCGTATGTATATTTAAATACACTTGTTGTGTCTAAACGCAGTAATTATGACAATAATGCTTATAAGTTCCTTGAATAATTTTATTTCAGCAAAATCCCGGGTGAGAAATTCTACACGGTCCAGCTTGTCAAGCTTCAAAAACTACACCATAACCAATATTCCCAAGGATGTTTTGGCAGAACGTGTTGGGATTTATTTAAACAATTCTCAATCGCTTAACAAAACAAGTCGACAATCCGATCTTTTTGGAATAAGTCTACCCGGGCCGGGGCTTCCAGATCTCACGCAACTTGGGATATCAACTTTACCAACGCCGACGATAGATCCGTTGCTTCTGCGAAAGAATAATAAATGGTTTCAGAGTTATGGAGGCGATATTGAATATTTTTTCCCACTCATTGGTTTCGGTATTCCTTTTGATGGAGAAATCACACTGTTGGGTTTCCATGGATTTAAGGGTCTGTTTCCTTACAAAAGATGATATCCTGTACTTAGACTGTCGGAAATTTTGTCCGAAACATTTGGTGTCCGTACATTTACGTACGATTATGTTCACAGGTGTAAATTATTTATGTTTGAATGGTTGTATTAAAAAAATTTAAGAATTAAAATCTTGGATTTCGTGAATAACTTAACTACATAGAGGAAAATTCAAGTTGTGTATTCAGAGAGATTGTTTCAAGAGAACTTTTGTGGAGAGATAATCATGAAAGAAAGGCAGGAAGGAATATTCTGTCGAGAGATTGTGCAATGACTGTTAATTATGTATGTTTCCCTTTTATTCGCACTAAAAGTTATTCAAATATATAATTACTTGTAATAAATGTTCCAGCTACACAACTATTGTGTACTGCAGTTATACATAAATTGTGGGAGTAAAGCAAAATCTCCGCGTTTGGAGATTATATTTCTACTATTCCATAAGTTGCAGTGCAGTCTGTAAATTTTGTAACTTCTTAATTGTATACATAAGTAAAGCTGATTAAGCTGTATAAGTAATACAATGCAGCATGAAACTTTAACCCACAATTATCATTAATCCACGTTAGTCTTTAGTATAACAGTATTTTAATTTTTAGTTACTTACATACAAGAAACGATAAATTGGACTCATCGGCTATAATATATTTAAAATTGCTGTGGTGTGGTATCATCTGGTGATAAAGAACAGAGTTGACTTCACAATTTCTGCACCACAATCAGTGAACTATGTAATTTATATGTAAGGAAACTATCTGCATGAATTTCTTACTGACAAACCATCCATCCCTACTAAGGGTGTAACTGTTAGCTTTGTAAAATACTTACCGGAGGAATTAGCTGGTTGTTGGTTCACTTGTTCACTAAAAAGAGGCCAGAAAGTATGCCCGAAGATTCACTGTTGTTTCACATATTAGCATTATACATTACACAGTGTTAGTATAGTTTGAACGAAATTGAAAATGTAAGATGATACAGTAAGCTTAATTAGACTAACAAAGGTATATCTAATTACATATATTATGCTGAATTTGGATAGAAACTGTGTAATAGTTTGTTGACCATACTTGAGATTTGGAATGACTGCAGATTCGTCCTTTGACACAAACTTAAATGGTATTTTGTTATATTAAAGTACTGTTGTTAACTTTTTGTGCCATCCCTTCTAACCCAGGTCAAGGAATTTCTGCTGTACAGCGACATTTATGCTGCCGTCCGCTGTGATACCGTAAATTCGCACCCCATTTTGACATGTGAAATATTTTTTTTAAATCTGAAAGAAAAGCATCAGTATGGAAAATGGAATATTGTAAACCATTGCATTTTGTATGCGCTAGGAAGGAGAAAAATGTTTTGCATTACCGTATAGAACAAACATAACATTTTGGATTTGACTTGAAGTACTTATACTACCTAAATGCATTTTATACATATGTACAATATGTACCTTCTTGTGGCATTAGGAAGCCTAACCTTAGCATAAATAAAGAAAACATTGCTATGGGTTCATTTGCTTACTTGGCTAATTGGAAGCTCACCCATGAATTTAGATAATAAGTCATAGGCAGACAAAGTTACAGGTTTAGATTTTGAACACAATTTTTCACATCTCCTCCACATATTTTATTGCATTTGTGTGGTGAACTCGTATTTCTCTGTCTCATTGTATTTCCTTATAAATTGTCGTTGGATTGTTTGTGTTTAGGAAACTTATCTTTGGACGAAACTGTAAAACTGTTAATTTTATGATTAACAAGGATTTGTAACATCCTTGGTGAGTAGTATTATAAGTTTTATTATAATATTTATTACATTTTGTGCTGGTCCGTTTTGTGACTGTATGCCTAAAAAGTGAGTAGATATATTATTAGAACATAATTTGTCCCAGTGCTAAAAGTTACTGCTCATTTTTACACAATGTTAGTATTTTATTTAATTAAAGAAGCGCTCATTTTATTTAATTACATTTTATAATTTTGTTCATAGATACAAGATAATTGCTGCATTGGAAATGACTTCACCACCAGAGAGTACATGTTGTTTAAGATGGGAGACGCATGAAGAAAAGGCGGAGTTGTACTATCGAAAATTAATGATGGATTTGGAATCCACCGACATTTTGCTAATGTCAAAGGATTGCAAGCCCATTCGAGCACATCAAGCAATAATCGCTGCCAGAAGTCCCAAGATACGAGAAATGATTATCTCAACTCCCAGCCAATCTCTTGTGAGGCTAGACGACATTAATTATGAGCAGCTCAAGATTATCATTGAGTTAATGTACACTAACAAATGCACCCTGCCCAGCAACTTGACTTCCGACGACGTTGAAAACTTGAAACATGTCTTAATTGATTATGGGGTAGAATTATCTGAAGAACAGACAACACTTTAAACCACTACACGTTTTTGCTTCGAGGGTACAAAACAATCACACATTGAACATTCGCTTGCAGAATACAGAAATGTAACCGTTTCTTTTCCTCAAATCTTCTAATAATTTCAAAACGTTTTTCTTCTATAAATATTTGTACAAACTTTTGAATCATTCGCAACGACAGCTTTGAAGTGGCTGTATTTACATACCTGCTTGTCTTCTCTCAGTACTTTAAAATCAAATCTGCCAAGTAATTATTTTAAAGAATTTTAAAGGTCCATAGCGTAACGTGATAATTGATAAGCTCTAATTGTAAGGAAATTCTACGTATGTAGAAAAGGTGCTTGTGTAATTATCCATAAGAATAATAATAAAAAGGGGCTTTATTATTTTATTTTATTATATTCATGACAAGCTCTTATTTTCATTTTAATTAAACCCATTGAATTCATGTGGACTAATAAAATATCCTTAGTATTACAAAATGTCATTATGTTGATGCTAAAAGTTTTTAAATGCCACGGCTACAAAAAATACGTAAAGCATTTGCAATTAATAAAATTATCAAAATCAGGATGCAAAGTATACTTGAAACATTTGTTTGAGTTAGGGATCAAAATCGTCTTGAAAATACTATTCCCGGAAATTAATTTTGTCCAAACTGAAACAGTACACGGGTTCAATTCCTTGAATTTGAACCCGGAGACATTGACATAGCCCGATTCATTTCTTTCCTTCCTCCATGTTTCTGGATATATGTAATCGACTAGTCAAAGCAATCGATCAAATCTGGAATGATTAATAATGGCTAACAATTAAAGTGAAACTATGTACATGACAGTGTCACGATGAATACATTTCGAAATTTCGAACCAATCCAATGAACATCTATTGCTTAAAAATGATTTAAATTATACATTAAACTGGACCGATTTCAACGAAAGTTTTTATGGACATTACGTGTGTCAACCTTAAGCCTGAGTTCGTATTTGGTTGGAATCATCGGCCAGAATGACAAAATAATTCTTGAAATTTCGAACTTCAAGTCAAATGACAGTTATCTCCAAAACTACTCAAGTGATTTCAATGAACGTTTTTGTTAATATTTGTTATGTGAATAGTAATAATTGCTATGTCTTATGTGGTTGAAATCGGTTCGATAGTTTTTCGAAAAAAACTCAAAATTCAAATTACATAACTCTTATCTCAAAACTACCGTACCGATTTCGATGAAACTTTTTATGTTTACTATTTAGATCAACTGTAGGAACCACGTCGTATTTGGTGGAACTTAGGTCGTTATGTTTTAAATGAAAAATTTTGAAACTTCGGAAATAAATATTTTTTCACTGTTAAGTATAATATTTTCTTAATTCCTTATAACGACCAGGCACTCCGAAACGAGGGGGACACGCGGGAAATTGCTCTCCCCAAAACAGTCAGGGAGGGACGGGCTATACAACTGTCCCCACTTTTCAGGAATCAAATTACCCTTTTCCTGACTTTTTCTGTCAAAACTGTAAAGCTTCAACATTTTGTAAAAATCGTTCACAAATCTGTATTAATTGTATTTAAAAAACTTGAAACAATCTATTTCTTCTCAAATAAACCGTACACCGTGTTGCATAACATCTTTCTCACTAGCATAAACAAGCAGGTGTATAGATAGTTGCGTACCCAAATATATTTCTAAAAAATATGCAAATGATTATTTCTCTACATTTACGCCTGATTGGAAACCGAACAACAAATTTGAGACAAAACATTGATTCATACCTTTTTGAAGCAAGTCACAAAAATAATTTTAGCTTCCAAGGAGTTGAATGGATTGTAATTAAGAGTACTTATATGTCTAGCTGTGTCTATTCAGAAACCAGGAAGCACTTCCGGACCCGGACCGATTGATCATATTCACAATTCTTGTAAGTACTTCAACAATAACATGACAAAAGGTCACGAGGCTCCATTCATTGACCTGAACATCCGTCGTGCTTATCGGGAGTGAGCATCCCTGATATTAAAATACTGGTGAGTTAATTAATTTATATTAATTACACAGGTCAGAGCAGTCAGAGAAAAACAATTCTTGTGAATCCATAAGTGTCAAAATAAAACTAATACTTTTGCTTGCTGTAATAATTTAAATTTTTTTCAATAGAGTGAAGAAGAGAAGATGCAGCTGATGCAAGTTTAAAACTTTACGATATTTTGAAATGGTTCACTTCACTGTTACTATCTCTGTTTTGTGCAACTTTATTTCCGCAGGTAAGTTAATATTATAAGAATAATATTATAATATTTTAATTGTTTCAGATGGAGACTCATATATGTCCTTACTGCTGTCTATTTTGTATAAGATTAAAACTGGATATAAATCCCTAAAGTACTTACTAAGGATATAATCAAGTGTAATATCTCTTTCGAAGTGACGTGGTCGCCCCGAATCAAATTTTGATTTCAATTTACGCGTTTTTAATACTTGTTCTAAATAGGTGTTGGAATTTACCTCACACCCTCAAATTTGACGATAAACCTCACCCCAGGAAAAGAATTTGAAGGAGCTTTGGGAACTCTACGGGCACATTTAGGAACACAGGAATCCGGGGAAATAAAATTTTCTGCGCATCTTAAACATGGACGGAAAAGTAGCTGTCCAACTGTTGAAATCAAAAAAGAAGATTATTTTGCATTAATTATCGTCCAGAAACCCCCGGATGCTCAAGGAAGTAATGAACAAATACTTAAATTAATTTTAGTCAGTTATCATCAATTATGTCTATCAAGTCTTATGATTTAATGTAATAGACTGATTAGTTTGCGTGCATTTGATCAAATGAAAATAGATTTTGAAGAATTGCTGTGTTTTTTGTTGTTGTTGTTGACGGAACTCTTAGGCTTTTGTTGTTCGTACTCCATTGAAGCGGTTCTGATTGCAATGCTAAACGATGTGTCGAAGAAGCCGAGACAGTTTCCAGCCGAAAGTTACATCACGTTTAATATTTCGGGATGGCCGGTCACTGGTCTTCAAGAATTGGATTGTAACAGCAGTCACGTCCAGGTGATGCTTTATGAATTTGTTAGACTTTACAGTTCAAATTAATTACTCCAGTTTGCAGGGAATTTCATAACTTAGTTCTTTAATTGTGTACATTTTTAATTACAATTGGTTCAAAAAGTTACGTCATTTAAAAAAAAAGCATGTTAATTTTTGACGACCACAGGAGTACATGTGCTTCGGTGGAGTGTCCCAGCTGGTTGTACAAGTTCTTGAAAATTCGGATCGAACTGATGTAGCCTCACTCGGAATTGGAAATAATGACTGCTCATTTAGCGCTAACTTTACAGCTACAAGCTTAAATGGGAGCCAAAAAAGTTAGTGCTACTTTTTTAGAATACAGGCTAAATTTGGGCCAATACTGCTATAATTAAAATATTTAAACTTGTTTTTTAATTTTCATGTTTACACGTTGTTGGGCCTTATATATACCCTGTGTTGGTGGATTCTCATATAGTAATTGTTTATCGTTGTGTATGCCGATAATTTGCAGAGGTGATTGTGCTGAAGAAAAGTAAGCAAAAATCTCATCTGGTGGACATATGGACACGAGCAGAGCTGGACAGAGAAACCTTTTCAGACTACAGTCTTTACCTAAGTTGCTCAGTGATGCTTAATAATGTGACTAAATTCTCGTATCATATTCCACTTCTGATGAACATTTTGGATGAAAATGATAATGTCCCTTTAACGCGAACAAACAGCTCCGAAGCAACCATATTTTATAAGTTGGATCAGAGGAAACTGCTTCCGGTAGATTGTAAATAGTATTTCACGGATCTGAATTCATTCGGAATGTGCCATATATTGCATAATTGCTTTCTTCAAATCCAGCTGAAGTTTAAACTCATATAGGATGAGCGTCTGAAGCCTGATGATGGACATGTTGAGCTCAGCTTCTGGGACAAGGATTCTCTTCGTGTCAATGACTTCTATGTCAATGTTGTAAATGATACTAAGCGCCTAATTGATGTTCGCATCTCGTCGCAGTTAAATTTGATTCTTTTTCAGAACACTCCTCCAGTGTTGTATGTACTACTAAAAACAGGTATTTAATACTTTATGTTTTTCATAAAATGCATTCTAAATTATTAAAATCACGTCTGGAGAAGTTTAAGGTGTTGTATGTGTTGTGTATATGTGCAGTTTGGCGGAGTCCAGGACTAGTGGTGTTTGACGGTGTGTATTGTGTTCTGGTGATAGTCAATGATGTTGCAGTTGTCGCTTCAACCCTCAGACATGAAGATTCAAAAGTAAATAATTTTAGAATGGTATCTTCCAATACAATATAATATGTTTCATGCAAAATGTATTCCTTTTTAGATTCGCATCAATGTCTGCTTATATTTCGAAGGGACGCAGACAACTGTGGGAACATCAGTGAAATCATCTGATAATGCAATTAAAAGTACGTGGAGGACACGCACAGAGGTTGAGATTGAGACAACTACTGAAATCTCGGCTCCTTTGATTACTTCGAAATCATACTGTGATCAAGACTGTTACCTAGCTGTGTTTATTTTGTTCGTACTGGCAATTTGCGTTGCTGTCTTCGGGGCTGTGTATAAAATGAGGTACTTACAGTATTGACAATGGTGCAGGCTACTTGTCCTTTTATGTCTTATGATTCTTATTTGGTGTATGATGGGTGGGTTATCTAGCGTAGTTAGTATTTAACTGATTGTGAGTCGATTAGTTCTTTCTTCCAGTTTTCGCTTATTAAGGTAGATTGTGTACAGATATGAATGAAATATTCTGAAAACATTTCACAAGGTTCCATTTGCTTTTTCGAAGCCATTCGTCTGAGCAAATGGTACGGCAAGTGTCATATTTAACCGGCAGTCGAGTTTTCACCCTGGTTGTGTTTCAGCTTAGCTTCAAAAGCTCCTTGTGTAAACTTCAACAACGGGCGGAACGACGTTATTGAAACACTGAAAGATCCATCGACATTGGAACCAATAGTAATATCGTGTAGAGGAAGATGCGAGGATATTTTGAAGTGTGACGATGCTGTAATATTTTCTTTAGAATCCGCAACAGCATCTCTTAAAGGAAGAAGACCAGTGATAATATTTCTGTGCAATACATTGTTTTCATTTAAATTCAAAAAACATTGCATTTTTGAAAGTTTGAGGTGTTTGGAATTGAAATATTGATATTTTTGTAGTTTGATCCTTTATGGGAACTACCTCGTTTGTCGAAGATGATTTTTTTACTGATTCGCAAGAATTAGAATTTTCAACTTTTGAAAAGAATTCGTTTTCGAAAAAAACGCAAAGCGTAGATATGCACTTACCCCCCTTTGAAAAAAAGATTTGAGGATAACTTCTACACCTTTTAACCAAATCCGAATATTAAGGGCTTAAAGTCAATGACAGAATTTGTACAACTCCAATGCTTAACGTATCTTCAACATGTATAGTTAACGAGATCTGAAGCTGTTTATACCTAAGTTTTTCCGTGAGTCTACGGAATTGTCTATCCTAATACATTGCAGTTTTTTTAAAGGCCTTCCCCTATAACACCTTTGATAAAAATTTGCACATATGTCTGCCTAATTATTGCAAGCTAGTGTGCAAAATCTTATGATGGTCAACCAAGGGCTTGGGCCCTTACAAATTAATTATTTAAAAATGCGAATTATGGTTGTCATAATCATAACCTTCAATATCCAAAACCCAACTTGAAGTCTTTCCAATATTAACAACTAGTTAAAATATTTGAACTTCATGAAAATTTTAATAATGTATTACTATTGTTATGGACTCATAATATTATCAAGAAAGTTTTGAAAACAATATTATTGAATAAAAAATGAGGTTTTAAAAAAACCAAAACGAAGATCCTTTTACGGCTCTAAAATGTGAAAAACTAGCATTTGATATGAGAAAAACTAGAGCAATAATGAACCAAACAATGCATCTCGGGGTGCTATTCAATACTAATTTTCTTTCACTTTCATTGTGAGAGAAAGTCATTGTGATCTGCCCAGTCCCAGCCCCAGCTTGTAGTCAATAACAGGAAAGTCGTGGCCCTGGAAAAACAAAAAGTTGTGTAACGTCAACGACTGTGAATAGCGCTAGCTAAACATATTTCAAGGAGTAATACGCTAGTAATAGTAATCTCTAATCATGCATTCCACTGAAACATCTCAAGATGTCCGATTTTCAGAAAATATTGCAATTAAAATTCAGCATTTGTCCACTGAGCCGGAAGCTACACTAGTAAACTATGGACAGCCTTCATTGCAGGCTATTCGCAAACCCGGTGGTCGATTTATCCCTCAGGTGTGCAATACTAATTTACTCTTATATTTGAAACCTTAAACATACCATTACGTAATAATAACATCACAGGTGTGTATTATTATTACTTACTATTACAGGTTTGTGGACTAAAAACATTTTAGTGTTTCTAAAATATTTGTTTTCTGGCTGGAACTGCATGAATGAAGTTTAACAATTTGTTTAATTAGAAACCATTTCCGAAAAAGCCCATATCATTCTCCGCCAGTGAGGCCCGGTTGAATTCTCAGTTCTGCGATACAATTAATGCCAGTGTGGATGAAGATACATTGTACAATGAGTCAGAGCTGAAACAACTCCTGGAGAATCTTTACCCACCCATTGAATGGAAGCAATCAAACTGCGTTTATTCAAAAACAGTTAACCGAAACTTTTGCTATTCTTCTCCGTTTAAACATTGGCTTTAAAGCCCGACCGTTCAATTTTTCTTTGTTTAAAAAAAATAATTTCTTAAATTATTGACACAACTTCATAGCCCTTAAATGGGCGGGACAAGTGTTCAAAAATGCAATCCCCCATTTTAGATTAAATTCTTCTCCAAACGTTTCGTGGATCTGGGCCAACATTTGGGATCAAAGAGGTCTGCTAACTAAAGGAAAGTCTGAACTTTTTAAGTTTCGAAATACCTTTTAAAAAGTTGGGAGACAAAACATTTGTTACATTTATTCCTTTTGAAGCCGTTATTTTTGACTTGTCCTGATGGCTCCCTATCCCTATAAACCAGTGCCTGCCATGGGAACAGAAATGTTGTCCCCGTTCCCATTCCCGTTCCCACAGTTAGGGTTTGGGTACAAGGCAGAACACAATTCCCAAATTGCACCCGAAATCTTGTGAACAAAAGTGCCGCACCCAGACTCGAAATTTTTAAAATTATAGCACCCAAACCCGTTGCTGTTCCCAAAAATTGATTTTGGGTGCGCCCAAACCCGTACCCAAAACCCTGGAACCCGTACCCGAAACGGAAGTTCATATAGTCAAGGATAAAAGTTGTATATTATGTATACTTATTGTTTCTATTTTTGCTAACAATGGCTATACACACAATTACTCATTCTATTTGTTATGTTTCATTCTACTAAGGTAATTAATTTTGTAATTTTTAAGTCTCCTTACAACTGCTAAGCACAACATACGCATATAAATAATTTTTATTGTCACATTTCATCATTCGACGTGGGATGATCTTTCAAACAAAGAGCGTTTGCCGACACAAAAATAGTCGGTCACACAACAACAAAACAAATCAATCATGCAATTATCGTTATGCTCGCAAGATTCCTCTGTACACGGGTTTGCATGAACAGAAACGGGTTTCTGAGCATACCGTTCCCATATGCGTTCCTGTTCCCACATACTACAATTGGAAAGGTTGGTTCCCTCCCAAACCTGTACCCACACTTTTGGGAGAAAACATTTTGCACGCAAATCATACCCGTTCCCGTTCCTGCACCCAAACACCAGGGTGTGACCCGTTCCCATGACAGGCACTGCTATAAACTCAGAATCTTAAAAAATATTATTATGGGCAGATCTTGGATGAAAATTGCTTCACGTTTTCAAAAACAATTTCATCCGTAATAAGGAACTTCTTTTAACCTTGCTCCCACATTTGGTTGTTATACCCAAAATTCAAGCGTGTTTTTCTGCTAAATAGGTTTCTGAAAGACAATATTTCCTTTTAACGAGCTTTATTTTTTATAACATTTGGGTACAAATATGGACCAATTTTTAAAGAACCCTTACAGTGCTTCACTTATATGACCCCTCAAATACTGACCTAGCTCAATAAAGCGTTCATCCAGAAGAATTTATTAGAAATTGGGGAAAATGTTTCATATCGCCCTACATAATGAGCGTCTACCTTATATGTGTAAGCTCTTCAAGCTGCCTTTCGACTTCAAATGTGTTTTGAATGCAGGTATCCACGACCCGAGGAAGAACAAGTGATATACTTAACCTGGCCGATAAGATTAAGCACATTATAGATGCTCCAAGTCAAAACATGTTTAATATTTCTGAATTTAATCAGAAACTGCTGCTGCAAGCTTTTGGTTGATTTTTAATTATTTTTTATCATTGAGGTGCGAGACCACCAGGGTTTGCATTACTAATATTTTGCAAAATTACTGTTTTCAGACGAAATAATTCGACAAATATTGGTAGAAAAACCTCTGCAAGGATTACTACTACGAGAAGTTCGGGATTATACGGAAAAATTCTTGGAAGTTCGACGAAGTGTGTTTGCTAGCAATACTTCATTCTCCTTTCGGAAAGAATTTCGAATGACTAAAGAAATTGAAACAATTAATAATAAACTGGAAGAAAACAAGGTCAAGAAGTCAAAGCTCCGGGAAAGGATTGCTCGTCTAGCTGAAGAAAGGGAATCTTCTGAAACGAAGCACAAGCATTTACTTGAGACAGATACGGATGATTTTCAAAATGAACTTCAACCTCTTATAAGTGAAAAGCGGAGGCTTGTTACGAAACTCAAGCATTTAGCTAATCTTGTCGCAATCTAGAGTTAAGTGTCGCCTGCTTTTAAAAAAACAATCCTGTCGATTTGAGTAGCTTTTGAACGAATTGAGACGCTTGAAATAGCGCACAAGCAAAAACAAGTCCAAAAATGATTTAATGTATTATAGTGTTTAAATAATTACATACTTTTGAGCTCAAGTCTTGAAGGATTTAATGTGTATTTAAATATTTAAAAACATATACCGCAATTATTTTCAACGTTCCTTTAAATAATAGTTAAAATCCACAAATGTAAAGCTTCCCTGTCTGTAATGGTAAAACGGCATACTGGCCTTGTAATGTATTCTATTGCATTAAGCCACAGTCATCATTGCATCTTAACCAGATCCATTATTAATACTTTTAATAATCTTGCCATAATACATTTCATAATACATAACAGTTAATATTATGAAAGTAATATTCATTACTTTTGCTATTGTCAAATTAATAACCTGTTAAATAAGATAATTTCACTTTCTTCGATTTAAACTAACAGCAGCAATTAATAACAATAATTAATAGTAACACTACTGCTACATTACTGCAATACTATGCCACTTCACGTTTTAACATTGACATTTTTAATAAAACCGACTTTGCTTCCCATTTTTTAACCCTGTGACCTCAAATATTGGTCAATGAAGTAAATTTTCGAAATTGTGTAAAAAAAGTTGTTAGGAAACGAGGAAATTTAATTTTTTATGTTACACCCTTATGCAGGCTAAGGGGAGGCAAATTATTGTGCTCACCTTAGTATAGGTATAGTATGCTCAGTCCACGAGAAAATAGCAAGTTCAGAAAATCATTTTCCCGTATCATCGCTCCCGAAGATGAATTTCCCCAACCTTGCTCTTACTCGTCATGCCCACAGTGCTCAACATGGAGTCCTGAGTGTTAGCTCCATGGAAAGCCCATAAAGTCTCCTACAAATCATAGTCAAAAATATTTGGGATATACATAATTTTGAACTGAAATGAAAATGTGCTGAATACAAAATCCGTATAAAAATACCGACTGTGGTTCCCGTGTCTGACAGAGATGCGCAGCCTTCGAAGGCTAGCCTTCCAAGAAGGCTTCCTTGAAGGCGGAAAGGTAACTTTCTTAACGTTGCAGAAGGAATGGAAGGATGGGGATACTTTTTTCTAAAGGCTGAAGGAAGCCTTCACAAAAACTAGCAATGAAGGATTGTGAAGGAAGGCTTCCTGAATATTAGCCCTCTAAGGCCGTGAAGGCTTCCAGGTACACGACATATCTATAACGTGTAAGCATAGCATATGAAACGACATTTTGCTGCTCACGCAACAATGCAGCCAATTCGTGAACTCACAACTGAAAATGTGTGCCCGCTCTCTTCACTGCACTGAATCCTGCTGGTGCAAAAAGTTTTTAAGCGGGTTGTAGTTTAAAATTGAAGGAAGGCTCTTTTTAAAAAGAAGGCTGAAGGCAAAAACGAGTGTAAATATTTTGGAAGGAAGGGTGAAGGAAGGCAGATTTTTTGAGGGCTTCATTCCGGGACATGTTGAAGGGGAAATTTTTACTGAATTTTCGCCTTCGAAGGCTTGAAGGAAGGCTATTTCTTTTGCGCATCTCTGGTAAAACCTCGTATTGATCGGTCGTATTCCAGGTTACAGTAAGTATAAGCCATCGAGCAATCACATACAATATATGTACATAATTATATGTACTTAGTTATGTGTGGATATTATTTTGAATGGGAAATCTCAGATTTCCCTGCAGTAGCCTGATATTCCAACGTTTAAAAATCGGTTTGGTTTTGGTTTGCATTGAGATAAGACTTCCATAATGTGACAATAGTTAATTATGTATATATCCTATATATTTGCCTTCAAACAAGCGTGTTTTCGTGCTGCCTACATAAATGCCTATATGACCGCGTGTATGCAGGCGTACATTTCCTATTTTATAGGCATTTTGTCTTCGAAAATCAGTGCACTCTATTTTGCCTATATTTTTTCTGAAAATAGCTCGCACCAGGGTTCTACAGTCTTTGGTTTGATCAGTCCGAGTCCTTCATCAGTCCCACGTCTCATTCTGCCAATCAGTCCCAGTCAGTTTTGTATCCCAGATCTATCAGTCCCTATCAGTCTCAGTCCTGCTAAAAGTCCTTGCCAAAAGTCTCAGTCAGTCCACAAATGTATATTAATGTATTTAAGACTGCCAGAGCTCGCATAACGTTGAAAACGCATTGAAAACGTTCAATTTCGACAACTATGTTCCTATACACCCAGAAAGAAAATCCCCACTAATTGAAATTAGTTTATAATTTTCCAACCTATCCATTGCAGTTAAATTGGTGTAGGTTTAGTAATTTGGAAAAATAACCGTTCGGTACAAGAATTCAATATAAGGGTCATGAAAGGGACAAGTGATGGTGGTTATTTGGAAAAATGAAATGATAGAATTACTTATAATATAGTAAACCTTCAAAAAAATAATTTGGCTCTCTTTGTAGCAAATTCATACAGATTTCCAGTAAACATTTACAATATACGACAACTAATTGTAAGTTGAATACTTCAGGAACAGAATGGTCTGCGAAGCATGATTACATCAGAAGGATATAATTCAGTTTCACATATCGGAAAAAGTTTGAATTAATATTTCATTTTTGAATATGTAATCAAATTTTGGCCTCATTAAAAGTCAGTCACATCAGTTCATTACATACACTGATACTGCACTTATAGAGTTATAATTTTAACGTAGCCTCTCTAATTGTAATTTATCATTATTTATTATGAATAATGCACCAGAACGTGGGAACTCAATTACTCAAGTGATTTGTACAATGTGGTGCGGGTGCGGGCCAACTAACACAATATCTTTGTTAAACAATAATGACAGATGGAAGCCATAGTATAGCTGGAAAGAAGAGACCAATGATAAAAATTGATTTAATGAAACGTATCGGAAATACCCTGCCACTTTGATTTGTCCATGCGATTTTTAAAGCTCAGTTCAGTACTTGCACTCTTGCACATGCTTGAGCTCATTAGCAGTGCTCATATCAGTCCCAGTCAGTTTTGGCTATGAAATTCATCAGTCTCAGTCAGTCTCAGTCTTAAAAAATAGGACTCTGTATCAGTCCCAGTCAGTCTCAGTCTTCAGTCAGTCCTATGATCTACCCACTCAGTCTTTCCCCTGAGTCCAAGACTGTAGAACCCTGGCTCGCACCCTAAAAATAGGCCTACAAGTAGGCCTACATGTAGGATAGGCTAGCATCTGAGAATGAATTGAATTTCTACATCGGGATGTACACCTGGGCATTCGGTGGATGTACATTTTCTAAAGTTTGTTGACCATACTTGAGATTTGGAATGACTGCAGATTCGTCCTTTGACACAAACTTAAGTGGTATTTTGTTGTATTTAAGTACTGTTGTTAACTTTTTGTGCCATCCCTTCTCACCCAGGTCACGGAATTTCTGCTGTACAGCGACATTTATGCTGCCGTCCGCTGTGATACCGTAAATTCGCACCCCATTTTGACATGTGAAATATTTTTTTTTAAATCTGAAAGAAAAGTATCAATATGGAAAATGGAATATTTTAAACCATTGCATTTTGTATGCACTAGGAGGGAGAAAAATGTTTTGCATTACCGTATAGAACATACATAACATTTTGAATTTGACTTGAAGTATACTAAATGCATTTTATATATATGTAGATACATATATATACCTTCTTGTGGCATTAGGAAGCCGTAACCTTAGCATAAATAAAGAAAACATTGCTATGGGTTCATTTGCTTACTTGGCTAATTGGAAGCTCACCCATGAATTCAGATAATATATCCTAGGAAGATAAAGTTACAGGTTTAGATTTTGAAGACAATTTTTCCCATCTCCTCCACATATTTTGTTGCATTTGTGTGGTGAACTCATATTTCTCTGTCTCATTGTATTTCCTTACATATTGTCGTTGCCGTGTTTGTGTTTAGAAAACTTATCTTTGCACGGGACTGTAAAACTGTTAATTTTATGTTTTACAAGGATTTGTAACATACTTGGTAAGTAGTATTTTAATTTTTATAATAATATTTATTACATTTTGTGCCGGTCCGTTTTGTGACAGTATGCCTAAACAGTGAGTAGATATATTATTAGAACATAATTTGTCCCAGTACTAAAAGTTACTGCTCATTTTTACACAATGTTAGTATTTTATTTAATTAAAGAAGCGCTCATTTTATTTAATTACATTTTATAATTTTATTCTTAGATACAAGATACTTGCTGTATTGGAAATGGCTGCACCACCAGAGAGTACATGTTGTTTAAGATGGGAGCCGCATGATGAAAAGGCGGAGTTGTACTATCGACAATTAATGATGGATTTGGAATCCACCGACATTACTCTAATGTCAAAGGATTACAAGCCCATTCGAGCACATCAAGCAATAATCGCTGCCAGAAGTCCCAAGATACGAGAAATGATTATCTCAACTCCCAGCCAATCTCTTGTGAGGCTAGACGACATTAATTATGAGCAGCTCAAGATTATCATTGAGTTAATGTACACTAACAAATGCACCCTGCCCAGCAACTTGACTTCCGACGACGTTGACAACTTGAAACATGTCTTAATTGATTATGGGGTAGAATTATCTGAAGAACAGACAACACTTTAAACCACTACACGTTTTTGCTTCGAGGGTACAAAACAATCACACATTGAACATTCGCTTGCAGAATACAGAAATGTAACCGTTTCTTTTCCTCAAATCTTCTAATAATTTCAAAACGTTTTTCTTCTATAAATATTTGTACAAACTTTTGAATCATTCGCAACGACAGCTTTGAAGTCGCTGTATTTACATACCTGCTTGTCTTCTCTCAGTACTTTAAAATCAAATCTGCCAAGTAATTATTTTAAAGAATTTTAAAGGTCCATAGCGTAACGTGATAATTGATAAGCTCTAATTGTAAGGAAATTCTACGTACTGCTGAAAATGTGCTGAATACAAAATCCGTATAAAAATACCGACTGTGGTTCCCGTGTCTGACAGAGATGCGCAGCCTTCGAAGGCTAGCCTTCCAAGAAGGCTTCCTTGAAGGCGGAAAGGTAACTTTCTTAACGTTGCAGAAGGAATGGAAGGATGGGGATACTTTTTTCTAAAGGCTGAAGGAAGCCTTCACAAAAACTAGCAATGAAGGATTGTGAAGGAAGGCTTCCTGAATATTAGCCCTCTAAGGCCGTGAAGGCTTCCAGGTACACGACATATCTATAACGTGTAAGCATAGCATATGAAACGACATTTTGCTGCTCACGCAACAATGCAGCCAATTCGTGAACTCACAACTGAAAATGTGTGCCCGCTCTCTTCACTGCACTGAATCCTGCTGGTGCAAAAAGTTTTTAAGCGGGTTGTAGTTTAAAATTGAAGGAAGGCTCTTTTTAAAAAGAAGGCTGAAGGCAAAAACGAGTGTAAATATTTTGGAAGGAAGGGTGAAGGAAGGCAGATTTTTTGAGGGCTTCATTCCGGGACATGTTGAAGGGGAAATTTTTACTGAATTTTCGCCTTCGAAGGCTTGAAGGAAGGCTATTTCTTTTGCGCATCTCTGGTAAAACCTCGTATTGATCGGTCGTATTCCAGGTTACAGTAAGTATAAGCCATCGAGCAATCACATACAATATATGTACATAATTATATGTACTTAGTTATGTGTGGATATTATTTTGAATGGGAAATCTCAGATTTCCCTGCAGTAGCCTGATATTCCAACGTTTAAAAATCGGTTTGGTTTTGGTTTGCATTGAGATAAGACTTCCATAATGTGACAATAGTTAATTATGTATATATCCTATATATTTGCCTTCAAACAAGCGTGTTTTCGTGCTGCCTACATAAATGCCTATATGACCGCGTGTATGCAGGCGTACATTTCCTATTTTATAGGCATTTTGTCTTCGAAAATCAGTGCACTCTATTTTGCCTATATTTTTTCTGAAAATAGCTCGCACCAGGGTTCTACAGTCTTTGGTTTGATCAGTCCGAGTCCTTCATCAGTCCCACGTCTCATTCTGCCAATCAGTCCCAGTCAGTTTTGTATCCCAGATCTATCAGTCCCTATCAGTCTCAGTCCTGCTAAAAGTCCTTGCCAAAAGTCTCAGTCAGTCCACAAATGTATATTAATGTATTTAAGACTGCCAGAGCTCGCATAACGTTGAAAACGCATTGAAAACGTTCAATTTCGACAACTATGTTCCTATACACCCAGAAAGAAAATCCCCACTAATTGAAATTAGTTTATAATTTTCCAACCTATCCATTGCAGTTAAATTGGTGTAGGTTTAGTAATTTGGAAAAATAACCGTTCGGTACAAGAATTCAATATAAGGGTCATGAAAGGGACAAGTGATGGTGGTTATTTGGAAAAATGAAATGATAGAATTACTTATAATATAGTAAACCTTCAAAAAAATAATTTGGCTCTCTTTGTAGCAAATTCATACAGATTTCCAGTAAACATTTACAATATACGACAACTAATTGTAAGTTGAATACTTCAGGAACAGAATGGTCTGCGAAGCATGATTACATCAGAAGGATATAATTCAGTTTCACATATCGGAAAAAGTTTGAATTAATATTTCATTTTTGAATATGTAATCAAATTTTGGCCTCATTAAAAGTCAGTCACATCAGTTCATTACATACACTGATACTGCACTTATAGAGTTATAATTTTAACGTAGCCTCTCTAATTGTAATTTATCATTATTTATTATGAATAATGCACCAGAACGTGGGAACTCAATTACTCAAGTGATTTGTACAATGTGGTGCGGGTGCGGGCCAACTAACACAATATCTTTGTTAAACAATAATGACAGATGGAAGCCATAGTATAGCTGGAAAGAAGAGACCAATGATAAAAATTGATTTAATGAAACGTATCGGAAATACCCTGCCACTTTGATTTGTCCATGCGATTTTTAAAGCTCAGTTCAGTACTTGCACTCTTGCACATGCTTGAGCTCATTAGCAGTGCTCATATCAGTCCCAGTCAGTTTTGGCTATGAAATTCATCAGTCTCAGTCAGTCTCAGTCTTAAAAAATAGGACTCTGTATCAGTCCCAGTCAGTCTCAGTCTTCAGTCAGTCCTATGATCTACCCACTCAGTCTTTCCCCTGAGTCCAAGACTGTAGAACCCTGGCTCGCACCCTAAAAATAGGCCTACAAGTAGGCCTACATGTAGGATAGGCTAGCATCTGAGAATGAATTGAATTTCTACATCGGGATGTACACCTGGGCATTCGGTGGATGTACATTTTCTAAAGTTTGTTGACCATACTTGAGATTTGGAATGACTGCAGATTCGTCCTTTGACACAAACTTAAGTGGTATTTTGTTGTATTTAAGTACTGTTGTTAACTTTTTGTGCCATCCCTTCTCACCCAGGTCACGGAATTTCTGCTGTACAGCGACATTTATGCTGCCGTCCGCTGTGATACCGTAAATTCGCACCCCATTTTGACATGTGAAATATTTTTTTTTAAATCTGAAAGAAAAGTATCAATATGGAAAATGGAATATTTTAAACCATTGCATTTTGTATGCACTAGGAGGGAGAAAAATGTTTTGCATTACCGTATAGAACATACATAACATTTTGAATTTGACTTGAAGTATACTAAATGCATTTTATATATATGTAGATACATATATATACCTTCTTGTGGCATTAGGAAGCCGTAACCTTAGCATAAATAAAGAAAACATTGCTATGGGTTCATTTGCTTACTTGGCTAATTGGAAGCTCACCCATGAATTCAGATAATATATCCTAGGAAGATAAAGTTACAGGTTTAGATTTTGAAGACAATTTTTCCCATCTCCTCCACATATTTTGTTGCATTTGTGTGGTGAACTCATATTTCTCTGTCTCATTGTATTTCCTTACATATTGTCGTTGCCGTGTTTGTGTTTAGAAAACTTATCTTTGCACGGGACTGTAAAACTGTTAATTTTATGTTTTACAAGGATTTGTAACATACTTGGTAAGTAGTATTTTAATTTTTATAATAATATTTATTACATTTTGTGCCGGTCCGTTTTGTGACAGTATGCCTAAACAGTGAGTAGATATATTATTAGAACATAATTTGTCCCAGTACTAAAAGTTACTGCTCATTTTTACACAATGTTAGTATTTTATTTAATTAAAGAAGCGCTCATTTTATTTAATTACATTTTATAATTTTATTCTTAGATACAAGATACTTGCTGTATTGGAAATGGCTGCACCACCAGAGAGTACATGTTGTTTAAGATGGGAGCCGCATGATGAAAAGGCGGAGTTGTACTATCGACAATTAATGATGGATTTGGAATCCACCGACATTACTCTAATGTCAAAGGATTACAAGCCCATTCGAGCACATCAAGCAATAATCGCTGCCAGAAGTCCCAAGATACGAGAAATGATTATCTCAACTCCCAGCCAATCTCTTGTGAGGCTAGACGACATTAATTATGAGCAGCTCAAGATTATCATTGAGTTAATGTACACTAACAAATGCACCCTGCCCAGCAACTTGACTTCCGACGACGTTGACAACTTGAAACATGTCTTAATTGATTATGGGGTAGAATTATCTGAAGAACAGACAACACTTTAAACCACTACACGTTTTTGCTTCGAGGGTACGAAACAATCACACATTGAACATTCGCTTGCAGAATACAGAAATGTAACCGTTTATTTTCCTCAAATTTTCTAATATCTAATTTCAAAACGTTTTTCTTCTATAAAGATTTGTACAAACTTTTGAATCATGCGGAACGACAGCTTTGAAGTGGCTGTATTTACATACCTGCTTGTCTTCTCTCAGTACTTTAAAATCAAATCTCCCAAGTAACTATTTTAAAGAATTTTAAAGGTCCATAGCGTAACGTTATAATTGATAAGCTCTAATTGTAAGGAAATTCTACGTATGTAGAAAAAGTTCCAGTGTAATTATCCATAAGAATAATAATAAAAAGGGACTTGATTATTTTATTTTAGTGAATTCATGACAAACTCTTATTTTCATTTTAATTAAACCCATTGAATTCATGTGGACTAATAAAATATCCTTAGTATTACAAAATGTTATTATGTTGATGATAAAAATTTTTAAATGCCACGGCTACAAAAAATACGTAAAGCGTTTGCAATTAATAAAATTATCAAAATCAGGATGCAAAATATACTTGAAACATTTGTTTGAGTTAGGGATCAAAATCGTCTTGAAAATACTATTCCCGGAAATTAGTTTTGTCCAAACTGAAACAGTACAAGGGTTCAATTCCTTGAATTTGGACCCGGGGACATTGACATAGCCCGATTCATTTCTTTCCTTCCTCCATGTTTCTGGATATATGTAATCGACTAGTCAAAGCAATCGATCAAATTTGGAATGATTAATAATGGCTAACAATTAAAGTGCCACTATGTACATGGCAGTGTCACCGCATAGATGGGCGTTTTTCTGCCCCTCTGCCTCTTTGTGCGAGGGATGGAATATAGCCTGCTCGCACTCTCCCTCGTCATCAATCGAGAGACACGTTACGGGTTGTCCTCGTCCTCGCCCTCGTGAGAGGATACTTTTAAAATACACCCCTCTCCCTCGCACTCATGAGGGCCCTCGTTATTTTATATTACACGTAAATAACCCCCTTCAATTTCATACAATACCTGTGCCTTCAAATAACTTTTTCGCGGACACTTGGTTAAAATATGACCACTTCAATATGTGTCGACATTCCCCCAGTTCTGAACGTACGGAACTTTTGGATAGCTTAGAAAGTTTAAAAAATTTCCTACAACTTAGCGTTCAAAACAACTTAAAAAAAATGTTGTTGAAATAAACTACTGTATTCAAAATAGTGCCCATTAATGGTACAGGTTTTACCCAGGTATTTGGGTACAGGTACATATTAGGTTTCGTGGTTGACATAATTGTAAAAAGTATAAAAAACTTGAAAAATTTACAATGTTTTTTCGATTTTTTCCTAAAAATAACGTAAAAAACAAGTTTAAAATTCTAATTCATCGGTAAAAAGTGCCTATCTTCCTTATATTTTAATTGTCGGCAAAATGGAAAACTTTCAGTAGTTCAACTACAATTTTTTGTTATAAAAGACGTTTTTGTTGGTCTTTGACTTTTTCTACGTCTCTGGTTAATAAAGATGAGTCACAAATAGGTTCCATAACCTCAGACCAGTAATATTCAATAGTGGGGCCTGAAAACAGCATTAATCAAATATAAAGCTCAGGTACCCTTGTTTACAAATGACCATGTCACCCGGACATCCTAAAATGAAATTTTTTTCTGGTGTTTAATATGAGAAATTGTAACCTAAACAAGAAGACCTTTTACTTTTAAAAATTAAAACTGGGATTTTTTCTCAGGGCCATAAACCATATACCTAAGACGTTATGAAGTTGCTCTTGCTACAGAACAATATATGTATGATTTTCGCATAACGATTCAGGTAAGAGAAGGTCATGAGGGCTTACATGTGTACTCTGCCTCCCCTTCTTTCGTTCACATCCTATTCATAGGTCCTCTCCCTCACGTTCATGAGGACGCCTAAAATCAACGCGTACTCGCCATCACCCTCGCAGATTGTGAGGGCGAGGACGAGGGAGAGGACGAGAGAGAGGGCGAGGCATCCCTCAATCCCTCGTGAGGGTGCTCATGTATGCTCAAGTCGCGGCGGCTTTTAAAACAGCTCCGAACTCGCACTCAAAACCAGATTTTATGAAACTCGAATGTGAGCTGAGTTCGAGTTCGGAACTCAGAACTCATGAGTTCGCCGAGGTATGCCACACTGTAAGAAAATTAATCGTTGCAATCAAACTTCACGACTTACTTGATATTTCACGGATCACATAAGGATGCCCTAACAGTTTTTATCAATAACCCTTACCAAATTATACCAAAAATATTAACCAAAACCATATTTTTCGGTTTTCCATTGCTGCCACAGATACTGAGTCTGTTTTTTTGAAAACGGCAACCCGTGAAGGTCACTATTTTATAAAATATTTTTATGGAGCCCATCAGATGCGTAATTGAATGAAAAAAAAATCTAAAATTTTATTTTTGCCGTAAATCCCAATGGGAAGGTCAAAAAACCGAAAAAACCCGAAAAATACAATAATTTATTACAGCCTTACCAATTTGAATATTAAAAAATTGGGTATCTCAAATATATTGTCATATTAACTATAACACTCATGATTTTCAAATCGGAGGAAACCCGAAACGGGTAATTTATATACATATATAGTTAAGGCGTTGTGCACATGTTACCAAGCACGCATGGATTGTATGTGAATACATACAGCCAGCATGCAAGCATTGCTTTGCTCGCTGTAGTGGACGAGGAGTGGAGGCCTCTGCCAACGTAATATAAGGGCAGCGCCTTCGCCGTAAACAGAAAGCCCTATCACGCTCCATGCTTTGGAACCGTGCCGCAGCTCAACTAGTCCCAAATTATTTTTTTAATAATTTCGGATTGGTTGGTTATAGCCCAAAAATATTTGGCCTCAATATTATCCACACTATTTAAATTGTATGTATATACATTATATGTACATATTCCAAAAAAATGCTTCACTATGGGAATGGCTCTTTTGAAAAAAACTGACTTGACAAACTTGACTCTACTGCCACCTGTTTGGCTCTTCTGTATGCAGGCAGTCCGGAATAAGGGGGGACAGGAGGGACGTTGTCCCTCCCAAAAAAGTCAGGGAGGGACCGGATATACTGCTGTCCCCCCACTTTTAAGAATCAAATTAACCTTTTCTTAACTTTTTTATGTCAAAACTCCTATGAAGCTTCATTTTTTTTAAATCCTCCACAAACTGCTGTTAGTTGCATTTAAAAAACTCGCAACAAACTATCTCTTCTAAACAAAAATGTTTACTTAAATGATAAATATCTATTCCGTCCTGGTATATGCATGCATGTAAAGATCGGCTCATCTAGGTAACTACCAAAATTGAGTAGTGAAAGTAGTGGGTCATACTGCAGTCCGAATTAGATTTTTTAAAGCTACCGTTTTCATCCTTGATAATGATTTTGAACTTATTCAAACAATTTTATGCAAGTATTGCAATACTTTCAGGGTTGAAATTGTGTGATAGCGTGATTATTCAAATAGTAACTTAGGTATTCAATGCACCGCTGCCCATCAACAAATTAGAGGATGTTTTTCTCAACATTCTTTACTATTGCTAAATTTGGAATATCATTTCCCGCTACGTATGCCGAACATATTGACCTCCCCTTTCCAGATTGATTCAGGCTAAAATCTTGACCTGGATCAAAAGTTTGAACATTTTGAAACTTTTGCTTTGAATTGTGTTCCAAATTCATGCCAGAACAATAAATCGAATCAACAACAATATGTCGGACCAGACAGATAATACCATTCCTGTATTACGAGCTTAACGGAAAATTTGCTAGGATCAATTTATAAACTCAATAGGTTTTAGCAAGCCAATATTATTGAAAAGAGTACAACCGAGTATTAAAACGACACACAAGGAGATTATTTCAGGATAATAATAATTAACATGAAATATTGTTATTTGGTGAAACACTTACATCAAAAAATTCGCCGACACAAAATTTGGTCTGTTCCAACGGATGGAAAAGGCCATGCACTGCTAAACCAGTAAATCTACTGAAGAAAATTGTGGAACAGATCTAGAGGAATGGTTCATGGTTCTACACTTGGACCATGTCAGACCAAAAATTAAAGAACAGATTGAACCATTCCCGGAAATAGATCGCCAAGCAGTTCAATGATTCTTTGATACCTCTATTTGAAATCAGTAAAATTTTGATAGTATTTAGTGTGTGTAAGAAAATGTTTCTAATATATGAGATTTAGTTGGTGTCTTCTATGAAAACTTTTTCTTAAAAAAAATGGAACAAAAATTAAAAGTTCTATATTTTGCATGCTTATATGAGCTAACTAAGGGGCCATTCAAGTAATTCATAACGCAAAATTGGTCAAAATTTCACCCCCACCCACACAATGTAACGTTAGGGTAACGCTGACTAAACTACCACCTACCCGACATAACGCGTTACGTGTATTTTAAAATGCTGCTTTAGCAAATACATTAGATTAAATATATGTATGCCTGCTTAAAGACAACGATTCATCCGGTAAAACTAGGTTTATTCAATTTGTGACTTCAGCCTCACATTCAACAAATGGACTTTTTAACCAGTCAGGAATACTTTCAATAACTTCAATGTCACTGTCTTCATCATCACTGTCTACATACCCTGTAAAACACATTCAATAATGTCCTGCGCAGAGATGCGCAAAGTAAATAGCCTTCCTTCAAGCCTTCGAAGGCGAAAATTCAGTAAAAATTTCCCTTCCAACATGTCGTGGAATGAAGCCGACGTGGACGACGAAAATTATAGTTTTACTTTTCACGAGTCCGAAGGTGAGTTGATGTTGAGGATATTGTTGAATTAGATTAATAATATACAAGGGAAGAAACGATGTAGGAATACTAACAGTTTACAAATTGTTTGCTTTAGATTAATTCATTCTGTAAAATTTATATTTTTAAATGAAGTTTGACATTTAAAAAATCTTTAAACAAGAGCGGTAAATAATGATTATTTACAAACAAATCGAAAATGCCCAAAATGCCTGCCGCAAATTCTCAAAATGCCGGGCATTTTGGGCATTTTCAGGGCATTTTTGGCATTTTCAGGGCATTTTCAAGCGGGCAGGCATAAAACCGTGGGTATTTTTATTTGGCCAACCCGGGTTAAAACAGAGATGCGCAAAATCAATAGCCTTCTTTAAAGCCTTCGAAGGCGAAAATTCAGTAAAATTTTCCCCTTCAACATGTCGTAGAATGAAGCCCTCTAAAAAATCTGCCTTCCTTCACCCTTCCTTCCAAAATACATACACTCATTTTTACCTTCAGCCTTCTTCTAAAAATAGCCTTCCTTCAATTTTAAACTACAACCCGCTTAAAACCGTTTTGCACCAGCAGGATTCACTGCAGTGAAGAGAGTGAGCACACATTGTCAGTTGTGAATTCACGAATTGGCTATATTGTTGCGCTAACACTGCAAAACGTCGTTGCATATGCTGTGCTTTCATGCTATAGATATTTCGTGTACGTGGAAGCCTTCACGGCCTTAGAGGGCTAATATTTAGTAAGCCTTCCTTCACAATCCTTCATTTGTTTAGTTTAGTTTTTGTGAAGGCTTCCTTCAGCCTTCAGAAAAAAGTATCCCCATCCTTCCATTCCTTCTAAAACGTTAAGAAAGTTACCTTTCCGCCTTCAAGGAAGCCTTCTTGGAAGGCTAGCCTTCGAAGGCTGCGCATCTCTGGTCCTGCGTTTATAATTTCAATTGCTTGAAAAAATGAGGTTAGACAGAATTTATGAAGTAAATGTTCACAGCTTAAAATTGCAGCGTGATAATCACTTCATTGATCCCCCTCCGGGGTACCCCGAAGGGGTTTGAAACATGCTCCACATGCAATAAATTGTGTCATTTAAAATTGTCAAATTAATAAACAAAATTCAATAAATGATGCACAATACTTGAAATCTTGAAGGGGAATTTGGCTTTTCCCTGGACAAATGTTTTCAACGATATATGTGCAAAATCGTATATGTACCATGGTAAATAGATTATATGTACGAAATTTACGTTACGTGTGTCTATAATAGGACCACCAAATCGTCGTAAACTTCGAAGCTTTAAAAACGAGTCATTTAATTTTCAGAGGTAACAAGGATCATCAAAACATTGCGTTACGTACCAAGGTGATCTACGACCCCCCGATGCACGTAACAAAGCATAACGTTAGTTTGTAAGGCCACCTACTACCCCTGCGTTATGAATTACTTGAACGGCCCCTAACGAAAAATAATGTGTAACCCTATACATATGTACATACATACGTTTGTATTTGGTCAATAGCAAAGTAACGAAAATTAATTTTAAACGGTTCCCCCCCCCACTTTTTTGGACGTTCCGGAGTGCCTGTCTGTATGCATTCTTTCATGTTCAACGGTCAAGTAATGTAGTACTGTTCAAGTACTCCTATACAATTATTAAATTAAAATCATCAAACTAGTTCCCATTACTAAAACCATTTTATTTGTTAATGAATTAATTTTACATATTTTATAAATAAAAAATGCAAGCTTATTTTGTTTTGATTAGGTTGGATTTGCAAGGGAGCGAAATCCTAAATTAAATTGTATTTGGGGCCTTTTTTGTTGATCAATACTGGGTGGTTCATTAGTCCACACAAATGCTTTACTGAATTTACCTAGTTTTGTAGCAAATTCTTACCAATTTTTATACTCTAATATTTGCAATACTACATTACACTGGTGATTTTTGACATTTTCAAATTTCCAATATTACTTCCTCCTAAACAAAGTTACTTTGTATTCGGGATTCAGGATCTACTCAATATTCCCTTTCAATGGTCGTCACGGGAACGGGTAACACCCGGGTACATGGGAACGGGAACGAGTACAGGAACGGGTACGGGAACAAGTATTTTGTTCTAAACCAGTTTGGGTACGGGAACAGGAACACACTCAAATGAACCCGACCACCGGGAACAGGAGTGGGAACAGGAACCGAGATTTTCATTTTGTTCCCGTTCCCATCGGGAACGTGTACAGTCAACGCATGATCCCGTTCCCATGTCTGTTGTTCCCGGGGTCGAAAGGGTACTTTTACCATCTACTGGAAACGCAATCACAATTGATCTTAGAAGACTTGTTAGTACTTTATTTATGTAGACAACTCAATTTGCATATTCAATTCCATTCTTTTTTCCTGCAATTTCTACACACATCCTTGCCATAAAGATAATAATGTTAGAACTCGTGTTCGGTAAAATTGAGGTATTTTCTAGAATATTTCTACAAGTTATTGTAATAAATATTAAAATAATTATTATTAGTTTATACTATAAGTATAAAAGAAAAGATGCAACAAAAATATTTCAAAATGACAAGAATTCTATAGTTTAAACACTGGCCATCAGGAAAATGTAAGTTTTGTATTGTAAAATTTTGAACTGCTAAAATTAGTGTTTTACGTTTGGCAATAAAAGTTTACTATAAAAGCTCCAAGTTTTGAAATATTTTATAACCGCAAGTTCTTATGTAATACAGTTATAAAATACAAAATTCCTTATTAATGAATCTTCATTTTTTTATAGAAATTTTGGTATTGTACTTTTTACAATTATCAAAATTTGAAACATTCACAGGCACTGGTCAAATCTTTCTTTTAAAACCCCGTAAATTTTTCTAGAATAGAATTGAAAGTGTGTAACTTTTAAAAGGAAATGAATATTGAAAACTTTTAAAGGATTTTTGAAAACTTTTCTTAATCCATTTTTTAAACCACTGATCATAAATAATATATTAGGACAATTCGATTTAAAAAAAATAAAATCAACATTAAAACTTTCTTCAGACTGGATGAGCTTTAATTTGTCATAAAAAACTCCCTGGTTTGCGCTAGAGGATCAATAATGGTCATAGTATATGTATGTTTTTGCCAAACTGCCCAATATGCCTGCCCAAAATGCCGGGTATTTTCAAAGTAAGGTATTTTAGTAGGGCATTTTCAGGTGGGCAGTCATAAAATCCAGGCACTTTCATTTTTGCAATCCTGACTTACCTATTATCAATTATGAGAACATCTTAAGGGTCATTGGTTATAATTATTATAAATCATTATTTAAGTACACAATTCGTATTGGATGGCATTTCATCACTTGTACAATTAATATATTTATATCCAAGTTTGCAACAAATATTTCAATGTAACAAAAAATGTTTGAAATCATTAGGGGCCGTTCAAGTAATTCATAACGCAGGGGTAGTAGGTGGCCTTACAAACTAACGTTATGCTTTGTTACGTGCATCGGGGGGTCGTAGATCACCTTGGTACGTAACGCAATGTTTTGATGATCCTTGTTACCTCTGAAAATTAAATGACTCGTTTTTAAAGCTTCGAAGTTTACGACGATTTGGTGGTCCTATTATAGACACACGTAACGTAAATTTCGTACATATAATCTATTTACCATGGTACATATACGATTTTGCACATATATCGTTGAAAACATTTGTCCAGGGAAAAGCCAAATTCCCCTTCAAGATTTCAAGTATTGTGCATCATTTATTGAATTTTGTTTATTAATTTGACAATTTTAAATGACACAATTTATTGCATGTGGAGCATGTTTCAAACCCCTTCGGGGTACCCCGGAGGGGGATCAATGAAGTGATTATCACGCTGCAATTTTAAGCTGTGAACATTTACTTCATAAATTCTGTCTAACCTCATTTTTTCAAGCAATTGAAATTATAAACGCAGGACCAGAGATGCGCAGCCTTCGAAGGCTACCCAGTCAGCCAGCAATGCCGGAAACGTGCTGGGCCAGTTCACGTTGGTGATGGTTGGAAGCCCCAATGGGCTATTGTTGGGGATCTATGCCCGCTGGATGCTGGCCCGCTGCCTGTAATGTTTCGCGCTTCGATAGAAACCTAAAACCATTAACAAAGAAACCAACTTCGTTTTCACCCTACTATCGGTGTACAGCAGTCAGCGGGGAAACTCAAAGTGGTCGCATTGCAGTTAACCGTTACTGGATGCAGTCTGGAACTTGCTTAAAATACAGTGCACGGAGTTTTAGTATTGCTTCGTAACTTCAAAATAAATTCATATTTCGACAATGGCAGGTAAATTCTGCGTTGTTGAATTTTTAACAGAAGGTTCATGTGAAGCTGTACCGTCCACTTGGATTGATGAAGAGGCTAATACTTGCCAGTTCCCATTGAAATGTGGTCCAAAAATTTCAGTATTAAAAAGTAACTACTTATCCCAACCACACAAGTCTTGGAAGGTTTACGAAATCAAAATCGTATGCTTCAAAGGTGTCATTTTTTTGTAGTTAAATAATATTTACTCGAACTTATTTATTACAATTTTTGGAATTTTTACAATTTATTAACTTAAATGATGCCTTTGAAATAAAAAATGCCAAAATTACACGTTCTAATGTTGTTTTCAGATGACTACTTGACAGCATGTCAGAAGGCAACAAAGTATCAATTCACGTCGAATGTTGACACCACTGATGAATCTAACTCAGAGATTGAGGTATCGCGACGCAAAAGAAGGAAAATAAATAACAAAAGGTGGGTTACCCCAGATGTTTCGCAACCAAAAAAGGCAAAGTTCAAAAAGCAGGGCAGACCAGCTTCCAGCAACGACTATCAACAAGAGAAAAGTGATTCGGAAAAATCGGAACTGGAAACCACTAGCTCTTCAGGATTAGATCCGTTACATACGTTTCCGATTTTCAGTAATTATTTAACTTATGCTTCATTTTATTCCAGCTACAATAATCCTCAGCAATTTCTAATGTGGTAATGATATTTGGTAGACCCAATCACTACACACAATGAACTTGCATTTTCGAATGCTACGTCTCAAAATTTGGAAATAACTTTGGATTTTCCCGGATCACAATCAAGATCGTTGGACACTTGTAATAACGGTAGTTCACTGCGTTTTTAAAACATCCAGATTCAAATATTTTTTTCATTTCAATTATTAAGTACTGCACTTGTAAATTAGAGAATACAAGTATCGCAAGCAATTTCCAGATAGCCGATGCACTCGTACAGCCTGAGGCAATGATCCAGCAAGTTGGAAATGACAACATTTGTTTGAATTGGAATTCGTTTAGTCAGGAATTCAAAAGTACTCTTAAATTTTATATTTGGCTTCATAATTCAAACAAGTCAACAATTAGTTTATTTTATACAAACGTTTCTGTTTTTGTTTGAACAGGATTTCAACGGGTACTGCTGAATGAGATACAGGATTTGAAAACTGAGGTGGCAATACTAAAATGTGCTGTTATAAAACAATCAACAGTTGATGCTATTGCTTGTCCAGTATCTCTACCTATAAAAAGTGAAGCAGATCTGGCAGACGTAGAGCTGCTGTTGCAAGATGTGGCATCCAGTGCAAAATTTGTATATTTACCATTGATATATTCTATATAATTAGTTCAGTTTTACTTATACATAATTTAATAAGTAATTGCCATATCTTATTATTTGTTTTTAGTTTAACTGGTGTGAAACGGTAGGTGGTAGGGAGTATAAACACCACTCTCGTCGGTTACTTTCTCGAATATTTGCACAGTCTTTAGCATTGAATATCAACTTGACTGGTATTTCAAAGAAAAATGCTCCAAAAATTGCTTTCAAAGGCATGAATATTTACAAAGTAGTCATTCGTAAGTATGCAAATAGTAATTAATTTTTATTTTCTAAGTAGGTTATTTCGATTGAAAATGCCCTAGTGAGTTTGACCTCAAAGCTCAAAATAGAGTTTTGTTCAAGACGGCAAGGTGGTAGGGTTTCGGGACGGGATCAGGATCGGGATGAAATTTGTGTCCCCATGTTTTTTCGGGACGGTGTGGGGAGGCACATTTTTGTCTCAAAGATTTCGGGAGAATACAACATTCCTGTACAGTGTTCTATTGCTATAAAAATGAATATGTAGGACAATTTTCCGTTTAAAATCTGTTATTCTATATGCAAATACTCCTTAAAGTAAACTTGAGCTCTTTATTGGAGGTGCTGTTATTGAAATAGTGGAATCTGGAGTATTTCGTTTGAGAAAGGGTTATGATCCGGTGGTTTTCGGGCAGAGATCGGGACCAGAAAGATTCGGGACAAGCATGTTTGTTCCCACGTTATTTTGGGGCGGAGCACATGTTTGTCCCGAGGATTTCGGGATGGGGCGCAATTGGCTGCGGGACAACAAAACTGTCCAAATTATTCTCAAAATGTTTCCCAACTTAAAATTCCCAAATTCTCTTCCAGCGTTCTGCATTGTTTAGGAATTTGCAACATTTTAAAATGCTCCGTTTCACTAGACAATTATTAAAAATAGAACCGTATAGTCATAAAATAATTCAATTAGCACCGAATTTCTATAATTAGCTCAGATTCCGTTATTCACATGTGTGGACGAGCAGGGTCGCATGTTGGTTATTAATAGCCTTTTTGTAGAATGAAACTCTGTTTAACTGGTACGAGTTTATTTATTACTCCAAAAGTATTACTGCACTAGAAAAAATATCTGTGAGATATTAGCATGACGTTTCAAGTCGTCTAGAATTGTAAAAAATATGTTCGTTGAGTTCAATTATCTATATACTTTCCCACATACAAAACACTCCCATGGAATTTGAATTAAATTTCACAGCCCCAATTGGATTATTAAGCAGCAAAAAATTCTGCGCGTATAGAAATGATAATATCCTCGAGATAAAGGGCATTTTCAAATTAATATACAATTATGTACAATCCGTAAATATTATCGTCATACTTATATTGTTACGGATATATTATAAATAGAGTAGAATAAGCATAATCTAAGTCAGCAAATAGTTTGGAAGGTCGTAAGCAGAGGCTACGTGACGCCAAACGCTAACATAACATAATTATAAGGAAATGATTCAGATTACTTAATAAACAATAAACTAAGAATAGGATAAGATTAGATTTAGATTAAGACACGTAGATTAAGTACAAGTTCTAATCTTGACTTCAAGCAAGCAACATCAAGAGGAGCCGCACCTAGAGTCCATTCCCTCCGGGATGGAGCTCAAAAGGTAGCAGACGGGGCGACATGAAATCGGGAGATTTCATGAAGAAGAGATTCAGACTTCAAATTCTATTTGTGTTAAAGGTTAATTGTTCAGTGTAAATTGTATCAGTTTAGGAACAATAAATTGGCCCAAAGTTAAATAAAAGAACTACACACAGAATTCAATAGTTCCATTTATTCATGCGTTTCCAACAACATCGGATTCCAGGAATTCAGGGGATGGAACACCCGAACCTAGGCTACATTACTATTACCCACACAACATCAATATCCGGGTGATACAAACGTAACATGATGTTTCTGCCAGGCCTTCGGGTTTAGTTGGTAAGGACCCGGAGGATCCGTAGGTCGGGGACCTGCGGATGACCCTGAAACAAAGACCAACTTTGTAGCAAGTACGGTCGCAGTTTTCAAAATTCATGGGATGGAAGTATGGGGCTCGACAAGGAGAAGATGTCTCATTTCTCTCCAGGGCCACCCGAAACTTCTCGTGAAAGGCAGTTATAACATGCAACAATGTTACCTCAAGAAAGAAAATTTGGCCATTATCATCACGCGCGGATTCAAATAACAGTTCAGAAGTCCTAGTGCGGCACTAGAAAAAGAACTATTTTTAGGCCTGAAATATTATTTTAAGTGACCAGTGAAATTGGGACTCTTTCCAAACCGGAAAATTAAGGGAAGAGGACGTCCAATAAGGTAATACAATTTTTTTTAAGGTTCATGAATTTCATGTTTAGGAGCATATTGATTTTGTAATGTAGTTACGAAGCGTACCTAATATTCAGGAGTAATTAACCAGAGGTTAGGTACAAATCATAGGTTCAAATTAGAAAATTGCGCATATATGTATATGTATTTTGTGGTTTTCAGAGTACATAGTAGGTATAGGTGCACAACAAATTTTCACCAAAATTAGCTTCTTCCAGTAAAATAAGTCTTCTTCTATCTTTTTAAACGCCTTAAGTGCCGTTGTGAGCGGAGGCATAAACAGTGTTCGTATTGTAAAGGGAACTATTCCGGCTGAAGTGCCGTTCTTGTGCGCAGTATAATAGTAACCTTTCTCTTCGTAAGTTTTAAGTTCCTAATTTCAAAAGGGCCGTTTTTTCGAGCATTGAAATTCTTTTAACTCTTCAAATTACTTTTCAAGTCTTGGGAAACCCCAGGCTAGGGGATAGGAACCCAAAACACAATTACAATCTTTCAATCAATCAGGACTTTTTTATTAATACAAGACTCTCAAAATTCACTTTCCAAGCTTAGTTTAAAGCAACAATATGATCTATCTTTCAAGTAAATAACTCAAAATAATGTTTTCACTCTCTTCTTTCTCTACATCTTTTCTCCTTCTAGTATAAGCACATCTGAAGGGCCGGGATTGAGCGCAGATGTCTTTAATTCTTTATCTCCAAATTACGTAATTAAGAGCCCCAGGGCTAGGTGGCAAAACCCAATTAAAACTCTTTCGCTGAAAATTACTTTCTCTACCTGATGTGTAGGTTTACACGGGTAACAATAGGATCTATCATAAACTTTTCACAAAAAATCTTTTCCTTCTTCCATCTTTCCATTTCTACCAGAAATGCCGTTTTGTGCGCTGGGTAATTAGGAAATAATTTGTCATGGTTTTGGCAAATATTAGGATTTCAAAGTCAATCCGGAAGGCCGAATGTGAGCACGGAGCATATCAGATTTCAGTTAGTCATTTTGCAAATCAAAACCTATATAGCTCAGTTAGAGAGCATAGGTAGATCAGACCATCTAAAGACTATAGTATGTAAGGTGAGCAAAATTACTCGGGAGGGCCGAATATGAGCACCGAGGTGATTAGGACAGTTTAATTAAGGTTTGAACAAAATTTAGTCCAAAGGGCCGAGGTACATTGAGCGTGGACACATTGGCATAGTACGTAAGCATACATATAAGAAAATTCTCATCTACGTAGTTTTTAGGGATTCAAGGGCCGAAATGTGAGCGGAATCATTGTTGTGTATAAGTTTAGTATACGTAGAATCCGAGAGGCTAGGAAGATTAGGAGGGACCTTATGGTTTAGTAGGGTTCGAGTCATTCCAAGCACGGAGGTGATCGGATGGAGTGCCGACAAAAGTACCGATAAGCCTGTGACCTACTAGAGGTAATCGGAGAGGCTATGATTGACGCACCGATATAGGTATATGTTTGTAATGTGCCCGAGCTAGCGGATAGGTAACAGCAATGACTATTACTAGTAAGGAGGTCCATGGTTTAGTGGATAGGATAACAGGGGACATTCCAAAGCACGGATGTTCACTTTAAAATCTATGTATGCGGTTTCCAGCTATGGCCATACATAGGGACTTTCATATTTATTACTTCTTCCATAGATGACTCATGGCTTTGAGTGCATCATAGGATTAGCCATTCTCGAAGGATTTTGCTAGAGTAGAGAGAATTGGCATAAGAAACCACAGGCTCATGGCTTTTGAGAGTTGGTTATAGGGATAGGAATTCAGTAAATTCTGGTGCTTTCAGTTTTTGCTGTCTATAGCAGATACAAGCCTTGCTGATGGTAGGATCGGTTCAAGGAAGTTCTTAGGTACGAATTAGGACGCGAAACATATCCTTTGGGACAGAAGGGTAATTAGTAGCGAGGAATACAGTCCTTATTAATTCTGGGAATCATTACAGGAGTATTTAGGGAATTTAGGCAACACCGGCCCGAATGTGAGGAGTGTTGATTGACAAAAAGACTGATAATTTAAGGAGTTAGACGCAACTAGCCATTGCAAATAAGTTATTGTAAGAAGGTTAAGTTTTAAGGTGAGTAAGTTTAACAGCTTTAAGTTTTAAGGAAGATAGGATTAAGGAGACTAAGTTTAGAGAAGGTTAAGTTTTAAGGGAATTAAGTTTATGACAGTTTAGATTTTAAGGAAGGTTAAGATTACGAAAGGATTAAGTTTTAAGGGAAATTAAGAGTAGAAAGTTTAGGTTTTAAGGAAATTCAGGTGGTAACACCAGGAGGTACTCATTGGAAACGTTAGGATTACAGAGAATAAGTTTAAGACGATTCACAGCTAAGGTTAGGGACGTTCAGGGTTTGAACACTTAGGTTATAAGCACAGAAAAATTTCTTTTCCAAGTCATCATCACCAATTGGCAATTAAGTTTAATAACTAGAGTTACATAAGCATAGGCATACAAGGCAAAAATTTTAGGAAACGGTTTAAGTTGAAATTTGGCATAAGTTTTAAGAAGGTTTTCAGGATTGAAATTGACAACAGAACTCTCACAACCGTCAAAACAAATTCATAAAACCGAACTCTACGAAACGCCTTAGCATTTTTCAGCCCATCCAGAAAAAGTTAGGACGTTTACAGGTATGGAACCCGAAAAGAACCAACATCCATCAAGAAGGGAACCACAACCTGCACCTTCAATACCATCTCGAAGGACTACGCGATCGGCAGGACCAGTGCCACAGAATGAAACAGGCTTGGAGGAGATCCTCGCCCGCAGGAAAGAGGAGAGGAAAGCAGCAAAAGCCAAAGCTAATACAGCAACGGCAGGTGTAGACCTCTCTTCAACATCTTCAGCTTCGACATCTACAGTCATGGAAGAATCCGGCAGTACAACCCTGGCATTATCTGCACAAAGTCCATCGGGCTCGCAGGCCACGGGGCACGGAGATAATCCTGACAATAATGATGAGAGCATGGATGTGTTCTTGGACACGGTGTCAACACCTGTAACAGGTACGGCAACCAGTCCTAAACGAACACCAACAGTATCGACAGCACAAACACCAAAGTTCTCAAAAACAAAGGTGGTGCAAGGACAGAATCTCCATAGACTAGCGATGCAACGAGAATTACGCGACCTCGAGGTAACCAACCTGGAGGGCCAACAGGTCCAACAAGACCGGGAGGTTGAAACCACAGGCGAATTCATGCTGAATGCTAGAGGAGACATGGTTTTTGTCAGTCACGACGCTGACCCCACGATCAAGGAAATCCTGTCGCAATTCAACCAACCTGAGGAAAGACCAACTAGTAGCGCTGCCATGTCATCATTTGAAATACTCACGGATCCTGGAAGCAATCATACAAGCGTAGGGGAGGGCGAGCAAGGATTCGCAACTCCGGAAAGTGAGATGGAAGACGTGACCAATGAATCACCCAACAATGTGGTTGTCAGCAACCTGACAAACCCAGTTGGCAACGGAGACATTCCTCAAGACACGAGCATACAATCCCAACAGGATGTACAAAGTCAAGGAATGTGCAGCAAAGCTACTGGACAAACAGAACAACAGGTTAATCAGCAAAGCTCAACGGAATTGGATGATGTGGAGGATTCCAATAGACCAATTGCTATAGCAACAAGTACACCAGAGATTATCCAGCAAGGGAATCTCAGTACACACTCATCATTTAGGGACAATTTAGCAATAACTCAATCGGACGAGTCAACCGAACAGAGCGAACAAGGTGATTCACCAACAGGATTGCCACGTACTAATAACAGTATAGGGAGTGATCGTGACCAGGTCACTACTCAATTAAATCAGCAGTTGTCAAATTTAAGCATCAGTGACCACTGTAAGGCTTTACAGTCGAATACTACAGTTTCTCAACAACCAAACATACAACAACTTGTGCAAGATAGGTTTCTATCAAGACCATCTCCAGGATTTTCCAATAGAGGAGATATAGGCTTTCAAAGAACACTCAGCCGGGTGTCTGAGTCTACAGAACAGGAAGGCCCAGTCGAGGATCAGTTACCATCGATCAGAGAAGGGCAAGATAACATCCAAAGAGTGGAAGAAAATTTCGTACAATTAGTGACAGGTACAGGTGTGATAGTACCAGCAGGTTCATTTCAACAATTAGTGACCACCGCAGGCTTCCAACGGAACTCAGTGGAAAATTTTCTGGTAGTTCGAGGATTGGAAGGACAACTGATAGAGGTGTATCACAGGTTAGCTCAAAATCTTTATACAGGTACAGTCCAGTGGACACATTTTTTCCTTAGATTAGCTGAAGTCACCCACAGACGGGACAATAACAGAGATCCGAATAGGGAGGAAAGGGAAGTGTTACGCACACGTGCCTTCGAGTACGGTCGGAACGTCAGGGATAACATTTTCATCCCCACAGACGTCATCCGAAACCTTTTAGAGCACCGGGTATTGTCGTTGAGAAGTCACCAGGCACACCAGGATAGCCAGATTTTCTTCAACGATACACCTAGGTACACAACCGTGATACAATCCGGAAGACTTAGCGAAAATCTAGAATTTGGTCAACAGCGACAAGAAAGGCGAGTCAGCGACGAGAGTAGGCCAGGTCCGGAACAAGACCCAAACAACAACGAGACCACCCAACAAAGAGTAATCGACTCCAGTGCTGACGACATCATTAGCAGGTACCTTAGGTACGAACAACGAAACCCACCAGTAACACGGAATCCGGTTACGGGTTTATTAGAACCAGCATCTAGATCTACGCTAAGGACCATCTCAGGCGAACCTACAGTACA
This sequence comes from Allacma fusca, assembly GCA_947179485.1. Lineage (NCBI taxonomy): Eukaryota > Metazoa > Arthropoda > Collembola > Symphypleona > Sminthuridae > Allacma > Allacma fusca. The sequence continues at coordinate 42,764,451 of OX359248.1, read as the reverse complement.
ACCCGTTACGCCACGACGAATTTCACCGGAAAGCTTGAATACCAGCTCAAGCTCAATCAACAAGGCTATAGCCCAGGCAATAGCCTCAGCGACACTTCAAGCAGGTTTAACAACCCCTCGAAATCGGAAGTCGAGTAACTCCGATCGTGACCATCTCAGACCAAGTAACCAGGTGACGGATAGTAACCAGGTAGATTACTCATCACCTAGGTCACAACTTTTCCAGAAATCGGTGAGAGGACATTATAGGGTAAAGAGTGCTGAGGAGAACAGCAACTTAAATCCCAGGACCAGTCCACAAGGGATTACGACACGTGAGAGACCAAGCAACAGCCGTTGCGAGACAGCCATACAGAAGGGTAGCCCAAGAGCACCCACTACATCACCCACAGGCCAGACAGGTAATCAGACGCCAACAGGGAGCTCTACGGCACAACCGAGAGGAACCCCGAGGTCCAGTAATTCCTGTCGCTCAACACCCGCAACCGGTGATAGGGGGCAATCAAGCCGACACAGCAACTCTCACGAAACAACACAGCAGATTAATCCAGTACACATCTCACCAGCCAGTCAGAATAGACAGGTGTCAACGGAAAATACGCCGAGAAATCGACCAACTCAACCTAACCTGCAATTTAGACCACAACCCACCCAAGACGATTTGGAGACACCAACCGAGGAGGTCGAGACCAGCCAAATTGGTAGTACATCACAGGCTAACGCTAAGAGGGATTTAGCAACAACAAAGTTGTACGTCAACACAGATTCCACCCAGGTAGACAGTAACGACCAACTGGTACACCGAGTTTACCAGTCACCGGGAGGTCGAATCTACGTACATCCACCCGTGCACGCGTTGCGAGCACCGCCACTTGACGTTAGTGAAACAGCTTTAAGAACATTGGTGCAAGTAGGGAGACAACTACGGGAACAGAATCCGTCATTGACTATTGCAAATACCATCAGAAATTCTGACACAGGTACTTACTATCAGGCATTTAGACCCCAAGACAGGTTTACCGTCTATCAATCACCGAGAGGCTCGTTATACAACAGCCTACCGATAGGACGCACAGGTATACACCGCCACAGTTTGCGAGGTCGAGACATCCTGCAACGAGCAACCAACAACGACAGGACCATCATAGAAGGTGGAGAGCTTGTAACAGCACCACAACCACCACCTTCAGAACAAACATCTAGAAGCAACGAGTCGTACGTCCAAGGTGACACCTTAAGGTCACGGACAGCAACACCTGCATCTACGACACGTGCAGCAACGACTTTTGCAGTACCAGCTAGACCAACCGGAAGGTTCATAACCAGGTCAGCAAACCGACCAACGACACCGACAGCTCCAGCTGTCCCCGTCAGACCAAATTCAGCAGTAGCAGGACCATCTCGAGTAACAACAACTCCAACCACAAGTCAAGGTAAAGTCAGTTGGCTTGACGACTTACAATACGGAGTTAACATTTGGACAGGACCAAGCGGCAGAGTATACACCAGCGAGAACGAAGCAACCGAAGACGAGTTAGTACCAAGCAGGATAACAGTGAGACAATACTCTAAGATCGCGCGACAACAAGACAGATTCAGAAACCAGGGGGTAGAAAACGAAGCAACTTGGACAGGTCAAGTGAGACGCCTGATCTATTACAACAGAAGGGACGGTATCATACAACGAAGGTTCAGACCAGCAAGAGATTCAAACTTTGAAGCGTTTGCAGCTACAAGAGCTGAACACGAAGAGATTGTTCTGAGTGAACACCCGATATTTACCTTCTGGAACATAATCACCCGAAGATCTTTAGATCCAGGGCAGATCTCCAGCTACATCGCACCCAACTTCAGACTTTACCATCGACACATCAGTCTACCGAACGGCGTTCGCAGACAAAGGATACCACCAGGCTTCTTGGAAGAAATCGAGAACGAACACGACCACCAAGAGGCACTGAATAGATTAATTCACGACCCTAACGTAGAAATCTTGAGTGACACGTCCAGCGAGGAAGAAGAAGAGCAGGTAGTACAGAGAGACACTCCAAGACGTGAGAGTGGTCAGCATAACAGTGCACAGTCTAGTGAAGAGACAGACCACATTTTTATTGGAGTTGACGAAGAGGACTTCATTATTCCAGAAGTACCAGGTCAATTCACGATAAGAATCTCTATAGACGACGCCTACGACGCAGCGTTCAGAGCAATCGAAAGAGACGAAGAGATACAAGAGGAAGTCCGATTTGTGGATAATACCGGAGAAACTCACTTCTTCCCAAGAATCCGACTCCGAGATCTTAGTCCGGAAACTCAAGTAGTACTCACTCAAGTCAGAAAAAGACGTAAACCCTTACGAGCACGCCGTCAAATTGGAAATAACCAACCCAGACCACCCGGCCCAGGACCAAGTGGATCAGGGAGAGGAAACCAGCCGAGAGGGGCTAACAACAACAATTCCCACAACCAGCGACCATCACAATCAAGGTCAAATCCAGGTCGAGGAGGCGCAAGAGGAGGTAGACACATCGGAGGAAGACAGAGAGCAAGGAGTGACCCCGGAAGTTCCGGAGGAAGTAGCTCATCATCCAGCTCCAGTAGTAGCAACTCAAGTAACTTTCACGACTTCGAGGCCTTCGACAACTGGAGGAATAGACAGATTGTGAACAGAAATAATTTCTTCAACCAGGTCAACGTTAATATCATCAACCCATACGTACCACTCAATCGCAATCAGGGAATACGTATTGAGGAAGTTGCAGACCAAGAACAAGTACGAATAATTCCAAGGAGACATCTGGACGACGACATGACCGCCCTCATGTTTCCCAAAGTAGAATTCAAACCGGGTGTAGATGACCCAGAGACAGCCTTCGCAACAGCCGAGCTCCAAACCAACAGGTTCGGAGGAGATACCATCATAACTAGGATGCAATACGTACAGATCATCTTTGACCCACCCGTCAGGGATTGGATCAGAAATTGGATTGCCGAACGAAGATTACATGAGGAACTACCCTACGACACCATTAACTGGGACGAATTCAGGGAGGAATTTTTAATAAGGTACAGTATCACCGACCAAATGATACGTACACTAATGGAAAAGCGAAAGATGAATACGGATGAAGATCCATGCGCATACATAGATGCGAAATTAGCACTAATCAATAGAGTCGACAGATTTATGCCCGAACTGGAGAAAATCAGACTCTTACGCGCAGGTTTAACATCCGAATACATAGTTTTCTGCCGAGGATGGACAGCAGGGACTGTAGCAGATTTCATAGAGGGAATCAAGCAGTATGATGAAGACCGAAAGACGGACGGCGCGGAATCTATTGAGACAAGATTTGCCAAAGTCCAAGAAATGTTGGAGAAATTAACCTCCGGAATGAAACCCGTTCCAGCGGAAACAACTGTAGTGAAAATAGCTGCAGTGAGAGAACAACAGGACTATCGGAGACCTGAGAATAGACCTAATGACCAACGGGGACGAAGTCCAGGTCAGGGAAACTTCAACAACTCACGGAATTCCAGCCCAGGTTACAGTAACAATAACAACTACCCGGACAGGGGACGTAACAACCAAGGGTATGATGACCGAAGAAATTATGGGAACCGAGGTAGATCTCCAACACCTGAGAGATTCTACAATAATCAAGACAGGAGTAGGCCTCAGTACAGAAATGATGGCAACAGCTCCAACAACCAAGGTTACCCGCAGCGGAACCAAAACTTCGGATCTAGACAAAGTCCGAACCGACAATACTACAACAACAACCCTAACAACCAGGGAAATCGTCAGTGGAATGACCAACAGATGAACCAAGGGTACAACCAATCCTACAACGGCTATAACAGCCAAGGATTTAATCAAACTCAAGGCTTTATGCCACCTCAAGGGTTTAATCCGAATCAAGGATACCCACCACAACAGGGTTATGCACCATTTCAAGGTTATGCACCCACTCAAGGGTATGGACCATCTCAAGGATACGTACCGCAACAAGGATACGGTCCAGGACAAAATGCAGGGTACGCCAACCCTGGCATGCAGCAAATTCAGGCCAACCCACAAGGTTACCAGAACCAGGGTTATCAGCCCAACAATAACCAAGGAGGTCAACGACCCCAACAGTACAACAACAATAACAACAGGAGTAGAACTAACTCCAGGGACCGGAACAGCCAAAGCACCGACAGAAACAACTCCTGGAGGAATCAACCAGACCGCCAGGAGCAATCACAACCAATACCGGGACAATTGGCGCTAGAATCCACTCAAACCGACCTAAAGTGTTTCGGATGTGGAGAGATGGGCCACCTGAGGAGAAATTGCCCACACAAAAGACAGTCTAGCCCATATCCGTCGGGAAACTCACAGAGGGGGATGCACCCCCAGTAAATGAAGATATTCAAGAAAGAATGAATGCAATTATAGCAACTAGATTAGAAAGTCAGTCCAAAGACGACGAAGAATTAGAAATTATTGATCTCAACCCATGTCGTTTATCAAACGGCAACAAGTCAACTTTACAAGTGCAAATATGTAGTATGATGATACCAGCTTTACTAGATTCAGGAGCAACAAGATCCTGTATCCAAAGAAACTTAGTACCAAGATGTGCGGAAATAAAGGAAGTTCCAAGCGCTCTGCGAGTAGCAGTAGCTAATGCAGAATTGGTAAAACCAATTTGTCTCGCTAAATTCACAATGATGATTGAAGGTGAAAAACTTTTATTCAAAGGTCTAGTGATGGAAACACTAGAGCCACGAATGATTATAGGTGAAGATCTTTTATCACGTTACGGAATAACGTTGGATTACAAGAATAATGAAATACGGAGTGACCGATTTCAAACAGTTCCAATGACTAGAGATACTCATCTCTATGTCGGGGAGAAAAAGGCCGACATAGAATTTGTCAGGTCAATTTTTTCATTTCATGAAGTCAAAGGACCAAGGAACATGATGTGCAGGACTCGAAAAGCAGTCACAATACCAGCCTATGGACACATGAAAGTGCCCATACAAATTCCAAAACGTATCAAAAAGGATTTTTATTTGCAACCATCAGAAAAACTTTACACCAGCAAGCGACTTTTAGTAGCCGCAGGTGTAGTACCAAATGAAGAACCTTTTGCATATGTATTTAATCCAGCTCCATGCCCACAAACAATGTACGGACGGACAGCTATAGGTCATGCTGAGGAAAATTTTGATCTCATCAAAATTAAACGCAATCAATTACGTGATGCTCATAAAAGGCTCACACAAGAACAGCTCGATTGTTTCGACGTCAATGAAGAGCTCGATGAAGAGGGAAGAGCTAAGTACCGAGCATTGTTGACAAGATACCCAGAATGTTTCGCATTTAACAAGGGAGATTTGAAAGAACCAGCGTGGATTGATCCCATTCGGATCCATACGGGAAATAATCCACCCGTTCAGGCAAAACCTTTCCCTTGCTCACCTATGGAGCGACAAAAAGTACGTGAGGAAGTACAAAAGATGTTAGATGCGGACATAATAAAGGAAGTAAACGGACCTTACAGCAGTCCACTATTTCTCATCAAAAAGAAAGACGGAACATTTAGATCAGTTGTGGATTATCGAGCATTAAATAAGACCATCACAGATCAAGTTTACCCTTTAGCAAGAATAGATGACATACTTATGCAATTTGGAAAATCTGCAATTTTTGACACTCTTGACATGGAGTCAGGTTTCTTTCAATTATTAATACATGAGGATGATCAAGTTATAACCTCTTTCATTACACAGGACGGATTATATGCATTCAAACGACTACCTATGGGAGTCAAGATTGCACCGTCAGCTTTTCAGCGAGCAGCAGATCAAATGCTGGGCTCACTCAAATTTAGGGGAGCCATGGTATATTTAGATGATGTAATCTCTTATGGAATTCATCTTTTGGACAAATTAGCATCTCTCGAAGAATTGATGTTAAGAGCCAGCAACAAGAACTTTAAGTTTAAGCCAAAGAAATGCAAATTCGGATATTTTGAAGTAATTGTTTTAGGATTTAAAGTATCCAGGGAAGGCACCAGTCCAGATCCCGCAAAGGTGGACGCTATTAGACATGTGCCAATACCAAAATCCGAAACAGAAGCAAGAAGATTTTTCGGAATATGCAGTTTCTACAGAAAATACATCAAGGACTTCGCAAAAATTGCTAGTCCCATCTCACAATCATGGATTGGAAGTAAAGGGAAATCTGAAGGACAAAAACGCATAAGATGCTTCCAATGGAGTGCAGATGCAACAATTGCCTTCAACATTCTCAAAACTAAGTTAATGACACAGCCAGTTCTAGCTCATTTCAACCCAGAGTTGGATTGCATACTGCATACAGATGCATCAATTTCAGGACTAGGATGCTGTATACTCCAAGATGATGGAGGAGAACATCCAATAGCTTATGCTTCAAGGACACTAATTCAATCAGAAAAGAATTACTCAGTCACAGAATTAGAACTAGCAGCAGTCGTATATGCAGTTCGCAAATTCAGACAATATCTTTATTTGAGAAAATTTTTAATCAGATCAGATCATTTAGCATTGTGCTACTTAAGATTACAAAAAGATCCAAACCACCGAATAAGTAAGTTTGTAAATAAACTACAAGAATTTGACTTTCAAGTCACATACAAGAAAGGAGCATTACACTTGGATGCAGACTTTCTATCCAGAGCTCCATTACCCTATACAAAGGAAGATTTGGAAGATACAGAGGACCGAGTGATCGAATTTGACCCAGATCCGGTCAAAGAGCACAAAATCGCTTTGGAAGAGCAAAAACAAATCCCTCAGGGGAACATAATGATGCCACCACCAGCGTGTGCAGCCAGCCTTACGACCAGGGAAAGCTATAAGGGAAAATATTGGACGGATGACGAAAGTCAATCCTCAGACGAAGAGGAAGCCATAATCCCACAGCGACAAAATCCATGGTCAGGAAGATTGAAAGGTCAACCCAGGCGTAAAGTCAAATCACAAGTGGAAATTTTAGTACCTCAACCGAATTTGGAGGAAACGGATTGGGAGAACCATACAATGAGCGTAAAGAGCTGTGTTAATGAAGTGACACACAGCTACTCAGCGCTCAAAGAATGGAAATTATCCGTAGATGACATCATCACAATCCACGAATTTCGGGAGGATGACCCACTAGAGGATGAAAATACCTGGAAATACACCAATGAGTATATCTACGAGAAAAATCTCAAGCTAATACAAGATATAGAGCGTCACAATGCAACAATAAATGAATTAGATATGAAAGAATTTCTATCGCCAAAGAAAGCTCAAGTTCAAAATGAGCATGAAGATTTTGACAGAAATACTATCACTGACATTGGAATGGGGACTGATTGGTCTCCTACTCCAAAGTCAACGACAGCAACAACGTCACAAAGTCCAGCCAATGGGAAGGTTGACACTGATTCACCAAAATCCCTAGGGCAGATGACACGGAGTACTATGGAATTCACAACAATGGATGGGGCAGGTGAGGCTGAAACAAAAGCTGTACATCTACCACCAGCCATGATTGTAGACTCCGAGACGGAAGTCCATGACCAAACTTTGAAGAATCAGGAGACAGCGGATCTGGTGAGCCAGGCAGCTGAGACTACACAAAAGAAGTCCTCAACTTTCCCGCCCACCCATCCCGCCAGTCCTAAAGAGGCCAAGAAATTGGTACTCACGGATGAGGATAGGAACGTCCAAAAGGAATGCGACCGACCGACACTGAAACAAGAAAAGTTCAGTGTGGAAAATCACATTCCATCCGGACACGATCCCACAGATGAGGAGAAATGGTTTGCATTTGAAGAAACTTGGAGGAATCCAACGCCAGCAAAAGGAGACGAATGGAAGCTCAAACAGGAAGTTATTTCGCAATTGAAGACATACACTGCACAATCTGCCAGGAAGACTGATCAAGTTCCTGATGCAGAAAGTCCAGGATATGCTAACAATCCGGATCTTGATACCCCACAGCGGATCAAGGCGATGAAGATTTCCAGAGATGTGGAGGAATGGATGAAAAATATCCAACGAAGATCTGCAGCATGCGAGTCGGAGGAAAACAAAAACCCTCCGCCGTCGCATACGTACATATCCACAGAGAATCCAGTAAATGAAGATAATTACTCTCTACTGGCAACCACAGTAGAAGAGCTGAGGAAAAATATCCGGGAAGGTGAAATCAAATTCACCGATGGAAGATCATGGAAGATTCAACCTCTGAAAGGGCAGGGTGTTGTGACAAGTAAAAAGACGTCACATTCACTATGTCTTTCACAGGATGAAGACCCAAGGAATAAAGACGCTCAGAAAACTGAGGACATGTCATTAAATAGAGCAATAAAATTTGTTCCAGGAGCTCACGCACTACAGGGGTGCGAAGGGAGCAAAGATACTTTTTCCACACACAAGCCTGTGTGTAGGATACTTGAAGACGAAGAGCAAGTTACTATGTTAGAGGAACATAACATGCAGGAGATGCAAAGGGACGATCCAGATTGTTTATTCATCATGGACAAAATAAAAATGCGGCATACGTTAAATTGGAAGGACAAAGAAAAGTATAGCCGATATGAAATTGATGAAGAAGGGATTCTTACTATAGTACATAAAGATGGACGTAAGTTATACGTACCCCGAGTACTTAGAAATTTCCTACTATCAAAAGCTCATGATGGGATCCTATGCGGAGGACATTTAGGATTCCAGAAAACTCTTCATAGACTCAACAAAAATTATTTTTGGAGAAAAATGAACGTCTCAGTAGCAAAATATGTCATGTCATGTGAAAGTTGCCAAGCAGCTAAATCCATGAGAATGAAGCCAGCAGGATTGCTTCATCCAATCAGGATAGAAAATGTAGGAGATGCACTATGTATTGATCTCATTGGACCCATGCAAATTAGCATAAAAGGGAATAAGTACATTATAATCGCACAGGATTATGTTTCAAAGTTCGTGATCGCAGAAGCAATTCCAGATAAAACTGCTGACAGGATAGCAGAGTTTTTGCTTCACAAAGTAGTTTTAAAATACGGACTGTTTAAAAACTTGCTGAGTGACGGAGGATCCGAATTCAGAGCGGAAATCACTCAAGCATTACTTCGCCGATTAGGCATGAACCATTCTACATCTACAGCACTAAGACATAATAGTGTTGGACAAATAGAAAGAATGGTCCAGACTATAAGCACTATGCTGAGTCATTATACTCAAAAAGAGCAAGCACTATGGTGCAGTTGTTTACCGTTTTTAATAAATGCTTACAATTGCAGTCACCATGACGTGACTAAAGAAACTCCTTATTTTATGATGTTTAGGCGACAACCCATATATGATTTTAACTTACAACTGTGCTTAAGCAGCGTCGACACAAATTTTATGAGTGCTGAGGAAGCCACTACTAGAATAGAAAGAGCTATTGCTAAGATAAGGGAACGTCAGGACTACAGTAAGGATTGGTATGATAGGAAAAGAAGGTTCGTTAAGTTCAACATCGGAGACACAGTGCGAGTCTTTACACCGACCAGGATAGTTGGAAAGAGCGAACGCTTTCTTCACCCTTACAAAGGACCCTTTGTAGTCATAGAAGTTTTAGCCAAAGACAATTATATCATTCAAGACCTTAGGAATTCTAAAAAGAGACAGAAAGTCCATGTGGAAAGGCTTAAGAAGTGCCTGCAGCGAGAACACATTGAGGACGAGTATAGTTATGATTTAGATTCCGATATAGTGGAATTGGTGACAAAACGAAATTGGAACAAGTGTGGAAAAGTTACAGTGAGTCAGCCACGGTCAATTCTTAAGAGTTCGACCACTTCAGATAACAGTTCAACTACGAGCAAGAAGGTGACTTTCAAAGTTCAACCTGCTCAAACCGAAGAAATAACTAGAGAATTTTCATCCGAAAATTACTCAGACATTTCAAGTGACCAAGCTCAGCCAGTACAACAGAGAGGAGAATTTTGTGACAAAAATTACTCATACTCTCAAAACACCCCAAGTGAGAGAGAGAAATCAAACCAGGGATCGCATCAACAAAAACATACAACTAAGCAGTCAAGTACACAAGTAAGAAAACTTTCGTCAAGAAATTATTCAGATAATAGGGAATTTTTAGATAAAAATTACCCATATTTCACTCGCTCGAAAGTAAATGAACACTCTAGAGGAAATCGGGGACGAGATAAGGGGTTTGAAACAACAGAGGAATTTAGTCCAAATAAAAATTTGGAAGTACGCAGCTCAGGAAGAGTACATCAAACAGAGAATCGCAGCTTTAGAACTGCTAATTCAGGAGACAAAACCTCAAACGACAAGTTTCTGCCCACAGGTGGAGAAATCACAAGACGAGGTTCAACCAGAGTAACTGATGACACATACAAAGAGAGAATTAATCTTAATCATCCAGGGATTACAAGCCCAATTAATCAAGGCAAAGGAGAACGAAATTCGTCTCAAACAAAGAATTTTACATCAGATTTCAGAACAGCAGGAAGTGCTGAGCAAACTAAAACAACTGGAGAAAGATCACAGAGCAACCCTCCAGGAAACCCAGAAAGCCAAAGAAGATATTTCGGATTTAATAAACCAGCTGAAAACAGCTCAGATATAATATCCGAAGGTGAGGAAGAAACTCAACCACTTATTGACGAGAGCGACTTTAAAACACTTAAAGAATTAAGTAGTTCAGGGATAAGTCCAACAGAACTTGATGTGGACGACAGCAGTGAGTGTAGAGAGACAGATTCTCACAATTCGGGATCAGAACCGAGAATTAATCAACCGCCTACGACAGAGAGAGGGAGACCTGGACAAATTGAAACAGGAAATCAAGGACCTTCAGAAGCGACTTCACGAGTTGAGGTGCCTTGGCCCTCAGTAGAGGCGGATATTTCGACACAATTGCTTCACTCAGATGAGCAAAAGGCCTTGGAAGAGCCCCCCTTTGTGGAACTCAACACCAAGCCCACCCAGCGAAGCTCAGAGACAGACACTGCAAAGCCTACAAGCGCAAGGCAGTCGGATCAGAGAGGCAATAGCACGAGTGGAGAGAGAGATAGAACAAACCGAGAGAGTCAAGGATACTCTGAAAAATCAAATTCGAGCAGTCAACAGGCTAGCCAACAATTCAACCAACCCAAGGAACGAAAAGTCCTTGTAGAAAATTCTACAGAAGAGGACGAAGAGTTCCAGGAAGTTCTAACAGACGAAAACGGACAAGACTCTGTAGATACGCATACAGAAGTCATCAATACACCTGTAGAATTTTCTACAGAAGAGGACAGGTCATTGGATGTCATCACGAAAGACAGTCCCAGAAGGCCTGAGAGAATTAGAACGAATACGTCAGATCACCGAGAGACAGTCAGCGATCCTCAGAACCCGACGAGTACAAATCCAACAGGAACTTCAACAAGTTCAGGAGGAAATTCGGGAGTTAAAGAAGCAGGGGAAACACCTCAAGAAGGAAGCGCTGAAGAAACCGGAGAAAGTAGACGATACCCAACTCGTACCCGAAAGAGGACGAGAAGATTTGGATCAGTCTGAAAGCGAATGAGCACCACCAGATACTTAACAACAATACCAAACTGTGTTAGTTTTGGTCAAAGCGAGATTGATCTCAAGATTGGAGACCGTATAAATCTCATTAGTTACCTCATACGACAAGGTCGAAGGAAAATCCGATACGTAGGTACGTACACAATCATTAAATCAGATTACTGCAAAGTATTTTATCTTCAACCAGATGTCAGAGAACAGAGGGTCACGTGCATCCGGGTCTCGAACCAACGAGACTCCACGCCAAGACGCCCTACCCGCCGTCGACAGGGACGACGACGATCGACCACGTTATTGGACCCAATACGTGAGTCAAACTGAAGTGGAAATACCACAAGCAAAAATTTTACCAAACTCAGATACGGGACGACTGGAAGTTGTTCTCAGAGTAGACGGGAAGTTACCCCACAGGATTATCATCCAAGGACGAGATGGACGAGAAATCGTAACTCATTCAGTACTCATCGGAGCTCTCAGAAAGCCTAGAGAGTTAACACTAGATTATCGTATATTACGACGAGAACCGCACTTTTGCGGGTCAATAAATTTTCCGGAGCAGCAGGTGGAAGTTGATAAAGGCGAGCGAGCGCCAGATGATCTTGTTTACCTTTTTAAAGGGCAAGAATTTAATCCCACTCCCATACGACGACAGATCCCTATCTGTAGAACACGTAATAGACAGCCAGATGACCCATGGCTAGTCCAAAATTACAGGCAAGAAAAGGACGTGCCCGGACAAAAGAATCCAAGGGGAGATTATGAACATGATCCATGGGCGTTTACTCCAGGGCTTCAATATGAACGAGGCAAGACCAGTCGAAGCTCATCTCGGAAAGTGATGGGAGCCGACCCTATTTGTGGAGTAACCCGGGTCAACATCCCCGAAATTAGTGAATGGTTACCGCAACATGAAGAACAGGTCGAGGACGTAGCCCATAGAATCAGTAGACGTATTGATGACAACTATGGACCCGATCTGAGACGAGGGAACTTGGAGGACCGACGAAGGGAACCTCCGAGATTCGCAGCCTACTCGGCGCACATGGTACCAGCCGGGAGAGGCCGCGGGCGGGCCATCACTACCGGAGAAAGTTCGAGCAGACACCACAGAAGCTCAAGAGAAAGTTCAAGGGAAAGACACAGCTCTAAGGACAGCAGGACCAGGAAGCGGGAGACAGAGTCGTCATCGGAGAGGAAGAAGCGACGGGAAGACGACAGGTCAAGGAGCCGCTATGATAGTCCAGCGCGGTCAAGGAGCAGGAGAGAGTCAACCCCACCACCTTCACCATTTCTATCGCCATCAGCGAGAGATTATAGGGACCGAGTGGAGAGGGAGTCAATACTGACGGCACCCATAGCAGCTCCAGCTTTAAGCTACACAGCGGTCACAAAGATGCCACCGCCAACAATACCGGTCAATAGTGAACCACCTAAACCACAGCGTGCAGTGTGCATCGCTCAAAGAGAAAGACCCGTGGAAGTACCCATAGAGACTCCACCATCAGTAGCTGTGACATTATGGAGCGAGGAAATTGCCACGGACACAGCTACAACAGCGGACAGAGATACCGCCAATGAATCTTCTTCAGACTCAGAAGAGGAAGAGACAGTACCCATCCAAACCTGTAGTAGGAAAGGATGTAAAAGGGTACGACAAGTAATTGCAACCGACAGTGGACCAGTGGTACAACAGGAATGTAAACATCATGCAAAGAAACGTGCAAAGAAGGAGAAGAAGGTCAAGAAGGAGGCTCAGATGACCATCTTAGAGCTATTTGGACAGAACACAGCACCAGCCCAACCACCGGCGAAATGGCAGTCGAACATCGTAAAAATTGGAGAAGACTCCAGGAAGGCAGGGAAGCATGAGGAGATGGTGAACCGAATAAAAGATCTCGGGGAAATCATCCGCAACCTTGCCAGACAAAATGTCAATGCAGACACTGCGAAAAAGCAGAAGGAAGGATTAATGAAAGAATTAGCACGCCACCGCCAGGAATGGATAAAGTGGAGAAATGATAACGACTTTCACTTGGTATGTGCTGAGTCAAAGATAGACCTTCAAACCAGAGAATTACCTCCAGCACACTTCGAACCAACGAACATTCCAACGTCAACAGCCACATCCGGAGAGCTAGAGCGTTTGCTCGCTCAGGAAAAACGAAACGGTCCAGAAACTGCAAGCCCAACAGGAATGGCAACGGAAATGCCACCCTCACCAGCACAAAACGTCGAAGTTGCAACATCTGAGCTATCTATAGCCGAACAACACAACGAACAGAGCAGTAGCTCAGAGGATTTTGAGGTGATCAGATCAAAGAGAAGACCCAAAGATCGAGAATCATCAATAACTTCGGATACAACGGAAATTGTTAATCACCACCAGCTTTCATTGGCTGATTTTGCCAACTCACCCCAGGACGGAACCGTCCTTCTCAGTGACGACGAGGAACCAAGACAGTCAACCTCATCAATCCAAACGCCACCTCACACGCCGGAAATGGGACGTGGAGGAGGAGGAAGACGAGGAGGACCCATACCTTACCTCGGTAACAGTTGGTTATCATTTTTATTAATGTTCGGTTTAATTACATCTGCTGTAGGACAATCCAACTTGAGAAAAGAATTGACGGGGCACTACGGACCATATCCAACAACAAGGGCATCACATTACCAGTGGTGGACCCGATTGGAAACCGAGAATCTAACCAGTCCAAGAGGCTTTGACCATGTCAGCCTAGACTTTGAAAATAAGGAAGACTCAGAGGAAATCGGACACTATGACCCTTACGGCCAACGGGAATGCCCACCGGTCGGAAATTCAGCCGTACGGTACCAAGGTTTCGGCTCAGCCACAGCACACCAACTCTGGCAGAATGGAGTAGTACGAGGAGTAGCAGGAGCCGTAGGCATGTGTACCACGGGAATGGTCATAGTAGGAGTCTATACCAGCTCAATCCTAGACGCAGTCAGGAGATGGAATAAACCACTCAAAACAGTCAAAATACCACAGGACTGGGTACTCATTGAGTCCCAACTACCAGACCAACGACCCATCTGGATGATAATGCCCGTCAACGCCAGTGAGGAAAAGGAATTAGAAGATTTTCTTAAGGAAGATCCAACAGCAACAGAAATATCTCCGAACTTAATAGCATTACCAGGTAATATCCAAAGGAATGCTCATTACCTCAACGAAACTTCTGTAGCCAAAGTATGGAATCAAGCTGTAGGCAAAGAAGTGGACGCGGAAGAATCCGAAAACGGGAGAGAGCGACGACATGCTCCTGAACCCACTTCGGAGGAAGAGGAACGAAGACAAAAGATTCGAGACCAACGGAAATTACCGCAAGCTATTTGGTTAATGTCACAAGCAATACGTGACGGTTACCATCTAACAACAAAAACTTTACAATCAGTTGCAATGGACTTAATCACAAAAACAATCCCGTTACCACTTCATACCGAATACGAAATTTGGAAGGAGTACGAGTTACAGTACGGAACATTCATCAGCAAAGTCATCAAAATTTTGGGACTTAAGAACACACGTACACGTACCAGGCGAAGTATCTTGGCAAAAGACCAGATAAATAATCTACAACGCCGGATCCAAAACAACCCTCACAGTATAACAAAAGGGGAAGACTATGTTCACCCCACTGAGGAAACTGCAATAGGTGAAGTTGTACACTTCGCACTAGCAACAACAATCACGGAAGCAAACTGGACGATAGTTTTGCTCATACCACACATATACAACGGAGTTGACCATCTCGAAGAAAAAGAACTCAAAGGATGGGAGACAAAGGCACATGCCAACGTCTCACAAACCCACCCACTCTTCCAGCGAACGTCGGAACGAGCAGCCAGAGAACGACAGAGGCGAGATGCATTCGTAGGACCGACCAACGCATGGTCACCCGTCAGTTATAGCAAACAATTCTTAAAACAACAGCTACAGCTTATGCTGGCACGAATCGAGGAAGAGGAGGCTCACTCATCGTCAGGAAGACCTACAGGAATTATTCAACAGCTTGTACGATTTACCCTCAGAATGGTAATCTATATTGGCACGTCCGTTGGAATGGACTTCGGAGGGAACAAGGACCCAATACGGAAAGATGACCCCGGAAGAAGCCACCCACGAAGGGCAGACGGAGCAGAAGGACCGGTTTTGGCCTCAGAAGAGGAACCGGCTATGCCAACGGAACAAGCTATGGAGGCTCAAGAAGAAGGAACCGGCACATCATTGAATATAATCAAGGAAGAAGTCTTAGACGACGAGGAGAAGCCACCATTGGAACATCAGGTAGATAGTTCTTCAGACAACGAGACAGACAGTAAGTGGGTGCAGACCAGATGCGAATACTGCCCACTCAAACATGGCCATAAGCCACCCGTACGACCAAAGACCAAGTTAGCAGCACATGAAGCTTGGCAAAGACAAAAGGACATTCCTGTACAATACATCCGAAGGAGTAGACCCGAGTTGGACAGGTTGTATGGAAGAGACAACGCTCCAAACTGTACATTCCAGTATAGAGGACGACGACGAGGTCCAGAGCCAGAAATTGAACGACCCAGGGTTAGAGTATACTCACCCATTAGGACTGTAATATTCAACGATACGAGGGACAGACGAGGATCAAGGTCACCGTCACCCGGACCATCCACGATAACAGGACAATCTATACCACCCATTGAAGACAAACTGAAGTCCAGACGAGCTAGACAACGTCAACGAAAGGTGGAGTTCAAGGAAGAACGCCAGGAAAACCCACCAGCTCCAACACCGGAAGATCCACTGGCACAACCCGACTCACCTGATGTAAGATTCGTTGATTTAGCTCACGTATCATTTTACATAGGAGTCCGTGGATGGATGGTAGCACCAAGTTGGGAAGATGAGGATGCAGAAATAGTCATCTTTACCAACCCGAACGAGACACAGCTATACAGCCAACTGGATCCGGTACGACTTCAAGTAAGAAAGATGGTGGAAAGGGCCAATGACCCATTGGACCACTCACCACCGCCAAGATTTCCGGACCAAGTAATGGAAGATATATCTGGAGACGAACGCCATGGCCGGATAGAAGAGCAGTACTCCAGGAGAACCAACTACTTCAGCAACAACATGGACACCCGAGAAAGATCCACCATGTGTCCTCATTGTTACCAGAAATCTACCATCGACCCAGAGAGATTTCCAACATATAATATCTCACATCGTTCGACCAACAGTCCAGAGCAAAATCTGGTGAGATGGCTCAACAGAATGTACAGGGAGACATTTATCGAGAGACTTGACATCCACCAACAACCTACCCAACCACCTCAACTACGACTCGAGCAGTTACGAAGGGCGCTTAGCACCTTAAGCGAACCCAGAACAGATGCTCATGAATCAAATATAGAATACGCCGAACACCAGGCAGGAATAGATTACAACAATCACGGAGAATTAATCCGGGAAAGAAGGGCATTGCTGTATGATGCAATGGACCATCCCACCGATTACCGCCGATTAGACCCAAGGGAGCGAGACCTGCTCATCCTATACGGACAAAGTCGAAGAAACGTACCAATGGAAAACACCCGTCTGGAAACGATGGCAGGAGACATGAACATCTCACCAGGGGAAATGATACCGAGACTTTGGACAACACTGTTCAATGGTCAAAGAGGTATTGACAATCACCAAGTACCAACATACCTAACATGTCGGGAACATCAAGGAGTAATGCAAGGGCTAACAGGAACCGAGCTACGCAGATTGATTACTCAGATGTGGTTTGACATAGGAACTCAGCCAACCTGGCGAGAGCAAGAAATATGGATAAATAGTTTCCTACTGAGAGGAGACGCCATCACCGGACGTGGAGAGAAAGCTTTACAACAACTAGCAAGTATACCAATACACATGCTAAGTTTTCAAGAATTCGCGAGTATGACCGAAAGGCTCATAACTCTTTATCATCAGGACGAGGCAATTCAGGAGTGGCGACAATTTGGAGCGATGAACCAAAGCGGCAGAAGTCAACCCAATCCAATAGACGACATAGAAGAAGAACTAGGACAATGGGAAGACTGGATATTCGCAATGAAACTAGCAGGGGAAGGCCAAAAGCCAACTACCCTATACGCTAGAAAACTAAAAGGAGGAGTAGCCACCCTAAGACAACCCCGGAGAACAGGTTCTTTCAGAGACCTAAACGAACTTGTCACGATACGAATCTGGCAAAGAGAACATTTTCACAGGATTCGGGAGCAAATTAGCAACCGTGGAGACGGACCAAGTTACAAACCATATCATTTATCACCAAGAAATGAAAGACGACCAGGAATAACACCAATACATATGGTACCAAGCGCTATAGATCGATTCCAAACACCCCAATGGCGATCAGTTGTCATTTATGGAAGACCAGATGAACCGGACATAATAAATCTCATACGAACCCTCAGAGGTCGAACAGGAATCGAAATAGTTTTTCGAGACCTCGGACATGATTTTTTACAGGAAGAACTCAGGAGAGACCCAGTGACACAACAAAGAACCAGCTATCTTTCCATAACAAACCCTGTGGAGCATAGAAGACTAATGGATCAGTTATGGGAAAGATCAGAACGGGCAAGATGGGACCCGGAGATTTTATCCGAGAACAGATTCGCAATCATATCATTCCGAACACTAGCGGAAGGAGAGGAGGAGACAGGCACCCTCAGAGGGCCATCCGAGGAAGACGATTAAAAACGTCACAGAGGATAATAACCTGACCATTCCATCCAGGTCATGGTATAAAGAGAAAGAGAACTAGCGGGGAAAAGCAGAAGCCAAATTACCTGATGACGGAAGAAATTCCCGAAGGGAATGTAAAGTGTAGATTATTTCGCAAGAGAGGATCTACGATAAAACATTTTTAAGATCTTATGCAGCATCAACCATCGGGATTACGGCGGATGTTACATAATGATCACCATAACAGAATAGTTAGAAAAGAAAAACAAATAAAAATAAAATACAAAATAGAAAACAAAACAAAACAACTTACTTACTAACACATTTTATAGAGTTCATAGGATAGAAATACTAACAAAAGATTATGTCACCGGAAGTGGGACATACGGATTACAACATCGGAATTACGAAAAGAATTCTCTTTCGCAATCGGAAGATGAAAACATAAACAATATACTGATATAAATAAGAGACTCTTAAACCAGAGTACTCATTATAACCTCAACACCCACGGAAAGCTCAAATACTAGAGACTACTAAAGGATAAGGAACAGTCACACAAAGTTTTTTTCACACAGTGAAAATGAAGTGGAAAAATCTTTTGAACCTTGCAATAATTCTAATTGCAATGGACGTTTCCGAAACCAGACCGATAGCACAACCAAGTCCAGAACCATGGGGAGGACCACTGATGGCAGCCCTAGGAACTCAAGTCGGAAAATGGTTCGCAAATTACATGGTACCAGCCATAACCGTCGGAAGCGGAGCCATTACAGCATCAGTGTTATCACAAAAGGACCCAATAGTACACATACTACACCACAAGGATGACGGGAAACTAGCCGTAGTGCAGTACGACCCAAACGATCCAAACGTAGAAGCCCAGAGAATCATGGAAAGGAACCAACAAATGGCTTTACTACAACCCCAACAACAATTCATACAAAATCAACAGCCCACCATGCAGAGGGATAGCAGACCACCATGGATGGACCAATTCACGGAAATTGATTGGAAACCCAATGAGGTTCCAACATCAGACACGGATTACACCGTAGTCATTATTAGTTCATTCGGTTGTATTACCACAGTAGTGATATTTATATTCACAGTAATACTGTATCGAATTCGAATGCAGAAAAAGAAATCAAATCAACAAACACCGAACGCGAAAGAATTAGACAATGTTGCAGACACGCAAGCATTAGTCCAAAATTCTATAGAACAGTTAGTCGGATGCAGAATTGTGAGGCCCAATACACAACAACAGGCCAGCCGACATACAACCAGAACAACTGTACAACTGTAAAACGGACCCAACCGGGAAAGAACAACGCAAGAAAGAAAACAACGAAGAAAAATATGCAAAACCATAAAATTGTATGGAAAAATATTTTAAAAATATTTATAGATTATAAGATAGTATTAGCAAAATAATAGGATAAGTAGTTATAAGTAGGATAAGGATAGGAAAAGAGAAAACATAGAAAATCAAGTTCATATATAACAAAAATATAAAAATACAATGAAAATAACAAAAGTTCAAATAACGAACGAAAAGTTCAAGTTAGTTAAAGAGGCAGATCCCCAATAGGAGTAAAAAGAAAAATAGTCTAAAGAATATGTGATTCAAATCAAAATATCTTTCGTGTCTCGATGGATTCATTATCCATTTTCTTTCCAATTTCCTTTTCACCCCATTGATTCCAGTGATTAGATTTTCATTGAATGTCAACACTATCAAGTCAGGCTATGTTTTCAAAACAAAGTCTGAAATTGTTAACGAGACGAGAAATGTTTCAAGATAAGGTTCAGTTCTAACTAAAAATTTTAGGCAATATCATAATTCCTTGAGGCTTGTTCACTCAACAGCCAATGAGTGATGATTGTAATGCCTTGTGACTTATTAGGTTATTCAACTCCATATGAGAAGGATAAATATATATTTCCAACCTACTCATCGTTTGGGATGAGCAGGATAACAAATTTCCAGCAAAAATCCGAACCCTGTATAAGCAAGTTCTCTACGATCAGGATCAGTTTACCTTTTAGCTTCAGTTTAACAAAATCTATTTAGCTAGATGTGCTAATAAAAATATTTTAGGTACCTAGAAAACAGATTAAGTAAAACGAAAGTCCAAAGGATAGATTCTTCCAAAAGAATTTCTGTAATACACTATGTTCGTTTACAAAATTATTTACTTGCAAAATGTATCGCATTTCAAATGAAAGTTGACATGAATGTGCCCAGATCTGAAGGATCCTACGAACACTAGATCTTTTAGCCGCAAAAATATCTCGTTCTAACTCATCTAGAGCTGCCAGCAGCTCATGAGAAAGACAGAAAAATAAATAAAAATACATACTATGAATAGGTAGGAGGAACTTTAAATAAAAATATAAAAAGTAAGAAAATTACAGTAAGGAAAACAGCAAATGACATGTTTAGTATGTCGTCGACATATGCTAGTGCTGTTTCATATTTTAAATCGCGAGTTTAAAGGCAGCTAAGATCTACATTGCAAACAGTGTTGACATTTTTTTACAATTTTGAGTACATACGTTTGACATTCACTCATGACAAATACTTTATACATGACAAAATAAAGGTTTACGGAACCATTAAATTCACTTCGTTTATATACAATGATTAAATTCAACATCCAGTAAAAAGGATCAGTTTTAAATCTTAAAAGATCAAACGTCTTATTAGATATGATAAATTCCATAGTTTCCCAAGACAAATTGTGTTTTCTTAATATAATTTGTCCAACAATTCTGAAAGAAATCTTTAAATTTTTCGAACGCAAATGAGCATTTGCTTAAACAGAAAATTTAACTTACAAATTTGACACATTTCATCAAATAGGATTTTTTACAGATCAAGGTATATATACATTTATGATTATCGCCAAAACACATTTCTATCTCAATTGAGGAAATAGTTCACGGTACAATATGATTTTATGTCTTATGGAGTCGTAAGAACCTCTTACAGAACTTCATGGAGCACGATGTTTTCACATTTGGTGAAATTGCCAACAGTTGTGCATGAGAAGGACATAATTCCTAATCTAATCACCGAAAAACAACTCAGGGAGCGACTTCAACGCTCAAACCGTCTCTTTTGATCTTAACAAAGATTCGAAAAATCACAAATTTTTGACAAAACTTCCCCACAACGATTTGTCTGTGACATGTTAAATTGTTTTACAAGGAAACTCACGGGATTTTACAAGCTTAATAATTAAAATACACCTTTAAAAATACATTAGGCCACTACCCTAGTAATAGCAGTAACTGACAGTAGTCACAATGTTTCAACAACTAGTATTCAATATCAGAGAAAATTTAGAAATCAAAGGAGAATAGAAACAAGGGACAATGTTTCATATCTGCTTTCAAGTATTCTTGATAGTTTTTACAAACAAATTCTTTTCAAAACATAGTATTTTAGTGTATCTTTCGAGCTTCAAATTCTTGTTTAAACATATTATAATTGCGTGTACAAAATTTTCAATTCTGCTACGATGTTTCTAATCTTAGATACGATAAATAACAGTAGAAATCAAGTTAAATGATGATGTACATAACGATGTATTCCATGTAAATATTGTATATGCAAATTGTAACACCTATTTTGTTGTGCAACGATTCTAAGATCTAAGATTATAAGAAGAACTTTCACAACAGTATACAAACAATAACACCATCAAATATTGTACAGCATTACAAAAAGTATATACACATATGATGATGAACATGTATAAAAATTGTATGCAATGCCTTAACAATAAGAATGCCCATGAATACCATTACGACCATGCTACAAAGACCAACCATTACCATTACGACCAAGATTAAGCTACAAAATATGGTAACAAAAATAGAATTAGTATAATTACAAATAATATGAACTTGAACTTCAATAGATGACATTGTCGTGGTCGACAATTACCCAGAAGAGGAATGTTACGGATATATTATAAATAGAGTAGAATAAGCATAATCTAAGTCAGCAAATAGTTTGGAAGGTCGTAAGCAGAGGCTACGTGACGCCAAACGCTAACATAACATAATTATAAGGAAATGATTCAGATTACTTAATAAACAATAAACTAAGAATAGGATAAGATTAGATTTAGATTAAGACACGTAGATTAAGTACAAGTTCTAATCTTGACTTCAAGCAAGCAACATCAAGAGGAGCCGCACCTAGAGTCCATTCCCTCCGGGATGGAGCTCAAAAGGTAGCAGACGGGGCGACATGAAATCGGGAGATTTCATGAAGAAGAGATTCAGACTTCAAATTCTATTTGTGTTAAAGGTTAATTGTTCAGTGTAAATTGTATCAGTTTAGGAACAATAAATTGGCCCAAAGTTAAATAAAAGAACTACACACAGAATTCAATAGTTCCATTTATTCATGCGTTTCCAACAACATCGGATTCCAGGAATTCAGGGGATGGAACACCCGAACCTAGGCTACATTACTATTACCCACACAACATCAATATCCGGGTGATACAAACGTAACAATATGGCGTACAGTTCCTTTATTGAAAATCATGTCTGTGTTTAGCTGCAATTGCGAAAAGCCACAGCGTCAAAGAAGACATTGTCGAAACTTGTTGTGGAAAGTGGTTTCGAGGAGCTGTTGACAGAGACGGTGGAAGAAGCAAGCGGTATTGATTATTTGTAACCAGCATTTCAAAATGGATCTTGTGTCAGCCAGAAGTAAAAGAAGAAATAAAAAACGTCGAGTGGATGAGTTATTGAAGACAATTGAAAGTGATGTTTCCATTTTAGTTTCGAGTGCCGCTACTAATTTAAATGTTAACTTTCTGGAAAGTAGTGACTCTTGTATTGAAACAATTGAAAACGTAATTAGTAGTATTTGCGATAGCAGTTCTGAGTTAAGCACGGATTTCAGTCAGTGTTCCAGTGAGGAATGCGATAGTGAATCTGATAACGATGGAAGCGTTTTTAAGAAACAACTGGTAGAGTGGTCTTTAAATAATAACATAACCCACATTGCATTAAAAGATTTACTTGCTTTTTTAAAAACAAGAATATATTTTAATTTACCCAGTGATCCCAGAACGCTTTTAGGCACTAGAACTGGATCTAAAAGTATTTCTATTATGGGGCACGGGCAGTATTGTTACTTTGGATTATCAGCTATGTATTTTCGGTTAAAGAAAGGCATGCATATTGTAGCTCTCCCCAAAACTGCAATATTTGCAGGTTTGCGTCCCGAAGCTACAATTACAATTACTGTTGGCGTGGATGGTTTACCAGTTAGTAGAAGTAGCAAGGCTCAATTTTGGCCCATATTAGCATATGTCGATCAGGCCGTAGATATGACTCCATTCGTGGTAGCTATTTATTTTGGTAAAGAAAAACCTCCATGCAACGAGTTTTTCTTACAATTTATTGCAGATATTAGGCACTATGAGGACAACGGAATCAATTTTAATGAGCTGCATTATGATTTTAGACTTAGTAAAATCATCGCTGACGCACCTGCTAGGAACTTTGTTAAGAAAACTGTAGGATTTAATGCGTATAATGGATGTGACCGTTGCGTTCAAAAGGGTAGATGGGTAGGTAGGGTTATTTTTACAAAATTTGACGCAAACCTTCGCACAGACGATGATTTTAAAGCAAAAAAAGATCTTCTGCATCACTCAGGCACTAGCCCTTTTTCAGATTTAAAAATTGGTTTGGTTAAGCAAGTGCCTTTAGATTATATGCATCTCTGCTGCTTAGGAGTCATGAGAAAGCTGATATTTACATGGGTCAAAGGTCGTTTACCGAATCGTTTGCGAAGTTCGGTTATTGATGACATTTCTGCTAAGCTGTTAGGATTGTCCAAATTAGTTCCTAGAGAGTTTGCTAGGAAAAACCGATCAATCAGAGAAATTGACCACTGGAAAGCCACAGAGCTTCGTTTATTCCTTCTGTACACTGGTCCTGTCGTTTTACGAACAGTTTTATCCAAAAAACTTTATCAGCATTTCCTGCTGTTTAGTTCTAGCATGTATTTAATTTTATCTGATAACCTGAACGAAAAATGGAATCAATTTGTAAAACGTAATTTATTATTGTTTGTAAAATACGTCGCTGAGTTTTATGGAGAGGAATTCCTTGTGTATAATGTACATTCCTTAATTCATTTGTGTGAAGATGCCATAACGTTTTCAACAGTTGAGACTTGCAGCGCGTTTCGCTTTGAAAACTTCATGTCAACACTCAAGCGTTACTTAAGGGGGAGAAACAGATATTTAGAACAGATTGTTAATCGAATTCAGGAGCAGGAAAATCACAGGAATGGAAACCTGTTCAAGGCAGATTCTGGCAATGTTCAAACAACATCGTGGATAATTAGCTGTGGAAGCGTTCCTAATGGAAACAATTGTTTTATATCAAAATCGGGTATGTATGTTTTGCTTCGTGAATGTGTGGAAGAAGCAGAAGACATTAAAACATACCAATGTAATTCTTTGATTAGTGTAAGAGATTTTTTTGTTTATCCATGTAATAGCAGTTTGTTAGGTATTAAAGTAGTCAGGTTGGGATTGCAAAATTTATCCTTAAGTATTCTCGATTTACATGTAAAATGTGCTGTATATCCATATGACTCTGATCCAGAATGTGAGCTGTTTGTTTGTGTACCTATGCTACACCAATAATTGTCGTACTTAGATTATTACCCAATAAAGTAAATAATTTGGTTTGAATTTTAAACGGTACTATTTTTCAATTTAATTTAGTAGCATAATTAATAAACGCTGGGGTTTAATTGGTTTGATGCTGGAATTGGAACGGCTGGGGTTGGGGATCGTGTCTGCTTATTGTCGGGGTATTGGTGGCACGGTGCTGGCAGTGCCATCATCGGGCCAGTGACCCGCCGGTGGCCAAAGTGATCACTTACCCAACAACACGCAACCAGTACTGGCCCGGCTTGCGTATGTTGATTGGGTAGCCTTCCAAGAAGGCTTCCTTGAAGGCGGAAAGGTAACTTTCTTAACGTTTTAGAAGGAATGGAAGGATGGGGATACTTTTTTCTGAAGGCTGAAGGAAGCCTTCACAAAAACTAAACTAAACAAATGAAGGATTGTGAAGGAAGGCTTACTAAATATTAGCCCTCTAAGGCCGTGAAGGCTTCCACGTACACGAAATATCTATAGCATGAAAGCACAGCATATGCAACGACGTTTTGCAGTGTTAGCGCAACAATATAGCCAATTCGTGAATTCACAACTGACAATGTGTGCTCACTCTCTTCACTGCAGTGAATCCTGCTGGTGCAAAACGGTTTTAAGCGGGTTGTAGTTTAAAATTGAAGGAAGGCTATTTTTAGAAGAAGGCTGAAGGTAAAAATGAGTGTATGTATTTTGGAAGGAAGGGTGAAGGAAGGCAGATTTTTTAGAGGGCTTCATTCTACGACATGTTGAAGGGGAAAATTTTACTGAATTTTCGCCTTCGAAGGCTTTAAAGAAGGCTATTGATTTTGCGCATCTCTGTTTTAACCCGGGTTGGCCAAATAAAAATACCCACGGTTTTATGCCTGCCCGCTTGAAAATGCCCTGAAAATGCCAAAAATGCCCTGAAAATGCCCAAAATGCCCGGCATTTTGAGAATTTGCGGCAGGCATTTTGGGCATTTTCGATTTGTTTGTAAATAATCATTATTTACCGCTCTTGTTTAAAGATTTTTTAAATGTCAAACTTCATTTAAAAATATAAATTTTACAGAATGAATTAATCTAAAGCAAACAATTTGTAAACTGTTAGTATTCCTACATCGTTTCTTCCCTTGTATATTATTAATCTAATTCAACAATATCCTCAACATCAACTCACCTTCGGACTCGTGAAAAGTAAAACTATAATTTTCGTCGTCCACGTCGGCTTCATTCCACGACATGTTGGAAGGGAAATTTTTACTGAATTTTCGCCTTCGAAGGCTTGAAGGAAGGCTATTTACTTTGCGCATCTCTGCGCAGGACATTATTGAATGTGTTTTACAGGGTATGTAGACAGTGATGATGAAGACAGTGACATTGAAGTTATTGAAAGTATTCCTGACTGGTTAAAAAGTCCATTTGTTGAATGTGAGGCTGAAGTCACAAATTGAATAAACCTAGTTTTACCGGATGAATCGTTGTCTTTAAGCAGGCATACATATATTTAATCTAATGTATTTGCTAAAGCAGCATTTTAAAATACACGTAACGCGTTATGTCGGGTAGGTGGTAGTTTAGTCAGCGTTACCCTAACGTTACATTGTGTGGGTGGGGGTGAAATTTTGACCAATTTTGCGTTATGAATTACTTGAATGGCCCCTTATGTACTGTGTCGTAAGGCAAATACCATTGTGGTATCAGTGAAATAAATTATTTCTTTCTCTCTCTCTCTCTCTCTCTTGTTCATTTCACTGCTTGTGATTAATAATCGTCCATGCGCATTTTCTGGAATAAAAAAAACTCCAGTGTTTTCTCGTTTTGTTGACAGATACGAAGAGAAAGGGCTGAACTGAGAAATGACTTCCAGCTCACTAGCAGGCTCATTGTCAGTTCTACTTCCCCGGTCACAAACTCACCTTCCACCTTCCACTTGAACTTCTACTTGACCTTCCATCAAAATTGTACAGAGTTTCCTTACTTCCCTCTGATCTTTTACCTAAATTTGACCAGATGTCCCTCCACCTGGTTCCCAATGTTAATTAACATAGCCATCTGTGGACTGGCGGGTGAAATACAAAGTGCAAACTGCAGGTAGTTAATTGCTTCCTGTATGCGACTATTCAAACTGTAAATCAACATTTTAATTTATTGTCATAAAAAAGTAAGTTGCAACGCTAAGTGTACGTCTTACAATTAATCGTTAGTTGTTACAGAATTTACTAAAACCGTTTTAAAACTTTTGTTAAAAATAAATTAACCTGTAAGTATGGGAAATGAGCTCTTTCGAACCACGTGGTTTTCCAGTGGTTGATTTTAACCACAGTCCTTTGACATTTTGCTACGCTACACAACGCCATCGAAATGGCCATCATTGCTTGTACATACATATAATGATTTTGAAATAGTAACTTGTTTCCACAAAGACACACTGTATTTTTATATTTTATGACACCACTTAGTTTCAACTTAAAAAACTCAAGTGCTTTCACTTCCGTGTTAATTTTACGAATAAAATATGCAACACCTTAGTTAACACCCCGAAATCATTCCTAGTCAGTCATTTTCAGATGAATGAACACAAAAGAAATGAGCTTCTGCAAGGCAGTGTAACTCAAGCCTATGGATGCAGCGGGCAATATAGTATTTTTAGTTAGCATGTTGTAATTGTCAAATCCAGACTGCAGAGTGAGCTGTATGGGTAATGTGGGTGTGGGTAGTCAGGTGGAAGGTGGAGAAATCAGATAGAAGGTGGAAAGATCAGGTGGAAGGCGGAAAGTCAGATGAAAAGTCTGGTGGAAGGTCAAGTGGAAGTTTGGTGAAAGTTACGTATGTATTCTAGTGATAATAATATATGGGTGAGTGGATGGTGGAGTAAGTTTGTGACCGGGAGAGTAGAATTCAGCTTACTATCGAAGAGTACAGGTTGTTTAAGATGGAAGAAGTATGAGTACAAGCGGAGTTGTATTTTAGACAATTATTGATATTGGATTTGGGATCCACCGATGTTCTTCTAATGTCAGAGGATAACAAAGCCATCCGAGCAGATCAAGCAGTAATTTCTGCAAGCATTTCTAAGTTACAAGAAATACTTATTTTAGCTCCTAGGAATAATCCTCTTGTGAAGCTATCCAATATTAGTTATGAGCAACTTAAGCTAATTTACACTAACCAGTGCACCATGACCGGTAACTTCACTTGAGACGATGTTGACAACTTGAAACGTGTTTTACTACTTGATTACGGGTTAGAATTATCTGAAGGACAGTCAATCAACCAACCCTTTAAACTAAAATATTTGTCTGAAAACGCTACGCGCTACAGCAGCACATTCTAACTGGATCGACGAATAATAATTACTTTTCCTGAATTTTTCTACTTTTAATTACTGAAATCTCAATGAACTTTTACACTTGTCTAATTTTCTCATCTTTATTGCTTTTCTTAGTATAGATACATATGAAATGTACATACATTAGAGATGACAGTACAGCATTTAAATTCATCTGTCTAATATTATCCTAATGCATATCAAATACCAACACGATCTGCCGACACTGGTAATTAATGAATGTTGATTTTAAGTGTATACTACCTCTCAGTTCCCAGAAATGAAATGGAGCTTTGTATGGTCACTTTCTATATTTTTTTTGAATTATTTGACATATGGAGGCCAATTCTTGCAACAACAATATCAATACATTTCAACAAAATTGAGTTGCCATTTGCCGTTTTATAACAATACTAGAAGTCGTTAAAAATCCTTATTTATACAGACTGTACATAATTATTAATTTAGATATGAAATGATTTCACACAACAAGTATTTTTATCGTAATTATTCTTGAGTTCTTGACTCGAATGCCAATAAAATGCCTCCATGAACAATAGAAAAACTGTACAGAGATTTACATACAGCATAAAGAATAAGTATTTATGCCATAATGAATTCTGTAAATTAAAGTTTCCGCTCGACCGCATTTAAAAACTCTAAAACTGAGTACGTTGCACTTGAAATTAAAACAATCCAAAAAATATTCATGATAGAGTCCAATCTCAATATAACATAATTGCAAGAGGCCGACGATCTTTGTTCGCTGTAAAAATTCTTCGTTATATGCTTACATATAACAACGGGAAAATATATTATAACAAGTTTTTGTAATATCTTGATACCGTTATAAAATACTGTTAGTGATAGTTGCTAAATGGCTGCTCGAAATGCAACAATACACATTTCGAACATGTTAAATTAATTAGTAATTGTTAGTAACGGCATTCCAACGAATCCTGTTAAGCAGTATTAGAGTTCCATTAATGTGAATATTTCTTGCTCATTCTAAATTGAAACAATCATTTATCAACCACCAGAAATGCATATGACTGTTCCAACTTCCAAAAGATTGACCCGTTTTTGTATGTTTTTCACAAATGATGATGATAGAACTCGACCCTTGCACCCTAACCCCTTTTTCGAAAAAATCGCAAGTCTTCTCTCCGAAATTCAAACATGTTCATTTCGTATTTTTTTTACCCATACATCTTGACCTACCAAAACAAAGTGTTCCAAGCAACCAACTACGTACATGAGTGTTGTAATGTAGAAGGGTATGAAAACCCTAAAATTGCCATTTTCGTAAAATGTATGTACAATAATTATATACTGTAGCTGAATAAATATTCGTCTGGGTCTGACAAAACGTTGAATTAAACATTGCAAAACAATTTTTGGCTTGTGTTGTGCCTGAAATCCTTTATATACATACAAAATTAGTCTGCTGGGCTGTTATGTGCACGGTATAACTATTTTTACGTTATGTAATTACATATATATGTTCGCTATGTACATCCTTCAGCATAAACAATTTCACTGGGAAATCTAAATGTATACGTTATACCAAAAATACGTTATGTGGTCATTCGATATGTATGTAAAGACTGTATTTCATAATTCAGTATTATTTAAAACCGTGAGAATCGCAGTCTTGAAGTATAGTAAATCTTCTCAGAAATATACTGCAAAAATATAGCCATTACACATGTATCTGGAAACTTTGAAAACGTGAAAAAGAACATTTGCATTCAATATTGCAGATTCTCACACTCACTGCCAGTTTTATTATTTGCGTTTTTGAATATCTGACAATATTTTATTAATCTAAATGTATTTGCATATATGTAGATAAGTACGTATACTTATATATACTAACATTAGATTGTGTAATCAACATTTTCATGTGAACCTTGTTAAAGGAATAGAGAAAGCAATGGTCAATAGAATCATTACAAGCCGTAATTCTTTCAAAGGACTTTCAAGTTCCAAATAGTAATAATTTAAAGCAATGCAAAGAAACTCACACAGTTACAACCATACCCACATGTACCCGCACTACCCACTTAATCTCACCAAGCTCAAATTTATTCATCCTTCATTGTCGGAGCTGACAGGGAAGTCCGTGTTACAGAAAGGCAATAAAAAGACTGGGGATGGGGAAGCATTAAGCAGATTAGCATGAGATACAGGACTAATGATAACATTAATTTTAATACCTTTCTAGCCTTTATACTTACAGTTAATCCCACAACTTTTTTACAACAATGTATTACTGTATATAGTAACAACAGAAATTAACTCAATGCAAAAGAATATACATTTATCTACTCACAACTCAACCAGTGTATATGTGATTTATGAAAATTAAAACACCGACATTTCATTCGCACTACAAAAACCTTATGAGGCCCGCATATTTCAAAAGGGCCTCTTCCAGTCAATATAAGAAATAGAGAAGTAACAATACAAGTTCTCGAACGCTACAGACAGAAACACACACTCACACTCTTCTGGTGATATAGAGCCAGCCAATGAGGTGACCATTACTGCCAGCCAGGCATTCTGAGGAACCAATCAGTGGAAGCATAACTAGTAGTTTGCGAAGTCTCTAGTCGCAGGTCGGAGTGCAAAGAATATTTAGCCAGTCTTTCAGTGTAGTCGAAGCTCTTGGGACGTGACGATATTCTTTGGATCATTATTCAATTTAACAATCTTATTTTCGACATTCTCATACAATGTCTTTGGACGAGGTGAGTTATTTTATACAATATCAATTTATTTAATTGCATAGAATATTACCAAGTAATTTGAGTCAGTAAGTCAAGAAAGGGCTAAATTAAATATTTTTGCATAGAAGGTTTTGAAGGAATTTATTTATCATGAGCTGCATAAAAAGCGACCCGAAAATTGCCAAAGTGTTATTATTGTCAGTTTTAGTAAGTAAGAATATTTTTAACTTGCAATTATTAATTATTCATGTAATATTAATTTTTTTTGTAGCGATTCAACCAGGCAGCGGCCGAAGTCAAGGCTATGAAGACCAGCCCGGCAGATGAAGATCTTCTGGAAATTTATGGACTTTTCAAGCAATCTACGGTCGGAGATGTGAACACGGGTGAGTAATATATTATTCGAAGGTTTTTTGAAATTTAATTTGAAAGTAGTAATGGATGTCAAAGGACGTGATGAGAAATAGATTTCGAGATTTAAAGTGTGTCGGAGACTTGGTCTTAATTTATTTAAAGTAGTAGGAATTTCGGACATGGAATTATTACTGATGATTTGTTAGTTTTTTTAATTTACTTAGAGGTAAAGTGACTGTACAGTAATTAGTGCATGACATTGTGTATCTTTGGTACATGGGTGTTCGAAGGCATGTTCTTAAAAAATGTCAGAGCGGTAGGATAGTTGATTATCGATCCTGGGATGTAATAATGGGCACACCGGCATAATGTTTATCTGTTAAGTAGGAACTCCCACGAGGTGATTTTCATATTTAAATCCCAGGGATAATGAGAATAAATCCGACATAAGCTGAAAGCTGCAGAAGTACCTGGCACGTGTTTCGAAACTGTCGATCTAGTTGAGATAAGTTTAATTCTTTTGAAAGTGCATTATCACTATCAGCGGACCTTTGCTTTTTAGTCCTACACAAAGGTTTCCGCTCGACCTTGTGGGATAAACTTCTGGAAGTGTAGCTCTAGATTCATATCATTACATGGTTTTTTATGCTTGATAAGCATTTCGTTTGCATTTTGTGAGATATTGATCTAAAATTTTGAATTGGATGGTTGATGACTCAACATTGTAAACGCTGATGTTTTAGTTCTATTTTGGTTTCTAATATGTTATTTTGGTTGAACTCACAGACCGACCGGGAATGCTGGACTTGAAAGGCAAGGCCAAATGGGACGCTTGGAACTCTTTGAAAGGCACCAGTCAGGAAACGGCTAAAGAGAAATACGTGGCCAAGGTGTCCACTCTTAAGGCTTAAGCCTGCGAATCGTATTTATAAAATGAATTGGACTTGTTAAATATAACTTACATAAAATATTTGTTTTCTGTAATAATTATTATCCTTTCTGCTGATATTGGTATATTCTTTTTCTAGTGCTAAGAATAAATCATTTCCGCACAGAAGAATCACAGTATTTAGGTTGGTGTAAGTTGTGGCATTATGTGAGGAGCGAATTAGACACTCAGCCTCGTAAGCTGACTTTAACGAAGTTAAAATGAATAAATGACAAAATTATGTTGCGTTACATTGAACTGCGTTTCATTTCTTTCTATACATATCCGTTTCTCATGAAAGACATTTTTCAAGTGAGACATCCAATGATACGAATACGAATCTTACTATTAGTTTTAAAGAATATAATGCACAATAGAAGCATCGGTTTGAGCATAGTATGGTATGTTTAGAAACCATATGGACATAATATCGGACATGATCAGGATTCAATGTGAGGAAAAATCATGCGGTCAGGAATTTGTTCTTGTAAATGAGTTGTTTAAACGCCTCGCTTTTCCCCAGCATTAAATCACGAGAGTAGTGTAAAGTATGCTAATGGGTTTTTTCACGGAGGTCTGTGGTCCGTCATGGACAGATATTTACCTTGCGTGCAAATGAACTTAAATTAAAAATGAGGATCTTCTACTTCATATCCAAAGGACGCACTCCGCGTGCTGAATGTGCTTACTATCTGTACTATATATAATGGCATAAATCAATGCATAATAAACAAAGAGGATCTTTACTTGTGCCATGTTTAGAGGGAATTAGCATGATTTAATTAAATTATAATTACATGCCTACAAGTATTTAATTGGAGAAACGTTTTGGCTATTAATCAAATGATGAAAAAGAAGTCAAGGTGGATTTCGAATTCCTCTTACCCGGACAACAGCTGGACGAAATCTCTGACGCTTATATAAAACGTCAGCCTCGAGTACGAATTCCGTTTACTTTTGGAACTCGCTGAGCGACAACTGATTCACTGTGCCCCAGTTAATCTCTCCCTGGTCGTTTGTCTTCAACTGTAAAAATCTTTCAAATTTAGAGGCCATGGATAACGTAATAAAAACCATATTAACTCTTCTGGTTCTAGCATCTCCTATAGTAGATGCTTGTGAAGGTAAGTGGCTTAAATAATCAAATTATTCCATACTTAAATACAAGCTTAAATAATCTAAAAATCCTGAATTTTCGTAAAATTTGGAATTTCGCCCACCAGAGGTAGAGGTGATAAGCTGTGACAATACTGACCAAGTGTTCATTACGGAAAATAACACTCATGTCGTAACCTCCAATATTTCCGAAAAATGCAGATTTGTGATTCCCAAGGTACTTAAGCGTTTATAATTATTGAGAGAAAAATAATTTGTACTAATTTTATTGTGGCATTGCAATTCCATAAATACACATTTGTGTACAGGAACCAGGCGTGTGTCAGATGAAACTTGACCTTGTCATTTTTGAGCTCGGAGACGCAGATGCGATTGGGGATTGTACGGCAGATGTAATGACAATTTCCGGATCAAAAACTGTGAAGGTCTTAAGTGTTTGCGGCAATTTGACTGGACAACATAGTAAGTGGGGAAAGCTGAGAATCCTGTTATTATTAAATAATTGTCGATTCAAGTATTTATTCTATGAAAACATGCTGATTTATCTACCCATCTAGTTTAGATACTTTTATGATTTATGGCAATCATTACTTCTCGCAGTGTACCTTGATTTTGGTGACTCGGACAAGATTGAATTAACAATACAAGGGAAGAGCAAAAATGTTGCTTACGACATTTTGGCAACTCAACTTAAATGCAATCATCCTAATCGGGGTAAGGACAGATATATTTTATTTACTATTTTGTATATTATCTTTATATATGATCATAATAAGATTCAAGCATTGAAATATGTTGTTGTAATAGCTCCTGTACATTGCTTGCAAT
This sequence comes from Allacma fusca, assembly GCA_947179485.1. Taxonomy (NCBI): domain Eukaryota; kingdom Metazoa; phylum Arthropoda; class Collembola; order Symphypleona; family Sminthuridae; genus Allacma; species Allacma fusca. The sequence continues at coordinate 42,730,113 of OX359248.1, read as the reverse complement.
ATTTCAAATCCAAAGAGGGTTCTGTCAGAAGCTTCAACTACCCCCGACAGCAGTTAAACAACCAAGAGTATACTGTTTGCGTGGAGGCGGTTAGTGGGGTTGATGCTATACAAGTATGATTATAAATACTATTAATTGAAATATAATCGTCATGTTTACACTGAAGGATGCAGCGACAATTACAATTAGGATACCATCATGCAATTATAATAGAGTTCAGAAATTTTTCTCAATACGTTGCAGTGGCGACCGTGCAAAGAAATTACAGGTGAGCCGTTTTTCATCTCTGGCAATTCTGGAAAAGGTAAATCTTTGGGAGCTGCATCTGGAACACAATGTTATGCGGATTACGTGCAGATTTTGGGAGAGAACCGTAGATGTGGAAGCACGTTTTTGCCAATGACAAGTAATTGCATGACTTTCTCGCTCTCATGGATACATTAGCTAATACATACAAAGTTGTAGATACTGTTCTGTCTAGGTTAGTATTGTACTAACTGACACTGAATCTTTTAGCATGTCAGTCAAATAAAGCACTCTCGCTGATTACTAGGTTTCGCAAAGCCCTTTATGCTTCATGTGGGGTTTGATGCAAGTGAGCTGCCGCTACTTCCCCTTCCGCCAGTGCTATCCCTTCCAGTATATTTTAACCGAGCTGAAAACGTCAATAAACCTGGATTTCCAGGAGGTCCTTGTCCAGACATGTCTTCTGTGGGTCTTGTCTGCACGCCGCCGCCAGTTCCGTGCGAATCCCACGAATTGGGAAACCGCCGAGGGAAAGAGGTGACTACATGCACCTGTACAGCACCTGCCATGAACTCTGACGCGATGAATACTGGATTTTGTCTTGATTTCATACAGATTTAATGCATGTATCACTGGTATCTATTTAATTCATAATTTATGCACTAGACGAAAGTAAGATTTTTGGTTGTGTATACACTGTGTAAATGTCACACGTGCTGTGAACCCCACTACTATAGTCTCCGGCTTAATGTACTCTGGCTTCAGTGTCTATCTTCAATTTAGAGAAATACATCGATCGAGTTATTGTAATTTCGACAGGTCAACACCACAACCATGCTGTACTGTAGTAGATGAGAACCCACAATGATGGATTCTATCTCGTGAAAGTTTAAGTATGTGACTAATTTACATTTACTAGAATACGTCCGGTTAAAATATTTTAACATAAAAATAATTTAAGTGTTGGCTTGGTATCATGTCTAACATACACTGATATGATAATTAGTCATAGGTAGATAGATATTTGAGTTGTTGCTTCTCGCTGGCACATAAATAAAAAAGAACATAAAAATTCCAGAAGCGTAGTAAAAACTAGAGAGAAACAATTTATCATAAGTAACTCCAGTGTCCATTCAAACTTCATTTCACATAGTTGGATCCCGATAAGCCACACATGTCAGTGGCTTCTGATGTCCATTGTACTCACGTTTGACTTGACCATTTTCTAAGCACCAGAGCCTAGCTAAATTATCCGAGGATGCTGAAATAATACAAAATGTATTTTCATGGCAAGGGCTGCACAAGATAAATATTTGCAACGATAACAGGATAAATTTATCTATCTCACCGGTTATTAAATATTGACTATCTCCCGTAAAGGCTGCTCCCCAAACCCATCTCTGGCCTGGACAAGATAATTCCATCTCAAGATTAAAATTTTCGTTTTTAGCTGACCAGAGTTTCGCTGTTTGATCTGCAGATGTTGTCGCTAGTACACTAAATAGATAAGCGTACATCAAAAAATACATGATTAGAAACACTTAACCACAGATGCATAATTTCGACATGAATAACACTGTATTTTAATATTTCCGTACCTAGAGTCCGGAGAAAAGCAGCACTTGATGGCATATCGATTATGAACTCTAACTTTTTGATGAGGACTTAAATGCAGGGGTTCATTTCCAATTGCTACAAATTAAAACAACGCCTATACGTGTATGCAGTTACAACATGTTGATGTAAGTAAGGTACAAATACGATTCTAGCTTACACTCCAGCTTCCAAACATAGCAATCTCCCTTGTTATTAACAGCTGCTAAAAATTTGCCTGCAGGATCTACGGCTACGCATTGAACAGGCACGGAGGTGTTCTGATCTGGAATCTGTAGCAAATAAATTGCACGTTTTGAGTGTCATGACTAAAAAATACATCAATATTTGTAACCTTGCTTTACTCCAAGACACGACAATTTATTAAAAACTGTTGACATATAGCTGCAAATAAGAGTGATTAACAAAGTAGAATTTACCAGTTGCTCCGTCCGATCATTTCTCAAATCCCAAATATGAATAGTTCCACTCTGATCACTTACAATTAGCTCAGTGTTATTGGGATGCAGGGTAGCACAAGTTATAGGGGATGATAAGGTTTCAAACAACTTCTGACACTGTGGATTGTTACTCCTAACCAGTCATAAAATTATACTGATTCTTACAAGACAACAGCTCTCACAAAGAATTGAATACTCTCGTTCATCAAAATTAATACCTTAAATCCCAAATTCTCGCTTTGAAATCTTCCCCTCCGCTGAACATCCATTGTCCATCTTTATTAAAGCCAATAGTAGTAACATTTTTCGTAATACCATCAAAGTTTATTGTAGGATTTTGACTTGAGCTATGGGAGTCATATATGCGAATGTGCTGGAATCCTATTTGATAAATACAAAAAGACATTCATAAAAGCACAAACTCTTCCGAAATTCAGTTCAAACTGTGATGAATTTAATTAAACTTATCATCGCAAACTTAGCACAAACTTATTCTACACTTTCTCACGCCATATTAAAAATGTAATACATATTGATGACAAAAATGTATACATGCAATCTATGAAAGAAGCAAAAAGCAAATGATAAACTATACTCAAATACATAACTCACCTGCAGCAACGACAAGTCTTCTCTCAGGATTTATTGATAAGGCGTTCACTTGCTGTAATCAAAGGAAATGAAATTATTACCCCTGACGATATCTCTAAAAAACAAAAACTACCCAATGTTGTTAACTTAAATATTATTAATTCAAACAATCTACCTCTACCTCGGGAAAAAACATCTCAATATTATTTCATAATGTTTATGAGTTCAAGTCTACCACACATTCCTTAGTAATTACTACATTACCGAATCCGGATGTTGAAAGGTCTTGACACACAAACTGGTATGAACATGCCAAAGTTTGATTGTATGGTCATATCCAGCAGTGGCCAGAACTGCATCAGAAGCCGGAATGTTCGGGGCAGTGCTTTCCACGGAGTTGACAGAACTGGACCCCGTTGCATTGTCTGTCTCATCATCTGGCGTCGCCCCCATTTCACAGTCCAAGTCCTCGTCGTCCGAAATCCCGACTAAGTAGTTTAATATTTACATATAATTAATCCTTCTGGTATTCCATACCTAAAACTTTTTCTTATTTACAAATTAAATACAATTAATTGCATAATCAAGTATTTACCTCTTCTTGCAATTTGTGACTCGCACGGAACTTCCACTGCTCTTCTCTTCAACTCAAAACTCTCTTCCAATACACAAATAACAAACTAACCACTTCACACAATAACAACAAATTAAGATTTTCGAACTAATGAACAATCTATCCTGCACTTGTACCCCGTGTTCTAAACTTGTAGGTATTTAATTATGTAAGTATCTACATGCAAACAACAAACTGTAAGGCCGAGGGACATGGGGTGCCCATAAGAACACACCACGTTATAAACACGAGAGCACGTACGAATCAAGTTATGAATATTTCACAATTAAAAAAAAAGAGTTGTAAAAAGTATACTCTCTAAAGTTTAAAGCAGACCCACAGTAAGAGTAAAATATTTGAGTAATAGTTTATCTTTATTTTTCAATGGAAGGAGGTTCTTTCACTTAACGCAATTTGTACACGTCCACACGAGTGCAAAACGCTCTGTACATACTTCGTATGTACGTGCTGTGGCAGTGGATCGAAACACTCCAATCTCGCGGCTCCAGCAGATCGCCTGACATGAATGAACCTATCGACGCTAAAGCCGAAGGTGGAAAGAACTTCAAAAGTTGTCCGACATTTAATAGTTAAAACTGTACGTAACCCGATAGCCAGTCGTTTTGGAATGAACAAATGACTAAATTGAGTAATATCAGTCTAAATATTAGACTTCATTTTCGGATGTAAAAAATATAGTGTTTATAGTTTATACAGTAATTTTGCCTTGTAGCCATGCAGGAGCAAAAAATGACCAAGATGGAAACTGGCATGAGCCTGGGAAGAGGATTTCTGTGATTATGTTTAGACTTTATAACGTTGACCTAAATCAAGATTTTTTGTTTGGATTAAAATATTACATCTTTAAGGTACATCATCTGTGAAAAAGCAAAATAAATCGGCATACATTACTGGAGGATTTCAAGGAATTTAATCCTAAACTAGATGCGTACAACAAAATAAGTTTTCAGGTGGTTAATCTGGCTGTTCCTCAAATATAACCAGTTAATTAATTTTTCTTGTTAGAATTATAGAAAACCTTTAGGAGAATAAACAAGTGAAATCCCTTATAACAAGACATTGATAAAAGGATTTTTCTGCTATTTTCCCGTAATTATGTATTTGCTACTGTAATGCTTAAAGTGTCTGAATTGTACGAATATACCTTTGCAAAATATTCACACACGTGGGGGTTGGGGTAAATGAGGAAAATCCTTCTCGCTAACTTCATTTTACAATCTTGGGCTTTAGATTTCAAACCAGGAAAGTGTTAATATTTTCCGAGGCTTCTTCCAGTTAAAAGATACAGTACAGAGTAATAATTCTGAATGTGTGGGAGGAAATGGGATTTTATTAATGTCTTAAAATCCTGAAGGGACATGGAAAATCCATTAATTGTGAGTGCTTTATGATACATATTTGCTCAGTAATACGCTACGTACCTGTATTTTAGTTTACTGGATTGTTTTAGTTATTAAACTTTATTTACGGTCTCAAGGGAGTCAATATAAATTTTGGTTTTCACCCTGACACAATAACTACCCTATTGATATTGTTAAAAATGGGGAATGATCATTGTTCCTTGAGATTCAAATCTAAACATGCAGGACAACAATTTGGTTAAAGTATACATGTACATATTTTCAATTAATACAGTATACAGGCTAATCTCTCTATAACGGATGAATTCATGACGGATATTTCGTTATAATAATTTTTCTTGCTTCCAGCTTTATTTTTAAAAAGTAATTAAAATGGCGAAGTTACGGGCCAGGAAAAAAATGTGCAACATAGGAAATCCGAAAGTTTAAAAACCCAAACTACCATCGCAAACTAATATCACAAGCTACCACACTAAGCAAATCGCAGGGTTTACTTAGGTTAAGTTGCCTTGTACTTGGATATAGAGGTGGGATTCGGGCTTGACTTCAGGCCCGAACCCGACGGAAACCCGAACAAATACTGTATTAGCCCGACCCGGCCCAAATATTCGATATTCAACCCGGCCCGTTTTATGCACTTCACATTTTGTGAAGCCCGAATTTTTTACAACCCGAACCCGCTAAAAACCCGATCATTAAATGGCTTTAAAACCCGATGAAAGCCCAGCTTTTTAGTAACAATTGAATCCGCTGTGTAGGGCTTCTACTGGGGACAATTTTTTTGTCCCGTCGGCAATTCTGTCCCGTCCCTAAATCCTCGGGACAAAAAATCGTCCCAAATCAGTCCCGAAATTACATGGGGACAAAGCGTTTGTCCCGAAACTGTCCCGTCCCGAATAGAAGCCCTACCGCTGTGAAGCCTTTCTTTTATATTTACATACAGTATTCATCCCCACTCATCACATCCAATAAACGTATACTCACGGAACAAAAATTCTTATTGGCTCCGAAAATATTTGAAGATAAACTATCAAGGTTAAGGGATCGTTTCAAAATTTTTAATGTTTACGTAGTAAATACAGTAAACGATTATTTAGCTTTAGCATGAATATCCTTTATTATTAAAGAGCACTTTCTGTCCTTTTATTTAAAGTTTCGCGCGATCTTAATTCAATGGCCTTACAAAACGCCCGAAAGGTGGCATGTACTACCTGTCCGTTTATTTAAAGCGCTACACTTAATATACGCGCGCACGATTTAGGCATACAACAAGTCTACGGCAGGGCTTGATTCGTAAGCCTTTTGGCTTTTAATTTCTACAATCACACTACCACCTCTTCAAGTAATTGTCCCTGTGAAGCACAGGGCTTTTACTAGTATGTACATAAAATTAATGCTTGAACTCTGCGCAACGTCAAATATGCATGCCACGATGCCACCTATCTGTCCTAAATTTTATTCTGGTAGAATTGTCGGGTCATTTTTAATTTCCGACCCGCCCGAAACCCGAACTGAAAAATAAATGCAGACCCAAGCCCGATCTTAACCCGGTTTCATTGTTTTGGTTGTTTTCAAACCCGGTCCAAGCCCGACGTAAGTTCGTATTTGCAGCCCCGAACCCGGCCAGGCCTGCCCGAATCAAAAAGCCCGCTTCCGGGCCCCACCTCTACTTGGATACCCAAATACTTAAAGTAAAACGTTTTGGATATTCGTTGGAACGATTGAAGATACTACGCGAGATGTCAGATATTATGCTCTGCAAGAGGTTTAAGCTCTCTCGCTCATCAAAGTTTAATTTGGGCAGACTAAAATTAAGGTGTATTTAAAATCGTCAAACAAACAAATATCAAGACCCTGCTTAACAAATTGTATTGAATGCTCAATAAGATTAGTTGCTCAAAGACCTTCACCTCCAAGACGACAAATGCTCAAAAGATTAATGTCACGAACTATTACCACTTGAGTGAGAAGAAACAGGGGGTGAGACTATACCAATTGGTAAACTATTTTACAAACTGATTACTTGCGCAGTAGTAAATACGTATTTTTTGCGTGCAAAAAGTATAAGAAATAGCTGAACAGCCAAATTTCAGTCTATCATCTATCATAAACATTCTATGTGTTCAGGCACATGTAATGTGTGTGTAGATATTGCTAGTAATGTTGTGGTTTGGTTTGGCTCCATGATCTTGTACGGAGCCATCTTATTGTTAGTGCTTAAGCCAATGATTGCCGCAGATACTTCTGTTGGTTACATGGTAGCATCTTGTAGATGCAATAGCTAGCGTCTTTTTTTCCTTACTGACCAGTCTTGCTCATGTAAGCGATCGTGCTCCACATGCACCTCGCTACTACTTGTCTGTGCTAACTGTTAATCCTTCCATGAAGAATTATTGCTAAACATAACCTGTTTGAATCAAGTTCGGTTATTTACAATAAATTTATATAATAATAATCTGCATTATTATTGCATCTCAGGTGTGTCAGTCATACATTCACATACATACAGTTTCGCACAATTCACACACCCGCAACGGGCAGCCCCGACTCATTCACAATTATCATCCATTGCAAGTAAACATATTTGTTCTGCTGGCGAACTTTACACTATGAATTCCGCAAATTTCGTTAAAATTTTGCCAGGGATATGAAATTACCCTCAAAGTTTGGTGAAATTAAACAAATGCTTCATCCACTATATCCTGATTGTGTACATTGTGCCTTAGACTGGTTAGACAGTCCACTATATGCAAGTACACGCTAAATAGTCAACCGTTCAACCGTCACAGTAACATTTTCTTGTATTAATAACAGGATTGGTCCCCCCATTCATGTCAGCATATTATACTCTGTACACGATGTAGTCATAAGAAGCACCAGCACACTTACAGGAGAACACACACAAGAAACAGTATCCACTACCCCTGGAATCCCTTCTCCAGACATTAAACATTTTTGGAGTACATTTTATGAGCAAGACTAATGGTGCCAATCAAAATTCGTAAAAGTATCTAAATTAGACTGTTATTAATACTGGAGTCCTAGCCTTTGAGTTTTGGGCTGAGGGCCAGGGTAAAAACATTTTTATCACCACACTACTGATAATAAGGAGCGGATGGTTTTTAGAGTGGCGTCAGCCCACTAGTAAAATAGCCTTGTCCGTATGTCCGTGTGTCCTTCCGCACAATGTGTCTAAAACTGCTGAATCGAATTCAATGAAATCTTCTATGGTCATTACATGTGTCAATCTTAAGCCTGAATTGTGCATTTGGTTGGAATCCGCCAGATAGTTTTTGATAAAATAATACTTGAAATTTCGAACTTCAAGTCAAATGACAGTTTAATGTGCAATAATGATTATTGCTCATGTGATTAAAATAATAGTTTTCTCGAAAAAAATGCGAAAATTTCGAAAAAACTAAAAATTCATCCTACTTTGACGGCGGTATAACAGACGCCACCCTACGCGAATCCTCAAATTATCGCTTTCGATGATTTGTATATCTATTCTATCATAAATTAAATTATCCCCGAGGCAAGAGGTCTCAATAAATGATTCCTTCTACGCATGAATATTTTCACCTCAAAAAATTGACCGAGATTTAGAATAATAATAATTGTTTTAAAAAATGTCCACTCAATATATTTTTTGAGAATGTGCCAACCAAAATAAGAATTTGCTTCCGGGTTACCACGACACGTCAAACCAGGTACTGAGCCTGCTTCAACGTTTACTTTAATTCTGGGGTTCCATCAAGATTTTCTTGTTTCCCCCAAAAATTATTATATAGAGAAATACAATCTGATCCAAAAAAAACTTGTGTGAACCGAATTACGGCGGTGCGTTATAAAAAGAGTTGTCTGTTCTAAAAGACAGGAGTCAAAATCTCACTCTTGGTACAATTCCATTACTTTAGCCCGGTATAGTTCCTTATCGGGAGACTTGAACTCTCTAAAAGATCTTTCTTTCTTCGCTCTTCTTCGTCTTCATATCCAGTTATAAAATCCCATTGGAACTTTTCCTCTCTATTCCACATTGAACCTACATATTGGATACAGAGTATGTGCAGGCTATGCATTGAAATTCAATGTCTTTATGCACCCTATGAACCTGAGTTGGACGTGAACGTATGATGAGGAGCTGGAGCTGAGGCTGAGGATAGCACAGCACTGTGTGTGTATACTATTACAGTGAGTGAAGTTACACTTGCTCGGATTTGTTGTGCGGTCCGTATCCTGAAAGTCCTGAAGGAGAGCAGAGAGCAGAGAGTGAAATAATAAATGTGTGCAGAATTCCCTTCCACACAGCGCACACACACACTTCATCTTTCAAACATCCCAGTTTATTTTAGCCTTTAATAATATTTAATTCCTTTGCCCTTTCATCATCATCCAATGACACGTTTGACCTAGGCTCTGTGTCTCCTTCGTCCATTCCTATCTGGCCAGACACGGGTTAGTTGTTGACATTTGACTTGTTTTAGTACCGTATAATAAATATGATTCTACTTTAATGTAATGTTAGGGAAATCCCGAGTAGCTCACAGGACGGACTGACAAAAACATCAGTCCGGACGGATTGGGAGTGGGATTGGGATTGACTATTTGAATGTACAGAGGGATTGAGACGGAGTGGGATTGACGCAAATATGTAGAAAACTGAGTGGGATTGATGATCAGAAATTATACCACATTAACTTAATTAATTTAGTTAATTTAATTTAATTAAATTATATAGAGGCGCTTTTTAAAATTGGCGCGGTATGTACGTATGCGCGCGCAGCGCGTGAGATTGAGTGGGATTGACTATCAGGAGTGTGTGTGTGCATCAGAGGGATTGGGAGTTTTCTCTATGGTACATAGAGTGATTGGGACGGAGTGTGAAATGAGGTATCGAGATTGGATAGGGATTGGGATTGTAAGAAGAGGGATTTCCCTAACATTACTTTAATGGTCTTCGTCTTCTTCACTTCATACTGTAGAAAGAGTAGAGGTCTGTCTGTTGTGACTGTATTGTGTATCTATGTCGGGATATTTCCTATAGGCCATGCACTCTCCTATACTTCAGTACATATATCACCTTCTTTCAAGGTAACCTTCGACACTTGAGAGTAACATCAATAATTAGTATGTACGGTATGTATTATACGTACACCTCAGATTTTTAATTATTTATATTTTATTTTAAATTTAAAAAAAAAAAATCCTGAGTAAACAATCCAAACAGTTATTTTGGTGTTAATCAGGATTCAGGATTAACAAACTGGAATGTGTTAACATTGAAAGCTTAAATGGGATTTGTATTCTTGGATCACCGGAAGTTAATTTATAATTTCAAAGAGGTAACAAAGATTCAAGAGTGATATTTGATGTTAAAGGTATTTTGGTGAGACTTTGACATTTTTACAGTAAGTAGATAGGCGTGGAATAATTATTTTGTTTTAGAATTGGGATTTAAATAATTTTGAGAGGTAATTTGTAGGAATGTTTTGGAAGATGTGTATGTACTTCGTGGAAGAAGAGTTATGGTTATGGAGAGTTTAAATTTGGAAGTATTTTTGTGTTGAAGGGTTAGGTTTAAGTTTGAGTGACCATCAGTATGTGGAGATATAGTGGGGATAAAGTGGGTTGTTTGTGAAGATGTGTTTTGAAATGTTTTGATGAGCATGATGGGACTAAACAGGAGCGGTGCACAATTAACCATGTGTTTTTGTTTTTTTGTGAAGGGATCATTGATTTTAATCTGAGCCAATTATTTTTCCTGTTGGTATCACCATTCATTCGGGTTGCATCATTTATAAATTTATATATATGTGTAGGGTTGGTTGAGGTAGAATGAGTTGTGTAAGTGGGTATAGGGTATGACTGTACCCTGTCTATGTACTTACCTTCTTCAAGAGGTGAAGTATGTATGGTAAAAAGACGACACTTCATACATATTTATGAAGTTTATATGGGGATGCTTGTTTATAAGTAAAAATAGCATGAACCAACAAGCCAGTAAATTTGTGATGGTCATGCTTGCATTAACATAACAAACATGTTGTTATCTGCTGTGTACTAAATGTCTTGTTGGTTTTTCTAGAATACTAAGTTCGGCCTGTCAGACGACCCTCAATGATGAGTCCAGTGGGAGGTCAGTTGAAACTGGATTCTTTCGAGTGGAATAAAACTATATGGAAATAATTAAAGAAATGGACAGTTGAAGAAGATCTTGACAGGAGGAGGCCTGAGTTAAGGAGAAGCATATATCCCTGTTCATCACCGGCTTTTTTCCTGGATATTTAGTTCTTATTGCTGACACCATCATTAAACTACCTGCCCTTGTAACCTGTAGCTGCTAACCTTCTGTTCCCTTCCAATTTTGGGGTCGCTTACAGCTGGAAGACCTCATCTCAAGAGAGCCTCAGAGGACGTAAAACTGAGTGTGATTTTGGTATTTGGAATAATTGTTGAAGCCCCAACATGAAGTGCGAATCAAGAGAATAAATTGGAACTTTTTGTCATCCACCCGATAGCTTTCCGTAACCATTATGATATGATGTGAAGTTGTGGATTTATTACTTTGTTCTAGTCAGTTATATAGAAATTGTTAGTGTAGTATGTTCTATCCGTGGCCAAGTGAGATTTGTTTGTGTTAAAATAATAATTGCTACAATTATTATAAGTTGTTGTTTGTATATACCAAGACACGAGCCGATCTGGAGTTTTACAATTAGTGTGTGACCATGAACTATAGTTGATTTACTTGTTGAAAATGTGCATCAGGGAGAGGCGCTAGATGCTTCCACGATAATCAAAATATAAGATACGGATAGAAGATAGAATTTGCCTTGCCCTTATTTTGTTACATTTTTGTGAGGATGGACATATACGAGTGAACTGTTTGAAATAATGATAAACTTTATTTAAATCAATGGTGTAACCGCATTTTGTGATCATAGCGACCTTACATTTATCATGTCTAAGGATAAAAGTTTTCCAGACAAACTCAAGAACTTCTTCAAGGGATTGAACAAAGGAGTTCACGTGCCCAGATCCAGATCTGAAGAATATGTGATATTGACTGAAGAGCTAGAAAATGACCTCAAGGCTGACAGTCCCGTGGCTACACGGTTGAAGGCCATCAAAGAAATTAATGAAGTGGCCAAACATCGACGATTTGAAAGTTTCGCCACAGAAAAATTATGGTCACTTTTACAAGATTTGCTAAAGGCCGACGTTCCTCGAGATACAAGACACATTGTCATGTCTTTATTCACTTCGCTTTGTCAGACTCAGGTGGAAAAGAATGGCTACTTGAGAGCGGAGTTCTTCCTTTTTATAAAGAATCACAATCTGGAAGAGGACGCGGTGCAGAAATTTGCCTTCCTGAAAGCTCTCACTGACAACGGCCGGGATGTTTCCTACTTTGAGGAGAAGCTGGGCCCGCTTATTTTGGCCTGGATGGGTGGATCCCACAGTATTAAGAAGACTGGAGAGTTTATGATTTTCCTCAACAATTTTCTTAAGTTCAATCAAAGCTTTGTGGACCAAGAGATCCTGGCTAGCATTGTTCAAAATGTTTGCTTTGTGGCCTGCACCACCGCAGTCCGACAAGATACGCTGGAGTGCATTCATGTTTTAGAAACGGTCATTTCTTACGGGAGCAGTCTACCGACTAATAGCCTCTCCACCTTTTTGGCTACTCTTTGCCGGACTGTGAATATTGAATTCCTTTGTCAGGCCAGCTGGAAGACAGTAAGGAACTTATTGGGAACACATTTGGGCCACTCTGGTCTTCTCACCATGTGTAAGTTTATGGAGACTGCAGACAGGACTGAGGATTTCGCTGTCATTAGAGGAGCTGTATTTTTTGTTGGGGTATCCCTGTGGGGAACCAAGCTGGTTCGGACACTTAAATACACACCATCAACTGTCCTCTCATCATTTGCAGCCGTGAGCTTCTTAGAAACCACCAAAATCGAACCATATATTTATGACTAATTTTCGTTTAATCTAAACAATACCAATAGAAATAAAATGCTAGGGAATTCTCATTTGTTGCAGGCTTTGGAACGTAAGCACATTTACATCTCCTATGAAGTTATGCTTCGGATCCAAGATTTGGTGAAACACAACGGGGAGACTCTACAATCAATCACATGGGATTTAGTTCTAGAAATCATTGGTGCAGTCGTTGAGGATACCCAAGGAGGAGAATGGAAAAATGATGCCATTAATCATAATAAAATCGTTCGAGTTATCAATGAAACTTTAGACTTAATAGAAGCCATTGTCGACAGCGGGTCCTTCTCCGGTGCCCTTCATCTTTTTTACAATGTAATTGAGGCAGCTACATCTTTTCGATCTGTAAGTGAGACCCCTTTTACTAACTTCTCTACTACAGTTAAATACGGCATGTAATCATGTAAATGTGCAATGAATATCGACATGTGAATCTGAGTAACGGGTTTTGAATTTTGCATTTTAGAAATTTTTGATTAAATGCATACGTTATTAATTTAATAGGAATCTTCCATCGAAAAGCTGATGAACTACAAACAAAAGAATTTTCTTTACTGTACCAAGGCAAACTGGCTGAATCACCTGATTTTATTTTCGGAGAGAAACTTCCGTGAGGAATACCGTCCGAGTTTGAAAGTTAAGGCTGTGAAGATCATTCATCAAGTGGCAATTTCTCAATTGCAAACACATGAGGATGATCTTATCGACAAAATTATCCTCCAATATTTCAAAGCACTTGATTCTGAGATGAGTATTCACGTGAGGCAGGCTGGCGTTGATTTTATCGTTGAATTTTTGTTGGAGTCAACTTCAAAGAAGTGCTACGAGGTTGTTGGAATTTTAGAGAGGATCGTGAATCGTCCATATGAAAGCATGTCAAGCTCTGGAACTTTGAGTAGCCATGAGATGCTCCACGAGAGTGATGCTATTGATATAATCACAGCCATAAGTGGATTGATCCAGTTATTCCAGAAGAAGATTTACTTCCTCCCTTCCTCCATCCCCATTTACTGTTATAGGATCCTCGTCCGACATCTCTCGTATCATTACAAGCGAATCAACGTTCTGGACCATTGTGGCACCATTCGGTACAATATTTTCAATTGCTTCTTCAAAATCCGAGCAAACTCTATATATCATCTAGGATTTCCGAGGGAGGAAATCGACCATTCCACAAATTCTTTCGGAGGAATCCGGTACAGCCCATATTTAGCAGTAGACCATCGAGACGGAGAGCGTCCAGATGTTTCCAAATCCGATCATGGAGAAACCACAACCAGCCATTCAAATTCTTCTAGTTCCAGTTCATCGTCATTTAACAATTCCAATTCCACTAACATAATTGCTGGATCCCAAACAGCCGGAGGGATATGTGGACCACAGACTTTGACGACACCTGTAGTAACATCCATTTCCTTAACCCTTGCATGTAAACTAGTGGTAACTTGTTTAAGGAAAGAAAAAGATTGGAAGATCCTGGAATTGGTCCTCAAGCAAATCCCACATGTTCTGGAAAATAAGGCTTTAGTTCTCTCTAAGCATGGTAATGACATTGACTACCTGGCCACAGCCCTTTGTGCCATGGTAACAGACAAATCAGCCTCTTCAATGGAAATACTCCGAAATGCTCCCACTAAGTTCTCTCGCTCTGAATTCCAAGGTTATATCTTCCCCATATTGACCTCCCTTGTCTCCTATCATACACACCTGGAACCTTCCGTCCAATTGAAGATCGTGAAATGTCTGGAACTCGGGCTGGTGACCAAGTGCACCCGGATTTGTATTCTTTCCTTGTCTATATGCAGTCTGGAGATGAAAGATACTATGCACAAATTACTCCCGGAGGTTTTGCTCTCCCTGTCGAAGATAACTCCCAGAATTAATATTGCTATTCCTGTATTGGAATTTCTGTCCACACTTATACATCTCCCAAGGATTTTTGCGTCGTTCGTGCAAGATCAGTACATGGCTATCTTCGCCATAGCTTTACCGTACACTAATCCATTTAAATTCAACCAGTATACCGTGTCGCTTGCACATCATGTTATTGCCATGTGGTTCCTCAAGTGCAGACTGTCTTTTCGTAGGGGATTCGTTAGCTTTATTATTAAAGGGCTGGAGGCGAATGTTTGGGCGCCTTTCGAAGAAGCATCACAAAAACGAGGAGATTTGCACAACGAGGATTCGTCTAACAGGAAAAGGAGCTCGAGCTTAACGGACCAAACGTTTAAGCGGAGGGAGCGACCCATTTCAGGTCATCATATTCCTGGTAAAACTTTTTAGAAAGCTTCAAAAGAAGCTTTTTCTTTTAGCTTTAAAATAATCGTTAATAAATTCCTAGCAAGATTTGACGTTTGCTATAATAAATAATCACCTTCAATGTCGATGTGATAACAATGAAATTAGCGAAATAGAAGTGGATAGTACATTATATTAATTTCTGATCTTTTACTACTCTTTTTAGGAGGAGGAGGACCGCTGGCTCTCCTGAACAATCCCGCAAGTCGCTATGCTAACCCACCTGTTTTGGATTGGAAGCTTCCCATGGATAAATCGTTAATGTCATTTCATCAGGAACTCACAGAGACTTGCGTGGACTTAATGGCTCGGTACACATTTGCAGACTGTTCCGCACTTCCAACACGTTTCCAGTCTACGAATTTCCTTTTGAATAGCGGAGGTCACTCACAAACATGGCTGAGTGATAATAAGATCATAACAATCACCACAAGTGGATGTACTCAGAAGGAGCTGAGGGATGGTCTATGTGACAAGTGCTGGTTGCTCTGCAGGAAATTCCTTGGAGGATCAGATTCATTAAATAATTCTAGGGAAAAGTTCGACTTGGAAACACCTCCTACGCTAAGTACACAAAAAAATCTTGTGGGAATGTCAGAAAATGCAAGCTTACAGCGCCGTCGGCATAGGTCTGCATTTGCTGGTTCGACTTGTCAGGGTGGAAAATCTCGGCCTGATAGTTTGCTTGACCATGGGATATTCTCTTTGGAGTCAAAAATTAAAACAAGGGATGATTTGCATTTGGATGATAAAATGGCAGACTTGGATGATGGGATGTTTCCATCAGCTGCAACGACCCATGAAATAACCTTGAAACCTAAGTCCGAGCATTCACTTTGCACTTGTTGGTGTCAAGGTTGGGCTGAGGTACACATCCGTCGTCCTACCGGTAACACTTCTTGGATGATGAGAGTTCAGAACCAACTGGGAAATCATACCGGCTTTGAATTCCCAATTAAGGAACTGTCAGCTCTTTACATGAATACTATGTTCACTCTTAAGTCTGTACCGACGTCTGGAGAGGGTAGTTCGACGCATTCATCCCCCGGCCATAAAGCTAATCCCTTTCTGAGTAACCCTCAGCAAGCGAACAATAACGTTAGTAATGGTTCCCAATTTGCGAGCAACAATGTTTCTCAGCAAGCTATCAATAATGGCTTAGAGAACAACAAAGATTTCCAGATAAATTCAACTCCTCCATCTCCTCTGTCTCCAAACTGTGCGGGATCCCCAATTGAAGAATACTGTTCAGAAAGTGGAAGGAAAAATCCTGTCCGCCGATCCAACTCTTCACCTGAAATGTGCTCCAGCTGGAAAGCTCCCTTCATGAATCAGCAGCGAGAGATTGAAGAACAGGATGAAGAAGATTTGGGAGGTGCTTTGGTGTCCAGTCAAGGACCTACTACCAGAACTGTACCTGTCGCTGTCACTAGTAATGGTAATCATGCTACCAGTAATTTTGTTCCCACGAACTCGACAGAAGTAACAGACCTAGACGCCAAAATAAAGCTTCTAGGAAGTAGTGGTGCTCCGTTTCAGACGTATGACACTATTCCGGAAGAGATTTCCCATGTCATGTTACCAGATAAAAGTGCTTTGGAAGACTTGACCCCCATAAGGAGGGACAGAATGAGTACTATTTCCGTAATGACTCCAGCTCGAAGGCCAGGTACGAACCTACGCCGTATGCTATCTTCAGACTCGTCCATTGGGAGAAATAGTAGTGGAAGTAGTGGGAGTGGTGAGACAGGGATTCGTTCTGGCATCAGTCCGGGATTTATCTTTCTTCAACTGTGTGCCCAAGGAATGTTTGGAGGAAACAAACCCTTGCACTTACCGATGAGTGAACCTACGAAAAAGAGTCTCAAAGTTTTGGATTACATACAACCATATGAAACCCACAAGATAGGAGTGGTATATGTGGGTCTGGGTCAGGTCACAAACGAAACTCAAATCCTGCAAAACCAGTACGGATCCAGTCGTTACAGAGAATTTTTAAATGGGTTGGGGAAACTCATCAAACTAAGTCAAGTGGATCCCCAGAAGACATTTTTGGGTGGACTAAGTCGGGATGGGAATGACGGGGATTTTGCTACCATTTGGCAAGATGACGTAATGCAAGTTATCTTCCATGTGGCCACTCTCATGCCAAACGTCCTTGCGACGGACCCAAGCTGTAATGCCAAGAAGCGTCACATCGGCAATGACTTTGTTGCCATTGTTTACAATAACAGCGGGGAGGAATACGACATCTCCACAATCAAGTGCCAGTTTCTATATGCCTGTGTGGTTATTGAGCCGCTGGATCATAAAACTAACCGGGTCATTGTCAAAGCCAAGCCTATTCTGTCAGACCTGATAGGGCATACAGA
This sequence comes from Allacma fusca, assembly GCA_947179485.1. NCBI lineage: Eukaryota > Metazoa > Arthropoda > Collembola > Symphypleona > Sminthuridae > Allacma > Allacma fusca. The sequence continues at coordinate 42,712,550 of OX359248.1, read as the reverse complement.
ACCGAAGATTGTGTCGGACCAGAATCTTCCCATTTTGGCCAGGCAATGGGCATTGCACTCCAACCTGGCATCTGTCATCTTCCAGTCCATGCAGAGACCAGGGGCTGACCCTTATGCATCTAACTGGCTAGAACGTCTCCGGCACATCAAGCGTCTGAGGAATAGGATGAGTCAAGAGTTGACGGGTCATCAGCACAACAACCCAGAAGATTCTGCCAATGCTACTGCCACTTCTCCGGCTCTTGGCTCTGGCGCTCGGAAATCTTTCAACGTTGATGATTTTACTGAATTTGTGTGAGGTTACTCATGTACAACCTTTAAACATGAGCCTCTCACATCCGAGAGGATGAACAAGTTTAGGAAAAAATATTTTTTCACACATAATGTTTACGCATTTTTTCCTCCATTTTAAACATGTTTTCCCCTTTCTATAAGTACCTCTCATCACTGAGTGTGTAAGTATAATTTATGCCAAGTAATAAATACTATTGCAATCAAAATTCTTCACAGTTCTTTCGGTGAGTGCATTATTATTTTTTATATCTACTGTACTAGTTTTAAAATGAATCATTAAATATCCTTTACTATTCCCTTCCAACTACCACAGTTACACATCCAGCCTATACAGATCTGCAAAGACAAGTACCCCAAAGCATCTTCGGCACACCAATTTCATTCACGCCAAATAAATCTGGATTTACGAAACATATCAAGCGACCTTGTCAGAAAGTTACGTGTTTAAAGGCACGGCCCTCTATTCTTCTCCATGCAAGACCCGTAAAGCACGTAAAAATGGTTATATCCGAATCCCTCCCGAAACATGGTAGTGCTTTGTCCAAATCTTCCTAAATTATTTGTTCTAACATACAAGCAAGTCTTACGAATGTTACTACAAGCTTTGGGGGTCTTTCTACTTTCTAGGTACAAGTACTTTAACCCGCAAGCATTATTAATCCATCACCATATTACCATGCGGAATTACCCTGGAAAAAATCCTTGTAACTAAGTATCCAAACGAATATCATATTGAAGGAAGGACAATAATTCTTAAAGCCAACGGAAAAAAACAATATACTTACATCATTTGAGTCCAACTAACAATCCTTAATATCCGCATAAAATAATTACCTATGCCCAGAGTATAGGTATAATCCACAATCCACATGATTATGTAATGCGTGACGGATTCGGGGCACTCTGAGATCCTTTGTACTTTCGATTTCATATTCTGTAGCCAAAGCACGAGATTGGTAGGATTTCTCATGTGGGATTTGGACAGTATGTAAAATTTACCGCGAAGCCTTTCTTCCCGTTAAGATCCATCTGAGCTACATACTAGATTTTGACAATGAGAGATAAGAGCCTATACATCCAATCCAGGCAATCCCACATGTAACATACGTCCGTCTCCTGCAGTTCCACAGAATCCACTGGCAACCCAAACCCTTCAACCCTACCTTTATTACACAAAAGTTTGAAGGGTATATCTACATATAATATTATACAGGTTGGGAGATATTTCCAAAAAACCTTTAAGAGGCTAGTGTATTCTATATGGGCCTTCCACATCTTTGATCTCCCCCTTCAAAAATACTTTGCGCAATGTTCCAGTTGATCTTTTAATGGATCTTGCGTACGAGAGCTTCAGCACGGTTTAGTGTGTTTATAGTACACAGCAGCTACATAGTAGTAGTGTATGGAGGGATGAGACGATGAGAGTGAAGAAGGGAGCGAGAGCTCATTCAATTACACACTACTCGTACGAAACGTACAGTGTATTTACTCACCCCACATGCCAATGCTTTAGCTCCTTGTAGCAGCTCGCCCAACTGAATGTGTGTGTGTGTGTTGTTGTGTGTGTGTGTGAGAGAGTGTAAATGTAATTTGGAATAAAAGGAGTTCTAAGCCGCGCTCAAAGAGACATATTTCCTGGAATGTGTCCCCAAGAATAAATAAAATGTTGTTAAGTTTCTCAGTCACATTCTATGAAGGAATATATTCCAGGATTTTATTTATTTTTTAACGATACGTTTAAGTCCTACAGAGCTCATAAGGAAGGGAGGTTTGAGGCGTGGATGATAAATAATCACTGACAACTGAAGCTGTTCAGGCGGGAGAAGAGTCACAAAGATAAAGGTACTTGACTATGTAAGTAGTTTTATATTCTAATAATCTAAATTTTTATCAGTATTATAATGATGGCATTTTATTATTACTAGTGAATATATGGATAGCATAGTGTTTTTTTAAATTTTGTAATTTGAGAGAGAGTTGTGTTGTCGTGAAGTAATTTTGCATGGTTGTTAAAATATTGAAACGTTTGCAATTCATTTACGAGGGAAAAATTGGATTGATGGAAATATAATTTATTAAGTATTATTTATATTAAGGAAATGTTGGAATCAATCTTATGGTGTAGAAATTGTGTAAGATTTATCATAATGTGATGTGTACTTATGTTTTTTTATAGTGTTTTTATAGTTTGTTGTTTGTGAAGGGATGGTTTTGTGGATGTGGTGTTGAGCTTGATGACATGGTTATGTCATAATCATTATGTTGGATTGTTGCAGTGAGATTTGATAATGGTAAAAAATCCGGAGACATCGTACCGACGAGGGCGTGATGACTGGCGGGATCAAGGTAGTTCCACTGACGAAGAGGATGATCCAAATTTTGAAGTCTTCAAGGGGGAAGATAGACGGAATTTACGCCCGCGACACTTAAGGGGTAGGCGGGATTCGGACGATAGCTCTCGTCGGACATCGCAGGCAAGCTTGATTGTGGTATATGTTAAGTATTGGCATTGGAGTTAGGGTCGCCATTTGGTGGAATTATTTACTTTTGCTGGGGGCTCTGAAGTTAAACGAAAGAAACAATGAACTGGTGTAGTAGCATTTTTGTGGAGTTACCTTAATGTAATCTTATTTCAGTCTGTTAGATATAATACTTTTTGTTACTATGCATTTCGTTGTAATCTCTTTTGCATTGGTGGTTTTGTTGTTGTCACGGAAGCAGGAGTGTTATAAAATCTGAAGTAGGCTAGAAGCTATAGATGAACGTGGGTTGTTTTTGAGAGAGAAGTTAGGAATGTCAATATTTGTGGTTATTATTTGGTAACTAATGCTCATATTTTCCAAACAGAGGACCACTCGAACTACAAATAAAATGATGGAGGTTTCAGAGATATCGGAGTCTGAGTCTGATGAGGATGATGACGAAGCTTCTGCGAGTAATCATAATTCGGATGAAGAAGAAACAGCTGAGGAGCAAATTACTGATGGGGCTGGGAACGTGGGTAACGACAAAGAAGGTGACTTTATTTAGAATTTTGAGAGATGGCTGACTATTTTGAAATGTAGCAACAACGTGAACACAAGGGTTTGAGTTGACATTAGTTCGAAGGTATTTTTATTGTTTCAGAAGTAGGTACCAGGCGGTCTCTTCGGAAAAGAAAATTACGGAGTTACAGCTCGAAATCTTGGATATTAGCTGATACCAATACCCAACCACGGAGGTCTCGGAGGACTTCGACACAGGAGCCAGATAACTCACCCCGTGCTGAGAGTCGCAGATCTACCCGATCCAGAGAGGATGAGCATACGAAAGAAGAAAATGGTTCTGTCTTGCCCAGTGAACAGGAAAATGCAGCTGAAAGTTCCAAGGCTGTAGAATCAGATGAGAAGACCACAAGACGATTGGTGACAACGAAGATGGATATCGAGGAGTACTCGGAAGCAGAGGTCAGGGAAAAAATATTAGCACGTAATACAAGCTGTATTAGGATAGGAGTAGTTAAAAATACTTCACTTATTAGTATTAACATGTAAACATCAAGGGAATGTAGTTTTCCTAGCAACGTGTTCTATCGGAACTGTTCATTTATTAGTAGTACTTATTGCAAAAGGTGTAATACATATTCATGTAATTTCCTCTGCAGCGCACGGAGGACATGTATTCTCGTTTGAAAACTCGGAGTTCCAGGCGGGCTGAACGTGTTGATTATAGGGAGTTTATTCGAACAACCACTAGAAATGCACGAGGCCAGGATGAAGAACCTGTTTCTAAGAGACTACGAGAGAGGAAGAGTAAACAGCAAGGTTGCTTTTTAATACAGTCCCATTAATTTTAGGATGATTTGCAAGTACAGTAATCTAGTCTAGTTTTCATTACCGACTTTGGCAGATGCTAGACCCTCTATGGGAGCAATTCTGGCTAAAGCTCGAAATCATCGGCGAAAGCAAAGGCGTCGATCAACCAGTTCCCGTAGTAGAAGTTCCAGTGATAGCTCTAGAGGGGATCGTAGAAATAACCACTCACATCATAATTCTTTTGATAAGGCTGAGAAGGTTGGATCTAAGGTGGGTCTTATTTCATCAAGAGTCGAGTATTTCATTTCATATCAATTTTGGGAGTGCTACCCAGTCGGATGTTGATCAGTAAAGTGTCTACATTTTCAGAAAGGATTTCTCGATCTTCAACCGAATGAAGTTGATCCCTCCATAACATTTGCCTCTGTTGGGGGATTGGAATATGTTGTGGAGAAACTTCGGGAAACTGTCATCTTGCCGCTAGTCTACAAGGAATTTTATTCAGCGCGCAATATTATTCCTCCTAAAGGAATTCTTTTTCACGGACCGCCTGGTATTTTTTCGGAAATTTAAGTCAATTATTTAATTAGGAAATACTTTGGCAGCTGTAACTGTAAAAGGAAATTCCTTTATTATTAAATATCACAGGTACCGGTAAAACCTTGCTAGCTCGTGCTTTGGTCAACGAATGCTCAACTTTGGCTGGACAGAAAGTGACGTTTTTTGTGCGTAAAGGGGGCGACATAATGAGCAAGTAAGGTGGTTGGGTTTGAATCAAATTATCAAAAACTAACAGTATGATCTTAACTCGTTTACCCCTTGTAGGTGGGTTGGAGAATCAGAAAGGCAGTTAAGAAGCCTTTTTGAGCAAGCTTCGCGTTGTCAGCCGAGCATAATTTTCTTCGATGAAATTGACGGCCTTGCTCCAGTCAGGTCTGCAAAAACGGTACTTACAAGACACAAGTGTAAAATAATATGTCAATCTTCTGCAAGTATTATAATGCAATCTTTCAAAATAGAGATTAAATCTTCCAAGATTGTACAAATTTTTTAGATATATCTGGTGTATTTCGTTTGCTTGGTAAATATCTAATAGCCAATTTTATTTTGACGTAGGACCAAATTCACAATTCTGTGGTGTCAACCTTGCTAGCAGAACTCGACGGAATTAAAAATCGAGGTGATGTCATCATTATTGGTGCAACAAATCGCGTTGATTCCATCGACTCTGCTCTGAGGAGACCTGGAAGGTTCGACCACGAATTTCCATTTCTTTTACCTACCATTGAAGGCCGGAAAGAAATTATTAGATCTCATACATCCACTTGGAGAGGTGAAGAGATCCCAGCGAATCTAATTGACATCATAGCGGCTCGTACGGTTGGTTTTAGTGGAGCTGATTTAAAACTTCTATGTGCCGAGGCTAGTGTTTGTGGCATGAGGAGACGGTATCCGCAGATTTACACATCAACGAATAAATATCTACTGGATTATAACTCCATAAAGGTATTTGTTGTGAAATTAAGGGGTTTAAATATTTCAATTGTTTCTTCGAAAAATGGAAAAAGTCATCACTAAATATTAAGTTCATTAGGATAACTATGAGTTTAAAAGTAATTTGTTAGTTTCTTTGCTCTTGTAGGTGGAACAATCGGATTGGCTACAAGCTATGAAAAAGATAAAGCCATCCTCTATGCGGGCTGTAAATTCAATTATTACGACGGGACATCCGTTACCCACACCGGTGGTTCCGTTACTCTCAAATGAGGTGGAACAGATCGAGAAAAACATAACAAATCTATTTCCACTGACAGAAGTTACAGATTTGTTGCATGAACCAGCCCCAAAAAGGTTCCTCATCTATGCATGCCATGAAGATAGTGGTCTAGATCACTATGTTTTGCCTTCCCTCTTGCATCGATTCGAATCTGTTCCGGTGTTCACTTTAAATTTTGAAACTATTATTCTTCGGGATCCTGCATCTGAAATTGGAGCCATATCTCTTGTAAGACACATTTATCAATTAGACTTAATTAATAGTGATAAGAACTTCTTCATTTTAAGTTATACAGTGTACTGAGCACTGAGCTGGAAATACTTGGAACTTAAACTAAATAAAGAGGTGATAATTTCGATTTAAATTGTAAAAATTAATTTTTAGGTGTTCAACGAGGCTGAAAGGATAAACAAATTAGCAATAGTGCTCATACCGTCAGCAAATGTGATTTTCGAGGGAATGACCAAACAAGGCCAGGATTTCTTGTATCACAAGATTGTAACTTCATCATCTAAACCTATTTTTGTTCTTGCAACTGCTGAACTTGAGAAGACCCGGAGTGTTAATGTAGGAAGCGCTGACTCTGAGGATGATGGAGACTCTTTGGATTTGCCGGATTCATTACTAAATCTGTTCATTGGTAGGAGTCACTCCATGAACCTATTTTCACGGAACACCCGAAATGCGTTTTTTAAGGAAATCCTTTCAGGAAAGGCTCTTATGTTTAGAAATAAAATAGAATTCGGTAATACATTTTACACGTGTACGTATATTTTTAGTATTTTTAAGGTTTGCTTATCTCAGTTGTCAGTGATGAGTTCAATGCGTTTAATTAGATGTAATCAAGCTGCAAGAACTTCAACTTGCCCCACCTGCGCCACCAAAACTTCCTAGTCCGGAAGAATTAAAGAAGATCGAAAAGAAAGAGACAACAATGTTACGTAGTTTGAGGAAATTTTTGCGTGAAGTTATTTGGAAGTTGGCCAGGAACAAAAAGTGAGTCACAAAGCCAGATCGTTTTGTGTGTTAAATTGTTGTCCAAGTTGTGATTTGTATGTCATGTGTTATTCTAGGTTCAATATTTTCCTGACACCAGTAGACCCCGTTGAGGTTCCCGATTATCTTCATATTATCAAACGTCCTATGGATTTTGAGTCAATGATGAGAAACCTCGACCAAGGATTGTATCTGAGTGCACAGGATTTCATGGCGGATATCCATTTAATTCGAGATAATGCTGTCGAATACAATCCGCCCGAGACGGTTGAGAGTAAGGTAGGGATTCGGGTTATGAATATGAATGTATTATTGTGATTAATGAACTGTGTAACCCATGTTGAATCCATTAATACAAACGACATTCTGTACTTCAAGGCCATTATTCATCGTGCGCATGAACTGGTGGACTATGCTTGGTTAATTCTCGAGGATGAGATGGATTCTGATTTTGAAGATGCCTGTAGAAGTATTGCTGTAGCTCGAAAAGAAAGGGAGGAGGCTGCTGCTTCACATAAGGACCACGGCAGCGAGCTTGAATCGGTTCCAGGTTGCTCCAAAGAACTCGCGAGTCTAACTCCAAAGCCGTTGTGTAATGGCTTTCAGGAAAGTTCTTCAGAGAATGACATTAATATTAATGGAAAACGAAAACTTCGTCAAGGAGCAACAATTAATGGAACTAAACTTCGAAAGGTATCGCCTTCAAGCGATAATAGCCCTTCTTGCAGTACTTCCCCGGGTAGTAGTGATTCACGAACGCAAAACGGACTTAAAACTCCAGAGGTCGGTCGTGGTAAAACGCCAGATTCAAACCTCGTCGGGCAAGATCATTCACAGGATGGATTTTGTTACACAAAATGTATAACAAATTTTAATTTATTTTTATGAATTATCACATTTCAGGCTTTCGTCGAATGAAATGCGGTGTATAGTCAGAAGTAGAATATTTATTCATTTCAAAAAGATGTATAAAATACTTTTTTTTTATCGTGCAGGTGTAAACTATGATGACTGTGATAAAAAAATGAAAAAGTTACTTCATGACATCACGGATTCTACGGAGGGAATAGGCGTAAATCGGATTTTGGACATTCGTTACCAACTCATGCTGGTTATTGAGAGAAATTATTCATCAACAGATAAAACTCGGATGATGTCGCACCTACGGAAAGTTATCGATAGTTACGTGGAGAGCCGGAAGCAACTTCGAGAAAAGTCTTCTGCTCTGGGTGTATTGTAGAGTTGAATAGCGCGATATTCTTCGGTACATTCAATAATTTGGTGAGGTGTAGATATGCACAAAACATGTAGATTTTTAATACGGTTTGTGAATTTAACTTCTCTGGCCAATCGTAACTGAAGAAGCCTTATATTTGGAGTTAATAATTAATTCTAATAATAATTACTGTATTCAATATTGGTAAAGTCTGATTTCCTACATTCACACTGCCTATGTGTTTTGGGATGCGAACATTTTGTACTTGATTTGTATTCGTAAACTCTCGAGATGTTTGTGAGTTTTGTACAATAATTATTATGTATAGGATATTGTTGTGATCAGATGAATCTATCCCTTAGATAATGTCGCAACCATAGACACTTCTCTGTAGAGTGAATTCTTAAAATTATTAGTAGCATACAGCAGATCGTCATCTCCAGATTGTTAATATACGAATAATTACATGCTATGTGTGGTTGTTTGAAATTTTTTCGAGGGTTTTTGTATTCATATTATGTTGGTAAATAGTAAATAGCTTTGTCCATCATGATCATGAGACTTCAAGTCTTGTCTCGAGGTTGGGATATCGTCATCATCCATCATCAACTCGTGTACATTTTATATCATTTTTATATCTATCCTGACTATTTCTATTATTTTAAATTTAAGATAACCATGCTGAACACCAGAATAAATACTTTAGTTAACTTGACGGTCGAATTACCAGTACAGATTCAATTCTTATTCCAGTTTATTTATGAAATTAATTAGCAATAATTATTTTCTTTTTAATTTGGGTTCTTCCAGGATTAATGGCTTTAAAAATGGTAAATCTACAGTAGCTTCTGATGTGGTTATGTAGTCTTGGCGGGACAACCTTCCATAATCAAAACTCGTACGGTTAATAATACGGTATACATTTAATCATATATTTGGCAATGCTGCTTTCCAGTTTCCGGACCGATCGAAACTTTGAATTTTGCATTAGGCAAAAAATCCAATGCACCACTGCCACAGTATCAATGCTACTCATTGTCAGTGTTTTGTAGCTCTGCATTCATTCAGGGTGGAACTGTTTGACCCAATTGGGGAAACATGAGATTAAACAGAATGAAATTTTCTGAATCGAAAGAACGTTGCATTGAAAATAATTATTTTGAAATAAGTATTATCCTTTCTTGAATGTATTCAATAATCATTTCGTCGCCATTATATCGTACGTAATGCTGTAGTTACTTACTAATAAAATTATTTGATAATACTCAGATTTTGAGTTTTAGAGGTTTTTGGTTATTTTATGATTTTGGCATAATTCAATAATCATGGTAGGAAAAATTATTCAACCTTAGACTTTAGGCAAAATAAATATCTAAGAAGCTGAGCAATGTGGGATGTGGGCAATGCAATCATTATTATCACTAAGAAGAAATTTCGTGATTAATACATCAACACCTCTTTATTCTATATTATATATAAGTTATATTTCTAATGATATTATTGACCATATTAAATACCACGCATTGATTATACCTGAGAAGCAAAGTGTCACCTGCCACCTTGTGGGAGAAGTCTCATTAAGCTTTCAATTCCAGTAGTTTCAATTAATCAAAAATAGATTAATTATTTAAAAACCCGTTGCATACAAGTTGCAATTCATTATATGATATTATTTATGATTCATTTTATTTGACTATTATTTACTATGCATAAAGCGGTTTTATTTAGCTCATATGGAACTTGACAATTCTACTCAACTCAATCTAGTTTCAGTACAGATTCAGACTTCAGACAATTTATTTAAGTTGTTTTTATTAGAGGAGGTCCCGATTCCCGATTACCGAAGCTCTCCCTAGGTAGAGTCTCAGAATGTTGATAATTGATAATAGCCTAAATATTTATTATAATATTTATACATACATTTATTTCAATTTTAATGTCAACTTATATTATTACATCTATGTTTTAGGCTCATAAAGCAGCCTGAGGAATTTTGATTCTGAGGCTTGGATTTTGCAAACAAGCCTCAAAGTAAACTGGAACTTAAAAATGGTTTCAACGCCTTTGGTATCCCGTTATTACTTGGACCTTTATGAGGTTAATAACTTTATTATCATGGGCTTTGAGAGCTTCAACAAAATGCTTCCAGTGCGCTGTACAGTGTGCCAATGAAGTTATTTGATGGAAGATTTATTGACAAAATTCTTACGTCATTATTTTTAAAATATCAGGGAGAAGATGAAGACAATGACGTGGAAAAGGAGGCTCTGGAGGTGACTGACTGGACTAAATCAACTGCAATGAAATCCAGATTTGATTCGAAGCATTTTGGAAAAGCCTGTCAAGTAATCCGGGCATTACGAAACCCCTCGAAAAAATTACTTCGTCCTATATTTGCTAATGATGAAGAGAGAATTCTAACATACGAGCTAACTGTTTCTATTTTAAAATGTTAGTTTCCCTCTGTCCTGTCGCTCTACTAAAAATAATTAGGGTTATATATTCTGACGCTAAGTTTTAAAAACAAAATGGCGTCCCGAACTGCCATTTTAGTTGTATGCATTGTAGTCATTTTTGAATGTTTTGAAAGAGTGAGACTGGAATGAGATTTGTTTTCACAGATGCATCATTTTTAAATCAAGCATTAGAAGCTAGCGATTTTTACAAAAGGAATCCGAATGTAAGTGTATTGTTTTAACAATTGCAAGCGATTTTAATTAATAGATTTATTAAAAATTCGCCTCAATTTATTTTCTCATTTAATGTGATGTGATAACTAACACTTGCAAGATGGTATTTTAAAATTAGTACAAAAAAGAAAACAACGAAGATGTTCTTGTCGTCCTTTATGATTTATTTGAACGTGACTTCCAAGTTCATCGAGATGACCCCGTCCTCAGCAGAAGATTTGCTCTTCTGCAATCTGGAATTTTGGGTGTTCGGACTAAAATAATGGCTCATTTGGCTCGGCTCCGAATTCAACACCAGGCAACTACAGTGAATCACTTATTGCCAGAAAACCTCCGGCATCAGAAGCACATCGATCAGAATCCTATTTATGGCTGGGTTAATTTGAAGAAGACAAAGTTAGAAAACATGCACATACATAATCACGAATGAAAAATAAATTATAAATGTAATTATTACAGTACATCCCTTTTATAAAGACCCCTCATAAACCAATAATCTCATAAGGGGCGAAAATATTTAGACAATATACATTTTTCTCGCATGGAAGCATATCACATTCATGTCGCTTCCAGGGCTGGAGCGTCCGTGTGGAGAAAGTGCACTGAATTTTGTGCCACAACTAGAAATAATTTTCAATTCTAATGAATATTCTAAAAGAATAACTTTTAATTTTTCAGGTTGGCAATTGTTCTGTCTACATTGAATGAAAATGGGCTTCAGAGATCCGAATTCGAAGATGACATTCTTATCCAGGAGGACTCTTATTACGTTGACGCCGTTCATGGCGACTTGATACGTTTTCACTCTCGTCGTAAAGATACTATTTCTAACAGCTCACTTGTTCAGGATGGCTCTTTCGTTGTTCAAGTAATTATTAAATTATTTGTTTTCAAGGCATCAAGACCCATTTAGTCGTATAATAGCTTAAAATATATGTGGCTACCGAAGATCTAGATTTATGTGTTAGAATCAAGCCAATCAGGGGTAGTCAAAACAGTTTTTTCAAGAGTTGAGCGTTTCTACACTCCTAGCGATTGAATCACATTTTATTAAATGGCTTTGTCTAGAAATAATCCGAAAATCTATTTTTTTAGGATAAATCAGCTTGCATGCCCGTCTATACTTTAGCCAAAGCCCTATTCTTCCGTGAGAATTTAAATCGGGATAAGAAGTTGAATGCAACTGCGAACATTTATTCTGGTAGCCCATTAAAAGAATTGAGCTCGTCATCTTTGCAAGGAACTTACCTCGGCGTCCCAATAAGTATTCCCCCGTCTGAGGAATGGTACGAAAATATTTTAGAGATCAATAAAAAAGACCCCAAATCGGACTGCGTCATCGTGACTCATGGAGGTTTTAACCTTTAAAAATATTTTTAGACTTGTACCAATTCTGGCAAAATACTTACTAGCAGAGCACATACATATATTATACATAGGTATTTTATTTGATATATAATACTCATATTTATTTCAGGCTCTGGACGCTCTGTTGCTCATTTGGCATGTCTCTTGCAAGAGTCAGTTCCAAAATGGTTATCCCGCAATACAGAAATGTCTGCAAGAGATGATCTTGCCACTGCTATTAGTAACAAATTCATTCCCAGACCACCCTTGACAGTTGTAGCATTTGGCATTCCTGTTAATCGGTACACGTTTTTTTGTTACTTATGATTTGTACTGATGCATTTATGCAAACCATATAGTGCACATAGGTTAATGAAAATTCTTCCTGACCTGTATGTTTACACTTTGGTGATTTTCAGCCTAGAAGAAATCAGTCGATTCTTCAGGAAGCAAATGCAGCTCAACAACGTCAGGCTACATACAGATGACTTCATGACAGTTTCACCCAAGGATCCCCGGGTCAAAAATGCCTGCGCCATTTTGGTGAATCCGCCATCTTCTGGATCTGCCCTGAAGGATCCTGTCTCTTATATTTGCACTGAAGGCGGAGGTTTACATAATAGCCATCCTTTGTCGTTCCAATGATAGATTTTTAAAAGTAATCTAGAATGATCATTTAATAATTTAAATTCCTTAGACGAAGATGTGCTGGTTCACTTGTCAAAATTTGTTCATACGCAAACAAGTCCAGATACCGCTCAGAAGTACACTTCCAGTCAAATAAAATTTTTGAAGCATGCTTTCAATTTCCCTCAAACCAAACTTGTTCTGTACACAACGTGCTCCCTTCTTTCAATGGAAAATAGTGAAGTGATTAACATGGCTATGACCGACTTTCACCAGGAGTATTCAGATCATAAAACTAAGACATTCGCCGAGATTATAAGTGATGTACGCATTCATATTTGCTACTGCATAGGAAACGAGGCAGTCATCAGTTTTGACCCGACTTCTCTTTTATTTCAGAAAAAGTTGATCCGCTCCTTCCGGGACATTAATTTAGATCTTGTGCCCTTGAGTCAAGTACTGGACACCTATGATAAATCAAATTTTAACGGTCCATTTTTAGAAATGCCACCAAGTTCAGCATCCAGTGGTTGTTTCATGGCAATGATTCGTAGGAAGGTACATAAACATTCTTGATAGAAATTACATGTAGGCAATGATTTAATTAATTTAAATAATTTAAATGAAACTTCCAACTATGACGCTCAAATGAATTAATACAGGATACTGTTTTTATCCATGACTTTTAGGAAATATTAATAAACATTGACAAGAACTGTAATAAATTCACTCCTCACACACCAAGTCAAGAGGGAGAGTTGAATTTGGAGGATCCCTTTGCAATCCATATTTTACAAGATTCATCCGGAAATATAGACGCATCATCTTCAGGACCACCTTTTCTAACTCGAGCCGGACTCCAGAATTCTCTTGCGTTATTGCGCTCCACGGCTGGGTCCACAACCAACTCAATCAGGTCTAGTAGATCTGCAGGGGCCTCCACCAATCGTAACAAGAAACGGTCAATGACAAAAAAAGCCATTCTTCAAAGAGTCACTATACCTACTCATGCGTCCTTAGCGAAACAAACTCGGAAATGGTAATCCGCCTCAAGGATCTTCAGGTTAATTATTATCCTGTGTAAAGTACTACACAAAAATTTTTGACAGGACAGCAGAGAACCGAGAAGGAAGCGCCGGCGTCGGAGGCAGCCGGGGAAGTCGCGGCAGTTGCGATCACAATCACAACTGTAAATCCGCTCCCCATGAACGGGTTTGTATTTGTCCGATTTGTGCTCGTCATGCCAAGAATTTCACAGATATGCGCTCCAAGACCTAACTTCTTACAAAGTCTGGCTTGAATGTCGCTTTTTTATTAATTGTGGATGAAGTGCCGCTTTTTTCGTGACTATGAAGCAAATTTCCGAAGACACTAAATTCTTTCCAGTTTATCAATAATTAATTTAGAGACACATGCACTTCAAAAATTGTAGATGATAAATAGTAAATAGTAGATTAAAATATTTGATGGCATGTTTTGAATTTCTCAATTATTATCTGACACGTCAGTATTATCTGCGCTGACAAACAAGATAACGTTTTTATTTTAAAACACAATGGTTCACAAAATCTTGTGAACCATGTTCATTTTTCAATACAGGGCCTTAAGGTTGAGACATTTTTTCATAATGAACTACATGGTCATGGGGTGCATCGGCTTGTTGTTCAGAAACCATATTGTCTTCGGATTTCCTCACGTCATGCATCAGATTGTGCAGGAGCTCATCTTTCTCTGCCTGCCCCATTTCAGGATTCAAGGCAGAGACCTTGTGGGGCTGGTGCAATGTTTCCAGAATCAATTTCTGGATTGATGTCCTTTGAGAACGTCGAGCTTTGACACAATTCCTGCCGAAAATGATGCACATAATAAGAGATGATACTATCAGAAATAGGCTGAAGGCGAAGTAGTAATTGTGTATCAATTGGGAATTGGTTTTCAAATGTTCGAAGCAACCCTGTGGAGAGATTAAAATACTATAGTTTCAATTGCACCTTAATTTTTACACGTGTAATTTAGCGTAAAATGCAAAGGAAAGAATAATGAAGCCTGAAACCTGGAGGTTGATGTTTTTAACTTTGGTTATATTTACGGGCAAATCTAGTTTGGAACTCAAGTACCGCTCCGGAGCATTTCCATGCTCCTCCAATGTTCCATAAAGACCTGTAACTATAGGTTCCAGTTTAGGATCTTCTTGATCCGAAGGGATGTCGTAAGGGAGTGTGACATTTTGAATTGTCCTCACTAGATAAATATTGTACACAGTCATCCGTGGGTCTTCATTCTTGTCCCCAGAAGGGCATTTCATTTTGACACCAGTAGTTGGGTCATTACAGCAACCGTATGGAACATCTTGAGTTATACTGGGGGGTAGGAAAAAAGCACGGTAGTCTTTGAAACCATAAACCCCACAGCAACCCTGTAAGGTTCGAAGCCCCTTTAATGATCAAAATTTTCGATTTTCTTCGAAAATTATCATCACAATGTTAAACCTTAAAAACTTTGATGCGCTTGTCTTGGAAGGGTTTAAAAATTAATGCATTTTAATGTTATGTTTTAAACCGAAGCCCAAATCATTATCTCACGTAATGAAGTTGTGTGTGGGCCAAAAATTTTGGAATGGTCCGCTTCGTCTCCAATTCATGTCGAATAGTTCGAAGTACATCTCCTTCCTCATGTAATTCTGAACCAGCAGAGCGTAGAAACACCAACATCGACGTACACAGAAGTAAATTGCACAGCAACGTGGGAATAATATACTAAAATATCATTGCCTACATTTTTAAAAGTACCATTTTCAAAGGAGATCGTCTTTAAAAGTATAGATTGGAAAATAAAAATGGGACTTCTTATTTAACCCATGATAGTATAGTTTCTTTCGCATGTATTCAAAGGAATTTTTAATAGTATAGAGGTAAAAGATTTTTAAAAAAATATGGCGATCCATTTGTAAAATAAAATAAATACCCAAATAGCGCAACATGTGTGTTGAACATCTAATTTGACGCAACAGCAACCTAGTAAGGCCATTGTAATGGTACAAGTGCATGCAAGGAACATTAATAGCGTCAACTCGGATTCGGTCTCTATATACGAATATTTATCTTGTATTTGTATGATACCACAAAGGAAGGAGATCGTCATCATCTTAAAATAAAATAACCCACGGAAATGAGTCCCATGGACATTTCTCCCGTTTATAAATTCGTAAGCTCAATTATACCAGATTTGACTAACCCAAATGATCCAGAAAACCGCACATTGTATTTTGAAAAAAGTCGGCATTATTCCACAAAAGTTTTACTTCACGTGTCGTAAAGTTATGAAAGCTACAGTGCCTTTTGATTTAAGCTCCACTGCAATAATTGCTTGCTCCAGTTTAATACTGGTTTTTATTTTTTAATCTTTAAACTTTAAAGTCTACTCATGCGCTTGATGCCAATTTCATCTGAGCATACACATTTTACATCTATAAATTTTCACCTAAATGCTTCCACACTATTTTTCCAGTTTGTTGTTTCCGCAGATTATTTTTTCTGCCCAATTTATTACGAATAATTTTAAAATGAAAATTCTTACTAAAATTTCCTAAAAGTATTTTCCCAAGCTTGTTACCCCTATCTACCAAAATTTACTCTCAACCTAAAACGTTTATATTTTCCCTGAAGTTTCTCACCCAATTATGCGGGCACTCAATTCCGGTCCTATCTCCCAGATTTTAACCCAATCAATCTAAAATCTTTCAATTGAACCGGAATAAATTTGTCTATCCCTATTATTTCCCCGAGATTTAATTTTTGGCTAAATTTTTATCCAAATTTATACACGGAAATTCACTGCCTTGATTTTAGCTAAATTTTCCAGCCTAATTATTTCCCCAACTTTTTATCCATTTCTTTGCTCTATACAGTTTGAAATTTAACAATGATTATCCAAGTGAGAGTGTATTCATAAAAATTTCGTAATGTGCTAGAACAAAAAGTGCGAAAAAAGTATTTACTCCTGTCAAAAATCCCAGGAAATAAGTGAAAGAGGTCGATACTATAGTTTGTGAAAAGTTGAGGGGAAGGACTGCGCCTGATTGGGATTTTGTCTGTTTAACAACTTGTTTGTGTCGGAGTGAGTGCCTCCAGGAACGAGACTGAAACAGTCGAGGGATGGTAAGCATTGCACAACTCTCCTATGATGAGTGCAATGCGAATGCAATGCATTTAAGTAAATACTACTGACTGACTGTCTCTATACACAAGACCAAGACACTGTATATTAAGCCACTTGTGGAAGTACGACTCGAGTAGTGTAATTACAATTTGCATTCGTGCGTAAGTCTCTCTCTCTCTCTCTCTCTCTATACATTGCATATATAGTCCTTCAATCAAACTTCATTATTATTTAAAACTCCAAATTAGTATGTTAGACAGTTTTAGACTGCCAAAGATTATCCTCAGAATTAAATAACAATTTCTATCAGAACAAAAACTCTCAAGTGCACCATCATGATCCGGGATTTATTTTTAAATGTAGTAGTCCCGTCACATTACGTAAGTATTAATTTTGTTTTGCAAGTTTATTGGAAATACAACTGACTTTTGGGTCCATAAATATTTAATTGAAGTTCCTGTAATAATTATTATTGTAATTATTTGTCAGTGGGAAGTATAAATCTACAGTGATTATTATTTTGATGGGAAATGTCCCAGCAAGTTGTATCATATCATATTTCAAAATGGCACAAATTTTGAATTAGTTTTTTGAATGGACTTTGTGCATATGTCGATCTGGGCTAAATAGGTAAGAATGGATCTGGTTGGGGGTTTGTCAAGTGTAGTAGAGTTATTAAATTATGTAATAATTTTATTGTTGTCTAAATCCTGTTTATTTTGGTCATTTTTCAGGATTCGGCAGGTAGGGGTCAGAATAGACAGGTGACAATTTAAAGATCATTTGTTGGAGTATGTATAGCTTGGGAGTAATTAATTGTTGCATTGACAGGAGTGTGAGTGGGGATGTGGCTGTGGTTATTATTAATTAGTTGTTATTAATTGCTGATTGCAGACGGGCACTCCCAGTACGAGTAATCATTTCTGTTTCGGGTCATCATGGGAAGTTTAGTGTTAGATACGCTTTGAAGACTTGTCACTTGTGAGGACAGAATAATAATTGACTAATTCCAACTGCGGTGTTACTGA
Source organism: Allacma fusca (assembly GCA_947179485.1). Classification (NCBI taxonomy): domain Eukaryota; kingdom Metazoa; phylum Arthropoda; class Collembola; order Symphypleona; family Sminthuridae; genus Allacma; species Allacma fusca. The sequence continues at coordinate 42,694,623 of OX359248.1, read as the reverse complement.
GGCTCATTGAAATGACAAGATTGACTTGTGTTTGTGTGTGTGTATTAAATATTTGAGCAATGCACATGTGCTCGGATGAATAATGTAGTTTAGAAGAAAAGGCGTTTCAAAGAGCGGTGTTCAGTTCAAGAATAAGTCGGTAAGTATTGTATACGGGATAGTTTAGTATGATTATGATGGTAAGCTTAAAATCCTGGGATTTTATTTTAAAATTCAAAATATATTGAGAGTTGGAAGTTGGAAGTTTGGATGGGATGAAGTCAATTAAATGAGGCATTCGTGTGTTTTTGGAAGGGTTCCAGTCGGATATCTTCAGAATCTCTACATGACTGTGAAGCTACTTTCTGGAAGTGGACAAAGTTTTGTTTTTTCTCACAACCGTTTTCCAAGTCGGGCTAACACTATTACAATGTCGGTTATTAACGTTGAGGAGTGGGAGGTTGACCAAGTGGTTGACTGGATACAGGGTGAGCTAGCAGAATTGTTGGATTTTCAAGGCTATAATAATAATAAATTAATTGGAGACATATTAAACTAGACTTCTAAGAATAATAATTATGATTTGCAAATCCATGCCTATGACCCAGTATTCCCACAAGTGGGGTTTGATTTTTGTTGAATTACAAATTTTAGAATCAAGAGAAAGTGGATTAAAATTGTGGGTGCTCATTTGGTTGTCTTATTGTATTTTAATATTCATCTAGGCCTTGATTCTTCGCTAGCTCGGCACGCTCAAAGTTTTGCAAGCAAGCAAATTGATGGGAAGCGCTTGCTAAATTTCATGGCTGGGGACCTGGTTGCTCTTGGAGTTGAAAAAGTGGGCGACCAAGTGCTACTCGGAGATGCCATTCAGAGTCTGAGGAATGTAAGGAACTTTTCTGATCAGCACCTACTTAAAGGATTTTTCTTTTCTAACTAAATATATTTTTGTATTTTTATTGAAGGAGTTAGAGTCAGACCGAGTGACGCTCCAAACTTTGGCATCTCATGTCGCTGTTCGATCAAAGACGTACAGATCCCAGCTCACTTCAAGTAGAGCAAAGACTAATTTCATATCCAACGAGTCTCTGGCGTCCGCATCGTACTTACTCGATGCCGGGAAAACTCTACTTAGATGGCTCACACGGTTTCCTTTCTTGGGAGTGCCCGATTATGATGAAATCACTAAGCAAATGACTAAACATCTCTTCGAATTAGCCATGCTGAGTCAGAGGGATTCTTTTGCTGACAATGCTATTGAAGTAAGATTTGTTGCAGGATTTGTATTTGTGAGCACCGGCGTGCAGCTTAATTTTATTTACGCTTCAGTTTTATCTACGAAAGGAGACAGATGTTACTTTTTATGGCTTCTATACTTTTCTGTGTAATTTTATAACAGGAAGTCCAATATTTATGCACGAAGATAATAGAAATCTGCGATCATATCATTGATGCGAAGGATTCGTTAAGAATTCAACCAGCTGCTGTTGATGTTATAACTATTCGGAAAAGACATGAGCAAGAACTGGTACTGTTTTTGTTAATATATTGACCTGATAATTTGTTTGTTGTGATTGGCATGCTCCGTAATAGGATTAGACCATTGTTTATTGTTTTGTAAATTATACTAGACTAAAATTTGAAGAGTTGGTGATTTTTCCTTTACAGGGTCTTCAGTTTGAATCCAGTTACTTTGGCATCCACATGGTTTCTGGTGTGAGTTTGGCCTCACCTGCTCAACAGTCTGGCCATCTTGAACGTGGTGATGAAATTTTGCAAGTGAATTACCAGACAGTCGTAAGCAATGTTACCACATAATTATCTCTTGATGTAGTTTTCATATTCTGGGACTTGGATGTTATTAATTTTTGTCGCGAGTTGCTATTCAGACATTATTTGTACATTATTTATTGCTATTTTTAAGGTTGGATGGACTCAGCAGTCACTGGTAAGCCTGCTTTACGAAAATCCATGCGAGGTAATTCTGACGATCAAGCGTAGACCGCGTCATGCGAGTAACTCACTAGGGCATATGTATCTACGACCTAGCAAACTTCCTGGAAGAAACAGTCGTTCAAAAGCTATTGCTGCCAGCCAAGCCATACTGGAAGTTGAAGATGATGAAAAGGAGGATTTGGAAATAACTCAAAAAAGGTACGCAGAACGATATTTTGGGCTATAATTTAGTTCGTGTATCATTGCCTTGAACCGTATTGTTAAGTGACATCTGGGCGTGTTACATACGGTTCCTATTACCTGATTCAAATCCTTCACGTATATAGACATTATTACCTTTGCACACTTTTAGTCCTCCCTCAAAGAGTCCCACTAAGGAAACCGACACCGCAACCACCAACTCAGCTGCAGAAACTAGATTCTGGAAGTTGTACCCAAAACCTAGAAATCTGTTACGCCGGAGGGCTACAGTTACAGGAGCTAGTCCTACGTCAACTCGACCTCCTGTTACCTTCACAGATGATGTAAAGCATTTCCGAACGTGTAGCATGCTCACTTTAAAACATGTAACAGTTACTCTTAAGTTTGAAATTTTCATTTTTAAAGGATACAATTCCACCTCAGTCGAAACCAGGCTCAACGTCGAGACACAAATTAGACAAATGCGTGTCAGCACCTGAGCGAAACAAACTAGAAAAACAAGACCCTATTGACGAGACTCTCCGCCTATTTGTTGGGGACCTCAATGTTCGTGGCTCAAGAATTACACTGCCTTTTGTTGGTCCTACTAATACCGTACAGTCTGATTTTGACAAGGCTTCCTCTAACAATGGACAGTCTGAAAACATTAGCAAACGATCATTAAAAACCAACTTAGGGGAAAAAGGAAAAGACGACTCGTTAGATGATGTTTTCGAAGAAACTGCTGCAGCGGCTTTTCAAGTTGGGGAAAAAGTCACAAATGAAAATATTTACAGGGCTTCTGTAGATGGTATTCGCAGAGAAGACATGATAGATTCAGAACTAAAACCAGTTGACCCACCTAAATTACCCCCAAAAAGATCAGAATCCATGGCAAAGCCTCGTAAGGGCTCCCTGACTGTTAAACCACAGTCATTAACAAATCTGTCTAGTATTAGCGATGATCCAAAGCCTGATTCTGTATACACCGGCTTCCTTCATCAGCGTCAGCCTCACTGGAAATTCGGTGGTCCGCGTTGGAGTCGTTGCAGAGCGACCGTCAACTCACAAATGTTTCGGCTTTTGAAACCAGAATTGGAGATTTGTATTAACTCTTCTTATGTCACTCTCGCCAGCGAAGTTCATTCCAGGCCATTTGCGTTCAAATTAGAAGATAAAAAAGGTTAGCTGTTTAATGTACTTAAAGCAATTGGACAGAAAGCAAAATAATTAAAAAACTAGAAAAATTGAAAATATTATAAATTATTTTTACATGCTCTCAGTAGCCACTGGCGGTGTTGATTGTTATCTTGCAGATAAATCATCTGTTCACTATTTTGCTGCTGAGTCACAAGCTGAGTTGAATATCTGGTTGGGTTATTTGGGTTTTGGCGAGGAGCTACCAAGAGGGCGAACATCTGGAATTCTGAATCGGTCTATGTCAGTTCAACCTGATGGTATGTATTTATTGTTTTTAGTATGTATTTCTTTTTTTTTACATTATATTAATATTGAAATCACACTTATCTAAATTTGCATGATTCATTTTCAGTTACTCGAAACTTATCCTCCCCTTTAAGTGACAAGCAACGTAGACTTAGTTTACCCCAGTCGCACCTTCAAAATCAGTTCAGGAAAAAGTTTAATCGGCTGCAAAATTCAACCTCTGCCAGCTCGTCCACAAATAGCATACATATGGAAGACAAGTTACGGTTCTGGAACTCCAGTCCCTCACCCACACATAAGTCTAACATTTCTAGCATAACCATCACAAGCTGCAAAAGGAATCAGCAGCAGCAGGTATGTGAAAAATTGTCCATGTGTATTTTTCACAATACAGAAGTTTAATAATTTGACAAAATTATAAAAACCTTTTAAATTATTTGTAGGAATTTTTGAAAAATAAAACAAGTGAGCCTCCCCCTTTACCAGCGGCACGTACCAAATTAACAGACTCAGTAGGAAACGATCAGGCTGACTCGAAAGTGACGCCACACCTGGTGAAGAGACCTTCTTTGGATTCTCCTACAAAGAAATGCAGAATGGGAGTTACCATGCTTCTTCGAAGAAAAGCCTCAGACTCTGTTAATAACAACGATGTCTGCTGCACATGTGGTAGGGGCTACTCGTCGACGGACAAATCTACTCAAACCGAAGAGCTAGTTCTTATCTTCAGTGGGGGCGGAGTCGATGGGGAGAGTCGTATTTAAAAAATTAGCTGTTTTGCTCCTTCTTTCTCTTCAGTGTTCTTCCCCTCCCGCCCCAAAAAAACTGAAAAGTTGTGAAACATTTTACCCATTTTGCCTTGATCACGTCAACTGTGACCTGATACCTTGACCATTAGTTACAATACTAACCCCAGACTGAAGCTAGGTAGCACATTTTAATTGATAGGATAACCAATAAGCATGACGTCTACTACCTTTAATGCTGTGATGATTTTATGCCAACTTATTGTTACTATATATACAAAAGCTATCCTGTTGTTGTTTTTAAAAGTTTTTGCTCAATATTCTCAACAATTCAAGTAAGTACATCTGTATTCAAGAATCAGCTGTCAAAATCATTCGGAATTTTCACATGAACAATATTTTCTGTATGAATGATGGTTACTTCGTATAAAACTTGTGTTAACTATATTAGAACATGGAGAAAAGTATACGTACTTTTAATCGTTTTACTTTGACGTAAACCTTGGAAACCTTAGCTAAAATAAATTTATAATTTAATTAATTGTGTAGCCGGAGGTTATTACAGTTTGAAAATGATGGCGGTCAATTTAATCGTAACTTGATCTGAGATGATCTATTCAGGAACATCAGTGCCAAGCAAGTGGATATCATCACCATAAGATGGTTGTGTGTATAATTAAAAGATTGGATAGAAAAGACAAATACTATGAGAACATTGTGTCATGTCATGTTTTATGTAGTGATTCTCTGTTAATTGTAAGTAAATAGATGTTCAATGTAACTGAATACGTATCAGCTAGCATGGTAGGAACATGGGTAGCAACGCAACGACCTAGTTTTATTTTATTACATTTCTTTGAACTGTAAAATCATTTATTTATATTTCATGAAAAACGTTTTAGTGAACGTCACATTGTGAGGTGAACGATAGCTTGTTGTGTGCACTGTTCAATGCACAGAGTTGATTACGACTTAAGTCGTAAACATTTTATTTTTTAATGAATGACTACAAGTCGACGGTAATATGTAACTTCTTCGTTATATAATGAAACTGAAGTCTACCTCTATTGTGTTAGAAGGAATTGACGTGTATCAGATATGATTTATGTGAATATTATAATGGTTAACTAGTTTGCTATTAAATTGCTTCGACTGAGTGAGTAAAGGTTTCAAGACAACTTACAATCAGTAAGTGATTTATTACTGCAATCTTTTTTTGTACGGATACGCTTAAATTTATATTGCTGCTCAATGGAATCAATTACTTTCTATCATGCAATGTATAACTGGTTTAATATAATGAAAAACCACCGAACTTAACTAATACGAGTCATTTGTAAAAAATAATCTGTAGAGAGAAAACATGTGCTAAAAATTAAAAATGACTCCACATTTGAAGAATGAGATGATTGAGGACGATTGTCTCTTATTTTTCAAGTTATTACAAATTATAAAAATAATTAAACTGGACAAGAGTACACTCCGTGCTGGAAACGTTACTTGAGACTGGAATGAATTGAAAACTGTACAAGTACTTACAAATTAGCACGATAACCTAAATTGCATAATTCTGTTGAAATGAGACAAAGAATCTTCTCAAATATTGCAAGGCATTAAAAATGAACTCAGAGAACCATTGCGGTAATATATATAAGTATACAAATAACAAGAAATGAAATGTAATGTGTAAATAAAATTAACAGAACGATAGAATTTTACAAAAAACAAAATGCTTGGTTTCTGCACAAAGCAAACAATTGCATAAGAAAATTATGGGGAACATTAGATCCGAAGAGCTTTAAACACGTTCCAAGATTTCTTTTCTTTTTTTGGCTTAGCTTTGGACTCGTCCAAAAACGAAGGCACTTCGTCGCCAAACTTTTCCCAAAATATGTGTGGATACTCCATTTTAAACTGTAAATCAAAATAATGATAATTCAAGTTATAATTTAGAGAACAATATTTCGAATTCGACCCAAATCGCATGTAGTTCAAAACAAAATAATTGTTGTCAAGAGTGTAGTTAAAATCTGTAGTATTTATAACCTTCAAAATTTGCTTTCGCTTCTCCCTTTCATCCAGTTTATCATCATCTATCCACGAATCAAGAAGGTCACGAAGTGATTTCGAAGTGCCTGAAAGAAGACGTTGATCATCATACTCATTCATGCTGATTCGGCTACAAAACTGAGCTTTATTCTCCTTATTAGCCTCCATATAAACATAATTATCACTGAGTGGACTCCCATCCTGTTCAAGCAAATTATCTGGATTAATATTTCCTGAGTGCAGGGATGGACTGGATTTTGATCGAGGTAAGGTCATTTCCGCTGGAACCTAAAATTGAATAAAAAATCATAGTAATTTAAGAATACTTTAAGAATAAACTCGACAAAAAAATCGAAACTTACTTTGATAACCTGTTGTTGTGTTATCTTTTCCTCTGCATTAATTACAATATCATTGTCTTCAGACACCGAAAAAATTTCCTGATCATTGTCCATTAGAAAGGTGGCGATTCGCAATGCCAACAGTTCATCATATTCTTCAGGATCTTCAGATTTTAAAATGGTTCGGAAGAACGTATTGATAATCTATAAGATAATATACGTACCATGTACTTAATTTACAATTCGCTCCTATCTGTCTTGATCCGGAGGGGCACAACCTTCACACTATAACATGTACTGTGCTAATTATTGCTAGTTAAAATAATTGGCCACAACATGTTCTCCCCCAAGCCAAAAATCGCACACATTGTAAAAACCTTACCACTGCCCTTGTGGACGCCGCCACGTCCAACATAAGCTTGTCATTCTTGGAAGTCTTGGCCATGAATCGAAGAAGAATTTGGAGATGTCGGCGATTAGTGGGTGGCAGTAACAGAGTCAGCAACCGAAAAGAAATTATGGCCAGCCGCTTTCCATCACTTGTCATTAAACCTATGATGATTATAATGTGGTTAATCATTCTACTATTGTTGAAGCAACAAATTCTTTTATCTACTTTTACTACTACCCTTTGAAATGAACTAATTACGTAAGTGCATAATAATAATGCACCATATTAATTTTTAATACAAAATAAACTATAAGATAAGACAAAGTGGTCAAGCAAGGTCATTAATTTAGGCTTTATCAAAGTAGGAGATAGAATTATACCAGAAAACACACTCTTGATAATCATAATCAAATTTCTATAAAATATAATCGATTGCCATAAGCCAGAAAAGAAACCAGAGCAAAGCTACAAGCGGGAAACCAGACAACAAACACGAAAGTATTACCCGGCACACAAGCATCAGCCCCGTAGTAAAATTCCAGCATACGACGAACACTCTTACTTGGTGAGTTAGCGTAATAAACTGCTAATGAATTCCTGGCTGGTGTCCAAGGACTCGGAGATTTGTGGCCTGGTACAGGTAATGTACTGCTAAGCAACTGCCGATCCCGCATCTTAGAGGCATCCGTAAGATTCACTGCGGAGTAGGCCCTCAAAGGCTTTCCTATAAATTTATCGTCCAAAAGAGAACTAGAAGCATGACCATTTACAGGAGGTGAGGACGATTTAGTTGACCTGGTCTTGACCCTCTCTGCTGATGAGGATGCGTAATTCCAGAAGGAAGACGCCACATTGGGACTACCAATTTGCTCCAGTTCTGCTGATTGTAAAATCTTAGAATATTTGGGATGATTAATTAAATCCGAGCCAGAAAGCTCCAGATTTGGATTTTCGTAAGCATATGCATTTCCATCTAGTATTGCATCAGCACTTGCCGCTGGAACACGGACTTTTAATGCAGAATTAGATTTTTTTCCTAGACTGGCTTTTAGTTCAGTACGGGAAACTACTCTGGTTATGGGTGTTTCGTTACCCGTGAACGCAGTCTCATAATATAAAGGAAGTGTGTATCGATTGACATCATAATTATTTGTAGACATGGGTCTTGGCACAGCTGAAAAAATTGAGTCATTCATAAACGAATGATTGACTTCACGTAAGCTCTTATCGTTACTGGCCAAGTCGCACGCATTCTTGTTGGAACTAAAGAGATTCTTCCGAGGATTCAAACCCATAGAGTCAGGCTTCCACTTCCGGTTTCTTTGAGTCGACGGGGTTAATATGTCCAGGATTAGATCCTCCACAGATTCAGAAGCATTGAAGGGATACTGATCTTCCATTTTGAACATAGGGGATTGAGTTGCGAAAGAAACTGTTTTCATAAGTGTGGGCTGAGGCTGCTGGAAAAGCCTGGAGCGAGATGCGTTTGCCATTTTGGCAGAGTACAGTCGTGAATTGAAGTCAAATAATTCCGCCCTGATGAAACAAGTTATGAAAGCATCGTACAAGGCGTAGGTCAAAAGTGGAGTTTTGTTTTGAAACTGAAGAAAATAATCCGAAATTAATTTGTACACGTCGTTCTCAAAGCCAGGGTAGCTAGGAACGCCATTTTCCTGAGTGTGATTGTGTGGCCCTAAAAGCATCATTTTAAAAAATAATTCCATTGAAAGAAAATCTCAAATAAAATGTCCTTTTGCAATTATTCGTAACATGAATGTTCCATCTTTCTTTACTTTTACTGAAGTACCAATCAACTTACAATTTGAAAGACATTTCATCGCAGATACAAGCCAATGTGGCATATCTTCATCCTTACTGGTCGGTAAAACTATGTTGTGAAGGCCAGTAGTAGTTAAATTGTAGGCGATCACAAATCCCTTGATTATACCAGGAGTAAAGAAACTCGTGAACACATCGCAACCCACCACATTCACGAATCTAAAGACAAAGAGGAAGAATAAAGTGTGCGTCGCGAAGGAAAACAATTATTATTTTCAAAGATATAGCCAAATATTGGATATATGAACAGGGACCCGCTAACAAATACTTGCATTGCGTTCCTCCCTACGAATCTAATTTAATAATAGTTTCCCTTATCATTCATTACCCCAAAAGTGTTTGCGGCTAAGGAAAACAAAAGTGAGGCAACAGCAGCCCCTTTTTGAAAGATTAAAAATGAGTCTTATTTGAATTTCACAAGGAATAAATGACGTCACTCATTTGTAATAAAAATGCTAAATTGTTAACAAGCAATTCTATAGTTCAATGCATTGAGAAATGACGACAACCGGAAGAAAAGAGACGTGTTCTGTGCTAAAAAGGCTATCTGAAAGTTTCTCAAAGCCTTTGCTTTCACACGGTTTCAGATGTCACCGAGGACGGAATATGAATTTGGTAAAATGCCAAATATCATACGCCGAAACCGAGGCTGTCCACAGGGGGGTCTCAATATACCAAAAGGAGTCGCCGTATGGGGGGGTGTCAAAATATAGTACGGTCAGGCCATTATTATATAAATCTGCCAGATCCGGGTCTAGAAAAAGTTCCCTAACCTGCGAACCCGGTTAGTCGGGGAAGTGGCCCGTCAAAGTCGGAGATTTTAGATATCGGGGAAGTAGGCAAATTTTTTGAAAGGCTGTTGGGTTCGCCGGGAAAAATCGACGCAGTCGGAAAATTTCGGAAAATGTGGCTAACGGGGTCGTCGGGAAAACACGATGAAGTCGGTTTTTGTTGGAATTTTCTCTGGCGGGGTTGCCGGGAAAACTCGACGAAGTCGGACTTTTTTTTGGAATTTACCCTGGTGGGGTCGCAGGGAAAACTCGACGAAGTCGGACTTTTTTTGGAATTTACCCTGGTGGGGTCGCAGGGAAAACTCGACGAAGTCGGACTTTTTTTGGAATTTACCTTGGTGGGGTCGCAGGGAAAACTCGACGAAGTCGGACTTTTTTTGGAATTTACCCTGGTGGGGTCGCAGGGAAAACTCGACGAAGTCGGACTTTTTTTGGAATTTACCTTGGTGGGGTCGCAGGGAAAACTCGACGAAGTCGGACTTTTTTTGGAATTTACCCTGGTGGGGTCGCAGGGAAAACTCGACGAAGTCGGACTTTTTTTGGAATTTACCCTGGTGGGGTCGCAGGGAAAATTCGACGAAGTCGGAAAAATTTTGAAATTGGTAGTCGGCAAATTTCGTGTTTGAGTCGGGGAAGTACCAATTATGGTTAGTCGGGTATTTGGAACTTTTTCCAGACCCGCCAGATCCTGACGAGAAAAATACTAGGCTCCCTAATTTTCATAGCAAGATTTACGTGTCCGGCCAACTGCCACCCCCACAACTGCCACCGCGGCCAACTGCCACTAGGCCAACTGCCCTATGACCAACTGCCACCACCTCACGAATTCGCGGCCAACTGCCCCTAAGCCCAACTGCCCCTAGGCCAACTGCCTCATAATTCCTCAAGTTACATTACAAAATCCAATGCTCAGTCACACGTTACAGTCCTATGCTCAATAGCATGTTACAGTCCTATGCTCAGTCACATGTTAAAGTCCTATGCTCAGTCACATGTTAAAGTCCTATGCTCAGTCACATGTTAAAGTCCTATGCTCAGTCACATGTTAAAGTCCTATGCTCAGTCACATGTTAAAGTCCTATGCTCAGTCACATGTTAAAGTCCTATGCTCAGTCACATGTTAAAGTCCTATGCTCAGTCACATGTTTACAGTCCTATGCTCAGTCACATTATAAAGTCCTATGCTCAGTCACATTATAAAGTCCTATGCTCAGTCACATGTTACAGTCCTATGCTCAGTCACATTATAAAGTCCTATGCTCAGTCACATGTTACAGTCCTATGCTCAGTCACATGTTACAGTCCTATGCTCAGTCACATGTTACAGTCCTATGCTCAGTCACATGTTACAGTCCTATGCTCAGTCACATGTTACAGTCCTATGCTCAGTCACATGTTACAGTCCTATGCTCAGTCACATGTTACAGTCCTATGCTCAGTCACATGTTACAGTCCTATGCTCAGTCACATGTTACAGTCCTATGCTCAGTCACATGTTACAGTCCTATGCTCAGTCACATGTTACAGTCCTATGCTCAGTCACATGTTACAGTCCTATGCTCAGTCACATGTTACAGTCCTATGCTCAGTCACATGTTACAGTCCTATGCTCAGTCACATGTTACAGTCCTATGCTCATTCACATTATAAACTCCTATGCTCAGTCACGTTATAAAATCATATACTCGGTATTTGCCATGTACATTTACATTGGTCTCTAACATGTACATTAGCATGGGTCTATATCATGTGCATTAGCATGCGTCTCTACCATGTGTATTAGCATGCGCCTCTACCATGTGCATTAGCATGAGACTTTAACAATGAAAGTGGCAGTTGGTCATGGTGGCAGTAGGCCAGGGGGCAGTTGGCCAAAATTTTCAGTTTTAAAGAAAGGGGCAATTGGCCTAGTGGCGGTTGGCCTAGTGGCAGTTGGCCCGGTGGCAGTTGGCCGCGGTGGCAGTTTTGTAGGTGGCAGTTGGCCTAACATCCAAGATTTATTCTTGTATTTAAAATATCTTATCTAACCTCACATTTGGAAGTTTTAAATCGAATGTAGAATTATTAATAATTTTAAGCCACTTCTTTTGAAAATAACTGCATAACCTGCTAAACTTAACCGTATAACAAGGTCACGTCCTGACACCCTAGGTCAACTGGGGTCTGCCCGGACACCCTAGGATACATGGGGTCTGTTCGAATGCACGCGTCAGATCTTTTTAGACTCCTGGAGAAGTTGTAACATTGAGACCCCGGTCAACGGGTGTGTCAACTGGCTCTGAGATAGCTGGGGTCTGTCCGGGCACTCTGGGTCAGCTAGTGTCTGTCCGGAGACCCTGTGAGATTTAGGATCATATTCAGACACTCTGGGTATGTTGGATCTGTCCAGACACCCTGGGTCAGCTGGGGTCTCTTTCGGGACACCCCAGGTCCCTGTCCGGACACCCAGTGTCAACTGAGGTCTGTCCGGACACCCAGTGTCAACTGAGGTCTGTCCGGACACCCCAGGGTCAACGGCGTCTGTCCGGACACTCCAAGAGAGCTGGTGTCTCTTTCGGGACACCCAAGGTCCTTCCGCGGACATCGTGGGAAAGCTGGGGTCGTTCGGGACACTCTGGGTCTGAAATGAGACCCTTGTCCGGACACCCTGGAAAAGCTGGGGTCTTTCGGGACACCCGTAGTCAGAAATGAGACCCATGTCCGGCCTCCGGCCGGACATGGGTCTCACTTCTGACGCGCTTCCCAGGGGGGTCTCGATTTGTTCTGGCAATACAGGGTTTCGGCCTATGCCAAATATCTTACTTGTCAATGAAGGATTGCTCCCAAATACAATGAATCTGGTCTTGGGTCAAAGGCTTGATAACGATATCATACTGATTGTGAGTAGTGACTTTGGGTGAGCCCCTTTTCGGAGTCTCAGTTTTCGCAACCCTCGACCGCTCCGTCTTCCTTTGGACAGAACCCGGTGTGGTGGGACAAACAAGTCTAAAACAGTCAAAATAACAATCAAAATACCACACAAAAATTATGATATTTAATCTGCCGCTTTAAAACCTCAAAGTACAATTTAACTACAAACACAATTATCCACACATAAATAAATTCAAATCTTAAGGAAGGCTTACTTGTACAAATTTCCATTGTCTTTGAAATCAGTCTCATCGACTTCCGGTGAGTTGCCTTGAAGTCCTTTTGCCACCTCTACAAATATCCCAGCCTTGTAGAATTTCTGGAGCAAGGTCCAAGTCTGCTTTCTCGTTATAGCAGGGTCAAAGGCGACTTGAAGCTGTGACTGGTACCAGGTGATTGCCTCTTGAGCGATGAAACAATTCTCATACGACTTCCATTGCTTCCGATGTTTCCCCAGCGGAACTCCACGGCGGAATATTGCCACTGCCTCCAACCACTACCCATAAAATCCACCATTAATTAAATAATTTCAACAATAACAATTCCTTACAAGTTAAAACTATCCCAGATTTCAAACAAGTCTCCTCCATCTCCGACACACACTAATAATAATAATTACTAACACAATTAAAATAATCTTACCAATTTAGTTGCCTTGTAAGGCTCACTAAATTTACTCCCGTTGGCCAAACTTGCACGTAATAAATCTCCCATTATGATAGTTATACCCAGCCTCTTTTTATTTGAACAATTATTTCAATCTTCAAAGACTGGACTGGAATAGCTGTCAACCGTTAATAAATTATATGACAATTGGAGAGCTCGGCCGGAATTCCATAGTCTTCTTTAGTCCGTTTCACACAGTGTCTACAGTAAAGTAAGAAATTGATTAAATTAAAGTCTCAGACTTAGTACCAACACATTATTATTTTTATATTATATTCTTATTTAATACACTATATTAGTTATAGTTTAATAACTTTAATAATTATTATTACCTCGTCCAGTGTTAAGAAGATAATTAAAGAAGACAGAGGCTACGAATTCCACCCTCCTTCGATGGGCGACCCTGAATTCTGACTGAATGACCGTTACAAAATATTTGCATAGCTCTCTCCCTCGCGTTCTTTTAAGGTTGCATTCGTTGCTGCCCCATTCCAATACATGGCATGTACATAAGCATCAACAATGACACTTCCTTAAAAAGCTATCCTCTGTTTAGTTTGAGTCCTTTTGAGAGGCGATTGGGGCACAATGAGACAGATGCCAGTGTGCGCTATGTTCAGATCACATTATATAAATTAAATGAGAGAGATTTTTTTAGTACATTTTTTTTACACATTTTTTTGAGTACATCTCACTTTTTATTCAGATTGAAACTGAACTGTTAATAGCTCAACTAAAAGCTACTATAAAAATTACAATAAGATTTGAGACTTGATAAAAATCCAGGGAAAGCTCTGGGTACAGGTACAAGGAATCCCCTTATAAGACCATTCATTCCACATAATGGCAAAATAGAAATGATAGGAAATAAGACTATTTTTTAGACCTATTATTATATTTTTGTTTCCTACAATAACACAAGTAGAGTTAAACTGGGACGTAATCTCAACTGAGAATATGTACTCCAAAAAGAAGCTGCTACACAACTTACATTTACCAAAGAAGAGCTATTTAAATAAAAAATCTTTTGCATATATTACAACTAATATTTAAAGTCTGTCAACATTTGTACTATAATACTTATTTTGTATTTTGTATAACAGTGAGGCCTCTGTCCAATTTTCCAATGCTGGAATGAAATCCCTTTGAATAATATGTGTATGTTTACAATCAATGGATTTTCTGAGGCGAGGGGATTAGGACCAAAAATGTTTATTTTTGTTTATTGGAGGATTAAGTGATAGATTAGATACATCCTGGTTCTATCTATACTACTGTTCTATATCTTCCAAATTATCTTGCGTCCTCACTCCTCATGAATAATTTTTTCCGGGTGAAACTTCACTATGCAAATTGAGCTTGTATGCTTGTGCCTGGGCTTGACTCTTCAAGGTAAAGATTCATTTAAAGTAATGTAGATTACAACCCCTGCTTCTACAGTATAGACGCTCAAGTCTGAGCTTTAGAATATCTTTGAATACCTGCGTCCTTCAATTATTGGAATAAGTCTAGTTTTAAGGTAGAAATAGAAAGTACTTGTGTATAATATATTTGCTTAAAGCCCTGGAGCTGGTTTCGAGTTTCTCAATAAAAGTTTGACTTCGCGAATGAACTTCAATTCACATATATTTATATTAATTTATACAATTTTTTTAACTCCTAAATTATCTAACTATATTTGTAGAAAACATTTAAGGAAGTAAGTCAGGCAGTGGTACATACTGTCCATGCTTGATTTTGTGGTCGTTGGTGTTGGATATTTTTTTAATGTTTGAAAAAGTTTGACTAGATTTACTTGCTCACCGCGGAAATTCACAATTCCATGCTTGGCCCACACTTTGTGTTTTTTGATTTTGAGTTGGTTGACTTTGATCGTCGAATTGTTGTTTTATAACCTCTGACCTAACGTGACCTGTACTGGTTTGTTTATGCTCCTTTAACAAATTAAATTATTTACTCATTTGACCAATTCACAAGTTGCAAGTTAAGGTTTGTGAGATTCAATTTAAGTAGCTTGAAATAAGATAATGTTCGGATTCCAGAATTATTATTGTATTTAATTGTAAGTAAAAATATGTTGGGGGCCTAACCCGAACAGGCTAAATTGGTTGTAATATTGGATTAAACGGAAGTTGTTTTGTTTTGATACAGATACCGTGGTTGAGTCAAGCTATTGGGCTGTTGGTCAAAGATGGATTCGGTGGAGAGCATGGACACGTCTGAGACCATCAAATTCGACCTGAGGCTACGGGAGAAAGATAGGGCTTCAGAGAAGAGCAAAACATTGAATATTCCTCCAAATTATGTCACACCGGGAACAGTTGTGACCAGAGAAGCCGGCTTTATGAGGTATATAGTTGCTAGTGGCTCCGACAGTATTAAGATTTAAGATACTTAAGGCATTGGTAGTCTGTTGGTTGAGTATTTTTTTAATTGAGATATTTGGTTTATTCAGAGGTCATGGGACATTCACGAACCCACAAGACCAGAGCCTGGTGGCGTCTTTGGTTGGATTAGTAGAACGTGTGAATCGATTGGTCACTGTCCGTGGAATCGGTGGGGTGTATTTTGGAGATGTGGGAGACGTGGTTGTCGGAAGAATCACTAAATGCATGCAACGACGATGGAAAGTTGATGTTAATAGTAGACTGGATGGGATTTTGCTCCTTTCCAGTATTAACTTGCCGACGGGAGAGTTGGTAAGGATTTTTGGGTGGAGTTGTAGAAGGTTTTTAAATGATTGTGGAGAATACTCTATTGTGGTGCTTGGTGTTTCAGAGACGAAGATCGGCTGAAGATGAATTGTCAATGAGAGATATTCTAAAGGAAGGGGATGTTATTAGTGCTGAAATACAGAACATTTATAATGATGGGAGTCTCGCCTTGCATACGCGAAGTACAAAATATGGCAAAGTACGTGTTGGAGATTATTTTGATTTTATTTGGGAAGGCTTCCTTAAGGTTTGACCAACATTTTTAATTTAAAGCTTGGCCCCGGAGTTTTAGTAAAGGTTACGTCGTCGAACATTAAAAGGAGAAAGAACCACATTCATAATTTACCTTGTGGAGCGTGTGTCATCTTGGGCAATAATGGTTACATCTGGATATCACCTTTGCCGAACGGTCGGATGCCGGGTACTAATCTCGATGAAGAAGATCCCGAAGGTGGTAAACCTAACGTGGAAGATGTAAGATCGCTCAGACACTGAGACATTATTATTCCAATGCAATGACTTTAATACGGCTTCACTTTTTTACACTGTTATATATTACAGATAAAGATAGGCAAGAACGATAGGATTGTGTGCGCCCGCCTTAAAAATTGCATTTCTGCACTTTCAAAATCCAATTTACCAATTTTTGATACTAGTATCATGTATGCTTACGAGGCATCCATGAAGTATGAGGTAATGTAATAATATATTTCTAAACAAGTTTTTGTTCCCCGTGCAGAAGATTTATGAGAGACTGACATCATTGTATAATTGTGATACCATATTATTTTTTATTACTTTTAGCCCAAAGAGCTCCTCATTCCAGAGATAATTGAAGAAATTGGAGATCTTGCGAGACAGCAAATGACCATAGAAGAAACAATGAACTAATGAAAAAAACATACAAGGATATTCTTTAAAACAATTCTGTATTTTTGGAATAAAACGTCCAGAAAAGGGTGAACACATGGGTGTTGGCATATTCATTCCTGATTGACAACTGGAACTATTGTTTTTCTAAATAATTCAAGTCATTCTAACTCCATACCTTTACTTTTCATTAGCGCATTAACTCCAAAACCTCTTCAATTTTGTGAAGTCGTGAAAGTTACCTTTTTATTACAGTTAAATGTAGACACGGATTTATAAAAGTATTTTCAGAATTAAACTATACCGTATTGATAGGTTGGCTGATTAAACTAAATTCGCCTCGCTTTACAGGAGAAAGCCAAGACTATAGGCTGCGACAGAAGTGAAGGAATGTTCAAACAAGGTTAATTATTGTCCGGTTCACTGGTGCCCACGAGCTCGACTAGTCTAGTCTAATCTATTCTTTCGCAGGATTGTCATTGCCTATTCAATTCTAGTCTATTCTTATACGAATTTCCTCGCACTAGTCTAGTCTATTCCTATTCACACATTTTCTTCAAACTCCTAGTCTATTCCTAGTCAATTCCTAGTCCAATCCTATTCAAGGCTAAAACTACAAAAATTCGAGGAATCGCTCAAATGTAATGGACGAGGGAATGCCCTGATCCTTGTCTTGGACTCAGAAGTTCATGGATAAAGTCAGGGAGGTCGGGATGAGGAGATAAAATGAGGGAGCTGCCAGCTCTCATAAATAAAACAATAGATTTCTTCAGTACTGCTGGGAATACTTCCAGAATCAATGCACCTACTAGTGACCCCCAGCACCTACCCAAAGAAGGATCGCACTATTATTTTTAATTGGTACACAAAATATTTCAGTAGTAGATTAAAACCGGAGTTTTTGTCAGCAAGCATCTAGTTCCGGATATAAGAATATCTATTAATTCCTTTTTCACTGAATATCCGTTTCGAAGTTCTCGTATTTCTACTTAGTTTTTTAATCACCGATCAAACCACGTTGATATTCATTTTTTGAAGGTCAGGTTAGGTTTTATAAACTAGATCCCAAAATTACGCTTTATTAGCGAATGTGACATTTGTCCTCACAGATTTCGGAAACTAGAGATTTGCTGAAAAACATTTCCCAGTTTCGTAATCTACTGCTGAAATATTGCATGTGAATCAACTTGTGTCAAAAAAGTGAGGAGCTGCTAAAGTAAACTTGTTTCCAAATGATAAACGTAAAAAATCATTCCTTCATGCGGTCATATTTTCATTTTTGCTTAAAGATCTATACAATTCTTGTAAAAATTCATAAATGGGGTGAGCAACACGAACTATGAAGAGGTAAAATGAATTATATGCCTTCTCAATTAAAAGCCAAACTAGCTTCAATCGGTTTCATCAAAAGCATTATGCTTTACATGCAAATGTATTTGTATAGCGTTTGCTTTTAATCGAAAATGAATATAGTTTACTTAACCTCTTCAACGACGAAATGCTACTTACTGCAGTGCAGAAAAACAAGAACCCTTTTGTTTCCATGCTAGAATGTCATGTACATATTTACCGCAAAAGAATATGAAGTATTTTATGAAAACGAGTGCTTGAGCTTACACTATTCAGCCTAATTTGAGCGAAATTTGTGAGCAGGAATAGGTCTATTTTCCTAGTCAAGTCTATTCTATTCTGTGAGCTTTCATTATCTAACTATTCTAGTCTAGTCTAGTCTTTCTAAACCTCGCGAATCGCTAGTCTATTCTAATCTATTCATTTCACTCCGCTTTAACCACTAGTCTAGTCTATTCCCTATTTTCCTAGTGAAGTCGGACTAGACTAGGGCACCAGTGGTCCGGTTTAAAAACAAAATACGACAAGTACGTACTGTAATTACAACAATTAATTATTCTCAGTGAATGTGCACATTTTAGTAATTACATAATTGTCTACATCAAATGTAATTAACGTATCTACTAGAAGTTACATAATTATTCATACAAGTATCACACCGATTTTGTCAATAAATAATTAGATACGGGATTTAATATTATATTACAAAAAATTAATTATTTGTAAAATAAGTTTTTCTACGCATATACTTACAATAAATCATTATTATGTCGACCCCTGGGTTTAGTAGCATTTTAAAATTAACGGAATTGGATGACTTTATTGCACCGTCACAGGTAGGGATATATAAATCCGAAAAACTCGAAAATCGGGTCGTATTTAAATAAATAATTTATAAATTAAAATTAGTTACTTTCGTCATTTTAATTTTGAGTATGTATGTGTTAGGGAGATTTTTTAATTATTTTAATTTCAGGAATGCATCAAGCCTGCTCAGCCTTTAAAACCAACACCACAACCATCAGCAGCAAAAGTTCGGATTGAATTAGAAGATGTTAGCATTGGAGGAGTAAGTTGGTTTCACTAAGTTGAATTGAATATTAAGCTCATGTGTACCAAGGTACCTAGAGGGTTTTGCAAGTGGTTAAATGAAGAGCAGGAATGTACTTATAAGTACAGATATTTAATGACTTTCTTCTATTGTCTGTATAGGTTGTCCCTCAAGTTCCACAAAAGGTTGAAATTAATTTGACGGACTGCTTGGCATGCAGTGGTTGTATAACATCTGCGGAGAGCATTTTGATATCACAGCAAAGTCCAGAGGAGTTAGTTCGGATTTTAGAGAAGAACAAGAATTCAAAGGTAAGTACTGTGAGTCGCCTTTTAAACGTCTGTTTTTGCATTGTTGATGGGTTTAAACGAGATTGTTTTGGGATTTTTTAGCAGGCAAAAGTAGATAATAATTTCCTTGCTATTGTAACACTTGGGACTCAGGCTGTGATATCATTAGCGAGAAAGTATCTTGTTCCTCCACAAGAAATGGCGGAGCGATTAGCAGGTAAGAGTAGTATCAATTCCTAATAATATTTGAACTTGCGATTTATTATAAATTTATTGCATTTAACAGGCATTCGTTATACTAACACGGTTGCAACTTACGATATATATGGTGGATGAAATGTGATTTTTCAGGATTTTTCAAAGACTTGGGTGCTGATAAAGTTATTACAATTACTTTGGCTGAAGATTTATGCCTCATTGAGAGTGGAAAAGAGTTTGTCGAAAAACTTGAAAATATAAATAGGGATCCGACGTCCTTGCCCATTATTTCTGGAGTCTGTCCGGGTAATTTAATAATTTCCAGCAACTGCTCAAATTTTTCATTCTCACAGATATTTAAAGATAATATTAATCATGGAATTTGTTCTTTTTTTTGATAGGATGGGTTTGTTATGCTGAGAAGTTACACCCTTACGCTATAAAAAATATAAGTAGAGTTAAATCTCCGCAACAAATTATGGGTTCCCTTTTAAAATTGGTGTATGGCCCCCGAGTAAACCACTCCCCAGATGAAATCTACCATGTATCTCTTATGTCATGTTTCGACCGAAAATTAGAAGCTTCGAGGAAGGACTTTATTTTGGAAGAATATCGTTCAAAGGAAGTAGATTCAGTAATTACACCATTGGAAATAGAAAACCTACTGGAATCCATAGGGAAGCATCTTCTTGACTATGAGCCAGCTAATTTAGATAATCCCTTCGAATTTGGAAATGGGTCTCTTGGCATTGGAGCGTCCATCATGTCGCATCTTGGTTCAGGGTCCGGTGGCTTCGCGGAATATATTTTTCGAATAATGAGTGCTAAACACGGAATCCAAGCTGATGTAACATGGATTGTTGGCAGGTAATCCGTATAAATACAATCGGCGATCCGTAATAGTAAAATACTAGTCAGTAGTATACTAGTATATATTAAATGGTATTTTAATAGAATTTAAAACTACTTTACAGAAATCCAGACATTTCTGAGGCAGTCATTCCTACTCCCACAGGAGATCTCAAGTTCAGTGTAGCAACAGGATTTCGCAATATCCAAACAATTGTACGGAAATTAAAAACCAAAATGAGAACTAATCTCCCTCACTACATTGAAATAATGGCCTGTCCAACTGGTATAACCTAGCTCGTTGTAAAGCTGTAAAACGTTTAATTTAATCGGCTTAAGTGAATTGCATGCATGTCAATTGATGTAGCAGACGTGTTTCTAATTTTGATAGCAATCAATTTTCTCATTACCTACTTATTTTATTATTTATTTCATCCAAGGTTGCCTTAATGGTGGTGCCCAGTTGCGGTCTCAAGATTCAGAACAAGGGGGACGAGAGTTGTCCTGCGATTTGGAGAAAATGTACCACGAACTCCCAGCAGAAATTTTACAAGATAATCCCTTTGTCGAACAAATTTACAACCTTCTGGGGAATCCAGATGGCAAACTCTACAATGATGTGCTTTACACTGACTTTCACGCTATCGAAAAGTCGAATTTAGGTATTAAGTGGTAATTTTTAAGGCAAACCCTCTTCACGGCGTGTTTTTTATTAGTCATATTGTATTTTAAATATGATAAGATTTGTAACATGAAATTAAATTATTTTTTAGCGTGGTACACAATTATTATTATGAATTATGTTGTTGTTTTAAGCGCGTTATGCAATTATTATATTTTGCATATTTAAGCATTTCTGCGTGAAGATCTTAAATAAATAACATAATAACTTTAACTAAATATGCATCATCTATCATGGTTAATTATTTACTTTAGATCACAGTTAATTAGCCTCTAATTTATTTGTCACATAGTATTTTTCATATCGTCTGCATTACCTATATATTTGCATTTCCTCTCAATATATTGTGTGAAATATTAGCAATGGTAATTACTCACAAGTAATTGTCGTAATATTTACAGTTACTTTTACTTGTGATTATGCTGTTCTTGCTTAATTCCTTCCATTAGCTAATTACTTCATTACGGCAGACACACAACCAAACAGGCAACGTTGTGAATAGTTCAAGTCGTCATTTACGATCTCTAAAACGCGGGAAACATGACGAACATCGTGTTTTAGAATTTACGATATATCGACATCAACTGTGACCGCAGTGGGACCACGGATTCGTAAACCTCAATTCAATAATTGAATTAAAATTCCTTCGTAATAACTCTTGCTCGTGAATTACCTACTTACAACTTACTGTAATAATCAATTATCAGTCAAGCAAAGTAGGAACACCAGCAATTGTCGACGTTATAAATTAGTTGGGATTAATTGAGTTTAGACTGACGTTTCCAATATTTGCAGCGTGTATCTCAGAGTCAACAATTAAATAATTATATTATCGCAGTTTATTTAATTTAACATGCGATTTGCTCAGTTAGTAGTTGGGCCTGCTGGCACTGGGAAGGTAAAACGCATAGGCGAATAATAATTGTTGTTCATTTGAGCTATGTAGTAAATATTCATTGATTATTAAATACATTATTAAAGTACTATTTGTAATACGGTTGCTTTTAAAAAATTGTATCTAACATGAATGAGACAAATGGGTTATACCGTATAATGCCTAATTGCAGCATTTTTTGAAATATTTTCAGAGTACTTACTGCTCTTTTATGGAAAAACACTCTCAAATCGCTGGTGCTGGACGTGTTTGTAGAGTTGTTAATCTGGACCCTGCCGCAGAGCACTTTGATTATGAACCTCTTGCTGATATTCGGGATTTAATTAGCGTGGACGATGTCTTGGAAGCGGAAGACCTGCATTTAGGACCAAATGGAGCTTTAGTCTATTGCTGGAAGTAATTTCTATTTTTACATTATTTATACTCTAGTTTATTATATTTTTGTTCTCATTTTTAAGTAGTATTCGAAGTGAGTTGATCATTTAATAATGCAAATTATTGTGTGAAATATCGTAGATACCTATTGGACAATTTAGAATGGCTTCACGAGCAAATAGGGCAAGAATACAGTGACGACTATATCATATTTGATCTACCAGGTCAAATTGAGCTGTACACGCATATGAACGTAGTACGACAGTTCCTGGACACTCTGGAATCTTGGGACTTCCGTACAATCGGGATTTTCACAATGGATGCAAATTTTTTAACAGACGGATCCAAATTCATTGCTGGTTCCCTGGCGGCTTTAAGCACCATGATCAACCTGGAGATTCCCCATATTAACTTACTGACAAAAATGGATTTGATCAGTAAAGCGGATAAGAAAACTCTCATGGAGCAGTTTTTGGAGCCGGATGCTGAGGATATTGTTTCGGGGATAAAAGAAACTAAATGGAATAGAAAGTATCTCAAGTTGACAAATGGCCTAGCTCAAGTTTTGGATAACTTCGGCCTCGTCAAATTCTTCCCTTTGGATATCAGAAAGGAAGAAAATTTAATTTCTCTTTACTCTATGATTGACATGGTTTTAGGCATTTCTGAAGATGACGACGTCAAAATTAAGGATGATCCTGAGATAGATGATGATGAGAACGACCAATAACAATAGCTAGTACTATTATTTTATATTTATAAATATACATTATTTGTTCGCTCCCGTTAAACATTTTGTGCTAGCCAAACTTCACAGGGCTCTCCTATTTTCCATAATTATTTTGTTACACTATTTGAGAAGGTCATATGAAATGTTTTGTTTCAAATCTGGATGTATTTTTATTTTTCTCATTAATAATAATTGATTCCCGTAAGCAAGTAATTCACCTTTGCTCTTACACATTTCCAGAGCTACTAATTACACTCATTCTTATATTAATATTGAATTGGGAATAGTTTAACTATTATAACAATTTATAGCAGCCTTATTGTGGCACATGTTTCTAATTAAAATATCGCTCCCGTTTTTACTCAAACCGAATACTATTTGAACTTGCAATTGGCATTTTTTTCTCTTTTCTGTTTGAAGTGAACAGTAAATTACCCGCGGACAGTCTGTGCAGTGATAATCACTCCTATTTTTGGGTACTAACCTCTCTGCTAAAATTGGCGACGAGAACTTCTCATGAATACAGTAAATAGTTACGTAATCATCATCATAATAAAAATCACGTAGTCGAGGATTTCCATAATAAATAAAGCAGTTTGAGAATAACACTGTCCCTGTCCTGTGTATGATCCTGCCATTGCATTGTGATTTTGAAGTGGCGAAGGTTACGTTACGAGCGGCGGATTCCTATTCCTATACGAAATGAAGTAAAGATACTGCGGCAATAGAATCATTGAAAGTCAATGCAACGTTGTCAGTTGCGATGTTGTAGAGCCTAACCCGATGGTACTGAATTGAGTTTGGACCTTCCTCCTGCCTTTGCCTGTTCGGGCTCAGGCATAACTACAGCTTGTACCATTCCCACTGGATTCATTCATTGCCGGAAAAAATCAAAACATGTATAATAGTAATTTCGTATTGTAATCATTGGAATTGTATTTGTAGTGCAACTATTTAAATTATAAATTCTCTCGAAAAGAATTTGTGAAAGTAAAACGAATTCTAAAAAATGGGTGCTACCGCAAGCAGTACAAGGAGGCTGACCGTGAAAAATGATGATCCTCGAATTATTCAGGTAAATTAGTATATTATTAAATCTTATTGTAGGCTGCAGTAATGAAGTGTAAGATGTGACGATTAAAGTGACCTGGAGGGTCACGAAACACTTACGATCGTAACTACGGTTGGAACTCTGAAGTTATAATAGTTGGCATTGACGGAATTAAATCAACTTACGATATTCGTAAATTTATTTCGAGAATAATCCCGTGGCTCGTTTGAAAAAATTATTTGTTTGCAGGTACTTAATACTTGCAATAACATGTAATCAATATTTTGAAGATCGTTGGTTAAGTCTTGTTGAAAATGATGAGCTTTGTAGTAATTATAATTATTTAATTATTATAATTTGTATAATCAAGAATATTTTATTTTTGTGTGTAGGTCACCGAGGATGTCGTAAATCGCTTGAGGTCGGCTCCTGCGCCGGTTGTGGCGAGCGCCCTTCCTGATATACCTTCGCCACCCGTCCCTGAAAGTGAGTGGTACTTACCAAATTATGTGACATAAGGAATTTTGAGTATGTAGGGTGTGAAGTTTAACGAGTTAAATGTAAAAGAGTTTGATCGTTTGATGTAAAAGAGAATAATGGAATTTAACTTATTGGAGCAAATGCAATACCTTTAAAACGATTCTGTGTTTACAATAAAGGTGGGGATGAAAATGTTCAGCCGGTACTACCTTCAGGAGGTCAACCGCAGCGTTACACTGAAACAGCTGGGATTTTGAGTGTTAACAGAGATGGGAAACCGATAATTGAAACTGTTACGGCGTACCACGTGAGGCAGCAGAAGGATGCTGAAATACGTAATAATGACCTTCTCTGGGGGAATAAACTTAAAGATTTAGAAACAAGAGTAAGTTGAATCAGACAAGGTTCTAAGGGGATTTAAGATTTTTCTCAATTAATGAATTTACGGGTTAATAATGTCCACTGTTGTGTCACAGTATGCATCATCAGCCTTTGCATCCCAAGAAGAATTTGGTACGAAACTGGATAAGTTAAAAACTTTAGTCCCAAAGGTTCAGGAGGTTCCATGTAAGAGTTTGAGCTCGAAAGTAGCCGAATGTTATTCTTCGAATCCTAATCAGCCCTTAAGATGTTCAGAAGAAGTCAAACATTTTGCCCGGTGTGTAGAACAAGCCCAAGCAGCGTAAAGATTAGCGGAACCCACCATCAGTCATTTCCGACATGCAGTGGATGTCCTCGTGTGTAAGTCATTACAACTACCAACAAGGATAAATTCGTTTTGTTGAATTAGTAGAATTTAAATGTACAGCTTAAATGTACTGTAATGTGTTAACTTATTAGAACCCTGGAAAATAAATACAGTTTCATCCAGTAATAAGTATAATCAGAAAGTCTTCTTGTTCGAATTATGGAATTTCCTGGTCCTATCAGTATACTTCATATCCTTTTGCGGCATTTGGAGCATTCGGGCCATAAAATTCGCCAGTGTTCAGTTCACGTTCACACATCTACATTCACCTCTCCTCTTAACAGTAGTTTTGTAGCAATTTGAATGAATTTTAATTTTTTTTATTTGAATTATCAATTTGAATGGGACTTTCTGCTAGACATTATCACAATAATGTTTTTCAAAAACAAAGTTGTTAAATTACAATAATTACAAAACGGAAACACTATGTATGTATATGCATATAATGGTATGAGTACTCCTTCAGTAGAAGTCATGAGTGGGACGCCGCGAAGTTTTCGATTTGTACCAAAAAACACAAAACATCAAAAACACACCACCATCTGTCGTGCTGTCGTCATCAAAGTCAAATATTCACTTGTCATACTTATTATTCCGCAATCAAAAACATAACATAAGTGTCCTATTTCATCGTGTCCCAATTTGCATTTAAAATTGGCTAATTAAAGCTTGGGCTCGCAAAAGTATAATTATACCAGTATCAATTATTGTTAAAAGTTACAATAAAATATTCTAACAAAATTATAGTGTCAGTAAATTAAGTACTTGTCCAAATTTGATTTCAAAATAAATTATTTACCAAAAATAAAAGTTACTGATTTAAAAAAAATGATTGAAGTAATAGCCAGGTTAGCCCAAGGAGTATATCTGGCGGGTGAGACACTTGAATGTGCCGTGACCTTAAGAAATCCATCGCCACCTCCTGGAGCAACGTCTCAAAGAAATGACCAGGAAGAAGTCCTGGCATGGGCCAGTGTTCAAATTCACTGTAAATGCTGGGTGAGTCAGTCCCGGGTATTGGTATCGGAACAGGCAGCAGTGACACAGGAGGAGCAAGCCGTTGCCAATAGCCGGACTTCCTTTGCTCCTTGCATAACTGACTACGGTTTCACTGCTCAAGCCGGAGTTCCTGGATCGAAAGGTCAAGTCATGACGGGTGGGAACGCCGCGGCTCGGGTTGTTATCTCTACAAAACCAACGATTTTATTCTGTGATTTGAGGTTACTTCCAGGTGAAAGCAAGACATGTAAGTGGAGTATTTGATGTAAATCAAATATAAAAATAAATCTTTTAATTTTTAAAATATTTTTTATTTGAGAGTAAACCCAAAATGTATTTGTTCTATTTGTACTCTTGCAGTTTGGTATAAGGAAACACTTCCGATGGACGGACCCCCTTCTTTTCGGGGCCAAACTGTCAAGTATGCATACAAACTAACCGTTGGGACCCAAAGAATTAACTCCCCTATTCGGTTGCTAAATGTTCCAGTCCGGGTGCTTGTTCTGCAAGGTAATTAAAGTCATTGAAGAGACAAAATGATCTAGATATAATAATTATATTTTCGATTAAAAGCAACTTCGTCTGCATGAATACCAAAATCATTTGCTCTAGTCCACATAAGAGGGTATTTAGAAATATTATACTTGAAAAGAAAATATTTGATTCCCCTAATTGGTTTGTGTAGCAAATTTTGTTCCAGATCTTTGAAAAACTTCATTGTCCTGAGTCAAAAGTTTTAGGATCAGTCTCTGAGATCACGAAGCTGAAGAAATGACGGATGTTCTTGATGATTTTAGAATGAACAGATTTTTATCCTCATACAAATTTTTAAAATAGAAAATTTTTGAGGCAATTTTAAAGCAAGTTTTATGGGCTTTTCAGAGAGCCATTCGACAGGTTTATAGCTTTCCGTTGAGAATTGCGAGCGTGATCAGTTATAATCAGAAGCAAGGTTGGGGTTCATTCGGTTTCATCGTGTGCATTTTGTTTTTAGTAAAATCAAAGTGAACTAGAATTAGATAAACATTAAAATATACTACTTTTTTTATTGTATATGGTAAAATATTGCTTCCATACATAGATAGGATTGTATTTAGTGTAGCTACTTGCGCAGATCGTTTTGCTTAATGCATTTAGTCATTTTACGACTTCACTGACGATATGTAATGCTTGTGTATTTAATTGTAAGCAAACGTGTTATTTTAAAATTATGAATTATTGGTAATAATTCATTACCTACTGGAATACGTTTAATGCCAATTGGTAGAATGGCTCTGTGCAAAGGTAGTAGAAAAAAAAAGAGTAAACAGCAAGATGAGAATGAGAGCATTTAAGCAGACAACTTTGCATAAGTGGGCAAAAGTCCTCCCAGCTATAATAAAATGTCACACTCGAGTTTCGAGTTCACACACAAAATTCTAGATCCAATGAACGTTGTTTGTGCTCATTAGAATTCTCTACTCGAGATTTTCACATTCCATGACCAAGGCAGCCTGAAACCTAAAACTAATTGTCTAACAATAAGCGAACTTAAAAATTATGTGCTCCCTTCCAACTCGGCCCAGATTATTGCATACGAAGCTCAATTCCGTCCTTGAACTGGAACGATAAAGTTTGGATTACAATCCGACTTTCAAAATACAAATGTTTGCTCCCCTTGTACTCACCAGCTTTTCAGAGTATTTTTTTTTTTTTGGTTGGCAAGGATATTTTGGGCTATTTTTCTGATACAAAGTGAAGTTCCCATTTTCCCCATAAAGTGTTTCCATACAAAATTTTTATGCTGCTACTAATAACGAGGATGAAATTTGAATTTAAAATTTGCTTGACATGGAAAGCCTAGGATTTCTTATGAAAAAAAAAACGTTTAAAAATTTGGGATAGTATCTCTGAGGCAGTTGTGAAACCTTCCTTATGGGCATATTTATTAACTAAATTTTTCAGTGTTTCAAAGGGAGGTCATTCGAAAGTAGATATAGCAACAAACTAAGTAAATGGTTAAAGATATGCAAAAAGCATAATACCACGTCAATATTTTGTTCTGTTTTAAATGCTAAAGTTTAACCCTTGGCGTAAACATGTAAGTACGTTTGACCGTGCTGGACGGAAAGCGATTGCCAATGGTAATACTGTATGCTGCTGCGTTTACCTTGAGCTTTTGCCGTGAGAGTATGTATGTGGCACATGTATTGGCATGTTAGTTGGAGCCTACGAACTTATCTCAGACTAAAATTGAATGGAGTAAAATGAACCCTTACATCCAATGGGTTTCCGTGGTGTAGTGGTTATCACGTGCGCCTCACACGCGCAAGGTCCCCGGTTCGATCCCGGGCGGAAACATTAGTTTTTGCCATTTTAATTTAATTTTTTAAAACAGAAAATAACTTTCTTAACAGTATAAAATGATGCGTAACATGCGATAGTAATAAGTCATCATAATTAAAGGGGATTTCAAATTATTTGCAGAATTTACTGACTCGTCAATATTAAATGACAACGAAGACCTCACACCTTCCAATCCATTCCTCTCGGATCAAGAGAAGGAAACGCCGTTGGATTCCGCCCTTCAAATACTGCAAGTTGTGACTTCTCAAAGAAATCAGAAATTTTATAATGTGACAAATGCTCGGGGACATGTGGTGAAATTTTGCGCTTTTAAACAAGCCTACAAGCTCGGGGATGACATTGTGGGCTCCTTGGATTTTTCTGAGTCGAACGTGGTCTGTGTTCAGTACGCAGTGACACTTCAAAGCGTGGAGGAAGTGACCCCTGAATGCAGGAAATCCGAGAATCAGAAAGCATCGATTACTTCATATTCGAAGTGTCATGAGATGTGCATTGGCTACCAGCAGACCCATTTCATACTTCCTGTGCCCCTCCATGTTACACCCAGTTTTTACACGGACTTAATCAACTTAAAGTGGCGTCTTCACTTTGAATTTGTTACGAGTACATCCGACCCTAAAGATGTTCACATGAAACCTTTGGAGCCACCGAACCCGGAAAGCTTGGATGGGAAAAACTGGCAAGGCCCGCATTCCATTAATATTGAAACCATGGTGTGGGATTTGCCAATCAAATTGTATCCAAATTTACCTTCACACTTGTCGCAGGGGATGCAAATGCAGACCCATCATGAACTTCGAATTTAATTTAACCTGTTAGTATTTTTTTTTAGTATTCTACTCAATTAGATACTTTTTACAAATAAGATATTTGTAACCAATAACCTGTATATAACTTTGGGTATTAACTTATTCCATGTAACGGCCTGTACACCAGGAAATTTTGTGAGCTAACTAAAAAGTGTCACGATTTAGCTAATTCAGTAATGTAAATGCATAAGGTTTACAAATTACAAAAATAAATTTCAAAATAAATCCTTCTTTTCTGAAGCTAACTCATGCTACGCTCGGGCACTCCAGAACTCTCGTTGGAAAGTAAAGGGTTCCTGAATTCAAAATATGCAGAGTGAACATATTTGGAAATAAACGCTTGTTAAAGAAGCAGGCTCCGACGGTGTAGAATACTTATAAGGAAGGTAGTAGCTCCATGGAGTAAAATACTTTGGACAAGACTTTAAAAAAGGATTGTAATGTGCAGTGAAGTCGCGGGTGATTTCCACACACCAACAACGGGACAAGTCTAAACTGCCTTCTTTTCTTGCTCTGTCTTCATGATTACGTTATAGGAATGCCTTTGTATACCTTCCACATAATAAAGACTAGTCGAAGGAGAGTCAAGTGATCCAACCGTGATCTCTTCATTTTCCCAAACGTCCCTTCACTTGATTCATTGAGTTTGTGTCCAGCCAGGGGGTCCACATTTTCTACCTGTAGAGAGAGAGAGAGGGAGAGAGAGAGAGAGAGAAACCCCAAACCCGAATTCTACCAATCTAGACTTTACACGAACAAATAAATGCATAAAGTTAGCATCCGTTAAAGGTTGGTATAAAAAAAAATATGTCTCTGCTTCCAGACTAGGTAGTTTTTAATTTTAAAGCAGCAAGCTATAAATTCACCAAAATTCTTTCCTCTACAGCAGCATGCATGCATCATATTTTCTAATGCTCTGATGTTAAAAAACGAGTACAGATTCTTTAAGGGAGAAGTTAGAGAAAGTATTTAGATTAATTTCTTAGGACAAATTTTTCAAAGCTGAAAACTCCTAAAACCCTTGTAAATCGCAAAAATTTTAAACGCTGCACATAAAAACATACAATTGTCTTAAAGAGTGAAAAGTTATATTTTCAAATGGTTGTGCATATAGAAAATTTAGTGGTCTTCTTATCGAACGAACTTTGATGTAGTAAGTTACAAAAAAAGTACATATGTACATGTAATTACCATATTGGGAGATTTCGCATTCCTATATGAGGTTCAACTGAATCAAAGACGCCGGTATTTTTTCGAAACATTCATGACCATGATCCCACACAATCACATTTCACAAATCATCTCTTTTACAAATGTAGGAAATATAGGTACGCTTCAGCAGAAGTCTTCTGATTGTTCGTGTTGTTCAAGCGCAAAAATAACTATCAATGAGGGTTTTGTTATATTGGTATTTTGCCATGCATGGTAATGTAACTAAAATATGACAATGCAATAAGAGATGTTCTTCAGATCTGATATAACAACAACCCCAATGTTGACACGCGAGTGTACATACATATGTTCTTATGTATATGCGCACATAATATAATAATTAACCCAATCTTTATCCGAGCTTGATTTTTGTGAAACTTGTCAAGTTTTACTTAAACTTGCGCTGGAATAGCGGATTTTTAAAAATGTAGAGTAAAACGTGCTTATTTATTTGCGAGATGCGAATCTGTCAACAGGTTGTCTTCTCTTGTATCTCTGATTTTACCAATGAATATGAAATATAATATTTTAAGGTCATCTGACTAGTCAACTACATAATAGTGGAATACACAACAGGAACGAAGAAATCGTGTGTCAATGATAGCAGAGAGGAATATCAAAGTTGAAATTCCTTTCTACTTCTTTGTAAAGGCTAATGCCGCTTACTTGGAATTTCATGCTTCGCATAATATTTGAAAATATTACTTATTGCCGTTTGGGTCACGCTTTAATTATTTCCTGATCAATTTATGGTCGTCAAGTGAGCTCGTGTAATTGTGGCATGAGATTATAAAATCAGGGTAAAATAGTTTCTTGGACTAACAATAAATTAATTATGTGTGTCCGTATGTATTCAATTGTCGAGGGAATCATTTCAGCGGAATTCTTCAGGGTTTTATACTTTCATGTTTATGCATATAAAGGTTTCTTGATAAAAAATGTGTAAAAAAGTTAAAAATCGATTTAATTTTTTCCAGCGTTTAATTGAACGTACTAAGATTGGGAATCCGAATGGTGTAATTACCATTCAACTCGGCTTTCTTAGCACAGTATCAATTCTTTATAATAAGTGTACATTTCTTTCCCAAGGATAAGACTCCATACTGTAGTGTCATCCAAAGGTTATCAGTATGTTCGTCTTATATTTGAGATAAAATGGTATATTTTAGAATGCTCATTTTCCCCTTTAGGATGTAATAGTGCATATACAAATGGACCTAACAATAAGTGCATAGTAGCTTCTACTATTATCTTTGCAGCAAAAATTATGTCCACACACATCTGTGTATATATCTAGAGTTGAAACTGGAGCCTGAGCACAAAATGCTTTACAACTAAAAATCTTGTAATAATTATTTGTGCTGGAGGGAAATGTAGAGTAATTCAATACAGTGTTAGTTTTCCCCAGGACTCTCTTTTTTTACTTTTTTTTCCAGAAAACATGATGTGCTTGCGTTCTTTTACTTGGAGTTTCTTAGAACATCAAATGATCCACATGCATGGAATAATTTATGTTTTAGTGATAGTGCCACAACTTCGCTCAGTCGCTCTCCGTGCTCTTTATTGAAATTCTTTGAGGATTTTGTTAAATGACTACTAATCGCTCTACTGCATAATATATCACACTATTCACTATGCTATAAATTACTCTCCCAATACTTATACTTATTAGGTAATTACATGAACGTTATGGGAATATATTGTAAGCATGTCTAGTTATAGGTGACAGGATGAATCTACTTTCAATAATTATTAGAATAATTAATTATAAATACATAGCGGCTACTTGATTCCAGTAGCTAGTCATTATTAAATACCAGCCTGGTTACTGATACTGCATTTAATTGGCTTTTGGTATTATAACCCATAATGTACTATACGAAGAGTAGAATTATGAATCATTTATGGAGGAAATAAAAAGGCAGAGAAGTTGTTAGTCTCGGGATATCTAATCATCTGCTGATCTGTCCGTAACTCCTTTTTACAGCAATTGCGGTATTTGTATCTGGGAATATTAGAGCACTAAAAATGTACTGACTTGCATTGCATAAAATAAGATTTACTTGAAGGACATTTTGACTAAGACACAACTATTACATAATATACACGTGTGCAGATAACGGTACACTGACCAAATACACCATGCCGACTCTGCACTAACAATTATAACTGCACTATCATTTAATTATTATTTCATCTTGTTTATAAATTAGAAGGGTATAGATGCAAAATAAATTGCTTGAAATTAAACTGAATAAGTACTCAATAATTTCTGTTGAAATATGATAGTAATGTCAGTAACGTGAAATGTACTGCGTCGATTACGTTACAAAATTTTGTCGACGAAGGGGTAAACTGTTTAACTGAGAACATTTTAACTGCATGTGGTTGTAGGAGCCGGAAGCCCTATCATATAAATTGTCTACAAAGAATAAATGTTATACATTATAGGAGCATGTTCAACTTCCGGTGCTCTGAAGTCATAGCTTGATGTGCTTCTTGTTATAATTTAAATAGATTTAAAAATAATAAACGAATGAATCGCATAAGTATAGGCAGCATATAAAATATTCTGGGACTGGAATACATAAAAAGTCATAAATATTTCATCGCGTGGAGGAAAGGAGCGTATGACGACCTTTTATGGATTTTCTAACAGTTTGTAAATTTTTGGGAGAAAAAGTTTTGGAGAATTTTTTTCTGCATGTGCTATACTTTCTGCATTTATTACATAATAGTAATTTTGTATGGATGTGTGTACGACTGTATTATACAGATAATGGGAGTAATTTTTGAAGGAGTACTGCAGGGGGCGCGGTCAGTTGTCAACGAATTTCATGTCGTCAATAGATTTTCTTTCAAGAACCGATTCTCAATGGACCAAACTTTTCCCTCTACGTTTATAACTCACTGTCAGACTCCACCAGCATTCGCTAAGGGCATCGTGAAGTTACAATAAATATTGTATGCTGAATGTGGTCATAAAACACAATTGGATGACATGCCTTATTTGTTGACTGTTGATGCCAGGGCAATTTCTGTATGAATGAGTGTGTGGTAACGTGGTAATGGCTGGGAGGATAGGAATTGACATTCCATACGTCATTCTTATGTCTAGTATTAACTTCCTTTGACTTTAAATTTCAGGTCATTTCTCTTAGCACTCAACTTTTCATAATTTGGCTTTAAAAGTAGATGCTCGCGGAGACGGCTGTACATATAGCTTCCTCTTAAATATAGCAAAATCAAGCCCGGTCTCTGCAAAAAAAAGTTATTATCAGGGTATAAATTGCGACCAAACATTTTCTGAAAAGTACTGTACCTCCTAAACTTTTGGTACAGAGGCTCCTCTTATATATGCAAGTAAATGAAAAACTTTTAATGCTTTCACCGTCAACACTGAATAAAAATAACAGATTTGGAACGCTTTTCTCGGTTCACACGCCAAAGTTGGTTTTGCAGATTAAATAATTTATAAATATATTGTCACTTGACTCTTGGGTCTTTGGCAAACAGTCTACTTAACTAGCTCAAGCTTAGTTTAGAAAATAGATCCAGGTTGGAGATTCGTGTCATGCTAGGTTATGTGTAACGAAGGATAGGATGAGGAATGAGGAACATTCTCTTCTCAGGAAAGCTGCGAGCAATCACTTTGACATCTTTCTATGAAGGAAGGTCTCAAAAGTTAACGAAAACAGAGGAGATATTTATCGCTGGGAAAAGTTGTCATTCAATTGAATTATGCATTGATTCGATCGGAAAGAAGCTCACCGCAGGAGTACCATAGTCAATGATACGTATCATACAGCGTTTAGTATCTGTCACACAATTGGTCTCAAGACAGGAAACTGTGTTCAATTATCGATATAAAGTATTCTAATGGAAATTAGTCTCTCCACTGTAATAATTAGAATCACAATGGAGTTTTATTGCATGATAAAACCTGAATAATTGTTATTCATTGCCACACAATGCACAAGTACACATTGGCTTCTTGGTCTTTTCCGAATGTTTTTACTATCAATACCGTTAAAAAGGCATTGTTCTCTTTTTCTATCAGGCTTTCTAAACACAAACAACGGCTTGACTCTGTATACCGACCCGCTTCATGGAAGCTACACACACACACACGGAGGATTCCAAAGATAGCATGCGGAGCCTCTCAATGTTAGCATATTGGAAAAAGGCTGGCGAATCGCTCACAATCGGAAATTATTATCTCCTCTGCAATAGACAATTGTTAGGGGGTGATAGGTATTAAGATTAAGCACAGTTGAGTTGGATTTTCAATTGACTCTATAGATGAGTTCGAGTCAAGGGATATATCTGTAGAGTTTGGAGAAGCTGAGATGAGTATGGAGAAGTGCTAAGGACTAGACACGCTTCAATACGCTGGGTAAACAGAGGCCAGGTATTTCCCTGTCGTCTCAGTGGTTGGCCAAATTATCATGGTCAATGTATTGGAATGCATTGGAAGTCCTGTCTTCTGAGTGGCACCAACCATTGTTATTGTGATTGTGCATTGCCACTCTCTCACATACTCATCAACAGGATTCGGGGAGAGAGAGAGAGAGAGAGATGAATGAGCATCAACTGTAAGCCAGGGATTTCAATAGGGAACAAGACAGGAGAGACTTAGGCCTCTCACTGAGCTATAAACAGCCTGTAACTATCACTTATCAGCTTTTATTATTATCATCCACCCATCTTACACATGTACTTCTCAACTTGAAAAAATCCTATTCCACTCTACGGACTCCAATGTTCCTGTCAGTAGAACTTTTAGTGAATACCATTCACCTCATCTCTCCCTGTATGCATTTCTGTGCTGGCTCCTAAAGGCTTCGAGTCCGAGGTAGTGTCCCTTTATGTTAATCTTCTGGCTCCCTATTTATGAGGTGGAGCATGTAGCGAAGGAAAAAGTTGAATGAATCAGTAATTTTTAGATGTACATTTCATCATCCAACTTCCAAGTTGAGCCCTGTCTTCAAACATTAGGCTATGTTTCAGGACTAATCCACTCTCAACGCTATGGTAATGTTTGATTACTTCCTAACAATACAAATGCTTCAGGACTGGGACTAAAAAATTATCAAAATTATTATGACTCCTAAATGTTCCACAGATGACTGAATAGCCCATTATAAAGCAATTTATTAGATATAAATAAGTATTTATTACGTATGAACAAATTTGATGACACAATAATTGGGCCAATTATTTTTGGTTATTATCATCGCCATGAATTGCCATAAAGTCAAACAGGCTTCATTTCCAAAGTAAGAGCATTGGAGACGCATAATTGCATGTTATTTGTTTAAAGGTTTTTAGATAGATACATGGTACGTATTAGTATCTATCTACATACAATTAACAATTAATTGTTAATAATTAATGGTAAATTTTATTATACAGAATTAACTGAATATCTATGTAGTTCTGAATTCTAGAACTTTCCCTTTGGGAAATTATGACAATCTCTATAGTGAGACCACTAATAAGGAAAAGTAACAAAATCCAAGAAATGCCTTAATCTTATTAACTTTTATGGCTTCTAGGAAAATCCGAAAATTAATGTGCTAAATTTCTAATCTGATTACAAAATCCTACTTGAGTGCAGGAGTTTCTGAAACCTTTCCAGGAGTACTGGAGCAGATACTCATAATGCCCTTTATTACTGGTAAATTCTAAAGTTTCCCATAGGGAAAGGAGATTAGGCTGGGTGAGAAAGGATCTACCTGTAAAAGTTACCCTTCTCAAGAGGGCCGGAAAATACTCTTGATTTCAAGACTAATTAATGGTTTGTAAGAGAGGGAGGCCAGTTTAAACTCTATGATGAGGAGATATACATAATTACTCCCAAACTCACAAAGTATTTTTGAACTATTGCTTTCCTATAGTCCCGAACCGCCCTCAATCCGCTCGTCTACCGTTGTTTACTCTGTAATTACGTAAACCCATGAGCTTATGAAGCCACTCAGCTCTGAAGAAAGCACTTCCATGGGAATTACACAGATGTGCATTTGATTGCGAGGAGCAGAACCAAAGCATTAATTGTATGCTTTGTGTTTTTCACACCCCCAACCGTCTTTCCTTTATTTACCGACGCGTATGAAATTATTTATTTCTCCGTCATTCGTTTCGTCAAGAGGTGTATAAAGAAGCAGGAGAATCCTTATGGGTTCAGTAAATTCTGATGAGCTCACCGATATCAAAACACACGATTCCGCTTTTCCTTCCCACTTTTCCCTTTCTTTCTGACTGAAACAGTTACCCTTCAATTATCTGCAGCATCCTAGCCACAAAATTGCTACCTACTTCACGTCTCATTTAATTCATGAGAGAAAGGTTAGTTCTCTCCCCAGCAGCCCTTACCTCTCTGACAAATATTGCAAACCCTGTGTTTAAGTTACATATCGCAGAAGCTTAAGTTACAGGCTCCTTTTTCCTAATTTCTATACATAACGTCGACTACTCTGTATTTGTAAGAATCAAACCATTAGAAAATAACGTAGACATATTGCAATATTAGATACTTGTATCATAAACACATGCAATATTTTTGAAAGCAAACCGAAATTTCTGTTTTCTTTTCTCGATAATAGCATAATGAATAATGACAGTGCCTTCGTTTACTTTTCATAAAATATTACAGAAATTCCTGTTCTTTTTTAAAACATTTGCATTCTTCCAATTACGTTTGAGACATGATCTTTTACTTCTTCTTGGAATACATTCTCTTGAGTTATGCTCAACTGCCACTGTAGTATTTATTCTGCCAGATTGTTATCAATGGGCATATTTTAAAATAAAAGAATAAATCCCCGACCTACCGTCCTTTGTTACATCGACACCATAATTATATAAATGTATATAATCGGATGTACCATAATAATTTGTCATTCACACACCTTCAAAAATTACGTTTTATTTATTCCACAGTTTGCAAACTTTTGTCAGAGAACTTTCCCAGAGTGAGATTGTTCTTTTTTTAAAATATGTAATACAATATTTGGGGACTAATTGGTAAATAATCTAGCTTTAATGTATTTTTGTTTGTACAGGTTTGTTGTATGTTATAGTCTCTGGGCTTCTATGGAATGAATGAGTGAATGTTTGAGGAACTCATGTACATGATGCTATTGGAGTTGCACTTAGAGGAGATTATTTATGACATAAAATTATAGTAATTGAAGAGATTCTCTCCGCTCTTCTCTCAGATGACCATTTACAAGATGATGAATGGAGGGGTAATGGGCGGGCGGATCGTGCTCTCCAATGCCCGCATTAAAAACAATTCAATCATCTACAAAGACGTGCTCACATATGTAATTATGTACATACAAAGTACATGTATAAGTAATTACATGAGACAATTAATATTTCATAAGCGGGGCAACGCTCACTAACGTAAACCCGGTCAATCTGATTTCATTTGGTCTTTAATTAGACCTAAAGTCCTTTGTCCGTGGGTTATTAATTTCTATTCTTGTAACTTTGAAACAATGCCAGGCATTGTGCAATTCAGAAACTGATTGTCGAAAAAATTATTACAATCATTTAAATACCATTGCTACAAATGTTGTTCCCTAAATTGTCTGTATGGTTCGCAGGGCCTTACAATAATACAATCGGGTTATTTTCACACATTTTTTTGAGAAAGCGTAAACATTTTTTGTATGGTACAAACATGTACACAATTACCCACAGTTTTTACAGAATCCACTGAGAAACCTGTCTGTGCTCAAAGGCCTGGTTGTCCGTGTGTGTGAGTACATACATATTTATTT
The DNA here is from genome assembly GCA_947179485.1 of Allacma fusca. Classification (NCBI taxonomy): domain Eukaryota; kingdom Metazoa; phylum Arthropoda; class Collembola; order Symphypleona; family Sminthuridae; genus Allacma; species Allacma fusca. The sequence continues at coordinate 42,655,890 of OX359248.1, read as the reverse complement.
ATTATATTATTTATATATTCAAACCCCACATTGATATAAGAAGGTGAGTGTAGCATTGGACTTTGGTTGGCTTGATAAACTATGACGTTGTAATGGTGGAACATGATTGCCTGTAAATACTTTTCATGAGCACTCACCTCCAATTGAGTACATATTTGAGCAAACTGAATAAAACACGAGCGGTGATTTAATGAAATCAGAGTTTCTTTATGGAGTTATATAGCAATGACCACAAGGTGAGATTCGGACCTCATGGCAGAAGACCACTATAGGATTTCCCGAGCCTGTTTCCTTCCCATACGGAAAAGCACATATGAGACAAAAGTTGGGCCTTGCTTCAGGTTTTTCAGAGGAATGTGAAGGCAGAATGAGAAAATATGAGATAAACTAAGGCCCAGAGGGAGATTCAGGAATGAAGGCAAACCTATAGATAAATATACATAATGCAGCAAAATGATCGTGGGAACACGAGTTCGAAGGCTTGAAAGTCTTCCAAACTCATCGTAAAGTCGTAATGGTTCGGACCCCGTACACTTAATACATATGTACAGAGCTGGCATGAGGTACGGGGCACGGTACTTGAAGTACCATTATGATCTTTCTCTTCCCAGAACTAGATATTTAAAGTGCATTTCTTTAATACCAATAAGTACCGATTTGGTATTAAACTCGTGAAATATCTCCTTGAAAGATGCTCCTCACAATGTTTTGCTACTATACGTGCACACTATTCTAGATATGACAGGTGGAATGGTTCTTGAAACCTCCACGTGAATGAGACCGTGGTGATTTTCAGGTCGTTTGAACTCATGTACATATGTATGTTCATGCAGTTAATTTTGCTCGTTTTGGTCCACATGCAAATTTCCCATTGAGGCTTGAATCATTGAATGTCAGAGGAGCATTTACAATGTTCGAAATACAGGGTGTGTAAAAAGTTACCCTCTCAAAGTTCCCCACAAAAACTGGTGTGTGTGTGTGTGAGCTAAAAACAAGAGCAGATCAAAGTTTTGCATAGAAAGTTTTCCACCTGTCTATAAGCTGACTGTTTTGACCTATGTCAAACTTCAAGGGTAACGGGAGCAAAACAACAGAAGGTTGATTATATTTATGTCAAGGTAAAAAAAAAATCCTGAAATTTTCGGGTCACTATCAAAATTGGCGTTCAAAACTTGAGAACTTTCTGCAAATGATTACCTTTAAATACAATTAAATATACATCGCACGTCTGAAAGTGTATCACCAACGTCACAAGAAGTCAATATTACACTCAAGTTTTGAATAATTATACAGCAATAATGACAATTAGACAGGTGAAGTTAATTGTATGAATTCAGGAGAATATTTTCGAACTTGTGGGAATAAATGTTGAGCCATCCTGTGCATTGCATAAGACATGTAAATAAACGATATAACCTAGAAAACATTGTAAAAGATTCATAAAATATTTATACGAAAATTAATGAGAGCTTATATGTATAAGCATGTCCGGGTTGAAATTCACGATCTCTTGATAATTTCTTTGAAGCAATCAGCTCTCGAAGTCTACAGATTTCTAACTATGAAAAACAAGTTCGATTTTATCCAAATTGTTTCAGTCGGACGCACTATTATAGTTCATGTATTTTCCTCTCAAGTTGAGATTGAAAGCTCTTAACACAGCCATCAAAAGATTTGGGAATAGGCAATATGGCTCAGACATCATTAATTCTTTTACTGGGTAGCAGCATCACAAGCCGACTAACTAGAAAAAGAAATAGTATAAAAGTTTAAGAGTTAATTTTAAACATACAAACCTATAAATTATCATCACATTCAGTGTGCACTACTTTTTAATAGGATTTTAATCCCCTTGCGTGACTCAGTTCGAGTCTCCTATCATTTAAAAGGCTATAGTTTTTTCCCCATTAAAACAGCAGCCCCCAGTTTTATTACAATTCTTCATAGGATTGGTTCCAGAAAGTTGTGTACGTCCCAGCCCACAAGCCCAAGTCAAGTAGGACTTAACTTGTACTTACAAGGTGCATTCATAAATGTAACTATGCATGTAGTATGTATCTAATAATATAATAATTGAAGGTTCATCCCATGTACAATAATGTCCTACGAGTCTGAGAAACTGAAGGAGTTAAATTGGAGGTTTTAGTGACGTTGTGGGTCAACACTCTTGAGAGTTCATGACGGACAATTGATTCATTTATTCATTTCATTGCTTCCGTTGAAAATTACAACTTACCCTTTTCACGTCTCTGTTACCATTCAATTTAGTCCTCCCTCTATTTCTTTTATTACTGTGATTTTTTTTTGACGTAAAGTCGAGCGTAAAGTTAAGAGTTGACTTACATATGTACAAACGTACACAGTAAGGACTCAATAACATATTCAAGTAATTCCTCTCAAGTTCTTGTCCTGTCAAATTTCACATCATCTTTAATCCATAAAGAGATTTCGACCAGGGATATTTACGAGCTCTTGAGTAAAATGATGCAGAAGGGGAAAAGTCCTGAGTTGATCCTCAGCAGTGAGGAATCCCTCCAGGAGAAATATCACTAATATTTGAGACTATATGGAGGAAGAAGGAGTTATAGATTTTGTCACGGAGTTCGGAACTTTTTAATGGTGCAAAAAATAGAAATTTGTCATGTATGTGGCTGTTGTTTCTGGTTGATCTGCCCTGCACCCTTTTGCTCTTGCTCCATATATCTTCCAGCGTGATTTTATTCATGTTAAGTCAATAGTCGTTCAAGCCTCTCTCGAGTTGTTCCGTGTGGGACCCTAAAAAGAGTTTCTGTTTGAAATATACGGCTGGGAACGACCCGGTGACACACCAGGCCCTATTATTTTATTGCCCATTATGCTAAACACCAAGCACTTGAGGATGCCCAAATGTACCCGAGGTTATTTCAGTGTCAAAATAAGGCATAAGAGATAAAGCTGAAGCTTTCCAGCTTTGGAATAAATGAGCATTAACAATATCTATCTGTACAGAGATAAGGAGCTTCGAACACTATTTACTCCAAGACTTCATATCATTGAGAATACAAAGGGAAAGGAATTCAGAACAGGATGAACATTTTGCCAATTGTAAATATAAAGATCCTCTTAGGTTGCTAATGGAAAGCTTTCGCATTTCTCTTGTTCTTCTTATACAGTATGTACTGTCGTACGGTTCCTCGTTCCGTCAGGGACTCCAACTGGGATTTTACGCCCAAGCTGTTTCATTTCTATTGGAATTACAAATGTATAAGTACTTTTTGAAGTCCACAAAACTCATTGGCTTTCAAAGCATAGTAGTACTCTTCCTATATAGGTACAGCGGATTGACAACTGTGGGAGATATACATATGGTTTTATCTCCACTTGTGTGTGTGTGTGTGTGTGTGTCTACCGTTCTTAGCAGAGAGATTAAATGAATTAGTAGAAAGGAATTTCTTCCGAAGGAGAGCCACGCGTGTCTCGCACTCAAGATGATCCATTTGCTAAAGCTGATGTTCTTTCTTTCCCAGTATTTTTTCCTCTTTGCTCTCCCTAATGACTTGTGCGTTTATATGTACATATGACACATGAGATGCCGTAGGACTCAAGTATCTATACCCTCTACCCTAAGGGATGTGTAAAGAAGCTAAAAAGATATTTGATGTCGCAATAAACTACAAGAACACTTGTAATCTTTGGAATATAACAAGTGCAATATTTTAGAACTTGAGACGAAGGGTTGTGTGAAGCTCCAGATATGCCCTTTTTCGTAACTACTTTAGTCCTCTTTAATGTACAGTAAAGGGAATTTATGTTTAGCTTGTAGGAAACACTATACATATGTATCTACTTGACGGAGGTAATATGATAGTGCATTTGGTTTCTGAGAGAGAGAGAGAGAGAGAGAGAGAGAGGGAGAGAAAACTTGAAGAAGCAAAAAAGCACAATGGAACGGGCCAAGGGAGAAGGGACGGTCGATTTGAGTTAAAATTGCTGACCGTCGTTAAATTAGCATTAACTCCATCAGGAGGATTACCCATTGTATTTATATAATTCATGTGTTTATTTCTCTGGAGAGCTGTGGGGGGCAGGAAAGCAGAATAGCTAATTTGCTCTTCCTTCTCGTGTAATAACACCAACCACCTCTGTACAAAAGAAAGCGTATATCTGCATCAGTATTTACACATAAATGAATGAGTGTATTAATCTCCATAATTAAACAAGTTATTCTATATGGGAATATGACTGGCTAAAGCTAAAGTCTATAATTTTTTTAGAATGGTTTGTTATTTAATGAGACTATTTTAAATGATTATACTATGTATGTACATACATTGCTCTTGATGTCTTGTCATACTGTAGTTTTCTCAAAACATAACTTTTTGGTACAAGAGTTGGAGAGGAAATTTGATCCAAAAAGATGAAAGTGTTAATTGTAAGCTAAAGATCATGTGTTGTCTTAAATTAGTTGAAAAACTGAAAACCACTTGTTAATGACCAGATGGGGCATTGCGTTTAAATCACCCAGAGGGCCCAGTATGTACCTTGGGGAAGTACAGGGATCGAAGCGATTTTTAAAAGCCCTTAAAAGAGCTTAAAAACAGTCTCGTAAATCCATCAGTAGGAGATACTGAGATGAGGTTTTGGGGTATATGAGACGCAGCCCATTCAAATATGAGCACGTTTTGAAGAGATGTTTTTAAAGATTCTCATGTACAATTTTTAGGAAGGATCAAAAGAGTGTGGGATAATTTATTGGATTGGAGCATTGAATCTATGATGTGAGTAAGTATTGACAGGTAAAGTACTTGCAAAGCACTAAGTTTTGTCAAATAGCAATTATTTCATGATTCCGAGAGCAATATCAATACAAACACGTGCAATTTGATAATTATTAGTTTCCTTTTATAATTAGTAAATAACACAACAAATTTCAAATAGAAAGCAAAAAAAGACTACTTATTAAAAGCTTTCTCCAGTTTTAATAAAAGTAAATAATAAAAAACTCTTGAACAATAATTACTCAGGAGCTTCAGTTTCCAAACCCTTTTAGCTCAATCCTGACGTTATATCCAACTACAGATGCACATTATATTTCCACTGCTGATTGGTTACACCAGGTTTGATTTCCAGCTCCCATATACCATTGTAGTGTAATTGTACGAGTACAGTCTGTAGACATACTACTGTAGATGTGTTGTAATAATTATAGGTATTATATTGTGAGCCTACAAAAGTGAGTATGTGTGTCTGTGTGTGAGGCGGTTGGTCGTAGGGGAAATAAAGGGTTGCAAGTAGCAGCTCCATAATCCGTGGAGATATTTATGTGAGGGCGGAATTGGACAGTGCATTGATGGCTCGTAAATGTTTTCAGTGTGCGATGCAGTTTTGGTCCTAATGAACTGAAAAAAGTGACGCGTTCCCACGATTAGCTCCTCTCGTACAGTACTAAAACCCTTAATAATGTCTCACCTCTGGATGTTTACATCGCTCTAGTATAGATACTTAAGTCCACTGTGCAGACACTGACTGACTCGGAGTGAACGTGTCACTGAATGAGCCAAGCCTATTTGCATTTAGACGCTCTATTTATCCATCTTAAAACTGTCTCATATTAATTCAGCCAGCATGAAAGTTGAGCCTGTCTTAGGAAATAAATTCCAAATGTTTTAATTCCCCCTTACATTGATGCACCCGTGGATTAGAATCAGGAAACTGTCATGATTAAATTTGATCTTGATATCTTACAACTTCCCTTGAAAATATAAATGAGGCTAATAATAAATGAAGGTAAAGTAAGTGAAGCTTACCTTGGATTTAAACCCTATGAGTTTTATGCACAGTATGAATACACACAGAAGAAAACCAAGAAAATGGAAAGAGAGCTACAGAAAGATGGGAGATACTATTTGAACCTGACGGCAAGCAGAGGGAAATATGATTCGAAACCATCAATTAGGGAAGGAGAGAGAGACGTTCAGAGTTTATCGCATTGGAAATTAGGAATTAGGAATAGTGAGCCCTGAGCTCGTCGTAGATGATGATGAGGCTGCGGATGATGATGGGGGAGTAAACGATGAGAACAACCAACCTGGTCATTTTCAATTTTGTTCCAACAATTTCCAAGACATTTCCCTTTTCAAATCGTGCCTTGGCTCGATTGCTCTCTCTCTCTCTCTCTCTCTCTCTCTCTCTCCCTCTCGCCCTGTGTGGAGGAGGCCACAGATGAACGTCAAACCAAAATCAAAGATGCTGTACTTGTACAGATACTTCCTACATTTTACATTTTTACAGCAACAAATAATACATTGTCGAAATTTGGGCTCAGAGTCTTCATAAAGTAAGTACACTCCGAAAGTTACCACATTCAAGTTTCACATGTTTAATGGGCAGCGTCATTTCCCTGCTTTAAACTCCGTACAGTACAGTTATACGAGAATCTACGGATACTGTCAAAGTGCATTACAACCAACAATAAATATTTGTATGTACTGCTAATGGAATGCAGTGCTTAGTAATAATAACTGTAATAACCATGAAAGTTTACGAAATTATTTCATTGCTCTGATTTTATGACGTCATTATAAGCTTGTGTATGAAGTTACTTTTTCTACCTGTCTCAATTTCACTTCTTAATCCTCTTCCCTATACAGACATACTACATAGAGGAAATGAGAAAGCTTAAGGAAATAATGCCCATTGGTTGAGGCCAGTAATTATTGAGTGTATGTAGAAATTGTTTCATTCAAACCACCCCCGTACATTATACCTGTGTACGTGTTTGGGAAATACTCATTATAGAAATTTAGTAATTACTATATAGCTTATAACCTATATCAGCTAAGAGGCAAAAATGAAAAAATCCCAGTAATAAAAAAACACAAATAAATTCTCAAATTCCTTGGAACACAAAAGTGACATTCCAAGTTTAAAAACAAAACTTTTCCTCTCAATTCCTTGAATACTTTTCAAGTAATAATAATTACTTACATACATTTAGTTACTGGTAAAGGCATTTGTACTCAAATTCATTTTTGATTTTGCATCTTAGCCGACAACATTCTTTTTGCACTTTAATTGAAAAATGTAATTCTTGCAAAGTACTTAATTCCAGTACTTTTTCAATTTGTTGTAGTTACTAATGTCATTTCGAGTCAGCGCTAAATCTTTGGGTTAATTTCACTCAAAGTAATGTGCATGGTGACTGCGGTGAGGCCAGTTGAAGACAATGCTGTGTTTATGTAATTACAAATATTACTAGCGCCATAGTCGGTATATTAAGGCAAATAAAGATGACGGAAGAGAAAATGTTGAGAAGGAACAGGGAATGAAAGAGTGGTAATTAATGTTTGGTTTTTGCAATAGTAAAGAGGAAGTTCGGCAGAATAAAGATAACATCGCTACATTGTTTTAAATTCGACACTGCATTTGCATTTATGATTAGCCGACACAGCCGCCCTGACGTTTCTTGTCAGAAGATCCTGTATCCTATAATGACGGACAGAACATGTGCTGAAGGGAAAAAAGTTGGGGAAAAAAAAATATACCAGGAAAGCTCCGATCAAGTTCAAGTATGAAGATACGGTTTGAAAAGATGCAGACGTCCCCATTGACACGTACCTACCACATACATAACCTGAAGCCTTGTATATCTATTGGGAACTCGCTGAGTGTGTTTACAAATCGTAAGTACGCTATGTCAAATTGGAAATACTTGGAGATGAATCTTCATTCATTTAATTTTTTTATTATTATGTCCCGCACCACCAACTTTTGAGTTTGTACAGAGCTCAGTTGCTCACACGCATCCATTATCTCCTCCCCAGCATCATGGATGTGGTTGCGACGTTCCGAGCCCCACTAAAATAAAGTAGAGGTTGATTGTCTGTCCATGTACTATTAATTAATGTAATTAATGATGCGTAATAAATGAAGGATCTGATGGCTTGGCAGCGGACCCAAGCACGCTCTACTAAAACCCACGCTCTTTAACTTAAGTAATATCTTCTCTTCATTCACTCCCAACAAGCCCAAAGGGTCTGAACATGTTACGTGTACTTGACTGGTCGATGCTGATGGAACTCATTTCCAATGATTTAACTTTTGATTCTCACATAAGAATCTGTAAGGTTGAACTTTGCATATACATGCTGTAAAGCTTCCACTAAAATCCATACTGATATGCTTGTATAGGTACACACATAATTTAGTACAAGATTATGCTGAGCTCCATATTTGAATGCGAAGAGAATCGGTGTGAGGCGAGAATGAGGAGCTGCTCTGATAAATTTACTGAGAGATTAGAAATAGATACATACGAAGAGAGAGAGAGAGAGAGAGAGGATGAATGATCCATTTTGATTTTCTAAACTCCTCCGTTAATTTTAAGAAACATACTCAAGATTCGTCTCCAGAGGTAATTGACTTTCCTTGCTCTTGTCATTGGGAAGATAAAAAAACTCTGGTCAATTTAATGACTCCTTCAATGGTTTCGGTAGAGGCATTATTGGGGAGATGATAGATTTTAATAATTTCTAAAAATAAACAACTCTGAGGGGAAATTTTGGTTGAGATAAATATAAAAACAGACTTTGTCTTGTTGCGTAAAATTTTATGGTTTCAAGGGGCATGTAGATACTACTGTGTCTGTGTAGAGTAAACGCATTCAAATGGAATTTATAATTATATACAGTAATCTATAATGATGTTGCCCTCAATATTCAAGTGCTATTCTCGGCAGGGATGAGAATTGAGAGGAAAAAAGTAATCTGTATCTTTTGGGGGGACCTTGTTTCTTGTAAAGCGGTTCTATCTTAAAATTATGGTATCTTTTATATTTCGTGTATATTTTTGTGACTGACTGTGAGGTCATTGGATGGGAAGAGGAAAGATTTATGATTTGCTGAGGGCTCTTTATATACATATGCTGCCAGAGAGACGTCCTGTCCGTCGTCTTATCTCTTGTCAATTTACTTCTCCTGCAATTAACATGTTGTGGTTCATCCCGAGACTCTCTGATTTCTCTGTAATTTCAATGTATCTATCCCAAGTTCTCTTCCAATCTTTCCTTCCAAAGGTCCTTTTTATCTCTTATGGATTTTTCCTCGCATTTATTTTTTGAGGGAAAATGACTTGAACGGAGCTCTCTCAATAAGTCCACAAACTCGATAAAATGTACAGTTATCAAGATATATGGAAATGCCAAAAAAGCTTTTGTTCAGGCAGACACTGGCGACTGGGAACATGTATTTACTCCAATACAGATAATCCCATAGTCTGCGGTTTGTGAAAGAATTTATGTTTGCAGTGAATGACGATGAGAGCGCGTAAGGACAGGAGGGATATAAATCATGAGATAATGCTCCAACACTGACTTGTATTGTTCGTCAGTCCAATCAGACCAAGTCATCTCTTGTCGATTTGATTGCAGCAATAGCGGATTAAACTCCACTTGAAATGCCTTTTTTATTTGTTTTCTCCTGCCCCCGGGGCTTTCTCTTTTGAAATCCCTGCAAAAACTCAAATTCTTTGACTTTACATTCTTCCTAAATGTTTCTCTGGGCAAATGTTATTTACACAATGCTACTTGTTCTTACAAGAGACCAAATGAGACAACTGGAAGCTCTTGGCATAATTGGCTTCTGGATATAGGAAAACTAGTTTGCTTATTTTTGCTTACAGTATTTCCACATCCATAGTACATCCCTGCTGGGATCTTCTCATATTTCTTTTACATATTTCCCCTCAAAATTTGCGAGTCTAACATTGAACATAATGAATTTAATGGGATGGACGTGGAGAGCGTGGGTGTAACGTAATTTATATTTCTATAGTTATACAAAATGTACACTCATCTTCCTTTAAAAAAATAAATTAACTAATAAGTGTGCTCCCATGGTCCAAGTTTCCAGGTCTTTTCTTCTTTTTTTTTGTTATTACTCACTCACTTATAGGCTCTTGTTTACATGCAATTTATTTTGTGGGTGGAAGATATATTGCCCCAAACGCTGTCTCAATAAAATGGACATTTTACAAGTCCGCGGGAATCAGTAGGTACAGCTGGGCCGGAGTGGAGGCTAAGTACACAAAACTGGATTTAATGTCAGGGATGAGTGAGAGGGAAGGAGGGAAATGTCAAAGGTAACGAGGTGGGTGGTGCCGGAGGCAGGGAGAGAATGGCACGAGATACATACAAATATACCAATGCCACTTAATTATTAGCAACCAACTCCAAATCCTATGTAATTGTAACATCTGCAAATTCCTGTTTTGTAAGCAAAACAATTAATTTATTAGATCGTTTGTCAAGAGCTGAGATGTCCAAAGTAAAGAACTGCGGTTTAAAATCAGGGGGGTTATTCTCGAAAGACTTACGATCGTAACTTCAGTCGCAACTCTCGAGTTACGATAGTTGGGATTCTAAAAACATTTTGAAAATCGCAAGTTCTCAGAAAATCGCAAAAGTTGTCGTAACTTTACGACAACTAAAAAGCAGTCGTAGGAACTTACGATCAAGCATTCTTTATATGGCGGGGTTCATTTGAAACCCCCTTCCACACCAATCCACACCCTTTCTACACCCCATCCACACCCCCTCTACACCCCCTCCACACCCCATCCATATCCCATCCACATCCCCTGCACACCCCATCCACATCCCCTACACATCCCCTGCACACCCCCTGCACATCCCCTCCACATCCCCTCCACGTGGAGGGGAAGTGGAGGGGTTATGTATTTGAAAGGAAGTGGAGGGGAAGTGGAGGGGTTATGTATTTGAAGGGAAGTGGAGGGGTTGTGTATTCGAAGGGGAAGTGGAGGGGTTATGTATTTGAATGGAAGTGGGGGGTTATGTATTTGAAGGGAAGTGGAGGGGAAGTGGAGGGGTTATGTATTTGAAGGGAAGTGGAGGGATTATGTATTCGAAGGGGAAGTGGAGGGGTTATGTATTTGAAGGGAAGTGGAGGGGAAGTGGAGGGGTTATGTATTTGAAGGGAAGTGGAGGGGAAGTGGAGGGGTTATGTATTTGAAGGGAAGTGGAGGGGAAGTGGAGGGGTTATGTATTTGAAGGGAAGTGGAGGGGAAGTGGAGGGGTTATGTATTTGAAGGGAAGTGGAGGGGAAGTGGAGGGGTTATGTATTTGAAGGGAAGTGGAGGGGAAGTGGAGGGGTTATGTATTTGAAGGGAAGTGGAGGGGAAGTGGAGGGGTTATGTATTTGAAGGGAAGTGGAGGGGAAGTGGAGGGGTTATGTATGCGAAGGGAAAGTGGAGGCGTGATGTATTTGAAGGGAAGTGGAGGGGAATTGGAGGGGAAGACGAGTGGAAGTTGAGGGGATGTGGAGGATGCTCTGATAAATTCGTTTTTATATTTTTTGCCATTTTCACTCCTTAAACGTTAAATTGATTTGTAGAGAAAAACAATACGTGAAACTGCTAGAAAGGACAAATGTGAAGAATTTTATGGCTTATTGGATGGCTTAAGATTCGAAAATTTTGACAGCCAATCAGAGCGTCCGTTACATGCTTACGATTCGTAAATGTGATCGTAGCTACGATATACTTGCGATCGTTTTTGAGAATATTAAAATTTGAAAATCGTAGAGGCATCGTACGACACCTGTCGTAAGTACTTACGAAGTCGTAACTTGCGATATCGCAAATTCTGTTCGAGAATAACCCCCCAGGCTCTTAAACAAGAGCTGTCAACATTTTCCTTAAGCAAATAATTTTGTGCTTATTTCTAGTAATAATTCTTGACACTGACACTCTAAAGGAGGTTGTCTGCACAGGAATCTCCAATCCTCCGTTTAAATAAGTAATGACCTAATATAATGGGATGCATTATGAGCCCTTAAGTCAAGTTTCTTTCCAGTGTATTATGCTGACTTACATAAAGTTGCACGTTGTAGGATCTTGCTTTTTGAGCAGCAGCTTTACATCTCACTGCTACAAAAAAAAACTAAAATAGTGAGCTAATAAAAGTATCCATTTGGATTCAATTGACAATGTCAAAGTAAGGAGAATTATTCAAATGAGAGTATTTATCTTTCCTATTGGTATCCATTGCCTATAATAGCATATAATATCTAGTATTTAAAGGGTGGCTCTGTAGGTGATCAGAGAGTGATTCGGTTGCATATTTGAGTTGGGAAAAAGCCAAGCATCTCCCATGCAGAGATCACGTATTTGGATGAACTTGCAATTAGCACAGAAACTGCCCCAGCACAAACAAACATACTATACACACATACTGTGATAATGGGCAGAATATTGAGGGAGTCGGTATTTTAAGGGAGAGGAATTCAAATGTAAAGTACCTGATGTTATACCACCGTGCAAATTACGTAGAAATGTGTGGATCAACTCTTATACATGAGTCTATCTGAACAAGAACTGTTTATGGTCGCATCATCAACCATTTTAGTTCAAATGGCTCTGGTTTAAGTTCATCGACTTGAGTCAGCCAACGCAGAGCTAAACAGAACGTTCTTTTGTGAACGCATACATAAATATTACATACTTGTAAGTATATGATTACATAGGTATAGATATATAGCAAATGTTCACGCATGGATTTTACATGAGAGACAAGTTTATGAACTATATTAAATCAAACAAATGTAGGGTCTGTTCAGAAACACACAGTGCTAAAATATCTACTTATGAGCGCTATAATATATATGCTTTGGAGCTCACTCGATCCCTATAATACTGACATCCTGCCATTGACCAATAGGAACTTTGTTTGAGTAGTAGTTATCAGTATTATTGCTTACTCAATATCCTATATCTAGCTTTTATCACCATATCAGAGTTAATAGGAAAAAAAATGAAGATTCAAGCCTGAAATAATTATTTCTCTGCTAAAATTGCTCATCATAATATCTACTTGAATGAATTCCTTGAGATTTGTGGGAGTTCAGTGGATGTCATTATTGGTGGAAGTAAGTGAAAAAGCGAGTGTGGTGAGACATGAGAAATGTTTCCAGAAGGCTGGCTCAAGAAAAAGTACTGCTTGCCATGCAATGGTAATAAATTGAGAATGCTTGACTGACTTGAGAGAAAGGAAAGAATAAGCGTGGTACATTTGTACGCGGACAGAGAGGAAGAAGAGATTTTGCAGTTGAATTCCCTTTGTTAATCATAATGTTAATAGTAATGTATGTTGATAGTTGATAATGCTATGTTAGTCATGTTATTGTATGCTCCATCCGCCTTCGTCTGATTTAGGAGCAAATGAAGCGTGGGCTTTGTGTTTCGGGATTCAGCTTATATGACGCTTTTGATTGTTGATGCAAAAGAGCCTGACAGGGAATCACTTGTCCATCCAAAAACTCCAACAAACAACACAGTGCGAGAGAGAGAGACCGAGTGTGTGTGTGTGTGTGAGAGAGAGAGAGAGAGAGAGAGATCTTCCGTAAAAACATATTTTGCTTGCATTGTAAAGATGAGGTCTCGGCTCTTCGCATCTCTCACAAATCAACTCCATCCTTCTCCTTTGCATGTCCATCTCTCACACATCCATTTTCTGCTCTGCCCGTTGGCTTCATCGTATCTTTCAAGAGCAGACCCTCGCCTTTGAAGAAGGAAAGAGCTGAATTCTCTCCTATTAAAGAGCCATTCTAAGAGAAAAATCAAGCTAACTGACAGTATTTTTTGGGGAAATTCACAAGAACAATAATTTTACATGCATGTGCATCTCCTCAGACTTTAGCTGTGAAGACGGTTCTGAGGGGAGAAAAAGTTGTCAAACATGTTGTAGCTGTAGCTCTAATGCTCACAATAATATGTACTTAAGTAGCCCTCTCTGGCTCCTGGCAATAAGGAAGAGGAGAAAAAACTGATTACAGCTCTCTAATGCCCACTCCAATGAACTCCAATTTTATTTACCAAAGCTCATTCCATCGGAAAAACTGCAAATCCTTGCATTCCGTCATTCCAATGAATCTTCCTATCTGTAATTCCTCCTAGTCCTCCACCTTCCCATATTCACCTCTAATCAACCTAATCAACTTCCACATAGATACATACATACGTCCAATATGAGCAATACTGTTTTCAGGGATGAACCTCTATTCAAAACAACAACAGTGTAGATGATCCCTTCGGAAAAACGTAGTCCCGTTTTAATTGCCTCGATTTGGAAAATTCCCTGTCATGTAATTACAGTGTCGGGTCAGATCCGTCAGAAGAAAGATGAACATTTGAAATAAATGCAAATGACAAAATCCGGCACAACACTTAGGTCTTAAATAATGCATCTACATAAGCCATAATTACGATACATTATCTGTTTCCAATTGTGGCAATATAATAAACATTATGATTCGTTCCAAAATATCGCCCGCATTTTTTTAAAAATATTTGGAAAATGTTACAACATATAGTGCTCTCTCTCTCTTTCTCTCTCTCTCTCTCTATACAAGAGCATCCTTTTAAAGAAGAAAAGTTTTACTCTTACAATGGCTTGCTCTTATAAGGACAAAAATAATAATGGGTTAAACAGGACTCTGTCAAAGTATTTGTGTGTCTGTAGAGAAAAGGCTCGTAAGGAAATCTCTTATCGGGAGGAGGGTTCACTGTATTCGGGGATCCTTTTCAAAGCCACCCGTTGTAGCATCCATCAAACAAATTGTATTGCACATTCATATAATTGAATGTGAAATAAATTTCTCTCCGAATAACTTACGCTACTTGCTTCTATGGGGAAAAAAGCAACTTGTTAGAATCAGAAATAAAAAGATCCCAAGAACTGGTATATTTAAATTTAAATATGCTGTTTTAAAAATTCCAATCCTTTCCTTTCCCCTTTTGCAAATCTTGAGGAGACTCAGTTGTTTGTGAGAGGAACAGAACACGGACTATCTGTATGTGGTTTGAGCCACACGTCAGGTCGGTCTGTGGGAAGGACTATTTTGTTTGCTTCCGGAGTTACACAAACTGGTGGATTACTCACGTCTTCTCGAGCCCCGCAAGAGATAGCAAGGATGTAATCAAGTTTCACTTACGCCTTGTTTTCCAAATAACATGAACCCAAGTCGCGATTATCCATGTACTCCCCAGCCCTGTTCCCTTCCGTTTGTCGTTTGGTGATTTGAGTAAAAACTGGAATTTCTACTTGAGAACCATATATCGAGGATGCAATAAACCATTTTTCTCTGTGGAATAATTTCTGCCGATCATTATGAGGACGGGGCATCACGCAAAAGTAAGTCTCCTCAATATACGGTATACTGTATCAGTATACCGTACAAGCATCTCCTAGCAGCTCACTACACAATCCTCACAGTATATAATCTCATTTAGAAACCATCAGCGTGGTTTCAATTCCAAATTATCCGACTAAAAACTTGCGAAAGAAACATGCTTGGGCTTAATTACCATGACTGATTACTTTTTGTCGATTTATTTCTTTTTCTCGTACCATATGACCGATGTCCGTTCGTAAAAAACTGTTCGACATAAATTAAATTAATGCTCACGCTGGTCCGACTTGTGACCCCGCATTGGTCCCAATTAGTGGAAAAGGAACTTTGGGCTCGGACATGTTGTGAATTTAATTAATTAATTATTGCCGATACTTTCCAGTTGCAATTTCGACCACCAAAAAAAAACTAACAAAAACAATGTCTTCTTACAAATATTTTATAGAATGTAAATCCAACATTCCTATCTGTACAGTTAAAAATTGGATTGTATCGGGAATGCATCTTTGTTGGAGGCAAAGATGCTAGCCTATCCTACATGTAGGCCTACATGTAGGCCTATTTTTAGGGTGCGAGCTATTTGCAGAAAAAATTATAGGCAAAATAGGGTGCACTGGTTTTCGCAGAAAAAATGCCTATAAAATAGGAATGCACGCCTGCATACACGCGGTCATATAGGCATATATGTAGGCAGCACGAGAACACGCTTGTATGAAGGCAAATATGTAGGATGTACATATAATTATACATAACTATTTTCACATTATGGAATAAGTCTTATATCAATGATTACCCAAACGATTTTTGAACGTTGGCTACGTTGGAGGTTGGAATATCAGGCTAATGCAGGGACATCTGAGATTTCCCATTCAAAATAACATCCATACATAACTAAGTACATATACATATATTGTATGTGATTGCTCGATGCTTACTGTTTAACGTGCAATACGACCAATCAATACGAGTTTTCACATAATGCATGAGTATCATTAATTTTGAAGAAGTACTCACAATCAGTTTGTTTAAAAATATGATACATAAGAAAGTAACAAACAATTGTGAGTGTTTGCTGAATAATTGTTGCATATGAGGGATAGCCTAATTGTTTTCTAAACTAATGCTATATATCCATAATAAATTTGCTAAAATAAAGACAGCAAAATGTAATTATGAATTTTAATCAAAATATAATTTAATTCTACAGTATAGGGTCCCATGTAGGAAGGGGCTACCACTTTCCGTTACCCTATATAGGCAGAAATGTAGGCAGCGGCAAATTCCTACTTTTAGGCAAGGATATAGGCCCAGCAATTGCACAAATAGGCGAGAAGGAAGGCCCCTCCTAAACTGAATGTATAGGTAGGATGTAGGATAGGCAAAATCAGTTTAGCATCTTTGGTTGGAGGTGAAAAACTCGACCATTAAAAAGTGGTACAATTCAAAGACTAGGATTTGAGTGTAATTTCCTAGGTATATGTATCTACATATATGAATTCCAACTTTAGTACCCTAAGCAATGACATGATAATACTGTAGAATGAAATGAATTTAAAAAATCGGAGAATTCCGGAGTGACTTATTTGGGCGAGCTTATAGATTCTGTAAGTAGCTCTGAGGAGTGATGAAGCGATTGGTGCAATACTGTGATAAATCCAATACAGGTGTTTCTCCCTCTCATTCTTTCTTTAGCTGATCTGGGTCCATGTGTAGATATGTCTGTAGTAAATCTCTATGAGAGAACTTTGGTATTCGTGGCATTCGGTGGGAAATCCCCTGGAGGTTCCATGACGACCGTCCGTCTCTTCCTCATATCCCAGCCTTCTCCATAAACTTCTCTTGCGCCCAACTTCACCATTCTTATTATCCAAAATCCATAAGGAACTCATAGAGTCCGGTCCGTGTCCTCAACTGAAATTACTGGAGTGTACATACTCCAAAAAAGAAATACATAAGGGACTGCACCTCCGCTGTGCAACAATGCTCAGTCTGGAAAAACCACTTGGGAACTTCCTTGCTTTAAAATATGCCTCTCGCTATATATATATATTTATTTATTGTTGCATTGCTCTGTTATATTGTATATCTATAGATACATATCCATAGTCGAGTAATAATGATGGTGCATTTACATGGGAGTCTCTCTCCTTTTGGTATGATTACCAACTGTATACACGCAATGCATCGGGTGAATCGGAGTGACTAGGGAATTATTCAAAGGCCGCACCCTATATGCACTCCTACAACAACTCTCAAAAAATCACATCATTCTCATCTACGGTCTCGTCCTCACACTCCACTCACAACTTTCTTCCTACATTACATTCTTTAATTAATATTTCACTTTTACCACCATGCTCAAGTCAAGTCACAGCACAGCTGCTCAGATTGGACTTGATTTTTTAGCATTTTTTTCTCCCAGGGTTTACAAACTTTAATCACAACTACACAGTTCATCTGTAGCACTTTTTTTTCTCTGGCATGAAATCAGCTTTGGTGTATGTACTGTAGTTGAGGTTATCTGGAAAAAGGAAAACATTGGGTTACTTATTGGTTCAGATGAAGACAAAAACTTGCTCTATTTTTATTGAGTATGTGTCTGTGTCTGTGTCTGTGTACACAATGTCTGTAAATTATTGGTGGGAATTTACACCTATGAAAATTAATTGCCAGGAGACACTATGACTCTCTCACATTTCCAATTATTCTTTAAAGTTGGATTTTTCCTTGCTACAATTATTTATGTTGAGCCATTTGACACTTTCTCACCTTAATATGGCATCAATTGACTCGACTGCTTTCTAAATGAATTATTTTTCCCGTGTGAACTGCTGACATGAGGATACTAATTATCTTTATTTTTACTGCAATTATTATAAATTGTTTCCCTTGTCTCAAAAGTATATCTGGATGGATTTTGTTATGTGTAGGGAATTCAGGGTACTATTTGAGATGACCTTTAAGAAGTAAAGTGCTTGGATGAAAACAATTATTAAAATAAAACGCCATACTTGTTTGCTCTGTCGGGGGAAGAATATCTGTCGGAGATGAAGTTATAGATTTCTAAAATCCAGCAAAAAGTGTCTTTGTTTTGAGCGGGATTGGGATACAAAGGGAGTCACTGTTGATTTGGAGACGACGATGGTCAAAAAAGAGATTGTTTGACGAGGTGAACCGATTTAAATGTAACTACAAGCAACTGCTGAGATTCATTATACTTGGAGATAGCTTGGAATAAAAAGTTTGAATGATTGTGAAGAATGATGTCGTACGTCTGTCGTTTGATAAATGCCGTAATTTGATGGCACTTGTCGTCGCCCATTACCTTCAGAGGATGTGTTGGGAGAGCAAACGACGGCACAATTTTATGACTGTTTCGTGTCCCAGAGGGACAAACAATGTTGAACAAACCTGCCTCGTCTGTGCACTTCCACGGTCATCAAATCAAGTCCACGGCGCTACTTTGTGACTTGTCGCTGTCATTTTCTCTCCCCGAGTTATATTTACGGCTTTGTCTCATCTCTCCATGCTCTGGCTGACTTTTGTTTTTACATTCCCGGATCATGTCCACATTTACCAAAGATTTTTTTTCTCCCTTGGAGTTTGTGTATTTTTTTCCCCCCCTATCTGAATATGACTGTAGTTCACAGGAGTTGTTTAGCTCCAGGTATTTTGTATAGGGTCTTGTATACGTATACTGTAGGTTCGTTATGAGGCGGTGTGACAATGTGGTGAAAAGGTGCTCCTCTAGGAAAAACCAGACATTGTCTCACAACATAACTTTGACTTTCTTCGTGTAAATATTGTCGAGAGCGCTGAGTGATGACTGCTTCAATGGCGAAAAGCTATGAAAGTTGTCATCTTTTATTTCCTGTATGTACACTGCACAGCTAGGGACTGTACCTACAAATTACACTGTACTTTACGGGAGAAGAAATCCAATGCTATTACCATACTTACTCTCTGTACTTGTGCTACTATGGTCACTGAGGCTGTACATAACATACTCAAAAACAATCCCCTCAGCAAAGTTATCCAATGTCTCATCAGGTTTCTTATTGCTCACGTAAGAATTTGTGTAGTTTTTATCATGCGTTCGCAGGATGGGTTGGTCTTAAACAATTTATTGTATCTGAAAATCATTTTGTTGGGCACTATCGTCTCCAAAGAGGGAATAAATAACACATGTAATTACGTCCAAATGTCCTGCCTCTGAGCAAAATCACAAGGATCAGCGAAATTAAATAAAAAGTTGCTTGCTACATTACAGAAAAATACTTTCCATGTTGACGACAGTCTAACTGCTGGAATTTGTATTTAATTTTTACTCCAGTGCATTACAATATCCATTCGCGGTTTGTTCTTTTGACGTGTCATACGTTCAATGTCAGGGTATACAGCACATGACAATATTTGACAATTATCCTGGTCATCGGTGTAAGTTTAACTGTTGTTAAAATCCGAAATTGGGAGTTCCTCCAGCTTTTTGCTATCCTTATATTCTTATTTGAGTAACAAAATTGACACAAAAAAGGAAAACAAAACTTCAAATTCCATAATAGATTATTTCCTTCACCCCACACCATACCCTTAAATGGAACAAAATAAAAGCAGTTTTATTGATTATTAAGGACATTCTTCAAATGCAGTATTCTAAGTTCATAGTAAGGCCTAAATTGATTCTGTACACTTAAAAGCTACATCTATAATTATATACACTCTGTCCCTGCCTATAATTTATACACACTAATAATTTTCCTCATCAGTCCTTTTGAATTCCGCAATTTTTTAATTTTGATAAATAGGTCCCACAACACATACAAATACTACAAGCCCTGCCAATGCAATTACTAGATCCGATGTAAGCTCCGTATAAAATACGTACCTAAGCAAATCTTACGTTACTCCTAGCCCATCCCATATTTACGCCATACATAATTCCCAGGAAGTCCCAACTTCAGCTCAAAATTTGAACATAAATATATTACTTATGGAAATATAAAAAAAACCAGTGAAGCTAGTATATTGTAAAAATTCCCTTTTTAAGCACACCGGACCTCAAATGCTGCTGCAATTGAAAATGTAAGAAAAAGTAAAAATTTAGTATTGTACTGCTTCTCCACAGTCATTACGTAAAAGGAAGCCTTATCATGAGTAAAGTACTTATCCCTCCCTTATGTATATACAATTCCTTCCATCCTCATCTATTCCTTGCATGTAGGCACATTTCATGTGCAGCACAAATGAGTAAAGTCCGGTTTTGAGAAGCGAAAAACTCGATTTTAGGACGGGGACAGAAATGCACCAGTACTGAGTGAGAACAGAGCTCAGACGTAAATTACATATAGGTGCATATAAGAAGCCCTTTTTCTTTAATCCTTCTTTGGATGTTGCTCCTTTTTTTAAAAAAAATCACGAGGAGCATAGGGAAAGGACGAGAGAATTGTGTGTGTGTGTCTGTCTGTGTGTGTACGTATGGGAGAGCTCTGCATTTAATATTAGGAAAAAGGAAAGAGTCAAAGGAGCCAGTGCTCAGTTAACTGAATGCACTTGAGCCGTTCACACACACATAAGACCATTGGCACGTCCGATAGCTCTCCTTCCACATCTCTTATCGCCCTCAACTCAACCTTCCCTCAAAACGGACAGATTACTTTATCTGCACTGGACTTTGAAGAAATCCTCAAGATTTCATCACTTTCCGTCATCTCTGCAGAATGTAAAGTTTATTTTTTTCCCCCCTAAAGTTTCATTCCTTCAAACCCAACTCACTCCTCCAGTTCTGCATTGATAAGTTGATTTTGTTACTTCATCATCTCAAGTGAATAACATTTCATCATAACTGTCATAATAAAAGTTAAACTACATAAAGTGAAATATTTTTCACTGGAATGAGAACTCGTGCTTTTATTATTCCAACGATCATCAAAGAATTAATTATTAATATCCTCGTCAATACTTCGCCTGAATTCTCTGGACTTGAGTGACTAGAGACATTATTAATATCACTATTCCCCTAAAAATACAGTTTTTAAAAGGAGCGTCAGCCTAAATACAGGGATCGTCAGGGCGCTATTTTTAAATGCCATGCTGTGAAGGACACTTTTAATATTTCCGTTTCAAAACCTTACATATTTATTTTTAATATAGTTACATATGTAATTACTTCCAATTTTTGCAGACAGCGCATTTTTTTCAAGTAAATCAGTAGGAGCTGTTTGTAAATATAAAACTTTTGATTGGTTATTATTGTCCATTGATAATAATATTATTATTGTTGTATGAGTTGAGACTATAAAGAATTTTGTGCTGTGTTTTTGCCCTGTATTGCCAAATGCGAATGAAATGTGTGACTACTCTCACTTTTGATCGTGTTATATTCCATTCTGACTAATTTGATTTATTTCTGAGAATCTCAGAGAGAGATAAGCTGTTAAAGATAAAAGTGATAATCATTTCTGTGAAATCCTGTACGGGTTGGGGGTAATAATATCCGTGACAGTAATAATTAAATTGCATTTGAGGGAGTGACTATTTAGTAGTGTTTGTGAAGAACTTCAAAATGGTGTTAATAATTGGGGGAGTAAAAATTGAAGAAGTGCCTCATGACTCCAGGTCTCTGTATCACATGGCACCACATCTTAAGGATCAGGGTAAGTATTTTTGAGGATATTCCATTATTGGATGTAAATGCGAAGTTAACTTCATGGGAGGGACAATTATTGTTGGTTGTGGGAATTAAATTGACATGGGGATGGAAGTGTGGAAGTATTTTTGTTGTTGTGAAGAGAGCTATATTTCTTGGTTAATGAATTTATAACGGATGTAATTTGTGAGGTAGGGGATGGAAGGGAGTTTGTGTCAATGTCTTCAATTTAATGTATCATTTTGGAATTCTTAGGGTATTATTGTTCGGAGTAGTAATTTGTAACTTTTGGGTTAAATCCAGGTATTGAAGGCACTGGGCAAAGATGTGCAATGGGATTTGCCTCCACTGTTTCTTGTGTGGATTGAACCAATACCTTGTAGATTGTAAATTTGGATAAAAAAGACACTTTTGGAGATAATGTTTCCTTACCATATTTTTTTAAATATATTTTACATTTCCACTTGTCACGCATGTCATCAAAAGTCTATGTCATCAAATGTCACATGTCAAAGTCAAAGGATATCTTCAGATTTTTCCGGTATTGAACTGACACTGAATTCCAACTATTGTATTCAAATCCTAGTGTTTTGTACGCATTTTGTCTCATTGACAACGTTTTTTCCTGCAAAAATTGTAGATCAAATTTATGCTTATATTTTCGAGGGCTGCCCAACATGCGTTTTACTTGTATGGTTTATTGGAATTCTTTTTAGTTCTTTTATTGTTCTCGTTAGTCTTTTTAAGGAGGTAGGGAAATATTTTTGTTTTGTTGATGGTTGTTGTGTAGTGCGGATTGGAATCAGACTCATTTATTTGATACAATGTCAGTTCATTCTGTCAGTCCAATGGCAAAAATAACTTAAGTTGTAGGTTAGGTGGACATAGCTGGTGGAGTATAATTGCGCGACAGAAGTTCGTGGAGAGCTAGGGTGAGATGACTCACATTAAGTTAGTGACGTTTAAACTTCTGTAACTCCGTCTTAATTGATGGATGTTTTTAGTTTGCTAGGTCAGGGAACACTGATTTTACTCGAGCATGCTTTAGAACGTGTAGTTATGCGAGTGGCGGAACATGGTTTCCGAATGACTTATTTTACTTTGTTGCTCCTCTTTGAGCTTGGCTTATTGTTAGTTGCGCAAACTTGACTGGTAATTATAGTTCAGATGGATTCGTCTTTTTGGTCCCGATCCGTAGCGAGAAAACCAGGACAGTAAATCCTCTCAACAGTATAAACTGCGATTGTCAGGATTGGGTTTAAAAAAATCAGAGCTGTTGGGAAATTAAATCTTCCAAAATCTTGATGAAAGTAGATTTACGTAGGTTATAACTGGACTTTTATTGCTAGTTTGTGTTTTTAACGCAGGATATATGTATCGAGATTTCCATTCTACATATGCCTGTACTTACAGGTATAAGATTAGAATCTATGTATGTTCTACTCTACTTGTACGTAGATATGATGGGGGCAATGATGAAAAAGGATTTAGAAAATGGGACTTGACTGGAAATTTGGTTCCGTAAACTTTTAATTTCTTATAGAGATGCTTATTGCTAACAAAATTAACTGAGCACACAGTCAGATGTATTAGAAATTCCAACACAAATAGAAGTGAATATACCAGCTACATAATATCTTCCATTCTACCCATTGTTTTAAGCATATTCAAAAATTCAAACGACGTAATTGCTGGAAGACTCTGCTTGAACATTTAAAGGAAACAATGCGGAAAAATGTCAAGTTTCACAATCGAACATGTGTAGGTAAAGAGGGACAGGAACGAAAAAAAGGTGGGAAAAAAGTACGAGGGAAGATTACAACAATTGCAAATACAAAACTGTAATAAGTTACTGTGGGAAGGTCATGTTAATGATCCCACAGCAATACTTGAGCTTGAATGAAAACAATCAGCCGGAGAGTTAGTGGGAAGTGGGAAAGCATAGTAATGTTAGAATCTATAACCCGACTGGGTTGTGTTGTGAGTGTAACTAATGTAAGTAGCTTGTCCTAAAACAGTTTTTGCAGGATACAGAAAAACATATAACGGACGGAACTGCTTGTGAGTTTGTATATGGGATAAATATTTAGGTTTCTTCTGTAAGCAATTGTAAGTCCATAGGCTTCATTAAAAATGTATTTACGGAAGGTTACATAGATACAACTATTTTCGCAACCCTTGGCATGAAAAGAAACAATTTCTGTGACACGTATGTACGTATTTGGGATTGTGTTGCATTGAAGCATTCATGCGCTTTTAAAAATTATTGATGACAAGGTAGACAAATGGAGGAAACCATGTAACATTCGACGATGACTTGGAATATAAACTTAACCCGAATCCAGTGAGGATCGTCACAGTTTTGGCGACAATAAAATGTCCTAAATGTTATGCTCAACATTTCTATCCTTTTTGCAGGTGCCCAGTTCGCAAATTTGATACCTAAGGTAATAGGTCCCATAGAACTTTTGTATATAGCGCAGAGGGAGTTCGCGGTCTGTGCTCCCCATGACAGTAAGACAATTTTTCTTTCGCTTTTGAGACTAAAGATATCAGTATTACTTTATATAGACTTACGCGAGATTTGCGAACTTGTCTTATAGTTGGTATCTTTATGAGAGTACTGCTAATTTATGAGTAAACATATTTCCTTACATGAATTTTTTATTTCTAGAAAACATCAGTATCCTTGGCACGGATGACTGCACCACTTGCATGGCAATCATTTTGCGACACTCTTGTAAGTTCTTCTTTCATCCTGTTCAAAAGTGCGTTTCAATGAATGTGCTAGTACATATGTATTTGAGTTATTACTCGGCTGGACCGAAAGAATAAGTTTTTCAGGTTATGGTATGGAAATTGTAAATGCGTCTTTTAAAATGTAGGAGTTGTTTTAATTTCAGGATGAAAGTAGATTGTTTCTAACGAGTTCATTAAGGAATGTTTCAATTGATTTGTAGCAATATGTTAACTTCAAGAGTACGAATTTATTTTGAGCTGCTTTATATTTTATGTTGTGCTGGATGCTGGACAGTAATACTTATATTATTTATTTTGCTTACTTACATATTATTAATTATGTATCAATGTCAGGTAATTATTTAACTTTTTCACTGACTGTGAGAAGTTCAAGGTTGAGTTTGTATAAACATTTGTATTCTGATTTTCAACATTCTTCCTGCATTACAGTATGTTGTTTCGGATTCAACTACTAATAATCTTCATGATAAAGATAGTCAAAAAGTTAGATATATAAGTATGTAGTTGTAACAAGACGAAAACAGAAAATTATTCTTTTGGTACTTATAGAGCTGGGCCAAATTGTCCATACCAGTTTTGTAAGTATTCAGGAAAGCTCCTGGATTTGTAACTAAACCCTTGACAATTATCATGTAATTATGGCAATTTCCTTGTAGAGAAAATAGTGCGAGATTCCTCCTATGCTGCTTAGGAATTTTTAAAATGATAATTCTTGAATATAGACACTTGTAGCTGTACAAATGCTCATTTCAAGATCAGATTCTTATAGCCATGATATGATTATTTTATTTCAGCTTCAGGTGCGATCGCCCTGGGTCATTTTGAGTCAGTTTGTGTCGATGGAATCCAAGCAATGATCAACAGGTATGCAGTATTTTTTAAATCCTTTGGCTGTTTTCCTAGATTAGATAACAATTTCATGGGAGGGCTGTACAAAGAATTTTTACTAAAGTTAAGAGTTTAAAAAGTTGATGCGCAACATGTAATTGCTTTGACATGATGATATATGCGTGGGATAAATTGGTGCTAATTTTTTGAACATTGAAGCTAGAATTTAGATTGATTATTCAGAACATGAAAATACGAACTGAAAAGACAAATAGTTAAAAATAGCAAGTATGTGGACTTTGTTAGTACTGTACATATGTACATATTTCTGCGTATGTATACACGAACAACGAACTAAAAGTAGCAGATTTGTATTTTCAAGAAGAGATGCGATAGTTTTGATTTAGTAGTTTACTTGACACTCCCTGGTTGTAACTTTCCATGACATTCTAATTTGCAGCATTAAGAAGTTCTTAGTTTAGTCGCAACTCTATATTCTCAATAAATGTGAAAAGGCTAAAACTACAAAACTTGAGTAGACTAAAATATATGTGTAACGCAAGGTTTACATAGCCTTGCATGAAAACTTACACGAGTTTAGATATATATCTTGTGCTGAGTTAGTTTAATCGTGATAATTATTGTTGTTCGCAGACTGCAAGATATGAGCATGGGCTATTTTGATTCAGGACCCATACAGATGCATATTGTGGGTTCGTTTAGTGATACTCGAGGTTATAGTGAAGAGCTTATTCATGCCGTTCTTAGTAAGTATACTTTGTTAATTATCCCTAACATAAATGTTTATAAAGCGTTTCAAATGTTTTTCTAATATCTAGTTGTTTTGGTATGGCGGATGCCGCTTAGTGTATTAAAATACTTGACCATTTATAATTCCTCAGATTACGCACATAAACATCCGATGGAGTTGGAGTTATCGACTGCATGTGTGGGTGAATTAAATACAATCATTCGTGGGGACATTCCTTGGCCTATTCTCTTTGGTGTTGGTAAGTAAAAATCTTTGACATTTAACTTTTTGAAATGACATGTAAATTAAGTTGTGCGTGGTAATGTATTAAGTATACTTTTGTTTACAAATGTGTTATTTGATGGTCAGCCATTAAAATATTTGTGTTTGTATGTGTACAAAAACGTTTTACATTTACAGGCGTAAATGTGCAAACGGGTGAAATTTTCCCAGCAACCTTTCCGGATAAAGGACCTGATATCCCACTGAGGAACGCTAGACTCTTCACCGGAACCCATTGTGTAAGTATGCTTATAAGTAATTATAAACTTTATATAAACAAAATAATCATAAACATTATATTCAAGTTAACGGAAAATTCGTAATTGTCATTATGGTTATTTATTTCGAGAGACATTTATTTAATTTTCAGTTGATGGAAATTTACAATAGTACGATAGGGGTCCTGCGCATCGGCCCTTTTCATTACGAGCCTCTTCGTTGTGCCAACATTATGCTTCAAGAATCGGATGAGTTTATTATAAATCATCTGTCATCTTCCCCTGAAGTTGAACCACCACATGTAGTCAATGAGGTTTGAACACTATTCATTTCAAGGAATGTTTGTGCTTTGTTCGTATTTAATGCGGAGTATTTGGAATTCAAAAACTTAACACTGGATTAATTTCTAAAATCCTAATGGTTGTTTAATGGTTTTAAAAACCAGTTATATATTGGATTATACGTGACTAAATTTTAATAAGCATGCCAGTATCCAATTACGCTCAATACTCAGATACAAACCAACGACTTGCATACCCAATATTCTGTAATTTTCTGTTTTTTCTACAGATAAAAAATGCTCTACGACACATTCAAGAGCATCCATTCCCAGAAGTGACGATTTTCCGTGAAAACAAGCCACGGTATTATCGGAAGGATGAGAATGGCCACTGGAACTTCGTCCTTTTAGATTTTAGATTTGATCAACTCACGTAAAGCAGTCAAGAGAAATACGAAAAGTAGATTAAAAACCTTAGCGAATATCCCAGTTTTGCGTAATAATGAAAAGTAAACGTGAGATATAAGACGGCAGGCAGTCAATTTGCGCCAAATTTATAAATCTACGTAAATAGCTTAAAACTTAAACAAAAAAACCTCTCCAGGTTGTTGTTTGATTTAGAATCTTTATTATGTATTACAATTGCATGCCGAATGTTTAACAAATTAATCCTGATCCCTCATGTAGTCTATATATAATTACTGGAATCAAGTGATATTTAATGACAACTACAATCAACTATATACAAAATTACTTCAACCTAATGTAGCATTTTGAAGGAATTAGAATTTTATGCTTCCAGGGAACTAACTCTGTGGTTATAATCTAAAATACAGGAAGTAAAACAATATAGGTAACTTCTGTCTACACTAGTATGTGCGTGAGCGCACAATTTCATTTCTGTAAAATACTTGCCATAATTTTACCTCCAAATCTATCCTACACAAGAATCGATGCATAAGTAATTATATATTTTAAAATGCTTTAGCCAAAGACTAAATAAATTATAATGTACATGGTATTCTTAGTTCTACCTGAATATTCGAACTTTTTTCGTTCAGGATTTCTAATTAGTCCGACGGAAAGTATTCACAAATTCAAGATTTTCATATTATATTACTTTTATATGTTTTACGGATTAATGCAAATTTTTTGCCTTTTAAATTATTCGATTTTTCCCCTAGTATATTTTATGATCTACAAGCTACTTGAGTACTATGCCATAAGTTATGTGTAGTTAACAGAATACACTTGCAATGTTTCCTCTTGGCTAATGTTACAGTTTGTAACTACTACTCCTTAATACTGTAAGTGTCCATTGCTTCACATTGTGATAAATTAGCAACCGCAAAATGCCTGCATACACTATGACTTTTGTAGATGAATATAGGAACTGTTACTATTACTATGGCTAATAAATAACGGAGAATTTCTATGAAAATATGTATTATTCCATGCGTGTCCAATCAAAATTACGCAAATTCCCAGTCAGACCAACTTTAAAGCCTTGATGTAACCATTTGCATTTTAAATTTGATACGTGTTGCAGACTAGAGGGATGTCATGACAAGGTGTTTCTAATTTGACTTTCCAAAACCCGAAAAGATTGCAAAGTATTTTTACCTTGCAAGTGCAGCGAAAAGTCTCATGTGCGGACTGTTCAACCATCAAAACGCCGGGAGTGCACTACACTTTGTGACGCTACGGAAACTGGTGTAAAAACATGAACACAAAACGATAACGTTGACAACCGTTACATCATAAAGGATGACAGTATCAACTCAAACAAACTACCTCAAAGCATTAGTGTTAAAGAATCCTAGAGAGTTACAGACGACCCGTGGCACTGAATTTAAAGTTGTTGTTGAACTAAAAAGGAGTCTGTTAACACTAGTACTTACACTGTAAGCATATAATGACCGTAGCGATTTGCCGTCAAAATTCTAATAAGTCATTCACTGGCACCAGAACCTGGCATGATGTTGGCTGACTGAGAAGCCAAGTTGGAGATACGCAAGCGTTTTTAAAACAAAAAATAAGTACATACCAAAAGACGTTTCCTTACGTGCCAAATTGTTACGAAGGTGAAGTGAACTTTCTTATTACAATATTGCAGATGTTTTTTCTTAGAATTTACTTATATTTGCATCTTACCAGTTCTAAGGATTCATACTTTTCCCTTTACTTTAGCAGCACTTCAAAAGTAAACGTATTTGATTTTTAGTTGATCTTATGTCTGAGTAACTATGATCTTTTTCCTGTTATTATCAATATTAACGCCTGTAAAATTGTTCCACTTTTGAAGCATAACAGTTTCTCAATATGCTCCTAACAATAAGCCTCGTGGGGCCCATATTTCTACATTCGTATACATACATTTTGCGACACGGGCGATTCAAAAAACACAAATGCTAAACAAATACATAGCCCTTGACTTTGATTAACATCCATGAGCTGGTGCCTAGCACAAGTCAATTTTTAACCTACTATCAATGCATTTTCATATTGAACGCTAGCTCATTCCCGTAAAACATTACGACTTTTAAGAGGTTTCCAGTGAAGGCTTCTTAACTTTGGTTCAATTCAATTATTCAATCAAAGCATATCACAGAATAAATAATAATGCTCTCCACATGTAAGTATGGATGTACATACCTCTACTTCGTACCTTACCAATGTAAAATCCTCTGTAAACATAACCATCCTCCTTCTAGCAGCTAAATATTGCAAGTTTTAATTGAAAAAAATATTTCCTTCTGTGACCATGAACAAGAGGTTTCGTCTATTTACTTTTTCTTTTTCTACTCCCAGTCTCACAGTAAGACTGTGAGTACAAAACGACTCACAGAAGAACTGTCTTCAAACCTGAAGCTGACAACTAACAAGGGGAGTATCCGGATCTTCCCCATACAATTCAACATTCAAATACATACCATTGTGACGCACGTTTACAATATTATTAACATCAAGGCAATTACTTTAACTCTATTATCGCACTGATCACAGGCATTGTCAGCATTCACCACAAACTCGAAAATAAACCCCAAAAAACCTCTTTGAGGTTTATTACACGCTCTGTTACTAATTATTACTATCTGTTACTCTTACATCCACCATAACCTCCCCTTGAAAAATCTTCTTTTTGATGAGCCCCTGACAGCAAAACAAATTAACATCCTCACCTACAATAATAATTATCAAGTTGAACTTGTGAGTGCGATTTCCCAAGTCAATATAGCACTAACAATAAGTCAGTGTCTACCTTCCTCATATTATTATGTCACTCTCAATTAAAAACAAGTTCCTTATTTCTACATCGAATGTAAATGTCTATATCTACTTCTAATTAGCTATAATTACATAAATAGTTCCTACGCCGTCTCGGCTTTCCTACATGCCCTGTCCACTATTATCCAACCCAAGAATTTGTATGCATTTTGTATTTGTATCCATAGATTTCAATCCTTTCAGCTTCATTCATTCATTCCTACATAGCTTTTGCTATAGGCACACATACAAGTGTTCATAAATGTAATTACATATAATTGCATATACACAGTCACAGGAGGATTAACATATCCCTTGGAAATTCTTGAGGGGAATCATTATTATAAACAATAAACAAATGGGACAATCATTTGGAGTATATATGCAGATACATAATTACATATGTACATACACATAAACAATTACGCATGAAAAGTCCACTTTCTCTCCCAACTGCGAGGGACACCTTTACAATGGGGTTTCCTCTATAGGAGTAAAAAATATTCCAATAAATTCCGGTTTCGAAGTAATTTTGCTACTTATAACTTATGGGAAGACATGGGATTATTGAGCCATTGGAGGAGCTATGGTTTGGAGGGGTGCTGTTATAAGGCATCCGTACTGTAAATCTACGCTAATCCCATGCAATGCCTTTTAATACAATTGGATGCTGAGTGGCACAGTGGACTTGGCACCACTGAACTGTTGACTATGATCGCTGCTCACAGTGCCTTGGGAAGTGGGACTGTTTCAGTGTTATCTTATTCTGTCGTATAGGATTTTGCTATCTGTCTCTTCTCTCCTATATGATTCATTTGAATTGAATTCTATCACTAATTTCTTGACATTCTCAATTTCGGGGTGTAGCAAAAAGGATGCTCGTCACAAGAGCTCTCTCCCGTGATAACAAGTCCAGCTTTTAATTTACTCCGTATTTATTATTATATTAAATTAAATTAGTAGGTCCTCCTATTTTTCGTTAGAGACAGTAATAATAATTTATTATTATTCGTGTAAAAAAAAACTACTCGTGTACAAATTTCAACTGCTGCAGGCCTAAAGTTTTTTAGTGTGTGTGGAAAGTGTAAAGGAGGAAATTCCTTTAAAATGACTAACATTGCCGGGCTTTTTAATAGCGCCAAGGAATACACTGAGCCGGTTCTTGGGGAAGTTGTTGAAGGTAAAAAAAATTTTTAGATTTATGTTTTTTTAATGTTTTTGTTAAAATTGTATTTTATTGTTAGGCAATAATTATGTAATTTTTAAGTGGAGTAAATGGAGCGGGAAATTGAATGGAATGAATTAGTGTGTTTTGGTTATTCAAAAAGGAGGGTGACGCCTGCTCCTTGGAGATGATTGCATGGGATTATTTTACATTTTGAAGCTATGTGGTGATAGGTTGTTATTTTGAGGGTTATCTTTTGCATTTTTTGGAATGATTTCCAGGATCTATTCCCAGCTGGCTGGAAGGTACGGTGATTCGAGTGGGACCTGGGATTTTTGATTTAGAGGGAGGATTCACGGTCAATTTTTATCAGGATGGGTTCGCTGTCGTTGCTAAAATTGACATTCGGGATGGGAAGGTAAGCGGTGGGATATGATATTTTTGGAGGGATTGGATTTTTTCTAAGAGATGAATGAACATTGAGGGGAAGTGTTTGGGAGAGTTTTTGAAATTTTTTGAAGGAATGGATTTTTATGGATGAATGAATGAATTGTGTGAGTTTTGGTTTTGGGAGGAGCTGGGCCGGTTGAGTGCTCAGACTGTCGGGATATATGTGGATGGTTGTTGTGGTTTTTATTATGTAAGGGTTTGTGAATATGTTATTTAATAGGCTACATTCACCCAAAGATTCCTGGAGTCTGATGCGTACAAGAGGGCAAAGGTGAACAAGCGGCCAGTTTATGCAGAATTTGGAACACGAGCCTATCCAGACATGTCTAAAAATTTTTTTAAACGAATGTTTACAACCCTGGTGAGCATTAGAAGATAAGGCATGCTGATATAACTATCTTGGAGATGTAGTTGAGGGTTATTGTGGAATTGAGTTGGACGAGAGATTGAACTGATTGTGTGGAGTTGTTTGGAACAGGTGCCCACAGACCTGACGGATAACAACGTTGGCAACGTGTACCTACTTGAAAATGAAGTTATTGTATCCTCGGAAACATGTTTTGTTCACTCCATTGACCCTGCTACGATTATTCAGAAAGAGAAAGTATGTGCCCGGTAATTAACGTTGTAGGTCAGTATTACCTAATATGACGTTCGTATGTGTTACCAATGAAATCATACATTTGTGTAGATAGACTACTCAAAATTCATTCCTGGAGTGATGCTTCTCACGGCACACCCAGAGACGGATTCGGATGGAATCACGTGGAACATTGGTGCATCAGCGATGCCCACGTGCAAGTACCATGTTATCAAGATCCCGCCCACTGGCGACGCCAAGCAATGTAAATTTTGTGCTATCCAGATTCAACCAAGATTTGTATGTGGTCTGCTAATTTATGTTTTGTACAAAATGAAAATTGGTTATAATTTACCCTGGAAATTATTCTTTCAGCCCTCCGAGAAGCGAAAATAATTGCTACGATCGACTCCCACTCGTCGACACACTTAACCTACCATCACTCATTTGCGATCACTCAGAATTACGTTATTTTTATGGAACAACCACTGACTATGAGCATCTTAAAAATGGCACAGATGGGAGTCAAAGGGAATTCTGTGAAAAACTCATTCGAATGGCACCCTGACCAAAAAGTATATAAACAAGTTAGATTCACGTATACATGTATAAATAGCGTTTGCAAGGACACTACCATAAGGAATAGTTATATTAAAATAATTACTACATACGGTTTTTATAATTGAAATGTGGTTTTGTACTTACCACAGAATCGTATTTACATAATTGAAAAAGCCACCGGAAACGTATTGAAGACGCAGTATGTAACAAACATAGCTTATTTCGTTCTTCATTATGTCAACGCTTTTGAAGAAAACGACCAGGTAGTTTCCACCGTGAAATTGTGACTCCCTCTTTGTGTGTGTAAATTATTTATGTTATACCCTTTACTTACTAGACTTATTACAATTTTTATAGGTTGTTATTGACATGCTGACTTATCCGTCTGCGAAAGTTTTGGACAAGGTCGAATTGAAGAAGCTTCGGAACAATGAGTACGACGGAGACGAACCTTCTCAAGTTAATAGATTTGTTCTTCCTGTCATCTGGGACGTGAAGGTAATATGAAAGTACAAGTTAATGCGGAAATGATTTCTTCGGAAGTAAAAATTGATATGGGACAGTAACTTGTAACGGTTAAACTTACAGCACGTCGGGGAAAACATGAATTTAGTCAATTCGAATTCACCTTATACTTCCTTGGCTTTGACGGTTCGTAAAGCCGACAAAATAATTTGTACACCACAGCCAATTGCTGACCCTGGCGTTGAACTCCCTGTTGTAAATCCAAGAAACGTAGGAATGCCCTACCGATACTTTTTTGGCTCAGGAATCTATATTCCACACGGAATCTACAGAAATGCTGTAAAGCCATAAGCACAAATTAGAAACTTTAATTCCTACATTTATTACCAAATTCTAAAATTTGATATATGAGAAATTTGCAGATTTGTAAAATGGACACAATTACAATGGATGTAAAAGTTCTTCAAACGGGTGACGCGAACGAATTTTTTGGAGAGGTTTACGTAATTCCAAAAGGTGGACCTGACTCAGAAGAAGATGATGTTGTGGTGCTCTCTTGCGTCGCTACTTCCGACCCCGCCAAGCCTGATTACGTTCTTCTGTTGGATGGTACTACAATGGACACCATTGCAAAGATTAATTTTGAGTCTGCCAAATTTTCTCAAACTCTTCATGGATGTTTCCTGAAAAGGTGATCTCTGATATGCTCAAAGATGTCCATAATAATTCCTAATAACGGCAGGCAAAAAGCTATTTTTCTTGATTTCTAATTATGTTTTTGTTCCGTTAATTTCCTGATTTCAATTATTGGACTTTTAGTTTTTTACATACAAGATTTTAAAACCACAATGGTTCTTGTTGCTAAATCATATAATGATTTAAATAAAGAATAAAGATGAATGCATGCTAAATGATTTTCATTCATAGATGTTATTATGGAGTAAATATTTTATGTTTTAAAATGATACTTATAAAATGATGACTCACGTTTATTGCAAATTACACTGTCGTGGAAGGTGTAGTAATATTACAACCACTTTAAATGAGATCTGCTGGCTCATTATGATGTGCTAGGTTAAATGTTAGATTTGTAAAACAAGAAATACAAACGCGCATTCGAAAAATGGTGAGGAATAATTTGGGTGTGGTGCAGACACATAATCACAAGGAGCTAGATATAATTTAAATTAATTCAGGAATCCTTCTGGGAAGTAATAATTTTCTAGAGCAAACCAATTCTGTATGCGATCGGAGAATTTTTGCATCCAGTCAATATTCACGTCCACACGCTCTAAACTTGCTTGAAAAGACTTAGCTAGGACTGATCGGAGCACTGGAGATACAGCACCTTTCTCAAAATCCGCACCAATCGTATTGATGAAGCTTGCGAACTAAAAATCAAAACAAAGTTATACTTCATTTTGATCACGGCACTGACAGTAAACAAATACACTACTTTTAGACACCCAATACAATAACAAACATGAAAATATTTTAAAACTCACGTCCTCGCGTTCGTTTGGTGTGTTCCAGTAGTTGCTGAGTAGAGACACTACCTCTCCAAAAGAAGTGGTAACACCCAGTTTTTTCCTGAAATAGTAAGTAATTGATTTACATCTCTTACACTTCACCCTACAAATCAATCTGTGATCTCCAGCGCAGAACACTAATAGAAGTGTATATAAAAAATCCAATTTACGATTTTGAAGCCTCATCGAAGAAATCCCGAATGAATTTCCATGAAATTAATCGCCCAGCGTCGCTTGTCTTGATGGCTCCCTTCAGTAGTGTCTTCAACAATTTCTCTTCAGTGATCAATACATTTGGCTCCGTTCCGTTCAACAGATTTTGGCCCATTATTGTCAGTTCACTGCAACAATAATAAATCAATCTATGAAGATATCTGAATCTTATTGCCTGATTTTTTTCGATAAACTTTTATAGCCATACGTTTGAATCGTATTCAAGTTCCGAGCGCATCCCAAACCTTCAATGAGGAGATACTTTTCTTCCATATCTTTCTCGTTCTTGTAACGACTCATGAGAAATTCCGTCAGATCGGTATCATTTCCACTAGCGATAGCGCAATAAATAGTTGATTTCATTGCTTGAGGAATTCTAAACGTAGAAAATATAATACAACCATTAACACCTATAGTTTTGAGTTAGCGCAAATAAAAGTTTAACTTAGTGCAAATTAAAAAATATCTCACGGGTTATTGTCTGGAGTTTTCATCCACTTTTTGATCAAATTTGTTGCGTAAGAAATACATCTTGGTAGTTTGAAGTAGCAACCCCAAGTCATTAAGAAATGTCTTCTAAGCGCAATGGCTCCTTTCGCTTCTTCTTGCTTCTCAGGAGAGAGTTCTGAATCAATGATGTCGAAAGCACTTTCCAGTTTCATATTCAGCCATGACTGGAAAACGTTGTTGAGAATAAATACATTGGCATTTTAATTTGAGAAGTGTAAAGGAGTACCAATATTAATTTTTTTTAAA
The DNA here is from genome assembly GCA_947179485.1 of Allacma fusca. Taxonomy (NCBI): domain Eukaryota; kingdom Metazoa; phylum Arthropoda; class Collembola; order Symphypleona; family Sminthuridae; genus Allacma; species Allacma fusca. Next base: position 42,619,956 of record OX359248.1, on the reverse strand, counting down.
TGAACGAAAATACGATAACTCTCGAAATAACAGAACCCCTTCTCAGAGAAGAACCAATATTTATGTTTACTGGGGTGGGGGGGGGGGTGTTGGGGGTTCTAACAGAGAGATTTTTTTGTCTTAAATTAACTGAATCATTAACAAAAAATACCGTGAGATGTGAATCATCAGTAGTGAGCATTTCACCAATGTATTTCAGATGGGTAAAGACGGTTTTCCAAACGGCGAAGTCCGTTTCCTTGCCCACATACGAGATCATGTTGAGAGCTGTCTCTACCGCAGTTTGGTCTAAATTACAAAAAAATTATATGTAACCCCCCATGACGATTATGTTATTCTTTCTAGAAAATCTAAAACCGAGCATGTGTAAAATAAATCATCCATATTTGTCGGATCAAATTAATTACGGCAATGATGCTTACTCTTGTAGGAGACGCTGAAGTAATCATCAATGAGTCTGCAACGTGCAGACACCGGGATGGCCGTATGGTTGAGGTACAGTTGACGCTGAATTGATTCCGTCAGGTTGCTGTCGTACACAACTCGGTAGAATCCTAATGAGCATAATATTAAATAATATAAAAATCAGTAATAATCTTCTTCTGTCCAAGTTCCGTAGCCTTTGATTATTCCAAAAAAAATTACGAACCTGTAGAATCAGCATTGACTAGAATCCACTCTTCCTCCCCACGACTCACTTCCACGGAGACTTGTTTCTCATCAGGAGCGATCCATAAATCCGGGAAAGTGTTCTCAAAGTCAGGGTCTTTTTCTAATGTGAACTTAATGGGGACCCACCATGTTGCCTTGTCATTTGTGCCATCTGGATCGTACTTTTCCTACATTAAAAGTTTTTCGTTAGTGATTCTCCACATGAAATTGACAGTACCACTGAAGTCTTAGGATCATTGTGTTCATTATATGCTGTTTAAAAAGTTTATGAAAAAAATGCAAAATGTTCATATTTTATGAAAATTATTCATGGAACCTGTTCAAAAGAAATCCTTTTCTCTCCGAGAATTTGAGCCACTCGGATGAGTGGATAGCCAGATTGGAGAGTCCAGGTGTCCATAATATTCTTCATAGTTGCATTTTCAGGAATAGCTCCAGCTCTGATGGCTTCGGAATTCAATACTTCGAAAAACTGGTCTTGATGGATAGCTTGGAAGTTGCTAATAAAAAAATAATGGTGAGTTATCAAGACGAAAACAAGATGTAACATTTAAAAAAATTTTTTTTTAAAAATGCTTTCGAAGATATCTTACTATGTCTTAACATAATTCTGGAGCGCTGCCTTCAGGAAAGGTTCAGTGAGGAAATGCTCAATCATGCGAACAATGGAGGCTCCTTTATCGTACGCGATTTTGTCATAAATGGTAAAAATGTCCTGAGCCTTTTCAATGGACTGATGAAGGGGATGGGTCGTGATGGAATTTGCGTCTGCAACGAGGGCAGACTGGAAAACATCGCTAACGAAATTAGTCCAGGCATCAAATTCGGGGAATAATTTTGACACGGCCACGTACTGAAAGTATGTTGAGAGACCTTCGCTCAGCCAAACATCGGACCACCAATCAAAAGTGACTAGATTTCCGAACCTTCACGGACAAAAATTATAATGAGTAACACTTATAAGTAAACTACTCCGAAATATTTTTGTTCCTATCATATAATATTTCTATTAGATATAGTTTTTGTACACTCATTTTACCATTGATGGGAAAGTTCATGAGCAACTAAAGCCGTCGTACGCCTTCTTTGTTGCTCGGTGGATTTTCCTGGAAAGTAGAGCAGACTGGATTCCCTGGAGGAATTAAATTTTTGTTATTAAAATATTCTCGTTACTTAAAATTTTTATTTTGTTTATCGAACCCTTATCATTAGTCCCATGAGAAATAAGTGTCCTTACTGGTATATAATTAAACCCCAACTTTCCATCCCTGCGTATGAGATTTTTGGCATAGCCACAGAGTCCAATTTAGGAAGAGCAAAACTATAGTTCAAGTATTGCTCAAAGAAAGGAAGGATTTGTGCTGAAATATTTGTGGCATAAGCGGCTCCATTGTTTTCAACGTGGTGGGGATCCGCCCAAGTTTGGATAAGTCTTCCGGAGACCTGATTTTCAATCGTGTGATTTTCAAAGTTATGGATCAGGAAGGCGGCCAGATATGTTGACATAGGCTCGGATGTATCATAATGGTCTGAAAACCACCCATCTAGGCCAGGGCTATTTAAAATATTATGCAGGGTTATTTTTAAAAGTTCTGGATACATTTGCAAGCAAATAAAAGCCATATAAGCTCAACAGACATTTTGTCAATGGTTCTTAGTTTTTCCCACTGATGGGAATTACAAATATTTTGGAAAAGAAAGAAAGGAATTTGTGGGAAACTCACATTGGATTTGTTCCCAGTTGTTCCATATTACACAGCGTCGTGTAATTTTCAGTTCGGCCCACATTGATTGAGAACGTTGCTTTCAGTTGGGGCTCATCAAAGCAAGGGAAAGCGCGACGCGCCGACGTTGGGGCGAACAGCGTTGAGACTAGATGTCTGAAAGAATACACGTGTAATAATTATTGTATTATTTTTGCATGTAATTATATTAAAAGGTAATTTCATATGAAAGGAGAAACGTTGTTTTTTGACAAACGAATGCTCTAGTATTTTGCATAAGTAAATGCATACGACTAAGTATTTTAAAATTAAAAACTTTAAAGTTTTCTAGGAAAAAAATATTTTGGCAAATTAATACATACAATATTGAATTTTAAAATCAAATTATGAAACAAAACGTGCATAATATCCTGAGAGCATTTCGGAATTTTAGTTTCTAAATTTTAGTTTCTAAAATGTCCCTTACTTTTCTTGAGATGGATCAGCCGGGTCTTGGTACGTAGTCCTGTAGATACCATCCCGCCTATTCAGGTACACCGGGGCAATAAAGTCCAGGAAAATTTGGTAGGATTCGCCAGCTTTCAAAGGAGAAACCAAATCCAGGATGAGGAACTCATTCTGAATTTCAATGCTATGATTCCGCACTCTGGTGGACTCGCTGGTATTTAGATTCGTAATCTGTTGAAACAAACGTTCGGGGTTTGAGATTTCTTAAAAAATACGCATAAATAAAAAATTGCACAGAATACTTTACATAATAATTATTAGTAAAAACCATATTTGCTATTATCTTACGGTGGTGAGCTGCTCGTTAATAGTCAGGTTGTTAGAATGCAGAACAATTTTGTCCGTGTCTTGGAGACATTTGACTGAAATCCAGATCTTACTCGGTGAAGTGAACCTTTCATATCCTTCAATTTCATCCAGGACCGGTCGTGTGAGGAGTCTGTAGTTAATAGGAGCAAAGTGAGGAGGCAGTCTAAAAGTAACGTTGCTCTCAGCCCTCACAGACGCTACCTCCTCCTCATCATCGAAGCAGATTTGGGAAGGGTCAGATTTACAGAATGTATTCTCCGGAACATCACACTGGATCAATTCCGGCAAGAGGACAGAAATTAGAATCAAATGAGTGAGCCATCTAGTCTTCCAACTGCTGACAGGCATTTCCTTAAATGTATTCTGAACTATATCGTAATTTTAAGGAAACTAAAAAACTTTGTTAAGTTAACTAGACTAGTTAGACTACGAGGGAAAAATTTCAGAAAAAAAGTATAACAGTTAGAAAAGAATAGGAAACAGGAGACACCCTGAGGATGGTCAGCACGAGTCGAGCTGCTGTAGACCTCTGCAAAATTTGAGATGTTTGTTCGTATAAGTATAGGAAAGGTGAGTTTGTGGTGATTTGTATGTGTACAGGTGAACCCTTCAAGGTAACTTAGCCAAGATACTATATAATAATTGTGATAAGAACTCCGTGCAGATATTTTGCAGGACATATCTTTCCCTGTCCCAGGTGGAGGTATATAGCAGGTTGAGCTAATTGAGTTTCACATAACATATATATACACACTCACACACATTGATTAAGCATAACAAACAGACTACTATAAGTTGTTCGTCATCTAAATGCATGCCGAGGCTTGAGACACCTCAATACATGGGGGAAGGTGTCCAAGCCAAAAAATGTTCTGGTGGATGGGTAAATTGGCAAGCACATACGAAGCCTAGTATGTGTCTCCCATGTCCAATATAAACCATTTCCATTTCCTTACACTGCTTAATAGGACTCCATCAGTGCATATGATCTGACTCAAGCAACTTAGTAAAGGAGAGATCACAACGGAAAGCCAATCCAAGCACTCGGAATATGTAATACTAACAGGCAGAGCTTTTGTTTTTATTACCCCTCTCTCTATGGGCTAAAGAGACATGTGTAGGGATAAATACCTGTAATGCATGTAAATAAATAGTCCCCGTGCGAAAAAAACTTATTGGAAGTACACCAATGATTTTGAGGGAATGAGTCAAGCAAACCCTGCACAGTGTGACTTGGTAGTCATATTTATGTCAATGGAAGTAGATATGTCCATTCCCCTGTGGGTTTCAGAAGTAATTACAGGGGGAAGTATGGGGAAATTGCAAAGCTTTTTCAAAGTTAACTGACCTTTTAAAGAAGCCCAACTTAATTATTTCGTACTTACCCCTAGAGTATATAGATACATACATTTGTATATGAACGCTGAAAGTAATTATAAGTATATATGTGAGGGAAGGAGCGAAGTAGAAAGCTTCCACTTCACATTCATTAGAGTCATTAGAAACTCCAAGTGTCGAGAGGCTCCACATGCTCTCGTATTGTTGTCCCTCCGCGACATACTTGCTTTAAGGTTAAGGTAACAATTACAACAGGCTGCATCAGAATTAATTATGCAAATATATAGTATTGGCAGAAAGGAAAATCCCTGCAGAAAGCCTCCCATCAGGAGTTTCACGTACAATGTTGTACTGTATTGACAATACAATATGAGAGTCGGTAGATATCAGACAATAATTGTCAACGAGTGTGTCAACACGTTCAGTGGACTTGTACTGTATTGTCAATATGGTATCGTGACAATGGGATAAGATTAAGTTGAATCTCAATTGTATTCGCAATTGATCGGAAACCCTATTTATACATAGTAAATGCTTATTTTACTGACAGCTGTGCCTCTACGTGACTCCGAACACGTATATTAGGAATGTGAGACCGGAACTAATCCTTTAATTACATATACACATGTTTGCAAAAGTGGGAAAAAAATTTTATGTATAGTAAAATTGAAAGTAAATATTATATGCCAGAGAATTTGGGGGAAGTAAGAAAATATTAGGATGACTTTTTAGCCCAATTTTGGGGAGTATGTGAGAAAGTTAATGGGAATCCTTACGGGATAATAATAAGATGCTTAGAATGTATTGTAAAATATATGTATGTATGTCTCCTACTTAATGGTTTTGGGGTGCATTATTATAATTAGATGAAGTGAAGTTACTTCCTAGCAATTGTCTTGTCAAAAAAAAAACACTTCGGGGTTCCACTCTCAAAACCCGCTGATACGGTAATAACACATACATAGTTGAGTGACACTTGTATTTTTGGTAAATTGGTAAAACACTAAAAGGTTTTGATTTAATTATCTTGTTTTTGTTTTGGAGTTTTAATGGGATTAATTACGCTGTTTTTTCGGTTGTGTCTTTTCAAGAGTGGTCAAGGGTGGTTGCAGATATATATGATGGGATTCAATTTCCTGAAACCTGACTGAGTGATAATGACCAAATAATTTTAAACAGGGCTGTGCTCTGTACCTGAGTGTGAGTTAACAATGGTAATTTTGACACGTGTTGCTATATGTATATTTACTGTTGTAACGGACGATGCAGTTATATGCACTCGCGAGACGTGTTTGGAGGAGTTAAACCAGAACGTATTTTCACGCACTGCCCAATGCAATTTTTCGCTTGTTACAGCCGCCTGCCTATCCTAGTGGTCGTACATACATATTTGAAGCAGCAAGCTATAACAATGATAATAATTCAAGAATTTTCACCAAAATCAAGTATTTTGTTTCATAATATGCTTCATCTAAGGGCAGTGCCTCGTCAGATAGGATTTCTAAACACTTTCATAATTTCTTACTTTCTACAGTGTGTACAGGTGTACAGTATATACAAATATACGTAGCGATCAAAAACTGTTATCGAACAGGCTCAAACAAATTTTGAATAATACTTACGAGAGTTGATCCGAATGAGTAAAATTTTTGCTGTTGTTGTACTCTCCAATACTGCTATTCAATTTGAATTATTATTGTTACTTTATGAAATACTGGTCTCAGGTGTAGGTTAGGTTAAATTTAGATCAAGATTTAAATAAAGGAAATTTCTTGTTCATAGAGCAACTTTTTGAAATATTTATTACTACACAAAGTTACATTTTCCGCTTATCTGGACATAAATTATGACTGCGGGGCTGTTGATAGCAGTCTTGAATGAATTACCATGAAATTATATACCAGTCCAGTCTTTCCAAGTATTTCTAAAATGACCAAAAAGTCTGCCATTAAAAAATAGTACGATCTTAAATAAAATTTTAATTTTTACTTCGAATATTCTCACTCACTTTCGCTTCTGTAAAGTATTTCTCCCAACCTTATTAACACTGATGCCCACGGTTCTCAATGGGCCTATTGGAAAGCTCTCTGGAAAGTCTATAAAATTTCCTACAGAAATTGTGGGATGCAAAACGTAGGATTGGAAAAAGTATGTGGCAATTAAAAACTGATGAATTAGAAATTCTTCAATTTTTTTCCAAATTCGAAAAAATTCCGAATTCGCTCAAGTCTACGATCCTTTTTAGACAAACTTTAAATAAAGTTTAGAACAAACATATATGGAACTAAAGCTACATACTACTGTTGTAGGTAATCATTTTTGAGAACCCTTCACATTTAAATATTTACACCGGATTACCGTTAGAGCTTTTTAGTAAATGTTGGGCTGCAGATAACTCTAGCTTATTGGGTGTGATTGTGAGATTTAAAATATATTTTCAAGATTGATTCAAGTATAGGGAAACATATACATAAATACGTAATTAAGCATGTATGTATGTGTTCATTCATTGTAGACAAAGTCCTAAAAACACTCATAAATCATTTATTCAAACATAGTGACAATTACATATGGAGGTAGGTATGTATGTACATATACGTACTCAATTACGTACATATGTATGTATGCATCGTTCAAGAGCATTTTTAAGGATTCGTTTCTTCTGAAACTTGGAATTACTAAAAAAACAGTTCTCGGAAAAATAAGTAACTTTTGACAGTATGATTGGATGAAGGAAAAACGTTGAAACTATGGACGATTGAGAGATCATTCCTATGGAGATTGAAGCCTTGTTGTGTACTAAAATTATATGTTATGTGTATATGTAAATTCTTTTCAAAACAATCCTATTGTCTTCTTCATTGTCGTCACCGTTGTTATCGCAAGACTGGGATAACATTTCTGTAGATGTGCTGTCACTTTCAGTTCGTAGGAAGTAAAAAAAATTGAAGCGTTACGTCAACATTGTGGAAGAAATAATTAATGTGTACAGGTTGCCTCAAATTATTTTCTCCCGGTCTTGTCAACGTAAGGGAGTGGCTACTGATCTGCCACTACTAGATTCCTCCTACTTTTTGGAAATTTCTTTTTCAGGTTCCCTGCATTTTTTTTCATTTATCCAGGTCTATACTTGGGGTCAAAAAAGTTTTATTTCAAAAGATTTTACTCATGCAAAAATATTTGCTAAATATGGTTTACCACTCGTTTGTGGGAACTTTTATGAGTTTTTTAATGAGCTAAGTGATAGACATTACCAGCAAAACGTTTCACAAAGTTGCTGGAATTTCAGGAGCTAAAGCAAGACAAATAAGGAAGGAGGAATAAGCTTTGAGAACACAATTGTATTGTTCAAGATCTAGAGATCACATCAAACTCCAAGGGTTGTTGCATAGTTAATGGAGCACTCTCATAATTTTTCATAAGCCTAAGTCAGAGATGTGAACCGTATCGTCGCCGAAGAGGCAAAATTATCTACAAGCTGTACTGTACAAAAACATGCAAGTGTAGATCATTTTGTCTCTTCAGCGATGATATAATGAAGTCATTCCAATATTTAAACTCTCCTTTGTGGACTGCAAGGGGGTGAGTGCAAATGATACAAGTCTCCCTGTGCTCAACGAAATTAGAAGAATATACAAAATATAAGTTCCTGGAAATACCATAAACCATGGAGTACACTTTTTTATTTCATCAGTACAAGTTGATAGATAAATATTGCAAGAACTGGCTGCATCTTGTGCTGAAGAATTTGACTCATCCAGAATTTTGCATTACTCATTTCAGAGTACACTTTTTACCCTTTATACAAAAACTGGATTCAAGGTCGTATTGAAAGAAAATAGATATGAAAATTTACATTGAATGGATTTATGACAGGGGTCGTCTCGGGTACAGGTGATACCCAGTTACTTATTTGGGAACGGAAACAGTCTATGGGAACAGAAACTTACATCTTCAATTTGTTCCTATTCCCTTTTGAGAACGTGTACATCCCCCACAGGAACTCATTTCCATAAACTTTGCCCCCGGCTTCGACTGAGTGTTATTGCTCAATTAACTAATTGCATATGTGTACACAAGTACAACGTTCAAAGCAGTGGGGTATTGCTCTAAGACAAGGGTCAATTATGGGTAAAATTCTAAAAGTTAAAGGTCATCGGGCTTGGTTACAAAAATTGCATGAAGGTTCAAACTGTAACTGTAAATGTTCGTAAAACCTGTTTTTTTAAATTTTAATATACTTTACATATATTTATATATGTATGTAAGATCGAAATAGTATTGTTAAATCTACCGGCTATATTCATATTGACATTTTATAGTAATTCCTGTTTGGAAAATTTAATTCCGTGAACCAACATAAGGGATTGCCCTGTTCAATTAATCAAGTCGCACGGGTTTCTAGATTCCCTAAAATTATATTCATGGGAGCATGTCGGTTAATATTTACAGTCATAGGGGTCGAAAGCACTATTTCCTACTACTAATCCTGAATTTCAGGATTATTTTCAGTTTGTGCCCATATCATCGTATCACAATTACCAGTATATTTGTGCATACAATTTGAGAAGCATCTATCTGCTGCAGTTTCGTGTAGATATTTTTGGTCTAGACAACATTTTATATGCTGTTCAGTCGTATGCGGGAGCCCAGTGCAAGGAGCTACATACAAATGTGGGATACAGGTAAACTTACAATCTACTGATAATTAGACTTAATTTAATCGAACAAAAAATCCGAGCAGACCGCAAGTGGAAACGATCAGTAGACTGGTCACGTGAATTAAATTCGTAAAGAGCCCAATCGGACCGAATACATTATCAAATAGTGGGGAGAACAGTATCAATCAACCAGACATGTCCAGGCCTTCGAAAGCTAGCCGTCAATGAAGGCTTCATTGTAGGCGGAATATTAATTTTCCAGACAGTTGAGAAGGGAAGGCGGGAAGGCTGAAGAAAGCCTTCCTATTATTAACAGAAAACGGAAGGCGAAGGAAGGAAGTATGTAAAGTAGCCCTCTGCTTCTTAGAAGGCTACGCGCATGCAATGAGCTACAATAGATAGTTACAAATACAACAATGAGAGTGTACTAAAAACACTACAAATGCACAGTTATATGCACAATGAGACTTACTCCATTGCTTCTGATTTTAATAAACGAACTCAATTGAGTAAATTGTATCGCTGATTTTCAGGTGTTTTACCTGCAAAAGGGTTGTTTAAATGCATTGCCATGGTATTTCGTGTTATGAAGGCTGAATAGGAAGGAAGGCTGATTTTTTTTGAAGGCTGAAGGCTGGATGCATTAAATTAATAAGTAAAGTAGGGCTGAAGGAAGGCAAAATATTTTGAAGGCTTCCTTTAATAGAAGGATGAAGGAATGCGTTTTTTCAAAAAATTGCCTTCGAAAGTTTGAAGGAAGGCAATTTCATTTGGAAATCTCTGGTTTCTCCCTGTAGGTCTTGACACTGGTGTTGGGGTCCAATTTAACTTCAGAGCTTCATAGATAGTATGCACAATCATTTAGCAGAAATGTTATCAATTTCATATGAGATCCACATGGCACAGGAACTTGTTAATTGTGCGTATTTAAGCGACTCATCAAATTAAACAAGTGGTAGAGTAAAAATAGCACCTGGATACCCACCATAATCGAGCCGAAGAATGTTAACATGACGAAACGTAGCTCACTGGACGGGGCGTAAATTTCTGAAGTTTTCTCAAATCGAAACGGTATTAAACCAATTTTCCCTATAACATGATTATACATCATACCCAAGGTTGGAGTAAATTTTGGTAACAAGATTTTACGACCGGAGGCTCTTTTTCCCACGAAATATTTCCAGGCATTTGTAACTTGCTGATAATCTTAGTGACTTTATCGATTTTACCACAAAACTAAAAATGTCTCAAGTTTCCTGTATGAATTTACTCCCACATATACATATGTATGACCAGTTAGAACAATGACAAAAATGCAAATAAAATAACTCACGTAAGCGTAGAAAGTAACACAGTGCTAAATTTAATTGACCTCTTAAAAACCCCAAATACCCTTGTTGTTTTTCAGTTTTAAGGATTTGGCATTCGCAAATATTTTTACCAGAGATTTACAAGGCTGTATAAGGCCTATATTAATTTACTATTTTTCAATCTTATTTTCCGAAAAATTGCTGTCATTTGAATTCTTTCCCTGCATCAGGTTCAGGGTCTTGAAATTATTTTGTTTTGCGGTACACTTTTATTAAAGTACGAAGCATGACCCGTATAGCTGTAAATACACAATTAGTATGCCAGGTATTATTGATTGGTAATCCTTGAGCATGTAGAAATTTTAGAATTCTTTGCGAGGATTAATTCAGTGCCCATATATTCAAAATAATATTTTATACTTCGTTATACTTTCTTATCTCCGTCAGGTATGAGCAGAAGTACGAATAAGTGATTGATAGTAATGCTTTTAAAATGGTAGTTAGTGATGTTATGCAAAATACATAGACAAAACTGTAAAACACACACTGGGGTTATCATGATACAGAAAGGTCTTCAATACATACTTCATACAAAATACCCAGCTCAGAAACTCTCTTTTTGCGTATCTTTACTCCTGAAGATGAATATTCTCAACCTTGCTCAATATGTGATAGATCCCCGGAAAGTCCATAAAATTAACTACAGACGAGCGCCAAAAGAAATTTCAGAAAAAGTTTTCCCTGTAAACAAAAATTTCAAATACCGGCAATCCTCAAAAAACCTCGACTTTGCTTCAGGTTCTTGAGGACTGTTAACTCAATTTTTGACCTAGGTCAATAAAAAGCAAGTGCCGATAATATTGGATAAGAATGTGCTTCAAAAGGGGGAATCGCATATTTGATGTTGTCCCTTACGTGGGCTTGGGAGTGTGGGGGAGAAAAAGGATATGAGACACCATGTAATAGAACAGAATAAATATATATATATGTATGTTTGAATGAGGATGAGAGTCGGGAGTTACAAAGCAATAATTATTGTAAACGTGTGTTTCAACACGCTCGATACTGTCAATATGGAATCATGACAATGGGATTAGATTAAATCGAATCGCTAGTATATTTGCAATTGATCGGAAACTCCACTTAGGAAACGCTTATATTCCTGACAGCTCTCGTTCTACGTGACTCCGAACACGTCTATGTGGAGTGTGACACCAAAACAAATCATTTACTTATGCATGTAAACGCGGTAGAAATTATTGTAGAATTGAGAGTAAATATTATACATATGCCATAAACTTTGGGAAACAAGAAAATATTTTGACGCTGATTTATCCCAAATTCGAGGAATATGTGAGAACGTTAATATAATCCATAAAAAACTACAAGATGCTTGAAATTAGGGGTGAGTATCTCGTTGGTTTTAAAATTCTCGTTAGTCTCGTTCTCGTTTCTGAAAAAAATACGAGAACGAGATATTTTAAGAACGAGAGTAGCGAGAGTAAGCAACGCACGAGACAAACGAGACAGGGCAAAAACATGGTTTTTCGGTTGAAATAGATGCAATTTATTTGTGTCCTGCACAAATTCTGATGAAAGAACATACAAATTTATTTAATTTCACAAATCGGAACAATCCCAAGGCGCTAAATATTTATTTTTGGGTTTGGACCATAAAATGTGAAAACATGGAAGCCTTGAAAAGAATTAATGAAAACCTACCTCAATAAAAGCTAGCACCAAGAACAGCAAAATGTCTTAATTGACAAAATGGTATAAAAAACACCCCATTTTTCCGTTTGATATGGGCTTTAACAAGATTTAATTGCAAACGATATTCTCGTTTAATAAAGCGAGATGTCTCGTACTGTCTCGTTGATAAATAAAGAGCGAGATAAACGAGATTCTCGTCTCGTTGTCTCGTTATACTCACCCCTACTTGAAATACATGTACATACATGTACAAAGTACCATTAATGGATTTGATGTACATTATTATAATAGATGAAGTAAAGTTACTTCCTATCAATTGTCTTGCCAAAATAAATACTTCGGGGTTCCACTCTCATAACCCGATGATACGCTAATCGTTGAGTAACGCTTATTTTTGCTAAATTATTGAAAAACTTGACTTTTGATTTCCTGATTTTGCTTTGGTTTTGGAGCCTTAATGCGATTGATTATGCAGGTTGTTGACTAGTACCATTTGAATAGTTGGCAAGGGCAATTAAATACGATGGAATTCAATGTCCTGGACCCTGAGTAATAACGATGGAGCTGCATGTATCTGATTGTGAGTTAACAATGGGATTTTTGGGACTCGGTTCTATTGCTCTATGTATGTATGTAGACATATTTACTACGTTATTACTACAATGCATGCAACAATTCATTCAATGAACTAGTTCGTTAATTGAACTTTTCTGAAATATTTCAAGATTTGAGTGAACTTGAGTGAACTAACGTAAGCGTAAGAAGCGACGCTGGTGTCAGTATTAGTGACCGTACTGTAAGGCGAATGCTCGGGGAAGCCTTTTTCAACGAAAGAATTGCAGGAAAAATCTTTGCTCACCAAAACAAATTGTTACCAAAACAAGGCAGATACTTAATAACTACTGGGCTAATGATCTCTGCTCTCCGGATTTCCAAATCTGTATTTTTGGCACCAAAGGACAGCCAAGAGTGTTGAGAAGGCCAGAAGAAGGATTACCGCCAGGGTCTATCAAGTTTACCGTGAAACACGGAGGATTTAAACTATGCTCACTATAAATTTAAAATTTCTACCTTTAGAAATTACTTTACCCCATGCTGCTATATGTAGTTTCTGTGATGGCATGGGGTTGTTTTTCTGCTAATGGCGTAGGGTATCATGTTTACATTCCAAACACCAAGAACAAGGAGATACACCAGTCCATACTGGACAAACAATTCTGGAAACTGCGTAGAAATGAAACATTTTCAGTTCCAATATTCTTTGGCTGGACAACGACTCGCATCATACAACCAAAACTGTGCACTTCAAAGATGGGCAAATGAAGTGCCTAAGCCTATAGCCTGCCTATTTTCTTTGAAAAAATACCGCCATCCTATATAGGCCAATAGGCTGTTTCAACGAAAAGAAGAGCCTTAATACCAAGGGTCAAGTACTCTAACTGCCTGCCTATTAGCCTATATCTGTCCTAGTGTACATTGCTTGCCTGCCTATATTTTTGTTGTGTAGTGTATAGCTTCTGACAGAGCTTTGCCAGCCTATATTGGCGATATAATTGTGAGTTTTAGATAGTGCAAGCCGTATGCAAAGATCACATGCAATTTGAATAACCATGTAGGGGTTTGATTAATTCTGTAGTAAACTACATAGTATCTAGTGGGAATAAATATGGGACGATTATGCATGTACTGTGGTATACATGTGCATGTACTCTGGCAATTGCTGGTATGGCTTCATTCTTTTATTACGTCATCAGATTTTTCCTCATTTCAAACCCCCCCCCCCTCCCCTTCCACGAAGATCATTATTATAAATCATCCAGTCTCGACCCCCCCCCCCTCCCGTATTAATTACGTCATCACAAAATATATGAAATGCCCCTGACATTATGAATTGCAACTGACACCTTTTCTGAGTTGCATATTAGAGCGAAAAATTAACGTAGTCGTTTTCCGGCGTGGTATTGTTTGAACGCCAACAAATTAGTGTGTTTCAAAACAAAACAACACTTTTTAAACCGGGAAATTCGCATTTTCGCGCGGATGATTTATATTCGTCATTTTTCGCTAGCCCACACTCCCTCTCACCTGTCATCATCGTCATTTCCTAATAACCCCCTCTCCCCCTTTTCTGATGACGTAATAAAAGAATGAAGCCTATCAAGTAATTCCCGCCTCATTGTACGTTCGTTTCTGCAAACGTTTTCCCAAAGATCTTGTAATCCTGTCCTAACCAATTCGTGCTTTGAGAATGTTCACCACTAACGACGCCTAGCCTTTACTTGAACTAACATGTAGCCTGCCTGAATAGCCCTGTCCCTTGTTCGGAAATATCTGAATAGCCTAGATTTCCCCTAAGCCTATATTGTAGTGGTGGTTGCCTAGCCTAGAACCTCGCCTAGATTTATATTCCAACTTGCCGCATCCTTGAGCCTTAGCCTATTATAGGGCCTAGAATCTAGGCAGGCGCCCATGTTTGGTGCACTTATGATTTCAAAAGATCCTAATTAATGTCCTCCCGTGGTTACAGGTCTACTGCCACCCAAGCAACTGCCACAAGCACAACTGCCACGCGGAGAACTGCCACAAGTACAACTGCCACAATAATTATTGCCACCCGCTCTGAAAACTCAGAATGTACCAACTGCCACATTACCAACTGCCATGTTACCATCTGCCACCTGTCACTTTACAGCTAAGCATAGGATATTCAAGCTAAGCTCCGGAATTGAAGCTAAGCTCCGGAATTGAAGCTAAGCGCCGGAATTGAAGCTAAGCGCCGGAATTGAAGCTAAGCTCCGGAATTGAAGCTAAGCTCCGGAATTGAAGCTAAGCTCCGGAATTGAAGCTAAGCTCCGGAATCGAAGCTAAGCTCCGGAATTGAAGCTAAGCTCCGGAATTGAAGCTAAGCTCCGGAATTCGTGCGCATGCGTCCAACTAGAGTATGCCTTAGTCCTACTAGCGGCCAATGGATTATCTAAAGAAGAAAGGAAGTAAGTCAATGTGGCTATTAGTAAAAGTGGCAGTAGTCCAAGTGGCAGTGAGTAAATGTCGCAGTAGTCCAAGTGGCAGTGAGTAAATGTGGCAGTGTTCCAAGTGGCAGTTAATTATGGCAGTTGTACATGTGGCAGTTCTCCGCGTGGCAGTTGTGCTTGTGGCAGTTGTTAGGGTGGCAGTAGACCGGACACCCCTCCCGTGTCCCGCTCAATCTTCTGACATGAATTCCATTGGAAATCTTTGGGATGAGAAAAAATGTCTAAACTAGGTATCCGCACTTGATGAATCAAGTTTCGCAAGCAAGTATTCAAGTATAGGATTTTCAAGTTCATTTTATAGAACTTGAACTTGATAAGAACTTGTCTTTCAAGTTGGACACATTACTTGACTTGAACGTGAACTTGTACTCGAACTTGATTATTCAAGTATTTGTTTAGTAAATTAATAAACAACACTAGAAATTTCGCCCACAATTATTTTTATAGTTGATAATTGATAATGGTTAGGCCGTAATTAGGATAAACTAAACGGCGTGTGGAGCATATTCTGTACTTTAAAATTGCTAAAAAGTTTATCTGTAAACATTGTAGTCTATTTTACTAATTTCCACAATTAAGAGGTTAGCAATCGTATTATTGGTCTGTCCCAGACATGTCCAGCCTTCGAAGGCTAGCCTTCAATGAAGGCTTCATTGAAGGCGGAATATCAATTTTCCAGAGAGTTGGGAAGGGAAGGCGGGATGGCTGAATTAATTCGGGAAGGCTGAAGGAAGGCTTCCTAGCATTAACAGAAAAAGGGAAGGCGAAGGAAGGAAGTCTATAAAGTAGCCTTCTGCTACTTAGAAGGCTTCACGCATGCAATGAACGACAATAGATAGTTACAAATACAACAATGGGAATGTACTAAAAACACTACAAATGCACAAATGTACAGCTATATGTACAATGAGACTCAACTCAATTGAGTAAATTATATCGCTGATTTTTAGGTATTTTACCTGCAAAAGGGTTGTTTAAATGCATTGCCATGGTATTTCGTGTTATGAAGGCTGAATAGGAAGGAAGGCTGATTTTTTTTGAAGGCTGAAGGCTGAATGCATTAAATTAATAAGTAAAGTAGGGCTGAAGGAAGGCAAAATATTTTGAAGGCTTCTTTTAATAGAAGGATGAAGGAATGCATTTTAAAAAAAATTGCCTTCGAAGGTTTGAAGGAAGGCAATTTCATTTCGACATCTCTGGTCTGTCCACGTTAATGTTGCACTCATCTGGTGAGTGTAACCAGCAGTTATATTCATGAATATTTATCGTCGTTAATTTTGTTTAACCAATATTGATTTATAAGATTGTTTGTTATTCGTCTGTGCCATCATGTTTAATATCATCAAAAATGATTCTTACATGGAACAATAAATTTGTCTTAAACTTCTTAGCTTCAGAACAGGTGTACTACACAATAACTTCATTTTTATAATGTAACAAGAAACCCGAGTATAAAGAACATCCTTAAAAAACTATAAGTCAGAAACTTTATTAATTCAAAGTATGGAAATAAGACACAAGAATTATTCTCGATTTCGACCACTTCAACGTCGGCGGAATAAAAAGAAACAAAGATGTCAATAATATGATGATTGACACCCAATATTAATTTTGGTGGGATGCAATCATCCACTAATTACGCAATACATATATAGCTTGCATAGCTATATATGCTTGAGAAAACTTAAGTTATATTCAAGTTTTATTCAAGTACTTCCATTTAGTGTACTTCAGGGATGAAATATGGGATAAATAAAAATTCCAATTAAAATACCTGCTTTAATTTAATTTCGATTTATAGTCCGATTTCGATGTATCCAAATAATTAATTTTGAATTCCGATACCAATTAATTCAAATACTTTTAAATAATTCCGATTCCAATTCCGATTCTATGCATGTAACTTATAATCCAAAGATGCTAGCCTATCCTACATGTAGACCTACTTGTAGGCCTATTTATAGGGTGCTACAGGGTCGTTCGTAGTTCGTACATCCTTGGACAGTGACGTCATGCTTCATAACTTTTAGCGCGACTACAGGACATTTTATATATTTTGAAATGTTGTTAACAATAACATGTACAACGTGTGTAGAGAGTTTCATTGCGCTTCTCCGAAAACTTTACCCGCTAATACCCTCCAAAGTTGAGAGGTCTATAATATACGTTTCCGCCGAGCGCTTGACCTGATGTCATGGCAGGGGTCGCTTATAATTTTATAATTTCGTGTTTTTTCATAGTACAGTGACAGCTAGGTTTATTTTCGTAAAAACTAGAGGGTTGGCTCTGCCATGACAGCTTCCAGAGCCAAAGATAACCTGCGGAAAAGCCCGAAATTCGGTTTTTTCTGCAAGTGGGCTTAGTGACCTCCAGGGTAAATTCATTGCGTCGAATTGAAATCTCCTAGAACCCTGAGATTCCTGTGTGTACTTTGAATGGAATAATTCGCATAGATATTGTTGTAAGAACCAAAAAGATGATTCGTGTTCGAAGGTCATAGGGAATTCATACATGGATCATCTCCCGGGCATTTTGTAGGATCCCTGTAGGAATAAAATATATATTGTGTGCGGAAATCGAAGAAGGGATATTCGCCAGTGGTTGGTACTCTGGCCTACTAATATAAACAATATTTTAAGAAACATACGGCGACCAGCATACCTAAGGTAAAGGCGGAGGTGAGATTGTTAACAAGCAAATTCACGCCCGGGTAACTAACGGAAGGGGCTTTCTGCTTCGATTAAAAGTGCCCTTTAAAGTTCACGCCAGTGCAGGCCACTATATTTACTGTGTCTCAAGCCATTTACCCCAAGGAAATTTTGGTTAGCGCCATGAGGACGATACCGCAAGTTTTAATAGACGTGATAACAGAGAAGACTCATAGATTGCCCAATATATCCGGGCATAAATAGGCAGTCTGAAGAGTAAGACTATTATGATGAAAGTAAGTGAGGCCCACTTATCCATGAAGTCATCTGGAATATCAATACTTGCATATTTTTAATTTCGGGATAGGGAAATAATTCTTGTAGTAACTAGGGTCTCGCCTAGCGCCGGACTCCGGAAACGCCCCCGAGAAGAGGGTCTTACGTTATGCCCTGTAGACTTTAACCGAACCCGAGAAACCCGGTAAAACTTTGAGGGCATAGCAAAGGATATATGAGGAGCACAAAATAATTTTAATTGTGAATTTAGGCGCCTTCTTAGTTACACAAATTAAATTTAAAAATCGGTCCAAGGATGTACGAACGACCCTGTAGCTATTTTCAAAAAAAATTGTAGGCAAAATAGGGTGCACTGATTTTCGCAGAAAAAATTCCTATAAAATAGGAAATGCACGCCTGAATACAAGCGGTCATATAGGCATACATGTACGAGAACACGCTTGTATGAAGGGAAATATGTTGGATGTACATATATAATTACATACAAAATATTATGTAGGGTGAAGGATTCTACCACAAAATATTTTTATTTATGTTTTAAACTATAGATTACTATTGTTACATTATGGAAGTTTTCTCTCAATGCGAACCAAAACGCTTTTCAAGTGTTGGAAGATCAGGCTACTGCAGGAACGTCTGAGATTTCCCATTCAAAATAATATGCATACAGAACTAAGAACATCTGCATATGTGTATTGTATGTGATTGCTCGATCGCTCATACTTACTGTAACGTGCAATACGAGTTTTCACATACTCAGTAATACATGAGTAACATTAATTTTGTAGAAGTACTCAGAATCAGTTTGTTTAAAAATGTGACTACACAGTAGCAAAGCAGGTAGTATGAAACAATTGCGAGTGTTTACTGAGTAATTGCTACATAGGGCTGAGGGCTTAGCCTAAATTTTTCTAAACTACTGTAATGTTAAAAAATGTAATTTATTTCTACATCATAGGGAAGAGAACCATGTAGGAAGGGGCTAACACTTTCCGTTGCCCTATATAGGCAGAAATGTAGGCAGCGTCAAATGCCTACTTGTAGACAAGGATATAGACCCTAGCAATTATTGCACAAATAAGCGAGAAGGAAGGCCCTTAAACTAAATGCATAGGTAGGATGTAGGATCAGCAAAATCAGTTTAGCATCTTTGTTATAATCTATTGTTATTTTTGTCATTTTTAAGTCATTCGACCACATCATTTAAACTGTTTGTTTACTCGAACAAACAACATGTTTTGCAGGGATTACTCCGGAAGCCGACCTAGGTTATAGTGTTAAATTAAACGTAATGCAGAGAAAAGTCTTCCCGCATTAACCTAAGTCTCTGGAATGCTCAAGATTGCAGGTGTTACTTGCTGGAGAATTTCAGAAAATTCTGAATCATTCCACCACTTGAACAAATTAAATCATTTGTTTTTTGTGTGGTCCATAGTTGTTCCACAGAATACGTTGGAACATGTCTTTCATTTTTTTTTTGTATTTCTAAATTTCAATTGTATTTGTAGGAATCACGAACACATGATTCCACCTTTCTTTTCATTTTTATTACTACGATAAATAACTGTTTGCGCAAAAAAGAAGTGTAAAGTGTACAAGGTGAAAGTACTATAAAAGGTCGCAAAGGGCTCTTTATGGCTGTATACTGCAATATCAGAAATGGAATCGGAATTCATTGAAATATCATTAAATTCTAATACCAATACCGATATTTACTTTCCAATTCTGATTAGAATTCCAATACCTAATTTTACAGTATTTTTAATTCCGATTCTAATACTTGAAATTTTCGGATTGTTTTTCAATTCCGATTCCAATTCCGATTCCAATTTTCAACCCTGGTGTACTTGAACTTAACTTGATTTTGCAATCAAGTAATAAATTATTAACTTGAGCTTGACTTGATTTTGCAATCAAGTAATAAATTATTAACTTGAACTTGATTGAATTTGAAAATTCAAGTTAAAATTATAATTTCACTTGAAATTAAAGTTACAAAATTGTCTGCACTTGACTTGAACTTGAACGCAAAAATAAAGAAAAAGCTTGCAAATTTACTTGATACACACATTTTTTCTGGAGGCGGTAACTGACGCCACTCTATGCTAAGCCTTAAAATGTCATATAGCGACGATTTTTATTTCGTAATAATCTAAACTGGAATATAATCTAACTTAGGAGTCCTGATTTGAGAATGGAATTATCTGGGCACCCTACTCTACAGTGTGGCCGCTTGTGGCAAATTGTTTTGTAAGATCCCGCTTGGAAATATTGTGTGTAATGGTGATAAAAACTTATTTTGCTCGCAACACTGCACAGCTTTGTACAAAATAACTTTTCAAATACATTGCAGGACAAATTTGCACAAATGCTGAAAAACAATGCTTCAGGGTCTTTTAAATGAATTAACAATATTTAAAATCCCTTCGTTCGAAGCGATAAGAATTTAACAATTTAACTTGAAAAAAGTTTATTACAATATTAATTCCCATCTAAAGATATTGTGTGCTCATTCTAGCTCGTAAGTATGGGGAAGCCAACTAAACATTTAATTCTAACATTGTTTCCACATTCGTATATAATTATAAATTTCTGTCGCAGGATCCAAGACAGCTCAATCAGGGAACTTTCATCCGCAAATTTATCCACAAGGCCAACTTAAACCAACTTAAATTTAAAGAAGGAAGAGAAAAACTACCGAAAAAAAAAACACCAAATGGGTTCCCATTTCTTTTCGATGTATTTTATACAATATAATTGGATTATTCGGAAGCAAATTTCCATGAAAGATAACTTTCTTAACCGGTAAAAACGTTAAAAGTGCTAACCGAATCAAGGACAAGGAAGAAAACGAAACTCACCCGCCCTTCCTTCGCCTATCAAATTTTATGAAGCCTTCTCTCAACCTTCGGGAAAACATTCAGACCACCTTCCATATTCCTTCTCTAGGCCGAAAAATCAGTTAGCTGCCTTTCTTTGAAGGCTGAACATGTTTGTCCGACACTGTGTAGTGGTCCGCCCAGTGTTTCGTTCCTGAAACGAAAATTTCCGTTCGTTTCAGTTTGTTTCAGTTCGTTCCATAAAAATTTCAGTTCAGTTTCAAGTTTAGCTGAAACGAACGTTTCAGTTGGGACTCTAAATCGAAACGAAACAGTCTCCCTGAAACGCGTTTCAAACGTTTCAAATGCAATTAAATTCTGGTAAAACTACGCGTGCCATGAAAATTTTGCCTTGTTATTATATTATTTCTCGTGCTTATGGACTCTTCATAATATAGAATCGTGAGGTGAAATCGTCTTTGGACATTTAATGGACTTGGGAAACCATTGAATCCAGAATATAAAAAATAATGAATTAGCAAGTGGTATTCTAATATAATTAAGTCTATAATTTAAAAAAATCGCTACTTATATTTTTATTACGTCTTAAAAGTTGTAGTTGCAATTTTAAATTTAACTAACTAACCACGGGAATAACGAAATACTTTGTGGGGCCTGGTGATTCCTAATTTGAACATGATTGGATTTACCCGAACTACCAAACCTAGATTTACATTTAGAAGTAGTTATACCTGACGTTGTACGAACTTAGACTGTGATTGGCTGGCCATAAAGTGTTTATTGTGAAGCATTTTAAATTTTCGAGCCTAAAACGATTGTTTTGTGTTTCGTTTCCGTTCATTGAGCAAACCAGTGATGCGCCTGTTACGTTACTTTTACCCGACAATAACGGAATAACGCCGTTTTTTAACGTAACGGCCTATATTTGGAGCAGGCAATAACGTAACGGTAACGGAACTAGGGTGTGCTAAACATTTATCAGAATAACTATAACGCTTAAGCGTGTGTAAACAGAAAACGATATTGTAACGTAACGCTACCAAATAAATATATGCATGTACATTATATATACTATAATATTATTATATATATATTATTATTGGCTTTGCTTGGAGTAACTGTGAGTGCAAAATAAACGGGGGAAATATTAACAACTTGAGTTGGTTGTGGACACCCTGATCCCTGAGCATCATTTATGTACGTTATTGAAAACAAGGTAAATTTTAATAGGAAGTTTTTGACCCTTTATTTTGCTCAATCCACACGCTTTTGCTCACAAAAAACGATGTGTGATCGGCTTACGAATTCAGTTTTGGTTCTAACGAAGTTTCTAGTAGATAAGAACTAACTATGGAGAATACTGCTGCTAGTAAAAGGAGAAAAATGAATTTAAAAAAAGGACAAATGTTGAGATTACCACACCGGGTAGTCGGGATGCGGATCACATCACAGCAGGTGAATCAAGAACTATATACACAGAAACTGTAAATTACTTTTTCGCTACATTTTCTGCATACCAGGTACGTCTGGCAACACTAATTGTTTGACATTTTAGTTTATAACGCGCGGAAAATAATAGTAACGATAACGAAAAGTAACGGCTATTTTATATTTTTTAATGGTAACGAAAATTAACGCTGGAGTATTACCGTTGTCTTGTAGTAACGGAACGGTAGCGCTGAACTTTTAATACGATATTTAGTAATATAATGATAATTAACGGCAATTTTAAAACCTATCGTAATAGTGTAACGTAACGTAACGAAACTGTGGATGCGCATCTCTGGAGCAAACTGAAACGAACTGAAACACTTCTTTGTGAACTGAAACGAAACCATGAATTCGGCTCATTTCAGCGTCCAAACTGAAACGAAACTTTTTTGAAACGAACTGAAACAGTGGGCCCACTGCTGTGTAGCCCCAAAGAAACCACCAAAGATTCATTTGCAATCCTGTTTGACAAAATAATTTTCTTAAATATTTAATTTCGCGAAATGTGAGTGAAAAAGTACAAACAATACTTCAATCAGCAATAAAATGTTCCTGTGAAACAACACATTTTAGTAAATTGGTGTACATAAAACAAAATTGAAATGTAAAAAGAAAAAAACGTAAAAATGTAAATTGAAATCCTTTAAAATACATTCGTTGAAATCTTGACACTATATATGCCTAAATTGCTGACTGGAAACCAGCATTGAAGACTAATGGAATGCAAATATTTTTTCAGACTAAACATGTCAGCAGAGGCTTTGTTTACCTAGAACTTAAGTTTCGTAAATACTGATAAGAACGTAGTATTATTTCCAATTTCAATGCTTTTAATGCGTCAAAAGTCAATGGGCCAAGCAGCAAATTATAATTTTGCTACTTTTATCTGCTGTGTTGCTGCAGTCAAGCCTGTTTAAAAGTAGAGCTATTATTTTGAAAATTAATTTCCATTTCTTATTTTGAGTGCCAGAGTTTTTTATACATAAGGTTTCAATAATGAATTTTTTTTTCAGACATGTATTATTTTAGCCGCATCCCAAATATCCCATGCTTCCGAAGTACAATCATCAAAATTAAACGAATATATAAGATTGGTTCCCGTTCTCTCTCAAAAATTTCCATCGTGTGTGATACGACTCATATCAATTAATAAGTATGCTTTGATTGACTATTCAAATATCCTTGTACCGACACAAATTTTGGACCTACCTTTTTATAAATTTGCATCCGAAATTTCTGATCCCTGGCTTTTCTCAAATTTCAAATCCATCCGATGCTATGTTAGCATTATTTTGACCCGAAGAATTGACGTAAACCATTTGAACCGATCACTAATTCCATATGAACTGCGGGAAAATTTAATGGAAATAATATCGTACATCCAACCGCAATATATTTTATATTTTACTGATGAATCATTCGAGCACGACAAGAATCTCTATTTCAATCCGTATGACTCCAGCTTACGGTTTTTGCCAATAGTAATTGTATTCAAATACAGCAGGGTGGATAAATCCGTTACCAACGGCTTACTTATATGTTTGTATTGCTTTCAGAAATCCAACAATTTAAATAACTTATATAAGTTTAACCCAGTCACTCCAAACTGTATGGGATTCCTATAGGATAGGTGCGATAAGTATAGGATGCAAGTTCTGTGAGAAAATGTACCAGAAATCCCACAAGCCATATAGGATCTTATACAAATAATTCAGCTCGTCAGAAACTGGCACTCGATTCTTATAAGAGAGGGTACCATAGGAAGTTTTTGGAAAAATCCTATAAGTTGGGTAGCACAAATATTGCAAGTGCGAGTACCATAGGACATTTTCAGAAAAATCCTATAAGCGGGGGGTACCATAGGAAGTTTTTAAAAAAATCCTATAAGTTGGGTGCCGCATATCCTGCAAGTTCGAGTACTATAGGACATTGTCAGAAAAATCCTATGGTTTCGGGTACCATAGGACATTTTTATAAAAATCCTGTACTTGCTTTGACAAGGATTCTGCGCTCCTCATCGTTTGTACAAGACATATATTATAACCGCCAAATTCGCCATACTTAATCAACAGCAGTTGTCATTCACATGTTCTTTGGTTGTGATGAACGTCAAATCGGCTTACCTGTTCTGTAGATTGTTTCAATTTTAACTTACAATTAGTAATAGTAAGACAAGCGAAAAATACAAAAAGTGTGTGTTTTGTTCTTTTTTTTCAATTCATACGTGAAATTATTTACTTGTGACTGCAATTTTATTTTGTAGTGTTACATGTTATTTCCACAGAACTGCAGTGAAGGGTGTATTAATATTGACAATTTGAGATGTATATGTATGAAAACGTTAATGGCAGTTGGCTTAATTGTTTAGACAATTGTAAATATTGTAAATATTTACAATTGTCTAAAAATTAAACTAACTGTAGTACAGATGGCTATGTAGTTTTAATTTCGGAGGAAAATGGAGTAGAAGTAGAGAAGTGCATAAGATAATAATAAATTTTCAACTATAGGACAAGCTAGAGAAAATCCCATGCGAGGTTGGGACTAGTAACTATGGGATAGTATAGGATCCTGTAGTAAAATCGTTTGAGATATCGTCCGCAGATCTGATACTTTTATCCTATAGATTT
Source organism: Allacma fusca (assembly GCA_947179485.1). Lineage (NCBI taxonomy): Eukaryota > Metazoa > Arthropoda > Collembola > Symphypleona > Sminthuridae > Allacma > Allacma fusca. The sequence goes on along the minus strand of OX359248.1, from coordinate 42,594,784 downwards.
TACATGTAGGATCCTATACATTTGGAGTGACTGGGAATTGTCGCTCCAATGTGCAGTGCTTCGAGACCATGCTCAGCATGTACATTAAGGTAGGAAAGCTCATGGGAACAGGACCAACCCGGGTATTTGGGTACAGGAACATGAACAGGTCCAAAATGGGTACAGTTTAAAAGTTCCCAATTGTAACAGGAACAATACAGGTACTTTTATTTTGTACCCAGAAACCCGTGACCACAATCACAAACAGGTACAGGAACGAAAGTCGTTCCTGTTTGCATGTTCCCAATAGGAACAGGTCCACACTGTGGAATGACCCATATTTAAACGTGTGGACCCGGGTACTTTACGTTTTTGAACTTCCTTCATTTCCAAAGCACTAATGAACGCCCGAAATGAATTTTGAGCATGGTATGATTATAAGAATGCGAAAATTGTACATGCATGGGTATGAATATCATTTGACATGCTCGTTAGTTGCTTCAAAACTAATTACCTCATTGGACTTATTTTGCATTAAAGTAATTAATGCAGATTAAACGTGGATTCAGCAAACAATTCCATTGAAATAAATTTTGATAGTGACCACAATAGTGATACAGAAGAAAATGTGAAGTCAAAACAAAGGTCTGAAGTGTACAGCCAATATAAATATGACAAGAAAAATCGAAAATTCCAGGGCAATTGCAGGTAGGTTTTAGTGTAACATAAACGCAGTAATAAAAATTAATTATTTAAACTCTAATTTATGTTATAATTAAATTTGTTAGCACTATTCTTATTTTATCTAATATTAGTAAAATAGTATTTTTGCAGTAAATTCACTAACGTTATTAAAAAATATTTTTAATTAAATATACAACGAAATTGAAATATTGTTTTTCAATTACGAGCACATTAAAGAGAGACCCAACTAATTCCACTGGCAACATTCCGAATCATTTACGAAGATAAACTTAGCAGCAAAAAAGCTTAAAAGTAACGTTGCTTTTCCGCCCTTAAAAGTAATGAACAAGTTACGGTACAATAATAAAATTATTTTATAGTACAAAAATATGCAGGAACAATAAAATTATTTATTGAAAAAGCAAAACAAACTATAAAACACGTTTAGCTTAAATTCATGTTTAAACTACGCACCCGGGTACTTGAATAACTTATGGGAATGGGTACACGTTTTAGGTACTTTTCAGGAACGGGTACAATTTCAGGAACAGGTACAAGATTTTGGATTTGTGAACAGGTACAGGAACGGAAAATTTGTACCTGCAAAATTTTAGCAGAGGTAAAGGAACATAAATTTTGTACCTGAATTTATGGGTTCGTGTTCAGGAACAGGAACAGGAACCAAGTTTTTGTACCTTTGCGCTTCCCTACATTAAGGCTTTAAGGGAAGGAAAAGGAATTTCATGGTATATTCGGATTCTAGATAATTCCAAGAATTACCAAAAGATCTGGGATACCATTTTGGAAGGAAATAAAACCAATCCAGCACATTGCGTAGACGTGAAGTACAAGTGTTTCTTCACTCCACAAATTTTTACCGGGAGAATTGTAACGTCAAACATTCTAAGTTCAGTGTATGGTACTTTAAATACGTCACTTACGTTTTTCCCAGAGCCGGTTGGTAAATTTGCTTTCAATTTTATTACATCGGAAGGACTTTATGGAACGCGTTCTACGTTTCACTCATACATTTCTCCTTTTACAAGCATGGTATGGGAGGTCATTGTTGTTACTATGATTTTCCTCGTAATTTTATGTTCAAGCGCAATAATTTTCTTCAGGTCTGGAAAGACTGGGAATAGTCTGATCGGGGGTTACATAATATTCTGGTTATGGTCCACTTTGGTAGAAAAGTATTTACCTCTTGGTCTGATATTGGGGAAAGACGCTCTGAAACACAAACATTTGTTGTGCCGGTTTTTTCGAAATGTTTCCTTCATTTGGTTCATTGCAGGGATAGTGATTACGAATGGGTACAAGAGCATAATGAACACTAACTATGCTGTTTCATTCCCATTGGAAAGTGAATTCAAGTCAATAAATCAAATGCAAAACTTTTCTTTCTACTCTCCGCTTGAGAATTGTCCAAGTAATAGTTCCGCTATTTTTACAGACAGACAGGGACTAGTTTTACACGCAAAGAATTCGGCTAGGATTCGATTGGTTTTAATCACAAAGAATATTAACCGAGCTTTTTTCAAATACTGGATGAGCATTAGACTATCGTTCTTAAGGCGACAGGACGAAGAAAGCCCGAAGAAGCAATTTGATGATGCTACGTATAAGCTGAAAAGTTTATATTACTTTTGTGCTAAAGATATTGCTAAAGTAATTCCGAGGTATCTGGAGGAGCCGAAAAGTGCTTTGATAACTTCCTCTGATACACTAAAGACGTACTGGAGAAAAGTTTCCGAGTACAACGGCGAGAGTAAAATAGTTACAAGATTTGCACATAATGGAAAATTTACTGATAGAAGCTTTATGAATATGGAAGGGTCATCTCTGGTGTTTATCAGCGACGTTCTTGGTCCAGTTAAGAATTGGCTGTTGCAAAGGATACGAGTATTGATTCATTCGGGAATTTATTCTTATTTGGATCAAGCGGGAAACAAGAAAGCTAGTTCCACAGACAACATTGAATCGACCGTAAATTCTGCTAAGCCCTTGTCAATGAATTCAATTGACATTCTCTTAATTTTTAATGTAGAGTTCTTGATGTTGCTAGTTTGCATTTTTATTTTTATAGGAGAATTGGGGACGGGTATTTGTCGAAAACATCAGAGGACTCACTAAAATGAATTTGGCAAACGGTTTTGTTTTTATTACTAAATAGCTTTAATTTGTATTGCATTCACGTGCAGACAACGCCATGCTTTCTGAAGCTTTGACAATTTTGAATCCCTTCACATATTTTTCACACATAGTATAGTATCTGCAGCTTTGTGTTTGCACCCGAGTTGCTTTGTTTCGTTCATTATTAAACTAATTCCTTGCATATCAAATGCTAATAAGCTTTTGAAATTATGTAAATCATATTATCTTATACTTTTGTGTATGAGCACTCTCGTGAGCACAATAATAAACATACATACATACATATCAAATGCTAGTTTTTCACTTTTCAGAGCCGTGCATGCATCTTCGATTTGGTTTTGGTTGAAAATCTCATTTTTAGATATTGCAATGATAGGCTTTGTAACCTTAGTTATTTTTTATTCTATCATTGTTTTCTGAAAATTTTAACAAAGTTCAAATTTGGGTTTCCTAAGAATTATTATAAACTAGCAATCAAGCCATCTGCGGAATCGGATGGGATGTCTCGCAGTAATGAGTTTGAATTTTAATAATAATTTTAATGCAACAATTGCGTTTTATGTACAAATACCGTAGTTTTCTGTTTTGTGCAGTAATTACACAGAATTATTGCATAAAATACCAAAGCAGCTAAATAAGCTTAACGTAAGCTTAACCCGTCTCTAGCCTATGAAAGAAATTACCTAATATTCAATAATTACTCTTTTAACACATTTTGTATACAGCTATCTGTAGTAACTTTATTGTTGCAGTGGCTTTATCCGTTGTTACAATAAATAAAAGTATCAAGGAGGGTTATAACCCATCAGGAACAAAAATAAACACCCAATTTATGTTAGCATCATTAGCACCGATTTGTGTCCACATCGGATCCTCTGTTTTAAATTACGTTAGGTTACCTGTAAGTCGGTTGGCAAAAAATAAATTTCAGATTTGTTTTTAAATGAATCTAATGTTGCGCTGAATAAATATGTTTTGAAATAATTAAATACTGTTGTTATAAATAAAGACTATGCAAGACGCGTTTAAAACGGTAATAATTAAATTACTTATGCAGATCAAATGTTTATCAACCAACCTTGCTTCAAAATTGTTCTTGTTAATATGCATTAGCCTAGACAACTTTACTAATAATATTAGAAATGGTCACAAAATATTTGAATGAACTCTTTGATTCTAGGAAAAGACGCGTTTCAACATTACATTATTTCAACATACGTCGGCCATATGGTAACAGACGAAACATATGTCTGTCATATGTTGACGATTTACCGAAAGTTATAATTTAATCGTTGCGGTTAAAATATTATTACCGATAATAATAGCCACACTATGAAATATTCAAATACGTACATAATAAGCTAGTAGTAGTTGGTTTAAATTAATCATACAACTTCCACGATGCAAGATAGTAACTTGTTGGTTATTTTTGTTTAGCAATGCGGTATTTCATTTTTTCTTTTTTCATTATATTTTTTGTAATCTAAAATAAATGGAATTATTTTTTGTTGACTTGGACAGGATGTAGTAGCACTTGGTTACTAAAACTTAATCATGTCCAAGTAAACAAAAAAGAAATGTTAAAAAAGAAAGCGGTTAATTTTTTTCTTCCATTCGCGCAAAAATAAAATGTTTTGAAATAAAAATATTTTTCGAAGTATTTTTTCATGAATAAAAGAAAAAAATGAGCCACTATGCTTCAACATATCATGTACATAAGTGAGGACTGCCACCATCAAGACAATCACTTTCAAATTAGTATAAAGGATGATTAGTGCTCTTAAGCGCTAATCTAAAATAAATTACTTTCTATTGTGCGCTCTGTTGAGCTTCCAGTAGACTGCAAACCTTTGGTATATAGCTGAGAAGAACAGCGAGCTGAACCTCTGTCGCAGAGGAGAGCTTTTTCACTGTGCTTCTCTTCTCGGATTGCTTGCTTGCTGTATATACCACCGGCTTGATTGGCTGTAAAGTGAAAGAGTATACTACATATAGGCTTGCTATATAGTGAAATGAGCACGCCAAGCTTTAAATTAACACACAAAGTGGCCAGTAATATAGAGATTACACTGGAACAATTACGTACCATACAAATTGCTATTTTAGCGGCTAGCATTCAGTTGCTTAATTAATGTTCCTTACACCGTCACTCAGAATTAAAAATGCCGAGTTTGAAAACGATTCCTTGTTTATTGTCTCCTGACCGGTTTAATAATAAAGTAAATAAAAAGAAGAATTCGTAACAAATAATTGGAGTAATCGATTGGTTACAGGAATGATGATTTGTTAATGTCCAAACGCAAAAGGGTCGCAATTTGAGGGTCTTCGTTAGTATTTTTTTGCCCTGGTCGGCCATGGTGGGTCACCCGGTAATTAAATGGAATTTAATTATACATTATATGTGACATCGAGAATTACAAGTTTCAACAATTTGAAGTTTCCTGTGGAATGGCTTTCCGTTTCCCAGTACTCTGTATCTCTCTAACTTGTTCTGCGACACTATAATCAGCTAAATGTGTATAATAAGAACATGATAGTTAACATAGGACAATTGTAGGATTAACAGCACCCAATATGTACTGCAATAAACTGCAATTATTCCGCCACTGCCACTCTACACTTGTCAGTGGACCCGAAAAAACGCCGCTTCGACTTTTGGGTAGAAATGAATTTTCGAAATAAAGTTTTTTGAACTGGATTTATCAATACCATTTTGGATTACGCTTTTTAGCATTATATGCTTGCTACAGCTGTTCCCCATTCTGCACAGCTCCACTGGACATAACTTTCTTGAGCAGGGGACTAAACGGAGCGATTTTTATCACGACGTGTACGATTTCTGTTAGGAATTTCAGAATATAGCAACATTTCAAGTTGGATCGAGTAAACAAATGTACGGGCTTGTTCGAAGGTGTTCCACGGTTAAAACAGCAATAAATTCCAGAAATTGAAAACATTCCGAAATTTTAAAATATTTACATAAATGAGTGTTAACTCGTAATTTTGTAAACATGGCCCAGAAAAACCCAAAATTTTGAAAATTTTCATTTGCATTGTATTTTCCTTAAAATTCGTGGTTTTGTGAAGGAATATATCGTTGGCTAAATTCTAAGAAGTACCATTTTCATTTCAGAACCTATGCTTTTTAAACGGGTTCGCATATGAAAATGGTACTTTTTAGAATTTAGCCGACGATATATACAAATATATACCCTTGCCAGAGTTCCCTACATATGTAGGAAGGATGGGTACTGGGACGAATGATTTTCTCTCGTTAAATCTAGTTACACTTTATTCTAATAGTGTAAAGATTAGCATTACAGGTTGTTCCGTCGTATTCCTATTTAAATATGAACTGTCAATCTGTACTTAGAATAATTATGTATTTCCGAGTCCTTCCTTAGAGTATAAAAGGAGGAAGTTCATGTATTGAAAGGGCATTATTTTTATACTTTCCGTTCTTGCAGTTACTCTGTTGATTTGCTGATATTAAAAGTATTACTTTAAACCCTGAAACTAAATTACAGTGCACTCTCTCTATAAGAGCATCCCTAAAAGCACTCCAAAAGCGCTCTTATAGCGGTATGCTCTTATAAGGAATATGTACATATCTAAATACATTACAATACTGGCTATACATTATAAGAAGTGCTCTAAATAAGACGCCACTAAACAATACACAAGATTCCAGGGTAAACTAATTTTTATTTGTAAATAATCTGTTATTATAGTATTAATTTTTGGTTGGAATGAAATAGTAATTTGGGTATGTAGAGAAATCACTGCAAGATTTTCGCCTACAATATTTTTATTTGCATCCAAAGAATCGATGATGTAGGTTCATATGAATCTTTACAAATAAGCCTCTTTTGCTATACATATTGACTACACTGTAGACTGTCTTGGTGTTTTTGTGCAAACGTTTCATAATCGTTTCTGTCTGCTCATATGCTCTTATAAAGGGATGTTTTAAAGTGAGGATGTAAAATGCCAGCTCTTACATCGAAAATGCTCTTATAAACGGTGCTCTTATACGGAACCATTACAGCACTACAATCCCATTGGGAGGACCTGGGAGTGCTCTTATACAGAACATGCTCTTATACGGAGGCCTCTTATAGTGAGAGTACACTGTATTGACAAATACTTTCTATTTTAATTATACTTCATAAAACAAAAAGCATTCGAACTTGGACATTTGTGAACGATTCATATATTTTCATAAATAAATCCTCACACCATACAGTTCCTTGGAAGTAAAAAAAAAATTGAAGCGTTAAGTCAACGTTGTGGAAAAAATAATTAATGCGTGCATGGTGTCTTATATCATTTGCTCCTGGTCTTGCCAACGTGAGGGAGTGGCTACTGATCGGTCGCTACTAGATTCCCCTTAGTTATTGGAAATTTATTTTTCAGATTCTCTAAACTTGTTTTCATTTACCCTGGTCTATACTTGAGATCTAACAAGTTTTTTAAGGATTTCAAAAGCTTTTACTCCCGCAAAAGTATTTGGTAAATATTGTTTACTCGTCGTTTATGGGAACTTCTATGAGCTTTTCAATGAGCTAGGTGATAGATATTACCAGCAAAAAGTTTCACAAAGTTGCTAATTTCAGGAGCTAAACCAAGACCAGTAAGGAAGGAGGAATAAGTTCTGAGAACACAATTATTGTATTTTTCAAGATTTAGAGATTACATCAAGCTCCAAGGGCTGTTGCATATTTAATAGGGACTCTCATAATTTTTTATAAACCTTTGTATGCGGATCAAAAATAGAGAGTCAGAGATGTGAACCATATCGTCGCCGAAGAGGCAAAATGATCTACAAGCAGTACAAAAGCATGCAAACGTAGACCATTTTGCCTCTTCATCTGTGATATAACGGAGTCTTTCCAATATTTAAGCTCTCCTACGTGTTACTCTCCTAAGTTTATAGGTAAATATTGTATAAACTGCATGCATCTTGTACTCAAGAATTTGACTCATCCAGACATTTTGTATTACTCATAGCAGAGTACTTTTTATGCTTTATACAAAAACCTTGATTCAAGGTCGTACTGAAAGAAAGTAGATATGAAAATTTACATTGAATGGATTTATGACAGAGGTAGTCATGGGCAGTGGTCGTCATATGGGTACAAGAAGTTTGTTCCCGTTCCCGTACCTGCTCCCACTCAATGGGTACTCCCTTTAAGTGTTCCCGTACCCGGACCCGTTCCCGTTATGATGGGAACAGTATTTTAGGTACTCGTTCCCATGAATTTAATAAACAACCGTACCCAGACCCGTTCCTGTTCCCTTACTCAGAAATTAAGAATGTTCTGGACGCGTACCCACAGCTGGTGTTCCCAGTCCTGTTCCCGGGTCCAAGTCGTATTGTACTTACAATTAGTGCGGTAAAAATTATTATCAGGATTTCTGTAACCACCAAACCCTTCGTTTTGCAGATAAAACCAGACAATAAGCAGGGTGGCGAAACGCTCCCCCATAGCGAAACGTAACGGCGTAATAATTGATTGTTTAATTCTTCAGAGATTATGTGCCGCGTAGACCGAATGTCAACACTTTAAAATTTCATACTGGGAAAGGATGCAATAATGAATGGAGTATTGATGATGCTCTTCAAATAATAAAATTGCAAGTTAATGCAAGTAATAATTATTATTATTTTAATATTTATTAGATTAACTTGTAGAAATATTCTAGAAAATACAGCAATTGTACAGAAACCCGATTTTTCTCTTTTTGAAAAAATGAGGTTTTAAAAAAACCAAACGAAGATGCTTTTACGACTCTAAAAAGTGAAAAACTAGCATTATTTGGTATGGGAGGAATTAGAGCAATAATGAACGAAACAAAGCATCTCGGGTGCTACCGAATAATATACATATTATGTATACTTATGTGTTTGCACCCGAGATGCTTTGTTTCGTTCATTATTGCTCTAATTCCTCCCATACCAAATAATGCTAGTTTTTCACTTTTTAGAGTCGTAAAAGCATCTTCGTTTGGTTTTTTTAAAACCTCATTTTTTATTCAATTGTTTTCAAAATTTTCTTGACTTAATGAGTCCATATAATAGTAATTCATTATTAAAATTTTCATGAAGCTCAAATAATTTAATTAGTTGTTAATATTGGAAAGACTTCAAGTTACGTCTCGAATATTGAACGTTATGATTATGACAACCATAATTCGCATTTTTAAGTAATTAATTTTTAAGGGTCCAATCCCTTGGTCGCACATCATAAGATTTTGCACACTAGCTTGCAATAATTAGACAGTTATGTGTGCAAGTTTTTATCAAAGTTGTTGTGGGGGAAGACCTTTAAAAAAACTGCAATGTATTAGGATAGGCAATTCCGTAGACTCAAGGGAAAACTTGGGTATAAATAGCTTCAGATCTCGTAAACTATACACGCTGAAGGGATGAGTTAAACATTGGAGGTTGTACAAATTCTGTCATTGACTTTAAGCCTTTAATGTTCGGATTTGGTCAAAGGGTGTAGAAGTTATCCTTAAATCTTTTTTTTTCAAGGGGGGGTAAGTGCATATCTACGCTTTGCGTTTTTTACGAAAACGAATTTTTTCAAAAGTTGAAAATTCTAATTTTTGCGAATCAGTAAAAAAGCATCTTCGTAAAAATACAGCAATTGTACAGAAACCCGAGTTCTAACATTATTATCTTTAAGGCAAAGATATGTGTGTAGTAGGGGTGAGTATCTCGTTGGTTTTAAAATTCTCGTTTCTCTCGTTCTCGTTTCTGAAAAAAATACGAGAACGAGATATTCTGAGAACGAGATTAGCGAGAGTAAGCAACGCACGAGACAAACGAGACAAGGCAAAAACGTTTTTTTTGTGTTGAAATATATTCAATTTAGTTGTAGCCTGCTCAAATTTTGGTGACAGAACATATAAATTTATTTAATTTCACTAATCGGAACAATCCCAAGGCGCAAAATTTTGGGCTTGGACCATAAAATTTGAAAACATGTAAGCCTTGAAAAAAATTAAAGAAGATCTACCGCTAGTTCATAGCATGGGTACAAAACAGTCGAACCTGTACCTGGACCCAAACTTTGGGTACCTCAAAAATGTGAACCTGTACCTGAAAATGTACTCATTTAACAGGTTCAAATTTTTGGATCCTGAACCTGACGCAATTGGTGCAACCCGCACCTGATTAGTACCTGAACCCGAAAGAGTACCCAAAAGACGACCTGAACCTTGGTATTTTTGGACCGGACCTGAACATGTTTGGGTGCTAAAGAATCAGAACCTTTTTATTTAATCTTGTATTAAAAGTATAATTGGGTATTTGCAGTACAAAATATATTTAAAATGAATAAGAATGCATGTTTACTGGTTCCTGTGACACCCTGCCATTGCATTTGCGATGGAAATCATCTTGGAAGCTTGAAATTCGCCGGCCTTTAACTTTCAATCACTGAACCCAAACATTTCAGGTCTTTTGCAATCAGGTTCAAGTTTTTCATGTGTTACACCTGGTCCTGATAGGTAAAATTAAAACGGGTTTTTCTCTGTACCTGAAACTTCACCCAATTTCACGGGTATAAAATATTGTACCCAGAAAGGACCCAAACTTATTGGGTACAAAATACTTGCACCCATACTGAACCTGAACCTGAACCCAAATACCCGGGTGCGACCTGAACCTATGCAATGCACTACCTACCGCGATAAAAGCTAGTACCAAGAACTGCAAAATGTCGTAATTGGCAAAATGGTATAAAAAAATACCCCATTTTTCATTTTGATATGGGCTTCAACAAGATTTAATTGCAAACGATATTCTCGTTAAATAATGCGAGATGTCTCGTACTGTCTCGTTGATGAATAAAGAACGAGATAAACGAGATTCTCGTCTCGTTGTCTCGTTATACTCACCCCTAGTGTGTAGAAATTGCAGGAAAAACGATGGAATGGAATACGCAAATTGATTTTTTTTACATAAATAAAGTCTTCCAAGAACAATTTTGAGTGCGTTTCTAGAAGATGGTAAAAGTACCCACTCGATCCCGGGAACAACAGGTATGGGAACGGGATAATGCGTAGACTGTACCCGTTCCCATCGGGAACGGGAACAAAATGAAAATCTGGGTTCCTGTTCCCACTCCTGTTCCCGGTGGCCGTGTTCACTTGAGTGTGTTCCTGTTCCCGTACCCAAACTGGTTGGGAACGAAATACTTGTTCCCGTACCCGTTCCTGTACTCGTTCCCGTTCCCATGTACCCGTGTTTTACCCGTTCCCGTGACGACCACTGGTCATGGGTACAGGTGATACCCAGGTATTACTTGGGAACAGAAATAGTCTAGGGGAACAGAAAGTTCATCTTCAGTTTGTTCCTATTCCATTTTGAGAACGTGTACATTCTCTGCAGGAACTCATTTCCTTAAACTTTGTCCCCGGCTTTGACTGGGTGTTATTACTCAATTAACTAATTGTATAATTATGTGTACACAAGTACAACGTTCAAAGTAGTCGGGTATTACTCTAAGACAAGGGTCAATTATGGGTAAAATTCTAAAGGTCAAAGGCGGTCGGACTTGATTACAAAAATTGGATGAAGTTTCAAACTGTAACTGTAAATGTTTGCAAATCCTGTTTTTTTAGTTTAATACACTTTACATAGATATATATGTATGTAAGATCGAAATAGTATTGCTAAATCGATGCGCTATATTCATATTCACATTTTAAAGTAATTCTTATTTAGAAAATTTAATTTGCGCCTTCTGTGAGCCAACATAAGGGATTATATTGATGGGAGCATTTCGGCTAATATTTATAGTCACAGTAGTCAAAAGTACTATTGAATCAGGATTCTATCCAGTTTCTGCCCATATCGTCCGTACAGCACACTTATTCTACGTGTAAATTAAATTCATCCTTAAATATTATCTATTAAAATTATCCTAGAATTTTAAATACGGAAATAACCAATACTTATAACAATATTTATTTACAGTCAATCTAGTGCATCGCATGGGTTCAAAACAATTGAACCTGTACCTGAACCTGGACCCAAACTTTGGGTACCTCAAAAGCGTGAACCTGTACCTGAAAATGTACCCATTTAACAGGTTCAAATTTTTCGATCCTGAACCTGACCCAATTGCGTTTTTGTAGTTCCCGCACCTGATTAGTACCTGAACCCGAAAAAGTACCCAAAAGACGACCTGAACCCGGGTATTTTTGGATCGGACCTGAATATGTTTGGGTACTTGAGAATCCGAACTTTTTTAGTTTTTTATCTTGTATTAAAAGTACAATTGGGTATTTGTAGTACAAAATATATTTAAAATAGATAAGAATGCAAGTTCATTGGTTCCTGGGACACCCTGCCAATGCTTTTGGGATGGAAATCATTTTGGAAGCTTGAATTCTCCGGCTTTAACTTTCAATCAACGAACCCTAAAATTTCAGGTCTTTTGCGATCAGGTTCAGGTCTTTCATGTGTTACACCTGGTCCTGACACGTAAAATCAAAACGGGTTTTTCTCAGTACCAGGACCTGAACCTTTACCCAATTTCTCGGGTATAAAATATTGTACCCAGAAAGGACCCGAAATTATTGGGTTCAAAATACCCATGCACCCATACTGAACCTGAACCTGGACCTGAACCCAAATACCTGGGTGCGACCTGAACCCATGCGATGCACTAATTGTAAGTCAATCTCCTGCGTTACAAGTTGATCAATAAGGTTATTGTGTTGACTGAAATGGCTCCCAAAAGAGTAATGTAGGTTTACCATTGAACCGAAAAATGGTTACCGACTCTGAATTTTAAATCTGGCCCCTACCTCACAGCAAAATTTACCAACTTTATATCCCAACTGGTCTCGTTTTTAATGTAATTATTTTAGAATATTTCCCTTGATTTCCACTGGTTTTTTTACAATCAAACCAGATGGTCATAGAAGTTTTTCCTCGTCTATGTTAATTCTCATTTGCATAAAATTCATTGTCTATTAGGACCAGAACGTCGCTGAAGAGGAAAAATGGTCTAAGTGCTGTACAAAAGCATGCGCACATATTCCAAATTGTCTCTGCAGTGACGATAAATTCTCGATTCCTTGATCATACCTTTTTGCGAGATTATTAATTGTAGTATGATTTGTGTGGATAATTTCATGCGGCTGAATAAAGGGAACTGTTGCTATATGCACATATACTCAAGAGACCGGAAACATGTATATCCAAATTGGATTCAAAAGGCATCCCTGATAACGAGAGTTTATTCGTTCATTAAAAAAAATCATAAAGTCTAAAATTGAAGGAAGATTATTTTTAGCTGAAGGCGAATATGTGTTTATGCCGTTTAGAAGGAAGGCTGAGAAAAGGTCAAATACTTTAAGGGCTTCTTGTAAAGATATGTTAAGGATAAAATTGTATAATATTTTAGCCTTATTATATTGGAGGCTTGAAGGAAGGCTATTTCATTTGTGCATCATTATGCATTGCATCTATATCATTTTACTTAATACACTTTGTTCAATTTAGTGAAACTGCATTTAGATAATAATTTTACTACATATAATCAAATATACATCGATCATTTTGCCTCTTCGCCGACGATTTATACTGTGTATCAGTTAACTTACAATAACAAATTGAAATTGCACTTATCGGTGCAATTATCCAAATGTTTTTGCAATTGCCTTACCAACTGCAAGTAACTGACCGTTGTAGCAACCGAAGTTCAACTTCGGTTATTTGTATAACCTATCTATAATTGACACATTTTAACAATTATAATATACGTCATTACTGGTACTTGCATCATCAATTATAATTGCCATTTGCAATTCCAAGTTGGGTTATTCCTAATCTTTTCATCGACAGAAACACTTTAGTGTGTACAATCATTTATCCGAAATTTTATTAATTTCGAACGTTTGGTATAACTGCTGCTTATTTTGTTAAGTCATTTACAAGATAATGCTTGTCATACTAATTGTAACCGCCTAACTGCATTTCCGATGGTCATAGCATAATTCAAGGAAGCCCACCAGATGACGTTGGCAGGGATGTAAAACATCAGAAATATTTTGTGCAACAACTCATCCCTCCAAGATGGCGGGAGTAACGCATACAAAAACATTAAAGAGGTTGGATGGTAAGTGGCAGCCGAGATTACAGCCACAGTGCGCCCCAAGGTTTTGAAAATGAGAACGATAACAATTGGGATGCTTTTTAGTGTAAGATCGATATCTCATGAAGCGGATTTATAAACAGCAACAGGCGTAAATGAGATAGATTGTGCTTTTAGTTATTTAAAATCCTGCTATACATTATAGAAATCATCTTGACAGGATATAATACTCAATAATTAATTGTTGGTTTTCAAAATTGTAAATAAATAAAATAATGACTACGAGTCTGTGATGGCTATTTCTGATGAGAATCAGTCGGAATAAAATGTTTCATTCCATTTATATACACTACGGAATTTACTACATATACAAAATACCCTATAGTTCTTTAGTTTTAAGAATCTATCCGTCCTAAATATTTTCGCTAGAGTAAATACTGTAGGGCTCAATTAATTTACTATTTGTCAATCTTATTTTCCGATTAATTACTGTCATTTTCATACTTTCCCTCTTTATACTATCGGGTTGAGGGTCTTGAAATTATTTTGTTTTGCAATACCTACTCTTTTATTGTAAGTATATTAAGTATGAAGAGTGTCCCGTGCAGCTGTAAATAAGCAATTTAGGTATGCCAGACATTATTCAGTGGTAATCCTTGAGCATACAGAAATTAAAGAATTCTACACGAGGATTAATTTAACGAATTTATTCAAAATAATATTTTATATAATATTTTTAGTTCCAGCAAGTATGAACAGAAGCACGAATAAGCAATTGATAAAAGTGATTTTGAAATGCTAGAGTGAAGACATACAAAATAAATGGAAAAAATTGCAAAACACAACCTTGGGTTATTATGTTACAAAACGGACTTCAACACATACATGAGAAAAGCCCAGATCAGAAAAAATCGTGAATGAACCTTAAGATATCCCCAACCTTGCTCATTGTCAGTATGTGATAGATCCCCGGAAAATCCATAAAATTAGCTACAAACCAGCACCAAAATAAATTTCAGAAAAAAATTTCCCTGTGAACAAACACATTAAATCGCATAATTGATGTCGCTGTACCTTACATGGGCTTGGGGGTGTGGGAGAGAAAAAGAATATGGACCTTCATTTAAAGAACTCAATAAATATACATGTACATATGTAGGCTGTATCTAATTATAAGTTTAATGTAACTAACGTTAGGAGCGATCTGGAAAGCTCCACTTCACATTCATTACATTGAATTTTCAACTCAATTTTGACCTCATAGTTGTTTTTGACCAATTGCAAATCAATTTTTAAATTAAAAGTCAATTACCGGAAACCAACTTTTAGCTTCATTATTTGAAGTTGGCAATTTCAAGTTGTAATATTTGTACAAATTGAAGTTGAATTGAAATTGACTTGAAGTTGATTTACATTGAGTTGAGCAATTTAACGTGCTATTAAATAATTCTACTTAATATCAAAATACAAAAGTATAATGGTTAAAAATAAGTTTCCCCGAGAAGCGTGTTAGACACCGCAAATGATTTTTACTTCAGAAACTCCAAAAAATGGTTTTAAAATTTCAGCCGAAAATAAATACCGTAAATAACAATTAAAATCCGTCTCTGAATACATGCTTGTTTGCCAGAGGGTTTCGTTTTTTACGAAGATGCTTTTTTATTCATTCGCAAAAGTCAGAATTTTCAACTTTTGAAAAAATTCGTTTTCGTAAAAAACGCAAAGCGTAGATATGCACTTACCCCCCGTTGAAAAAAAAAGATTTAAGGATAACTTCTACACCCTTTGACCAAATTCCAATAGTAAGGGCTTAAAGTCAATGAGAGAATTTGTAAAACGTCCAATGCTTAACGTACATCTTCAGCGTGTATAGTTAATGAGATCTGAAGCTGTTTATACCTAAGTTTTCCCGTGAGTCCACGGAATTACCTATTCTTATACATTGCAGTTTTTTTAAAGGTCTTCCCCCACAACAACTTTGATAAAAATGTGCCCACATGACTGTCTAATTATTGCAAGCTAGTGTGCAAAATCTTATGATGTGCGACCAAGGGATTGGACCCTTAAAAATTAATTACTTCAAAATGCGAATTATGGTTGTCATAATCATAACGTTCAATATTCGTTATGTTTATATAACGAATATTATGTTTATATTATATATATATATATATACATTATTTTCTAAAATTATATTCATGGGAGTATTTCGGCTAATATTTACAGTCACAGTGGTCAAAAGTACTATTGAATCAGGAATCTTTTCAGTTTCTGCCCATATCGTCCGTACATATTAAACTTGCCAGCATCTTTGTGTTTACAATTTGGGAAGCTTTTATCTGCCCCCAATTCGTGTAGATATTTTTGGTCTAGACAGCATATTATAGGCATACTGTTCAATCGCACGCTAGGAGCCCAGTTCCAGGAGCTACATACAAATGTGAAACTCAGGTAAAGTTAAAATCTACTGATAATTAAACTTAATTTATTCTATATGTGTAAATTAAATTCATCCTTAATTCTTATCTATTAAAATGATCCTATAATTTTAAATACGCAAATAATTAATAGTTAAAAGAATAATTATTATTATTCTATTATTCGCTGTCAATCTCCTGCGTTACAAGTTGATCAATAAGGTTATTGTGTTGACTGAAATGATTCCCTTAAAAGTAATGTAGGTTTTCCACTGCATCGAAAAATGGTCACCGGCTCTGACTTTTAATTCTGGCAGCGACCTCATAATAGAATTTATTAACTTTATATCCCAAATGGTCTCCTTTTTTAATGTATTTTAGAATATTTCGCTTGATTTCCCGGGGAAGAATCTTCCCGTCTCTTCACAAAACTCCGACCCCTGAGCACCTCTAGCCCACATAACGAAGTGTTGTAGCAAATTTAGTTCCAGATTTTCTAAAATTCACTTCATTGAAATTGGTTAATGTTTTAGGTCACTTGACCAGGGTCTCTTAACCCTGGTAAAGAAGTTGATTTTTTGATTCTCGTCTAAATTTTGTTTCCCTTAAAATTTGAGGTTTGTTTGTAGGAAATTGTATGGGCTTTCCAGGGAGGTATAACAGAGGTCCTTACGTTGAACTTTTTCGATGTGAGCGAAAAAACCAATAGTAAGGTGGAAGAAATTCTGCTTCAAGAGCAAAAACGAGATGTGAGATAGATTCAAAAAAGAAAGAATTTCTTAACTTGCATTTTTACATGGACGGTCCGATGCCCGCTCATGTAATTTTTCAGAAGGGTACGTTTATAGTAGATATGGTATGGATTGATTTTTCTTATATAACCTTCCTACGACAACAATAAATTGCCGTCACAGAATCTAAAAATAAAGGAAAAGCTGATGATTGAAGACAGCTTAATCAGGGATCATCCACCCGTTAATTTATCCGCAAGAAATGGTCAGCCTCCAATAATTACTGACTCAACTTAAATTAAAATAGAAGTAAGAGAAGGAAATACAGAAGAAGACGCCAAATGGATTCCAATTCCGTTTCGGGGTATTTTATCTAATAAAATTACCGGATTATTACGAAGAAAATTTTAATTTCAGATAACTTTCTTATCCGGTAAGAAAATTTAATGTATTAACCGAATCAAGGACAAAGAAGACAAAACTCTTGTCATACAAAGAATTCCATGCAATTCCAGTGACAGAGTTTATAATGGTGAAACTTACCGTTCTTTAAACACGACTGAAAGGACACATGCACCATATATGATTGAAGAAACGTGAAAGACCATCAGTTCTTTGACATATTTTCAGCAACAAAAAGCATTCCATCAATTGGGATAACGCCAAATCAATTATTGAGGAATCTAATCAATTATTAAGGAAAATTAAGAAAGGTTTATTAATCCAACAATCTGGCAAGGATTTGATGAACGTAAATGATAGTTTTTTTATTAGACGTTGCATGGATGTCATTGATTCAAAAAATTATAACTAATTTAAAAAACTTCATTCATCAAAAACAGGTTTTAAAAAATTGTGTTTTTTCTCCAATATACAAATTATCTATAAATATTTATATGTTAGGGCCTGATGATTATAACCTGTTAGATGCCGAATGATTGCATATAATTTTGTTTATTTAATAAAATTAACCACGTAAGCTAAATGTATGCAATAGTGGTCCCGATCTTTCAATTCTGAATCAAAAAATCTCGATTCGATTCAATTCAATTCAATTCTGATTCATCATTTTTCGATTCAATTCAAAGCATGAATTGAATCATTTCATTCAATTCACTTCATGAATGAAATCACGCGAAATGCTTTGAATCGCGATTCAAATGATTCACGTGCAACGAATTTGTTTACATAACGTGCTAAAAATGCAACTAGTAACGCATCACATTAAAAAACTCGTACGTATTTCTGAGAGAAATTCAAATACATCAATTATTTTAATTTACTATTACATCATTTACTAACGGTCCAATTTAGGTCATACTGTAATGTGACAATTAATTAGCAGGATATGCAACTCTAATTTGCTAATGTTACAGTCAACTCTCACTATTAGGGGTGTTTATGGGACCGGCAAAATTAATCCCTATGAGTATAGTGTTATATGTACATTGCGTAAATGGGAATCGGGACTAAATAACAATCCCTTACATCAAAAAATCCCTTATAAAGTATCCCTTATAGCAAGAGTTCACTGTATTGACAACAGTGCTAGGACTGGGTACGGGTAATACTCGGGTAAATGGGTACGGGTACTGGTATGGGTACTACCCGGGTACAGAAGTGGCGTACTCGCAAGTACGCGGATACAACCCGGGTACTCTGGATTTTAGACAATAAAGTGGGTACATTTACGGGTATGGGTATGGGTACTCACTCAGTGGCAATCGGGTAGTACCCAATGGGTACGGGTATCACTATGTAAAATGCCTGTACCCGTGGGTGCTGTACCCGAGTATTTTTGGGTACTTCAAGGATTCCTGATGGGATGGATTACTATGGCTAACAATAAGACCTACCAACCGTGGAGTTGCTTATTTCGTAGTATACAGATACTTGCGTTAGTGACAGAGCCAAGTGGCTTCGTCTCATTTATGATTACGTGGTAGTTGCAATCTAACGCTTCTAATAATTCTTCCGAGGGATCTAATAAAGAAAAAAGCGTAGAGTCAGGAGTCAGTAAAATCTCCTGTTTATGGACTTACGCAGTGAAGCTCTTTAAAGAAGAATTTCAAGGGGCAGGTTCTTGAGATTCAGTTTAATGAGCTTCATTGGGAGCGTAACATTGCAATTATTTAAAGACGTATTACGAGATAAGTTCGGAATAAATATACATTTATTAGCTTCGACCCAGATCCGTTTCTTAATGCTACAAGCCCAGGGTTGCCCACTTGAAAATGCCAAGGCCAAGGCCAAATGTACAGGCAATTTGAGTATTTTCAATCCTGGGCATTTATGACACTTTGAGTATTTATTATATACAGTGAATATTTTTACAATTTTAGAATTGAAAATATCATTCCTTGCAGGCAATATTTGTATTTCAGTCCCTTTGATTATTGTTGATAATTTTGATGTTAAAATAAGAGGTATCTGAACTCGGCTTTCAAAATTTTCATGGGGCTGCATTTGAGTATTATTTCTCCTGCATTGTTCCAAAATTTGCGTCCCGGGGTCCATAAATGTGAGAGACAGTTTACGAATGTTTGTTTTATAAAGCTGTAATATAAATCGAATATTTAATCTTGCCTCCCACATTTATTTCCTGAAACCGCAATATTTGACTTGGAAAAATTATGATCAACTCAAAATTTTCCGTATAACATTTTCTATAGTGTTCAAATATATTGTTTTGTGAATACGTTATATCGTTGATGGAAAACTGGCATGATCAGGAAATTCTACTTTCCTCCTATACTTTACTAACCTTGCGTCCTATTTGTAAGGTAATGTCAACAGTTCTTAACGACTTGTGTTAAAAGATTTTTGAGAAAACGATTTGTCACAAACAAAATTGTTTCATGTTCTCGAAGTTGAAAAGCAAGTTATGGAGAGTTTAGTATTAAAGAATTTGTCCCAATTGTTTATCCTTACACCATACAAGAATTGTTCAATAACCAATTCGCGAGAACACATTTCATTCAGCAAGTTATTATTTTGGGGTACTAGCATTTGAATTTCATCAGTGATCATTAAAATAAATCATAAAAGGCCTTAAATTTTAAGATTTTAAAGATTTAAAAAAAATTAAATAGGATACCCTTAACGCCTATGGAAAATTCCCAAAATCCCGGGCATTTTTAATGGAGTTCAAAAAATTGATAAATTAAAAATGTTCAGCTAGGCAGGCATATGTCGTCGGGGATTTTAAATCGGCCAAACTTCCAGTACCCGAGTAATACCCGGGTACAAACAATAGGTACTCGGGTACGGGTACAGATTTTGGGTACATTACAGGTACGGGTAAATTGTGGGTACAGGTACTACTTTGTAGTCTCAGGTACGGGTACGGGTACTGAAATAATTTACCCGGGTACTCGGGTATGGGTACGGGTATAGGTACAGCATTTTGTCGTACCCGATATTCGGGTACGGGTATGGGTACGGGTACACGGTTTCGGTACCCAGTCCGAGCACTGATTGACAATTTTAGTGATAGTGAAATTGTTTGACTTATTTCCGCTGTTTTATGTAGTCATTCCAAAATCCTTAAATAAAATGTTTATGTTACCACCTTTTACTGTCTAAATGATTTGAATCATCATTCGATTCAATTCAGCACGCAGAAATGAATCAAATTGAATCCTGTGAATCGTGAATTGAATCGAATCATTGTATTTCATTCAATTCATAAGTTGAATTGAATCAAAACGAATTTTTTAATTGAATTGAAAGATTGGGACCACTAGTATGCAATCTATTATTGTCCTTAACTTTTTTTCTTCCGCGCCTTTGCAGTTCCAATAGTTTCTCTGTCCTTGATTTCATCTGGGTTATAATTTTCTTGCTACCATGACATATGTAAGTTTTTCAATATTCCATTGTAAATCATAAGAGATGTCCAATTGAAATAGTTTTCCTTCAAGCCTTCAAAGGGAAATTTAAAAAAGTTGACTTCCTTCTTCCTACTAATGAATGAAGCCCTTAAAATTATTTGCGGCCATCTGCCTTCCTTCAATTTTCAAATTAGTTCACCCTTCCTTCAAAAACAACCCTCTCTCGTTTATTGCAAAATTATAGAAATGGTATTAAAACGTGCATGAATTTTGAAAATAAAGTAGTTTTGATCAAAGGTATCATCAAATATGAATGTGATGAATGAGAGTTCATGGAAATACTTAAAAACGTTCAAACTTGCGCCTTATATATCTATGCAACAGACATCGACGGCATGAAGCCTTCCAAAGGCTACTTCTAATGCGTCCTTCATAGTGTTTCTTGTCAATTGCAAGTTAACCGCAATTACTAATTGAACTTGCAAGTTCGGTTCAATTCCGGTTATTTTACACCAGGGAATTGCAATTGTCGGTGCAAGTGCAATTTGTGTTTACTTAAATTGCAATTACAAGAGCATTAAGTACTTGCAATTACCGGTTAAGCACAACTGAAATTGCAAGAGATTCAATTGCAATTACAAGTGTTTGCACTGCAAAAAGTTGCAATTTTAAAAATATTTATCAATTTAATTGCAACTTGAAACCCTTTCGAATTTGAGCGCAAAATTCCATAAAATGCCTCAATAAGTCATTTCGCTCTAGTAACTAATTATAATAATCTTGAGTATCGTCTCAACGAGTGCAGTTACTGTACTTCCTGTACAATTTCGTCGGTGAGGACGCAAAATGATCTAAATGCATTTTCGATTAAAATTAAAATGTTCCCATTTGCACAAAATTATATAAAAATAGGCCAAATATTTTAAGGATACGAAAGATATGATGAACGATGAAATTTTACAATATTTCAGTCTTAAAGGAAGGCCATTTCATTTTTGCATCTCTGTTTCATTATGCATTGCATCTAGATTATTTTATTTCATACACTGTTCAATTTCGTTAAACAGCATGTATACCATCTTGCTACCAATCAAAAATGCACTGATCATTTTGTCTCTTCACCGACGATTTATACTGTATATATCAGTTAACTTGCAATTACAAATTGCAATTGCACTTGCAATTGTACTTATCGGTGCAATTACTTCCAAATGTTTTTGCAATTGCCTTACCAATTGCAAGTAACTTATGAACTAATTGCAAGTTCAACTTCGGTTATTTGCATGAATAAATTGCCACATTTTAGCAAGTACCAGTTACGACATTACTAGTACTTGCTAGACATGTTCATACCGTTCTTGTTTAAAATACCGTAATTACCGTTACCGTAAAGTGGAAAAACTCCGGTAATACTTTTAAGGTACGGTATCGTAAATTAATCCGATTATGGTAAAAACACGAATATAAGTCGATTTTTATGGTATGTGTGTAAAGATATGAAGTAAAAAATCCAACATCAGTTATTTAACAATCAGTTTAGCGTCTTTGATGTCAATTAATGTGAGAGTATTTATTGTGCAGAAATTCCTTATAAACTAAGCTAGTTCGAAACAAAATCAAATTTCCTTTTTTACATTCGTATGAAAAATATGAAAATCATAAAATATAGAAAACGATACCAAATTCTTCGATCTATCTTCTAGTAATTTTTCCTAAACTAAATCTTTACCGAATTTGGTCGTACTTATATTAATTTAGGAAGTGGCTTCCCATCTCTTTTTCTCATAACAGGTGAAGTGCCATCATGCCGTCAGACCGACTCAAAAAATGACTCCAAACACTTGAATTACTAGACGCACGACTTGGTTTAGATTCTAAATAATCAGTTCGATTAATTTTTTTCCATATTGACACTACACACAATCTTTACTGTCGAACGAATTCCTTTCATTTTTGTGTTTAACTCTTTTTAATGAATTTTCGAGTGTGTAACACCACAGTTTTATGAGCCTTCCGCTAGACTAACGATATCGTATGGAGTTACGATATCGCTTCAAAAAGCCGAGAATTATCGTACCTAAACCGTACCTAAATTTTTTACGGTAATTACGGTATTACCGTACTACGATACCGTAGTTGACATGTCTAGTACTTGCATTATCAATTTAATTGTAATTGCAAGTTCGGTTATTCCCAAAACTTGCACCGACAGAAACACTAGTCCTTCATTCGCCAACCATTTTTGGTAAATTTTATGAAGCCTTCCCTTAACCTTCGGGAAAATATTCAGCCCACCTTCCATATTCCTTCTCTTGGCCGAAAAATCGATGAGCAGCCTTTAATGAAGCCTTCTTTGAAGGCTGAACCATGTCGGATCGACAATGTCCAGCCCCAAGGAGTCTACCAAAGTTTCATTCGTACTCCTGTTTACCACAATAATTTTCTTCAATATTTAATTTCACGAAATGTGAGTGTTGAAGTTCAAACAATATTTCAGTCTCAATCAGCAAAAATGTTAAATCAGCAATAAAATGTTCTTGTGAAGCAATACATTTTAGTAAGCCTGTGTACACAAAAATCGTTTAAAATACACTCATTGTAATCTTGATACTAAACATACCTAAATTGCTGAATGAAAACCAGTATTGAAGAGTATATAAAATGTGCATACTTGTTCAGACTAACCACGTCAGTAAAACCTTTGTTTACCTGAAATTAAGTTTCGCAAACACTGATAAGAGAATGGCATAATTTCCAATTTCAATGCTGTTAATGCCACAAACGTCAATGGTCCAACCACCAAATTATAATTTTGCTACTTTTATCTTCGGTGTTGAAGTCAAGGCTGTTCAAAAGCAGCTATTATTTTGAAAATCAAGCTACATCTCTCCTTTTGAGTGCCAGATTCATTATATACGATTATTCATACGATTTCAGAAATGAAAATACTTTTGCAGACATGTATTATTTTAGTTACAACCCAAATTTACCAAACCTCCAAAATACAACCAACAAAACTAAACAAATACATAAGATTGGTTCCCGTTATCTGTCAAAAATTCTCATCCTGTGTGATCAGACTCATGTCCATTAATAAGCATGCTTTGATTGACTATTCAAATATCCTTGTCCCTACACAAACTTTGGACTTACCATTTCATAAACCTGCATCCGAAATTTCTGATCCCTGGCTTTTCTCAAATTCCAAATCCATTCGATGCTATGCTAACATTATTTTAACCCGAAAAATTGACGTAAACCCGGATTCTCTCTATTTTAAAGGATCGATAATTTCAAATGAGCTACATGAAAATTTTATAAAAATTATATCCTACATCCGGCCGCAGTATATTTTATATTTTACTGACGAATCATTCGAGCACGACAAGAGGTTCCACTTCAATCCATATGACTCCAGCTTACGGTTTCTGCCAATAGTAATTGTATTCAAATACAGCAGGGTGGATAAATCCGTTAGCGACGGCTTACTTATATGTTTGTATTGCTTTCAGAAATCCAACAAATTAAATAACTTATATAAGTTTAATTGTAGCTCCAACGTGCAGTGCTTCGAGACGATGCTGAGCATGTATATTAAGGCTTTAAGGGAAGGAAAACGAATTTCATGGTACATTCATGGGAATCTAGATAATTCCAAGAATTACCGAAAGGTCTGGAGTATCATTTTGGAAGGAAATAAAACAATACAGCGCATTGCTTAGCCGGACATAGTCAGTGTTCTTTTACCCCGCATATCTTTACCGGGAGAATTGTAATGTTGAACACACGAAGTTCAGAGTATGGTCCTTTAAATACGTCACTTACATTCTTCCCAGAGACAGTTGGTAAATTTGCTTCCAATTTTATTACATCGGAAGGACTTCATGGAACTCGTTCTACGTTTCACTCATACATTTCTCCTTTTACAAGCATGGTATGGGAGGTCATTATTATTACTATCATTTTGATCTTATTTTTATGTATGGGTGCAATAATGTTCTTCAGGTCTGGAAAGACTGGGAATATTCTGGTCGGGGGTTACATAATATTCTGGTTATGGTCCACTTTGGTAGAACAGGATTTGCCTCTTGGTCATATAATGGGGAAAGTCGCCCTGAAACACAAACATTTGTTATGGCGGTTTTTTCGAAATGTTTCCTTCATTTGGTGCATTGCAGGGATAGTGATTACGAATGGGTACAAGAGCATAATGAACACTAACTACGCCATTTCATTCCCATTGGAAAGTGAATTCAAGTCAGTAAGTCAATTGCAAAACTTTTCGTTCTACTCCCCGCTTGAAAATTGTCCAAGTAATACTTCTACTATTTTCACAGACAAAGATGGGCTGGTTTTGCGTGCAAGGACATTGTCTGTACACCGCTTGGTGTCAACCATAATGAATATTAACTTCTCTTTTTACAAATACTGGGTGAGCATTATCTTTGCGTTATCACGGCAACTGGATGAAGAAAACCCGAAGAAGCAATTTAATGATGCTACGTATAAACTGAAACGTTTATATTACTTTTGTGCTAACGATATTGAAATAGTAATTCCGAGGTATCTGGAGAAGCCGAAAAGTGCTTTGATAACTTCCTCTGCTACACTGAAGAAGTACTGCAGAAAAGTTTCCGAGTACAACGGCGGGGATAAAACAGTTACAAGATTTGCACATAATGGAAAATTTACTGACAGAAGTTTCATGAACATGGAAGGGTCCCCGCAGATTTTTATCAACGATATAGTTGGCCCAGTTCAGAATTGGCTGCTGCAAAGGATGCGAGTATTGTTTCATTCAGGAATTTACTCCTATTTGGATCAGGCAGGAAGCAAGAAAACTAGCTCGGCAGACAGTATTGAGTTGACTGTAAATTCTGCTTAGCCCTTGTCATTGAATTCAATTGACATTCTCTTAATTTTCAATGTAGGGTTTTTGATGTTGCTAGTTTGCATTTTT
Organism: Allacma fusca; assembly: GCA_947179485.1. Lineage (NCBI taxonomy): Eukaryota > Metazoa > Arthropoda > Collembola > Symphypleona > Sminthuridae > Allacma > Allacma fusca. The sequence continues at coordinate 42,568,909 of OX359248.1, read as the reverse complement.
ATTTTTAAAGCGAAGCGCTTTTGTAATTTTGCTCGTTTTTGATTTTGTCCTTCTAAAGGCTCCCGCACGGGACGAGATACAGCGACCGGACCAGCGGCAAACGATCTGTTGGGTCCTGGACTTGCGAATAACGCCTTTATTTTTTCAATTTTCGAAATTTCATAAAATTTCTAAAATTCCCCGAATTTACCTAAAAATTATATTTAACCGCACAAACGAATTCGGTGATCACTAAAGTCGTTGAAAATACCTTTCCCACCTGAAATTTTATGAAATTTCGAAAATATTCAGAATTTACGTAAAAATCTGATTTAGCCGCACAAACGAATTTCTTGATCCCTAAAATCGTGAAGAATACCTTCCCCGCCACAAAATTCGAATTTTGATGAAATTTCGAAACAAATCATGAAATTTTGAAAAAAATCTTGAAATTTCGGGGAAATAAACTTTGAATTGACGGGAAAACCTGATTTTTTATTTTGTCCTTCTAAAGGCTCCCGCACGGGACGAGATACAGCGACCGGACCAGCGGCAAACGACCTGTTGGGTCCTGGACTGGGGCATAACACCTTTACTTTTTCAATTTTCGAAATTTCATGAAATTTTGAAAATTCCCGGAATTTACGTAAAAATCTGATTTAACTGCACAAACGAATTCCTTGATCCCTATAATCGTGGAGAATACCTTCTCCACAACAAAATTCGAATTTTGATGAAATTTTGGAAAAAAAACATGAAATCTCGAAAAAACTTCGAATTGACGTGAAAACTTGTTTTAATCACGGGAACATACTCGTTAATCACTAATCCTGATAAAAAGCTTCCCCGACTCGAAATTTCGGCAAATTTTGCAAAAACTCCCAATTTATGTATAAACCAGATTTAACCACAGAAATGAATTCCTTGATTTCCATGGACGTGGAAAATACGCTCCCCTCCACGGCATTAGTGTATTGGCAACATAATGAACAAATAACACCGTCGACGCAGTGAAATGTCAAACTTTAAAGCTACAATTTCGTTTTCGCCACGGAAATGATTTCGATAAATAAAATACCTTCCACACAAAGACCAGGAAATAAGACTCATGATGAGAGCTGGGGATATATTTCCCACTCAGAAATTGCACGTTCGATGACATTTCCAAAAAAGGCAAAATAAACGGTTATTATATCAACCTACTTTACTCTAAACATACATTAACAATTACCCAACCAATCAAAATTACAGCAACTTTCAATCGAGCTCACACTAGCGAGGCAGTAGCGATTCGCTTCTGTTGCAATCGATTCATCGATTGCAGTTTTGGATTTTTAGAGCAGAATTTGGTGCGAGTATTTTTCGAACACATCAGATGACTCACTAAAATGACTTACGTAACTTGTTCAAGGGGTTTGTTTTATTCTTTAGATATGTAGTTCTTTATATTACATTTTAATTGTCTTGAATTTTGATTACAAGGTGGTCCATTTTTCTTGGATAAGAATTTTTATACGTGTTAAGTGTACGGTTGTACTACGATAAGTGGCCCAAAGGCGAACTTTCCGAACTACGATATGTGGCCCCGAACTACAATAAGTGGCCCAACTTTCCGAACTACGATATGTGGGCCAACTTTCCGAAATACGATAAGCACGCCTGAAGCCCAAAACACTTTCTGCAGTATCCGTCCCCAACAAAGCAATTCGGAGTACTTGGCACGTAGTGCCAAGTTAATACTTTCCGACGTCCATTGAAATTAAAAAATATTTCCTCAATACAATTAGACACACAACTACGAACTCATTCTTTTTTCCTTTTGCACCTTCACTTGCACCTTGTCCGACCAGGTGTGCATTCTGTTGGTGGTCGTTGAGGACAGCGATTGTTAGGTTAGTTTAGAGCTGGAAAGGGGTGCCGTGACTATGACGACCCCGAAGGGGCCTTCAGAGTCAATATTGACTACCCATTTAGATTAAAGCGAAGAGTCTCCTATTAGAGTATTATTTGGAAACACAGTCAATAAATGTCAGGGACAAAGTTTTGGTAAAATTGGTATTTATTTTAACATGGACAACTGTATGTTGATTTTTCGAGGGGTAAGTCTAAAGAAATATCAAGGTCGTTATAACTGATACTGCCGAACAAGGTGAAATAATGGGCAAAGGTTAATGTATATACACAAGTAATTGTATTTTAAGAAGATGTTTTGTAATTTGTTGGATCTTGAATTATTACCATAATATATTGGAGTAATTAAAAGGCTTTACTAAGGCTATTGGCTAATCTCTCCTAAATCCTCTAGGTACGGGAGTACAAATTGTAAATTGTGTGTACAAAATACAAATGTAGTCATATATATTACATTTATGTAGTCATATGTATTGCATTTATGTAATGCAAGGAGCCCAGTGTAAGGAGCTACATACAAATGTGAGACACAGGTAAAGTAAGAATCTACTGATAATAAAATTCTGAGCAGCAAATAAGTGGAAGCGATGAGTAGACTGGCCACGTGAAATAAATTCGTAAGGAACCCAATCGAACCGAATACATTGTCAAATAGTCAAGAGAACAGTAGCAACTCCCTGTAGGTCTTCACGCTGGTGCTGGGGTCCAGTTTAACTTCAGAGCTTCATAGATAGTGTGTACAATCATTTATCAGAAATTTTATCAATATGTTATGAACGTTTGGTTTAACTATTTATTTTGTTAAGATATTTACAAGATGATGCTTGTCTTAATAGTGCCTTCAACTGCATTTCCGATGGTCGCGGACGTGAATCATAATCGTAGCAGTAGCATAATCCAAGGAAGCCCACCAGATGGCGTTGGCAGGGATGTAAAATAGAAATATTTAGTGCATTAACTCATTCCTCCAAGATGGTGGGAGTAACGTATACATGGTTGGATCTGAAATGACGGACGAGGTTCCTGCCAAAGTGCGCCCCAAGGTTATGAAAATGAGAACGGTAACAAATAGAATGCTTTTCAGTGGAACACCGAAATATTTCAATTCACATTTACAACTAGAAATAAAATCGTTAGGGAGCAATATTAGTTTAAACGTTTTTTCAGCGATTGCTGAAAACAATTTTTAAATAAATGTGAATACCTTGGAGGTGCTACCTGTAGCGGATTATATCATTGTAAAACTTGAGGAGATCCTTATGGCATAGGAACGTGTTAACAGTATAAACAAAAATATCAACTATGGAAATGCTGATTGCGAGGTTTTAAGCGATTCATCAAATAAAACAAGTGGTAAAGTAAACATAACACCTGGTTGCCGTCATTATCGAGTCAAAGAATGTTCAGAGGACGAAACGTAGCTTACTGTACGGGGAGTAAATTTATGAAGATTTCTCAAATCGAAACAGTATTAAACCAATTACTCCTGTAACATGATTATATTGCCCAAGAACAGGTGAGGTTAGAGTAGATTTTTGGTAAAAAACATTTCCAAGCCGCAGGCTCATTTTCCCACAAAATTGTTAAAATTGTTTCAAGTTTCCTGTGTGGACTGACTTCTACATATACATATGTATGACCAATTAGGATAATGATATAAATGTAATTGAAGTGACTCACCGTAGCAAGTACACAGTGCTAGATTTGATTGACCTCCTGAAAAATAGCAGGCCTTATAAGTGTCCCCAAACGATCGATGATATTTAATAATGTAGCCTAAAACAAAAGTATAATATCCCAATTTCACACTGATACAATCCAAAAAACTATAAGGTGCATAATGACAAAGCCCAATCTCACTCAGTGCTCGGCACGGGTACGAAAAATCGGTACCTGTACCCGTATCCGTACCCGAAGTGCGGGTATTTCAATAACTTGTATCTATACCCGTACCCATACCCGAGTATCCGGGTACAAATTTTTCGTACCCGTACCCGCAATTGTTATTTCAATCTATGTACCTGTACCCGTATTGTACCCGTACCCGAAAATACTCGAAAATAGTACCCATACTCGGGTATCTCAGTGTCGTACCCGTACTCGTACCCGGGTACTTTATCCAGATTTGTTTTAATGTAATACATAGTACGTTATATGTAATAATGTATGACACCTGAGTGGGTAATTTTGACTAGCTAGAGAGGTATTTGACATTATATATTTTTATTGAAGAGTAGAAAACTGTATTCGTTTTTGATTAGAAGTAAAATTATCCCCATTTGATTGTTTATGGGCTGATGGGCGAAGTATTTTATAGCACCCAGTCCATATGTACATGCATTTTTGGCTTGGGACTTGGCTACTCGATTTTTCACTTCTTGATTTATTCGGCCTTTTACATTAATTTTCTCACCTCAGTAGCTCTAAGTACATGTAACTCATTAATATCTTGTTACAAATATCCGCCTTTTCCTAATCAACTACCAACTACAAAAAATATCTTGCCATCCAACTCATCGGAACTCTAATTTTTAAATTGTATTCATTGTGGCTAATGAAGTATCATGTGCATACGTGTCAATCAGACTATTTATGCAATAAGTAACAAATTACTACATTATGAAGACGTTTTGTATAAAATTTCGTTGAATCCTGTTCTCCACTTCTATTTTGATATTATTCCTCGTCTGTTTATTAATTATTCTTCCTAAAACCTGTTTTCATAAAAATATATATTATAGATATAAATACATATTTTAGCAACACAGTCTGAAATACAGTTACTGCATGTTGTAAGGTTAAAAGGGTATTAACAATAAGCTATATGCATTCAGAATTACTAAAAATACCGACAGAATTTTCCAACGGAAGTTCCATTATTTTCATAAAATTCATCAAAATGTCTCAAATCTCAACATATCCAAATACTCGGGTACAATGGTCGCGGGTACGGGTAAATGACACCATTATACCCGTACCCGGTGGGTATATACCCATTTTGAAATCCTTGTACCCGTACCCATACCCGTATCCGTACCCGAAATTTTGAGCCGACCAAAGTGTACCCGGGTAGTACCCGGAATTGTTCGGGTACACAAAATCCGTACCCGGGTAGTACCCATACCCGTACCCATACCCGTTTACCCGAGTATTACCCATACCCGTGCCGAGCACTGATCTCACTTTTGCAGTGCATGTCAACTAATTATTTATTCAAACGTATTTGATTAATTTTGTAGTCTTAAATATGTATACGTAAAATGGTGATTAAAATGATCGAAAGCACCAATAAGCGATTGGTAATAAAGATTTTAAACTACTAGAGTTAAGAGATGCAAGAAAAGTAGACAGAATTGCAAAACACACACTTTGGTTATTATGCTACGGTTATATGTAGAATGTATGCTGTTACTATTATGCTAGGTCTTCAATAGAAGATCAGATCAGAAACTCTCCTTTTCCGCATCTTTACTCCTGAAGATGAATATCACCAACATTGCTCAATGCGTAATAGATCCCACGAAAGCCCATAAAATTAACTACAGACGGGCACCAAAATAAATTTCAGAAAACGTTTTTCCTGTGAACAAAAATTTCAAACGCAAACAATCCTCAAAAACTCTCTACTTTGCTTCATGTTCTTGAGGACTGTTAACTCAATTTTTGACCTAGGTCAATAAAAAGTGAATGCTAATAGTACTGGAAAAGAATGTGCTTCAAAATGGCGGAATCGCATATTTGATGTCGTTGTCCCTTACAAGGGTTTGGGGGTGTGTGGGGAAAAAAGGATATGGGACACCATTTACAAGAACAGAATAAATATATACATAATTACATATGTATGTACGCTGTGACTAATTATAAGTTCAATGTAACTGAGGTTTGGAGCAAAGTAGAAACCTCCACTTCACATTCATTACTTTCATTAGAAACTCCAAGTGTCCCTCCACAACATCTTGCTTTAAGGTTAATGTAACAATTACTGCAAGCTGCATCAGAATTAATTATACAAATATATATAGGTAAAAGTGAAATTGCAGGCAGAAAGTCTCCAATGATTAGTTTCACGAACAATGTTTGATTGAGGATGAGAGTCGGGAGGTCCAAAGCAATAATTTATTGTAAAAGTGTGTGGCAATACGTTCGATACTGTCAATATGGAATCATGATAATGGGTTTAGATTAAGTTGAATCGCAATTATATTTGCAACTGATTCGAAACTCCTTTTAGGAAAGGCTTATATCATTGACAGTTCTTGTTCTACGTGACTCCGAACACGTCTATGTGGAATGTGACACCAGAAAAATTCTTTACGTATTTATTTAAAAGTGGTAGAAATTCCTGGATAATTGAGAGTAAATGTTATGCATATGCAATAAACTTTGGGAAACAAGCAATACAGTTTGACGTATATTTATCCCAATTTTGGGGAATATGTGAGATAGTTAATAGCCTCTAAGAACAAAAGGATGCTTCAAGTACATGTGTATGTACCAGGTACTCCGGAACGTCCGAAAAAGTGGAGGACAAAATTTTCATTTAGCTTTAGTTACTTTGCTGGTGGTCACATACAAACGTATTTACGTACATATAAGATTACACATTATTTTTCGTTAGCTGGCTTATGTATATAAGCATGCAAATTAAAGATCTTCCAATTCTTAAATATTTGTTTGTTTAAAAAGAAGGAGCTTTCACAAAAGACTTTAACACAATCTTATATATATTAGAACTTTTTATTCCAAACACTACATACCAGCAAGATCTAATGGATTTCAAACAGAGGTATCAAAGATTTCCTAAGTTCTATTTCCTAAGTTCCTAAGTACTATTTACATGATCACCCGATCACACGATTTCAACCCTGAAAGTTTAGTTATTGCAATACTGACATAAAATCACTTAGTTCAAAATCTTTATCAAGGATGAAAAATGTGGTTATAAAGATCTATTTCGTACTGCAGTGTCATGACCAGACATGTGTAACCTCGTGTAGGATTCCCATCAGTGACGTCCCGTGATGACCCTGTGACGTCACAACAGTGTCCCCTCAGGCTATATTTCTGAAATACTTGTTTATTACTTGTTTAAGGTAAAACCGACGACGCAGATGTGTTCCATATACAGTAATCCCAGGAGCTTAAATTAATTTTTAGGGCCCATTTGGGTAACAGGATTCCAGGCCTAGGTTAGTATGGTCAAATGACGATTACTGCCGTCTGTGTTGGCCCAGTGCATCGCATGGGTACGGGTAGTACCTGAGTATTTGGGTACAGGAACAGGTCCAGGTCCGAAATGGGTACGCTCCTGAAGTACCCAAACTGAATGGGTAATTTATGGGTACTTGTTGTATGTACCCAAATTTTGGGTACAAAGCCTGGTGTTGGGTACAGGTACAAATTTTGATTTTTTTGGGTTGTACCTGACAGGAACAGGTACAAGCTTTCAATATACCTGGACCTGATAAATTAATACCTGAAAATGTGGGTACTTTTATGTACAGAAATATGTCTTACGAGACATCTAGTGCAGCCTGTGGCTCTCTCTCCGACTTAAAGGTTTCTTTTGCTATACAGCGTGTTTTCAGGAGTACATCGTAATTTTTGAAAAAACATGCGTTTATGCAATAGACGTTTGACCAACTACTTAGCACAATGTGCCAGCAAAAACTACGTGGAATTTCAATTTTACTTGTGATTTAGTCAAAATGTCATTAAATGACATTGTGGTTCTGGAGGGTGACCCAGAAGTGGAAGATTTAATTGAAGATGGCATTACATCAGACGCTGGAAGATCTGTTCGATCAAAAATATACGAGCATTTCCAATCGCAAAGTGACGGGAAGAAATTTCGGTGCATTCATTGCAAGTAAGGATATCATATTTTTTAAATAGTTAATTATTTGGTAAAAAGGCAAAACAGTGCATGTAATCAGTTGTAATTTTGTAGTTAATTAATGTAATGCATTTTTACAAAACTGCTTAAATCGACTTCATTGCTTGCTGTAGTTCATTTAAAAATACATGCATTTTTAGCAAGTTTTCCTCTTCGACAACAAAATATGTTTTTGTGTGGATGTTTTAATATTATTATGATTATATTATATAACGTTGGAAAAGAGGCAAAGTAGACTAGATTTATTTTTATATGAAAACTTCTTTGCTTTCATTTAACGTTATATGTGTTACTAGTTAATTAATTAGTCAAAAAAAGTAAAATCGATGAGAGGTTTTTTATTCTTAAGGCTTATTGAACTACACGTAATGAACTACTTGAATACAAAGGTGGACCTACAAAGGGTCCACGTTTGCTTAAATGTGTACATATTTCCTACTGCTTCGTACAAACTGCACGCTACATAAAAAGAGTTTGTACTTACAATTAGCTCAGCTAGCTTTTGAAAAACGTAGCCAATAATCTTATTATTAATCAAAAACACCTTATCCACTTGACCAAGTATCATGGTTTGAACGAAGACAGCCTTGCAAAATGTTAGGCTTTAAAATATTAACCTGAGTAAATATTTGATAGTTGCCTGCTTGAAAGGGACAAATCCAATTCTACGGGAAATTTAATAAAACATGTAAGTAGAAAACATCCTACAGTACCAATGAAAAGTGACGCAGAGAAGCCTAAACAAACTTTGATTTCCAAGTTTTTGAAATCCAAGGTAATTATTAGTAATTTTAATAAACTATATTAAAACACATTAATTATGATGTTTCTGTCACACCCGTGCTGATATATTTGATATTTTAATTTTCTGGGGCAGTCATTTATGAAAGAAGAATTCGAAAGGTTGCTGCTGGAATTTATTATAATGACGGATCAGCCCTTTCATGTGGTTGAAAATCAGGCATTTTTGAGGTTTGCGCTATATGGGAGGGATTTAGACGGTCTGTTTAGAGAAGACACCTTAGAGCGAAGAATTGTGAGCTTATATGATGCGGAAAAGCTTAAGATCAAGGACCTATTAATGGTAAGTGGCATTGGCTCACATATATTAAATGTAATTCAAACGGTCGTTATTTTCTCAGAGCATTACATTTTCAGAAAGTTCCGGGACGCATTTCACTTGTGCTTGATTGTTGGACCACCCGACACTGCATCGGATTTCATGGTGTTATAGCTTCTTGGATATCTGCTAACTGGAATTATGAGGAAGTGCTCTTGGACATGAATATTTTGAAACGTGATCATTCAGGAAAAGAGCTGGCTACGTCTCTAGTTAACGTCTTGGAGGATTTTGAAATTTTAGGAAAGGTACTTGCTATAACTACAGACAATGCAAGTAGTTGTGATACAATTTTCAACGAATTTAAACGTGTAGCAAGCCAAAAGGTAAACATACATGTTGTTCAACACTTTTTATTGAATATTTTACAGTCGGCTTCAAAATGCTTTTATATTGCGTTTATAATCACCTAACATTATCCAGGGACTTCACTTCGATTGCGATAATCAACGTGTGCGTTGTCGTGCACATGTAGTGAATTTAGCCTGCAAGGATGCTATTTCTATCCTCAAAACTATGTCTGCTATCGAAGTAGATGACAGTTCTGATATAAGTTCAGACGAATCGAATATTTGTGAAGATGAATCGCAACCTTCAGCTGAATCTGGCGATTTACAGTCCGATTCCCCCGATGCCAACCCAGCAAATGATACTGCCTCCCGCAATAATTTATCGTTGTATCATAGGGTACTATATTTACTAATTAAATAATTATTACTTACGAAATTATTAACAATTGTGTTTTACATGTGAAAGTTTATATTAGGTACGGAAAGGAATCGCATCGATATCTGGAACGCTTCGGGAATCTTTCAAGAGTTCTTGTCGGATCAAGAAACTAAGGCATAGGCAATTAGTTCGTGACACTGAAGTCCGTTGGAACTCAACGGATTACATGCTTCGACGTTTGTATGATATGAAACTTGTACGTACTTGATTTCGGTTCATTTCTATTCACTTTTACTTTAACTTACTATGTGATGTACGGGGTGGGGGTAATGGGTTATTTGTATTTTTTAACCTAATACAGGCGTATGATCATCTGACCACAAAGGAGCCCAAGTTGTTTAAATATAAACTTACACTAAAGGACTGGGACCTCATAAAGACAAGTTGAACACAATAAAATGTCATTGTTATTAAAGTTTAAAATTATTATTTGTAATTAGGAAGGTAATGGTAAAGGTGAGATTTGCTCTGCTGCTGCTGTGGCCTGTGATAAACTAAATAAGTATTATCCAACATCCGACGGCCTGGTATATGTCATGGGACTAAGTATGTGTGGGTTATTTTTTTAATATAAATATGAATAAATTATTATAATGTCAGCTAATTTTTCTTTTATAGTCCTAGATCCCCGATGCAAGCTTGAGTGGTATAAATGTGTTGGCATTCCTTCTCAAGTAGCAAAATCTAATAAAAAGTACTAATTAGTAGAAACTAATAATAACTAATAATTATTGATGAACTTAGTTCATTCATTTATATGATTTGGCTCTTTTTAGAATGGCTCTTCAACACTGGGATACATTCTACAAGCCACGAAATGCAGAAATGTATTCTGTCGAGGAGCCGTTGGATATTTTAGCGTCACAGGTGAAGCGGGCAAAAACGGACCGGAGGGATGAATTTCGCGAATATTTATCTATGCCAACAGTTGAATCTGTTAAAGATAATGATTGCCTCACATGGTGGAAAGTAATATGTTTAATTATTTTATATTTGGAAATTTGTTCTTAAATCTAAACTACTTTCAATGTATCATTTATATTAGGAACACGAGCAAAGCTTCCCATCTTTGGCTGCAATGGCAAGGGACTTTCTTGCTGTGTCTGGAACTGGTGTTCCCATAGAAAGAACTTTTTCATACGGTTCAGATCTTTTAACGCTAAAGAGGCTTTCAATGAGCGGTGACACAATCAGGAAATGCTTTTGTCTGAAGGCATGGCATAGGTTGAAATCTGCAGATTTTAGTTCCATTAAGATGCATAATATTGCAAAAATAATGACTGGAGGTAGAATTGTATCTACATTGTAATTCTTACGATGTCTGATTTCAAGTTGCAATAAATATGAGTCGTAATAATCATTTGCATTATTTCTTTTTTAATGGGTACAGATACGCAGAAAAATGTTTCAGGTACAGGTCCATATTTTGGGTATATTTTGGGTACGGGTAAAATTCAGGTACAGGTACACACTACATGAAAAATATTCAGGTCCAGGTACCAACAATTATTTAATGGGTACCCATGCGATGCACTGTGTTGGCCAATTAGAACCCAACAAAATACAAAACCACTTCAGGTTTATAGTTTGTGGCTTTACCGTTAACACAAACATCCGGCGGGTACTGGAACCGGGTAATACAATGCCCGATATTCATAAATATTATAGTAACACGGGTTACCTGTGCTAAGTATTATAATACCTGGGTGCAATGCCGGATGTCATTTGTACGAAGATATTCTGACGCCGAACAAGCACTAAAACATATTAAAGCAGTGAAAATCACAAATTGTTTAATATTTACATTGTACGGCTCTGCACAAAATACTTTTTCAAAAACATTGCAGGACAAATATGCACAAATGCTGACAAACAATGCTTCAGAGTCTCTTAAATAAATTAACAGTATTTAAAATCCCTTCGTTCGAAGCGATAATATTTTAACAGTTTAACTTGAACTTTTACTGCAATATACATACATTCCCATATACAGATAGTGTGTGCTCATTCTAACTCGCAAGTATTGGGAAGTGGTACTAAATATTTAATTCTAACGTTGGTTCTACATTCGTAAATAGTTATAAATTTCTTGATTGAAGACAGCTTAATCGAGTACCATTCATCCGCTAAGTTATCCGCAGAAAATGGTCAGCCTCCAATAATAGCGGACGCTCAACTTAAATTTAAATAGAATAAAGAAAAAAAATATGGTTATTCTTTCCTATCTGGTATATAGAGTTTTAACTTGGGATTTTTTCTGGTGTATTGTATGGAATTTCCACTGGGACGCACCAGGAAAATGTCTGGTACAAGTTGTGGAATTTGTATTAGGCGTATACCATGGTATCAATCGATTATACCAGTCATTTACTGAACCACAAAATTTCAATGTTAAACGGCACGTTAGAAAGATTGGTCCTTTGGTTTGGGGCGGGGTTTTGGGCGAAAGGAAGAAGTACCAGGAATATACTTGGTAACAATTTTTCCGGAATTGGTACTGGCTGTGATCATTCCCGTAAGGAAAACCAGGTATATTTTCACTACACCGAGAATATACTTGGTATTAATTTTTTTGAAACTGGTGTTGACTATGAGGATTCCCGTAAAATAAACCAGGTATATTTTCACTCGACCGAGAACATACTTGGTATCAATTAAAGGTAAACTGGTATTAACAATAAGAAATGAAGTAAGTACCACCAAGTATATTCTGACTCCACCGAGAACATAACTGGTAGTATTTTTTGCGAAACTGGTGCGGACAAAAAGGAATCAGGCAGGTTTAAAGTAAGTATGTTTGGTGTTTTTGTGAAACAAACATGGCATTAATTGGACAAAATACTTTTCGGGTGAATCAGAATTTGGGGAATTGGAAACCTAACCCGTCGTTTCGGACGTTCAGGTTAGGTTAGTTAGGCGCGCTATTGTCACCACGATGGCCCCTTCGGGGCCATCGCAGTGCCAGCGCTCCTTTCCAATCGAACTAACCTAACCCTCACTGTCCGAAACGACCACCAACACGAAACAGACCCTCGGAGGGTGATATCTTAATGTAATGGAATAATGGGGTAGATGATAGCGTATGTTCTGGACGAGGAATTTAATCTGTGGAAGAAATAGGTTATACTGTATAGGAAGAATTTATGGAAGAAGCAGAGGGCACACGTGGTAGTTCTTTGCAAGAATTAACAAGTTGTGGGTTCACACGACAAATTATCTATTAACTTGGCACTACGTGCCAAGTACGCCGAATTACTTTTTTGGGGAAGGTTACCACAGAATGTGTTTTGGGCTTCGGGGCGGCCACTGCAGAATAAGTTTTCGGCTATGTCATCTACGGTCATGTTGATTCCCTTGTTTAGTATTTGTGTAAATTAAATTGTTACATGTTGAAACGACCCTGCCATTTTGCTTGGGTACTTCTCCATTGATGTTATTGGTTGAAATGTACTTTGCGGTTATTTTTGGCCTACATAGCTACCCTCGGAAGCCATGTTTTCTTGTCAATCCTCACTGTTACTAGCAGTTTTATACTTGGTGGAAGTTACGTGATTCCTCATTGTCAGCACCAGTTTTTCTTCAAGTAGTACCAACTATATTCTCGGTGGAGTGAAAATATACCCGGTTTCCCTTACGGGAATGATTACAGTCAGCACCAGTTTCAAAAAAATTAATACCAAGTATATTCTCGGTGGAGTGAAAATATACCTGGTTTCCCTTACGGGAATGATCACAGTCAGCACCAGTTTCAAAAAAATTAATACCAATTATATTCCTGGTTCAGTAAGTGTCCGGTATAAATGTAATGTACCAGGTATTTTTCCTGGTAGTAGAAACGGGTCTTGATGTAGTGTGAACCAGCATATTCATACCAGGTATGTAGTTGGTGCAGTCTACCAGATAGGAAAGTATATCCAAAAATATCAAAGACGACACCAAATGGGTTCCCATTCCGCTTCCGGATATTTTATCAAATAAAATTGCCGGATAATTATGAAGAAAATTTCAATGAAAGATAACTTTTATATCCGGTAAGAAAATTTAAGGTGTTAACCGAATCAAGGATAAGGAAGAGAACGAAACTCATGTCATATATAGAATTCCATGCAACTCCTGTGACAGAATTTATTACGGAGAAACTTATCGTCTTTTAAACAAGACGGAAAGAACACATGCACCATGTTCGATTGAAGAACAGTAAAAAGTCAGCAATTGCTGGACACATTTGCAACAACAGAAAACACTCGATCGATTGGGATAACGCTAAGTTAATTATAAAAGAACCAAATCAATTATAGAAAAAAATCAAGCAGGGTTAATAATCCAATCATAAGAATTTGATGAATGACGATTTTAAAAAAATTGACTTTTTTCTAAATTGTGCAAATTATATCATTTGCTTGTTAGTGCCTGATGATGACAATCTGTTAGATGTCGAAATCTTGAATATAATTTAGCCTGTTTAATGAAGTTAACTACGTAAGCCAAATATATGGAATCTATTATTGTCCTTTAAATGTTCCGCATCTTTGCAGCTCCAATAGTTCATCTGTCCTTGATTTCAGCTGGGTTATAATTTTACTATAATTTCTGCAACCATGACATATGTAAGTGTATCCATTGTAATGCACCAGATACATACATATGTCCAAATTAAATGGCCTTAGTTCATGACTTCAAAGGGTAATTTTTGTCTTCCTTCTTCCCACCAATGAATGAAGCCTTTAAAATTATTTGCCGTCCATTAGCCTTCTTTCAATTTTAAAATTAATTCACCCTTCGTTCAGCCTTCCTCCAAGAACAACCCTCCTTCGTTAATTGCAAAATTATAAAAATCAAAACATGCACGAAAACGAAGTACACAGTTTTGATGAACACAGTGCCTGTCATGGGAACGCGTCACACCCGGGTGTTTGGGTGCAGGAACGGGAACGCGTATGATATGGGTGCAACATGTTTTCTTCCAAAAGTGTGGGTACAGGTTTGGGAACCAACCTTTCCAATTATAGTATGTGGGCACAGGAACGCATATGGGAGCAATACAGCCTGAATGGGATCTGCACCCAACAGGATCGGGAACGGTATGCTCAAAAACCCGTTTCTGTTCATGCGTATCCGTGTACAGATTGTGCCGTTGTTGTAGTTTAGAGGCAAACGCTCTTTGTTTGAACAGATCATCCCACTTCGTGATGAAATGTGACAATAAAAATTAATTATATGCGTGTGTTGTGCTTAGCAGTTGTAAGGTGACTTAAAAATTACAAAATTAATTACCTAAGTAGACAGAAATATAACAAATAGAATGAGTGAAATTGTGTGTATCCATTGTGAGCAAAAATTGCAAAAAAAAGTATATATAATGTATAACTTTTATCCTTGAATATATGAATTTTCGTTTCGGGAACGGGAACGGGTTCCAGGGTTTTGGGTACGGGTTTAATGCACCCAAAATTAAATTTTGGGAACAGGAACTGGAACGGGTTTGGGTGCTATAATTTTAAAAATTTCGAGTCTGGGTGCGGCACTTTTGTTCATAAGATTTCGGGTGCAATTTGGGAATTGTGTTCTGCCTTGTACCCAAACCCGAACTGTGGGAGCGGGAATGGGAACGGGGACAACTTTTCTGTTCCCATGACAGGCACTGGATGAACAGCAGCATCTTATACATATGAGTGTGACAAATAAAAGTTTATGGAAATATTTAACAACGTTCAAATTTCTGCCTTGTATTTTATGCATCAGCCATCATCCACATGAAGCCTTTACGACAACCGGAGCCTATCTCTAAAACGCCCTTCCTTCACCTACCAGGCTTATAAAGCCTTCCGGAAAAACCTGGTGAACCTTCGGGAAAAAATTCATACCACCTTGCATAATCCTTCTCTGGACCGAAAATTAGATGAGCCGCCTTTTTTGAAGGCTGAACATGTCGGGCCGAAACTGGTAGCCTCAAAGAGGCCACCAAAGTTTCATTAGCACTCCTGTTTAAAACATTAATTTTCTTAAGTATTTAATTTCACGAAATGTTAGTGTAAAAGTACAAACAATACTTCAATCACCAATAAAATGTTCTTGTGATACATTTTAGTAAAGTGTACATTGATATCCTTTAAAACACATTAGTTGAAAACTTGACAATACACATACATATGTACGTAAATTGCCGAATGGACACAAGTATTGAAGAGTAATAAAATGGAAATATTTCTTCAGACAACACACTTCAGCAGAGGCTTTGTTTACCTTGAACTTAAGCTTTCAGCAAGTTTAAGCAAATATTGATACGAACGTGGTATTATTTCCAATTTCAATGCTTTTAATGCGTCAAAAGTCAATGGGCCAAGTTACAAATTATAATTTTGCTACTTTTACCATCAGTGTTGTTGCAGTCAAATCTCTTTACAAGCAGAACTATTATTTTGAAAATTCAGCTGTATTTCTCACTTTGAGTGCCAGAATTTCTTATACATGCGATTTCAATAATGAAAATAATTTTGCAGACATGTATTATTTTAGCCGCATCCCAATTGTCCCAAACTTCCGAAATACAATCATCAAAATTAATTGAATATATAAGATTGGTTCCCGTTATCTGTCAAAAATTCTCATCCTGTGTAATCCGACTCATATCCATTAATAAGCATGCTTTGATTGACTATTCAAATATCCTGGCACCGACACAAATTTTGGACTTACCATTTCATAAACCTGCATCCGAAATTTCTGATCCCTGGCTTTTCTCAAATTTCAAATCCATCCGATGCTATGTTAGCATTATTTTAACCCGAAGAATTGATGTAGACCCGGAATCGCTCTATTTGAACAGGACAATAATTTCATATGAGCTGCAGAAAAGTTTAATGGAAACTATATCGTACATACAACCCCAATATATTTTATATTTTACTGATAAACCATTCGAGCACGACAAGTTGCTCTATTTCAATCCGTACGATTCCAGCTTACGGTTTTTGCCAATAGTAATTGTATTCAAATACAGTAGGACGGATAAATTCATTATCGACGGCTTACTTATATGTTTGTATTGTTTTCAGAAATCCAATAACTTAAATAACATACACAAATTTAATTGTAGTACCAACGTGCAGTGCTTCGAGACCATGCTCAGCATGTACATTAAGGCTTTAAGCGAAGGAAAAGGAATTTCATGGTACATTGGGGTTCAAAAAAATTCCAAGGACTACCAAATGGTTTGGGATATCATTTTGGAAGGAAATATAGCCAATACAACGCATTGCGTATCCGAACCTCGACAGAGTTTCTTTATGCCAAATATTTTTACCGCGAGAATCCTGACTTCGAACCTACGAAGTTCACAGTATGGTCATTTAAATGCGTCACTTACTTTCTTCCCAGAGACAGTTGGTAAATTTGCTTTCAATTTTATTACATCGGAGGGGCTTCATGGAACGCGTTCTACATTTCACTCATACATTTCTCCGTTTACAAGCATGGTATGGGAGGTCATTATTATTACTATCATTTTGATCGTATTTTTATGTATGGGCGCAATACTGTTCTTCAGGTCCGGAAAGACTGGAAATATTCTGGTCGGGGGTTACATAATATTATGGTTATGGTCCACTTTGGTAGAACAGGATTTGCCTCTTGGTCATATAATGGGGAAAGTCGCCCTGAAACACAAACATTTGTTATGCCGGTTTTTTCGAAATGTTTCCTTCATTTGGTGCATTGCAGCGATAGTCATTACGAATGGGTACAAGAGCATAATGAACACTAACTACGCCATTTCATTTCCATTGGAAAGTGAATTCACTTCAATAAATCAAATGCAAAACTTTTCTTTCTACTCCCCTCTTGAAAATTGTCCAAGTAACACTTCTGCTATTTTCACAGACAAGGAGGGACTGGTTCTACATGCAAAAAAATTGTCTACACTTCGCTTGATGTCAATCACAAAGAATATTAACATTGGTTTTTATAAATACTGGGTGAGCATTAAACTTTCGTTCTCAAAGCGACTGGACGAGGAAAGCATGAAGAAACAATATAATGATGCAACGTGTAAACTCAAAAGTTTGTATTACTTTTGTGCAAAGGATATTTTAAAAGTAATTCCGAGGTATCTGGAGAAGCCGAAAAGTGCTTTGATAACTTCCTCTGATACACTAAAGAAGTACTGGAGGAAAGTTTCCGAGTACAACGGCTGGGGTAAAACAGAAATGAAATTTGCACATAATGGAAAATTTACTGACAGAAGCTTCATGAACATGGAAGGGGCCCCGCAGATTTTTATCAATGACATAGTGGGCCCAGTTCAGAATTGGCTGTTACAAAGGATGCGAGTATTGTTTCATTCAGGAATTTACTCCTATTTGGATCAGACAGGAAACAAGAAAACCACCTCGGTAGATAACATTGAATTGGCTGTAAATTCTGCACGGCCATTATCAATGAATTCAATTGACATTCTCCTCATTTTCAATGTAGAATTCTTGTTGTTGCTAGTTTGCATTTTTCTTTTTATAGCAGAAATTGGGACGGGTATTTTCCGAATACATGAGATGACTCACTAAAATGACTTACGTAACTTCGTCAACAGTTTTGTTTTATTTCCCAGATATGTAGTTCTACTTATATTACAATTTAAATTTCTAGAATTTTGATTATAAGGTGGTCCATTTTTCTTGGATAAGAATTGTTATATATGTAAAGTGTACTTTGTCACTGTTTGTGAATCAGAAAATAAATGTGTAGCCAACGTAACCATCCTCACGTGTAAATTAGATTGTGAAGCTGGATGGTGTGGTATGTAAAATGTTCTACGAGTTCTTGATCAAAACCACAAAAACAAACATTACACTCATTATTTCCTTGCGTTAGTCCCGTACTTACATAAGTTGGATATTAAGTATTGAGTAAATCCAGTTATGTTTGGGCATCCTCACAACCTTTTTTGTAGCTGTTATACAACAAAACACTTCATAATCTCTCCCCGCAGGTCTTTAAGAAAGTTTTTTTATACCGGTAACAGACGTTCTGGTTAATGTACATACGTAATATATTGTAATTACCGGGTAAGGTATCAGGTATTCCATTTATGCGTGTAAATTTAATAACATGGTATGTACTAAATGCTTCATTTTAGATATTGCAATTACAGGCTTCGTAATATTATTATGCCTAGTCTTTGTAACCTTAACTATATTTAAGAATAAATAAATAAGGATAAGAAATTACAACAATTAAGCACAACTGTCAGCAATCAGTCAGCGGAATTACGAATTCAAAGGTATATATTTAAAAGGTTGTCTCAACAAAACGTTGGAGGCTGTTGTGATGATACGCTCGGTTCGATCAGGGGTGTATTAATAAAATTATTTTTACTCTGATCGATAGATTTGTTGGCCTTTACGTTTGATATTTGAGGGACTTCGTTAATATTTTTTGCCCTGGCCGGCCATGGTGGGTCACCCGGTAATTAAATGGCATTTAATTATACATTATATATGACATGGAGAATTACAAGGCTCAAAAATTTGAAGTTTCCTGTGGAATGGCTTTCCGTTTCCCATTAGTCCGTAATTCTGCAACTTGTTCTGCGACACTATAATCAGCTAAATGTGTATAATAAGAATATGCTTTTCAACAGTGGACAATTGTAGGATTAACAGCACCCAATAAGTACTGCAATTATTTCGCCACCGCCACTGTACACTTGTCAGCGGACCCGAAAAAACGCTGCTTCTATTTTCGGGTAAACATGAATATTCAAAATAAAGATTTTTGAACTCGATTTCTCAATACCATTTTGGATCGTGCTTTCTAGCATAATATTTTTGCTACAGCTGTGCCCCATTGTGTACAGTTTCACTGGACATAACTATCTTGAGCAGGGGAGTGCGGTTCGGTTCGGAATTGACGAACATATACAGTAACTTTAAAAGTTGGACTGAGTACAAAAAAGAATGAGCTTGTTCGCAGGGGTGCCACCGTTAAAACAGCAATAAATTCCAACAATTGCAAGAATCGCGAAATTTTAAAATATATAAATGAGTTTTAACTCGTAATTTTCTAAACATGGCCCAGAAAAACTCAAAATTTTGAAAATTGTCATTTGCATTGTATTTTCCATAAAGTTTGTGGTTTTGCATTTAATAAAGACTTTGTAGTACATACTGGTTAAGTGGCCATACAGTTCGTTGGAAGTAAAAACAAATTGAAGCGTTACGTCAGCGTTGTGGAAAAAACAATTACTGCGTACATGGTGTCTTATATCATTTACTCCCGGTCTTCCCAACGTGAGGGAGTGGCTACCGATCGGTTGCTACTAGATTCCCCTTAGTTATTGGAAATTTCTTTTCCAGGTTCTCTAAACTTGTTTTCATTTACCCTGGTCTATACTTGAGATCAAACAAGTTTTGTAAGGATTTCAAAAGTTTTTACTCCCGCAAAAGTAGTTGGTAAATATTCTTTACTCGTCGTTTATGGGAACTTCTATGAGCTTTTCAATGAGCTAGGTGATAGACATTACCAACCAAAGGTTTACAAAGTTGATAATTTCAGGAGCTAAAGCAAGACAAGTAAGGAAGGAGGAATAAGTTCTGTGAACACAATTGTATTGTTCAAGATTTAGAGATTACATCAAGGTCCAAGGGCTGTTGCATATTTAATGGGGACTCTCATAATTTAAACCTTTGTATGCGGATCAAAAATAGGGAATCAGAGATGTGAAACATATCGTCGCCGAAGAGGCAAAATAATCTACAAGCTGTACAAAAGCAAGAAAACATAGACCATTTTGCCTCTTCAGCGATGATATAATGGAGTCTTTCCAATATTTAAACTCTCCTACGTGGACTGCAGGGGGGTGAGTGCAAATGATACAAATCTCCCTGTGCCTAACGAAATTAGACGAATGTACAAAATATACATACGTTCCTGGAAATAGTAAAAACCATGGAGTGTCTATACTTTTATAATTTATTTTTATGTATTTACTTGTCAACGCAAATAGTCTATGGGAACAGAAAGTTCATCTTCAGTTTGTTCCTATTCCATTTTGAGAACGTGTACATTCTCTGCAAGAACTCATTTCCTTAAACTTTCTCCCCGGCTTTGACTGGGTGTTATTGCTCAATTAACTAATTGCATATGTGTACACAAGTACAACGTTCAAAGCAGTGGGGGTATTACTCTAAAACAAGGGTCAATTATGGGTAAAATTCTAAAAGTCATCGGGCTTGGTTACAAACATTGGGTGAAGGTGCAAACTAACTGTAAATGTTCGTAAATCCTGTTTTTTTAATTTTAATACACTTTACCTATGTAAAACCGAAATATTATTGTTAAATTTGCGGCCTATGTTTATAATAACGCTTATAGTAATTTCTGCTTGGAAAATTTAATTTGCGCCTTCCGTGAACCAACATAAGGGATTATATCCAATTAGTCATATCGCCCGGTTTCTAGATTTCCTTCCAAATTTCCTAAAATTATATTCATGGGAGCATTTCGGCTAATTTTTACAGTCACAATGGTCAAAAGTACTAGTGACTCAGGATTCTTTTCAGTTTCTGCCCATATCGTAGGTACATATTACAATTGCCAGTATATTTGAGCATACAATTTGGGAAGCTTTTATCTGCTCCCAATTCGTGTAGATATTTTTGGTCTAGACAACATATTATAGGTATCCTGCTTTATCTCATGTTAGGAGCCCAGTTCAAGGAGCTTCATGCAAATGTGAGACACAGGTAAAGTTAAAATCTACTGATAATTAAACTTAATTTATTCTATATGTATAAATTAAATTCATCCTTAATTCTTATCTATAAAAATTATCCTATAATTTTAAAAACGCAAATAACTAAACTTCAAAATCCCTGTTGGCAAAAATACTTTCCCTACAAGACGCCAAATTCCTGTCAAATAAGGTCAACCAATCTAAAAATCCCTGTATGCATAACAGATTTTCCTGCAACACGCTAACAAATTTGAAAATCCCAGCCTGAAAAAATATCAACGAATTTTAAAATCCCTTTTCGCAAAATAGAATGCCTTCCCTTTGAGATTTTCCCTGCCAGAGATATTTTTTCCCCGGGGAAGAATCTTCCCGTCTCCCCGCAAAACTCCGGCCCCTGCGCACCTCTAGTCCACTTATCGAAGTGTTGCATCAAATTTAGTTCCAGATTTTCTAAAATTCACTTCATTGAAATTGGTCAATGTTTGAGGTCACTTGACCATCTCTTGACCCTGGTAAAGAAGTTGATTTTTTGATTCTGGTCTAAATTTTGTTTCACTTAACATTTGAGGTTTGTTTGTAGGAAATTTTATGGGCTTTCCAGGGAGCTATAACACAGGTCCTTACGTTCAGCTTTATGGATATGAGCGAAGAAGACCAAGAGCAAGGTGGAAGAACTTCAGCTTCAAGAGCAAAAACGAGATGTGAGATAGATTCAAAAAAGAAAGAATTTCTTATCTTGCATTTTTACATGGACGGTCCGAGGCACGCTCATGTAATTTTTCAGAAGGGTACGTTTGTAGCAGATATGGTATGGATTGATTTTTCTTACAAAACCTTCCTACGTCAACAATTACCGTCACAGAATCTAAAAATAAAGGAAAAGCTGCTACTGCTAAAGCTGGTACTCCTGCTTAACACAATAATTTTCGTAAATATTTAATTTCAGGAAATGTGATTGTAGATAAACAATACTTAAATCAGCAAATTTTAAATCAGCAATAAAATGTTCTTGCGAAGCAATACATTTTAGTAATTTTGTGTACACTAAAATAGTTTAAAATACATTCGTTGTAATCTTGATACTAAACATACATAAATTGCTGAATGAAAACCAGTATTAAAGAGTATACAAAATGTGCATACTTGTTCAGACTAACCACGTCAGCAAAAACTTTGTTTACCTGAAATTAAGTTTCGCAAACACTGATAAGAGCGTGGCATAATTTCCAATTTCAGTGCTTTTAATGCCACAAAAGTCAATGGGCCAACCACCAAATTATAATTTTGCTACTTTTATCTTCGGTGTTGAAGTCAAGTCTGTTCAAAAGCAGTTACTATTTTGACAATGTAGCTCCATCTCTCCTTTTGAGTGCCAGATTCATTGGATAAGATTATTGATACGATTTCAGAAATGAAAATATTTTTGCAGACATGTGTTATTTTAGTTGCAACCCAAATATACCAAACCTCAAAAATACAACCATCAAAACAAAACGAATACATAAGACTGGTTCCCGTTATCTCTCAAAAATTCCCATCCTGTGTGATAAGACTCACATCAATTAATAAGATGGCTTTGATTGACTATTCAAATATCCTTGTACCGACACAAATTTTGAACTTGCCATTTTATAAATCTGCTTCCGAAATTTCTGGTCCCTGGCTTTTCTCAAATTTCAAATCCATCCGATGCTATATTAATATTATTTTAACCCGAAAAATTGACGTAAACCCGGATTCTCTCTATTTTAAAGGATCGATAATTCCATATGAGCTGCATGAAAATTTTATGAAAATTATATCGTACATCCAACCGCAATATATTTTATATTTTACTGACGAAACATTCGAGCACGACAAGAGGCTCCTTTTAAATCCATACGACTCCAGCTTACGGTTTTTGCCAATAGTAATTGTATTCAAATACAGTAGGACGGATAAATCTGTTACCGACGGCTTACTTATATGTTTGTATTGCTTTCAGAAATCCAATAATTTAAATAACTTATATAAGTTTAATTGTAGATCCAACGTGCAATGTTTCGACACCATGCTCAGCATGTATATTAACGCTTTAAGGGAAGGAAAAGGAATTTCATGGTATATTCTGATTCTAGATAATTCCAAGAATTACCAAAAGATCTGGGATATCATTTTGGAAGGAAATAAAACCAATACAGCGCATT
Organism: Allacma fusca; assembly: GCA_947179485.1. Classification (NCBI taxonomy): domain Eukaryota; kingdom Metazoa; phylum Arthropoda; class Collembola; order Symphypleona; family Sminthuridae; genus Allacma; species Allacma fusca. The sequence continues at coordinate 42,545,360 of OX359248.1, read as the reverse complement.
GCTTTGCCGGACATAGCCAGTGTTCCTTTACGCCACATATCTTTATCGGGAGAATTGTGATGTTGAACATACGAAGTTCACGGTATGGTCCTTTAAATACGTCATTTACATTCTTCCCAGAGACAGTTGTTAAATTTCCTTTCAATTTTATTACATCGGATGGACTTCATGGAACGCGTTCTACGTTTCACTCATACATTTCTCCTTTTACAAGCATGGTATGGGAGGTCATTATTATTACAATGATTTTCCTCGTATTTTTATGTTCGAGCGCAATAATGTTCTTCAGGTCTGGAAAAACTGGGAATATTTCGATCGGGGGTTACATAATATTCTGGTTGTGGTCCACTTTGGTAGAAAAACATTTACCTCTCGGTTATGTATTGAGGAAAGTCGCTGTGAAACACAAACATTTGTTATGCCGGTTTTTTCGAAATGCTTCCTTCATTTGGTGCATTGCGGGGATAGTGATTACGAATGGGTACAAGAGCATAATGACCACTAACTACGCCATTTCATTCCCTTTGGAAAGTGAATTCAAGTCAATAAATCAAATGCAAAACTTTTCTTTTTACTCCCCTCTTGAAAATTGTCCAAGTAATAGTTCTGCACTTTTCACAGACAGAGAGGGGCTAGTTTTGCATGCAAAGAAATTGTCTGCACTTCGCTTGGTGTCAACCACAAAGAATATTAACCTTGCTTTTTATAAATACTGGGTGAGCATTAAACTTTCGTTCTCAAAGCGACTGGATGAGCAAAGCCCGAAGAAGCAATTTGATGATGCTACGTATAAACTGAAACGTTTATATTACTTTTGTGCAAACGATATTGGAAAAGTAATTCCGAGGTATCTGGAGAAGCCCAAAAGTGCTATGATAACTTCCTCTGATACACTGAAGAAGTACTGGAAAAAAGTTTCAGAGTACAAAGGCGGGGGTAAAACAGTTACACGATTTGCACATAATGGAAAATTTACTGACAGAAGCTTCATGAACATGGCAGGAGCTCCGCAGATTTTTATTAACGACATAGTAGGCCCAGTTCATAATTGCCTGTTGCAAAGGATGCGAGTATTTTTTCATTCAGGAATTTATTCCTATTTGGATCAGGCAGGAATCCAGAAAACTAGTTCGTCAAAAAGCATTGAATCAACTGTAAATTCTGTTAAGCCCTTGTCAATGAATTCAATTGATATTCTCCTAATTTTCAATGTCGAGTTTTTGATGTTGCTGGTTTGCATTCTTGTTTTTATAGCAGAATTTGGTGCATATATTTGTCGAACACATCAGATGACTCACTAAAATGACTTACGTAACTTTTTCAAGGGGTTTGTTTTATTCTTTAGATATGTAGTTCTTTATATTACATTTTAAGTGTCTTGAATTTTGATTACAAGGTGGTCCATTTTTCTCGGATAAGAATTATTATGCGTGTTAAGTGTACTTTATCTCTGCTTGTGATTCAGAAAATAAATGTGGTGCCAACGTGACCACCCTCACGTGTAAATGACTGATAGATTACGAGTTAACTTAACGATATCTTTAAAATATAAAACGCGCGGGATGATGCGATTATTTCAAAACTTCCCTCTTTCTCCTAAACGCGCTTTATGGATTCGCGAGTGCAAATTACCATAAAGGCTACTTGGCATACTGGCAAAACAATATACAGCAGCAAGGGCTGTGATGTTGTCACGGGCTACATTTATAATAATAAACGGTGACTACCCATTTACATTAAGAGAAGACAGTTTGGTATTACAGTGTCTATATGTTTTGCAAGGACAGTTAATAAATATAGGAGACAAACTTTATAATCCAACTACTGGTCTCGTTTTTAATGGATTTCAAAATATTTCGCTTGATTCCGCTGATTTCTGAAACCAGATGGTCACAGAAGTTTTTCCTCGTATATGTTAATTACAAACACGGGCATCATAAATGCGATGTACAATTTCGGAACGACCTTATTATTAAAAAATTATTATTAGAAAATTCTGAGCAGCAAATAAGCGGAAGCGATGAGTAGACTGGTCATGTGAATTAAATTCGTGAGGAACCCAATCGAACCGAATACATTATCAAATAGTCGGGAGAACAGTATCAACTCCCTGTAGGTCTTCACGCTGGTGCTGGGGTCCAATTTAACTTCAGAGCTTCATAGATAGGGTGTACAGTTTAACTATTTATTTTGTTAAGGTATTTACAAGATGATGCTTGTCTTAATAGTGCCTTCAACTGCATTTCCGATGGTCGCGGACGTGAATCATAATCGTAGCAGTAGCATAATCCAAGGAAGCCCACCAGATGGCGTTGGCAGGGATGTAAAATAGAAACATTTAGTGCATTAACTCATTCCTCCAAGATGGCCAGAGTAATTTATACATGGTTGGATCTGAAATGACGGACGAAGTTCCAGCCAAAATGCGCCCCAAGGTTATGAAAATGAGGGCGGTAACAAATAGGATGCTTTTAGTGGAACATCGAAATCTTTCAATTCAAATTTACAACTAGAATAAAATCGTTAGGGAGCAATATTAGTTTAAACGTTTTTTCAGCGATTGCTGTAAACAGTTTTTAAATACTGTAAATGTGAATAACTTGGAGGTGGTTCCTGCAGCGAATTGTTTCATTGTAAAACTTGAGGAGATCCTTATGACACAGGAACGCGTTAACAGTATAAACAAAAACACCAACTATGGAATTGCTGATTGTGAGGTTTATGATGATTGTGCCTGAGGCTAAATATTGGGAAGGACAAATAGCACCTGAATACCCACCATAATCGAGCCGAAGAATGTTCACATGACGAAACGTAGCTTATTGTACGGGGCGTAAATTCCTGAAGATTTCTCAAATTGAAACGGTATTAAACCAATTTTTACTATAACATTAATTATAACAATAACATTAACACATTATCATTCCAAGAACAGGTAAGGTTGGAGTAGATGTTGGTAAAAAACATTTACAAGCCGCAGGCTCATTTTGCCACAAAATGTTTTCAGGCATTTGTGACTTACTGATAACCTTAATGAATTTGTCGATTTTAACACAGAACATTAAAGTTGTTTCAAGTTTCCTGTATGGATTGACTTCTACATATATGTATGTGCGACCATTTAGGATAATGATATAAATGAAAATGAAGTAACTCACCGTAGCAAGTACAGTTCTAGATTTTATTGACCTCCTGAAAAATAGTGGTCGGACCAATTCAGTTTGAATTGCAATTTTACAATTCAATTCAATTCGGTTCAGTTCAATTCAGGAATTTTTTCAATTCAATTCGATCGTTTACTGAACCGAATAATTCAATCTAGCTGTTGAATCAAATTGAATTGCTTTCTTTGAATTCCAATTCAAAACAATTTCAGGCTGAATCAAAACCGATATTGTACGGATAAGTTTAGCACCATCTTTGCAGCAATGTAACCAGCATTTAAAACGTATGTGTTAATATTTTTAGGGTGGTATCAGCCCTCTTATAAGATACTGTTGTCTGTGGATGCTTGGGACTGTTTGTCCAGACGTATTCCTCCTACCCAATTTTGTTCAAACTTTTTGTGAAAATTCTTTAGGACACTCTCTTGGAGGAGTTCGTTATTGATTGAAGTTGAAATCGTAATGCGTTTTCGTACGCAAAAAAACGACAAACTGTTCGACCGATTTCAATGGAATTTTTTTACACTTACCAGTATATACACTGCATTAAATTTTTCAAAAATGAACAAAATTTTGCATTTTTATTTTTTAAATGAGGTAAACCTAATACTACAAAAATGGTAAGGAGAGATGGCCTTAGCTGAAGCGCCACCCTAGCCACTTTGCAGTATTTATTCGTAAATATGCTCGGCGAACCAAATGGTTTACAATTCAGTTCAGTTATTAGACTGAACTGAATTGAATTGTTTTTTTCTGAACCGAATTGAAACCCCAATTTTAATTCAGTTCAGATTTTGAACTGGATTGAATTGTAAATTTTGAATTGAATTGAATTGTTCCGACCACTACAGTGAAAAATAGCAGGCCTTATAAGTTTCCCCGAACGATCGATGATATTTCATAATGTAGCCTAAAGCAAAAGTATAATATCCCAATTTCCCACTGATACAATCCAAAAAACTATATGGTACATACATACATAATGACAAAGCCCAATCTCACTTTTACAGTGCATGTCAACTGATTATTTATTCAAACGTATTTGATTAATTTTGTAGTCTTAAATATGTATACTTCGGTATTTATACTTATTGTATATATAAGTAGACAAAATTGCAAAACACACACTTGGGTTATAATGCTACGGTTATATATGCTGTTAATATTATACAGTAAGTCTTCAATACATAAATAATGCCCAGGTCATAAACTCTCCTCCACATCTTTACTCCTGAAGATGAATATCCCAAAATATTTCTCAATGCGTAATAGATCCCAGGAAAGGCCATAAAATGAACTACAAACGAGCACCAAAATAAATTTCAGAACAAATTTTCCCTGTGAACAATAATTTAAAACACCGACAATCTTCAAAAAGTCTCGATCTTATATTCCTGACAGCTCTTGTTCTACGCCCGCGTAACTATTTTGCTTGGGATGCTATGGGAAAATTGGCCCCATATGAAACCCAAGTACATTTCTTAAATGAAAGTACCGATGGGCTCAGTCCATGGGATTTTATGCTATTTACCCATACAATTGGGGTCATAAGGCGTTTCCCATGGGAACTTCAGTCGCGCTTTTTAGTTTCGCGCATGAGCATTATACAGTAGTCAGTTGTGACTTACAATGAGCGGGATACAAGAACAGCACATGTAACGACTGACTACCTAACTTTTCTTTAGTTTTAATTTCAGGTTATCATGGAAACCTCCCACAATCAGACTAATTTAAAGACGCGGTAGCGACAACACTTATAATGGTAAGTTTTTGAACTTTGAAATTAGGTAAATTTTTAAATAGTTGTTTTATTTCAAAATAATTTAAATAGTTGTAAGTACTACAGTAATAGTAATTAATATTGTAAGTTATTTTTATAATAATGCAGACTTTAATTGCAATGATTGCAGGTGGAGCGGGATGACCCAACAAAGGTGGAACGGGATGATTTTTTCCTGGTCAGTTTTAGGTAACAGTTCTCCAATTAATAATTTTAGACAATTTTAACAAGCTGTCGAATTTTGCTAATTGAATATTTAATTACTGGCAAATATTTTAGTCAACAATAGTTACGTCCCCTAATCCCGTTTTAAAAACGTGAATATAGAATATAGGTGCATATAGAATTTATTTCATGTTTTAAGCTGACTTTCCGGTACTAATTTAGCTTTAATTCAATTTTACTTCATTGTAATTCTTTATGTTTTTTAGGTGGTTGGAGTACCGGACAGGATCTTAACACCCGTCTTCCCGTATTTCTTTGTGGAGCTTATAGTGTGTTTATGTTTGTTAGTTTGTTTTAATGGTTTTTATTGCAAATAAGAATATTGAGAATAAAATATTTTTAAATCATTAAAAATAGTGTATTTTTTAACTGTTCTTTTGGTACAATTGATTATAATTTAAAGGTACATAATAGACATAAGTGCATTATTTAGCTATATGGGGAGGAAGGGCCAATATTGCATCCAGTTGGGAATGTTCATATGGGCAAGGGCATAGGGGAGAAGGTCATATGGGCGCAGTCTTGCAGGAAACCCGTTGGGATTTTCGACAAAACGCCCAACAAATTTCCCACAGTACTATCCCTATATGGGTCCCATGGAAACAGTTGCGCGGGCGTGACTCCGAACACGTCTATGTGGAATGTGACACCAGAACGAATCATTTACTTATGTGTGTAAAAGTGGTAGAAATTACTGGATAATTGAGTCATACATATGCAATAAACTTTTGGAAACAAGCATGTTGATTTATTTCAATTTTGTGGAATATGTGAGAAAAGCTAATGGACTTAGAAAGCAAAAAAAGAAAAAGAAATACATGTGTATGTACTGTTAATGATTAATGATGCACATTATTATAATTAGATAAAGTAAATTTACTTTCTCTTACTTTACTAATTTGAGGTTCCACTCCCAAAACCCGCTGATACGCTGATCGTTGAGTTTTTTGCTAAAACTTGGATTTTGATTTCCTGATACTGCTTTAGTTTTGGAACTTCCTGCTCAACTGTTTCCATGGGACGCATATAGGGATAGTGTTATGGGAAATTCGTTGGGCGTTTCATCAAAAATCCCAACGGGTTTCCTGCAAGACTGTGCCCAAATACCCCTCTCCCATATGCCCTTTCCCATATGAACATTCCCGACTGGATGCAATATTGGCCCTTCCTCCTCATGTAGTTAAATATGCCCTTATGTTTATTATGTGTCATAAATTATAAACAATAAACAATTGTACCGAAAGAACAGTTAGAAAATACACTATTTTTTATGATTTGAAAATATTTTATTTACAATTAATACCGTTAAAATAAACTTACAAACATAACTACACTATAAGTTTCACAAACAAATATGGAAAGACAGGGTGCTAAGATCTCTCTCGAACTCCAACCATCTAAAAAATATAAAGAATTAAAATGAATTAAAATTAATTTAAACCTAAATTAATAACGGAAAGTTAGCTTGAAACACGAAATAAATTCTACACGCAGCACACGTAAGTAGGTTTTTTAAACGGGAATCAAGGGGACGTAACTATTATTGGCTAAAATATTTGTCAGTAATTAAATATGCAATTAGCAAAATTCGACAGCTTGTTAAAATTGTCTAAAATTATTAAATGGAGAACTGTTAAATTAAATTAACTGGGAAAGAATCATCCCCCTCCAGCTTTGATACCTGGAATAATTGCAATTTAAGTCTGCATTATTATAAAAATAACGTACAATTACTAGTATTAAACTTACTAGTGTTATCAACTATTTAAATTATTTTGAAGTAAAACAACTATTTAAAAATTTACCTAATTTTAAAGTTCAAAAACTTACCATTATAAGTGTTGTCGCTTCCGCATCTTCAAATGAGTCAGATTGTGAGAACTTTCTATGATAACTCAAAATTAAAACTAATGAAAAGTTAACAAGTCAACCGTTACATGTGCTGTTCTTGTATCCCGCTCATTGTAAGTCAGAACTGACTGCTGTATAATGCTCATACGCGAGACAGAACAGCGCGACTAAAGTTCCCATGGGATCTGCCGTATGACCCCAATCGTATGGGTAAATAGCATAAAATCCCATGGCCTGATCCCATCGGTACTTTCACTTAAGAAATGTACTTGGGTTTCATATGGGACCAATTTTCCCATAGCAACCCAAGGAAAATAGTTGCGCAGGTTTAATGAAATTAATGAAGCTGTTTTTTTCGGTAGTATCGTTTGAATAGTTGGGAAGGGTGGTTGCATATGCATACGTTGGGATTCAGTTTCCTGAAGTCTGTGTGTATCTGATTATGAGTTAACAAAGGGATTTTTGTGACTCATTGCTATTGCTCTACGTATGTACAGTCGACTCTCCTTATAGCGTCTCTCCCTATAAAGTCATCCTGGGTTCCTCCCAAGCTAAATTATATGATAATTTCTACCTTTATAGCGTCACTCGTTATAACATCAGTTCCTTTATAAAGTCACTTTTTCTGTAGCCGTAAGGTGAAAAATCATCGCTACGCGATAATTTGAGGCTTACAGAGGATGATTTCACATAAATGAAAGATGACTTTGCGCGCCACAACTAAGCGCGGGATAATTGGCGGGCAATGAAACTTGTAAACAATGGCCTTTGCAATAAGTGTGCGAAGTTTCATTCTGTTCGGACCCAAAATGTATGCAAAAATAACGAGTGAACTCCGTGCTGTTATTTTAGCCTTTTCCAAAGAAAAGAGGTCACCTTCCGAGGTCACAAGAATTTTAAATGACCAAGAGACAAGTGTGTCATTACCGACAGTGTACCGGGTGATGAAAAATATTGGAAGAGCCAACCTAGATGCTTCAAAGGGATAACCTCCGCCAAAAAACAATACCCACTCAAAGTGCGAAATTCGGGCATTATCCGAAAGGTCAACCGGATGACATCAGGAGCCAATCCGCGGACGCAAAGGGATATTGCCCGAAGACTCAAGATATCCCAGACCTTGGTCAACCGAATTATAAAGGAGGACATCAGGAGCCAATCCGCGGACGCAAAGGGATATTGCCCGAAGACTCAAGATATCCCAGACCTTGGTCAACCGAATTATAAAGGAGGACATCGGCGCAAAGAAGCGGAAAAAAGACCCAGGTTCATCACCTAACGTAAGCTCACAAGCAAAACCGGAAGACCAACTCCCGAAAGCTCTCTGAGCAACACCTCGCGGGACACAGGTCCGAATTTGCGGTCACATTGGACGAAGCATTCTTCTTTTTGAGTGACTGCAATGCGGAGCGTGGAATTTATTATTCCAAGGAGAGTTCTGTGGTGGAGCGCCGTGAAAGGTTTAGTGAGAAAGTCATGGTGGTCGGTGCAATGACTGGACGTGGTGTTCTCCCACTTATAAAGGTCCCGCATAATGTGAAAATTAACGCAGCCTACTAGGTGGCCAACGTTCTTAAGCCTCTACTTGAGGACGGCGTGGCAAATCTATATGGCGAAGATGCGTCGAAAGTTTTCGTGCACCATGACGCTGCAAGTTCGCATACTGCCAGGTACAACCCCAGGAATATGCGGGAGAGCTGAAGACAAAAACGGGCATAACTTTAATTTCCAACGCTGAGATCCCTGTGAAGTCCCCTGACGCCAGCCCTATGGATTTTTTTGGATTTGGGTACCTCAAACAAGCTCTTTGGAAAACCAAGGTCTCAACCATGAAGGGGCTTTGGAAACGCCTAAGGGAAGAATGGTAACCCCTGAAAAATGCACCTACATCATGGATTCGTGGAAACGAAGACTTCGCACCATATCTAAACTTCATGGGGAACACGTTGAAAATACTAAATATATACACAAGCGTGTTTTAGTTCCCTAAAATTAATAAAGACGTTCTTTTCATTTATCTGTAATCACCCTCTGTATTGTAGCCAATTTCGCACCAGGTTTTCTGACATTCACTTCATTGGAATCGGTCAACGTTTGAGGTCTCTTGACAACAGACTTTCAGATAACCTTGGTCAAGACGTTGATTTTTTGATTCTCGTCTAAATTTTGTTTCACCAATATTTGATGCTTGTTTTTAGCAAATTTTATGGCATGCCCAGGGAGCTGTTACACAGGTCCTTACGTTGAGCTTGTAGATATTAACGAAAAAGACCCAGAGCAAACATTCAGCTTCAAAAGTAAACAAGATATGTGAGACAGATTCGGATAAGAAGAAATTTCTGATCTCGCCATTTTTTCATGGACGGTCCGAGGCGTGATCATATAATTTTTTCAGAAGGGTAATTACGTTTGTACCAGTTATCGTATGGATTCATACGATTCGTGTCTTATATAACCTTCAACAATTTACCGTCACAGATAATAAAAATAAAGGAAAAGTTTAAGAGTCATATTTTTTCTATAATTCGTTCTAGGCTCACATTTTTTAGAGGTTGCAGCTCTGATGAGGTGAGGTAATCTTTTTTATAAGCCTGTACATGTAATGTAATCATTATTTTCCACACGATCGCCGTTAGTACTGTACTGAATTTTCTGGAAAATGCAATGATTTTGTTAGCTCTAGTCTACAGTGTGGCCGCTTGTGGCAAATTGTTTTATAAGATCCCGCTTGGAAATATTGTGTGCAATGGTGATAAAAACCTATTTTGCTGACAACACTGCACAGCTCGGTACAAAATAATTTTTCTAAAACATTGCAGGACAAATGTGGACAAATGCTGAAAAACAATGGTTTAGGGTCTTTTAAATGAATTAACAATATTTAAAATCCCTTTGTTCGAAGCGATAAGGATTTAACAGTTTAACTTGAAAACATTTTATTACAATATTAATTCCCATCTAAAAATAGTATGTGCTCATTCTAGCTCGTAAGTATGGGGAAGCCATACTAAATATTTAATTCTAAAATTGTTTCCACATTCGTGAATAATTATAAATTGCTGTCGTATGATCAGAGACCTTTCATCCGCTAATTTATCTACAAGAAATGGTAAGCCTGCAATAATTAAAGACTACCAACTTAAATTAAAAGAAGAAAGAAGAAACTACCGAAAAAGACACCAAACGGGTTCCCATTTCTTTTCGGCGTATTTTATGCAATAAAATTGCGGAATTATTAGGAAGATAATTTCAATGAAAGATAACTTTCTTATCCGGTAAGAAAATTAAAAGTGCCCACCGAATCAAGGACAAGGAAGAGAACGAAACTCATGTCATATAGGATTCCATGCAATTCCTGTGACAGAGTTTTGACACACAACTGACATTACGCATGCACCTTGTTCGATTGAAGAACCGTAAAGAATCAGCAGTAGCTCGACAACATTTGCAATAACATAAAACACTCAATCGATTGGAATAACGCTAAGTCAATTATAAAAGAATAAAATCAATTATTGAGAAAAATCAAGCAGGGCTTAATAATAATCCAACAATCAGATAAGAATTTGATGATCGTCCACGATAGTTGTTTATTAGACATTGCATAGAAGCCTTTGATTCAGGTTATAACTAGTTTTAAATCATTAATCAAAAACAGTTTTTTTAAATTGTATTTTTCTCAACAGCTCAAGTTATCTATAAATATGCCTGATGATGACAATACCTTCCTGTTAGATGTCGAAAGCTTGCATATAATTTAGATCGTTTAATCACGTTAACCACGTAAGCCAAAGATATGGAATTTACTATTGTCATTAAAAATATTTTCTTCCGTGCCTTTGCAGTTCCAATATTTTATCTGTCCTTGATTTCATCTGGGTGATAATATTCTTGCTACCATGACGTAAGTGTTTCAAAACTCCATTGAAATTCACACGAGATGTCCAACTGAAACGGCTTTCCTTCACGTCTTCAAAGGACAATTTTAAAAAAATGTCCTTCTTCCTACCGATGAATGAAACCTTTAAAATTATTCGCCGTCCGTCTACCTTTTCCTTCAATTTCAAAATTAATTCACTCTTCCTTCAGCCTTCCTCCAATAACAGACCTCCTATGTTTATTGCAAAATTTTAGAAATGGTATCAAAACGTGCAAAAATTTTGAAAACCAAGAAGTTTTGATCAACAATATCATCACAATATTTGAAACCATTACTACATCCAGAAGCTACTTCTAACCCGCCCTAGCTTCGCCTACCAAATTTTATGAAGCCTTCCGTCAAACTTCGGGAAAAAATTCAGAGCACCTTCCATTTTCCTTCTCTAGACCGAAAAATCGGTTAGCTGCCTTTAATGAAGCCTTCTTTGAACATGTCGGGCCGACACTGTGTTGCCCAAAAGAGACCACCAAAGATTCATTGGCACTCCTGTTTAAAACAATAATTTTCCAAAATATTTTATTTCGCGAAATAAGTGTAAAAGTGCAAACAATACTTCAATCCGCAAAAAAATCAGCAATAAAATGCTCTTGTGAAACTACACATTTTAGTAAATTAGTGTACATTGAAATCTTTTAAAATACATTTGTTGAAATCTTGACACTATACATACATACCGAAATTGCTTAACAAAATGTAAATATTTGTTCACTACAGACTAAACACGTCAGCAGATGCTTTGTTTACCTTGAACTTAAGTTTCGCAAATACTGATAAGAACCTGGTATTATTTCTAATTTCATTGCTTTAATGCATCAAAAGTCAATGGGCCAAGCAACAAATTATAATTTTGCTACTTTTATCTTCAGTGTTGTTGCAGTCAAGTCTGTTTAATAACAGCTATTATTTTGAAAATTAAGCTCTATCTCTAACTTTGAGTGCCAGAGTTTTTTACACATACGGATCCAATAATGAAACCATTTTTGCAGACATGTATTATTTTAGTTGCAACCCAATTATCCCAAACCTCCGAAATACAATCATCAAAACTAAATGAAAATATAAAAATGGTTCCCTTTGTTATTCAAAAATTGTCATCCTGTGTGATAAGACTCATATCAATTAATAAGTATTCTTTGATTGACTATTCAAATATCCTTGTACCGACACAAGTCTTAGACATACCGTTTCACAAATCTGCATCCGAAATTTCTGATCCCTGGCTTTTCTCAAATTTAAAATCCATCCGATGCTATGTTAGCATTATTTTGACTCGAAGAATTGACGTAAACCATTTGAACCGACCAATAATTCCATATGAACTGCGGAAAAATTTAATGGAAATTATATCGTACATCCAACCGCAATATATTTTATATTTTACTGATGAAGCATTCAAACACGACACGAATCTCCAATTCAATCCGTATGACTCAAGCTTACGGTTTTTGCCAATAGTAATTGTATTCAAATACAGCAGGGTGGATAAATCCGTTACCGACGGCTTACTTATATGTTTGTATTGCTTTCAGAAATCCAACAATTTAAATAACTTATATAAGTTTAATTGTAACTCCAACGTGCAGTGCTTCGAGACGATACTCAGCATGTATATTAATGCTTTAAAGGAAGGAAAAGGAATTTCATGGTACATTCGGGTTCTAGATAATTCCAAGAATTACCAAAAGATCTGGGATACCATTTTGGAAGGAAATAAAACGAATCAAGCACATTGCGAAGCCGGGAAGTACAGTTGTTTCTTTACGCCACATATTTTTACCGGGAGAATTGTAACGTCGGACATACGAAGTTCAGAGTATGGAACTTTAAATACGTCACTTACATTCTTCCCAGAGACAGTTGGTAAATTTGCTTTCAATTTTATTACATCGGATGGACTTTACGGAACGCGTACTACGTTTCACTCATACATTTCTCCTTTTACAAGCATAGTATGGGGGTTCATTGTTATAACTATGATTTTGATCTTATTTTTATGTACGGGTGCAATAATGTTCTTGAGGTCCGGAAATCCTGAAAATATTCTGATAGCGGGTTACATAATGTTCTGGTTGTGGTCCACTTTGGTAGAAAAGCATTTACATCTTGGTCATATATTGGGGAAAGTCGCTCTGAAACACAAACATTTGTTATGGCGGTTTTTTCAAAATGTTTCCTTCATTTGGTGCATTGCAGGGATAGTCATTACGAATGGGTACAAGAGCATAATGAACACTAACTATGCCATTTCATTCCCATTGGAAAGTGAATTCAAGTCAATAAATCAAATGCAAAACTTTACGTTTTACTCCCCGCTTGAAAATTGTCCAAAGAATAGTTCTACTATATTCACAGACAGACAGGGACTAGTTTTACATGCAAAGAATTCGGCTACGATTCGCTTGGTTTCAACCACAAAGAATATTAACCGTGCTTTTTTCAAATACTGGGTGAGCATTAGATTTGCGTTCCTAAGGCGACTGGACGAAGAAAGCCCGAAGAAGCAGTTTGATGATGCTACGTATAAACTGAAAAGTTTATATTACTTTTGTGCAAACGATATTGCAAAAGTAGTTCCGAGGTATCTGGTGGAGCCGAAAAGTGCTTTGATAACTTCCTCGGACACACTGAAGAAGTACTGGAGAAAAGTTTCCGAGTACAACGGCGGGGTTAAAACAGTTACAAGATTTGCACATAATGGAAAATTTACTGACAGAAGCTTCATGAACATGGAAGGGTCTTCGCTGGTGTTTATCAACGACGTGGTTGGCCCAGTTCAGAATTGGCTGTTGCAAAGGATACGAATATTGATTCATTCGGGAATTTATTCTTATTTGGATCAGGCAGGCAGCAAGAAAACAAGCTCGACAGACAACATTGAATTGACAGTAAATTCTGCTAAGCCCTTGTCAATGAATTCAATTGACATTCTCTTAATTTTCAATGTAGAGTTCTTGATGTTGCTAGTTTGCATTCTTATTTTCATAGTAGAATTTGCAGTGGGTATTTGTCGAATACATCAGATGACTCACTAAAATGAATTTGGCAAACGGGGTTGTTTTTTTCCAAATAGCTTTGACAATTTTGGATGCCTTGGCTTATTTTGTACACATAGTATAGTATCCGAAGCTTTTTGTTTGCACCCGAGATGCTTTGTTTCGTTCATTATTAATCGAATTCCTCGCATACCAAATGCTAGTTTTTCACTTTTCAGAACCGTAAAAGCATCTTCGATTTGGTTTTTTAAAAATCTCATTATTAGATATAGCAATGACAGGAATCGTAACCTTATTAAGCCAAGTCTTTGTAACCTTAGTTATGTTATTCCATCATTGTTTTCTGAAAATTTTAACAAAGTTCAAATTTGGGTTTCCATAGAATAATTATAAACTAGCAATCAAGCCTTCCGCCGAACCGGATGGGCTGTCTCGCAGTAATGAATTTTAGTAATAATTTTAATGCAACAATTACGTCTTATATACAAATACTGTAGTTTTCTTTTTTGGGCATTAATTACACAGAATTATTACATAAAATACCAAAACAGTTAAATAAGCTTAACGACTCCCCGTCTCTAGCCTATGGCAAAAAATAAATTTCAGATTTGTTTTTAAATTAATCTAATGTTGGGCTGAATAAATATGTTTTTAAATAATTAAATGTTGTTATAAATTAAGACTATGCAGGACGCGTTTAAAACGGTAATAATTAAATTATGTTGATTAAATGTTTATCAGCCAACCTTGCTTCAAAATTGTCCTTGTTAATATGCATTAGTCTAGACAACTTTACTAAAATTATTATAAATAGCCACAAAATTGATTGGAGACGCGTTTCAACATCCTTTTTTACTATTGTATGTCTGAAATGTGTTGATGGACCCAAAGTTAGAATTTAATCGTAGTGATTAAATGATCATATTATATAGCCACACTACTAAATATTCAAAGGCGCACACAATAAGCAAGTGGTAGTTGATACATGACCATAAAAATTAAGATAATAACCTTTTGGTAATTTGCTTGGCATTGCGGTATTTCATTTTTTCTGTTTTACTTTATTTTATTCTATTTTATTTGTTGTAATCTAAATTTTTCTAATTGTTTGTTGTTGACTTGGACAGAATTAAGTTGTAGTAACACTTTGTTACTATAATTTAAGCCTGTCCAACTAAATAAAACGTTAAAAAGAAGTGATTCATTTTTTTATTTAATTTATTCATGTGAAAACAAAAATTTAAATAAAAACTAATACATTTTTATCGTGAATGAAAGAAAAAAAATCTTCTACATGTCGTCATGTACATAAGTGACGACTGACATCATTATCAAGACCAGTGCTCTCAATTTTACTCATTACACGAATTTTTCATAAAGTGAGTAAGTGAGTATTGTACTTACTCATACTCACATCTTCGAGTATGAGTAAGTAATGAGTAAGTAATTTTAAAAAGGTTGATGTTTAAGTAAGTAAAGAGTAAGTACGAACACTCATTCCCCCGTGTAATGTAAGTAATGAGTAAGTAAGACGAACTGCAAAGTATCAAAAAGTAAGTATTGAGTAAGTAAACTCTTCTTTACTGGAGTAACTACCATAGAAAAAATGTTCTCCGACCATATCCATGACTTATAAATGGCTTATGGAGGCAGATAACACAGGCCATAGGCAAACAATGCCTTTAAATACTTGCGACGATGCAACTCGTTAAACTTGAGTCGTTGACTACACTACAAAAGATGGCAGTGATGTGGATTATATTTGAAAATGAGTAAGTATTACTTGAGTACTATGCAGGCAAAAGTAAGTAAAGAGTAAGTAATATCAGCTTATTTTTGCGAATAAGTAAGTAAAGAGTAAGTAATATCAGCTTATTTTTGCGAATAAGTAAGTAAAGAGTAAGTAATATCAGCTTATTTTTGCGAATAAGTAAGTAAAGAGTAAGTATTACACTGCGACCCGAAATTATGAGGGAGTAATGAGTAAGTAAGAAGCCCACCATGAAGCCCCTGAGTAAGTAAAAAGTAAGTACTGGACATCATGAGAGACAAAATTATGAGTAAAGAGTAAGTAAGGGTGTCTAACTGAGAGCACTGATCAAGACAATAACTTTCAAATTAGTGTACAGGATATTAACGTTACATTTTCTTTCACACAGCTTCTACCGAACCAAATATAACCACTATTACATTACGAATTATGTACCATGTAAATTGCTATTTTAGACGCTAGCATTCAGTCGCTCAATTATTGTTCCTTACACCATCACTCAAAATTTAAAATGCCGAGTTCGAAAACCATTCCTTTTTTATTGTCTCATGATCGATTTAAGAACAAAGTAAAAAAAGAATAATTCGTAACAAATAATTAATTGGATTAATCGATTGGTTACAGTAATATTAATTTCCAGTGCATACGTGATGTTTGAGGAGCGGCACAATCTGCCGAGTTTGAAGTGGCGTACTTTAAGTTATTGAGAAATCGAAGTGAAATAAATTTTTAATGAGAAATAGTATTTCGATTGAGAATATTATAGAATATTATTTTTGTAGCATAGAGGACGCGTAACTTCTACATCAGTTCTTACAGCAGATTTCCTGTTTTCTGCGGCTAGGTTTACCAAGTTCTGGTGTATAAATGCAATCACTTCAACATAAATAATAATTAAGGATAAATAAATAAGAATAAGAAATTCCGACAATTATGCACAACTGTCAGCAATCAGTCAGCGGAATTACGAAATCAAAGATATATAAATTTATAAGGTTATCTCAACAAAACGTTGGAGGCTGTTATGATGATACGCTCGATTGGTTTGATCAGGGATTGATTAATAAAATGTTTTTTACCCTGATCGATAGATTTGTTGGCTTTTAAGTATGTAATCTGAGGATCTTCGTTAATATTTATCTTGCCCTGAAAGGGCCATGGTGGGTCACCCGGTAATTAAATGGCATTTAATTTTACATTATATATGACATGGAGAATTACAAGTTTCAAAAATTTAAAGTTTCCTGTGGAACCGCTTTCCGTTTCCCAGTACTCTGTATCTCTGTAACTTCTTCTGCGACATTATAATCAGCTAAATGTGTATAATAACAATACAATTGTTAACAGTGGACAATTCTAGGATTAACAGCACCGAATATGTAATGCAATTATTTCGCCACTGCCACTGCACACTTGTCAGAGGACCCGAAAAAACGCCGCTTCGATTTTCGCGTAAAAATGAATATTCGAAATAAAGTTTTTTGAACTCGATTTATCAATACCATTTTGGATCATGCTTTCTAGCATAATATGTTTGCTACAGCTGTGTCCCATTGTGCACAGTTCCACTGGACATAACTTTCTTGAGCAGGGGACAAAACGGAGCGATTTACATCACGGAATATGCTAGATCCGTTCAGAATTGACGAATATAAACTGTAGCATTACAGAATGGACTGAGTACAAAAAAGAATGCGCTTGTTCGCAGGGGTTCCACCGTTAAAACAGCAAGGAATTCCAGAAATTAAAAACATCCCAAAAAAATGATAAAATTATTAAAATAAATAAATGTTTTTCATATTGTAATTTTCTAAACATGGCCCAGAAAAATTAAAAGGTTTGAAAATTGTCATTTGCGTTATATTTTCTACAAAACGAGCACTGCACAGCCAGCAATAATTGCTGGCTCAGCGAGGCAAATGTAAATAGGGAAAGCAGTAAATAGTTGTATGCAATCCTTTATTATTATTGAGAACTTTCTCTGATTTAAACTTTCGCGGCCTTGGCTTTACAATTCAAACCTTCGCGGCTTATTTCACGAATTCAAACCTTCCCGGCTTATTTCACTAAGGTTTATTTCACCATATAGGAAGCCGGTATGTACTATATATTTCCCTATATAGCCAAGCAAGTCGGTGGTATATGCAACAAGCCGAGAAGCACAGCGGGCTGAAAGCTGAGACTCTGTCGCAGAGGAGAGCTTTTTCAGCTCGCTTAGCTCGCTTTGCTTCTCGGCTATATACGAACTGCTTGCAGCCTACTGAAAGCTCAGAATATTACGCCATTTTAGATTATCACTTAAAAGCGCTAATCATAATTATTATAAATATTAGACATAAATCATCAAATTTGGATTAAATTAAGACTGGTAGTGAGAAAAACTACGTTCGGTTACAGTACTGAATAATTTGATAAGAGGAGAATTTTAATGGCTGAACTTAGTTCACATTCGTGTGGGATTCTTATTAGTAAGAATAATTACAAGCCTTAGCATCCAGAGTTTTGATATTTATATCCCTAAAAATATCATTAGGAAGTAAGGATTGATTTGTAGGAACCATGGACTTTAGTAACTATAGCCAGCTAAATGTTACAATATTGCGGTACAACGGATCTATATACAAATTATAACAACATAAAAGATCACATTTGATCAGCACGTTGTGCTGATCCACTAAGGGGTGAAGCACCATACAGTGATGCAACAGCAAGGTTTAATATCGACGTTGGTATTAAATTGATCAAGCGATTAGTAAAATTCCACGTGTATAGCCAAATATTGAGTTTGAGAGAAAACTTTAGTGAGCCGGAAGCTGTTGCCCCATAATATTTTGATTGAATAAATAAAATAATTATATATAGTATATATATATTATATATATTATTAATATTATAAATAATATGAATTGCCAACTACCTACATAAAAACGAATTGTTAGTCTTACAGTTAATAGTTCACGTCTTATATGAGACTAGTAAAAGCCCTGTGCTTCGCACATGGGAAATTACTTGAGAATTGTGAGAGTATTCACAAAACCTTAAATGGCTATAGATCCTGTATCAAGGCCTGTCGAGAAGGCTTAATATTAATGTCCCGCTTCGCCGGGTAAAGTAATCTTATATAAGACATGTGAACTATTAACTGTTAGACTAACAATTCGTTTCATATACATGGATAGTTGGTATTTCATCAAATAATTATGGGACAACAGCTTCCGACCCACTAAAGATCACTGTCAGACTTAATTTAATCAAAATTTGATGATTTATGTCTAATGTTTATAATAATTACGATTAGCGCTTTTAAGTGATAATCTAAAATTGTGTAATATTGCGAGCTTCCAGTAGGCTGCAAGGAGTTGGTATATAGCTGAGAAGCAGAGCGAGCTGAAAAAGCTCTCGTCTGCGACAGAGTTTCAGCCCGCTGTGCTTCTCGACTTGCTGTATACCACCGGCTTGCTTGGCTATATAGTGAAATAATATAGTACATAGTGGCTTGCTATATATTGAAATGAGCACGCCCAACTTTAAATTAACACAACAGCAGAAAAGTGTAGAGGCTAAACGGCTTTCGAATTAAGCCCAGTCTTGGGCTTACTGTATGCCTAAACCTTGCGCGCTGATATTAAGAGTAGAGCGCGAAAGTTTAATAGCCACAAACTCCATCCCTAGGTCATCCTTCTTCTTATTGATCTCGACCTGTCCGTTGATTTAAACTTTCGCGGCTTTGGCTTTACAATTCAAACCTTCGCGGCTCATTTCAATATACAGCCAAGCAAGTCGGTGGGATATACAGCAAGCCGAGAAGCACAGCGGGCTGAAACTCGGAGAGCTTTTTCAGCTCGCTCAGCTCGCTGTGATTCTCGGCATATACCAACTGCTTGCAGCATACAGTACTGGAAGCTCGCAATATTACGCAATTTTAGATTATCACTTAAAATTGCTAATCATAATTATTATAAACATTAGACATAAATTATCAAATTTGGATTAAATTAATTCTGGTAGTGAGAAAAACTACGTTCGGTTACAGCACTGACGAATTTGAGGAGAGGAGAATTTTAATGACTGAACTTTGTACACATAAGTGTCGGATTTTTATTAGGAAAGAGCCAATATAGTTGAAAGTACTTATTGCAACAGTTTTTATATATAACGTCAGATAAATCTTCAGAATTTCTATTGCTGAAATTATTTGCTCACTCTTTTTTAATTACAAGCCTTGACATCCATACATTTGATCTTTACATCCCCTAAAAATAGTTTAGTAATAGTTTTAATAACAATAGCAAGTGAAAAGTGTTGCGCTAATATGAATTCCTTTCACTTTTCCTATTTTAAATTATCAATGCGTTCAGTGTCTGAGGCTTCAGTTACATTATTACGGTACAACTGAGATATATCCAAATTATAATAACATAAACAATCATATTTGATCAGCACGTTGTGCTGATTCACTAAGGGGTGAAGCACCATACAGTGATGCAACAGCAAGATTTAATAATAATGTTGGTTGGTATTAAATTAGTCAAGCGATTAGTTAAATTCCCCGTGTGTAGCCAAATATTGAGTTTGGGAGAGAACTTTAGTGGGCTGGAGCGTTGTACCATAATTTTTTGATGATGAATTGCCAACTAGCTATTTGAAACGAATTGTTAGTCTTACAATTAGTAGTTCACGTCTTATTTGAGATTACTTTGACCAGCGGCCCAGCGAAGCGGGCTATTAATATTAAGCCTTCCCGACATGCCATGATACGGGAGCTCTAGCAATTGACGGTTTTGTGTATACTCTGACAATTCTCAAGTAATTGCCCCTGTGCAAAGCACAGGGCTTTTACTAGTTAATTTATAAGGACTACTTTGCCTGGCGAAGCGGGATATTAATATTAAGCCTTCTCGACAGGCCTTGATACGAGATCTATTGCTATCTACACTTTTATTATTTACATTATTTATTTACACAAGTAATTGCTCCTGTGCGAAGCACGGGGCTTTTACTAGTAGCATAATAATAGCACAACCCTAGTAAAAATAACGTAGATTAACATACGGTAAAATGATTTTTAAAGCGCGTAAAATTGCTCGTTTTTGATTTTGTCCTTCTAAAGGCTCCCGCACGGAACGAGATACAACGACAGGACCAGCGCCAAACGACCTGTTGGGTCCTGGACTTGGGCATAACGCCGTTACTTTTCCAATTTTCGAAATTTCATGAAATTTCGAAAATATTCAGAATTTACGTAAAAATTTGATTTAACCGCACAAACGAATTCCTTGATTCGAAAATTTGATGGAATTTTGATGAAATTTCGGAAAAAATCATGAAATTTCGGAAAAAATCATGAAATTTCGGAAAAAATCATGAAATTTCGGAAAAAATCATGAAATTTTGGAAAAAATTATGAAATTTCGGAAAAAATCATGAAATTTCGGAAAAAATCATGATATTTCGGAAAAAATCATGAAATTTCGGAAAAAATCATGAAATTTCGGAAAAAATCATGAAATTTCGGAAAAAATCATGATATTTTGAAAAAACTTTGAATTGACGTGAAAACTTGATTTAACCACGGGAACATACTCGTTCGTAAAAATAGCTTCCCCGACTCGAATTTTCATCAAATCTTGCAAAAACTCCCAATTTATGTAGAAACCAGATTTAACCACAGAAATGAATTCCTTGATTTCCAAGGACGTGGAAAATACGTTCCCCGTCACGGCATTAGTGTATTGGCAACATAATGAACAAATAACACGGTCGACGCAGTGAAATTTCAAACTTTTAAGTTACAATTTCGTTTTCACCACGGAAATGATTTGAATGATGACAAGGTATAAAATACGTTCCACACAAAGACCAGGAAGTAAGACTCATGATGAGAGCTGGGGATTTATTTTCCACTCAGAAATTGCACGTTCGATGACATTTCCAAAAAACGCAAAATAAACGGTTATTATATCAACCTACTTTACTCTAAACATACATTTCGCATAACATCTACCCAACCAGCCAAAATTACAACAACTTCCAATCGAGCTCACACTAGCGAGGCAGTAGCGCTTCGCTTCTGTTGCAATCGATTCAGCGATTGCAGTTTTGGATTTTTTATTTTAATTTTGCTTTAATAATTTTTTAAAATAATTCTCTATTCTAATTTGAAAGAGTGGGTCGTCTTGGTGGTATAGTGGTAGACGGCTGCCCGTGGCAATGTTGCCGCCCTTGCCACTGTATAATGCTTTAATATTTTTTTAATTTAAAAAAAAAAGAATTTAATAATTTATTTAGCCAGTGCTGTTTATTCATGCTGGCTCAGCCAATAAAAAACAGCGCGCGGAAATTTGAATCCCAAATTCGTATTACACCAAGACGAAGACGAAGACGGCCCACTCTTTCAACTTAGTAGAGAGGATTCGTGGTTTTGCATTTAATAAAGAATTTGTAATGCATACTGGTTAAGTGCTTTTAGAAATATAATAAGAGAAATAGGAAACTTTAAATGTTTGATTTTTTTCCAGGCCATATCAGTTAAAAATTCATTTATTCCGGCAAATTGATTTCAACTGTGGCACCTTTACAAAAAATTCCATACCTTTTAGTACTCGAAATAATTTTTTTCCGCCTCGTTAACCCCGTGTTTAAGCAAGTTATGTCAAGTGAAACTGTGCACAATGGGATAGAGCTGGAACAAGAATATTTTGCAAGAAAGTATGTTTCAACCTGGTATGGAAAATTTTCGCGAAACCCTGTTGCTCGTACCATCGACAGATAAGGCAAAACTTTTCCAATGCAAAAACGTTTTGGCACCCTATGCAATAACTACATAAACGAAATAACCTAAAATTCTTTAGTTTTAAGAATTCTGTAGTATTAGTACATTAGTATTTTTTGTTTCAATACAATATAGGGGCTCAATTAATTTACTCTTTGTCAATTTTATTTTCCGATAAATTACTTCCATTTAAATATTTTCCCTGCATCAGGTTCAGTGTCTTGAAATTGTTTTGTTTTGCTGTACTCTTTTATTGAAGTATGAAACATGTACTGTATAGCTGTAAATAAACAACTATGCATGCCAGGTGTTATTCATTGGTAATCCTTGAGCACACAGAAATTAAACCATATTCTATGCCAGGATTAATTTAGCTCATATTTTTTCAAACTAACGTTTTATATCTCGTTATACATTCTTAGCTCCATAAGGTATGAACAGAGGCACGAATAAGCTATTGATAATAATGGGTTTAAAGTGATGGAGTAAAGACATGAAAAATAGATAGAAAAAAATTTCAATACACACCCTTGGGTTAATACAATACAGAAAGGTCTTCAATACATGAAATAATGTTTAGATCAGAAACTCTCATTTTCTGCAATTTTTGCCAAAAATTGAAGATATAATATATGGAATATGAAAATTCTTTATGTATGTATGTAAAAGCGGTAGAAATTACTGGATAATTCAGAGTAAATTTTATGCATATCGTCAGCGAAACTTCCTAACCGGCTAAAATAAAAAAATGCTTAGAATACAGACCGGCTATTTAGCGCTGTCCCTCAATACTCAAACCAGCTATAATTCCCCCATTTCCCTCAACTTGACCTCACCTTCCGCTCCCCTAACACTAATCCCCACGTACTACCCATATATACTCTCCATCCCATTATTCCTCCTCCACTACGCCCCACTACCCCCTTCTACCCCCCACTACCCCCCAATACCCCCCACTACCCCCCAATACCCCCCACTACCCCCCACTACCCTCCACTACCGCCCACTACCACACTTCCATTCAATTACATTCCCATCCACTTCCCCTCAACTTACCCTTCAATTACATTCCCCTCAACTTCCCCTCCGCTTACCCTTCAATTACATTCCCCTCCACTCCACCTCCGCTTACCCTTCAATTACATTCCCCTCCACTTCCGCTCCGCTTACCCTTCAATTACATTCCCCTCCACTTCCCCTCCGCTTATCTTTCAATTAAATTCCCCTCTACTTTCCCCCACCTTCCCTCCACTCTCCTCCACATTCCCTCCACCTTCCATCCACCTTCCCTCCTATTTCCCTCCACTTTCCCTCCACTTTCCCTCCACTTTCTCTCCACTTTCCCTCCACTTTCCCTCCACTTTCCCTTCACTTTCCCTTCACTTTCCCTCCACTTTCCCTCCGCTTTCCCTCCGCTTTCCCTCCACTTTCCCTCCACTAAGCCCCGCTAGCCCCCACTACAGCACTTCCCTTCAATTACATTCCCCTCCACTTCCCATCCGCTTACCCTTCAATTACATTCCCCTCCACTTCCCCTCCAATTACATTCCCCTCCACTTCCATTCCGCTTACCCTTCAATTACATTCCCCTCCACTTCCGCTCCGCTTACCCTTCAATTACATTCCCCTCCACTTCCCCTCCAATTACATTCCCCTCCACTTCCATTCCGCTTACCCTTCAATTACATTCCCCTCCACTTCCGCTCCGCTTACCCTTCAATTACATTCCCCTCCACTCCCCATCCGCTTACCCTTCAATTACATTCCCTCCACTTCCCCTTTAATTACATTCCCCTCCACTATCCCTCCGCTCAATCTTCAATCACATTCCCCTCCACTTGCCCTCCGCTTAATCTTCAATTACATTCCCCTCCACTTCCCCTCCGCTTACCTTTCAATTAAATTCCCCTCCACTTTCCCTCCACCTTCCATCCACTCTCTTCCACTTTCCCTCCACCTTCCCTCCACCTTCCCTCCACTCTCCTCCACATTCCCTCCACCTTCACTCCGCTTTCCCGCCGCTTTCCCGCACTTTCCCTCCACTTTCCCTCCACTTTCCTCCACTTTCCCTCCACCTTCCCTCCACTTTCCTCCATTTTCTACGACGTAACCTCCAATTACATACCCCTCCACTTTCCCTCCACTTAACCTACAATTACATACCCCTCCACTTTCCCTCCACTTAACCTACAATTACGTACCCCTCCACTTTCCCTCCACTTAACCTACAATTACATTCCATTCCGCTTCCCCTCCGCCTACCTTTCAATTAAATTCCCCTCCACTTTCCCTCCACCTTCCCTTCAATCTCCTCCACATTCCCTCCACCTTCCCGTCACTTTCCCTCCACTTTTTCTCCACTTTTCCTCCACCTTTCCTCCACTTTCCTCCATTTTCAACGACGTAACCTCCAATTACATACCCCTCCACTATCCCTCCACCTAACCTACAATTACATTCCTCTCCACTTCCCCTCCGCTTACCTTTCAACTAAATTCCCCACCACTTTCCCTCCACCGCATTCCCTTCACCAAGTGGAGGGGAAGTGGAGGTGAAGTGGGGTGAAGTGGAGGGAAGTGGAGGGGAGTGGAGGGAAGTGGAGGGGAAGTGGAGGGAAGTGGAGGGGAAATGGAGGGGAATTTAATTGAAGAGGAGGTGGAGGGGAAGTGGAGAAAAAGTGGAGGGGAAGTGGAGGGGAAGTAGAGGGGAAGTAGAGGAGAAGTAGAGGGGAATTTAATTGAAGGGGAAGTGGAGGGGAATTTAATTGAAGGGGAAGTGGAGGGGAATTTAATTGAAGGGGAAGTGGAGGGGAATTTAATTGAAGGGGAAGTGGAGGGGAATTTAATTGAAGGGGAAGTGGAGGGGTGGCGGATTGTGAGTGGACGGGAAGAGGAGGGGAATTGTGGAAAAGTGGGGGTGTACTTCATTCTTCTTACATGATATACTGCTAAAGTGAATTATGGCCGGGTTTCACTTTATAGTTTTTAGCGAAAGCAAAATAGCCGGTCTTCATTCTAAGCATTTTTTTAGCCGGTTAGCATGTTTTGCCGACGATACATGCAATAAACTTTGGGAAACCAACAAATTAGTTTGATGCTGATTTGTCCCAATTTTGGGGAATATGTGAGAAAGTTAATAGCCTTAAATAGCAAAAAGATTCTAGAAATACATGTGTGTGTAGTATTCATGATTTTGATGCGCATTATTATAATTAGATAAAGTAAAGTTACTTCCAACCGATTGTCCTGCCAAAATAAATACTTCGGGGTTCGGGTCTCAAAACCCGCTGATCGTTGAGTTGTTTTTCCTAAATTACTGAAACACTTGGCTTTTGATTTCCTGATATTGCTGGTTGTGGAACTTTAATGCCATTACTTTAGCTGTTTTTTCCGGCAGTACCGTTTGAATAGTTGGCAAGGGTGATTGCATATGCATACGATGGGATTCAGTTTCCCGAAACCTGAATAATAATGACCACATCATTTTAAACAGAGCTGCGCTGCGTGTACCTGATTGTGAGTTAACAATGGAATTTGTGAGACTCGGTGCTATTCCTATATAATTATATATTTCAGGCATCAAGTTATAACAATAATATTATCTATAGCATTTTAACCGAATTCGAGTATTTTGGTTTCATAATATGCTTTGTAAGTGTACGTAGGGTTTAGTATTTATAAACACTTTTATAGCTTCTTCCTTTAATCATTACTTTATTCTACAGAGTGACCATAATCATTTATCATAAACATTTATATATATGATAAATAATTTATCATTATCATCATCATCAGCCCACCTCAAGTCCACATAAGGAAATGACTCATTTTTAATTGAAATCGGTCAATGTTTGAGGTCTCTTGACCAGAGACTCTTGATCCTGGTCAGGATGTTTATTTTTTTATTCTCGTCTAAATTTTGTTTCACACAATATTTTAGGCTTGTTTACTGATTCGGAAATCAAGTAATTTCTGATCTTTCCAATTTTTCATGGACGGTCCGACGCGTGCTCATATAATTTTTTCTGAAGTATACGCTAATTGTTTTGTAAGATCCCGCTTGGAAATGTTGTGTACAATGGTGAGCAAGGCCTATAGCTTGTTCACAACATTGTACAGCTCTGCACAAAATAATTTTTCAAAAGCATTGCAGGACAAATCTGGCCAAATGCTGACAAACAATGCTTCAGGGTCTTTTAAATGAATTACTAGTATTTAAAATCCCTCTGCTCGAAGAGATAAGAATTTAACAGTTTAACTTGAACAAATTATGTTACCATATTCATTCCTCTCTAGAGATAGTGTATGCTCATTCTAACTCGCAAGTATTAGGAAGCCTTACTAAATATTTAATTCCAATATAGTTTCCACATTCATAAATAATAAATAAATAAATAAAAATGATTAATTTCTGTCGTATGATTGAAGATAGCTTAATCGAGGACCATTCATCAGCTAATTTATCCGCAAGAAATGGTCAGCCTCCAATAATAACGGACCCTCAACTTAAATTTGAATAGAGGAAAGAGAATAAAATATCAAAGACGACACAAAATAAGTTCCCATTCCACTTCCGGGTATTTTATCCAATAAAATTGCTAAAATTGATTATTATGAAGATAATTTCAATGAAAGATAACTTTTTTATCCGGTAAGAAAATTAAAGGTGTTAACCGAATCAAGGATAAAGAAGAGAACGAAACTCATGTCATATAATTATAGAATTCCATGCAACTCCTGTGACAGAATTTATTACGGAGCAACTTATCGTCCTTTAAACAAGACTGAAAGAACACATGCACCATGTTCGATTGAAGAACCGTAAAAAGTCAGCAATTTCTTGACACATTCGCAACAACAGAAAAAACTCGATCGATTGGGATTACGCTAAGTTAATTATAGAACCAAATCAATTATAGAGAAAAATCAAGCAGGGTTAATAATCCAATAATAAGAATTTGATTAACGACGATTTTTAAAAAATTGACTTTTTTCTAAATTGTGCAAATTATATCATTTGCTTGTTAGTGCTTGATGATGACAATCTGTTAGATGTCGAAATCTTGAATATAATTTAGCCTGTTTAATAAAGTTAACTACGTAAGCCAAATATATCTAAGGAATCTATTATTGTCCTTAAAATGTTTTCTTCCGCGTCTTTGCAGCTCCAATAGTTCGTCTGTCCTTGATTTCAGCTGGGTTATAATTTTACTACAATTTCTGCGACCATGACATAAGTGTTTCAAAATTCCATTGTAATTCACCAGATATGTCCAAATTAAATGGCCTTCCTTCACGCCTTCAAAGGGTAATTTAAAAAAATGTCTTCCCTCTTACCACCAGGGTGCCCAGAAGTCCTGATTTGACCCAGGGTCACCTGATGACCTGATGAGCCTGAATTTAGTCCTGATTTCACAGTATATCACAGGTCGGGGGAAATTTTGTCCCCAAAATTTAAGAATTTGTAACTAAAATTCATATTGTGTTAGTACAATTGGTATGTATGTGAACAAATGATAGGTAGAGTAAAGAAGAGATAGTGCAAAAAAAATTATTTTTGTGTTTTTCTTTACGAGCTAGTACACATACTGAAATCATTTAAGGTGAAGGTGATAACAGGTGTAAAAAAAATTAATATTGTGTTAGTACATATTATTATCATGAACTCAAAGTGTGTGTTGGAATGAAGATACATGGGTCTATGGACCAAATCAAACTTAAAAACTATGCTGGAGTCCGGGCAGACAGCTGGTTGGATAAATTGTTGAGGGCCACAATGGGTGGGTAGGGGTCATTGTTGTGTGGGCGGGGATTATTGATGAAGTAGGCGCTGGGTAGGGCATGAGAGATTCTGGAGTTCTGACGGTTTCTCTGACGATACCGGTAATAACAATATAAACCATATACAATTAAACCAAAACCAATAATGGTGGAAAGAGCAGTACTTGACAATGTAAAAATACGGAGAAGAACTTGAGAATCGCCCTCGCCAACGCCAATTTTCATCTTCGGAACCGGAATACCGGGGAGAATGTGCTCCGGTGCCGTTTGCTTAGCGTGTATAGAAGGTGAGTGAGTAGTAGTGAGAGTAACTGTCTGGCCGGGCTCATCCTTCTTATTCTGTAAAGAGAGAAAAGAATTATGAATATGGATTTCCATTCCTCTAACATTTGTGTTATGTTAGCGTCATAATTGTTAACATCTTTGAAGGGCTTAATAGTATCATCGTTGTTATCGTCAATCGTAATAGGTGTGTGTACCAAAAGTTGTTTGTCTAGAGGGGATGGAGTCAGTGGAGGAGGAGGAAGGGTTTCGTGGTCAGGTTTAGGAATTTCCGGAAAGGTGTTGGAGCGAGAGGGAATAAAATCCAAGATTTTACTTATAATTGGTGGAGCTACCATAAGAGCAGCTCCGGCAGCCATAACTTTTACTGCATTATTTTTCTTGGCAGGTGAAGCCTGCATGGGAAGATCAAAATGTTTGTTACCGTTTTGAGCCATGGAAGGTAATGATTGGATACTAACTGACCGTTGAAGTGGTACCATTTTGTGCATTGAATTGGTCCGGGCCATGTTGAGTTTGGTCCCGGCACCAGTCATCTTGGAGAGGTTGGGGAGGCTTCCCCAAATGCCGAGTGGAGCACTTTCACAGGCGAAAATAAAAATAAAAATCATAATGATTAAGGTTGAAAAGTTGACGGGGCTTCCACGAATTCCCCCTGTTCGTTGAGAACGAGTTCCGGGTAGATTCGGTGAGGGTGGTGAAGAGGAGTGAGTTGTATTGTTTCCATGATCGGTTGGGGTCTGAGGTCGATCACCGTCCCAGTCGTCGGAGTCCATTGCTGCGGCGGCTTGACAGGCGTCGTACCAGTCATCATATGAGTCGTTGGCGGGGGGCCTGGAGTCAGAGTTGGGAGAGGGCGAGTTTGGCAAACTGTCGTCATCACTTCCGGTGAAGTCACTTTCGGAAGTGAAGGTATATGTACAACGCCTGGTTGAGGTGGCTGGGCGAGCGGGTTGAGGATGGGATCCGGAGGAGCAGTGGTCATTAGCTGTTGAGGCAGCGTTAAAGTTGGGGCTTGTCGTGGGCCGTTCTTCTTGACCCAATTGGATCGGCGGGTTTGGATTGCACAAATGTTGGCTGATTCCAACCATGCCCGAGATATTTGTTCGAACCGAATTTGCGGATCAATGGAAATAACGGGCGTCGCTGAGACGTAATTCGGTGGGGCGTCGCGTAGTTGAAGGAGAAATTCGTTCCACATCTGAGATTGTTTCATTGTGGCTTGGAAGTATGTTGCGCTCAACTGGTCCAAAAGAGAGGGAATTTGGTCCGGTAATACAATTCCCACAGCAACATGGCGGAAGGTCCTCTTGAGAATAGGAATTGAGGAGTCGTAACAATTGAGTTCGTTCCCAGACGCGTCGGCAAATTGATAGGGAAATATTTGAACCGTGCAGATTGATACTGGCGACAGATTAGCGTGTCCGGAGTTCCGGGGAGATAAACCTTGATCAATTCCGTCCATGGGTTGTCGGAGAGTCGAATCGCACCGTTGATACCCAGAGTTGTCGGGTATTGGACAATGCCTGGTACATAAGGGTACACAGGCGGGGACTGGGGATTGGTGCTGGTCATTGTTGTCAGACATGGGAAAATGTAACTTTCTTGGTTTTATTTCTTAAACGTGTGGAACGTCGAAGCGTATGATTTATATCAACTGGTTGGGGTGATTTGAGAATAGATTTTAATTGTGTGGGACGAAAACTTGGAGTGATTTGTGAAATTTGTGGAGGAGGAGAAGTTAAACGCTTAACTGGACTGTCTTCGGAAGAAAAGGACGGTTGTAGTCGCATCTTTCGTGAAGGACGTGTAGAAGGTCTACGGATGGGGGATGGGAGAGAGGAATCGGAGGTTGGGGTGTCGGAGGGAAATTGTGTCAACCAAGCGTCAAATTCGTGCTGGTCTTCCGTAGTATATACATACTCGGGATGAATAATGCCATCCCCCAAATCAATTTTTATGAGCTTGAGTTGGGATAGGTGACACTTAATACTAGGTCTTAGCTTAGTAGAGGGAAAGGTTAAAACTAAGTCAGCATTATTATTCTTATCAATATAAGTAATGGTATAGGGTCCAACCCAACGACAAAGAAGTTTGTCAGACAAACCAATTTTTCGCTGAGGGAGATAAAATCGAACGTGGGAACCAACTTTAAACTCTAATGGTTGATACATAGCATCAAATCGTTCTTTGGCTTGTAATTGAGCCTTTTTAATTAACTGGGAAATTCTTTGGTGCATAATTTTGACCTGAGAAGCGCTGAGCTGAGTCATTTGCAAAAGTGTATTTGGAATGGAGTTGAGTAGTGGGGCTTTAGGAGCTCTACCGAAAAATGCTTGAAAAGGGGAAATTTTTGTAACTGAATGCTCGGAAGTATTATATGCAGTAATTACATACGGTACAAATATGTCCCAATCTAACTGATTGTCCGAGACAAATTTGCTGAGCATAATTGCGAGAGTTTGATTTAATCTCTCTACAATTCCGTGGGAACGGGGGTGAAAGGGCATACTTACATTATGTGTGATATTAAACCGTTTTAATAATTCTTGTAGAGTTGCAGATTTGAACTCCGCAGCTCCGTCAGAAATTAATATAGACATCCCTGGAAATGTTAAAATAAAAGATTCCAAATGCATGGCTATATGAGCAGCTTCTCTGTTTGGAAGGAGGGAGGTATGTACCCATTTGGTAAATAAGTCGGTGAGGACGAGTACATATTTATTGCCTCTCGGAATTTCACGAAAGGGGCCTAATAAATCCATAGCATATGTGCTTGCTGGAATTTTTATGGGAATGTTTTTAAGGTGCTGGCGACTTTGGCACTCTGGGCAATGAGTACAGTGCTTAAATGTGTCTGAGGTAATTGATCTCCACCAATAAAATGGACGGAGACGTGCCAAAGTCCTTTGAAAATTTAAATGACCACCAAGGGGATGATTGTGAGCATTTTGTAAAACGATGGGAATCATAGCTTTAGGGATGACTAAAAGTTTAGGGTTGCGGGGATTAAATTGAATAAAATAAATACCGTCATCATTGGGAATTAATTTGGAGCGCTTTTTCTGCAATAATTTATTTAAAGTATGATCAATAGCTTGAGCATGCTTTAAATCAGCAGGATTAATGAGAGGGATAGCTGGAAGTGGATGGGGCGGTGATTGTGTAGATTGGGCTGATAGACCTGGAATTGTAAGATCATCTTCCGTGTCTTTGGAAGTGGAAAGGGCGTAGGGGCATCGAGAGACACCATCGACGTTTCTATGGAGGGTACCTTTCTTATACCTAATTACATAGCGAAATTGTTCTAAAATCACAGCCATACGTGTTAGTCTGGCGGTGGGATTACGTTGGCATTTTAAATAACATAAAGCATGATGGTCAGTAACAATAATGAAAGGTTTGAGATATAAAAATTCCCGAAGCTTCCGTGTGGCAAATACCACAGCTAAACATTCTTTTTCTGTAACTCCCCAATTTTTCTCAGCTGGAGTCAAAGCTCT
This sequence comes from Allacma fusca, assembly GCA_947179485.1. Classification (NCBI taxonomy): domain Eukaryota; kingdom Metazoa; phylum Arthropoda; class Collembola; order Symphypleona; family Sminthuridae; genus Allacma; species Allacma fusca. The sequence goes on along the minus strand of OX359248.1, from coordinate 42,513,299 downwards.
GGAAATAAAATAAATTGGGTGTTCACCGTCTTCAAATTGTTGATGTAAAATGCCAGCTATGGCCAAATTACTTGCATCCGTATATAAAATACATGGTAGTGTGGGATCGTAATGTCTAAGTACCGGAGCTGTGCAGAGCGCATTTTTGAGAGTCAAAAATGCCTTATCACAGTCTGGGCTCCAATGATAGAGTGAATGTTTCTTCAATAAACTTTGGAGTGGAGCAGCTATTTGAGCAAAGTTCCAAATAAATCTGCGATAATAACCTATAGTGCCTAAAAATTTACGTAGAGTTTCTAAATTATTAGGTTTGGGCTGTTGCATGATTGCAGCTACTTTTGCTGATTCAGTGGATAAACCTTTTTGGGACAAAACGAATCCAAAGACTACATGTTCTTGCATACCAAAGAAACACTTTTTGGGATTCATGCGAAAATTAACTTTAGCTAGGCGTTGAAACACAAGTTCTATTGCGACCAGGTGAGAGGGAAAGTCTTTACTATAGGGTATAATGTCATCAATATAAGACACAGCGTGTGTGTATCGTAAAGTACCGAGAGTACGAGTAGCGAGCCTTTGAAAGTAGGCGGGGACATTTTTCAGACCAAAACATACACGTAAATACATGTATAGTCCGAATTCAGTGACAATAGCAGTTAAATGTTGATCATCCGGGTGGATGAGGGCTTGGTAATAACCGCTAAATAAATCTAAAGGGGAAAAATACGCAGCATTTCGTAACTGAAAAAGCAAGTCATCAATCCTTGGGAGAGGGAAAATTTCGTCTATTGTGATTTTATTTAGTTTTTGAAAATCACAGACGAGTCGCCATTTACCTAATTTTTGGCGTACTAAAAACACAGGGGTGGAGTAATTGGAGTTTTCACAAGGGACAATTATACCTGCTTGAATTAATTTATCTAATTCCTGCTTTAAAATCTCACGCTCCGTGGTGCTCAAGCGATAGGGTTTAGCTTGAACTGGAGTGTCAGAATTTAATTTAATTCTCATGGGGGGCAGGGTACAAACCTGAAGATCCAGAAGCGTCCATGCAAATAAATATGAATATTTATTGAGGAGACTAATGATCGCAGCGCGGTCAACTGGCCTTAATTTGGGATTTATATTTAGTGATTGAATTTGTTCTGGGGTAAAAGGGGTTGGATTTTGAGGAATTACCGGAGCTGTGTTTAAGCTTTGGGTAAAATCATAGCGTTGAGCATGACCTAAAAGAGTATCAGCGGGAATAATCTGGGTAGATGTGGAAATGTTTGTGGCTAGCAAAACATTTTTCGCTGGGTTGATAACTGGAGGAAAGATTACTTTGTATTGTTTTTCTATGAGTGGATGAGGGTTGAAAAATGTCGTGTGAGACGTGTGTAGTGGAGTAGTAGGTACATACATTTGGTGTCGAGGGGGAAGTTGGATAGTAAATAATGTTTTGACGGGAGAGGAACAGCCGCACTCAGATGAGCAAGTGGCTGAGTATGCATGCTTACGAAAGTAATGACATACGTGAGAGTTGTATAGGGAGTTGGAGTTCAGATGTATATGAAAGTCAAATTGTGTAATAAACTTACAGCCAAGAATGAGTGGAGGAGTGAGCGTTTCAAGGACATGGGCTTCTGTTGTGTAAAAGTAGTTATCAAGTTGGAACGTTAAGGAGGCTATATGGGACGTAGGAATGCGAGCTTTATCTGCTGTGATAACAAATCTTTGTGGGCAAGGAGTGATGACTGCACTGGAGGGGATGTGATTCTTTTGTATTAAATTGTGAGAAGCTCCTGTATCAATTAATGCGTCAATGGAGACATCATCAAAATAACACATAATATATGGGCACATTGATGAAGCGGGTGACAGGTTTATTGTGGGTAAGTTATGGAGGGATATTGAAGATTCGCAAAGTGATTCTGGGGAGTTTGGTTGGTTTGGGGCGGATTGGGATTGAATGAAATTTCCAATCTGTGGGCATTTTGGTCGTTCCGGCGATTGTTGCCGTTGTTCTTTTGATTGTTGCGGAAGCCATTGTTGTTTCCGCGGAAATTGTTGTTCCGAAAGTTCGGGCGGGGACCCTGACCACGCTGGTTGGGCCCCCTCTGTTGGTTTCCCGAACGGCAGTCACGACTGATGTGACCGAACTTATTACAATTATAACATTGCATGCCTTTATGGGGGTTCTGAGCCTGTCCTCTATTATTGTTGTTATTATTGTTATTACCTCTGGGCTGATGGGGAACTGGTTGGTGAATGTTGCCTTGGTTACCGCGGTGATTATTATTATTATTATGGGAATTGCCGCGGCCATTGCCACGACCTCGTCCGCGGCCAGGGACAAAAGCAAAATTAGCTTGGGCATTAGGCGCATCAGACAAGGTAAGTTTTTGGATGGTTTCTTCCAAAGACTTAACTTTTGCAGCCATATCTGAAGGGCCAGCAGTTGTATCTGCAAATTCTCGTTGTTCGCAAAAACGAACGAGAGCAGCTATGCTTGTAAATGGAAAACCTGCCGCTGCAGATTTGTACTTGGGAAGGAGGCCTTCCATTCCCCAAGCAACACGGTCAGGTTGACTCATGGTTGGGTCATAGCGAGGGCAAATACTATCAACATCATACAAAAATTTGGCGCTCGTTTCATTATCTTTTTGCTTACGGGAAATTAATTGATTGAGATAAACCTGTCGAGGTTTTGCATAGCGTTCACGGAGGGCCGTGAAGAATGTATCAATACTAACAATAGTGGGTGGTGCTATTGCGAGTTGGGTTTGCAGCCATTGAAAGGGGTCACGAGCTAATAAATTGGGAGTGTGTCCTTGGAGGGTGGGCCAATCCCATTGGTATTGGGCCACGACACGTTGAACGTCAATAATAAAATCATGAACATCATGAGTTGCGGGAAGGAATTGTTTAATCTTTTGAAAGTCAACTATGGAATGTATGGGGGCGGTGTTTACCGTAACATTAACAGGATTTGCAGCGGCGGCCGCCATTTTGAATGGTTTTACTTTGCGAGTCTTGTTAGAGGATCCGTGGCGTGAATAATGTTGGAGTTTACGGGCTTTTAATATTTGTCTTTTAAAAGAGGGTACGGTTCGGGTGACTGGAGTAACTAATGGAAAAGCAGGTAATGGTGGAGGGAGTGGCGGAGGTAGAGAGATCTGCGGTGGAGTGCCGGGTGAAGTGGAATATTGTGGACTTGGAGTTCTCGGAGGAGAAGTTTGTGTTGGAGGGACTACTGGAGGAACTGGAGGTGGAGGCGGTGTATTTTGAGGTAATGGTGGAGGTTTGGGCTTGGTACTTGCTGCAGTTTTAGCTTTGGTTTTTGCTAATTGTAAGACTTTGGCTAATTCGTTAGCGTCTTTTAAATCGGGGTCAGAATTTTTACGAGTGACTCTGCTTGTAGAAGGCTTAGGGTCAGGTTTTGAAGTTGAGGGCTTCTTTTTATCGGACATAAATTATAACGTAAGTATGTACGTACCGTGACGGCGGTTCATGGATATGAAACTTAACACTGTATTTACTATATGAAATTCCTCCTGGATGAGGTGGGAACGGCACTGAGCTCCGTGGCTGTCCGTTGAGTATACCCAAATCCTCAGGGCATCGGTCGGTGAAGCGCAGGTAAATCCGTCTGCCTTCCGTGGACAAGAAATAATAACCCCGTTTATCAATAAAAACTTACGAGGGGTTCTTCGACCGGTCACAGTCAATAACGGCTGACTCCTCTGGGGGTAGTCCCGATGGTGTTGTGCGTGTTGCAACGTCAAAAATGCAGGAATGTAACCTCTGCGCGGCCAAACTGTAATTCTCAAATATTCTCACGAAATATGACACATTATTCAAACTTGTCTGGTAATGAAATCAATTCTTAAAAGTAAATCGATTGTTTCCCAAGGGGAGTGATAATTGAGAGTAATTCGGGAGCATTGCCAGGGCAATAAAATTTTGGCAATGTTTTACAAAGGCCACCATGAAAGAGTAGGTTATGGTCATACCATGAAATCCTAACTCCTGGATTATTTACTTATGTAATTATCAAGAAATTGTAAATAATTGGAAATCGTGCTGATGGAAGGAATGATTATGAATAAACGATTGATTGTGATTTTCTATTAATCCGAAGACTAATTGCTTTTATTTAATAATTGAAATCAAAAGGAAAAGGAAATGAAGATTAAATACTAAAAATAGGTGTTACTGGAATGACTCTGTTATTCACTGAAGAGTCTGGAAGAATCTTAAACTTAACAAGTGGCTACTTGAGCCTATTTTTACAATCTTAAGTCTAGACGTTACATCATAACGGATGTAACGGGACGTTGACACTCGTCGGCTTTAGCCGATGGGAAGTGCTTATTTTGCACCTTTACAATAAGTGTTGAAGTTACTTTGAACTGGCTTAACCTATGGTTGTGTATTTCACAACTTAATTAATTATTCATGTGAGACTTAACTAATTTATGTAATTTCTATATACATACCTAACAATATTATGGAGTAAAGCATCCTTAATCTTTCAGAAGTTTGGAATTTCTTTTTCGTTTAAAGGAAAAATGTTTCAAAAGATTCAAATGCTTCATTAACTTTAGGACAAAGTTGCAGCTTTAGTTCAAAATGTTTTAGCTAAATTTTCAGTCGAAGATTTGATAAATGAAATCTCAAGAATGTTAATTTTCTACATTATCAGATTTAAGCACTATAATACAGTGACGTGTTTCCCATTTGTTTTAAGATACTTTGACCCTTGGAGTGAAAACTTTAGGCTTTTAGAACGTTAGATTTTTATGAAGATCGTGAAGAAACAGGGGAAAATGTCGTCTTGTAGATCTAACAAAAAATATAGTCGGCTGGTCTACACGTTAAAGAGCATTATCTTATTGTTTTTATAATGGTAGTGTAAACTTTGGGATTCAAACGGGTGAATTTTTAAAACTCAGTTAAGAGTCCTGATTTGAGAATGGAATAATCTGGGCACCCTGCTTACCACCAATGAATGAAGCCTTTAAAATTATTTGCCGTCCATCAGTCTTCTTTCAATTTTAAAATTAATTCACCCTTCGTTCAGCCTTTCTAAAAAACAACCCTCCTTCGTTTATTTGCTAAATTATCGAAATGGTATCAAAATCAAATCATGCATGCATTTTGAAAACGAAATAGTTTTGATAAACAATCTCTTGATAAACAGCATCTTATATGAGTGTGACGAATAAAAGTTTATGGAAATATTTAACAACTTTCAAATTTCTGCCTTGTATTTTATGCATCTTATGAAGCCTTTACGACAACCGGAGGCTGCCTCTAAAACGCCCTTACTTCACCTACCATTTTTTGCAAGTTTTATGAAGCCTTCCGGAAAAACCTGGTGAACCTTCGGGTAAAAATTTATCCCACCTTGCACAATCCTTCTCGGGACCGAAATTTCGATGAGCCGCCTTTTTTGAAGCCTTTTTTAAAGCGAAGCGCTTTTGTAAAATTGTTCGTTTTTGATTTTGTCCTTCTAAAGGCTCCCACACGGGACAAGATACAACCCCCGGACCAGGGGCAAACGACCTGTTGGGTCCTGGACTTGGGAATAACGCCTTTACTTTTTCAATTTTCAAAATTTCATGAAATTTCATAAAATTTCGAAAATTCTCCGAATTCACTTAAAAATCTAATTTAACCGTACAAACGAATTCGTTGATCACTAAAGTCGTGGAAAATACCTTTCCCGCCCAAATTTTCTGAAATTTCGAAAATATTCCGAATTTGCGTAATATTCTGATTTAACGGCTCGAAAGAATTCCTTGGTCAATAAAATCGTTGAAAATACCTTCCTCACCACAATATTCAAAAAATTTCGAATTGACGTGAAAACCTGGGTTAACCACAGGAACTAGATTTTAACTCGTTGATCACTAATGTCGTGAAAAATACATTCCCTGCCTTGAAATCCGGCTTCGCTTTTGTTGCAATCGATTCATCGATTGCAGGTTTGGATTTTTTTAAGGCTGAATATGTCTGGCCGACACTGTGTAGCCCCAAAGAGGCCACCAAAGTTTCATTAGCACTCCTGTTTAAAACAATAATTTTCTTAAATATTTAATTTCACGAAATGTGAGTGTAAAAGTACAAATAATATTTCAATCACCAATAAAATGTTCATGTGAAGTAATAAGTTTTAGTAAATTTGTGTACATGGATATCCTTTAAAATACAATCGTTGAAAACTTGACACTATACATATGTAGATACCTAAATTGCCAAATGGATAGCAGAATTGAAAAGTAATAAAATGTGAATATTCGTTCACACTAAACACTTCAGCAGAGGCTTTGTTTACCTTGAACTTAAGCTTACAGCAAGCTTAAGCAAATATTGATACGAACGTGGTATTATTTCCAATTTCAATGCTTTTAGGGAGCGCCCATAAATGATGTCATGCCATATATCAGTGGGTCCTTTCATAATTTTCTGACGCTGGAATGATACAGTCAGTGGGTCTAACAAGTTCATTGTGACATCATCATCAACGATTAAATGAAATAGGAGGTACAAGGAACCATGCGACATCTGCTGCTCAAATAATTGCTTTATCACGCCGCCAAAGAGTGATACCAGGGAAAACATATATCTCGAGGAAAATCTCAATTGGGAGGGATTGTATTTTGCTAACAGGAATTTTTAAATTTGATTTAAAAGGGATTTAAAAATTGACCTTTTTTGGCAGGTATTTTCAAATTTATTGGCTTGTTACAGGGGAAGTTACGCAAACAAGGGTTTTTAGATTGGTTAACCTTATTTGGCAGGGGTTTGACGTCTTGTAGGGAAATTCATTTTGCTAACAAGGATTTTGAAAATCGATGACCTTTATTCAGCAGGGATTCTTGAAATCGTTGAGGACCTCCCTGCAGGGACATAAAATTCAGCAGTGACATTCAAAAATGATCTTTCAGGGAGACTAACAAAAATCCGACCCCTGATTTACAGAGGCTTCTTGCGATAAAGAATATGCTGATTTTCGGACGTTTTGACCACAAATGTTTGAGAATATACGTGGTTAATTTCTGTGCTAGGTGAGAGTGACGTCATTATGAGGGTGGGTCCATCACTAACGCCAGAAATGACGGCTTAATGACACTAGTATCAGTGGGTGGGATTTTTATGATTTTTGGCATGACATCATTTATGGACGCTCCCTTAAAGCGTCAAAAGTCAATGGGCCAAGCAAGAAATTATAATTTTGTTACTTTTATCTTCAGTGTTGTTGCAGTCAAACCTGTTTACAAGCAGAACTATTATTTTGAAAATTAAGCTCCATTTCTGATTTAGAGTGCCAGAGTTTTTTATACACACGATTTCAATACAAAATGAGAATATTTTTGCAGACATGTGTTATTTTAGCCGCATCCCAATTGTCCCGAACTTCCGAAATACAATCATCAAAATTAATTGAATATATAAGATTGGTTCCCGTTATCTGCCAAAAATTCTCATCATGTGTGATCAGACTCATATCCATTAATAAGCATGCTTTGATTGACTATTCAAATATCCTTGTACCGACACAAATCTTAGACATACCGTTTCACAAATCTACATCCGAAATTTCTGATCCCTGGCTTTTCTCAAATTTAAAATCCATCCGATGCTATGTTAGCATTATTTTGACTCGAAGAATTGACGTAAACCATTTGAACCGACCAATAATTCCATATGAACTGCGGAAAAATTTAATGGAAATTATATCGTACATCCTACCGCAATATATTTTATATTTTACCGATGAATCATTCAAACACGACACGAATCTCCAATTCAATCCGTATGACTCCAGCTTACGGTTTTTGCCAATGGTAATTGTATTCAAATACAGTTGGTTGGATAAATCCATTACTGGCGGCTTACTTATATGTTTGTATTGCTTTCAGAAATCCAATAATTTCAATAGCACATATAAGTTTAATTGTAGTTCCAGCGTGCAGTGCTTCGAGACCATGCTCAGCATGTATATTAACGCTTTAAGGGAAGGAAAAGGAATTTCATGGTACATTCGGGTTAACGAAAATTCGAAGGATTATCAAAAGGTCTGGGGTATCATTTTGAAAGGAAATAAAACCAACACAGCGTATTGCGTAGGTAGAGCGTACCAGTGTTTCTTCACGCCACGTATGTTTACCGGGAGAGTTGTAACGCCGGACACACGAAATTCACCGTATGGCCCTTTAAATACATCACTTACATTCTTCCCAGAGACAATTGGAAAATTTGCTTTCAATTTTATTACATCGGAAGGACTTCGTGGAACGCGTTCTACGTTTCACTCATACATTTCTCCTTTTACAAGCATGGTATGGGAGGTCATTGCTATTACTATGATTTTGATCGTATTTTTATGTATGGGCGCAATAATGTTCTTGAGGTCCGGAAAGATTGGCAATATTCTGGTCGGGGGTTACATAATATTCTGGTTATGGTCTACTTTGGTAGAAAAGCATTTACCTCTTGGTCATATATTGGGGAAAGTCGCTCCGAAACACAAACATTTGTTATGGCGGTTTTTTCAAAATGTTTCCTTCATTTGGTGCATTGCAGGGATAGTCATTACGAATGGGTACAAGAGCATCATGAAATCTAACTATGCCATTTCATTCCCATTGGAAAGTGAATTCAAGTCAATAAATCAAATGCAAAACTTTTCGTTCTACTCCCCGCTTGAAAATTGTCCAAGTAATAGTTCTGCTATTTTTACAGACAAAGAGGGGCTGGTTCTACATGCAAAGAAATTGTCTACAATTCGCTTTCAATTAGTATCAACCACACAGAATATTAACGTTGCTTTTTATAAATACTGGGTGAGCATTAAACTTTCGTTCTCAAAGCGACAGGACGAGGAAAGCCCGAAGAAGCAATATGATGATGCTACGTATAAATTGAAACATTTGTATTACTTTTGTGCAAACGATATTGAAAAAGTAATTCCGAGGTATCTGGTGAAGCCGAAAAGTGCTTTGATAACTTCCTCTGATACACTGAAGAAGTACTGGAGGAAAGTTTCCGAGTACAACGGCTGGGGTAAAAAAGTAATGAAATTTGCACATAATGGAAAATTTACTGACAGAAGCTTCATGAATATGGAAGGGGCCTCGCTGGTGTTTATCAACGACGTAGTTGGCCCAGTTCAGAATTGGCTGTTGCAAAGGATGCGAGTATTGTTTCATTCAGGAATTTACTCCTATTTGGATGATACAGTAATCAAGAAAACTACCTCGGTAGATAACCTTGAATTGACTGTAAATTCGGCTAAGCCCTTATCAATGAATTCAATTGACATTCTCCTCATTTTCAATGTAGAATTCTTGTTGTTGCTAGTTTGCATTTTTGTTTTTATAGTAGAATTTGCAGTGGGTATTTGTCGAACACATCAGATGGCTCACTAAAATGACTTATGTAACTTGGTCACCGATTTTGGTTTATACCCAGATATGTAGTTCTACTTTATATTACAATTTAAATTTCTTGAAATTTGATTACAAGGTGGTTCATTTTTCTTGTATAAGAATTATTATTTGTGTAAAGTGTACTTTATCTCTGTTTGTGAATTAGAAAATAAATGTGTTGCCAACGTAACCACCCTCACGTGTAAATTAGATTATAAAGCTGGACGGTGTGGTATGTAAAATGTTCTACGAGTTCTTGATTAAAACCAGAAAAACAAACATTGAACTCATTATTTCCTTTCGTTAGCCCCGTACTTACGTAAGTTGGATATTAAGTATTGATTAAATCCAGTTACGTTTGGACATCCTCACACCCTTTTTTGTAGCAGTTGTATAACTAAGTGCTTTATAATCTTTACCTGCAGGTCTTTATGAAAGTGTTTTTATACCGGTTGCTGATATTTTGGTTAATGTACATACGTAATATCGTCGGTGAAGAGGCAAAATGGTCTAAGTGCAATTTCGATTAGAAGCAAAATGGTCTACATGCCTTTTTCCTTAAAGGCTAAACGGAATAGTTGCAAGCCTTCATAAAAGCAAAATGAACTACATGCAGTCTTCACTAAAAACAAAATGGTCTACATGCGTGTATACTTTCATAATGGCCATTCTGCCTTTAAGCGAAATTGTATGTAGGCCATTTTGCTTTTAGACGAAATTGTATGTAGACCATTTTGCTTTTAGACGAAATTGTATGTAGACCATTTTGCTTTTAGACGAAATTGTATGTAGACCATTTTGCTTTTAGACGAAATTGTATGTAGACCATTTTGCTTTTAGACGAAATAGTATGTAGACCATATTGCTTTTAAAACTTGATGCATCTATTGCATTTTGCATTTAGTAAAACTATAAGTAGACCATTTTGATTTTAATCGAAAATGCATGTATTCCATTTTGCCTCTTCAGCGACGATATAATGTAATTACCCGTTAAGGTATCAGGTATTCCATTTATGGGAATAAACTTAATAACATGATATGTACTACATAAATGCTTCATTTTAGATATTGCGATGGCAGGCTTCGTAATCTTTTTATGCCTAGTCTTTGTAGCCTAAACTATATCTATTTAAGTATAAATAAATAAGAATAAGAAATTCCAACAATTATGCACAAATGTCAGCAATCAGTCAGCGGAATTACGAATTCAAAAATATTTATTTAAAAGGTTATCTCAACAAAAGGTTGGAGGCTGTGATGATGATACGCTCGATTGGTTCGATCAGGGGTGGATTAATGAAAGTATTTTTACCCCGATCGATAGATTTTTTGGCCTTTACGTATGCAATTTGTGGGTCTTCGTAAATATTTTTTTTTGCCTGGCCGGTAATTAAATGGCATTTAATTAATCATGTATGGCATGGTGAATTACAAGTTTCAAAAATTTGAAGCTAAAGCAAGACCAGTAAGGAAGGAGGAATAAGTTCTGAGAACACAATTGTATTTTTCAAGATTTAGAGATTACATCAAGCTCCAAAGGCTGTTGCATATTTAATAGTGGCTCTCATAATTTTTTATAAACCTTTGTATGCGGATCAGAAATAGAGAGTCAGAGATGTGAACCATATCGTCGCCGAAGAGGCAAAATGATCTGCAAGCTGTACAAAAGCATGCAAACGTAGACCATTTTGCCTCTTCAGCTGTGATATATATAATGGAGTGTTTCCAATATTTAAACTCTCCTACGTGGACTGGAGGGGGTGAGTGGAAATGGTACAGTACAAGCGTCACTGTGCTTAACGAAATTAGACGAATGTACAAAATATACGTTCCTGGAAATACTATAAACCATGGAGTATCTGTACTTTTATAATTCATCAGTACAAGTTTATAGGTAAATATTGTATAAACTGCATTCATCTTGTATTGCAGAATTTGACTCATCCAGACATTTTGTAATACTCATAGCAGAGTACTTTTTATCCTTTTTACAAAAACATTGATTCAAGGTCGTACTGAAAGAAAATAAATATGAAAATTTACACAGAAAGTTCATCTTCAGTTTGTTCCTATTCCATTTTGAGAACGTGTACATTCTCTGCAGGAACTCATTTCCTTAAACTTTGTGCCCGGCTTTGACTGGGTGTTATTACTCAATTAAGCAATTGTATAATTATGTGTAGATACCAGAGATGCGCATCCACAGTTTCGTTACGTTACGTTACACTATTACGATAGGTTTTAAAATTGTCGTTAATTATCATTACATTACTAAATATCGTATGAAAAATTCAGCGTTACCGTTCCGTTACTACAAGACAACGGTAATACTCCAGCGTTAATTTTGGTTACCTTTAAAAAATAAAAAATAGCCGTTACTTTCCGTTATCGTTACTATTATTGTCCGCTCGTTATAAACTAAAATGCCAAACAACTAGTGTTTCCAGACGTACCCGGTGTGGTAATCTCAACATTTGTCCTTTTTTCAAATTCATTTTTCTCCTTTTACTAGCAGTAGTATTCTCCATGGTTAGTTCTTATCTACTAAAAACTACGTTAGAAACAAAAATTAATTCGTAAGCCGATCAAACATCGTTCATTAGTGAAAAGTGTGTGGATTGAGCAAAATAAAGGGTCAAAAACTTCCTATTGTAATTTGCCATGTTTTCAATAACGTACATAAATGATGTTTAGGGATCAGGGTGTCCACATCCAACTGAAGTTGTTAAAATTTCCCCGTTTATTTGCATGCACAGTTACTCCAAGTAAAGCCAATAATAGATGTCAATGCGTAATGCAAAAATAAATATGTACATGCATGTATTTATTTGATAGCATTGCGTTACGTTACAATATCGTTTTCTGTTTACACACGCTGGAACGCTATCGTTATTCCAATAAACATTTTGCACACCCTAGTTCCGTTACCGTTACGTTATTGCCTGCTCCAAATATAGGCCGTTACGTTAAAAAACGGCGTTATTCCGTTATTGTTAGGTAAAAGTAACGTAACGGGCGCATCACTGGTAGATACACAAGTACAACGTTCAAAGTAGTCGGGTATTACTCTAAGACAAGGGTCAATTATGGGCAAAATTCTAAAGGTCAAAGGCGATCGGACTTGGTTACAAAAATTGGGTGAAGTTTCAAACTGTAACTGTAAATGTTCGTAAATCCTGCTTTTTTTTAGTTTAATACAATTTACATATATATGTACGTAAGATCGAAATAATATTGTTAAATCTACGGCTACATTCATATTGAGGTTTTATAGTAAATCCTGTTTAGAAAATTTAATTTGCTCCTTCCGTGAGCCAACATAAGGGATTACCCTATTCAATTACACAAGTCGCACGGTCTTTAGATTTTCTTCCAGATTTCCTAAAATTATATTCATGGGGGTATGTCGGCTAATATTTGCAGTCACAGTGGTCGAAAGCACTATTGATTCAGGATTATTTTCAGTTTATGTCCATATTATCATATTACAATTGCCAGTATATTTGCGCATACAAGTTGAGAAGAATTTATCTGCTCCCGTCTCGTGTAGATATTTTTGGTCTAGACAATGTATTTATAAACTGTTCAATCATATCCGCTGAGCCCAGTGCAACTAGCTACATACAAATGTGGGACACAGGCAAAGTTACAATCTACTGATAATTAAACTGATATATTATTAATTATATTAAGCACACTTATTCTATGTGTAAATTAAATTCATCCTTAAATATTATCTATTACAATTATCCTAGAAATTAAAATCCGGAAATAACTGATACTTATGTATAAGAATATTTATTTACAGTCAATCTCCTGCGTTACAAGTTGATCAACAAGGTCAATGTATTGACTGAAATGACTCCCAAAAGAGTAATTTAGGTTTTCCGCTGAATCGAAAAATGGTTACCGACTCTGATTTTTGAATCTGGCAGCAACCTCACAGCAGAATTTACCAACTTTATATCCCAACTGGTCTCGTTTTTAATGTTTTTTTAGTTTAATGTAATTTTAGAATATTTCGCTTGATTTCCAGTTTTTTTTAAATCAAACCAGATTGTCACAGAAGGTTTTCCTCATATATTTTAATTCCTATTTGCATAAAATTCATTGTCTATTAGGACCATAACGTCGCCTGAGAGGAAGAATGGTCTAAGTACTGTAAAAAAGCATGCGCACATTCCATATCGTCGCTGAAGAGGCAAAATGGACTACATGCATTTTGGATTAAAATCAAAATGGTCTACATGCAGTTTTACTACATGCAAAATGGAATAGATGCATCAAGTTTTAAAAGCAATATGGTCTACTTACAATTTCGTCTAAAAGCAAAATGGTCTACATACAATTTCGCTTAAAAGCAGAATGGCCATTATGAAAGTATACACGCATGTAGACCATTTTGCTTTTAGTGAAAACTGCATGTAGTTCATTTTGCTCTTAGGAAACCTTGCAACTATTCCGTTTTGCCTTTAAGGAAAAAGGCATGTAGACCATTTTGCTTCTAGTCGAAATTGCACTTAGACCATTTTGCCTCTTCAGCGACGATATTGTCACTGCAGTGACGATAAATTCTCGATCCCTTGATCATCCCTTTTTGCGAGATTATTATCTGAAGTATGATTTGTGTGGATAATTTCATGTGACTGAATAAAGGGAACTGTTGCTATATGTACATATACGCAAGAGACCGGAAACATGTATGGATATCCAAAATGGATTCAAAAGCCATCCATGATAACGAGAGTTTACTGATTCATTAAAAAAATCACATAAAGTCTAAAATTGAAGGAAGGTTATTTTTAGCTGAAGGCGAATATGTGTTTATGCCTTTTAGAAGGAAGTCTGATTGTGAGAAAAGGCCAAATATTTTATGGGATTCTTGTAAAGATATGTTAAGGATAAAATGTTATAAAATTTTAGCTTTGGAAGGCATGAAGGAAGGCTATTTCATTTCTGCATCTCTGTTTCATTATGCATTGCATCTATATCGTTTTACTTAATACACTTTGTTCAATTTAGTGAAACTGCGTGTAGATCATTATTCTACTACATACATATAATCAAATATACGCCGATCATTTTACCTCTTCGCCGACGATTTATACTGTGTATCAGTTAACTTACAATAACAAATATCAATTGCACTTGCAATAAAATCGTACTTTATCGGTGCAATTATTCAAATGTTTTTACCAACTGCAAACAACTTACTGTTGTAGCAACCGAAGTTCAACTTCGATTATTTGTATAATCTATCTGTAATTAACACATTTTAGCAATTACCATTTACGTCATTACTGGTACTTGCATTATCAATTATAATTTCCATTTTCAATTGCAAGTTGGGTTATTCCCAATCTTTGCATCGACAGAAACAATTTACTGTGTACAATCATTTATCCGAAATTTTATTAATTTCGAACGTTTGGTATAACTGCTGCTTATTTTGTTAAGTCATTTACAAGATAATGCTTGTCATACTAATTGTAAGCGCCTAACTGCATTTCCGATGGTCTTAGCATAATGCAAGGAAGCCCACCAGATGGCGTTGGCAGGGATGTAAAATATCAGAAATATTTTGTGCAACAACTCATCCCTCCGAGATGGCGGGAGTAACGCATACACAAACATTGAAGAGGTTGGATGGTAAGTGGCAGCCGAGATTCCAGCCAAACTGCGCCCCAAGGTTATGAAAATGAGAACGGTAACAAATGGGATGCTTTTCAATGTAACATCGATATCTTTCAATTCGAATGTACAATGGGAAATCAAATTGTGGAAATAAAATTATTTATACCGGTCATGACGCGGATTTATAAACAACAATAGTCGTAAATGAGATAGATTGTGGTTTTAGTTATTAAAAATCCTGCTAAGGCTTCCATCCGAACGGATAAATCGAATATCCGATCCGAATACGATCCGAACCAAAATTTTCGGATAAATTTTCTTATTATCAATTTTCTTATATAAATTTTATTCATCCGTATCCGATCCGACTCGCGGATATCCGAAATTATCCGAATTGATACCATTGGATGATGAAAAAAGTATTAGGAATTTTCAATGCGAAAATGCAATAGTTTTTTACAACATCACAGTATTAATCATTTTTGCACACATTACGTACAAACTGAAGAAAAACTTTACAAACACAAATTTGAAGCACAGAATTAATAAGAAAACACGAAAAAAGCGGCACAGTTACTCCTTGGACAAATTGTTGTTGCACACTTCGTTCTCATTGGTTGCTCGAACGCGCTAAAAATTTGATTTTCGGATATCCGTCGGGTTATCCGATATTTATTACTAGTAAAAGCCCTGTGCTTCACAAGTACAATTACTTGAAGAGGTGGTAGTGTGATTGTAGAAATAAAAAGCCAAACAGCTTACGAATCAAGCCCTGTCATAGAGACTTGTATGCCAAAATCGTACGTGCTTATACAGATATTAAGAGTATAGCGCTTTAAACAAACTGATAGGTAGTGCTCGTTAATAATAAGAAGCAGAGCTTCTGCCGGGGACAGGGACATCCCGTCGGGACACTGGACGGACCGGGACGTCCCCATGTCGTATTCGGGACGGGACGGGGGCAAAAAAATGTCCCCATTATATCAGGGACGGGACGGGGACAAAAAGAATTGTCCCCACTATATTCGGGACGGGACGGGGACAAAAAAAATTGTCCCCATTATATTCGGGACGGGACGGGGACGAAAAAATTGTCCCCATTATAACATGCTGTTTGGTCCTGTATATATCGGGACGGGACGAGCAAACATAGCAGAACAAGGATAACGTTTCAGCTTTAATGCTCATTAGTAAACTATTCTGTGAACATTATTTGACCGAATGTAAGACATTCGATTTTAGGTTGTAGAAAACGAAGCTTGTTGCTCAAAAAGTTAAGGAAGAATCTTGGAGCCACGATTCTATAAATGTGTTTTTGTCTTTAGTACAAATATTTTTTGTACGAAATTTTCCTCATGTTCCGATTTTCGGTTTGACTGTTTTTAGTAATTATCGGGACGGTACAGGAATTTTATTCACATGCCTCAATTTTCGGGACCGGGGACAACGTTTTTTAAAAATTTTGTGGACGGGACGGGGACAAGGTTTTTGTGCCCATGTTCCGACTTTCGGGACGGGAACGGGGACAACGTTTTTTAAAAATTTTGGGGACGGGACGGGGACAAGGTTTTTGTGCCCATGTCCCGACTTTCGGGACGGGAACGGGGACAACGTTTTTTAAAAATTTTGTGGACGGGACGGGGACAAGGTTTTTGTGCCCATGTCCCGACTTTCGGGACGGGAACGGGGATAACGTTTTTATAATTTTTTGGGGACGGGACGGGGACATGGTTTTTGTCACCGTGTCCCGATTGTCAGGACTGGGGACAAAGGCTTTTAAAAAATATCGGGACGGGACGGGGACGGGATAAGAATTTTGTCCCGAACAGAAGCTCTGATAAGAAGTGCTTGGCATGCCATCTTTTGGGCGTTGTGTGAGGCCATTGAACTATGAACGCGCGAAACTTTAAATAAACGGACAGAAAATGCCCTTTAATAATAAGGATTTGTCATCCGAACCCATCGGATAAAGTAGTTTCCAAATCCGATCCGAATCCGATGACCGGACAAGGTCCGATCCGATCGGATTGTGTTCGGATCGGATAATTAGTGTATCCGATCCGAAATTTCGGATATCCGCGGATCATCCGATCGGATGGAAGCCTTAAGTCCTGCTATTCATTATAGAAATCATGACGGGATATAATACTCAATAATTAATTCTTGGTTTTCAAAATTTTAAATAAATAAAATAATGACTACGAGTCTGCATATAAAATATTTTCGCTAGAGTAAATACTATATAAGGGCTCAATTAATTTACTATTTGTCAATCCTTTTTTCCGATTAAGTACTGTCATTTTAATACTTTCCCTCTTAATACTATCAGGTTCAGAGTCTTGAAATTATTTTGTTTTGCAGTACCTACTCATTTATTGTAAGTATATTAAGTATGAAGAATATCTCGTGCAGCTGTATATAAACAATTTAGGTATGCCAGATATTATTCAGTGGTAATCCTTGAGCATACAGAAATTAAAGAATTCTACGCGAGGATTAATTTATAGAATATTTATTCAAAATAATATTTTATATAATATTTTAAGTTCTAGCAAGTATGAACAGAAGCACGAATTAGCGATTGATAATAGTGATTTTAAAGTACTAGAGTGAAGACATGCAAAATAAATGGAAAAAATTGCAAAACACAACCTTTGTACAATTCTTTCATAGACGGTCCGGGAGGGCTCATATAATTTTTTTCAGAAGGGTACGTTTCTAGCAGACATTGAGTGGATTAATTTGACTGATATTACCTTCCTACGTCCACTACAGTCAAAGACTAAAATTACTTCATTCTAGTCTCACATTTTAGAGGGTGCAGAGGGGTGGTTTTCTTTTTTATAAGCCTGTACATGTAATAATTATTTTCCACTGGATTACCATTAGTACCTCATTAAGTTTTCTAGAAAATGTAGTACTATAGATAGCTCTTTTAAATGAACTAACAATATTTAAAATCCCTTTGTTCGAAGCGATAAGATTTAAAAAATAAAATTGAAACAATTTTATTACAATAATATAAAATGTAAATAAATATAAATTTATGCTCTTGATTGGCTAATGATGACGATGATGAAGAAATACGTTCCCGCTCCATTTCGGGATATTTTACCCAATCAAAAAAATTCGATGAAAAATAACTTTTTTATCTGATAAGAAAATTAAAAGTAATAACTGAATCAAGGATAAGGAAGAGAACGAAACTCATGTCATATATTGGATTCTATACAATTCCTTTGGCAGAATTTATTACGATGAAACTTATCGTCCTTAAAACACACGACTGAAAGCACACATGTACCATGTTGGATTGAAGAACCGTGAAAGTTCCCCAGTTCCTCGACATATTTTCAACAAAAGCATTCCATCGATTGGTATAACACTAAGTCAATTATAAAACAACTAAATCAATTATTAAAAAAAATAAAGCACTGTTTATTGATCCAACAATTATAAGAATTTGATGAACGACTATGGTATTTTATTAGACGTTGCATAAAAGTTTTGATTCAGAGAATTACAGATAGTTTTAAAAATGCATTAATCGCAAATTGTTCTTTTATGAAATTGTATTTTCCTCCATTGTGCAAATTATCTGTCATTTGCTTGTTAGTGACTGATGGTGACAATCTGTTAGATGTGGAAAGCTTGCTATCTAATTTAGCTTGTTCAATAAAGTTAACCAGGTAAGCTAAACATATGGAACTAAAGTTCCTGTCCTTGACTTCATTTGGATTACAATTGTCTTGCTACCATGACAGTGCTTCAAAATTCCATTGTAATTCACTTTACACTTTCAAAGGAAAATTTAAAAAATGTCTTCCTTCTTCCTACCAACGAATGAAGCCTTTAAACGTATTTGCCTCCATCTCCACCAATTAGTTTTAACTTCGTTTAGTAACATCACATACGAATGTGATGAATAAAAGTTCATTGATATATTTAACAACGTTCAAACTTTTGATTTGTATTTTATGCATCCGGCATTATCCACATGAAGCCTTTGAGGGTGGACATGTCGGGTGGACACTGTGAAGTCTCAAAGAGGCCACTAAAGTTTCATTGGCACTGCAGCTTAAAACAACACTTTTCTTAAATATTAAATTTCACGAAATGTGAGTAGTTCAATCAAGAAATTTTAAATCAGCAATAAAATGTTTTTGTGAAGCAACACATTTTAGTAATTTTGTGTACATTAAAATCCTTAAATATACATTTGTTGAAATCCTGGCACTATACAGACCTAGTTGAATACAAACCAATATTGATGAGTATATTGAATGTACATACTTGTTCAGACTAACCACGTCAGCAAAAACTTTGTTTACCTGAAATTAACTTTCGCAAATACTGATAAGAGCATGGCATAATTTCCTATTTCAATGCTTTTAGTAATGCCACAAAAGTCAATGGGCCAACCACCAAATTATAATTTTGCTACTTTTATCTTCGGTGTTGGAGTCAAGTCTGTTCAAAAACAGTTATTATTTTGAAAATTAAGCTCCATCTCTCCTTTTGAGTGCCAGATTCAGTAGATCAGATTATTCATACGATTTCAGACATGCATTATTTTAGTTGCAACCCAAATATACCAAACCTCCAAAATACAACCATCAAAACTAAACGAATACATAAGAGTGGTTCCCGTTATCTCTCAAAAATTCTCATCCTGTGTGATTAGACTCGTATCAATTAATAAGTTTACTTTGATTGATCATTCAAATATCCTTGTACCAACACAAATCTTGGACTTACCTTTTAGTAAATCTACATCTGAAATTTCTGATCCTTGGCTTTTCTCAATTTTCAAATCCATTCGATGGTATGTTAGCATTATTTTACCACGAAAAATTGACGTAAACCCGGATTCTCTCTATTTTAAAGGATCGATAATTCCATATGAGCTGCATAAAAATTTTATAAAAATTATATAGTACATCCGGCCGCAATATATTTTATATTTTACTGATGATTCATTCGAGCACGACAAGAGGCTTCAATTCAATCCGTATGACTCCAACTTACGGTTTTTGTTAATAGTAATTGTATTCAAATACAGTAGGACAGATAAATCCATTGCCGACGGATTACTTATATGTTTGTATTGCTGTCAGAAATCCAATAATTTAAATAACTTATATAAGTTTAATTGAAGTGCCAACGTGCAGTGCTTCGAGACCATGCTCAGCATGTATATTAACGCTTTAAGGGAAGGAAAAGGAATTTCATGGTACATTCGGGTTAACGAAAATTCGAAGGATTATCAAAAGGTCTGGGGTATAATTTTGAAAGGAAATAAAACCAACACAGCGTATTGCATAGGTGGAGCGTACCAGTGTTTCTTCACGTCACGTATGTTTATCGGGAGAGTTGTAACGTCGGACACACGAAATGCACCGTATGGCCCTTTAAATACATCACTTACATTCTTCCCAGAGACAATTGGAAAATTTGCTTTCAAGTTCAAGAGGATGTGCACTTTCTTGGGCGAGCGAGTGTGATGGGGCAACTATCACCGCAGGGGAGTGATACGTTGAAGAAATCCAGGAAATCAGGATCCACCTTCCCTAGTTTCCACAGTCTTGTTGCTTGCTGCATCATGACTTTTGCAATCATTATTCTGGTGGTGACGTATGCGGTGGCTAAGGTGTTGTTGATATACCTTCCCTTAAACTCTGCATAGTCATTTTGATGGGCCTGTAAGTCGACGATTGCGGTGTTAAATTTCTTGGTAAGGGTGCGAATTGCCTCGTGATTTTTGCTAACTTTAGTTTCCAAGTCATTGAGCATTGCATCCTGTTGGTTCGTGTGGTTTTCAAGTGTTTTGACTTCAGCCATCGCTGTGGCACCGACGCCTAGCGTTGGATGCCACTATGCCTGCGATGGAGGCAAAGATGGATACATAGATGAATATGGACACCGGATCAATAAATCGTGTTGTACGGGGAGCCAGAGAATGTTTGGGACACATCTGAAATAGTTCTGTCGAGAATGATACTTCGGATGAATGTAACTCCAGGCATTTATTCCAAGCTTCTGCAGACCCTTGTGAATAGGACGTCAGAGTTGTCATTAAGGTGCAAGGATTCACCAGGTTGTTTGTGAGGCTGACTTCAGCATGTCCTGTGGTGACGGGGTAGTGGATCTTTCTCCAGAGAACAGGAGGTGAGACGTTGCAGATGCTGAGAGAACAAATAGTGCGATTAGAGTTAATATTACTGAGGGGGAAAGAGTACTCATTGGTTTTCCGTCGCTCCGTTTGGTATTCCCAGGTGTTGTTCTTGTAGAGTCCAGAAGTTGAATTCCGAGCCGTCTCCAATTTTCTTCGAGCTTTCCCTTAAGGAGTGGTTTAGTGAGGGAATCCGCCAGCTGATCTCCTGTTGGGATGTATTTGACGTCGATTTGTCCATTTGCAACCAGTTCCCGGACGTAGTGGTGCCGCACGTCGATGTGCTTGGTACGGGCAAGCATCTCCGGGTTTTTGGCCAGACGTATTGCGCTCTGGTTGTCTACAAAGACTGAGGTTGGTCCATGCTGTTTGTATCCTAATTCGTCAAGGAAGGAACGTAACCAAACTGCTTCTCTTGCGCCCGAGGTGAGAGCTATGTACTCTACTTCAGTAGAGGATAGAGAGACACAGGGTTGTTTTTGGGATTACCATGAAACCACGGAGTCGTTGAGCATGACAACATACCCACTTGTGGATTTCCTAGAGATCTTGTCCCCAGCGTAATCGGAATCTGTGTAGACCTTGAGTTGCATGTCTCCAGAGCAGTTATATATGATACCCATATCGAGAGTTCCTTTAAGGTATCGAAGGATGCCTTTTGCCGCGGTAAAATGTGATTGGTCATAGGAGTTCATGAATTGTGCTAATCGAGCAACGGCGAAGGAAATAGCAGGTCTGGATCACTTAGAAAGAAATATTAGATAACCAATTAACTCGTGGTATGGACTCATCTGACTCTTGGGCTTGGATTAGTTCTTTATATGGTTGTAAAGGAACACTTAAGGGGTTGCAATGAGTCATGCCAAAGCGTTCTAGCAGTTCCTGAATGTATTTTCGTTGGGTTATTTTTATTTTTCCTGTCTCACTTTCACGGTTTATTTCTAGGCCAACATACTCAGTTGGTGGTCCCTGGGTCATTTTAAAAGTTTCCTTAATCTCTGACATAATGAGGTCAAGAGTGTTTTTTTCACTGCTGAAAATGAGACCATCATCAACATATAGCACTAGCCATTTAAATACTTCATTGATGTGGCCAATAAAGATGCTTGGGTCAAATTGCGATTGACGTAGTCCAAACGTTTGTAGTACGAACTTCGTGAATTTTTCATACCAGCATCTTGGAGCTTGTTTTAAACCATATATGCTTTTAAGTAAACGAAGCACTTTCGCTGGGGGAGCATTGTAGCCAACGGGAGTTTTGACATAGATAGTTTCATTCAGATCGCCGTTTAAAAATGCAGTTGTGACGTCGAATTGACCTATGTAGAAACAAAGGCGGGCCACAATATTGAGTAGGAGACGAATGGTTTCATAACGGCTAACAGATGCAAATGTTTTGAAATAGTCTACGCCGGGTTCTTGACGATATCCTCTGATCACTAAGCGAGCTTTGTGGCGAGCAACTGACCCGTCCGGATGGCGCTTAACCTAGAAAATCCATCTGGTGTCGAGTAGTTTCGCACCTTCAGGACGATCAACAATTTCCCAACATTTGTTTGCTTCTTGGCGTTCTATTTCAGCTGCAATGGCTTGACTCCATTCTTCCTTCTGTGGTGATATCATTGCCTGCGCATACGTTGATGGTGCGTCATCTATGCTAGCTAAGAGTAGTGACCCTTCTTTATAGTTAATTTTCTTCTTTGGACGTAATCTGTTTTCCAAAATTTCGGGTTTAAAGAACGGTGCAGTGTTCGTATTTGGTGGGATTGTAACTATGGTAGGGACCACTTCTGGAACCTGAGTTACGAATCTTCCTCTTGGTTTGTCAATCACATTATTTCTCATGACTGGACCCGGTTGCTGCGGAGTACGTACAGGATCTACAGGAGTTTCCACTTGTTGGGGAATGTCTTCATCACTATCATCGAACATACCAGGATATACATTTGATAAATTTGGATCTGCTGGGATAAGGCGGCGTGTTGACTCAGTTTTTGTATGACTGGGTTCTGAGAGTGGACTTTGTATTCTATTTGTACCGGAGTTTGTAGTTTAGGCTGATGTGGAATAGCTACAGCTGGTGCTTGTGCCCCTGTTGGGTGGTTCTGTGATATATGTTCAATTTCTACCGTTTCTGTTGTAATGTTAACTTGCTGAGTCTTGGATTCCTTAAACGTTACGTTTCCGTCTTCGAGCACTCTATCTGTAGCTGGGTCATATAGCCTATACGTATGATTATTCCCTGAATAGCCTACCATGATACATTTGACGCCTTTGGCGTCCCAGACTTTTCTTCGTTGATGTGGGACGTGGGAGAAAGCAGTGCACCCGAAAATTCTAATATGTGCAAGCGATGGCTTTTGACCCGTAATGGCTTCATGTGCAGTGATAACCTGACTCTGTTTGTCTAGTACTCTATTATGTATATAAGTTGTAGTGGCGACTGCTTCTGCCCATAGTTTTGTGGGCAAATTTGAAGAAATAAGAATAGTTCTAGCACAATCTTTAATGGTGCCTACCTCACGCTCTAATTTGCCATTTGACTCGGGGCAGTATAGAACTGAAGTGTCGTACTGAATGCCATTCTCTCTAAAAAATGTCTTGAGGTGTCTATTAACGAATTCTGAACCGTTGTCTGTGAAGAACTCTTTTACGGTTCTGTGAGTTTGATTTTCTAAGTACGCTACAAAATCTTTAATGCAGCTTGTTGCTTCTGATTTTTGTTTCAAGAAGCAAACTTTTCTGTATCCTGTTTCATGGTCTTTTAGTAACATAAAATACCAAGCTCCTGCTAATGATGCACATGACATTTTCCCTGATAGGTCGGCGTAGACCGCTTCTCCTGGTTTGTATGTTTTTGACATTGTGACACGTGGGAACGGCTTTCTTTTTAACTTACCTATCTTACAGTCCTCGCAGTCTACATCATCGCTAACTTCTTGCAATGGAACACCTCTGGCTGCCTCTTTCCTAACTGTATCTCTAATGTACTTGCAATTAATATGATTGAAGCGTTCATGCCAAAGCTTCGCTAATTGTTTCTTGGGAAAATTGTGGCATAGATTAGCTTGAACATCATTTTTAATTGGTCGGAATTTCATCATGTATGCGCCATGTGTCAGATGTGCTATTGGACCTAATCCTGTTCCTCCTGCATAATACTGTGTTACAGGGCCGTCTCTAACTATCCTGAACCTTTTCTTTGCCATAAGAACTTCAGAGAACAAATTAGGCGCTCCTGGTATGTATAAAACATCCATCAGTGTTTTATCCTGCCACTCTTCTCCAATTAATGCTTGCAAAACTACTTCTCCTATTCCTTGAGCGGGAACTTTTCCCCTTTTGCAATTTTAATAGAGGGTGCCTGATTCTCCTCAAACGGAGCTATTGATCTAAACCAGTCTTGGTTACCGCTAATATGCTGTGAAGCGCCTGAGTAACTGACCCAGTATTTTTCCATGTGTGACTAATAATTTCCTGTGTACGCTATTCTAACTCTCTCATACTCTGATGATTCATCGAACCCTGCATCCTGAGATTCCTGTATGTGACCGTCGTGAGGATGTTCCTGAATCCTGTCTGTCTGAGATGAATATTTAATATAATTGTTCGTGTCATACCTTTTATTCGATGTAGATGTTGTGTTACCCTGATGACTCCAGTCGACGGTTGCAATCCATGCATTTCCACAATCACGATCACTACTTTGAGCCATTTGTGCACGTCCTTGTTGTTTTGATTGATTTTGCTCACGCTTTAACTTACGGCAATCACGAATAAAATGTCCTGCTATTCCGCAGTGAAAGCAGTTGACTTTTGGCTTGTTTCCTTTCCATCCTGGTGGTTGTTGACGCTCTCCATTGTTTTGGTTTTGTTGTCGTGTGTCCTGGTGCTTGTGATGATGATGATGAGCTTGTGGCCGGCGTTGAATAGATAGGCCTTGGTTTGTTCGGTAGTTTCAGTCTCGTGTTTGTAAGTCTCGAACCTGATGTGCTCCTTCTTCAATCGGGTGAGTAGGGGCGCTGGAGTTTGATCAGCTGTTGGAATGTTATCCCATGCTGACTTAAAAGGATGATACGAGTAGCATTTCCACAATTTTCGTCACAACCTGTTCGTTGGAGACTTTCTTCCCCATGGATGACAAGCTGTTGGCTAGACTCTGAACTTAGATCATGGCATCCACTGGTGATTGTCCTGTCTTCATTTGATAATTACAAAACTTGGTATACGTAATTTGACGATTCATCTCGCTGGATTCGGCGTTTATTTGTTCCAGTCTGTCGAACATTTCCTTTGACGTCTGAAATTCATAGATTTGGATGCCCTGTTCTTCATCTACTGAATTGCCGATTATGGACCTTGCTTGTGCGTCCTTCTTCTTCCATTTCCTTAGTTCGGCCGCATCCGCTGGCGGTGGGTCGTCACCATTAACTATTCCAAGCAAGTCAGATGCTTCCAAAGCATTCTTGATTTGGAATTTCCACCTGGAAAAGTTGTTTCCCGTGAGTTTGTCAATGGTATCTACTCAAATATGAGAGGTAGCCATTTTAATCCTTAACTGATATAATTACACTGCACTGTCGTTGTTTTCACAAGTTTTAACGTTTTACCGTCGATACGAACCTTAAATTCTGTCTGAAGGTTTGTTGTCTTAGTTAAACACTCCAATTAGTTGTAACTAAACACAACTCTTTCTAACTGAAATGACTCGTGACTGAACTCAAACGCTTTGCTACCATGAGATAAATATGAAATAAGGCTCTTGATGATAAAAACACTTGAAGAATAAAATAGTTTAATACTCCAGTAAACAAGCGGACAGAGTGACAGTGTATAAGACAACTGACTGGAATGTATCATTACAATATATTTAAGGTAAGAGTGAAAGGAAGTGCCGACGGAATGGAGGCAGCTAGTGTAGGAATAGATTTGAGATTGGGAGTGAATGTATTCCAATGTAAAGGGTGAGTCATGGGGTCAAAGTATTGGTAAAATAATAATAATAGTAATGATAAGGTGAACTGAGTATTTTAACAATACGGCATGAAACTTTCCACACTGAATATAAAATGAGTAGATGACTCATTGCCACATCATAGTGTTCCTTTACCCCACATATCTTTACCGGGAGAATTGTAATGTTGAACATACGAAGTTCAGAGTATGGTCCTTTAAATACGTCACTTACATTCTTCCCAGACAGTTGGTAAATTTCCTTTCAATTTTATTACATCGGAAGGACTTCGTGGAACGCGTTCTAGATTTCACTCATACATTTCTCCTTTTACAAACATGGAATGGGAGGTCATTATTATTACTATGATTTTGTTCTTATTTTTAGGTATGGGTGCGATAATGTTCTTCAGTTCTGGAAAGACTGGGAATATTCTGGTCGGGGGTTACATAATATTCTGGTTATGGTCCACTTTGGTAGCACAAAATTTTCCTCTTGGTCTTATAATGGGGAATTCGCCCTGAAACACAAACAATTGTTAACCCCGTTTTTTCGAAATGTTTCATTTATTTGATGCATTGCAGCGATAGTCATTACGAATGGGTACAAGAGCATAGTGAACACTAACTACGCGATTTCATTCCCATTGGAAAGTGAATTCAAGTCAATAAATCAAATGCAAAAATTTTCGTTCTACTTCCCACTTGAAAATTGTCCAAGTAATAGTTCTGCTCTTTTCAAAGACAAGGAGGGACTGGTTTTGCATGCAAAAAAATTGTCTGCATTTGGCTTGGTGTCAACCACAAAGAATGTTAATATAGCTTTTTATAAATACTGGGTGAGCTGTATCTTTGCATTATCACGGCAACTGGATGAAGAAAACCCAAAGAAGCAATTTGATGATGCAACGTATAAACTAAACCGTTTATATTACTTTTGTGCAAACGATATTGGAAAAGTAATTCCGAGGTATTTGGAGAAGCCCAAAAGTGCTTTGATAACTTCCTCGGACACACTGAAGAAATACTGGAGAAAAGTTTCCGAGTACAACGGCGGTGGTAAAACAGTTACAAGATTTGCACATAATGGAAAATTTACTGACAGAAGCTTTATGAACATGGAAGGGGCCTCACTGGTTTTTATTAACGACGTAGTGGGCCCAGTTCAGAATTGGCTGTTGCAAAGGATGCGAGTATTGTTTCATTCAGGAATTTACTCCTACTTGCATTAGGCAGGAAGCAAGAAAACTAGTTCGGCAGACAGTATTGATTTGACTGTAAATTCTGCTAAGCCCTTGTCAATGAATTCAATTGACATTCTATTAATTTTTAAGGTAGAGTTCTTGATGTTGCTGGTTTGCATTTTTGTTTTTATATCAGAATTTGGTGCGGGTATTTTTCGAACACATCAAATGATTTACTAAAATGCCTTATGTAACTTTGTTAACGGTTTTGTTTTATTTCTCAGATATGTAGTTTTACTGTAAATTACGTTTTAAATTTCTTAAATTTGGATTACAAGGTGATGCATTGTTCGTGCTTAAAGTGCAAGTCGTATCATGTGTACAGTGAATTTCCCATATAGTGGTTTCCTCTTAGATGGCATTCCCTCTTTAATGGCATCAAAAAACCCTCCCTAGAGATTTGCGATGTTAAAGGTATACAGTATAGTGGCACCCTCTATAATGGTATTCCCTCTATAATGGCACTATTATGTGTTACGGTGGCTCAGACAATGCGAAATTATAATGGCAGTTGGCATAAAATTAGCTAGATAATGGCTACAAAAGTATAACATGATGTTATAAAACGTGTGGGCGATTAATAATGCTTATCTCGGTTGGTTCAATTTTAATTTTAAATGTTAATACAGTTTGATTAATATTCTGTTTTACTGAAGCCCTGGTATGATTAGCTGGATTTACGTCATATGATCCGTGACTTAAGTTAAAACGAAGTTATAACACAAATCATTGCCATTTTTGTATGGGCTCACTTCTAATAAGTTTCAATTCGTGTTGATTTTTTTAAAAAACCTTTTAAAAATAATAAAATAAATGAAAAAGCAAAACCTCGTAGTGATAAAACCGCAGAGTACTCAGTGGAGGTAATTCCCATTAACATAATTCCAGGAATTTGGTTTCTGGAATAGTGACCTTGCAGTCGAAATATTTGTTACAACTAACAATATTAATAGTATGAGGAAAACTAAAGTTACTGAACATCTTAAACTCAATGAGGCTGATACCTCATAATTTTGAATATTCTGTAAATGTATTTAGCTACAGTTATTGTCTATAAACATTAATAGTACATAGTTAACCATTAGTCACATACAGTGGCATCCCTATATAGTGGCAGGAATTTGTCACTCCCTTGGAAACCACTATATAGGAAATTCACTGTACTTTGTCTCTGTTTGTGCATCAGGAAATAAACATGGTGCCAACGTGAACATTATCAAGTGTGAATTAGTTTATGAGTTAGCATGACGGTATGGTATGTAAAGTATTCTACGGTTTCTTGTTCAAAATCAAAAAACATGTATGCGGCAAGTTTATCTGACCATGAAAAAAACTACCTGCAAGAGTTACGAGTAAGGTATCCTACAACTCACTATTTCCTCTCGTTAGTTCCTTACTTAAACAAGTTGGCTATTAAATATTGATTACATCCAGTTAGGTTTAGCATCCTCACATTCTTTGTAGTGGTTGTATAACTAAATATTGTCTTTACCAATAGGCAACAGGGCATTAAAGCCGTTTTTATATCGGTAGCAGACATTCCGGGTAATGTATGTACGTAATATAATGTAATTACAAGATGTGGTTTTAGACATTCCATTTATGAAAGTAAATTTAATAGCATGTTATGTACTAACTGATTCATTTTAGATATAGCAATGGCAGACTTTGCAACCTTATTAAACCCATATAGTCTTTGTAGCCTTAACTATATTTTATTCCATCATTGTTTTCTGTAATTTTCAACGAAGTTAAAATTGGATTTACTTAAAATCATAATAAATATTAACCTTACTCTTTCTTTGACGCAGCTTCTACTGTACCAAATATAACCAAAATTACACTGCAACAATTACGTACCATGTAAATTGCTATTTTAGCGGCTAGCTTACAGTCGCTTAATTAATAGTTCCTTACACCGTCACTCAAAATTAAAAATGCCGAGTTCGAAAACCCTTCCTTGTTAATTGTCTCCTCATCGGTTTAAGAATTAAGCAGGGTTGGGAAAAAAACCGGCTTTTATCAATAAAGGCCAATCCAGTAGCAAGGAATGGTAACAACCGGTTTTTATTTTATGTGGATTTTATTGGTTAAAATATAATAAACGTCAATACTATCCAGTTAAATAATCTAATGTCCAGGCCAGTGGTTGATATTGGATTTTACCGGTATCTTCAGGCTTGTGGTAATAATTGGTAACAATTATGTCCGATAACGCGACGTTCTCCAAAAAATTAAAACTCCGCTTCTTTTACGTCCGCATCTACTTACTCCCTATATAAATACGATTTTCGTTAGTTACCTAGCAGCCCGATTTAAATATTGTGGCAGACCGGTAGTTCCCTGCAGGTTGAATAAATTGTTAAAAAGGTGTTTTCCTTTAGCCATTGTGGCTTTTATTTATTTCTGTCCATGCATGCGTAATTTTAGCCTAGCCGGTGGTACTTTTTGGTTAAAACCGGTTTTCATTTGAAGGTGGATTTATTTGGATACTATTAATTATGGCCATTTTATGCCAATCTGTACAACCGGACCAGGCCGGTTAGTACCGGATTTTACCCAATATTGACCAGGCCAATTCTTGCCACTTGCCAACCCTGGAATAAAGTAAAAAAAAGGAAGAATTCGTAACAAATAATTGGTTTAATCGATTGGTTACAATAATAATGATTTGTCCAAAGTCAAAATCGAATATAAGCTGGCTACATCAACGCGATTGATCATGAGAAATATTAGGGAATAAAAAATATCATTTCCAGTGCATACTTAATATTTGAGGAGCGGTTCAATCTGCCGAGTTTGAAGAGGCGTACTTTAAGTTATTGAGAAATCAAAGTGAAATAAATTTTCAAGGAGAAAGTATTTCGATTGAGAATTTAATTTTCGTAGCATTGAGGACGTTACTTCTTCTGTACACCAGTACTTGCGGAAGATTTCCTCTTTTCTATGGCTTGGTTCAAAGATGGGCCTTTTAATTCACATAGCCTATCTCCTTCCTATAATTAAACTAACATAATACGCCTCCCTATTTGCCTATAATTATAATCCTCGTCAAGTTATCTCCCCCTTTTAAGGAAATGTTCAACCAAACGCCTTCCTTAAATCCTATAAAGGCTAAAGCAACACGAAGTTCTTTCCTAAAATATAGGAAACAGAGATGCCTACCTACAATAGCCCTATAAATGTTCTTATAATATTCCTTTTGGGAGTATCATGCAACTATAGCCTATTAGGAAGTTCAAAACTACTGCTTCCCTATATAAGTACACCCTTAAAGTCACTACAGAAAACCGAAATCCCCGCATGTGTGTATGTCGAAATATCCTGTACTTAATAATACTATATTTATTTATTGCTTCGTTGGTTTGTTGATCTGTTGGTATGTTCCACGCTGAAAATTTGTTACATCATTGTCGAACAGATGATGTCCTAACAATCGTGCTATAACATGCTTTACTTCTCCGCATTTTTACAACCATTGCTAATTTGTTGTAGTACAGATATAAAAGGTAGGGATTTCCCAATGCGAACTTATACATTCCTCTTCGAAATTATATGCATACGTTTTATTGTTCAGTGCATCAGTTGCATGACTTTACCCCTACTCGGCATGTCGGCATCAGTAGCATACCTGCTCCCTTCATATTAATTTATTTATGAAGGCCCTAGCCTAAATTTCCTTTGTGCCTATATTTATTCCCCTAACTTCCTGTAATATTTGAATTGCATATAAATCCCATTGAACCTTGCATATATCCTAGCCTAGATTCTTGTTTTTTTGCTTCCTCCCTAGAATTTTTGCCTATAAAAGGGCCTAGATATAGGCAAGGGGTCCATCTTTGGTTTGGTTTCACAAGCTAGGGCAACTGGAGTAGAAGTGCAATCACTTCAATACAATTAATAATTAAGCATAAATAAATACGGGCAACAAATTCCAACAGTTATGCACAGCTGTCAGCAAACAGACAGCACAATTACGAATTCCTGGATATATATTTATAAGATTATATAAACAAAATGTTGGAGGTTGTTATGATGATACGCTCGATTGGTTTGATCAGGGATGGATTAATAAAATATTTTTTACCCTGATCGATAGATTTGTTTGCTTTTATGTATGCAATCTGAGGGCCTTCGTTAATATTTTTCTTGCCCTGAAAGGGCCAAGGTGGGTCACCCGGTAATTAAATGGCAATTAATTATACATTATATATGACATGGAGAATTACAAGTTTCAACAATTTGAAGTTTCCTGTGGAACGGCTTTCCGTATCCCAGTACTCTGCATCTCTGTAACTTGTTCTGCGACACTATAATCAGCTAAATGTGTATACAGTGCACTCTCGCTATAAGAGCACCGATAGAAGCACGCCAAAAGCGCTCTTATAACGGTATGCTCCTATAGAGAACATATCTCTAAATACATTAAAATACTGACTATAAATTACATAGATATACATGATTAAAAAATGGGATAAATAAGAACGTCACTGCGCAGTATATTAGATAATAAGGTAAACCAAATTTTATTTAGAAATATTATCAATTAATGTTTGTTTAGAATAAAATAATCAGTAATTTGAGCTTGCCGAAAATTCATCGCAAGGGATTTGCCTACAATATTTTCAATTGCATCCAGAGAATCCAGTAATTCAGGCTCAAAGGAATCCTGGCAAACTAGCCAATGTTTAAGTTTTTCCACTGAAAGCAAAGCGTCTCTGGATGTAACTTGAGGAATTACTTCTGACTCATTACTTTCTGGATCGGACTCTATATCCTCACTCTCACCATTTTCACCAAAAATACGTGAAACAATATCCTGGTCCGTTTCCATACCAGCAGTTGCGAGCTAAATGTGAAATAAATTACATATTACAAAATCAATGCTCAAACTCTAGCACTCTAAGTTCTCAATTTTTATGAAAGGAATCAAAGCATACATCGTCATCTATAGCTTCATAGTCGGCTAATTCTTGTGGCCCGATATTAACCCCCAAGCTGTGCATGCCTTCAAAAGCGATTTCTACTGCTGGATCCTCTACTTCAACATCTCCAGTAAACTGGGATCGCAAAGCACGCTCAAAACAATTGGAAATAGTTTGACTTGTTACCTGGAGCCATGCGGAATGTACGATTAACATTGAATCGAGTACATTTATTTTGACGGGTAAATTCCTATCCAAACATCGAATAACTTTCTGGACCAGCTTTCGGCGATACTTCCTTTTCATTTCATTTATTATCCCCTGATCCAACGGCTGGATTACTGACGTGGCATTAGGGGGAAGATAAAGTAACTCAATGTTTGTCAACTTGACGCCTTTTGGATGTGACCCGCAGTTATCCGACAGCAAAAGGATTTTTCGCTTTTTTGCTCTCATTTGCTTATCAATTTTATTCAGCCATTCGGTAAAAATCTGAAATATTTAGATCACGAGTTAAAGTAATTAAAATTGAGAGTACTTGATCTGCATAAATAATATTAAATAATTTACCCGGTTTTCCGAATCATTTTCCCCGGATATTTAAAAATGTTATTTAGGTCAATTTATGAGGTTACATATCTCAAATAGGATTCCAAATATAAATATTGTAAACAATTCAGTGACCCCCTTTTCAGTAAACATTTGTAAGAATTACTTTTGTCATTTTTCGTAACATATTTATATTAATTATGAAACAATCTTCAACAATTTTGAATTAGACATAAAAAAGCTATTCAAAGATTTACTTACAGACGTAACCATCCAGGCTTTCGAGTTTGCATAATAGTAAACAGGTAGCGAATCACGGGATTTGATTTTGGCAAGACACCTTGGATTTGCAAACTTCCCAATAACAAGTGGCTTCAATTTTTCAGAACCATCTTTATTACAGCACAGCAGCACTGTCAGCCTGTCTTTGCATCGCTTTCCACCACTGCATGTCTTGCCTTTAAATTCCATTGTTTTTTCCGGAAGAGCTTTAAAAAATAGGCCGGTCTCGTCAGCATTGAATATATCTTGATCCTGGTATTTTTCGGAAACCGACTTGTACACTGTATCAATCCAATTGGAAGTAACAGCCAAGTCCACCTGAGACGACTCCCCGGAGACACTTCGGAAGGAAATATTATATCGCTGCTTCCATTTTGATAGCCATCCCGAACTAGTTTTGAAGTTGTCTTTCTTCAACATCTTAGCAAAAGCGGATGCTTTTTCGAGCAAAATTGGCCCATCAATTGTAACACTACGATTTCTGAAACGACCGAGTTAAAATGGATGGTTGTTACGATTTACCTGTACCTATAGTATGTATTAAATTTATTGCTATTTAAGGTTGATAAATATACCTCTGTAATTTAAACCAGTCTAATAGTGCCAGGTCAACATCTTCAAACTGGGGCTTTCGAAGCTTTCTAGTTTTAATATTTTTGAACTTAAATTGCTCCAGTATGATTTCTCGCCTCCGCCATGTTCCTTGTATTGTCTGTCGTGGGATGTTCAGCTCGTCTGACAATTGGACCTGCGTGACTCCCTTTTGAAGGCGGTCAATTATTTTGACTTTCTCTTCAAGTGAGAGTGATTTCCGAGATTTGCTCAGCTTTTCTCCGGATTGACTCCCCATCTGAGAAATAATAAAAATTAATAAATTTCTTCAAATCATATGATTGAGTTTGTAGATCTGGAAATTCTCCCGAATTTTCCACATTTGAGTTTCAGAGCAGTGACGGGGCATTATATTATACGTAATTCAATTACATGTATCGCTTACTTTTCGGATAGTTTCCCCGAGTATTGCAGAATAATGCAGCCAATTTAGATTTACCTAGCGTTTATCAAAATATACCATAAATGACACCGCTCTATAAATGTCTGTCTCATGACTTCTGATCCAGACATCTAATGTCACTCACATTTTAACACAAAATTGTCAAATTAAGTAAATGCAAGTGGAATAATTATATTAAATGTAGTAGTGGTTGAAGACAAAATATTATCTGAATAATTTGCATACTGAATAGATTGACCTGCACTACTTCAAACCAAATAAGGGACAAAGGGACAAGGCAATCGTTATCTATACAAACGGTTAACGTCGCCAAATTATGTTTAACTGAACATGTAAAACGCACAATCACAGTAATGAAGAGTAAAAATATATATTACCGTTACAAAATTCTTCAAATGTTCTTCCTCCAGGACTTGTCGACTTCTTGATTTCACTTATATTTACGGACCTGCTAAACAATTACTCGGGTCGTTCAATATTTCGTATCGTGTTGTGAGACGTTGGTCAAGTTACTCACAGTACTGTTTCTTTTCTGTATGTAGATGGAGCTTGTGCAAGGCAGACTTGCCAAGGTTATATATGGGCATAATAACCTTTGTATCTATATGTGAGAGGTATATGCCAGTCGTCACTAACCCCAATGCATTGTGCCTACTGATGCTCACGAGGTTTTTATGCAAACGTTTCAGAAACGTTTGTATGTCTGCTCGGATGCTCTTATAAAGGATTTTGTTTACAACGAGGAAGTAAAATGCCAGCTCTTACATCGAAAATGCTCTTATAAACCGTGCTCTTATATGGAACATTTACAGCCCAACAATCCTATAGGGGGGACCTGGGAGTGCTCTTATATTGAACATGCTCTTATACAGAGGCCTCTTATAGCGAGAGTGCACTGTAATAAGATCATGATTGTTAACAGTGGACAATTGTAGGATTAACAGCACCCAATATGTACTGCAATTATTTTGCCACTGCCGCTGTACACTTGTCACCGGACGCGAAAAATCGACGCTTTGATTTTTGGGTAAAGATGAACATTCGAAATAAAGTTTTTTGAACTCGATTTATCAATACCATTTTGGATAATGCTTTCATATATCTATTTAAACATACGTTTAATACATATGTTGGCTACAGCTTTTCGCCATTGTGCACAGTTCCACTGGACATAACTTTTTTGAGCAGGGGACTAAATGGAGCGATTTTTATCACCACATGTGCGTCTTCTGTTCGGAATTGAAGAATATAGCAACATTAAAATTTGGATTGAGTAAAAATGTATGGGCTTATTCGCAGTGGTTCCACCGTTAAAACAGCCGTAAATTTCAGAAATTGAAAACATCCAGAAATTTTAAAATATATAAATGAGTTTTAAGTCGTTATTTTCTAATCATGGCCCAAAAAGCTCAAAAGTTTGAAAATTGTCACTTGCGTTATATTTCCTACAAAATTTGTGGTTTTGCATTTAATAAAGAATTTGTAATACATACTGGTTAAGTACTTTTAGAAACATAATATATAATAGTTTATTCAGGTCGACGTATGGCCTCAGCCCCAACAACCTCACATTCGTTTTACAAGTAGCCTACATACATATATTTTAGAAACATAAAAAGAAAAATAGGAAATTTCACGTTTGATTTTTTTCCAGACCATATCAGTCAAAAATTACCATGTTAAAATTCATTTATCCCGGCAAATTGATTTCAACTGTGGAACCTTTACAAAAAATCCTATACCGACAATTACATACAAATATATATATACAACAATTACGCAAATCTGTCAGCAATCACTCAGCACATTTACGAATTCCCAGATGTGTATTTATATGATTCTCTAAACAAAATGCTGGGGGCTGTTATGATGATACGCTCTCGTGATGATGGAAATTATCGGTGATTAACACTAAGGTGCTAGTTCACTCACAATCAGTGGCAATCGGGGTGCATTAGTATAATAATTTTTATCCTGGCCATAGACCTCAAAATAGGTTTATTGGCCTTTATGCATGCAATCTGAGAGTTTTCGATAATATTTTTGACCCTTGCCAGGCCATGGTGGGTCACCCCGTACATTCACCCCTGGAAGCAGTATGACAGCAGGAAGTTTAACACCGAGGGCTAGTAACTGTAATATTATTAACGTCCTCTATGCTACGAAAATAATATTGTTAACCAAAATACTTTCTCATTGAAAATTTATTTCACTTTGATTTCTCAACAACTTTAAGTACGTCTCTTCAAACATTAAGTAAGCACCGTTTATTTTATTTTATTTTATTTTTTATTTTATTTTTAACCGTTAACCAATATAAATAATATGAAAAACCGTAAATGATATTTTTTATTCTTTATTATTTCTCAACATCGATCGCGCTGATGCAGCCAGCTTATGATTGCCTTTGCCTTTGGACATTAACAAATCAATATTGCTGTAACTAGTCGATTAAACCAATTAATGGTTACGAATTTTTGTTTGCATTATGCTTAAACCGACCATGAGACAATAAACAAGGAATACTTTTTGAACTCGGAATTTTTAATTTTGAGTGTGGACGTAAGGAACTATATATTAATTAAGCGATTGAATGCTAGCCGCTAGTTTACATGGTACATAATTGTCCTAGTATAATTGGTTGTAATTGGTACGGCAGGTGCTGTGTGAAAGACAATGTAGCGTTAATATTTATTATAATTTTAAGGAAAATACAAATTTGAACTTTGCTAACCTTAAAAAAGAGTAGGGTTACAAAGACTAGGCTTAATAAGATTACGAAGCCTGCCATAGCAATATCTAAGATAAAGCATTTAGTACATACCATCAGGGATATGCCAAACGATATAACGAGACGATATTATCGTCCATATTGTGCATTTTGGAGCAAAAATATCGTACGATATTTCTCGTAATTTTTAAACGATATATCGTATGGTTAAGAATATCATTTTTGCAGTTTTTATTCCAGAAATGTCATACTAAGGACCTCTAACGTTTTTTGTTGAAAATAATTGGCTGCAAATGACGGAAATTTTGTCCCCAAACGAAAAGTCCGTAAAACCAAGCGTCATGCGTGTATTCAATTTCAACTTGCGAGCAAGCCAACATTTAAAATAGTGGTGTTTCCGAATTGCATACAGTATCGTTAAAACGTTTTCGTGTATATTGTTATCGTATATTTTAAAGTCGAATATCGGTAATATCGGTATCGCTCAAAAATGAACGATACGCACATCCCTACATACCATTTTATTAAATTTACTCCCATAAATGGAATGTCTAATACCTTACCCGGTAATTACATAATATTACGTACATTAACCAGAATGTCTGTTAAAGGTATAAAAAAACCTTTTTAAAGACCTGCTGGTAAAGATTATAAAGTACTTAGTTATCCAACTGCTACAAAGAGGAGTGTGAGGATGCCCAAACCTAACTGGATGTAATCAATACTTAATATCCAACTTATGTAAGTACAGGTCTAACGAAAGGAAATAATGAGTGTAATGTTAGTTTTTGTGGTTTTGATCAAGAACTCGTAGAACATTTGACATACATACCATACCGGCCTTTTAGTGAGTCATCTGGTGTATTCGACAAATACCAGTCCCAATTTCCGCCATAAAAACAAAAATGCAAACTAGCAACAACAAGAACTCTACATTGAAAATAAGGAGAATGTCAATTGAATTCATTGACAAGGGCTTAGCAGAATTTACAGCCAATTCAATGTTATCTACCGAGGTAGTTTTCTTGCTACCTGTCTGACCCAAATAGTAGTAAATTCCTGAATGAAACAATACTCGCATCCTTTGCAACAGCCAATTCTGAACTGGGCCAACTATATCATTGATAAAAATCTGTGAGGCCCCTTCCATGTTCATGAAGCTTCTATCAGTAAATTTTCCATTATGTGCAAATCTTGTAACTGTTTTACCCCCACCGTTGTACTCGGAAAATTTCCTCCAGTACTTCTTCAGTGTGTCCGAGGAAGTTAGCAAAGCACTTTTCGGCTTCTCCAGATACCTCGGAATTACTTTTGCAATATCATTTTCACAAAAGTAATACAAATTTTTCAGTTTATACTAGTGGTCGGACCAATTCAATTCAGAATTGGAAATTTTCGATTCGATTCGATTCAATTCGATTCAGTAGTATTTCGATTCGATTTGCAGCAAAGCCAAATCGAATGATTCGATTTGGGTACTGAACTGAATCGAATCATATCATGTGAATTGCAATTCAAACAATTCAGCAAAACCGCTTCGGCTGCGCACGGGTACTTTTTTTCCGTATATTCAAAGTCCAAATACTATGTATAGCACAACGTTTGCTATTTTAGCGTAGCTTTTACTATACCCTTTATAATATGTATACGACACTGCAGTAACATAAGGAAAATTTTGTACTTTCTCACTTGAATCGTTCGATTTACGATTCAATTCGATTCACGGAGTGAATTGAATCGAATTGAATTGCTTTGGGGCAAATTGAATCGAAAATCGGTTTTTCGATTCAATTCAAGCTTCAAATTGAATCAAATTGAAAAATTCGAATCAAATTGAATCGATCCGACCACTAGTTTATACGTAGCATCATATTATTGCTTCTTCGGACTTTCTTCGTCCAGTCGCCTTAAAAACGCAAGTCTAATGCTCACCCAGTATTTATAAAAAGCAATGTTGATATTCTTTGTGATTGACATCAAGCGAAATGTAGGCAATTTTGTTGCATGTAAAACCAGTCCCTTTTTGCTTGTGAACATAGCAGAACTATTCTTTGGACAATTTTCAAGTGGGGAGTAGAAAGAAAAGTTTTGCATTTGATTTATTGACGTGAGTTCACTTTCCAAGGGGAATGAAATGGCATAGTTAGTGTTCATTA
Source organism: Allacma fusca (assembly GCA_947179485.1). NCBI lineage: Eukaryota > Metazoa > Arthropoda > Collembola > Symphypleona > Sminthuridae > Allacma > Allacma fusca. Next base: position 42,474,217 of record OX359248.1, on the reverse strand, counting down.
TGCTCTTGTACCCATTCGTAATTACTATCCCTGCAATGCACCAAATGAAGGAAACATTTTGAAAAAACCGACACAACAAATGTCTGTGTTTCAGAGCGACTTTCTCCAATATATGACCAAGAGCTAAATGCTTTTCTACCAAAGTAGACCATAACCAGAATATTATGTAACCCCCGACCAGAATATTGCCAGTCTTTCCGGACCTGAAGAACATTATTGCGCCCATGCATAAAAATACGAGAAAAATCATAGTAATGCCAATGACCTCCCATACCATGCTTGTAAAAGGAGAAATGTATGAGTGAAACGTAGAACGCGTTCCATGAAGTCCATCCGATGTAATAAAATTGAAAGGAAATTTACCAACTGTCTCTGGGAAGAACGTGAGTGATGTATTTAAAGGACCATACTGTGAACTCCGTATGTTCGACGTCAGGATTCTCGCGGTAAAAATATTTGGTATAAAGAAATGTTGGCGAGGTCCGGGTACGAAATGCGTTGTATTGGTTTTATTTCTTTCCAAAATGATATCCCAGACCATTTGGTAATCCACGGAATTTTCTTGAACCCCAATGTACCATGAAATTCCTTTTCCTTCCTTTAAAGCATTAATATACATGCAGAGTATCGTCTCGAAGCACTGAACGTTGGAGCTACAATTAAACTTATATAAGTTATTTAAATTGTTATATTTCTGAAAGCAATACAAGCATATAAGTAAGCCGTCGGTAACGGTTTTATCCGTTCTGTTGTATTTGAATACAATTACTATTGGCAAAAACCGTAAGCTAGAATCATACGGATTGAAATGGAACTTCTTGTCCGGCTCGAATGATTCATCAGTAAAATATAAAATATATTGTGGTCGGATGTACGATACAATCTCCATTAAATTTTCCCACAGCTCGTATGAAATTAGTGTACTGTTCAAATAGAGCGAGTTCGGGTTTATGTCAATTTTTCGGGTTAAAATAATGCTAACATAACATCGGATGGATTTTAAATTTGAGAAAAGCCAGGGATCGGAAATTTCGGATGCAGATTTATAAAAAGGGTAGGTCCAAAATTTGTGTCGGTACAAGAATATTTGAATAGTCAATCAAAGCATACTTATTAATTGATATGAGTCTTATCACACAGGATGAAAATTGTTGAGAGATAACTGGAACGAGTCTTATGTATTCATTGAGTTTTGATGATTGTATTTCGGAAGTTTGGGATATTTGGGTTGCGGCTAAAATAATACATGTCTGCAAAATTATTTTCATTGTTGAAATTGTATGTGTAAACAATTCTGGCACTCAAAATGAGAGATGCAGCTGAATTTTCAAAACAATAGCTCTGTTTTTAAACAGACTTAACTGCAGCAACAGTGAAGATAGAAGTAGCAAAATGATAATTTGTTGCTTGGCCCATTGACTTTTGACGCATTAAAAGCATTGAAATTGGAAATAATACAACGTTCTTATCAGTATTTGCGAAACTTAAGTTCAAGGTAAACAAAGTTTCTGCTGACGTGTTTAGGTTACAATGAACAAATATTTACATTATATTACTCTACAATACTGGTTTCCTTTCGTCAATTTAGGTACTTATGTATGCATGTATAGTGTCAAGTTTTCAACGAATGTATTTTAAAGGAATGTGGATGAACGATTGTAGGATAAAATCAGTTGCTTCACAAGAACATTTTATTGACGATTTAAAATTTGTTGATTGAACTACTCACATTTCGTGAAATTAAATATTTAAGAATATTATTGTTTTTAATAGAAGTGCCAATGAAACTTTGGTGGCCTCGTGTACATACAGCTTTCAAATAAGTCTTCAAAAACGGCGGCTCATCGATTTTTCGGTCCAGAGAGTGATTATGCAAGGTGGTGCGAATTTTTTCCCGAAGGTTGAGGGAATTTACAAGAACATGGTAGGCCATTTAATTTGGACTTATCTGGTGATTTAGAACGGAATTTTGAAACATTTATGTTATGGTCGCAGAAATTATAGTAAAATTATAACCCAGATGAAATCAAGGGCATATGAACTACAGTGAATTTCCCATATAGTGGTTTCCTCTTAGATGGCATTCCCTCTTTAATGGCATCAAAAAACCCTCCCTAGAGATTTGCAATGTTAAAGGTATACAGTATAGTGGCACCCTCTATAATGGTATTCCCTCTATAATGGCACTATTATGTGTTACGGTGGCTCAGACAATGCGAAATTATAATGGCAGTTGGCATAAAATTAGCTAGATAATGGCTACAAAAGTATAACATGATGTTATAAAACGTGTGGGCGATTAATAATGCTTATCTCGGTTGGTTCAATTTTAATTTTAAATGTTAATACAGTTTGATTAATATTCTGTTTTACTGAAGCCCTGGTATGATTAGCTGGATTTACGTCATATGATCCGTGACTTAAGTTAAAACGAAGTTATAACACAAATCATTGCCATTTTTGTATGGGCTCACTTCTAATAAGTTTCAATTCGTGTTGATTTTTTTAAAAAACCTTTTAAAAATAATAAAATAAATGAAAAAGCAAAACCTCGTAGTGATAAAACCGCAGAGTACTCAGTGGAGGTAATTCCCATTAACATAATTCCAGGAATTTGGTTTCTGGAATAGTGACCTTGCAGTCGAAATATTTGTTACAACTAACAATATTAATAGTATGAGGAAAACTAAAGTTACTGAACATCTTAAACTCAATGAGGCTGATACCTCATAATTTTGAATATTCTGTAAATGTATTTAGCTACAGTTATTGTCTATAAACATTAATAGTACATAGTTAACCATTAGTCACATACAGTGGCATCCCTATATAGTGGCAGGAATTTGTCACTCCCTTGGAAACCGCTATATAGGAAATTCACTGTATTGGAGCTGCAACGACGCGGAAGAAAACATTTTAAGGACAATAATAGATTCCATATATTTTTCTTACGTAGTTGACTTTATTAAACAGGCTAAATAATATGCAAGCAGGCATGAGCTAACTGCTGGCAGGATTGAGCCTCATTGACCCCCGAGATGAAGGGAGGTGGTACAGTACCATAGGCTATTTCTTAAATACGGGATTTAGAGGCTCGGAGATGATGCAAACTTGCTCACTGGCATATAAAATGTTAGTTTGAAAAAATATGACCTAAATTAATCCTCGCATAGAATATTCTTTAATTTTTGTGTGCTCAAGGATTACCAATAAATAATACCCGGCATGCATAATTGATTATTTACAGCTATACAGTACATGTTTCATACTTCAATAAAAGAGTACAACAAAACAAAATAATTTCAAGACAATGAAACTGATGCAGGAAAAATATTTAGGTGGAAGTAATTGATCGAAAAATAAGATTGACGATGAGTAAATTAATTGAGCCCTTATATAGAATCTAATTTAATGAAAATACGATTACAGAATTCTTAAAACCAGAGATGCGCATCCACATTTTCGTTCCGTTACGTTGGACTATTACTATAGGTTTTAAAATTGACGTTAATTTTCATTACAGTACTGAATATCGTATGAAAAGTTCAGCGTTATCGTTCCGTTACTACAACAGAACGGCAATACTCCAGCGTTACTTTTCTTTATTGTTATTATCGTTGTCCGCTGGTTATAAAATAAAATGTCAAACAACTAATGTCGCCAGACTTTCCTGGTATGCCGGAATTATCGCGAAAAGGCAATAATTACGGTTTGCTGTAGTTCTTGGTTCACCTACAATGTCATCCGCTTTGCGACAACCCGGTGTGGTAATCTCCTCAATTGCCCTTCTTTGAAATTCATTTTTCTACTTATACTAGCGGCAATATTCTCAATGATTAGTTCGTATCTACTAAAAACTTTGTTAGAATCAAAACTTAATTCGTAAGCCGATCACACATCATTTTTTTGTGAGCATAAGCGTGTGAATTGAGCAAAACAAAGGGCCAAAAACTTCCGATTGAAATTTGCCATGTTTTCAATAATGTACACAAATGATGCAGGATGTCCGCAGTGTACTGGGTACCAAAATGTTTTGCATTGGAAAAGTTTTGCCTTATCAGCCGATGGCAATTGTTTTTAGCAACGAACCGGGTTTGGGGTTTCGCGAAAATTTTCCATACCAGGTTGAAACATACTTTCTTGCAAAATATTTGCGTGCTCTATCCCATTGTGCACAGTTTAACGTGATGTAACCTGCTTAAACGCGGGGTTAACAAGGCGAAAAAAAAATTAATTCGAGTACTAAAAGGTATAGGATTTTTTGTTGACTCACTAAAAGGCCGGTATGGTATGTATGTCAAATGTTCTACGAGTTCTTGATCAAAACCACAAAAACTAACATTACACTCATTATTTCCTTTCGTTAGACCTGTACTTACATAAGTTGGATATTAAGTATTGATTACATCCAGTTAGGTTTGGGCATCCTCACACTCCTCTTTGTAGCAGTTGGATAACTAAGTACTTTATAATCTTTACCAGCAGGTCTTTAAAAAGGTTTTTTTATACCTTTAACAGACATTCTGGTTAATGTACGTAATATTATGTAATTACCGGGTAAGGTATTAGACATTCCATTTATGGGAGTAAATTTAATAAAATGGTATGTAGGGATGTGCGTATCGTTCATTTTTGAGCGATACCGATATTACCGATATTCGACTTTAAAATATACGATAACAATATACACGAAAACGTTTTAACGATACTGTATGCAATTCGGAAACACCACTATTTTAAATGTTGGCTTGCTCGCAAGTTGAAATTGAATACACGCATGACGCTTGGTTTTACGGACTTTTCGTTTGGGGACAAAATTTCCGTCATTTGCAGCCAATTATTTTCAACAAAAAACGTTAGAGGTCCTTAGTATGACATTTCTGGAATAAAAACTGCAAAAATGATATTCTTAACCATACGATATATCGTTTAAAAATTACGAGAAATATCGTACGATATTTTTGCTCCAAAATGCACAATATGGACGATAATATCGTCTCGTTATATCGTTTGGCATATCCCTGATGGTATGTACTAAATGCTTTATCTTAGATATTGCTATGGCAGGCTTCGTAATCTTATTAAGCCTAGTCTTTGTAACCCTACTCTTTTTTAAGGTTAGCAAAGTTCAAATTTGTATTTTCCTTAAAATTATAATAAATATTAACGCTACATTGTCTTTCACACAGCACCTGCCGTACCAATTACAACCAATTATACTAGGACAATTATGTACCATGTAAACTAGCGGCTAGCATTCAATCGCTTAATTAATATATAGTTCCTTACGTCCACACTCAAAATTAAAAATTCCGAGTTCAAAAAGTATTCCTTGTTTATTGTCTCATGGTCGGTTTAAGCATAATGCAAACAAAAATTCGTAACCATTAATTGGTTTAATCGACTAGTTACAGCAATATTGATTTGTTAATGTCCAAAGGCAAAGGCAATCATAAGCTGGCTGCATCAGCGCGATCGATGTTGAGAAATAATAAAGAATAAAAAATATCATTTACGGTTTTTCATATTATTTATATTGGTTAACGGTTAAAAATAAAATAAAAAATAAAATAAAATAAAATAAACGGTGCTTACTTAATGTTTGAAGAGACGTACTTAAAGTTGTTGAGAAATCAAAGTGAAATAAATTTTCAATGAGAAAGTATTTTGGTTAACAATATTATTTTCGTAGCATAGAGGACGTTAATAATATTACAGTTACTAGCCCTCGGTGTTAAACTTCCTGCTGTCATACTGCTTCCAGGGGTGAATGTACGGGGTGACCCACCATGGCCTGGCAAGGGTCAAAAATATTATCGAAAACTCTCAGATTGCATGCATAAAGGCCAATAAACCTATTTTGAGGTCTATGGCCAGGATAAAAATTATTATACTAATGCACCCCGATTGCCACTGATTGTGAGTGAACTAGCACCTTAGTGTTAATCACCGATAATTTCCATCATCACGAGAGCGTATCATCATAACAGCCCCCAGCATTTTGTTTAGAGAATCATATAAATACACATCTGGGAATTCGTAAATGTGCTGAGTGATTGCTGACAGATTTGCGTAATTGTTGTATATATATATTTGTATGTAATTGTCGGTATAGGATTTTTTGTAAAGGTTCCACAGTTGAAATCAATTTGCCGGGATAAATGAATTTTAACATGGTAATTCTACTTCATTCGACTCGTCCCTCATAATTACATACTGTATGCTTCCTTGCATGCACCAAAGTACACAATGTTGAAAGAAGAAAACCTATGGCAACACACTCACTCAATAGCACATCTCCCAGCTCAATTACTCATTCCTTTTTTGTGTGCCCGACAGTACAGTCGCATCTCTCATCACGCTGCTTTGGAACAGTTTTCCCAACGGTTTTCCATATCGTTTTCTTCTTCACACCGTGCTAAATAAGAGTACTAGGCACTTAAACATTTTATTATAATTTCCTTCATGGATATATTCTACAAACTGACCTAGTATTTTGTTCTTTTATATATTGTTGGCTTACTTTCCTATTTATTTTGCTATAAGCAGATTATGGAAGACGTTCCCACGAGCAAATCACCTCTACAAAGGCCAAGAAGCCGTAGTCACTCCAGGATGTCTCACACTCGTTCTAATCGTTCCGAATCATCTCGTGATCGTTCAGCAGGCTCTAGTTCTGACCGTCGATCTTCTTACCACCGGGGTCGTTACCATGACTACGATCGTAAATCAAGAAGCAGATCTCGTTTCAATTCCCGCTCCGGACGAGATTTGAACTCCCTACGAGATCAGCTGGAAAACATTCAGCGTTTGCTGTCTCGTCGAGATCACTCATCTGACTCACGTAGATCCCGGTCTAGATCACCTTTTAACGTCACCCGTTCTCGTTCTCTTAGTGACAGGGAGGTTTTCTCTCCAACCACGTTGGGGCCACCCCACGTTGGTACGGGAAAATTGACAGAGGTGATCGACGTCGAGGAAGACCTTGAGTGCCTAGGTCTAGCTGGATCAGTCAAGGAACAGTGCGCACAGTTCACAGACCCGATTAACCCGGACCTGGCAAGCAATTGGAATATGATTGCAACTAGTGGGTTGTCGGAAGCGAAAATCGCTGAGATTGACAAACTCAAAGCTGTTCCTTCAAACTGTGCGTTGGTTCAGGCACCTACCCTTAACCCGGAGCTAAAAGCGGGTATAAATCTTTCAGATTACGTTATCAAACGTGATCAACAATTTGTCACTTGGCAAACTCTGGTAGCGGGTTCTCTAACTGAAATTGGTCGAGCAATATCTGCAGCCCTTCAGCTCAAGAAGCGAATGCAGATCTCGACTATTGACATGACAGGTCTCATTTCCCAGTGCAGCTCAGCCAGTCAGATTCTTCTTCACCTTCAACACACCATTTCTACAACACGGCGTACTTTGGTCGCCTCTAATCTAAAGTCAGAGATTAAGACTCTTGCTGAGGATTCCAAATTGGATACCATGTTATTCGGAGCAGATTTTCAGTCAAAAGTAAAAGTTCAGGAGGAAATGGCAAAAGTTGGCAAGTCTTTTCTCCAACCGAAAACTCCATACTCTAAGACTGTGGGGAAATCATTTCCTTCCAAGAACAAGTTTGTTAAGAACGTTCGCAAGGAGTCTTTAAACTCCAAGAGCCCGCTCCGGTCATCACACCCTTACCGTCGCCAGAGCGGGCGTCCACATTACCAGAGGCACAACTTCAACATCAAATCTCGCCGTTGAGTCAGGTACCTCATGCTGGCCGCTTAGCTCATTTTTATGATAAATGGACGGAAATCACAGATGATCCCACTGTGCTCCAGGCGATCAGGGGTTTCAAAATCCCTTTCCATCAAAACCCTATTCAGGTTTCCCTCCCACGTGGGAAGTTTTTTAACAAGCAAGAGACTCTACAGATGAATCTTGCTGTGGATAGTCTACTTTCCAAGGGAGCTATAACTCTGTGTACTCACTCTCCAGGAGAGTTCATTTCTTCAGTATTTTTGGTACCAAAGAGTTCTGGAGGCTATCGTTTCATTATTAACCTCTCATTCCTGAATAGATTCATAACATGCGATCATTTTAAAATGGAAGATTTCCGTTCCGCTAGAAGTCTTATGACAAAAGGTTGCTTTATGGGATCTCTGGATCTCCAAGATGCCTATTTTCTCATTCCGGTTCACCATGATTTCAGAAAATTTTTACGATTTGAATGGAATGCAGTTTTATATGAATTCACTTGTTTGTGTTTCGGCTTAAACATTGCCCCAAGGATTTTCACAAAAATCATGCGAGCAGCAGTTACAGTTCTCCGTAGTTATGGCTACGAGAACTCTATTTATTTAGACGACAGTTTTATAATTGGTCGTTGCTATCTCCAATGTAATGAAAACATTGTTTTCACTAAGAACTTCTTCGAGTCTCTAGGCTTAACCATCAACTATTCCAAATCTATTACCAAACCAACCCAATCCATTACTTACCTTGGGTTTTTGTTCGATTCAAGGACCATGTCTCTTTCTATCCCTGTTAAAAAACAAGAGAAAGTCACCCAGATTGTTCTGGCTGTGTTACGTTCCGACACTATTACTATTAGAAAGCTAGCTATGGTTATAGGGACCCTAGTGTCCTGCTGCCCAGCAGTACCTTACGGTATGCTTTACACTAAGCGCCTGGAATACCAGAAGAATGTTGCTTTGTCTAGTTCGGGTGATTGTTTTGATGCTCTCGTTACCCTGTCTGAAGAGTGTCGACGAGATTTACATTGGTGGGTTCAATCAATCAGATCAAATCCAGGCCTACCCATAGCACGTGACTGCTTTGATCTGGAAATATTTACTGATGCATCCCTAACTGGTTGGGGTGCATTTAGTAATGGTATTCGAACTCGCGGATTCTGGAACACTTTGCACCAACAACAATCGATTAATTATTTCGAGCTACAAGCCGCCTTGTACGGTCTCCGTTGCTTTGCCCGAAATTGCAGCAATGTTCGTATCTTAATGCGAATTGATAATACGTCTGCCATTTCCTACATTAATAAATTCGGGGGTGTGCAGTTTCCTACTCTCAACCAGTTAGCTCGGGATATATGGCAATTTTGTGAGACGAGGTCTATCATGTTATTTGCTTCTTACATCCCTTCATCAAAAAACATAGAAGCAGACTCTGAGTCTCGCGTCACTGATTTTGAGACTGAATGGGAGCTTTGTCCTTCTGCCTTCCGGACAATTCGGTCTGCTTTCTCAGATTTTGAGTGCAACGTTGACTTATTCGCTTCGTGCGAAAACTCTAAGCTCCCCAGGTATATTGCTTGGAAACCCGACCCTTTCTGCTGGAAAGTAGACTCATTCACGATCCACTGGTCTGGTTTAAATTTTTATGTTTTTCCACCCTTTGCACTAATTCCAAGGGTATTGCAAAAAATTATTCTGGATAATGCAGAAGGGATTATGGTCGTGCCTCATTGGCCATCACAAATTTGGTTTCCTCTATTTACACAACTGGTTTTCGGAGATCAGTTAATTCTCGGCCCTCAATCTAATTTACTATTTTTTGGAAACAGATTGTGCCCTCTGAACACCAACCTCCGTCTGGTAGCCGCTCGCTTGTCCGGTCGGCTTTGGAACTCCAGAAGATTCCACATGAATCCATAGATCTAATTCTGTCATCACTTACTCCATCCACGTGGAAGCAATATTCTACATACAGCAAACTTTGGGAAACTTTTTGTGCTACTCAACAAGACTTACTTCTACAACCAACAGTTCTTTCGTCTCTCTCATTTCTCCAAGGTTTGTTCACAAGAGGTTTGGGCTACAGCAGCATCAACTGTGCTCGGTCTTTTCTCTCGCTTTTGTCAAATGGGTCCACTAACGATGGTATAGGATCTCACCCAATAATTATTCGTTTCCTTAAAGGCATTGGGAAGACACGACCTCCACACCCTCGATATGATTCTACCTGGGATCCATCCATAGTTCTATCATATCTTCAGAAGTTAGAACCCATTGACTCCATCACCCTGGAGCAACTGACCTACAAAACTATCGGTCTGATCAGTTTAGCTACAGCTCATCGTGTTCAAACCTTTTCTAAAATTCAGTTGGACGAGATCTCTTCTTCCGCGGAAGGTATTATTATCCGTATATCCGCTCCACTTAAAACCAGCAAGCCTAACTCTCCTCAACCCACTTTATATCTGCCTCACTTCTCCGATTCTCCTTCTCTCTGTGTCACCCGGGCCTTGACGTCGTACATTAATAGGACCATCCCATTTCGATCCGATTCCAAGAAGTCTCTATTCTTAAGCTTCATTTCCCCTCATAATCCTGTCACCGCTCAAACCATCAGTCGATGGCTAAAGCAGATTCTGAAGGCAAGTGGCGTTGACACCAATACTTTCTCGGCTCACAGTTTTAGGCATGCCGCAACTTCAGCAGCCGCTAGAGGTGGAATGAGTATTGACCAAATACGACTTCGAGCAGGTTGGTCGGCATCATCTTCCGTTTTCGCTCGGTTTTACAACAGACCTCTCGCCAGTTCCTATGAATTTGCTCAAACTGTATTTCAAGTCTAATCTTGTAGTCTTGCTGTCTTTATAATATGTTGCTCGTTACACTATACTTGTTCTTATACTCTTTACTCTCATTAGTGTGTTTATAAAATTCATTTTCTATTTTACAATCTTGTATATTATTTTGCACTTTCGTCTTTCAACATCATACAGTATGTAATTATGAGGGACGAGTCGAATGAAGTAGAATTAAACGATTAAAGGAACTTACCTGAAGTTCAATCGTAATTCTACGAATGAAGACTCGTCCTGAATAATTACTTACCACCCAAATCCCTCCCATCTGTGCAAAATATCTTTTAATAATGAGTAATTGAGCTGGGAGATGTGCTATTGAGTGAGTGTGTTGCCATAGGTTTTCTTCTTTCAACATTGTGTACTTTGGTGCATGCAAGGAAGCATACAGTATGTAATTATTCAGGACGAGTCTTCATTCGTAGAATTACGATTGAACTTCAGGTAAGTTCCTTTAATCGTTTAATTTTTGACTGATATGGTCTGGAAAAAAATCAAACGTGAAATTTCCTATTTTTCTTTTTATGTTTCTAAAATATATGTATGTAGGCTACTTGTAAAACGAATGTGAGGTTGTTGGGGCTGAGGCCATACGTCGACCTGAATAAACTATTATATATTATGTTTCTAAAAGTACTTAACCAGTATGTATTACAAATTCTTTATTAAATGCAAAACCACAAATTTTGTAGGAAATATAACGCAAGTGACAATTTTCAAACTTTTGAGCTTTTTGGGCCATGATTAGAAAATAACGACTTAAAACTCATTTATATATTTTAAAATTTCTGGATGTTTTCAATTTCTGAAATTTACGGCTGTTTTAACGGTGGAACCACTGCGAATAAGCCCATACATTTTTACTCAATCCAAATTTTAATGTTGCTATATTCTTCAATTCCGAACAGAAGACGCACATGTGGTGATAAAAATCGCTCCATTTAGTCCCCTGCTCAAAAAAGTTATGTCCAGTGGAACTGTGCACAATGGCGAAAAGCTGTAGCCAACATATGTATTAAACGTATGTTTAAATAGATATATGAAAGCATTATCCAAAATGGTATTGATAAATCGAGTTCAAAAAACTTTATTTCGAATGTTCATCTTTACCCAAAAATCAAAGCGTCGATTTTTCGCGTCCGGTGACAAGTGTACAGCGGCAGTGGCAAAATAATTGCAGTACATATTGGGTGCTGTTAATCCTACAATTGTCCACTGTTAACAATCATGATCTTATTATACACATTTAGCTGATTATAGTGTCGCAGAACAAGTTACAGAGATGCAGAGTACTGGGATACGGAAAGCCGTTCCACAGGAAACTTCAAATTGTTGAAACTTGTAATTCTCCATGTCATATATAATGTATAATTAATTGCCATTTAATTACCGGGTGACCCACCTTGGCCCTTTCAGGGCAAGAAAAATATTAACGAAGGCCCTCAGATTGCATACATAAAAGCAAACAAATCTATCGATCAGGGTAAAAAATATTTTATTAATCCATCCCTGATCAAACCAATCGAGCGTATCATCATAACAACCTCCAACATTTTGTTTATATAATCTTATAAATATATATCCAGGAATTCGTAATTGTGCTGTCTGTTTGCTGACAGCTGTGCATAACTGTTGGAATTTGTTGCCCGTATTTATTTATCTCAAACTATTAATTATGTTGAAGTGATTGTACTTATATTCCAAATGTCCGAACTTGTGAAACCAAGCCGTAGAAAACAGAAAATATTCCGCAAGAACTGACGTAGAATGTATAACGTGCGTGCATGCGCTTGCCGAACTTTCAACAAAAATCGTAGAGCCTTTGAGGACTGAAATAGGTGAAGCGACAATTAAACATATGTTTAAATTCACTGAGTACTATTCCCTAAGACAACTAGTATGGCTGACGATGCATTTGCTATACAAAATTAAATTTAAACAACATCACACCGCGCAAACTCTGCCTCCCATTTTGGGTACAAATGTATGAGTATATCGTCGCTGAAGAGGCAAAATGGACTACATACATTTTCGATTAAAATCAAAATGGTCTACATGCAGTTTTACTAAATGCAAAATGGAATAGATGCATCAAGTTTTAAAAGCAATATGGTCTACTTACAATTTCGTCTAAAAGCAAAATGGTCTACATACATCGCTTAAAAGCAGAATGGCCATTATGAACACACGCATGTAGACCATTTTGCTTGTAGTGAAAACTGCATGTAGTTCATTTTGCTTTTAAGAAACCTTGCAACTATTCCGTTTTGCCTTTAAGGAAAAAGGCATGTAGACCATTTTGCTTCTAGTCAAAATTGCACTTAGTCCATTTTGCCTCTTCAGCGACGATATCTCATTTAATTTGCTGAGGTCAAAAGATTGGCCCAGTTTCCGATACAACGAATATCCTCCCTACTTTACAGCATAACTGCTCTGTCACCATAAATGGATTGTCTGAGTGAGTAACATTGCTTCGGCAGATAACTTGCACTAAAAGACAAGCGGACAAACAGACATTCACAATCCTGATTTTCGTTTCACTTTACCCCGAAATCGTAACGGTTTGTTGTGCACTACAGAGTCCTCGAATCCATAATGTAAACGTTTTTTCCAGATATTCGAAATTCCATCAAAAATAGTTTAAAAATGTAAGTAACGCTGCCACCTGAAAATTCTTTGCAGTTTAAAAAATAAATAATCATATAATAATAATAAACGCTAAGAAAATCCACGTGAAGTCAATTTGGACCGAAATTTTAAATGGCATTTAATTACATTATGTATGCCAAGAAGAATAACAAGTTTCAAAAAGTTAAAGTTTTCTGTGAAACGGTTTTCTGTTTCCCAGTACTGAAAAACTCGCAACTTTTTCTGGAACACTATAATCAGCTAAATGTGTATGTTAAGTACATAAGGTTACAGTGGAAAACTGTAGAATTATTAGTACCCAACATTTACTGCAATTATTTGGCCACTGCCACTGTACACTTGCCTCCGGACCCGAAAAAACACCGCTTCGATTTTCGGGTAAAAAACGAATATTCAATATAAAGTTTTTTGAGCTCGTTTTATCAAATACAATTTTGGAACATGCTTTCTTGCATAATATGTTTGCTACAGCTGTGCCCCTTGTGCACAGTTCCACTGAACATAACTTTCTTGAGCAGGGGACTAAACGGAGCGATATCTATCACGAATTGTGCGATTCAGAGTTGACGAATATAGTAATACAGTAAAACCTGTATAAAATGGTTTTCCTAGGGACGCCGAAATTTGACCACTATAGACATAGACAGGGACCACTATATAAGTATATAATGGTCAGGGGTCACTATATAAATATATACACATCTAGGCATACCAGCACGAATCCGACAAAGTTTTACTTATACATACACGTTATTGAAAATCAGTTATTTTACACTTTTTAAAAATAATCACTAATTGTTTCTACTTCAGACTTCGAATTTTAATTTTTGCAAGGAAATCTTGTAATTGATGAACACTGCAGTAACTTTCAGGACACTCCGTGTCCTGAGCACTGATCGGCGCACTCACGAGTTTTGACAGCAAAACTCGCACTCAACTCGCACTCAGAACTCAAAATTTGAGTGCCGAGTGTGAGACCCGCCGCATTCTGACCAGAACTCAGTTTGTGAGGCCGAGTGCCATAAAAATAGATTACAGTCATTGAGCGAGAGTGTGAGGGCAGTATTTGGAACTCATATATTCCATAACGGAATGCATGTTGTCCCATCAACACTTACAAATTTAGTACATTTTGCCAGCATTTAGCGTTTTGATGATTTCTTTTCCGCTAAAAATGTGAGCTATCATCAGTACAGGGGACGGCTTCAGCGTTATTCTTTGGCGGATTCCTTGAAATGGCACTAATTTTAATTTGTTACTGAGAGTTCCTGAGTGCGAGTTTGAGTGCAAGATTTCAGCATGGTCACTCATGAGTGCGAGTGCGAGCTCTTGTTTGACTCAGAATTGGAGTTCCTGAGTGAGTTCTGAGTTCCGATTAGAGACTCCTAGCACTCTTGATTGCGAGATCGAGTTCAAAAATTTTGCCGATCAGTGGTCCTGAGACATTATCCACAGAGAAATTTGATCCAATCTGGGGCTATTCAAATTGCGCGCGCTACTGTTAAAATAAGCGCGCAAGATTTAGGCTCAAGTCTCTACGACTGGCCTTGATTTGTAAACCATTTAGCCTCTACACTCACACCACCACCTCTCCAAGTAATACTGTTCCTGTGAAGCACAGGGCTGCTACTAGTGCATTTAATTGAGCTAAACTCAAGCAGCTGTGCAATTTGTTCGGGTTCGAGCGAGTTGTATCCCTTCACTCTGACTGGCTGACTACTATATACAGATACTTCAAGCTGCATTTTTAACTGAAGGGGTATGATCTTTAGTCCACTATGAGCAGGTTACCACTATACAGAAAACCATTATGTGGAGGGAATTTCCTATGTTAAAGGATAAGCGTTGGGACCGGGAAGTAAAATGTTTCCACTATTAACAGGAATCCATTATATGAACGGCCATTATATACAGGTTTTAATGTAATAGATTGAGTATAAAAAAGTAGGTCTTGTATTCGCAGGGGTGCAACCGTTAAAACAGCATTCCACTTAAAAACTTCCGAAATTTTAAAATATATAAATGAGTTTTAACTCGTAATTTTTTAAACATGGCCCAGAAAAATTTTAAATTTTGAAAATTGTCATTTGCCTTATATTTTCTACAAAACTCATGGTTTTGCATTGAATAAAGAATTTGTAATACTGGTAAAGTACTTATGTATATGTAGATATGTAAACAGAGTAATAAGAAATTTCAATCTCTTGATTTTTTTCCAGACCATGTCAGTTACAAATTACCATGTTGAAATTCATTTATTCTTCAATTAACTCTTTGACAATCTTATTTTCTGATCAATTACTTTCATTTATATATTTTCCCTGCATCAGGTTCAGTATCTTGAAATTATTTTGTTTTGCTGTAGAGTCTGTTTTTTTCAAAAGAGCCACCCGTGAAGGCAATTATTTTATAAAAGGCATTTATAGGGCCCATCAGATGCACAATTAAAAGAAAAAAAAGTTTGAAATTTTTTTTTCACGTATATCCGAATAGGAAGGTCAAAAAACCGAGAAAACCCGAAAACTACAAACATTTATTGTAGCCATACCAATTTGAATATTGAAAGACGGGCTATCTCAAATATCTGAATTGTCTGAATAGTTCCTGCACTCATGATTTTTTTCCCCATCGTGGAATCCAAATTTCGGATTTTTTAGAAAAATCACATGCACATTTTTGAAACTCCGGGATTTTTTTTGACTGCCGGCACGTTCAAATCCGCACTTTTTTAAATGTCTTAACTCAAGGGAAGCATAATGACTACGTTATAAAATTTTGAAAAAGTGCGGATTTGAACGTGCCGGCAGTCAAATCGGGAGAAATCCGAAACGGGTAATTTATATACATAACTACGTCAGGCGTTGTGCACATTTTACGTTGTGATGTATGACGTATGGATTTGTATGCGTATACATACAGCCAGCACGCAAGCATTGCTTGCTCGCTGTAGTGACGAGGAGAGGAGGTTCCTGCCAATGTAATACAAGGGCAGCGCCTTCGACGTAAACATAAATCCTTATCACGCTTCATTCCTTGGGACCGTTCCGCAGCTCAGCTAGTCCCAAATTTATTTTTTAATAATTTGGGATTGGTTGACTTCAGACCAATAATATTTGGTCTCAGTATTAACCACACTATTTACAATGTACGTATGTACATTATAAGTACATAGTCCAAAAAAATGTTTCACTATGGGAATGGCTCTTTTGAAAAAAACAGACTCTGATACTCTTTTATTAAAGTATGAAACATGTAATGTACAGATGTAAATAAACAATTATGTATGCCAGGTATTATTCGTTGGTACATAATCCTCGAACACACAGAAATTAAAGAATATTCTATGCGAGGATTAATTTAGCACATATTTTTTCAAACTAATATTTTGTTATACATTCTTAGTTCCATAAGGTATGAGCAGACGCACGAATAAGCTATTGGTAATAATGGTTTTAAAATGCTGGAGTGAAGACATGAAAAATAAATAGACAAAATTGCAAAACACACCCTTGGGTTATTATGTTACAAAATGGTCTTCAATACATGAAAAAATGTCCAGATCAGAAACTCTCCTTTTCCGCATCTTTACTTCCGAAGACGAATATCCCCAACCTGGCACAATATGTAACAGATCCCTGGAAAGCTCAAATAATTAACTAGAAACAAGTGCCAACAATAATTTCAAAACAAGATTTTCTGTGAACCAAAATTTAAAACGCAGACAATCCTCATAAAATATGGACTTTGCATCACGTTCTTGAGGAGTATTAACTCAATTTTAGACCTAGGCCAATAGAAAGCAAATGCTGATAGTACTGCATATATATGTATAATAAGTATCAGAGATGCGCATCCAGTTTCGTTACGTTACGTTACACTATTATGATAGGTTTTAAAATTGTCGTTAATTATCATATTACATTACTAAATATCGTATGAAAAATTCAGCGTTACCGTTACTACAAGACAACAGTAATACTCCAGCGTTAATTTTCGTTACCATTAAAAAATATAAAATAGCCGTTACTTTTTGTTATCGTTACTATTATTGTCCGCTCGTTATAAACTAAAATGTCAAACAACTATAGTGTTGCCAGACGTACCTGGTATGCAGAAAATGTAGCGAAAAAGTAATTTACAGTTTCTGTGTATATAGTTCTTGATTCACCTGCTGTGATGTGATCCGCATCCCGACTACCCGGTGTGGTAATCTCAACATTTGTCCTTTTTTTAAATTCATTTTTCTCCTTTTACTAGCAGCAGTATTCTCCATAGTTAGTTCTTATCTACTAGAAACTTCGTTAGAACCAAAACTGAATTCGTAAGCCGATCACACATCGTTTTTTGTGAGCAAAAGCGTGTGGATTGAGCAAAATAAAGGGTCAAAAACTTCCTATTAAAATTTACCTTGTTTTCAATAACGTACATAAATGATGCTCAGGGATCAGGGTGTCCACAACCAACTCAAGTTGTTAATATTTCCCCCGTTTATTTTGCACTCACAGTTACTCCAAGCAAAGCCAATAATAATATATATATAATAATATTATAGTATATATAATGTACATGCATATATTTATTTGGTAGCGTTACGTTACAATATCGTTTTCTGTTTACACACGCTTAAGCGTTATAGTTATTCTGATAAATGTTTAGCACACCCTAGTTCCGTTACCGTTACGTTATTGCCTGCTCCAAATATAGGCCGTTACGTTAAAAAACGGCGTTATTCCGTTATTGTCGGGTAACAGTAACGTAACAGGCGCATCACTGGTTTGCTCAATGAACGGAAACGAAACACAAAACAATCGTTTTAGGCTCGAAAATTTAAAATGCTTCACAATAAACACTTTATGGCCAGCCATTCAGTCTAAGTTCGTACAACGTCAGGTATAACTACTTCTAAATGTAAATCTAGGTTTGGTAGTTCGGGTAAATCCAATCATGTTCAAATTAGGAATCACCAGGCCCCACAAAGTATTTCGTTATTCCCGTGGTTAGTTAGTTAAATTTAAAATTGCAACTACAACTTTTAAGACGTAATAAAAATATAAGTAGCGATTTTTTTAAATTATAGACTTAATTATATTAGAATACCACTTGCTAATTCATTATTTTTTATATTCTGGATTCAATGGTTTCCCAAGTCCATTAAATGTCCAAAGACGATTTCACCTCACGATTCTATATTATGAAGAGTCCATAAGCACGAGAAATAATATAATAACAAGGCAAAATTTTCATGGCACGCGTAGTTTTACCAGAATTTAATTGCATTTGAAACGTTTGAAACGCGTTTCAGGGAGACTGTTTCGTTTCGATTTAGAGTCCCAACTGAAACGTTCGTTTCAGCTAAACTTGAAACTGAACTGAAATTTTTATGGAACGAACTGAAACAAACTGAAACGAACGGAAATTTTCGTTTCAGGAACGAAACACTGGGCGGACCACTACACAGTGTCGAACAAACATGTTCAGCCTTCAAAGAAAGGCAGCTAACTGATTTTTCGGCCTAGAGAAGGAATATGGAAGGTGGTCTGAATGTTTTCCCGAAGGTTGAGAGAAGGCTTCATAAAATTTGATAGGCGAAGGAAGGGCGGGTGAGTTTCGTTTTCTTCCTTGTCCTTGATTCGGTTAGCACTTTTAACGTTTTTACCGGTTAAGAAAGTTATCTTTCATGGAAATTTGCTTCCGAATAATCCAATTTTATTGTATAAAATACATCGAAAAGAAATGGGAAACCATTTGGTTTTTTTTTCGGTAGTTTCTTCTCTTCCTTCTTTAAATTTAAGTTGGTTTAAGTTGGCCATTTCTTGTGGATAAATTTGCGGATGAAAGTTCCCTGATTGAGCTGTCTTGGATCCTGCGACAGAAATTTATAATTATATACGAATGTGGAAACAATGTTAGAATTAAATGTTTAGTTGGCTTCCCCATACTTACGAGCTAGAATGAGCACACAATATCTTTAGATGGGAATTAATATTGTAATAAACTTTTTTCAAGTTAAATTGTTAAATTCTTATCGCTTCGAACGAAGGGATTAGAACCCGTTTAAAAAGCATAGGTTCTGAAATGAAAATGGTACTTCTTAGAATTTAGCCAACGATATACTCCTTCACAATAGCCACTTAACCAGTATGTATTACAAATTCTTTATTAAATGCAAAACCACGAATTTTAAGGAAAATACAATGCAAATGAAAATTTTCAAAATTTTGGGTTTTTCTGGGCCATGTTTACAAAATTACGAGTTAACACTCATTTATGTATATATTTTAAAATTTCGGGATGTTTTCAATTTCTGGAATTTATTGCTGTTTTAACCGTGGAACACCTTCGAACAAGCCCATACATTTGTTTACTCGATCCAACTTGTAATGTTGCTATATTCTGAAATTCCTAACAGAAATCGTACACGTCGTGATAAAAATCGCTCCGTTTAGTCCCCTGCTCAAGAAAGTTATGTCCAGTGGAGCTGTGCAGAATGGGGAACAGCTGTAGCAAGCATATAATGCTAAAAAGCGTAATCCAAAATGGTATTGATAAATCGAGTTCAAAAAACTTTATTTCGAAAATTCATTTCTACCCAAAAGTCGAAGCGGCGTTTTTTCGGGTCCACTGACAAGTGTAGAGTGGCAGTGGCGGAATAATTGCAGCATAGCTGCACGCACATATGCACTAGTCTAGTCAAGTCTAATCTTTGTTGGTCGTGGCATTGACTAGTCTAGTCTAGTCAATTCACAATGGTTTCCACGAACTCGTAGTCAAGTCAAGTCAAAGTCACTTTTTAAGTCGAAAACCCTAGTCAAGTCATTCTAGTCTCCTAGTCACTTGCATTTTATTAGCGCTACTGTATGTGCTTTTTTATTATTTGTCTTATCATTTATTTACTAGCTAAATCAATTCATAACCAAACCCTGAAAACAATATCAAAGTAGTCCTTATTTTAACTGTTTTAACTGCGCAAGTATGTATGAAGGAAGTGTTCCATTTAATTGTAGGAGGTAAAAAAGCATCTAGAATGAATAAAGAATTTAAGCAAATTGTGAAATATTCTGATAATCAATTCACTAGAACGTTTAAAACCAGGAAACTAACGGATAGTACCATTTCATATGTCCAGTTTTGATGCTTCTGGTTAGTGTTTTCTAAATTAAGAAATTCTGCGTACAATATTCGTTGCTCCAACTTTTGGTGGCTTAACAGAAGCTCTGTGAGCACGAGCAATGGCCGACAGCTCAGAGAATAGTCCGAAATTAGTTGCCTTTTCGTGATATTCTCGAGATATGATTTCATTTCGTTGTTCGTTGTTCTGCACTTTTTTGGGGACGGGTGTTCTGGCGATGCTTTACTTTTCAAGATTTTGATGCTTCCTTCTTTAAACGTTTTTCACTAGCTCAGATTTATTTTTGTATGCAATTTTTACTGCATTTGCTTCGGCCTCAATCATTTGGGATATTTATATAAATCTGTATGTCTGATGTGATTTCACATATTTTTGGCTGGACTTTGGGCGATTCATAATTTATTATTTTAACATAAATGAGTGTTTTTATTACATTTCTTGGGACATACATGCCGTATATAATACTGTTGCTGCCTATATTGTGCACAATTTTGAAGCAAGGTTGGTTGATAAACATTTGATCTGCATAAGTAATTTAATTATTACCGTTTTAAACGCGTCTTGCATAGTCTTTATTTATAACAACAGTATTTAATTATTTCAAAACATATTTATTCAGCGCAACATTAGATTCATTTAAAAACAAATCTGAAATTTGTTTTTTGCCAACCGACTTACAGGTAACCTAACGTAATTTAAAACAAAGGATCCGATGTGGACACAAATCGGTGCTAATGATGCTAACATAAATTGGGTGTTTATTTTTGTTCCTGATGAGTTATAACCCACCTTGATACTTTTATTTATTGTAACAACAGATAAAGCCACTGCAACAATAAAGTTACTACAGATAGCTGTATACAAAATGTGTTAAAAGAGTAATTATTGAATATTAGGTAATTTCTTTCATAGGCTAGAGACGGGTTAAGCTTACGTTAAGCTTATTTAGCTGCTTTGGTATTTTATGCAATAATTCTGTGTAATTACTGCACAAAACAGAAAACTACGGTATTTGTACATAAAACGCAATTGTTGCATCAAAATTATTATTAAAATTCAAACTCATCACTGCGAGACATCCCATCCGATTCCGCAGATGGCTTGATTGCTAGTTTATAATAATTCTAAGGAAACCCAAATTTGAACTTTGTTAAAATTTTCAGAAAACAATGATAGAATAAAAAATAACTAAGGTTACAAAGCCTATCATTGCAATATCTAAAAATGAGATTTTCAACCAAAACCAAATCGAAGATGCATGCACTGCTCTGAAAAGTGAAAAACTAGCATTTGATATGTATGTATGTATGTTTATTATTGTGCTCACGAGAGTGCTCATACACGAAAGTATAAGATAATATGATTTACATAATTTCAAAAGCTTATTAGCATTTGATATGCAAGGAATTAGTTTAATAATGAACGAAACAAAGCAACTCGGGTGCAAACACAAAGCTGCAGATACTATACTATGTGTGAAAAATATGTGAAGGGATTAAAATTGTCAAAGCTTCAGAAAGCATGGCGTTGTCTGCACGTGAATGCAATACAAATTAAAGCTATTTAGTAATAAAAACAAAACCGTTTGCCAAATTCATTTTAGTGAGTCCTCTGATGTTTTCGACAAATACCCGTCCCCAATTCTCCTATAAAAATAAAAATGCAAACTAGCAACATCAAGAACTCTACATTAAAAATTAAGAGAATGTCAATTGAATTCATTGACAAGGGCTTAGCAGAATTTACGGTCGATTCAATGTTGTCTGTGGAACTAGCTTTCTTGTTTCCCGCTTGATCCAAATAAGAATAAATTCCCGAATGAATCAATACTCGTATCCTTTGCAACAGCCAATTCTTAACTGGACCAAGAACGTTGCTGATAAACACCAGAGATGACCCTTCCATATTCATGAAGCTTCTATCAGTAAATTTTCCATTATGTGCAAATCTTGTAACTATTTTACTCTCGCCGTTGTACTCGGAAACTTTTCTCCAGTACGTCTTTAGTGTATCAGAGGAAGTTATCAAAGCACTTTTCGGCTCCTCCAGATACCTCGGAATTACTTTAGCAATATCTTTAGCACAAAAGTAATATAAACTTTTCAGCTTATACGTAGCATCATCAAATTGCTTCTTCGGGCTTTCTTCGTCCTGTCGCCTTAAGAACGATAGTCTAATGCTCATCCAGTATTTGAAAAAAGCTCGGTTAATATTCTTTGTGATTAAAACCAATCGAATCTAAGGTTCCTCACGGATAGGATAAATGACTTATCCTATCCGTATCCTATCCTATCCGGAAATTCTCGGATAAATTAAAATATAATCCTATCCTATCCGCTAATTTCGGATATAAATTTCTTGTTATCCGAATCCTATCCGAAAATTGCGGATCGGATATAATTTGTATCCGTATCCGACGGATAATTGCGACACCATATCCGATCCTATCCGCAGATATCCGAAGTCATCCGCGGATATACAGTTCTAATTCTAAAATGACTCTTGCACACTAAAATTCATACAAAAATATTTTTTTAAATATAAACTCATAAAAACACTCCAGTTTATAAGGAGAGTCAATAAAGGATTACATAGAACACTTAGATACCACTTTCTTGACTAAAGTATTCATTCTTCCCTTAGTAATATGAAATGTACAATTATCATTAATAGGAGGATCACCAACTGCGAATCGTAATTCTTATTCTAATTCATATTATTTCCGTGGCCGCTGAATTGTTGGTCGACATTTTGAAACTCAAGTTTGGATTTGATAATATTGTATGACAGTTAATTTCCTTAACTGGACTTTACTGGAAATGATTTAGATGGGTAACTTTAAGTAGCAATACATTGCACTTTTTTGTACTTGTTTAAATAGAAAAACGTATTTTCACCGTTTTCTCCTCATTAACTTCATTCTAATTGTAAGTTTACAATCAAAATTGTTTAGGCCGGTAAGCAACAGATGGCAGATGGAACTATCCGCGGATAACCGCAGTTATCCGACGGCTTATCCGAAACTGAATATTCTGTTATCGTATCCGTGCGGATAATTGTGCATATGTATCCTATCCTATCCGCATTACTTGAACGGATAGAATGTGCCTATCCGATCCGAGCGGATAAATGCGGATAGGATAAAATCATTAATTATCCTATCCGAAATTTATCCTATCCGCGGATATGCGGATGTATCCTATCCGTTGAGGAACCTTAATCGAATCCTAGCCGAATTCTTTGCGTGTAAAACTAGCCCCTGTCTGTCTGTAAAAATAGCGGAACTATTACTTGGACAATTCTCAAGCGGAGAGTAGAAAGAAAAGTTTTGCATTTGATTTATTGACTTGAATTCACTTTCCAATGGGAATGAAACAGCATAGTTAGTGTTCATTATGCTCTTGTACCCATTCGTAATCACTATCCCTGCAATGAACCAAATGAAGGAAACATTTCGAAAAAACTGGCACAACAAATGTTTGTGTTTCAGAGCGTCTTTCCCCAATATCAGACCACGAGGTAAATACTTTTCTACCAAAGTGGACCATAACCAGAATATTATGTAACCCCCGATCAGACTATTCCCAGTCTTTCCAGACCTGAAGAAAATTATTGCGCTTGAACATAAAATTACGAGGAAAATCATAGTAACAACAATGACCTCCCATACCATGCTTGTAAAAGGAGAAATGTATGAGTGAAACGTAGAACGCGTTCCATAAAGTCCTTCCGATGTAATAAAATTGAAAGCAAATTTACCAACCGTCTCTGGGAAAAACGTAAGTGACGTATTTAAAGTACCATACTCTGAACTTAGAATGTTTGACGTTACAATTCTCCCGGTAAAAATTTGTGGAGTGAAGAAACACTTGTACTTCCCGTCTACGCAATGTGCTGGATTGGTTTTATTTCCTTCCAAAATGGTATCCCAGATCTTTTGGTAATTCTTGGAATTATCTAGAATCCGAATATACCATGAAATTCCTTTTCCTTCCCTTAAAGCGTTAATGTACATGCTGAGCATGGTCTCGAAGCACTGCACATTGGAGCGACAATTAAACTTATATAAGTTATTTAAATTGTTGGATTTCTGAAAGCAATACAAACATATAAGTAAGCCGTTGGTAACGGATTTATCCACCCTGCTGTATTTGAATACAATTACTATTGGCAAAAACCGTAAGCTGGAGTCATACGGATTGAAATAGAGATTCTTGTCGTGCTCGAATGATTCGTCAGTAAAATATAAAATATATTGCGGTTGGATGTACGATATTATTTCCATTAAATTTTCCCGCAGTTCATATGGAATTAGTGATCGGTTCAAATGGTTTACGTCAATTCTTCGGGTCAAAATAATGCTAACATAGCATCGGATGGATTTGAAATTTGAGAAAAGCCAGGGATCAGAAATTTCGGGTGCAGATTTATAAAAAGGTAGGTCCAAAATTTGTGTCGGTACAAGGATATTTGAATAGTCAATCAAAGCATACTTATTAATTGATATGAGTCGTATCACACACGATGGAAATTTTTGAGAGAGAACGGGAACCAATCTTATATATTCGTTTAATTTTGATGATTGTACTTCGGAAGTATGGGATATTTGGGATGCGGCTAAAATAATACATGTCTGAAAAAAAAATTTCATTATTGAAACCTTATGTATAAAAAACTCTGGCACTCAAAATAAGAAATGGAAATTAATTTTCAAAATAATAGCTCTACTTTTAAACAGGCTTGATTGCAGCAACACAGCAGATAAAAGTAGCAAAATTATAATTTGCTGCTTGGCCCATTGACTTTTGACGCATTAAAAGCATTGAAATTGGAAATAATACTACGTTCTTATCAGTATTTACGAAACTTAAGTTCAAGGTAAACAAAGCCTCTGCTGACATGTTTAGTCTGAAAAAATATTTGCATTCCATTAGTCTTCAATGCTGGTTTCCAGTCAGCAATTCAGGCATATATAGTGTCAAGATTTTAACGAATGTATTTTAAAGTATTTCAATGTACATTTTTACGTTTTTTTCTTTTTACATTTCAATTTTGTTTTATGTACACCAATTTACTAAAATGTGTTGTTTCACAGGAACATTTTATTGCTGATTGAAGTATTGTTTGTACTTTTTCACTCACATTTCGCGAAATTAAATATTTAAGAAAAATATTGTGTCAAACAGGATTGCAAATGAATCTTTGGTGGTTTCTTTGGGGCTACACAGCAGTGGGCCCACTGTTTCAGTTCGTTTCAAAAAAGTTTCGTTTCAGTTTGGACGCTGAAATGAGCCGAATTCATGGTTTCGTTTCAGTTCACAAAGAAGTGTTTCAGTTCGTTTCAGTTTGCTCCAGAGATGCGCATCCACAGTTTCGTTACGTTACGTTACACTATTACGATAGGTTTTAAAATTGCCGTTAATTATCATTATATTACTAAATATCGTATTAAAAGTTCAGCGCTACCGTTCCGTTACTACAAGACAACGGTAATACTCCAGCGTTAATTTTCGTTACCATTAAAAAATATAAAATAGCCGTTACTTTTCGTTATCGTTACTATTATTGTCCGCGCGTTATAAACTAAAATGTCAAACAATTAGTGTTGCCAGACGTACCTGGTATGCAGAAATTGTAGCAAAAGGCAATTTACAGTTTCTGCGTAGTTCTTGATTCACCTGCAATGTGATCCGCATCCCGACTACCCGGTGTGGTAATCTCAACATTTGTCCTTTTTTCAAATTCATTTTTCTCCTTTTACTAGCAGCAGTATTCTTCATGGTTAGGTTTAATCTACTAAAAACTTGGTTAGAACCAAAACTGAATTCGTAAGCCGACCACACATCGTTTTTTTTGTGAGCAAAAGCGTGTGGATTGAGCAAACTAAAGTGTCAAAAACTTCCTATATTGAAATTTGCAATGTTTTTAGTAACGTATACATAAATGATGCTCAGAGATCAGGGTATCAACAACCAACTCAAGTTGTTAATATTTTCCCCGTTTATTATCTCTGTAACTTCTTCTGCGACACTATAATCAGCTAAATGTGTATAATAACAATACAATTGTTAACAGTGGACAATTCTAGGATTAACAGCACCGAATATGTACTGCAATTATTTCGCCACTGCCACTGCACACTTGTCAGAGGACCCGAAAAAACGCCGCTTCGATTTTCGCGTAAAAATGAATATTCGAAATAAAGTTTTTTGAACTCGATTTATCAATACCATTTTGGATCATGCTTTCTAGCATAATATGTTTGCTACAGCTGTGTCCCATTGTGCACAGTTCCACTGGACATAAATTTCTTGAGCAGGGGACAAAACGGAGCGATTTTCATCACGGAATATGCTAGATCCGTTCAGAATTGACGAATATAAACTGTAGCATTAAACGTTGGACTGAGTACAAAAAAGAATGCGCTTGTTCGCAGGGGTTCCACCGTTAAAACAGCAAGGAATTCCAGAAATTAAAAACATCCCAAAAATAAAGATAAAATTATTAAAATAAATAAATGTTTTTCATATTGTAATTTTCTAAACATGGCCCAGAAAAATTAAAAGGTTTGAAAATAATTGTCATTTGCGTTATATTTTCTACAAAACGAGCACTACACAGCCAGCAATAATTGCTGGCTCAGCGAGGCAAATGTAAATAGGGAAAGCAGTAAACAGTTGTATGCAATCCTTTATTATTATTGAGCACTTTCTCTGATTTAAACTTTCGCGGCCTTGGCTTTACAATTCAAACCTTCGCGGCTTATTTCACGAATTCAAACCTTCCCGGCTTATTTCACTAAGGTTTATTTCACCATATAGGAAGCCGGTATGTACTATATATTTCCCTATATAGCCAAGCAAGTCGGTGGTATATGCAACAAGCCGAGAAGCACAGCGGGCTGAAAGCTGAGACTCTGTCGCAGAGGAGAGCTTTTTCAGCTCGCTCAGCTCGCTTTGCTTCTCGGCTATATACGAACTGCTTGCAGCCTACTGAAAGCTCAGAATATTACACCATTTTAGATTATCACTTAAAAGCGCTAATCATAATTATTATAAACATTAGACATAAATCATCAAATTTGGATTAAATTAAGTCTGGTAGTGAGAAAAACTACGTTCGGTTACAGTACTGAATAATTTGATAAGAGGAGAATTTTAATGGCTGAACTTAGTTCACATTCGTGTGGGATTCTTATTAGTAAGAATAATTACAAGCCTTAGCATCCAGAGTTTTGGTATTTATATCCCTAAAAATATCATTAGGAAGTAAGTATTGATTTGTAGGAACCATGGACTTTAGTAACTATAGCCAGCTAAATGTTACAATATTGCGGTACAACGGATCTATATACAAATTATAACAACATAAAAGATCACATTTGATCAGCACGTTGTGCTGATCCACTAAGGGGTGAAGCACCATACAGTGATGCAACAGCAAGGTTTAATATCGACGTTGGTATTAAATTGATCAAGCGATTAGTAAA
The DNA here is from genome assembly GCA_947179485.1 of Allacma fusca. NCBI lineage: Eukaryota > Metazoa > Arthropoda > Collembola > Symphypleona > Sminthuridae > Allacma > Allacma fusca. The sequence continues at coordinate 42,446,356 of OX359248.1, read as the reverse complement.
ATTCCACGTGTATAGCCAAATATTGAGTTTGAGAGAAAACTTTAGTGAGCCGGAAGCTGTTGCCCCATAATATTTTGATCGAATAAATAAAATAATTATATATAGTATACATATATATTATTAATATTATAAATAATATGAATTGCCAACTACCTACATAAAAACGAATTGTTAGTCTTACAGTTAATAGTTCACGTCTTATATGAGATTACTTTGCCTGGCGAAGCGGGATATTAATATTAAGCCTTCTCGACAGGCCTTGATACGAGATCTATTGCTATCTACACTTTTATTATTTACACTATTTATTTACACAAGTAATTGCTCCTGTGCGAAGCACGGGGCTTTTACTAGTAGCATAATAATAGCACAACCCTAGTAAAAATAACGTAAACTAACATACGGTAAAATGATTTTTAAAGCGCGTAAAATTGCTCGTTTTTGATTTTGTCCTTCTAAAGGCTCCCGCACGGAACGAGATACAACGACAGGAACAGCGCCAAACGACCTGTTGGGTCCTGGACTTGGGCATAACGCCGTTACTTTTCCAATTTTCGAAATTTCATGAAATTTCGAAAATATTCAGAATTTACGTAAAAATTTGATTTAACCGCACAAACGAATTCCTTGATTCGAAAATTTGATGGAATTTTGATGAAATTTCGGAAAAAATCATGAAATTTCGGAAAAAAGTATTTTTTGTTTCAATACTATATAGGGGCTCAATTAATTTACTCTTTGTCAATTTTATTTTCCGATAAATTACTCCCATTTAAATATTTTCCCTGCATCAGGTTCAGTGTCTTGAAATTGTTTTGTTTTGCTGTACTCTTTTATTGAAGTATTAAACATGTACTGTATAGCTGTAAATAAACAACTATGCATGCCAGGTATTATTCATTGGTAATTCTTGAACACAGAAATTAAACCATATTCTATGCCAGGACTAATTTAGCTCATATTTTTTCAAACTAACGTTTTATATCTCGTTATACATTCTTAGCTCCATAAGGTATGAACAGAGGCACGAATAAGCTATTGATAATAATGGGTTTAAAGTGATGGAGTAAAGACATGAAAAATGTAGCTGAAAATCAAAGCTAGAAAGCCAGCGTGAAATTCCGGTTTACACGAAATGATCATCGTCAGTACCGTTTGGTATCCTTAAGTATATGCCTTCGTTTCAAATAAAAACCAAATTTTCGACTAGGTACGTAGTGTTTAGGAACATGTTACAATTTATTCCTTAACAGTAAAATTGATCATAACTATAGCTAGGATACATTTTTCATATTACTTTCTATAGTTAAACGAATTGATTTTTTGCAAAACCATTTTTTTATTAATACTTTTCGAATTGCAACTAACTTGAAAATTACAAACCTGGTACTTCTTTAAACCAAAACCGCTCCCCAAACAAAATAACCTATCTTTGTAACGTGCCCTTTTACATTCTTATTTATTATCATCAGGGATGAAATATCGGAAAAATAAAAATTCCGATTCCAATTATAATACCTGCTTAAATTTAATTTAGATTCCGATTCCGATGTATCCAAATAATTAATTTTGAATTCCGATACCAATTAATTCAAATACTTTTAAATAATTCCGATTCCAATTCCGATTCTATGCATGTAACCTATAATTTGTTGGTATGTTTGTCATTTTAAGTTATTCGACCACGTCATTTAGACTGTTTGTTTACTTGAATAAACAACATGTTTTGCAGGGATTCCTTCGGTAGTCGACCTAGGTTATAGTTGAGGTTGCTACAGGACTGTCGAGAGGTGAGGTTGTGCTCATCTGAGCTCCCTTATCTTTTGGCAGATCTGCATAAAAACTTTGAGACACATAATTCTTTTTTTTTTGTCTCCACCACCCGAGTCTCTCTGCTTGGAGAGTTGTGATCCCTGCTGTCAAGTGTCTACCGGGCGAGCGTCTTGCACCATAACGCTACCTTGTGCTGTTAGTGATTTGTCACCACCGAATCAGCACTTGATTCCCGGGTAGTTTGCACCCATAGGCTTTTGTGACATTTTGATTTAGCAGTGATTACCACGAATCCACGTCATTGCCTTGAGGTATTGACTTGGGGGTGAGTGTCCCAATATCTGGCACATTCCTCAGGTTCTGCATAAAGTGCAGAGGCTCACCTGCATTTTACTCTTGGTAGAATAGCAGCCGGAGCCCCTGAAATAACTTGAGTAGATTGCATATCTTAGTGAAGCAGTTGCCCAAATAGCAACTTAGGGATACGAAATCGGATAAGCAAATTCAGGAAAGTGGACATCCCATGCTCACTCTTCCAATGCTATTCGTAAATTAACATGTTCGACAGGGTAATCTGCAATGGGCCCACTGATGGCCTGAGCAGTGTCCCATAACTTTGGTTGTGGGACCCCCTAAAATACATACATACATACATAGGTTATAGTTTTAAATTGAACGTAATGGAGAAAAAAGTATGTCCACAGTAACCGAAGTTACTGGAATTCTCAAAATTACAGATGTTACTGGCTGGAGAATTTCTGAAAATTCGGAATCATTCCACTACTTGAACAAATTAATTCAGTTGTCCCTTGTGCGGTCCATAGTTGTTCCACAGAATACGTTGGAAGTTGGAACACGTCTTTCATGTTTTTTGTATTTCTAATTTTTTTTTGTAGTCGTAGTAATCATAAACAAGTGATTCTGTCTTTTTCCATTTTTAGGGTGGCGTGAGCCCCTTAGTAAAATAGCCATGTCCGTACGTCTGTGTGTTCTTCCGCACGATTACTCAAAAACTACTGGTCCGATTTCAACGAAATTTTGTATGGATATTACTGAAAAAAAATTTGAAATTTTGAACTTCAAGTTAAATGACTATCTCTAACACTACTTAATCGATTTCAACGAATTGTTTTTTTAATATGGCTTATGTAAATCGGAATGGTTATCGCTTATATGGTTGAAATCGGCCCGATAGGTTTTTTGAAAAAATGTCTAAAATTTTGAAAAAGCTCAAAATTCATCCTACTTTGACGGGGATGTCTGATGCCGCCCTACGCGAAGCCTCAAATTATCGCGGAGCGATGATTTTTATTACTACAATGAAGAACTATTTGCACAAAAAACCATGTAGAAGTGTAAAATGTAGAGGTGATAAAAGGTCCTGAAGGGATCTTTATGGCTGTGTAATGTAATATCGGAAATGGAATCGGAATTCGTTGGAATATCATTAAATTCTAATACCAATACCGATTCTTACTGCCCAATTCCGATTAGAATTCCAATACCTAATTTTATAGTATTTGTAATTCCGATTCCGATTCTAATACTTTAAATTTTCGGATTCTTTTTCGATTCTGATTCCAATTCCGATTCCAATTTTCAACCCTGATTATCATTATATTAGAAGATATCATTCTTCCCAGGGCAAAAATTATTCTAGCAGGGAAAATAACCAAGGGAAGGGATTCCTTTTTGAGGACAAGGATATTCTAACTTGTTGGCCTTTGAAATGAAAATCCCTTGACAGGGATTTTCAATTTTTTGGCTTGTTTCATGACAATTAGGCAAGAAAAAAGGAATTTTTAAATTGTTTGACTTTATTTGACAGGAATATAACGTCTTCGAGGGACACTTTAGTTGTCAACAGGTATTTTGAAAATCGTTGACCTTTGTTTCAGCAGGATATTCAGGAATATTTTTCCAGGGAAATTTACAAAAATTTGACCCCTTTGGTACAGCCTACTACAAATTCCACTACTTGCACCGGGTATTTCCCCTGGTGCGTCCCAGTGGAAATTTCGTATAATATACCAGAAAATATCCCACTGATAAATCCTTATATATTCAATAAGAAATTTTGCCCATAAATTTTTATAAAGCCCCATTTTCTTGGAAAAATTTGATTCGAACTTGCGAATAAAGTTGCAAAAACTAACTAATTTATATACTGACAATTGTTGATTGTGCAATAATCTTACCGAACATTATTTTTATAGTTAACATTGATGTAAACTACATGTGTTGTTTCACATTTTTACGTCGTTTGTTGCAAATAAACACGAATTGGTTTTTTGATAAAGGTATTTGCTAAAATCTGAAAATTTTGAACTCAACGAAACTTAAATTTAAAAAAATAATATTTTCATATTTTGCTAATCAAAATGTAGGAATTTTTAGAAAAATACACTGTGACTAGGGGAATTGACTAGACTTGACTAGGGAACCAGCTGAAGAATCCAGACTAGGACTAGACTTGACTATTGCTAATTAAACGTACAGCTGACTTGACTAGACTTGACTAGTTGAGGCTCTAAACTTTAAAGACCAGACTAGACTTGACTAGGTAGCCTGGCAGGCAGCAGTGATTGCAGGGATAGTCATTACGAATGGGTACAAGAGCATCATGAAATCTAACTATGCCATTTCATTCCCATTGGAAAGTGAATTCAAGTCAATAAATCAAATGCAAAACTTTTCGTTCTACTCCCCGCTTGAGAATTGTCCAAGTAATAGTTCCGCTATTTTTACAGACAGAGAGGGACTAGTTTTACACGCAAAGAATTCGGCTAGGATTCGATTGGTTTTAATCACAAAGAATATTAACCGAGCTTTTTTCAAATACTGGATGAGCATTAGACTATCGTTCTTAAGGCGACAGGACGAAGAAAGCCCGAAGAAGCAATTTGATGATGCTACGTATAAATTGAAACATTTGTATTACTTTTGTGCAAACGATATTGAAAAAGTAATTCCGAGGTATCTGGTGAATCCGAAAAGTGCTTTGATAACTTCCTCTGATACACTAAAGAAGTACTGGAGTAAAGTTTCCGAGTACAACGGCTGGGGTAAAAAAGTAATGAAATTTGCACATAATGGAAAATTTACTGACAGAAGCTTCATGAATATGGAAGGGGCCTCGCTGGTGTTTATCAACGACGTAGTTGGCCCAGTTCAGAATTGGCTGTTGCAAAGGATACGAGTATTGTTTCATTCAGGAATTTACTCCTATTTGGATGATACAGGAATCAAGAAAACTACCTCGGTAGATAACCTTGAATTGACTGTAAATTCGGCTAAGCCCTTATCAATGAATTCAATTGACATTCTCCTCATTTTCAATGTAGAATTCTTGTTGTTGCTAGTTTGCATTTTTGTTTTTATAGTAGAATTTGCAGTGGGTATTTGTCGAACACATCAGATGGCTCACTAAAATGACTTATGTAACTTGGTCACCGATTTTAGTTTATACCCAGATATGTAGTTCTACTTTATATTACAATTTAAATTTCTTGAAATTTGATTACAAGGTGGTTCATTTTTCTTGTATAAGAATTATTATTTGTGTAAAGTGTACTTTATCTCTGTTTGTGAATTAGAAAATAAATGTGTTGCCAACGTAACCACCCTCACGTGTAAATTAGATTATAAAGCTGGACGGTGTGGTATGTAAAATGTTCTACGAGTTCTTGATTAAAACCAGAAAAACAAACATTGAACTCATTATTTCCTTTCGTTAGCCCCGTACTTACGTAAGTTGGATATTAAGTATTGATTAAATCCAGTTACGTTTGGACATCCTCACACCCTTTTTTGTAGCAGTTGTATAACTAAGTGCTTTATAATCTTTACCTGCAGGTCCTTATGAAAGTGTTTTTATACCGGTTGCTGATATTTTGGTTAATGGACATACGTAATATCGTCGGTGAAGAGGCAAAATGGTCTAAGTGCAATTTCGATTAGAAGCAAAATGGTCTACATGCCTTTTTCCTTAAAGGCAAAACGGAATAGTTGCAAGCCGTCATAAAAGCAAAATGAACTACATGCAGTTTTCGCTAAAAACAAAATGGTCTACATGCGTGTATACTTTCATAATGACCATTCTGCTTTTAGACGAAATTGTATGTAGACCATTTTGCTTTTAGACGAAATTGTATGTAGACCATTTTGCTTTTAGACGAAATTGTATGTAGACCATTTTGCTTTTAGACGAAATTGTATGTAGACCATATTGCTTTTAAAACTTGATGCATCTATTGCATTTTGCATTTAGTAAAACTATAAGTAGACCATTTTGATTTTAATCGAAAATGCATGTATTCCATTTTGCCTCTTCAGCGACGATATAATGTAATTACCCGTTAAGGTATCAGGTATTCCATTTATGGCATTATGGCATGACAAACTTAATAACATGATATGTACTACATAAATGATTCATTTTAGATATTGCGATGGCAGGCTTCGTAATCTTATTATGCCTAGTCTTTGTAGCCTAAACTATATCTATTTAAGTATAAATAAATAAGAATAAGAAATTCCAACAATTATGCACAAATGTCAGCAATCAGTCAGCGGAATTACGAATTCAAAGATATTTATTTAAAAGGTTATCTCAACAAAAGGTTGGAGGCTGTGATGATGATACGCTCGATTGGTTCGATCAGGGGTGGATTAATGAAAGTATTTTTACCCCGATCGATAGATTTTTTGGCCTTTACGTATGCAATTTGTGGGTCTTCGTAAATATTTTTTTTTGCCTGGCCGGTAATTAAATGACATTTAATTAATCATGTATGGCATGGTGAATTACAAGTTTCAAAAATTTGAAGCTAAAGCAAGACCAGTAAGGAAGGAGGAATAAGTTCTGAGAACACAATTGTATTTTTCAAGATTTAGAGATTACATCAAGCTCCAAGGGCTGTTGCATATTTAATAGGGGCTCTCATAATTTTTTATAAACCTTTGTATGCGGATCAGAAATAGAGAGTCAGAGATGTGAACCATATCGTCGCCGAAGAGGCAAAATGATCTGCAAGCTGTACAAAAGCATGCAAACGTAGACCATTTTGCCTCTTCAGCTGTGATATATATAATCAGGCGCGTAGCCAGGAATTGGCCAAGGGGGGGGGGCAACATTAATTAGAACATACATATCGTCGGTGAAACTTCCTAACCGGCTAAAATAAAAAATGCTTAGAATACAGACCGGCTATTTAGCGCTGTCGCTCAATACTCACAACAGCCATAATTCCCCCATTTCCCTTAACTTGACCACACCTTCCGCTCCCCTTACACTAATCCCCACGTACGTACTACCATACGTACTACATCTATACTCTCCATCCCATTATTTCCCCTCCACTTCCCCTCCACCTCCAGTTCACTTCCTTTCCCCTCCATTTCCACACCACTTAACCTCCACCTCACATTATATTACACTCCCCACGACTTACACTCCGCTTACCCCTTAATTACATTCCCCTCCACTTGCCCTTCAATTACATTCCCCTCCACTTCCCGTCCGCTTACCCTTCAATTACATTCCCCTCCACTTTCTTTCCATTTTCCCTCAACTTCCCTCCACTTTCCCTCCACTTTCCCTCCACTTCCCCTTCAATTATATACCCCTCCACTTAACCTACAATTACATACCCCTCCACATTCCCTCCACTCAACCTACAATTACATACCCCTCCACTTTCCCTCCACTCAACCTACAATTACATACTCCTCCACTTTCCCTCCACTCAACCTACAATTACATACCCCTCCACTTTCCCTCCACTCAACCTACAATTACAGACCCCTCGACTCAACCAACAATTACATACCCCTCCACTTTCCCTCCACTCAACCTACAATTACATACCCCTCCACTTTCCCTCCACTCAACCTACAATTACATACCCCTCCACTTTCCCTCCACTCAACCTACAATTACATACCCCTCCACTTTCCCTCCACTCAACCTACAATTACATACCCCTCCACTTTCCCTCCACTCAACCTACAATTACATACCCCTCCACTTGCCCTTCAATTACATTCCCCTCCACTTCCCGTCCGCTTACCCTTCAATTACATTCCCCTCCACTTTCTTTCCATTTTCCCTCAACTTCCCTCCACTTTCCCTCCACTTTCCCTCCACTTCCCCTTCAATTATATACCCCTCCACTTAACCTACAATTACATACCCCTCCACATTCCCTCCACTCAACCTACAATTACATACCCCTCCACTTTCCCTCCACTCAACCTACAATTACATACTCCTCCACTTTCCCTCCACTCAACCTACAATTACATACCCCTCCACTTTCCCTCCACTCAACCTACAATTACAGACCCCTCGACTCAACCAACAATTACATACCCCTCCACTTTCCCTCCACTCAACCTACAATTACATACCCCTCCACTTTCCCTCCACTCAACCTACAATTACATACCCCTCCACTTTCCCTCCACTCAACCTACAATTACATACCCCTCCACTTTCCCTCCACTCAACCTACAATTACATACCCCTCCACTTTCCCTCCACTCAACCTACAATTACATACCAATCCACTTTCCCTCCACTCAACCTACAATTACATACCCCTCCACTTTCCCTCCACTCAACCTACAATTACATACCCCTCCACTTTCCCTCCACTCAACCTACAATTACATACCCCTCCACTTTCCCTCCACTCAACCTACAATTACATACCCCTCCACTTTCCCTCCACTCAACCTACAATTACATACTCCTCCACTTTCCCTCCACTCAACCTACAATTACATACTCCTCCACTTTCCCTCCACTCAACCTACAATTACATACTCCTCCACTTTCCCTCCACTCAACCTACAATTACATACTCCTCCACTTTCCCTCCACTTAAATTACAATTACATACCCCTCCACTTTCACGCCACTTAACCTACAATTACATACCGCTCCACTTTCACGCCACTTAACCTACAATTACATACCGCTCCACTTTCACGCCACTTAACCTACAATTACATACCGCTCCACTTTCACGCCACTTAACCTACAATTACATACCCCTCCACTTTCACGCCACTTAACCTACAATTACATACCCCTCCACTTTCACGCCACTTAACCTACAATTACATACCCCTCCACTTTCACGCCACTTAACCTACAATTACATACCCCTCCACTTTCACGCCACTTAACCTACAATTACATACCCCTCCACTTTCACGCCACTTAACCTACAATTACATACCCCTCCACTTTCACGCCACTTAACTTACAATTACATACCCCTCCACTTTCACGCCACTTAACCTACAATTACATACCCCTCCACTTTCACGCCACTTAACCTACAATTACATACCCCTCCACTTTCACGCCACTTAACCTACAATTACATACCCCTCCACTTTCACGCCACTTAACCTACAATTACATACCCCTCCACTTTCACGCCACTTTACCTACAATTACATACCCCTCCACTTTCACGCCACTTAACTTACAATTACATACCCCTCCACTTTCACGCCACTTAACCTACAATTACATACCCCTCCACTTTCCCTCCACTTCCCCTTCATTTAAATACTGAGAGGAGAAGTGGAGGGGAAGTGGAGGGGTTGAGTATTTAAAGGGGAAGTGGAGGAAAAGTGGTGGGGTTATGTATTTGAAATAGAAGTGGAGGGTAAGTGGAGGGGTTGAGTATTTAAAAGGGAAGTGGAGGGAAAGTGGATGAAAAGTGGTGGGGTTATGTATTTGAAATGGAAGTGGAGGGTAAGTGGAGGGGTTGAGTATTTAAAGGGGAACTGGACGGAAAGTGGAGGAAAAGTGGTGGGGTTATGTACTTGAAATGGAAGTGGAGGGTAAGTGGAGGGGTTGAGCATTTAAAGAGGAAGTGGAGGGATAGGGGAGGAAAAGTGGTGGGGTTATGTATTTGAAATGGATGTGGAGGGAAAGTGGAGGAAAAGTGGTGGGGTTATGTATTTGAAATGGAAGTGGTAAGAAAGTGGAGGGGTTGAGTATTTGAAGGGGAAGTGGAGGGGAAGAGGAGGCGAAGTGGAGGGTAGTGGAGGGAAGTTAAGGGTAGTGGTTTCGAAGTGGACTGGAAGTGGAGGGGAATTGTGGGATAGTGGAGGTAAACTCCACTCCACTTACATGATACACTGCAAAGGGGAATTATGGCCGGGTTTCACTTTAGAGTTTCTAGCGGAAGCGCTATAGCCGGTTTTCATTTTAGGCATTTTAAATTATAGCCGGTTAGGAAGTTTAGCCGACGATATGTAAACTGGCACATTCTATGGGAAATCCAATTCACGAATGTAAAACTCATCAAATTTTGCAAACTGAATTTCAGATTTTAAAATTCTCCACGTTTTACGATTCCATCAAATTTGAATAATTTTGGACCAGATTTTTAATTGGGCTTGATCCGATTTCGGAGAATTTTGAGGCCTGGGTTCGCTTCTATCGTTTCAGCTGGTGCTTAACCTACTGTTCCTGTGACACACGTCTTTGCTTCGAAAAGAAACTGCGGATATCAGGCGTGCTTGACCTTTTCATAATGAAGAATTAAATACAATTCACTAATTTAATAATTCTATCCAGCTTAAAAATTCCCTCGAAGCGATGCGTGTAAGTTACAGAAGCTAAAAGCTTTTAATATGAAAATATTTAAAGCCGCTGTTTTCATACTTTTGTTGCCGTTGAAGGTTGAAGTCAACTCGACGAGGCAAAGGTCAAAGCGAAATCGGGATTTCGCAATGCATTCAAATCACCTGCTAAGCAAGGATGAACACAATAAAAATATACTCTAGAATCACCCAAAACGTCTCTTTATTGAATGGTTTATTACCCACGGCCCAAAGTTGACCCACCCATACTCGCGAAAATCGTATCGAAATGCTTTTCCATTTCGATAGAAATTTATTGATCTAGAAATCCTTTGCTCTCGCAATGGACAACATTGCGATACAATTTTCGCGCGTATGGATGGGTCAGTTAATGACGGGAGGAGCCGTGGGTAATAAATCATTCACACGAAACATGCAAACTTCATGGGTGATTCTAGAGTTATGCTGTTTATACACAGATATTTACATGGAATACTGCATATGTTGAGTTTCGAAGTGATTTTTTTTACAAATAAAAAAAATGTACTGTCAAATCACCAAAAAGGTTTGCATGTCTCGTTATGGACTGATTTATTTTTAACTTTTTGAGTGATTTGAGAGTATTTTATTTCGAATGGGGGGGGGGGCAATTGCCCCTTTGCCCCCCCTTGGCTACGCGCCTGTATATAATGGAGTGTTTCCAATATTTAAACTCTCCTACGTGGACTGGAGGGGGTGAGTGGAAAGGGTACAGTACAAGCGTCACTGTGCTTAACGAAATTAGACGAATGTACAATATATACGTTCCTGGAAATACTATAAACCATGGAGTATCTGTACTTTTATAATTCATCAGTACAAGTTTATAGGTAAATATTGTATGAACTGCATTCATCTTGTATTGAAGAATTTGACTCATCCAGACATTTTGTATTACTCATAGCAGAGTACTTTTTATCCTTTTTACAAAAACATTGATTCAAGGTCGTACTGAAAGAAAATAAATATGAAAATTTACACAGAAAGTTCATCTTCAGTTTGTTCCTATTCCATTTTGAGAACGTGTACATTCTCTGCAGGAACTCATTTCCTTAAACTTTGTGCCCGGCTTTGACTGGGTGTTATTACTCAATTAATTAATTGTATAATTATGTGTAGATACCAGAGATGCGCATCCACAGTTTCGTTGCGTTACGTTACACTATTACGATAGGTTTTAAAATTGTAGTTAATTATCATTACATTACTAAATATCGTATGAAAAATTCAGCGTTACCGTTCCGTTACTACAAGACAACGGTAATACTCCAGCGTTAATTTTGGTTACCATTAAAAAATAAAAAATAGCCGTTACTTTCCGTTATCGTTACTATTATTGTCCGCTCGTTATAAACTAAAATGCCAAACAACTAGTGTTTCCAGACGTACCCGGTGTGGTAATCTCAACATTTGTCCTTTTTTCAAATTCATTTTTCTCCTTTTACTAGCAGCAGTATTCTCCATGGTTAGTTCTTATCTACTAAAACTACGTTAGAACCAAAAATTAATTCGTAAGCCGATCAAACATCGTTCATTAGTCAAAAGTGTGTGGATTGAGTAAAATAAAGGGTCAAAAATTTCCTATTTATCTTATATTTATTTATTGTAATTTGCCATGTTTTCAATAACGTACATAAATGATGTTTAGGGATCAGGGTGTCCACATCCAACTGAAGTTTTTAAAATTTCCCCCGTTTATTTGCATGCACAGTTACTCCAAGTAAAGCCAATAATAGATGTCAATGCGTAATGCAAAAATAAATATGTACATGCATGTATTTATTTGATAGCGTTACGTTACGTTACAGTGTCGTTTTCTGTTTACACACGCTTAAGCGTTATAGTTATTCTGATAAATGTTTAGCACACCCTAGTTCCGTTACCGTTACGTTATTGCCTGCTCCAAATACAGGCCGTTACGTTAAAAAACGGCGTTATTCCCTTATTGTCGGTAAAAGTAACGTAACGGACGCATCACTGACAAGTATACACAACTAATAATAATTATAAATAATAAGGATGTACATCCTATATTTTTGCCTTCATACAAGCGTGTTCTCGTGTAGTGGTGTAAACATTTCCAGATTTTCAGTCAGTCTTACTCAGTCTTTCAAAGCCATGATTTAGTCAGTCAGTCTCAGTCCAACACGGGATAACACTCAGTCTCACTCACAATCAGTCACAGTTTTTCCAAAATTCAAGACACAGTCCGACAGTCAGTCGCGCATGCGTGAGACCCCTGTAATAAGTATGCCATGACGTATTAATTTCTATGTGACACTAAAAATCCTCAAGCAAATGCATTGGTTGGTTGACTGTCCAAAACGATACAATATTCCGAACGTCTGTAATATTCCTAGAATCTAGGATTTTTTGCTTGCCGCCTACAGAGCACGTGGTTAACCGCACCACACTTGAGCATGGTAAATTACCATGCAAACTTGTGCATGGTGCGCAACCTTGGCAAGAGATGAGACAAATACATTCGCGTTTACCTCAATATTCCATCATTATTACAGAAATCTCCCTATAAATGATCAGCCTAAAAGCAAAGATGCATTTCCTTCCTACAAGGATCCTATAAATAGGCATATTTATAGGATAGGAACGGGCTTTGCAAGAATTTGTATGTAGAAAAAGGAAGGCATGAAAAATCTAATAATTAAAAGTAAGGATAGGATAGGAAGCCTCCTTCCGAGCAAAAGTACAAATAGGAAGGGTAGGTGTTGGCTATGTAGGAAAGGCCACTAGAAAGGCCTACATTGATGTTTTAATGAAGATATCGTCGGCTGAATTTTCATAGGTACCATTTTCATTTCGCAACACGTGCTTTTTAAATGTGATCTCCATTGAAAATGGTACTTTTTATAATTTAGCCAACGATATATGCAATTCCAACGTTTCTTTAAGGGATACTGTAAGCATGCGTGTTGTATGTCAAAGGAACCTATATAGGAAATAGGAATATATAGGAAGGCAGAGTTGTTCATTACTTTAAACAATATGCATATAGGTAGGGCTCGAGACTGGCATTTGTACTAGACATAGGAAAATGTAGGACAATATTTTGATATCCTTTAAAGGAAGGATATATGTATTTGACTTCAATTATGCATCTTTGCCTAAAAGAGATGAGGTTTAGGCTCCAGATAGAGGTAAGTGCTCAAAAAAATTCTTACAAGGGACTTATTGTGAAAATGCGCTATAATGGATAATACAGTACACACTATGTAATCACTATAATTTTGGCGTAAACGTAGTCATTATTTATTTATAATTTATCTCGTGAAATGCGAAGGAAGTGACGAAAAAAATGACGAGACTCTAAATCAGGTATTAATTCTCTCTCGCCCGACACCCTATCGGATTAAAGTAACAATCTAGAAGCCAATAAGACCTAATAAACTTTAAAATTGGTATTTCTTCCTTCTGAGCCTCCAACTGGAGTCAGATCTCGTTAAAACGTATGATGAGGGGAGGGTATGTTTTTTTCCTTGCAAAAATTATACATTATATCCACTCTCTTTTTTCATTATGTATTCTGCATTGGGAGACCGAAAATTGTATGTTGCATCCTATATTCCATTATATAGCCATCCGTTCGTGTAACAATAGGCCATTCCCGTAGATAATTGTCGCTTCGGGAACAAACTTTCATGTTCATGACTTTATAGATAATGTTTCCATATCTGGAAGGAATGCTATAGAGTAATGTGGAGCAAATCTTTAACTAAATTATGGCACTATTGTACACATGCATTTGCACATTGTAAAGACCGGATGCGAGTCTCGTTACACATTAAACATTCCTGAAAGGTCTGCGTTAGTTGGCCGTATAGTTTATAAACTGATTTCTCAGTGTTGCTCAACTTATTTGAAAATTGACATTCAAATTATTTTCCAAAAAACTGACTACACTCAAGTGATTTTGCGACCGTGCTTTTCAAAATGGGAGGAACGTCAACTACTTCGTACATACACGTAAGTGATGGAGTAGATCACGAGAATAGAAAGCATGTCATTGACGAAACACGAAGACGAGAGGCAGAAAGGCGAGTGATGGAGGAAGGAAGACGAGCCAAGGAGCGTAGGGAACTCGAGCGAGCAAAAAAGGAAAGGACACGTAGGGAAGCGGATGAAACAAGAAGAGAAAAGGAACGCAGACAGGTAGACCATGAAAGAAGAGAAAAGGAGCGGATTAAAGCTGAGAAAGTAAGAATGGACCAACAATTTCGGCATGAAAAAAGGCAACAACAATTGCGAGAGGCAGAGCGTGTTAAAGCCGACGAACGGTGTCTTGCCAGGACAAGCTGCGAAATGCAAAATGAAAAATAAAGGGAAATGAAGAGGAAATACAAGCTCCAAGAAGAAACTCGAAGACTTGTTCAAGACAAGAAGTATGTTGAAGAACGAATGCAAAATGAAGAAGCTATTCAACGGAAACAGCAAGAGTTTGGCAAACAAAAGACAAGTAACCGCACCAGTACAGCTTGGAGAAATTGTCATGAAAAATCTGTCGAAATTACCTCTTGGAAAAAATAGTATTCCTTCCGTGAATTGTTATACAGTCGATCAAATTCATACTCTTCCTTCAACAACATTACTTAGTATGTCATCAATCAATTTGGGTCCGGTCGAACGTGCAGCGTACAATACAAGAATAAGTAATATGTCCGTGGTTTCTGCACAATCAGAGCGTGACCGTAAGGCCAACGAAGCATTTGTTAAAAGGTATTATGAAATGAAAAGAACTTGCATGGATCCCCAATTTAGTCAACATTTCGGAGTTTTAGCAAACGGAGAACATTTTACCGGCTATTTGTTCGACCGAGAGTAAGTTTAGTTTGAATTAGTGAACATTAGCTATTGCAATAAATCATTTAATAAGCAATAAGCAATTAAATAACTTAATTATATATATTTCTAGAGCAAGAACGCTGACCAGTTGGAGCAATGATGGGATATCATCCTTCTACAGAGACACGGAAGCGGGTATAATTTGTTTGTCACAGCACTTGTCTGATGAATTCCAAATGCCGATACGTTGTGAATTTCATCCGACCATTTTTTTCAACATGACGGTGAGCAAGTGATATCAAAATATTTCAATAGCGACAAAACCTAAAAGCCTGCATGGAATGGACTGTGTAGCTAACAAATACTGATATTTATTTAGCTTACAACTGCGGAATGGCCGTTTTGCTGCAGTTTGAAAAACTTTTGACTGGCAGAACTGCAGCCAGTAGTCTGGACGAGTACAGGACCAAAGTTCTAATAACTCGCTATATGGAAAAGTGTTGACTGGCAAATGTATAGCCAAATGCTCTGGTAAGCAAATTGAAAAGCAATTAGATCATTCAGTAGCGCAACTACAAGAGTTCACTACTGCTGAAGGATCCAGATCAGTTAATGCGTCTCCCTCGGGACAATCAAGACGTAAGCAATCTCTTAAACCCAGAGATAATGTGTGTATTGAGTCAACACAACTCCTGAATTCAAGCAACTTGGCTGGCCCGGTCCCAAAAAAACGAATTGACACAATGGACAAGCTTGTAAATGATTACAACGGAACTTTCAAAGAAACTTCAGACGGTTTAAAATGTCTTCCATGCAGAAACACAGGCACAAAGAAAGGAAAATTCGTGTATAATTTCAGCTTGGGAACCAATTTCGCAGAGATGGCCATCCCTAAAGACTTTCACAACTTAAGATAAAAACTTCAAGATCACGTGAAAACGTCCGCACACATAAAGTCCACTTCATTTATGAATCCAAATGACCCTTCGTTTACTTTAGATGAAACCGCAGTAAGAGCTGGGCTCGTGATGACAAGAAATGCGAACCAATGCTTCAGTGATGGAAAGACTTATTCCTCATACACAAAAAGTATCGCAGTTGATTCATGCAAACACGGATTGGATGTCGGAGATATCAACCATTCTCCTTCGTTTCCAACAAAACTTGGCTATTCTTGCGCTATAGCGCTTAAAGCTAGGATAAAAGACGTTTTGGACACTCCACTGCCTAATACGAACAAAAAAGGCCATTTGCTGTCATTGCTGGTATGTAAGCCGTTTATTTCTATACGTAGCCTAAAACGAATAATCATAATAAATAATAAATTCGCGATTATATTATTGTTGTTGCAAGTGTACTCCAAATAAGGATTCAATGCACCTAATAGGAATTGTCTTCCACGAAGAGGCTGAACTTCGTGCTCTATTTCTGAAAGCCGAACCTCTGGATAGGTGTGATGGAAAGCACCTGGCACAATCCATCATTAATGCGCTTCAGGAATCCTTCACTGACGATGACATTCGTCAACGGGGAGTAGTGCGTTTTCAATTTTGAATCATGACTTCATTATTTATAATAATTAATCATTCGGTGACGTGAATAGAACATTTTATGTGGGGATGATGAGTGGGGTTTGCATTTGATGGGCAATACTTCCACTTAAATGTACCAAGACATTTCTTTGACATTATTAATATTAATGAGGAAAATCGGAATTACTACTCAGTAAATCATGACCCTGCTCATGTTATTGGTGAGTTCGCGTTTAAGAATATTCATTATAATAAATGTACTTTAAAATTAACGAGGTGCTAATATCCGCACAATGTTTAAGAACTGGCAGGAAAAGATGCGCGAGAACAACGTGGAGAGCGTCCAGTAATTAGAATCCCATGGATCAAAAATATTGTTTCGGTGATTACGAAAGGTGGGCAAAATCTCAATTTGGGAAACAATTGGCCGGCCATTAAAAAAGCTTCCGAAACGGTAAATGTAATGCAAGCCACGGATGGTTCGGACAAATTTCGGCTCAAGAGATTTAAAAGATGGTGCGACACCAGGTTCACAGCTTACGCTGTGAACGTTCTCGAGTCGTTCAGAAACAACTACCCTTTAGTATATGATAGGTTTTTCGTTACAAATGAAAGCATGTTCCGTAATATACGACAAGTTTCATTTCCTCTAAGACTGACAAGTCTTGTGGATATTTACGGGCGTATTGCGGAATCATCAAAGGCTGTGCAGAAAGTTAACACTCTGCCGTGACATGTCGAAGAGGAGTTAACGGGGCTTTTCGCTTCATTGAATGAAATGAAAACTGTTTTACAAAGCAGTACTGGTAACAAGGATTTTCCACATGATCTACCACAATGGCCGCTTTTGGAAAAATGTGTAAACGAAGTAGGGAAGACAGGAACTTACTTAAGCAGAGCTGTAACGAGTCAAACCAAATCTGGGGCAACAAGTCAAAATCAAACTGAATTGCAGTCTGAAGATAAGACTAGGTGGGTTGGTAAAGTCTACGATGAAGCTTCCTCTCACAGCGATTCGTTTGTGTCTCATCTATCTTCAAGATTAGATTCTCGTTCACAAGTTGTAGCCAATAACATTAGAGTGTTTTTCATTCAAGAAAATTGCTCAAAGAGGAAATTCTGACGCTCCTAACAAGAGCTTTGAAGAACTAGTTTTAACAAGCCAAAATATTGGATACCTTGAACCATCCATTACTATGGACACAATGAAATCCGAGTACTCCAAATTTGTTGACCATATTTATTGTACCATGGCACCCCTTGGTTTTCCAGTTATGTTAAACACCTAGGAAGAAACTGAATTTTATGGGAATATAATTTCGGGTAGAAGTATTTGTGCAGGAAATTTGTTCCCTAATGTGGCAACCTTAATTGCAGCTAGTTGTGTTCGCACGTGGTGCGAGTCTGCAACTGAATCATTTGGATCCATTTTAAAGAAAATTATCTCTGGCCGAGAATCTCTGACAACAGCGCATCAAGACACGGAGATGTTTCTTCGTATTAATGGTCCACCAGCAACCGATGAAGTTCACAATTTACTCTTCGATGCAATGGATTTGCATTTTGGTCCCATGTGGCATGTCCAGCGTACTTCAGAGAAAAGGAAGTTGATGGAATACGATGTTTCCAAAAGCGCCGATGCAGAAAAAAAGAAAGGGAAAATCTCTTATCCAGCCCGTCGTGTTGGCAAGCTACGAAATGAAAAAGTAGCTGGGAAAAAGTGATGCCGTCAATTTCTTCAAGTAAATGTAAGGTTACTTAAAATGATGCAACTGTAATGCATTTCTACAAAATATATATAACTTGTTTTTGGGTAAAGTAAAACAAAGTTTACAGCTCCAATTGCTGTAGCTTTAATTTTAATTGTTCCATTATTATTCTCTAATATTATGTATTAATAATCTTAATTACGTTTGGTTGCTTTTAAAAAACTGTGGCAATCAAAGATTTGTAATTTCTACTTTTTTTTATAGCTATTGAATTCTAAGTACTTGCATTTTGTGCATTAGAGCTGGATGATAGTAGTCTATAAATGCAGCATTTGAGAGCTGGCTTAATAACTAAGGGTACACAAGAAACTGATCATTTAAAGCGATAATTTAATCTAATAAAAATGGTATATTGATGTAAACGTGCATGTGCCCTACCAGAGGCGGCGGAACGGCGGAACGTATTTTACTCAGAATGGTACGAACGAGGGTGTTTCGAATTACGATACACATGTTTAAACCTACCACAATTTAATTTAATTTTTGTTACAAATCGTCTTCCCTCTGTGCAGCATAGAAGAAACGACGACTAAAATGGTGAATTCCACCATTATCTAGCTTGTGACAGAATATTTGTTACAACAGAACATGTGTTCCAACCGCGTAGGGAAGCATTTGAGGTAGATCAAAATCAGAAATTACATTTATAAAAAATTCAATTTCGATTGTTTTTTTATAAATAAAGAATTCCAGAAACAATAAAGAAGCTTGTTTGTAGGAACTAGTGACGCAGAGCTTAACGACAAAATTTTAGGAAAAAATCATGCTTCGCAAACTGCAAATAGTTTACCAGTCATTAACTAACACGAGATTAATTTTGTAAGCTTCTCCTTTCCGCCACAATACTAACTTTATGACCATTATTATTCACAGCTTGTTATTTTGAGGTTAAATAGCAAGAGAAACTTTTATTGGCGAACTATAACAGTGTTCAATTGATTTATTTTATTTTATATGTGAAGCTGATTAATCATTTGTGACTAAACTTTGCCTCTTTTGTATAAATTAGTTAACATAGTGTTCTTTGGCTTTCTAGAAGTTCATTAAATTTCCATACAAACCAGTGGGAAATTTTTAAATTCCGAGATTTTTAATTTTAAGTGAAAAGAATTTCTCCAAAATAATCTCTGCTCTACTCCCTTTTATGTGGATTCCCAAATTTTGAGATGATGTGATGAAGTAATTTAAAATTAGCTTGAAACTAATTATAGCATTAGACTTTTCCTCTCCGCGCAATCTATCGAATTGAAGGGAAAAGAGCTTTGCGGCCCACCTAAACAATTTTTTCTCTACTCCAAGATTTTATAAACTTGATTAGCACGGCATCCTTTAACCTGCTCCAGATAATTAATCTTTAATGGGAAGTAACCTGGTACATTGTTCCACCTGTTCCATCTGCTCCGGCGCTACTGTGCCATACCATGTTTATCTCATGCTTGCAAAAAGCTCGTTCAGTGAACTAGTTCCTGAACTGAACTTTTCAAAACTAGTTAACATTTTGAGTGAACATGAATGAACGGAAATAAATTAATAAAATAAATGCCTGAACGTGAACTGAACTATGTTTTAGTTTGAATGAACTTGAATTACTAACGATAAGTATAGCAAATCGTTGAACTGAACTTAGTTGAACTTCACGAAATAATAGAACGTGTAGTGACCCGAGCTATGCAAAATACTTGGTTCGTTGACAAAATACAAAATAAAATACTTGAAATGAAATATTGAAAATACAAAATACAAAGTAAAATACTTCTGGGCTTATTGCTAAAATACAAATGAAAATACAATACATTGTAGGTATTTTAAAATACTCAAATACAAAATACTGTATTTTAAATACAATACTTTCCTTAAATTACCCACATAATGCTCCTCGGTTTCTAAGAATATAAGACATGTGTAGTAACAAATTGTTCAACGGTTGCCGAATAGGTCAGTCCATTAAAATTAATTATAAGTCGTTTTGGCTGTTAATGAAGTAATGAAGTAGATTAATATGAAAGTTTTATTTATTAGTAATTAAATGTATTTCCGAAATGATTATTTGAAAAAATAGTTATTATCTGAAAATTAAATAGAGTCGGTCTTCGGCGTATATTAAATATCGTTGTTGCAGAGGCAAAATGGTCTGTGTTGTACAAAAGTATACGCGCGTAGACCATAATAGTAGTAGTAGCCTCTTCAACAACGTAATACAGTATCTAGAACCTGAAAATGTTAGATGTATCTAGTAAAGGGATTCATTCCAACGTAGGGTTGGTCATACCGATATAACGATACGATATTATCGTTAATATCGTCCGATTTGGAGGAACGATATGCTACGATAATTCTCGTATATTTCACACGATATATCGGGCTACTTTAATATCGTTCTAAGAAGGTAAAATAGTCAAAAATTGCATACTGTGACCATCTGACGTATTTCATGCCCTAGAAAGTGTCATCTGAACCGGAAGGAGTGGTCAAAACCGTTCAATTCAGTTCAGTAAAAATTAATTCATTTCATTTCATTTCAAATTTTTGAATTTAACTGAATCGAAAACAACGGTTTTCGCATGTAAACTTAAAGAATACGCTTTCTAGACACGAAAGCAGTATTTTCCAAGCACACAACACAAGGAAGTTAAACTAAGGGTACAGATCGTTACTTTTAGGATCTGGACAGCTTGTAAACGGTAAATCTGTTGCTTAAATTTTTGGGGCAGAATGAATCGTTTGAACTCAAGGAAAACGATTCAATTTAATTCAATGTTATGAACTGAATCAATCGATTCAGTTTCATCTTGAACTAAATCGAAAAATTAGTGAATTGAATTGAACTGAACCGAAAATTTCCAATTTAGAATTGGATTAGCCCGAGCACTAGAAGGAATGGTTAAACAGATATTTGGAAAAATGAATAAGTGAAAATGAGGCATTATTTCGGCTTATTTACATTGCTTATGTAACTTTTAATAAATTAAATACTTATTGAATACGTTTACTGCTTAATTTCATTATTATTTCAATTTATATTGTATATCGTTTTTATCGTTCTACCATATCGTTATCGGGATTATTTTTGTGAACGATAACGATATTAACGATATTTCGAAAGGTAACGATATGACCAACCCTATTCCAACGTATGTCATTCCAATGCTAAAATGGAATTTGCAGATATTTCACATCAAACAAGCTGCATACAATGGTAAAATCAGAATTAATACTAGTGAAAAGTATTTTGAGCCAAATACTTTATTTGAAATACAATTCACATGTCATTGAGAGTAAGTAAATACCAAATACTTTTGTACTTACTGGTCCTCAAAATACTAAGTACAAAATACTTGCTCACTGCTCACCAACATTGAAATACAAAATACAAAATACTTTGTGGTCTGAAAATACGTATTTTAAAATACTGTATTTTAAAATACTGCAAAGCTCTGGTAGTGACCGATATTTTATTTGACTCCACCTTCCCACCTGCAAATACCACGAGTTTGTCGGGTTTGTTGTTTATGACGTGTTTTTACTATTTGTACTGTTTGATTTATGTTGTAAATCCAGAGTGCATGAACAACACAGGCATAGTTACCGAAGTGAATTTCGACTTTTTGTTCATTTTGTAATGTATTTGCTAAGTTCGATTTAATGTCCAAGAAAATTCCACAAAGTAATTTTTAATGAAATCCGGATTTAATCGAAACTAGTATTTCAAAAAGAAGCAGTAAATTATATTCTGTATTTAGTTTACCTAAGAGTAAAAACCAATAGTAAACCAGACAATCAATTGAATGTTTCTACAATGCCGAAATTGGGATTTGTTTCCCCTTAATATTCGTAAATACTCGGTTAAATAACCGGTTTTTAATACCAAATAAATTATTAGCTTAAATGCAGAATTAAATACATAATTATTAATAATGAGCTGAATTGAACGACTAACTGTTTTGACTGAACTTGAACTGAACTGATATAATTGCAAAACTAATTTGAACTGAACTAAATGAGCTGTAAAACAGATTACAGTGAACTAGAGTGAACGCCATATTTGTATTTGTACAGCCAACTGAGTTTGAATGAATGCGTTTGACATCCAAGGAATATGGAGTTAAACTTGAATTTAATTTTACCACGAAGTTGCAAGCATGGTTTATCTCGTCTCTTGGCAAGGCGGCGCACCATGCCCAAGTTTGCATGATAATTTACCATGTTCAAGTGTGGTGTGGTTAACCACGTGCTCTGTAGGCGGCAAGCAAAAAATCCTAGATTCTAGGAATATTACAGACGTTCGCAATATTCCTGCAGTTGTATAATGCTGCCGTTTAAAACTAAAATTAGAACCCATCTTTTTGAACAAAATTTATTTCTTACCCGGTCCAATACCAAAACTTCCGGATAAAATTTTATATTAACCGTATCCGATCCGCAACTTTCGAATCAGGTAACATTTTAATCCGATCTGATGCAGTGTTGCCTGAATTTCAGAGCGTCATTCCTGAATATTTTTAGCTGGATTCAAAATTAAATGTATAATTTATGCAGGTTCTGTTCAGAGCTCCGCACGGGTCGGGTAATTTTTGATACCGAACTTGAACCGGAACCGTACTTGAATTTTCGGGTAAGAGAACTTGCTCGTTCAAGTACGAGTACAAAATCCGGTACTCTGAGTGCGGGTAAAAGTACAATGTAGGCGCACTCGTACTCGGAACGAATTTTCAAGTACTTTTTGAAAAACCGGACCGACCCGTACTTGAACTCGTACTTGGACCGTACTCGAGGTTCAATTACTTTTTCAATTACTTTTGTAAATTTTATTTTACACTTTTTTTTACACATTTTAGTTAACCGCAAACCGAAATTAATTAATTTTTTTATGCAATACAATTATTTACTGTTTTTGCTATTATTTCTAGCCTTTATAGAGTAGGCTTAACTTAAACGAGCAAAAGAATTTGTTTTGCCCATAAATTTTCAAATAATTCATCGTCTGACATCATCGATGTAGCTGCTGTGCTGGCAATGCATTACTTAAGCTAATGATAAATAACTAATTGAGTTTTACCCATGAAATTTTTGCAGCAAATAGTCGATAGTGACGTAGTTTCTGAACTGCGAGCTGTGATATTAAAAAGTTGATATTAAAATCTTTCTTATCAGCAATATTTTAACTATTACCATTAATACGTTATTGAAGCGACTTTCTTAAACCTTGTTTCATGTGTTTTCTGTACATGTTCTCAACTCACCACGATCGCTTATATAAACATACACAATGACTCTAAAAAGCCTGCACAATTTTCGACCAACTAGCGTTAAAACTTATTAATTGTATGTACTTCAAACACTGAATAATCTAAAAAACTTAACTTATTTTTAAAAGCCGACATTGCTTTACTTTTTGAAAGACCTCGGGTAAATAAGTAAATTTTAAGATATCTATAGAATTAAATTTCCCGTATCCCGTGATAGATCAACCTCGCAAATATCCATGGCAATGAAGTAGTGGGGGGAACGGGAATTCCCGAGGTTCGGGATATGCCACAAATGACGTCATGCATTTAGTCAGTCAGTCGTATTGTCCGCGCATGATTTAACATGACGTACTCAGTCAGTCCCTTATTCATAACATGACGTCATCTTCTGCACTTATTTAACCTAGACCTTTTGTTACTCTTACCTAAAATCTTCATGACTTCATCATCCAAAATCATTAGTCCTGTGATTATTCGCAAAGTTAGAGTTATATTGATAAATAATATAAGGGACAGAGTAACTGATGAGTTTTTTAAAGCAGACAATTCCAATACAATTTAAGTACTGGCGAATTAAAAGTGTGTTATAACAATTTTATATTGAAATGTGTGTGGATTTATTGACGCATCTTGATACTTCTCATCTAAAAGTTATACAAAAAACGTCATCTGTCGGAGAAGAATGTATGAGCAGTTGTGTTCTGCTTAAATTTCCGTACATCATACGGCTGAGCGGATCTTTTAACAAATAACGTCTGTTGAATAGATTTTTTACCTACAAAAATCAAAATGGTCACATATAAACACATGCTAATACCTGCATCATCGGCAGATGGCGCAGTCACCATTTACCAAACTGTGAAAAACTGTAATGGTTCTTATTGCATACCCATAATATCAAATACGAGCCTAAAGTTGGTAGGGTCATCCATCTAACCTTGGAAAAGTAAGTGTCACGTATAAAATAATTGCACTTTTTTTATACATTCTTACTGTAGTGTAAGGTAATACACTCATCATTGAGTGGATGTTGCAAACAGAAAGGTCGTGCGATTTGAGCGAATTTTCTAATTAAAAATGCTTTTAAATAAAACCTTTGTATACGTCCTTCTGCCTGTCAAATTACTTTTTCTGCCGCACGTGGTTTAACACAATACCTGACTTCGCACGTTTGTGATTTTGTTTCTATGAAGATGTAAGGTGCAAACAGGCGTAAGTTGATTTAAAAAACATTCCAAGCGAAATTTGTTTTCTAATGTAAAATGTATTTGTTAAATTATTTTAAAATTATTAACCGAATGAGTGACCCACTTCAAATTACCTTTGACCTAATTGTTAATCTTCTACTTTTATTATGGTTATAACCGATGGCTAGTAAGAAAATCTCGACGATAAAAACGAGGTAAACAAAACCGATCAAATGGTGAGAATTAATAGTGTTTTTCACAAACGAGCGCAGTTTTGAATAATAAAGCACCCTGTGGCATTATACTATACTCATGTATACACACACATGACGTCATATACAGTCAGTCAGCCTTCGTCGTGACGACGAGTGATCATTCAGTCAGTCAGTCGTAATTTGCCAGATTTTTTGATGACGTCATTTGTGGCACAACCCTTCGGGTTCGGTTTCGGGTCAACGGTTTAAAGAACCATTATATTTCGGTCATTTGAAAAGGGGACACAATTTTGACTTCCATAAAAATGAAAACTATACATTTTTTGCCAAAGGAACCTGAACCGGTTCGTGAAACGGTTTTGTTTTTCGGATTGGTTCCGGGAAGGCAAAAATGTCCCGGACTCTAACATATCGGTTCCGGTTTCGGGAACAGAAATGTGGTTTTTTCGGTTCGGGAAAACGAGTCGGGTCGAGTCTATGTTTTGCTACCGTACAGAAACACTACAGTGAAGTCTGCCTCTTAAACTGATTGTAAACTAAAGTTTCAATACTGTAGCGGTTAGAGTTCTTCGTACCATACAATGCCTTCATTGTATTTTCAGTAGTTTTATTGAAGTATAACATTCCATATGTACATAGATATGTTGTACAAGGCGGCTATCGCTCACATCAAAATAACAGCCAATGATGCAGGATTTAAGGCATGACTTTTCTACGCATGATTAGATGGAAGTACTCGAGTACTTTTTGCATTTCAAGTACGAGTACCAAGTAATTTCAAATTCAATACTTCTACTTGACCCGAACTTGTACTCGTACTTGAAACTCGGTAGGTACTCGAACCCGTGCGGAGCTCTGGTTCTGTTACAGGTTTGTTTTTTAGAACGAAATCATTATAAGTGCTTCACGAACATACAAATTAAAGTTTTGCTGCAATTTAATTCAAGTTGTTTGAATGGTCGCTTCGCAACGCGTAACTTTTCAGCTTGGATGAGTTTTTAGGATTAAAGTTTCTTACCTGGAACATAGGGATTTTACATGGAGCTAATATCTGATGCAGTATATGGAAGTTGTGAAAGCATTGCACCAGGAAAATTGCCTAGTTAGTAGTGTATGCTGTAATACCGTGGTGCACCGTGGTACAATACAATTGTACCAGACGTTTGCAAGACCAGGAAAAAAGAATGTTAAAGGGGACGTGAGAAAGATTGGGTTTTTGGGGGAAAGGAAGAAGCACCAGACCAGGTATATAGATACATACCTACTTGGTATTAATAGAAAGTTAACTGGTACTTATAATGAAAATCTCCGTAAGGTGTACCAGGTATATACTTGGTATCAATTGAAGCTAAATTTGTCGTGATAATGAGTAATCTCCGTAACTGATACCAGATGTACGCTTGGTATCCATTGAGGGTACACTGGTACTGGTACTGACAATGGGGAATCTCCGTAAGTGATACCAAGCATGTAGTACTTTGTATCAATTCAAGTTAAAGTGGTACTAGCAATGAACATTCAGGTAAGGTAAATAAGTGGTATTAATTGAAGTTAACCATTTTCTTCTAATTAAGAATCCCGTAAGGTCAATGATAAGATATTAACAAGTCCCGGGTGCAATCCAAATTTATGGATTTGGAAACCTAACCCGTCGTTTCGGACGTTAAGGTTAGGTTAGTTCGATTGGAACGGCGCTGTCACCACGATGTCCCCTTTAAGGTCATTGCAGTACCAGCGCTCCTATTTCCAATATAACTGACCTATCCCTCTGTCCGAAACGACCCCCACAATGAAACAGACTAGGATGGTGATATCCTAATGCAAAGGAATAAAAGGAGAGATGATTGGCTCTAATGTAAATGAAGTTTGACATAAAAACGAATGTTTTAACAAAATACCATGGAACCAATACAAAATACAGTTTCTGGTGATCAAACAAGAATGTTAAATTTATCTCTAGTTTTCTGGACAATGATCCGGACTCGGACCATAGCCTTTGGTCTGGTTCAAACAACTGGACCAGACCAGTTTCATAAAATTTCGAGTAATAATTTCAAGTATCATTTAAAGTAATAATTTCCAGTATTAATTTCAAGTATCATTTCAAGTATTAATTTCCAGTTTCAATTTCAAGTATTATTTTCAGTTTCAATTTCAAATATGAATTACCAGTTTCAATTTCAAGTATTATTTTCAGTTTCAATTTCAAGTATTATTTTCAGTTTCAATTTCAAGTATTATTTTCAGTTTCAATTCCAAGTATTATTTTCAGTTTCAATTTCAAATATAAATTACCAGTTTCAATTTCAAGTGATAATTTCAAGTAATAATTTCAAGTATCATTTAAAGTAATAATTTCCAGTATTAATTTCAAGTATCATTTCAAGTATTAATTTCCAGTTTCAATTTCAAGTATTATTTTCAGTTTCAATTTCAAATATGAATTACCAGTTTCAATTTCAAGTATTATTTTCAGTTTCAATTTCAAGTATTATTTTCAGTTTCAATTTCAAATATAAATTACCAGTTTCAATTTCAAGTGATAATTTCAAGTAATAATTTCAAGTATCATTTAAAGTAATAATTTCCAGTATTAATTTCAAGTATCATTTCAAGTATTAATTTCCAGTTTCAATTTCAAGTATTAGTTTCAGTTTCAATTTCAAATATGAATTACCAGTTTCAATTTCAAGTATTATTTTCAGTTTCAATTTCAAGTATTAATTTCCCGTTTCAATTTCAAGTATTAATTTCCCGTTTCAGTTGGTACGGCTGCAAGCATATACCGTAGGGGAAATCGAACGAAACGTTTTATTACAATTATTCCAATTTCCCTGGATATCCCGATTTGCTGCTTATGTAAAACCAACCGGCTCATCTGATTTATTATACCAAGAAGGTACTAAAACAAAAATCATAAAATTCGTATGCAGAGAATAATACCATTTTCAAAATACTAACTGCGATACCAATAAACAAGACAAATTAAATCCCGTTGTTATTATAAATCGGCTAACAAGACTTGAATAATTAATACATTTTAACTTGAAATGATACTTGAAGTGACTTGAAATTGAAACTTGAAATGATACTTGAAATTGAAACTTGAAATGATACTTGAAATTGAAACTTGAAATGATACTTGAAATTGAAACTTGAAATGATACTTGAAATTGAAACTTGAAATGATACTTTAAATGATACTTGAAATTGAAACTTAAAAAGATCCTTGAAATTGAAACTTTAAAAAATACTTGAAATGATACTTGAAGCTGAAACTTTAAATGATACTTTAAATGATACTTTAAATTGAAACTTGAAATTGAAATTTGAAATGGTACTTTAAATGATACTTGAAATTGAAACTTGAAATGATACTTGGAATTGAAAATGTAAATGATACTTGAAATTGAAACTTGAAATGATACTTGGAATTGAAACTTTAAATGATACTTTAAATTGAAACTTTAAATGATACTTTAAATTGAAACTTGAAATGATACTTGGAATTAAAACTTTAAATGATACTTTAAATGATACTTGAAATTGAAACTTGAAATGATATTCGAAATTGAAACTTTAAATGATATTCGAAATTGAAACTTTAAATGATACTTTAAATGATGCTTGAAATTGAAACTTTATATGATACTTCAAATGATACTTTAAATGATACTTGAAATTTAAACTTGAAATGATACTTGAAATTTAAACTTGAAATTGAAACTTTAGATGATACTTGAAATTGAAACTTGAAATGGTACTTTAAATGATACTTGAAATTGAAACTTGAAATGATACTTTAAATGATACTTGAAATTGAAACTTTAAATGATACTCGAAATTTAAACTTGAAATGATGCTGGAATTTGAAACTGTAAATGATACTTGAAATTGCAACTTGAAATGATACTTTAAATGATACTTGAAATTGAAACTTTAAATGATACTTGAAATTGAAACTTAAAATGCAAGCGTTAAAAAATACTTTAAATGACACTTGAAATTGAAACTTGAAATGATACTTGAATTTGAAACTTTAATGATACCTTAAATGACACTTGAAATTAATACTTGAAGTTATTACTCGAAACTAGAAACTGATATTTTACATCAGTACTTAAAATTGAAAGTTGAAATTAATACGTTAAATTGAAACTAGAAATAGATATATGACATTAATACTTTCATAGTAATGTTTATACATTTAAATTCAAAACTTTTAGTTAGTACTATGATGTTAGCAAAACATGAAACTAAATCGCTCACTGATAATACATATACATTGCACTCAGGAGGATACATATGGATTTTCCTTGGAGAGGATACATATACATTGCACTCACGGAGGATACATATGGATTTTCTTTGGAGAGGATACATATGCTTCCCACTCACAGAGGATACATATGATTCCCACTCACGGAGGATACATATGTAACTGTAACACAGAGGATACATATGGAATTAACTTGCACCCTCCTTGCTTAAATCCAACCCCATTCGGCCCAGACAGCTGACCTGCCCCCCAGTTCATTGCAAATCATTGACACCGAGACACCAGTCACTATTTACTGCATAATGTCTGATTTGATAGGAAGCTTAAAACCAATGTTCATTATTTCTTAAGACATAATTGAATTAGATTTTAATGGCACTGAAAAATAACTTCAAACGCAGCAATTTTGTAGCACCAACACCAGCACATCAGCAACAACGAGCAGAGCAAACATACAAATGAAACTGAAAGTTTGAATTTCGCTCCTTTGACTCGACTCACAAGAATTACAGATTCGTTCGTTTTGGACACTGGACGGACGGAGAGATCTCTACAGTGGTGCTTAAAGGTACTTACTTAATTCCTAAATTTTAAAATTTATTTTTTAAATGCCTCCAAGACAGGACTTGAAATTTACTTATTGTAGTCGAGTTTTCCCGGCAACCCCGCCACCCAACTTTCCAAAAAACTCCCGACTTCGTCGAGTTTTCCGGTCGCCCTAGCCGCCGAATTTTCCAAAAAATTGTCCCACTTCGGCAATTTTTCGCGACGACCCCGCCACCCAATTTCCCGAAAAATTCTCGACGTCGTCGAGTATTCTTGGCGGCCCCACCACCCCATTTCCCGAAAAATTCCCGACTGCGTCGATTTTTTCAGGCGTCCCCGCCAGCCAAATTTCCAAAAAATTCCCGATTTCGTCGATTTTTTCCGGCGACCCCGCCAGCCAAATTTCCGAAAAATTCCCGATTTCGTCGAAATTTCGGGACGACCCCGCCACCCAAATTTCCAAAAAAATCCCGACGTAGTGGAGTTTTCCCGGCGACCCCGCCATCCAAATTTCCAAAAAATTCCCGACGTCGTCGAGTTTTCCCGGCGACCCCACCACCCAACTTTTCAAAAAATTCCCGACGTCCTCGAGTTTTCCCGGCGACCCAACCACCCAAATTTCCAAAATAATCCCGACGGAGTCGATTTTTTCAGGCGACCCCGCCGGAATCCGACTTCGTCGATTTTTCCCGGCGACCCCGCCACCCGAATTTCCCAAAAATGCCCGACGTCGACGAGTTTTATCGGCGACCCCACCACCCAAATTTCCAAACAAAATCCAACTTCGTCGATTTTTCCCGACGCCGCCGCCACCCAATTTTCCAAAAAATTCCCGACTGCGTCGATTTTTTCCCGCGACCGCGCCACCCAACTTTCCCGAAAAATTCTCGACGTCGTCGAGTATTCTTGGCGGCCCCACCAATCAATTTCCCGAAAAATTCCGGACTGCGTCGATTTTTTCAGGCGTCCCCGCCAGCCAAATTTCCAAAAAATTCCCAATTTCGTCGATTTTTTCCGGCGACCCCGCCAGCCAAATTTCCGAAAAATTCCCGATTTCGTCGAAATTTCGGGACGATCCCGCCACCCAAATTTCCAAAAAAATCCCGACGTAGTGGAGTTTTCCCGGCGACCCCACCACTCAAATTTCCCAAAAATTCCCGACGTCGTCGAGTTTTCCCGGCGTACCAGCCATCAAAATTTCCAAAATATCCCGACGTCCTCGAGTTTTCCCGGCGACCCCACCACCCAACTTTTCAAAAAATTCCCGACGTCGTCGAGTTTTCCCGGCGACCCAACCACCCAAATTTCCAAAATAATCCCGACGTAGTCGATTTTTTCAGGCGACCCCGCCGGAATCCGACTTCGTCGATTTTTCCTGGCGACCCCGCCACCCTAATTTCCCAAAAATGCCCGACGTCGACGAGTTTTATCGGCGACCCCACCACCCTAATTTCCCGAAAAATTCCCGACGGCGTCGATTTTTTCAGGCGTCCCCGCCAGCCAAATTTCCAAAAAATCCCCGACGTCGTCGAGTTTTATCGGCGACCCCACCACCCAAATTTCCAAACAAAATCCAACTTCGTCGATTTTTCCCGACGCCGCCGCCACCCAATTTTCCGAAAAATTCCCGACTGCGTCGATTTTTTCCGGCGACCCCGCCACCCAACTTTCCAAAAAACTCCCGACTTCGTCGAGTTTTCCGGACGAACTAGCCTACGAATTTTCCCGAAAATTGCCCGACTTCGTCGATTTTTCCCGACGGACCCGCCACCCAAATTTCCTAAAAATTCCCGACGTCGTCGAGTTTTCCCCGCGACCCCGCCACCCAAATTTCCAAAAATTTCCCGACTGCGTCGATTTTTTCCGGCCACCCCGCTACCCAAATTTCCAAAACATTCCCGACGTCGTCGAGTTTTTCCGGCGACCCAACCACCCAAATTTCCAAAATAATCCCGACGTAGTCGATGTTTTCAGGCGACCCCGCCGGAATCCGACTTCGTCGATTTTTCCCGGCGACCCCGCCACCCAAATTTCCCAAAAATTCCCGACGTCGTCGAGTTTTATCGGCGACCCCACCACCCAAATTTCCAAACAAAATCCGACTTCGTCGATTTTTCCCGACGCCCCTGCCACCCAATTTTCGCAAAAAATTCCCGACTGCGTCGATTTTTTCCGGCGCCCCCCACCCACCTTTCCAAAAAACTCCCGACTTCGTCGAGTTTTCCGGACGCCCTAGCCGCCGAATTTTCTAAAAAATTGTCCCACTTCGTCAATTTTTCGCGACGACCCCGCCACCTGAATTTCCAAAAAAATCCCGACGTAGTCGATTTTTTCCGGCGACCCCGCCACCCAACTTTCCAAAAAACTCCCGACGTCGTTGAGTATTCTTGGCGGCCCCACCACCCAATTTCGCGAAAAATTTCCAAATTTCCAAACAAAATCCGACTTCGTCGATTTTTCCCGGCGACCCCGCCACCCTAATTTCCTAAAAATGCCCGACGTCGACGAGTTTTATCGGCGACCCCACCACCCAAATTTCCAAACAAAATCCAACTTCGTCGATTTTTCCCGACGCCGCCGCCACCCAATTTTCCGAAAAATTCCCGACTGCGTCGATTTTTTCCGGCGACCCCGCCACCCAACTTTCCAAAATAATCCCGACGTAGTCGATGTTTTCAGGCGACCCCGCCGGAATCCGACTTCGTCGATTTTTCCCGGCGACCCCGCCACCCAAATTTCCCAAAAATTCCCGACGTCGTCGAGTTTTATCGGCGGCCCCACCACCCAAATTTCCAAACAAAATCCGACTTCGTCGATTTTTCCCGACGCCCCTGCCACCCAATTTTCGCAAAAAATTCCCGACTGCGTCGATTTTTTCCGGCGCCCCCACCCACCTTTCCAAAAAACTCCCGACTTCGTCGAGTTTTCCGGACGCCCTAGCCGCCGAATTTTCTAAAAAATTGTCCCACTTCGTCAATTTTTCGCGACGACCCCGCCACCTGAATTTCCAAAAAAATCCCGACGTAGTCGATTTTTTCCGGCGACCCCGCCACCCAACTTTCCAAAAAACTCCCGACGTCGTTGAGTATTCTTGGCGGCCCCACCACCCAATTTCGCGAAAAATTTCCAAATTTCCAAACAAAATACGACTTCGTCGATTTTTCCCGACGCCCTGCCACCCAATTTTTCGAAAAATTCCCGACGTCGTCGAGTTTTATCGGCGACCCCACCACCCAAATTTCCAAACAAAATCCAACTTCGTCGATTTTTCCCGACGCCGCCGCCACCCAATTTTCCGAAAAATTCCCGACTGCGTCGATTTTTTCCGGCGACCCCGCCACCCAACTTTCCAAAAAACTCCCGACTTCGTCGAGTTTTCCGGACGAACTAGCCTACGAATTTTCCCGAAAATTGCCCGACTTCGTCGATTTTTCCCGACGGACCCGCCACCCAAATTTCCTAAAAATTCCCGACGTCGTCGAGTTTTCCCCGCGACCCCGCCACCCAAATTTCCAAAAATTTCCCGACTGCGTCGATTTTTTCCGGCCACCCCGCTACCCAAATTTCCAAAACATTCCCGACGTCGTCGAGTTTTTCCGGCGACCCAACCACCCAAATTTCCAAAATAATCCCGACGTAGTCGATGTTTTCAGGCGACCCCGCCGGAATCCGACTTCGTCGATTTTTCCCGGCGACCCCGCCACCCAAATTTCCCAAAAATTCCCGACGTCGTCGAGTTTTATCGGCGACCCCACCACCCAAATTTCCAAACAAAATCCGACTTCGTCGATTTTTCCCGACGCCCCTGCCACCCAATTTTCGCAAAAAATTCCCGACTGCGTCGATTTTTTCCGGCGCCCCCCACCCACCTTTCCAAAAAACTCCCGACTTCGTCGAGTTTTCCGGACGCCCTAGCCGCCGAATTTTCTAAAAAATTGTCCCACTTCGTCAATTTTTCGCGACGACCCCGCCACCTGAATTTCCAAAAAAATCCCGACGTAGTCGATTTTTTCCGGCGACCCCGCCACCCAACTTTCCAAAAAACTCCCGACGTCGTTGAGTATTCTTGGCGGCCCCACCACCCAATTTCGCGAAAAATTTCCAAATTTCCAAACAAAATCCGACTTCGTCGATTTTTCCCGGCGACCCCGCCACCCTAATTTCCTAAAAATGCCCGACGTCGACGAGTTTTATCGGCGACCCCACCACCCAAATTTCCAAACAAAATCCAACTTCGTCGATTTTTCCCGACGCCGCCGCCACCCAATTTTCCGAAAAATTCCCGACTGCGTCGATTTTTTCCGGCGACCCCGCCACCCAACTTTCCAAAATAATCCCGACGTAGTCGATGTTTTCAGGCGACCCCGCCGGAATCCGACTTCGTCGATTTTTCCCGGCGACCCCGCCACCCAAATTTCCCAAAAATTCCCGACGTCGTCGAGTTTTATCGGCGGCCCCACCACCCAAATTTCCAAACAAAATCCGACTTCGTCGATTTTTCCCGACGCCCCTGCCACCCAATTTTCGCAAAAAATTCCCGACTGCGTCGATTTTTTCCGGCGCCCCCACCCACCTTTCCAAAAAACTCCCGACTTCGTCGAGTTTTCCGGACGCCCTAGCCGCCGAATTTTCTAAAAAATTGTCCCACTTCGTCAATTTTTCGCGACGACCCCGCCACCTGAATTTCCAAAAAAATCCCGACGTAGTCGATTTTTTCCGGCGACCCCGCCACCCAACTTTCCAAAAAACTCCCGACGTCGTTGAGTATTCTTGGCGGCCCCACCACCCAATTTCGCGAAAAATTTCCAAATTTCCAAACAAAATACGACTTCGTCGATTTTTCCCGACGCCCTGCCACCCAATTTTTCGAAAAATTCCCGACGTCGTCGAGTTTTATCGGCGACCCCACCACCCAAATTTCCAAACAAAATCCAACTTCGTCGATTTTTCCCGACGCCGCCGCCACCCAATTTTCCGAAAAATTCCCGACTGCGTCGATTTTTTCCGGCGACCCCGCCACCCAACTTTCCAAAAAACTCCCGACTTCGTCGAGTTTTCCGGACGAACTAGCCTACGAATTTTC
Organism: Allacma fusca; assembly: GCA_947179485.1. Taxonomy (NCBI): domain Eukaryota; kingdom Metazoa; phylum Arthropoda; class Collembola; order Symphypleona; family Sminthuridae; genus Allacma; species Allacma fusca. Next base: position 42,411,280 of record OX359248.1, on the reverse strand, counting down.
CCAAAAATTGCCCGACTTCGTCGATTTTTCCCGACGGACCCGCCACCCAAATTTCCTAAAAATTCCCGACGTCGTCGAGTTTTCCCCGCGACCCCGCCACCCAAATTTCCAAAAAATTCCCGACTGCGTCGATTTTTTCCGGCCACCCCGCTACCCAAATTTCCAAAACATTCCCGACGTCGTTGAGTTTTTCCGGCGACCCAACCACCCAAATTTCCAAAATAATCCCGACGTAGTCGATGTTTTCAGGCAACCCCGCCGGAATCCGACTTCGTCAATTTTTCCCGGCGACCCCGCCACCCAAATTTCCCAAAAATTCCCGAAGTCGTCGAGTTTTATCGGCGACCCCACCACCCAAATTTCCAAACAAAATCCGACTTCGTCGATTTTTCCCGACGCCCCTGCCACCCAATTTTCGCAAAAAATTCCCGACTGCGTCGATTTTTTCCGGCGCCCCCCACCCACCTTTCCAAAAAACTCCCGACTTCGTCGAGTTTTCCGGGCGCCCTAGCCGCCGAATTTTCTAAAAAATTGTCCCACTTCGTCAATTTTTCGCGACGACCCCGCCACCTGAATTTCCAAAAAAATCCCGACGTAGTCGATTTTTTCCGGCGACCCCGCCACCCAACTTTCCAAAAAACTCCCGACGTCGTTGAGTATTCTTGGCGGCCCCACCACCCAATTTCGCGAAAAATTTCCAAATTTCCAAACAAAATACGACTTCGTCGATTTTTCCCGACGCCCTGCCACCCAATTTTTCGAAAAATTCCCGACGTCGTCGAGTTTTCTCGGCGGCCCCACCACCCAAATTTCCAAAAAAATCCGACTTCGTCGACTTTTCCCGTCGAACCCGCCACCCAATTTCCCGACAAATTCTCGACTGCGTCGATTTTTTTCGGCGACCCCGCCAGCCAAATTTCCAAAAAATCCCCGATTTCGTCGAATTTTCCGGACGACTACTCTACCCAAATTGACAAAAAATTCTCGATTTCGTCGAATTTTCCGGACGACCCCGCCAACCAAATTTCCAAAAAAAATCCCGACGTAGTCGAGTTTTCTCGGCGAACCGGCCAACCAAATTTCCGAAAAGTTCCCGACGTCCTCGAGTTTTCCCGGTGACCCCGCCACCCAAATTTCCAAAAAAATCCCGACGTAGTCGAGTTTTCCCGGTGACCCCACCACCCAAATTTCCAAAAAAATTCCGACGTAGTCGATTTTTTCCGGCGTCCCCGGCCACCCAATTTTCCAAAAAATTCCCGACATCGTCGAGTTTTATCGGCGGCCCCACCACCCAAATTTTCAAAAAAAATCCGACTTCGTCGACTTTTCCCGTCGAACCCGCCACCCAATTTCCCGACAAATTCTCGACTGCGTCGATTTTTTTCGGCGACCCCGCCAGCCAAATTGACAAAAAATTCGCGATTTCGTCGATTTTTCGCTCCGACCCCACCACCCAAATTTCCAAACAAAATCCGACTTCGTCGATTTTTCCCGACGCCCTGCCACCCAATTTTTCAAAAAATTCCCGACGTCGTCTTGTTTTCTCGGCGGCCCCACCACCCAAATTTCCAAAAAAAATCCGACTTCGTCGACTTTACCCGTCAAACCCGCCACCCAATTTCCTGACAAATTCATGACTGCGTCGATTTTTTTCGGCGACCCCGCCAGCCAAATTTCCAAAAAATTCCCGATTTCGTCGAATTTTCCGGACGACCCCGCTACCCAAATTGACAAAAAATTCCCGATTTCGTCGAATTTTGTAATTAAGATGAATAAAATGTTCACCCTTGTTTGCATGTACCTTCCACCTACTGATATAGGAAATATTCTCCAAATATTATTCGATAAGCACAAGTTAGCTAATACTAAAGTACTAATTATGGGGGATCTTAATGCTAGGGTAGGGGTAGGAACGCAACTAGAAAGTCTAGGCGCAAACACAGTACCGCATATGAGCAAATCAAGAGCTAATAGAGACTTAATCTGCAATAAAAGAGGGAAAAATACAGTGGAATTCGTCGTTAACCAGAACATGTGCATTTTAAACGGTAGAACTCTTTAGGACTCAGCTGGGGAATATACATTCGCAAACCATATGGGAGTCAGCACTATAGATTTAAGTATATGTAAAATAGACCTCCAAGAAAGGATTCAGGATCTGTGAGTCGTTAAATCAATTGAATCCGACCACCATATCATCACTGTAACGATAAACAAACCAAAATACAAGCTGCAAAAAATTCCATGCAGTAAAATTCACTGGAATAATGGCCGTAAGGAACAATTCCAATTACATTTAGAAGCAAATGAAATAAATAATGACCCCAATTCAAATCGCACACATGACAACTTTAACGAAGCTATTTATGAATCAGCAAAAAACAGCGGCATGATATGCAAAGGGTATCACATTAAAAATCAAATACTTGGGCCAAAATGGTTTGACGAGGATTGCAAACGAAAGAAACGGGAACTACAGAGACATTTGAAGAATCTACGAAGAAATAAACCCCGCCCAACAGGACACCACATCAAAATATACAGTAAGGCTAGACAGGAATATAACCAGCTGATTCAGACCAAAAAATACCAATTCTACACGGAAATACAGCATTCTATCTCCAACAGCAGAAACTCGTCGGACTTTTGGAATGCAATAAAAATATTCAGAGGATCAAAATTAAATACAACAGAAAATCTCATTACTACGGAGGAATGGGAGCAGCATTATAAAACAGTATTTGAGCAAACCGATTATTTAAATGTCTCCCCGAATACTACACAGAATAAAAGCAGTAACCAGCAGCCAGAAACTTTACGAAAGAAGAAATCATGACTGCAATCAAGAAATTAGCGTACAGAAAATCACCCGGACCTGACGGTATACCAAATGAAGTTTGGAAATGCCTTGGAGAAAAGTCCCTTGGATACCTCACTGACATTTACAACAGCGTCATTAACACCAAAATTCCAGACATCTGGGGAAATATCATCACCTGCCCAGTATACAAGAAAGGCGACAAGAACTTGACCTCAAACTATAGGCCCATATCGCTACTAAATACATGCGTGAAGCTTTATACTGCTGTAATAGCCGCTAGGGTCCAATATCATTGCAATCGTCATCATGTCATCTCAGACAACCAAGCTGCCTACAGAAAGGGAAAGGGGTGTACGGAACACGTATTTTCCCTCTATTGTATGATATGCAAAGTTGTAACAAAACCTAAAGGGAAAATGTACTCACTTTTTGTAGACTTGAGTCAAGCATTTGACTCCATTATACAAGAAATATTATGGGACAGGCTATATGAAGAAAGAATAAGTCAGCAACTAGTAGACACAATAAAAGATTTGTACAACCAAGCAAAAACCCATATCAGAGGAAATAATGGGCTTACTAATCCCATAAATATAACCAAAGGAGTTTTACAGGGGAAGACACTGTCTCCAACACTATTTAGTATCTACATAGACAAAATTGTTAAGATACTTGATGAAAATAATATACGGGGAATAAGCATGTTCAAAAGAATAATTACAATACTGTTGTACGCCGACGATATGATATTATTCTGCGAATCAGGTACCAAACTACAGCTACAAATAAACAGGCTCAGTCAGTATTTCGACAGTAATAACCTAAAAGTAAATCTAGGCAAAACAAAAATTGTAATTTTCAGCAAGTCTGGAAAAAAGAACAATAATGACCAGTTCACCTGGAAAGGGCAATCAATTGAAATTGTAAAATCATATACATACTTGGGCGTACCCTTTCAATCAACGTCAATTTTCAATGAGGCTAAAGAACATTTTATAGGTAAAGCAAAAGTTGCTCAATCGAGCTTATTTTCTCTTTTCTGGAAAGCCAAGATAAATAATATTAAAAACTGTACAAGACTCTTTGACTCACTCGTCTCCTCGATATTAGTGTACTCCGCCCCCGTGTGGGGACTCAGATACATAGACGAACTCGAAATGATGCAAACGCAGTTTCTAAGGCGACTGTTAAATGTAACTAATAATACGCCAGACTATGTACTGCGTCTGGAAACTGGTACAGCTAATATTAAGTGCATACTATTTAAAGCCACAATCAGATTTCTCTACAAGTTCGTACTCAACAAGAAAGAAGAAGCTATTACCACAAACTGTTTCAATGAAATAAAAATTATGCACTCCGGATATAAATACAACTGGATCCTACAACTTCAAACTGTATTTCAGGAAGCTAACCTAAACAATGAACTTTCTCAAATCTTAAATGGCTACCAAAATCAACCCCTCGAGTATTATTGCCAAATATTATTTGTGGTCCGTAAACTGTGATGTTACCAACATGCAAAATAACCAAAGACTCAGACAATTGTGTGCAATTAAATCAGATGTGCTAGTGAGTAAATTTTACGAATTAGACTTACATTGGTCGATTGTTCAATTAATACAAAATCTAAGGAGTGGGATACCAAAGATAAGCTTAGGGAAAAGCTACATACTAAACGGTATGTATAAGCACTGGAAGAGAGAGCAAAGATCACCTATATGCGATGTAATAGTAAAAGTATGGAAGACCACTTCCACATAATGTGGGAATGTGTCCACTATGAACAATACAGAAATCTGATGAGACCATTCCGAGAACCTAACACAGACATCAACAGAAGCAACTACATACAGCAAATGTTTATAGACGACAGAAATGATATCGACTACAAGAGGCTATACTGGTTCTGGAAATCCGCAATGAAAGCAAGACAAATATATAGTGAACTCGCTGGATAAACACGATCTATTTCCTTAACCTAAGATAATAGACCTAATATTTATGATGCAATATAATTATGCATGAATGTACGTAGAAGATAAGGATGATGACAAGGCTTAGATAAAGCTAAATATAGAAAACAGGGGAACCTACGAAGTACATTACACCACTGTAGTACAATATTTAAATTAAACAAACAATGAAAACTGAATGTAGAACGTATAAGTTGTAAGGGCTTACAGCCAAATCGACTGAATAAATTATTATTATTCATTATTATAGCACATGTTTTAGTACTCACGTAGTATGTTTCAAAACTCATGTAACTCGAGTGCATTTTGCCCTGTTCTCCTAGGACACGTCACCAAAGTTTCAAAATTTAAAACGATTAAACCTGTCTTTTCAAAAAAAGTTAATGTTAAATCCCATAAGGATTTTGAGTTTTTGAAAGTTGATGAAATTTTGATTTTCGTATTTCAATGAAATTCAAGTTTTTACGTACATAGTTTTATATCCTTCAACAAAATTCCCGAAAACGTAATCCCTCCATCATAGCGTATCTGTATGTATGTTGTCGATATGATATATTCACTCCATATTTAATCACTTATACATACACATAAACTGGACTATTGAGATTTGCCCTATGATGTACATAAGTATAACCAGGGTTACTCAAATGCAAATGTCGTGGGTTTTATGATTGCCTACCCACCTGAAATTGCACTTAAAATGCTCTAGTCTGGCAGTGCCCGGATATTTTGGGCATTTTTAGCGTATTGGTGACGTTGGCAGAAACATGTACACTGTTGTTGGTCGTTCAGCGTTTTTTCCGGAGCATTTCGATATAATCGAACCCATACAGTTTTCGAAAATTTTATTGTTAAGTTTACGAAAATTCAATAGGTATAATTAATTACATAGTGGTTTAAAAATTTTTTTTAAGGATTTTAAAAGAGTTGGGATTTGAAATTGTAATTAGCGTAGTGCCTGTGTAAGTTCCGAATTTGGATGACGCCTATATTTAAATATTTTTAACAAAAATACATAAATCTTATTCAACCAAGTCTGCATTTTAGAAAAAAGTTGAGAGAGACATGTATCGTACACAAACAACTAAGTCGTCAGCATATGCTACGTAGTCAATATGTAAAATCTTACTAACATCAAAGAAGAGCATAAATAAGTACGGCCCTAGAATAGAACCTTGGGGAACGCCATTTAGGTCAGCATATTCACGTGACTATGTCATATTCAGAAATATTTTGAACTTTCTGTTAGAGAGATAGAATTTTCAATATTCGTTCGTTACATTTAAAGTTGGACTTAATTTTACGTAGGAGAAAGAGACCTGATACAGAGTTAAAGGCCTTCCTGAGAGCAATGAAAACAGCAAGGACTTTCACAACAGGAATTCCTAGATACATACATCACATATGCATAAAGACGAGTACAGCAGTAAAACAGGCGCGTCATCGACGAAAGCCGTGCTGGTTTTCATCCAGGTCTTTATCACAATCAGATAGTAGATGAATGTATATGACCTTTTCGAACATTTTATTTAGAAACGGAAGGCCGTGAATAGGACGAAAGGAATCTGGACACAATTTGCTGCCGTTACCTTTGTATATTGGCGTGACTATAGCCGTTTTGAAATGTGGTATCTTACATGCAGATAGTATAAGATTAAATAATAGTAAGACAAGAGTTACAATCGCAGCTTTACAGAAGATGTTTCTGTTAATGGTATCATACTTATTACTCTTATCTCTTATACTGTACAAAGCTGACCACAACTCCTTAGAACTTATATGGTCACATTACACATCGCTATCCAGCGATGTTTTAAAGTCTAATATATCTGTATTAGAATAATCGCATGCAACTGTAAATGAGTCAGCAAGTATGTTACATATATCATCAAAGGTACTTACATTAGTGTTATTTAAGCATAATGAGTCAATTTGTGTACCTACATGCCTTTCGACACCCATAACTTCGTCAACTATCCTTCATACAGAATTACTCGAGGTATTATTAATTTGTGTACAGAAATATTTACGTTTAAGGATATATGTCATGTTTCACCTTCGCTCGCAGCCGTCTATACTTGTTCCACATAACAGAGTTTACTTCAGAGCATGCAAGTTTCTTACAATTATCACGCTCCTTTATTAGTGTGCGTATTTCACTATTAACCCAAGACTTTGTAGATACTTTTACACGTTTCCTTCTGATCGGGGCAAACTCATCAAGATAAACACGCACGGTTGTGGTGATGACATTAAGCACAACATCAGTATTAGTTACATTATTCAAAACAAGTTCCCCATTGATTTTACAAAGTTCCTTATTAAAAGCATTCCAGTCCATATTATTTAAATTACGTGTACAAACTTCTTTGATAGCATGAGCTGTGCTTTTCTTAAAGCTATAACTGAAACAGATATAGTCATGGTCAGAGTCCTGTATTGAAAATACTCCAATGTATACAAACATCACTTGGTATATACAGGTGGTCTATGAAAGAGCTTGTGCTCCTTTTGCCAACCACTCTACGAGTTTGAACATTGATAACTTGCTTGAAGTTGTACATGCTAAGGCAAGACAGCAGTTTAAGAGTTTCAATTGTTGGATTTGCCATATCAATATTCATATCACCTGTAATAATACATGTATATTTCAGACTAGAGACCTTAAGAAGCAGGCTATTGAGAAAAAGGAAGAACTTCTCAATAGACACAGAGGGCGGTCTATAAAAAACGATAACACTAAGGGACTGGTATTCAGTCAAGCCTACTTTGCAAGCCAGTTCAACGTCAGTATTAAAGTATTCAACATTCAGGTCAAAAACACTGTCTTATTCTCTTGTGTAAGTATAATAACAGTTCACCACCTCTCTTGCTATTACATCTGTTTTGAGTAACCAAGTTATACCCCTGGATATTATAAAGGTTTAGATTTGTTTCACTGTTGAAGAAAGTTTCTACCAGAGCCATGATATCAATAGATTTTTCATAAAGAGTAAATTTAATTTCGGTGAATGAAACACACGTTTACAGCTATTGCAGGTTAGACAAAGCACACGTTACGCATTACAGCAAATTGTCTATCAATATTATCCTAAAATTATTCAATGACCATCATTAGCCTGATGAACATCCAGTTCCAGGACGGTCTCATATATACAATAGCATTCGCGGGTTGGACAAGGAAAGCACTGAAGATGATGACGACCCTCGTGAAAATATGCATCCCAATGCGAAAGAAAGATTTCGGAACAGTACTTGCACATACTGAACGGTCCTCGACACTTATATAAAAACCAAAATAATCCTGTTACCGCTATCCAAAATTAAATCAACTCAATAAAATCGTACCATAGGGGAAAACAATTATTACCAGGGGACATTGAACAAAATCATGGATGCAATTTTCATCCACTTCATTAGGAAATTGAACCCTCATTCTTTCCAGTTCAAGTTCTTGCCTTCTCGTTTCTGAGACAACCCATTGACGAAGGCTGCTTATATGGAATACGTGGTTGCAAGGTGTTACAGCCTTTTCTTCAGATGCATCAACCGTATCCAGACAAACTGAACAATTGGAACCTAAATGGCAATAAAAATATCACGTTAGCCTATTAAAGTTTTTTTGAAATCTCAGGTAACAACGGAGGGAATTTATATTACCTTAAGTGTCCATATTATCCACCGCTCCCATTTCCCCCAAAAGTCCCTTCAAATTTCCTATAGAGGTTAAGCAATGATGAAATTGATTAAAACTGATGAAATATAAAGACTCAATACTGTCGACCTCGTTAGTTGACAAGTAATAATACGCGTACCTGCAACTTCCTTAAAACAAATAAAACGCCGAAAGCTAGAACTTAATAATTGTAAACCATAACTTGCATATTGGTTTAACCTAAAAGTAATGAGACTCCGTAAAAGGTATGACGCTGCAAAGTCTATAATCATAATTAGGCTTTGAATATTACCAGAGGCATAATGAAAACATAATTTCAAATTAACCATTTGAGTTTCAGGAATACGTGTAATACGAATCATTACGATTTGCTACCGTTTGAGTATCAAAAGAACCTAGAACCTATACGTAGAATTTGTATCCAATCCATATTGACTACATTAACTTGTATATCTGAAATTTTCTTTTGAAAAAAATACATTGACGATTTAACTGTTTGTGTTTCAGATTTATTTTTTACGATGGTAAGTTTTTTTGGTGTAAAATGTATGGTGACATTTTTTTTAATTCGAAAAAATACATTGCGCGATTAATTTAATCCATGAAAGGTTTTCATCAATGATCCTCTTTATTATAGGGAGCCGTTGCATCTACATTTGAGGATTTGCTGAAACTACCAGTTGATCGCTATTGTATATTTTGCGGAGTCAAGGTTAATCGAATGACATTAGAAAAACCAGGTGACAATCTAATTAATTGCAGATTTCGATTTGGTTTTATGTATTTTCCCATGAGTCAAATTTTCAAATTCAAAGTCTATTTGCAGGAGCTCGTACTCACTGTCGGAAACCCGACCCAATTGCAAGCCCTCGGTTCAAGAATGACGGCCTTTACCGATGCTGGCAATGTTACGCCATAACCCATAGTAACTTCAATTGTTTTACTTTGCTTGTTTATGAATTATTAATATAATTTTAACATACTCAGGATCGTTTCGTCGTTGCGAGCTGTGTGCCGCCTTAGCTCCAGATCATCCGTGGTATAAAACCCACCCGTCTGATGGAAACGTTGTACAACTTATACGGACATGATAGCAAATCATTCTTGCCTTGCTAGATATTGCACATTCTGTGCCCGTCGAGTTGAATCGTTTGGTCTTCTCAAGCCTAGTAACTGTCGCGATAATTTTTAATTCAAAACTATTTTACGTTAATTTTATGTAAAATTGGTTTCTTTGACCGAGAATTGTCCTTTTCTGGATTGTCGGAAACCAGTTTATTTTTCCAGCTACGTGGTTAAGGACACAAACTGCATCTGGCGTTGCCCATGCTGCTATATGATCGGGAAATGTGTTTTTTCAACATGAAACCCTCAAATCTGAATGCTCTTTTAATTTAAACCTATTTTAAACCTCAATAATGCATTCAATAAAATATTCAATCATCGAAAATAAATCACATTATTTCAGTTTCCTTCCCTATTTGCGAATTCTGCGGGAAGCATAAACAACCCAGCGACATTAACTTGCTACAGCAATTCCACAAAAACCGAAATGTTCCACGGTAAAGATTTATCCGAACGTTTTCTCAGAAATTGACAAGGATTTGGTCGATGCTGTAGTTGAGGAAGAAACCAATGCAGCCACATCTGGGGTTTGCCGAACTCTTCCCAGTAAGTTAATCTACCACCATAAGGGAAAATATGTGGCCTGTTTCCTCAGATTGACTAATTTTTTACCTTTAGTTTAATAATTAAGAATTTACAACATTTTTAAGACGAGCATGAGCATTTGATTCAAGATGTGGAGACACAAAAACCCCTTGTTGTGCATCAGGAGACTCAGTCTACAAACTAATTAAATCAACTGTACGTTATTGGAAAGTCCAATGCTTGTAATTTTTGCTCGTGGTACAGATTTTCACCATTTTCAAATACATCTGTAATAAGGACAGAACTTTATAACGTCATTTGTAAAACATACATAATTTTTTAATAATACTACGCAGGGTTGCACAATTGAAAATGCCATGGCATTTTCGGCATTATGCCTGCCAAAAATGCCCTGGCATTTTCGGCATTATGCCTGCCAAAAATGCCCTGGCATTTTGGGCATTTTCATTTCATGGCATTTTGGGCATCTATGGCACTTTGGGCATTTTCGGCATATTCGCTCCAATTTTTTAAATACATGGCTTTAGCTACCTGGTAATTTTGCAAAATAAGTCACAAAACAGTATGTTGAAAATAATTTTAATATTCAACTGGATTACATTATAAAATTATAGAAATAAACGGATGAAACTTGGAGTAAGTTGATGTAGACATATTTATGGAAAAATAATAATTATTATTCTATTTTGCTTATTTTGTTGTAAAAATTCGCTTGAACACCGCGTCTGTAATTATTTAGACTTCAAGAACAAACATATTCGGGCAAAGATGCAACAAAAAAAGATAAAATAGTTGTTAAAAGATTAAAAATGTCTTTTTTGTGAGCTTCAAAACTCGTCATCATCTACATAAATGTATTTATTGTTACATTTTGGACTTCTAGAATTATTATACTGGTTGAATTGCCCTAATGCAATTTTCAAAGTCGACACAAAATTTGCTACGGAAGCTCCAAGTTTTGACATATATGATAACTTTCGCATCTTATGCATCTAATGAAAATGTAAAATTTTGTATACTTTACAAGCCATTATCAAAATACGGAATTTATGCTGGCACTGTGCAAATTGTTCTTTCCAAATCCCAAAGTTTTTTATAATGTACAGCGTTGAATGTTTGCAACTCCGTCGGGGCTTAAATTTTTTTTAAGGATTATTGAAATAACCACTCGCCATAAGTAACGAATTAGACGAATTAAATTCTTTTTTTAAATCAACTATAACATTTTCTAAAACTGGATGGGTTTGATTATGCTATGAAAAACTCCCTTATATTCGCTAAAGGAGCAATAATGGTCATAGTGTATAAGTTTCTGTAAAATGCCCAATATGCCCAAAATGCCTTCCGAAAATGCCCAAAATGCCGGGCATTTTCAGAGTAAGGCATTTGAGCCGCCAGTCGGAGTTGTACAGTATAAAATTAGTTTTGTCTGTCCGCAAAACTGAGTTCCAAAAAGACTGGCTAAGCACTCAAACGCTGGTACTGCCACCCAACGTTAAAGAGAGGAGGTGGGGTGTTTTGGTTTGGGGCTGTATGGGATCTTCTGGGGCAGGTAACTTGGAATTTATTGACGAAATAATGAGTTCGGATTGTTGCCAAGGAATATTGGATCGGAATATCAAGCCTGGTGCGCAAAAACTTATCCTGGGTAGCCATTTTGTGTTTCAGGAGGATAATGATCCTAAACACACACCTAATTGTAAGTCAACATCACTTTTCTCCCGGAAAAACAAATTTTTGGTGATGAAATGGCCAGCACAAAGCTCAGACATGACCCCAATTGAACAATTTTGAGATTTTATCGCGACAGAGTTAAAAAATTTCAACATTTCTGGGAAACCCACGTTGAAACATCTGGTCACCGAAATACGGGGAAAGATCCCCCCGAAGTTACCCGGAAGCTAGTGGAGAGCATGCCTCGGAGGATAGCAGCTGTCCTAGCAGTCAGGGGTGGGCTTACGCGATACTTAAGTCCAGGAATTAAGTGGTAATTGAGGTAAAAAATTAGTTAAACGCAGCTGTCCAACTTCAAATGACACCAATTTTTTATCCCGATTTTGTTTCAAATTTTTTTACAGCGTATGAGGTGTACTGTGTACAATAATACGTACAAGTATCTAATCCCCATATGTTCGACATTAAAACCTGAATTTTTGACAGGATTCGCTTCCTAGAATAAGCAAAATGGTCGAGATGCATTCTCCACTGAAAGCCAAAAAGCCTTTAGTTTCACTAAATGAACAGTAGACCACTTCCCCTAATTATTACGTACCCTTGATGTTTTTCTTACTTCGTGTCTTCGTAAATTATTAGTGAAAGGTGGTTCTAGCCCATTTTTCATTCAATGTCACTTCCTGGTAGTTCATTTTGCAAAAGGGTTACAGCTTCTGGGGGATTGTGTTCCGCAGAAGATTCCGTCCCGTTCCGAAATCCCCAGGACAAAATTATTTGCTCCGACCCAGTCCCGAAATAACACGGGAACAATATTTAAGTTCCAAAATTGTCCCTGTGAAACCATATCATTCTCAAAGAGTAATTTTTTTATAGTTAGAACTATCCACATTCTTTAAATAGAATAGTCCCACTGCGCAAATAGTTTTGCCCTCCCCAACATACTGTACTGTCCCCGTCCGATTCGACTATAATCCAGTGTAAGTAAAAGAGCTTTTGACTACAAAAAACGACTTGGTCAAACCAATATTAAGATATTACATCTAAAATACTTCAACAAATAAAGGCTCAAAATGAAAAATCCTTTCTCGGAGAAACAGTGCATTCATTTGCAGAATTCGGGAGGATCGAGGGCTGGCACGTCCATAAAACTCAACAACAACCCGATTTCGGGGGTTATTTTTTCAAAACAGACTACAAAAATCGACTTGGTTAAACCAATATTAAGATATCACATCTAAACTACTTCAATAAATGAAGGCTCAATATGAAAAACCCTTTTTGGAGAAACAGTGCATTCATTTGCAGAATTCGGGAGGATTGAGGGCTGGCACGACCATAACATTTAACAACAACCCAATTTCGGGGGTTCTTTTTTGTAAACAAAATACGGCCAGACTAGAGTAGAATGGTATTGGGACTGTGGGACCGTCTTAAAATGTTACGTGTCAGGAAGAACCTCCTAGAATAAGAAAAATGGTCGAGATGCATTCTCCACTGAAAGCCAAGAAGCCATTAGTTTCACTAAAGGCACAGTAGACCACTTCCCTTAATTATTACGTACCCTTGATGTTTTTTCTACCTCTTGTCTTCATAAGTTATTAGTGAAAGGTCGTTCTTGACCATTTTGCATTCAATGTCACTTCCTGGTAGTTCATTTTACGGGGTTACAGCTTCTGGGGGGAACCATTTTTGTGTTCCGCAGAAGATTCCGTCCCGTTCCGAAATCCCCGGGACAAAATTATTTGCTCCGATCCAGTCCCGAAATAACACGGGAACAATATTTAAGTCCCAAAATTGTCCCTGTGAAACCATATCATTCTCAAAGAGTAATTTTTTTATAGTTAGAGCTATCCACATTCTTTAAATGGAATGGTCAAACTGCGCAAATAGTTTTGCCCTCCTGACAACATACTGTACTGTCCCCGTCCGATTCAACTTTAATCCAGTGTAAGTGAAAGAGCTGTTGACTACAAAAAACGACTTGGTCAAACCAATTTTAAAATATCACATCTAAAATACTTCAATAAATGAAGGCTCAAAATGAAAAACCCTTTCTCGGAGAAACATTGAATAGTGTGACTAGAGTAGTATTGTATTGGGACTTTGGGACCGTCATAAAATGTTACGTGTCAGAAATAACGTCCTAGAATAAGCAAAATGGTCGAGATGCATTCTCCACTGAAAGCCAAAAGCCTTTAGTTTCACTAAATGCACAGTAGACCACTTCCCCTAATTATTACGTACCCTTGATGTTTTTCTTACTTCGTGTCTTCGTAAATTATTAGTGAAAGGTCGTTCTAGACCATTTTGCATTTAATGTCACTTCCTGGTAGTTCATTTTACGGGGTTACAGCTTCTGGGGGAACCATTTTTGTGTTCCGCAGAAGATTCCGTCCCGCCTGGAAATCCTATTATTCTTAAAGACTACCATTTAAAGTCACAAGTCTAAAAGGTATAATCTTACAGGTAAATCCAAATTGGTTTAAATGGAATTGTCTCACTGTGCAATTAACTTTTTCTGCCCCGACATTTTCTACTGTCCATTCATATTTGACTGGAATCCAATGTAAGTTGTAGCGGATTTGGCTGCAACAAAACAACATGGTTAAAGTAATATTAAGATACCTCTTCTAAAGTATTGCAAAAATTCACCATTGATGGAATAAGCTATTTCGGCCGTCGTAAAATGCTTTCTGACAAGAATAACCTTGAAGAATAATGAAAATGGTCTAGTTGCTCACTTGATCCGAGCGAAAATTCCGTACGTGCATTTTTAGTAGTGCTTGCTTTAGAATGGCACGAGATATTGAAAACAATAGCTGATGTTTAGTTCACTTCGCTTGTTCCCTGTTAAATGCAGTTTCTGAAACTGTCGCTCAACAATTTTGATAACAATGTTTGAGAGGAACTGTTTGATTGCGTAGTAGATATGGGTCTGAAAAAATGATTCATACAAAGTTTTTTCGGAAATAATAGATTTCAACGTCAACGGTCATGCTCACCATTATGGTTCATGACATCACTGCCAACTGCAAACTTCAGTTCCGTTCAGTAATTGGGGAGTAAGTATTACGCAATCCAAAAATTTCCTAAAATATATCCCCAGCCATGCTTGAAGGAAACTTCCGTAATTTTTAAGTATTACGGATAGCACAAATTTCAAGAAAATTCCGTCCCGAGAGACGGTATTCCCAGCGAACGTCATTAAGCTAATACAGTGCGCCTTTGAACCAATGGCTGCTCAAAGTGCAGCCCCCATATATAGACAACTTACTTCATGAATGCTATGTGTACGTGTACTTATATGTAAAAGCGTATAAAGTTACTCCAAGTTATAAAGTCCCATATTGGAAAGGCAGCGCATAAAGACAATAAAGTTACTCCAAGCAGGGTTCTACAGCCTTGGACTCAGGGGACAGACTGACAATGAGTGGGTAGATCATAGGACTGACTGAAGACTGCGACTGACTGGGACTGATACAGAGTCCTATTTTTTAAGACTGAGACTGACAGAGACTGATGAATTTCATAGCTAAAACTGACTGGGACTGATATGAGCACTGCTAATGAGCTCAAGCATGTGCAAGAGTGCAAGTACTGAACTGAGCTTTAAAAATCGCATGGACAAATCAAAGTGGCAGGGTATTTCCGATACGTTTCATTAAATTAATTTTTATCATTGGTCTCTTCTTTCCAGCTATACTATAGCTTCCACCTGTCGTTATTGTTTAACAAAGATATTGTGTTAGTTGGCCCGCACCCGCACCACATTGTACAAATCACTTGAGTAATTGAGTTCCCACGTTCTGGTGCATTATTCATAAAAAATTACAATTACTGGTATCATTTTTTCAATCTGAAATCTGTTTGAATTTGTTACAAAGAGAGCCAAATTATTTTTTTGAAGGTTTATTATATTATAAGTAATTCTATCATTTCATTTTTCCAAATAACCACCATCACTTGTCCCTTTCATGACCTCTATATTGAATTCTTGTACCGAACGGTTATTTTTCCAAATTACTAAACCTACACCAATTTAACTGTAATGGATAGGTTGGAAAATTATAAACTAATTTCAATTAGTGGCAGAGGTGACCATTCAATTTTCCACTACACTCACTACTCTAAAAACTTATTGAGGGTAAATGCCACTAGTTACCACTACACTACCACACAAGAATGATCTTTGACAAATACTCTATTAATACTGTATTTTATCGATAATCAAGACTACCACTACACTACTTTCCAGTAGAGTTTTACTTTGAGAGAGCACCTTTACACTACTCTACCACTACTCCCCGAAAGCTAAAAACTAGCGTTACTCTACACTACAACTATCACACTACTCTACGCAGTAAAAAAGCCACACTATACAATGTACTACCTGTTCACTGAATAGCCGTGCAATTTAATCTCAGCCTAAAATCATATAATTTTAATATAAGCCTAAAAAGGCTCCTAATTTCTAAATATATGCTATAAATATGATTCCTAGCGAAAAAATCCCGTTTCATCGTATGCAAACACAGTTTATCCTCTGTCGATGAAGCTAGACGTTTATGCTAAATTAGAGGCGTGCAGGACCGATCTTTACAAGTATCAATTGTAGGTTCGGCATTTTGAAAAACTAGTTTATTGTTTTAGAAAACATTCACATGTGTGTATAACTCAAGTACATACATGAGAACGAGAACCACTGACTATACCTTATAAAAATGTTACAAGTTGACACAAGAAATAATTACAATTGTCAATGGAGTGTCCGTTGCCATTATATGTACGGAATCTGCCATAATCTGGATTTGGCTTGAATTTCAGAACTGTTAATTAACGGAGGATTAAAGCACTAATAAATAGAGATCAATACTAAGATTTTGCTTTTGCAAGTTCAACTGCTGCTAAAAATGATCACAAAGTAAAATGTGCAATGCTCCAATACAAATACAAGATGTTACTACATATATCCATCCAGGCAATCGCGCAATAATACTTCGAGTATTGAAACTCGGTGTAACGGTGTAGTGTATAGAAAGTTATGAAAAGACATAATCACACGTTCCATGTTTAAGTATAGTGCTTACTCGGGTAGCACTACTTTTATGGGACTTTGAGTATGCATGTAAACTACTTCTAAACTACATCCAAACTATCGTCGGTTCCACTATTCTACACTACATTTTAGGAGCAATATGTGAACGGGCACTAGTAGTTACTACTATTTACTTGCCTGCTCATGTCTCCTTCGTCCTACACTACCAATAAATATTATTTTATTTCATTTTCAACAACTACTCTACTTTTTGCCACTATTCCACTACCACTACTAAAAAGTAGAGTAGTGTGGCCATCTCTGATTAGTGGGGATTTTCTTTCTGGGTGTATAGGAACATAGTTGTCGAAATTGAACGTTTTCAATGTGTTTTCAACGTTATGCGAGCTCTGGCAGTCTTAAATACATTAATATACATTTGTGGACTGACTGAGACTTTTGGCAAGGACTTTTAGCAGGACTGAGACTGATAGGGACTGATAGATCTGGGATACAAAACTGACTGGGACTGATTGGCAGAATGAGACATGGGACTGATTAGTGCCCCTCATGGGTACAGGTTTTACCCGGGTATTTGGGTACAGGTTCAGGTACAGGTACGTATCAGGTACATACTTCTTATACCCATCCAATTTGGGTACAGGTTCAGGTTCAGTCGTTAGATACCTGAAAATTCAGGTTCAGGTTCAGGTATGGGTACAGGTTCAAAAACCAATCGTTTGGGTATAAACCCATCAGGTTCGGGTACGCACTGGTAAATACCTGAACCTGAATGTAAAATACCTGAACTTTCAGGTACTTCACAGTCAGTAATAATTTCCAAGTAATGCCTGAATAGGTGTTGTTGAGCTTTAAAAACTCCTCCCAATTTTTGACCTTGAAACATTTTACATTAAAATTTATACGTATAAGCTCAGTCAGGAATTTCCAGAATTCCACCGTATAGGAACACGTGACTAGTTACCCTGCATTAGCTGGAATGACCAGAGATTTTTTAGATTTTTTTCCTGGAACTGCTAAAGAACAGAGATCTACAGATAGAGCGAGCCTTCTCCTATGGTCCAGATCTTCTGACGCATAAACGTTTATATAAGAGTGGAGTTACGGTAGGAAATGTTTTTGTCTCAGCTTGGCTGAAGTTAAAATCTGAGGAGTTTGAATCCAAAAAAA